>JAZHRO010000024.1:178352500-180752500 GCA_037157565.1 Thalassia testudinum | reverse complement strand
GTCATTTGAATTAACAATGGGTTAATTTGTTAATTTTTGAAAGATACACTGATCTCGATTCTTCTAACTCTTGGATCCAAAGATGAATCCCAATGTTTTATCTTTAACAAATCTCACGCCTTCCATGTTTTCAATTAACTAAGGCCCCGTAATCTTTTTCTCCTCAAAAGTAAAAAAATTAGTTTTTCCCAAAAATCCATTTTGTGAAAATAATTTTGCTAAGAGACTAGCAAAAGATAAGCATAGGGGTGTGATAAACGCCAGTTTATCATCATTCTTATGCTTTAAAATAGATCTAGCTCTTAAGGTTTTAACTCCACAAATGGGTTTTCGGGCTGCATTTAGGCATTTACTTAAAATAGGCATGCATTGCATTTTATTATCCTTTTGATGAGTTTATTTGAGTGTCAAGGATAAGTAGAATGTCAAATCCCACATACATTGGCACTCAGAAAGGCAGAAAATAAAGAAGCTCCATTCAGCTGGATCCCAGCTAGATCCCAGCTCATCCCAACTAGATCCCAGCTCATTCTAGCTGGATCAACTTATCTTTAGCTCCATTCAGATCACCTCAGCTGAATGGTAGCTCTAGCTAGTTTACCTCAACTCCATTCAACTCACCTTAGCTAAATGGTAGCTCAAACTAGCTCAAGTAAGTTGATCCCAACTCCATTCTAGCTCCAACCCAAAATAGTTCCCTGAAAGCACAACCTGACTAGGACTAGCTACTAGCTAGACCTGGTCAGCTAAAGATGACCTCAACCAGCTCAAGTCCAGCTCCCAGAGGCTTAACTCAACTCAACTTAGTTAAGCTAAGCTACTTGACCTAAGCTAGCTATTCTAGCTAGCTAGGTATTCTCTGAGAAGGCCAGACCCAGCTCACCTCAACTCATATCAGCAGAAGCCAACTCACCTTAGCTTGGCTTAGCAGCTTGAAAAGAACTAGCAAGCTAAGGTAGCTAAGGTAGCTCCTTGCAACTCTCTTCAACAAGCAGCAACTCCAGTGTAGCTCAAGACAACTTCCTCCAGCTCCTCTCTCTCAAAACCCTAGCTCCCTCTGCCTCCAACCCTACTCCCTGCTAGCTTAGGTTAGCTAGGACCACCTCCATGACACCAAAAAGCTGACCCTAACTCACCCAACTTAACTCCACCTCACAACCATACTAAGCTCCACCAACTAGTCAACCTAAGCTTCCCTACTCCTAACCTATTTTTGGCACCAACAATAGCCACCCCTTGGCCCCTCAACCACCACCAAAAAACACCATTTGTTGGTGCCAAAAATCACCTATAACCACCCCACAATTTCCCTCCAAAAACCCCTCCATCTCAACCATACACATACCCTTCAACCCAATCTCCACCATCCAAATTTCCCTCTAAAACCTACCCTTCTAGAAACCCTACTTTTGGTGCCAAAATGGAAGCATCCCTCCACCATGGATGTCCAGCATGGGGTGCCTCCACGGCCATAACCACCACCGACACATCTTCCCATGTGGCGCCAATACATCTCCCCCCTTGGATCCTTAACCACCCACTTAGAGACCGTCCTAACCCTCCATTTAAGGCCACACCAACCACCTCCTCTCCACTTCTATATATACCCTCCTAACTACCACAGTAAAATCATATTCTCCATTAGTTTAGGTTCCACCCTTAACCACCCTACATCCCCTTCCATTCATGCCAAGGAAGAAGAAGAGAAGATCAAGGGGGCAACCTACCCGCCCCCTTGGTGACTTCTTTGTCTCCTTCTCCCTTGTACCACACAAAGGAGGAGATCTTCTACATAGAGGGGATAGCTAGGCAGAGGAGGACCCCTGAAGGTGGTAGACGCCTACCTTGAGGAGAGAGATTAGAGGAGGACTACATCAAGAAGAAACCAAGGAGAAGCCTTTTTAAGTGCAGGAGCAACCGCACCTGGAGCAAGGCAATCCAAAGCTCTACCAGAGGATCCCTTCTCTTCTTTATCTTTATATTTTCTTGTATTAGCTAGTGTTTCCTTATCTTTCATGTAACAAGCATTTAGCTACATTTCATCTAGTTTGCTAGTAATACAAGTTCCAATTTGGCCTTCCAATTTCACGATTTTCTAGTTAGTATGCTTCTTGCTATTTCTTTAATAGACCACATCTTCTTCTTCTAATTACCCTAGGCCCAATTGCCTAGGGTGAGCTTAGAAGAGAAGACTCATTCATGTCACTTAGGTTTAGTGATAGGTTTAATCTTTAGCGTAATCTTCGCTTGTGAATACCCGATTGTTTTGAAAACCCTAAAAATAACAAAACGAAAAATACCAAAATGCATGTGTTGATTTAAGAGGCGAGAGAGAGAACCATCTTTGTGATTAACGAATTGGCCTCCTTGGACGACCCTAGATACTCCGCTATCTAGGTATTATAAATTTTAAGAGTTGATTGAGGATCTACACATACGACAATATTTCGCATTATTAACAAACCGCATATTTCCTGCATCACTTTTTGGCGCCATTGCTGGGGAAGCATGGCTTAGTCACATATTTTTTCTCTCTCTTGCTTTAATAGGTCTTCACGAATTTTGTTTTGTCTTTTGTTTAGGTGCGAACCAGGAGGAGCGGGATACAGATTCGCTTGGAGTGGGAAACTTCAAGTAAACTTGTCTTCCAGCGTACTTTAGGTGAGTACCCCCGGCCATCTCTTGTATCATCATCAAAATTTATTTAAAAATCTTTAAATTTTCAAAATAATAAAAAAGAAGAAAAATTAAGGGCGGTGGAACCCTAAAACACTTTCTATTGCTTGTTTGCTTCATTTTTCCACCACCTTTACCTTATTGGTGTCTGATTTTTGAAAATCCAAACTTCTATCTTGACTTTCAAAAATAAGGTTTGGGCACTAAGGAGTTTCCTAAATTCACCAAATTTCACCCAGGGAAGCCCGTTTGAGTCAGGAACCTTGAGTCCAATTTTCAAGAAATTTTGCTGAATAGAAAAAATTAAAAAATTCACAGACTGAACAAGGGTCAGACCTTGTTTTCTTACTGTCCGTGAATTTTATAACCTTTCTACTCATCAGATTTGGGCAAACTTTATACTCCTGGAAACCTTGAGAAATTTTTTACATCATATAAAATTCTCAAAAAATTTTGAGATCATTTGAGGTTTCTGCAGAATCAATTCCCCGAATCTATAAATTCCAACTCTTGACACTAGTAAGAATAAAAATCCGAAAAAGATATCAAACAATTTCATAAAATCTCAAAAAAAATATTTTTGGATTCCTTGTTTGATTTGCCATCAGGTGGTGATGTTGTCTGACTTGTTTGGACCACCACCTCAAAAGATTTTCAAAAAGAGATTCATTTAGGAGCTACATGCATAGGATTTTCCAACTTTAGGGTTTTTAATCTTTTCTCTTAATCACATCAAATTTCAAAGGAATTGATCTCCACCGATAAAGACTTATTTGCCATTATTTTATGGAACATCAAAACCTTGTTTGAACATTTAATAAGAGAGAATCTTAAAAGACATTAAATCTTGATTAAAACCCTAAAACACTTCAACAAAAAAATCCTTGTTTGCAAAATCCTTTTGATTTGGCTTGGGCACCATTTCCCACCCAATTCGCACACACAAAAAGAAAAGAAAAGAAATAATCAATTATTACCCCAAACAATGCCCATCACATTCCTTGTACACTTTAAGCTCTTGAACCTAATTAAAATTTTGTAGCAATTTGACCCTTAGGGTTTCATCAAACTTAGGGTTGCTACCTAGGTTTTAAGTTTTCTATAGTTGATATCAATTCCACCTCTATCTGGTGACAGGTTGAGGGGTCGTGTCAAACGACTAGGCACAAGTTTATACAAGCCCTCAATGATTTTCCTAGGACATGCTTGGGCACAACCCTCCCCTTATTCAGCCTAACCAGATTTGTTGAAAGAATGGATATCCACTATTTATTTCTTAGTTCCTAGATAGACCAAGTCTTAGGTTAAATTTTAGGGAGTCACATTTAAGTTAGGTCTAGAATTTTATTACTTGATTACACACCTCTCTCATCTCTCCCTCCTCTCCTCCCCGTTTCTTTCATTTTTGCATGGGCAGCGGTCCCAAAAATTTCACACTTGGAGGGGCCACTTGATTTTTCCCCACCCCACACAAAAAGACTTTTCCCGCATTATTCCTCTTCTTTGCATTTTAAAAAAATGGAAAAACAAAATAGGTCCTCTAACCCACAATCTTACTCACACGCTAATTTTTCCATCTTCCATCTACCCACCCTGGAGCTACCTAATCAAGCCCCCCCACCTCATCTCTACTCCATGATAGCTGAGCAGATGACTCAGCTACAAGCTAATCAACAACAGTTGACTAGGTCTATAACAAACCTAGCCAACCAAGGGAGACTTACCAAACCTACCCAAGCTCCACGGGCTCCACATCTAACCCCATCTAACATCCCATGGAGAGAAAATTTGCATAATCTAAATACAGCCCCTGCTAAGTATAATCAATATTCTAAGGCTTTTTATGGTTCACTGGGGAATTATACATATCCAAATCATAGCCCTACTCAAAATATCTCCACCCTACAAGAGCAATTTAAAAATTCCTCTAATTGGAGGAATTACCTAACTCACTCCAGGACCAACCTAGTTCCTTATCAAAAACAAAACTCATTTGGAGGGTATGGTTCAAATCAAACTTTCTATAATCCTAGGCTATCTCAGGAAGACAACAATGCCCAAATAATGAAAACCATGCAGGGAATGCAAAGCAAAATGTTGGAAGTAACCCGTGTTATTAACAATCTTCATGATCAAGTTGTGGTTTCTCCGACTTAGAGACCTACAGAACATTTGCCATCCCAGCCCATACCCAACCCTATCAATTAAAGGAACCAATATCTAGGTGGAAATCAAAATTAGAACCACACTAATCAGCCTCCCATTAACCCGATACCTCAGCTCCAACCATGTTTCTATCAACAACAGGCCCCCCTACCTCCTCCTAGGCATAACTAAACTGCACATGCAAATACATTGAGGAGTGGGAAAACCACCACTGATTTAGGGCCTTCACATCAAATGGATGAAACCCACTCTCAACCTATGCAAATTCACTCTCCTAACCCCAATCAAGAAGAAGAAAAAGAAACACCAAAAACACAAGATTCAAATCCTATTCCTTACCCTCAAGTACTGCAATCCAATCCTTCTAAGAGAAAGAAATCAAAGCCCTCTCACCAAGATCCTTTGGACTTATTTGGGCAAGTCGAGACTAACATCCCCCTCCTAGATGCCTTCCTTGCCTATGCTCAATTTTTGAAAGCCATGTGTACTGCAAAGCACCTGGCCCAAAATCTAGGAAGGGTGGTCCTTTCTGAGATAGTGAGCTTAGTTGTATAGAGCAAGCTACCTCTAACGAAAAAGGACCCAGATGCAACACTCATTTCAGTTGTCACAAATGACACCACCTTTTATTGCACCCCTCTCAACTTAGGTTCCTCTATTAATCTAATCCCCCTGGTCTTATTCAAGGAATTTTCATTCGATCAATTAAAACTATTAAGGTTCAATTTCAATTGACAAACCAATCTACCATTCAACCGTGGGGAGTTGTCAAGGATATTATTGTCAAGGTCCAGAATTGTCTATTACCGATTGATTTTATGGCCCTTGACATAGAATTACCTGAGGCTCTCACAAATGACCCTATCATCCTTGGAAGACCATTTCTGATTACCGCACAAGCTAATATCAATTATCATTCCAGGAAAATGGATATAAGTTGTGGTAACCAGACTATCTTCTTAGATATTTTCCAAGCTTCCAGGAGGTCCATCGATCGTGAACTTTTTGAGGATGCTGATAATAAAATGGAAGCAGTCATTGAGAAATCAATGTTGATCAGTTCTTACACTGCTTTGACCACTATTGATCCAATTCTATTGATTCATATTCTAAATATGATTATGTGCTCAAAGACATTTCAGATCAATTAGGGTTTGACCTTCATTCTTCAATTCTTCCTAATTTTGCACCTGACCTATCCACTCTAACTTCACCCACCCCTCATCACACTAAATTCTCTCCCCTCTCTTTCTATTGGACCTACCACCCGACCCACCTGAGTTTGGCTTTCTACATGAACTTAAACCATGTCCAGACCTGGGTCTTCCTTCCATTTTTCCATTTCATTTTGATCCCTATATTTTTACCAATGATCTTTTAGGGGATCCCGAGGAAGACATATTCCTTAAGGACATTCAATTGTCCAATTATGTACATGACTATCCGTTTTCCGTGCATCACTTCACGCCCAGTTGAAAGGCGTAAAAGATAGCATTGGATGGGAGGTAATCCATCATTTTTTCCTACTTTCCTTTTTCTTTTGTTTTTCTAGGTTTTGACTATCCTGAAATCAACCAGCTCTCACTAACGTGATCTCTTTTTCCTCCTAATGCATGAGGACATTGCATATCATAAGCATGGGGGGTTGTTTTCAAATTTTGATGATTGATTTAGGATTTTCAAAACCTAAAAATATGTAATTTTTCTTTCACATGCATCACATTATAGAAAATCATAAAAATCTTTAAGGAAAAGTTTGAAAAGCAGGACTAAGGTTGAAAGATTCATTTTAAGGCACAATGGGATTTAATCTTTAACAAACTAGGAATAAGGATACGGATCTGATTGCTAGAATCTCTGGGTCCATTTGTAGACTAGATCAAGTATCCTCCTCTAAATTTCACCTGAACTCATGATGATTCAGGTGACTTTGATATCTTTTTGTGACCTAGAAATTACTTGGCTTAGTTTCTGACCTAAAAACTTGCGTCTCTTGTGAAATTGTTGTGTCAAATTTTACACCCAAGCCAACACCTAAAATAAATAATTAGAAAAATTAGAAAAACCTCTTGTATAGTCTCAGTGAAATCCAAAGCAAATCATTGGTTTGAGTTCCCATCGTCAATAAGGAGAAAAATGCCTCCTTTGAGGATGCGATGTCAATATATTACTACCTCAGCGCTGCACTATATCTATATTTTATATCTTTAGACGGAGCATTAAGGTGCAATTTTGTAGCTCAAGTGTCTTGGACGGAGCATTAAGGCAAAATTTTGCTCTCAATTTTGCAACTCTACCTATTTTGAGGAGAAAACATTAAAATAGGGTTAAATATGTAGTTTTAACATCACCTCACAAATGCAGAGTAACTATAGGGCAGGGGTTAATTGAAGTTTTATTGAGCATAAAGTCTAAAAAGTGGGTCAATACAAATGGAAATAAGATTTCACGCATTTCGAGAACTGAATCAAGACACAAAATTATAATTTCAAATTTGCTTAAATTAAAGAGGTTTTGGTCAGAATAAAATTTATCTAAACCTCCTAATATTTATAAAAAAATATTCTAAGAGGTTTGGTACCCTTGATTTGACCATTTGAACCTATTTTGACCTTGAATAGAGTCTCAGATAATATTTTGCCCTAATTTGGCCTTTTGTGAAAATTTCCCAGTCAAACTTGGTCAAAACTGAAATCCAACTCCATTAGATTCCTTGAGTCCATATTAGGTTAAGACCAAATTTTCAGCCCAATCAAAGTCCATCTTAACCTAGTTTGCAATTTAGTCCCTTAAAACTCTATTTCTCTCTTAAACCCCTAACTTTCATATTTCTTGCAATCAAGTCCCTAACTTTGTCTTCATTCTTGAAAAATGGTCCCTAACACCATGAATGTGAACACTAACTCCACCGCCGACTTTGAGCGAAGATTTCTCGCTCAATTCTCGCTCAAATCTCTCCAAAATTGGAGAAATTATTTCTGAATTGATTCTCTGCAAGATGGGCCAGGTTTCATGATCAACTGATGCCAAAAAACTCACTAGCGAGGCTTGGAAATTCCAAGTTAGCAAGCCGACTTTGAAGAAAGAAAAACTTGCCCAAATCAACTCTTTGAGGGCCTGAAGAGGGGCTATTTAAACTCCCCTAAGCTCCAGCATTTTCTTTAGCCCGATTTAGCCCCAGAAACATCTTCTTCTCCCTCCAGCCATCTCTGACCGCAACTCTAACAGACCTCCTCGACCTCCTTCTTCCAATTGTCCAACAACCAAATTGGGTGGCCTAGTGCCTTCACCACATTCATCTGCTCCTTGCTTACCATCGCAAGGGCTTCTATCTCCTCTATCACCGCCATCCTTCCCCATTGGAGTCTTCATCATCCACGGTGCCGGAGAAGCAAACCACCATGGATTTCCTCCCCCTTTCATCCAGTAAAGTAGTTCCCTCTCTCCCTCTATCTCCCTAGGTTAGTTCTAGCCTCTTATCTCCTCAATTCAATCGACGAATCACCATATCCCTCTTCATCTTCTCCACGGTCGGCGACACCTCTAGCAAAATCGCACGCTTGCTACACACCACCAAATGTCTCGCCACCACCTCCAAAACCTCTTTGCATCACCCTTATCAAAATCCCTCTCCTTATTCACCCTTTCCCCCACCAAACCACTGACCGAACAACCCATACTTTCGCCGACCACCCAACCACTTTCCAGCCACCACACGCACTCACACACCAAATCATCATTGCCACCACACTCCTCACCTTACGATGACGCTTGTGAACTTTTTAATTGGGGCTTTTAGCCCATGTTCATTCGTTTCAGGGTTCATCAAAGGTATCTTCATCGCTGTCAACAACCTCCACCGTCTGCTGCTATCCGACATCTTCCAACCTCGAGACAACTTCCCAGAGCTGCGGATCGACTGCATGACGTGATCTAGGATCTCAATTAGAGAAGTGAGCAACTGCAACAATGCCAATTCCAATAGAGCTCCATCTGATGTAGCACACAAAGAAGAGGAAGAGGAGATAGTCCCACATCATATGTGGGAGGGTTGCAACCACAGTATAAGATGATTTTGTGAAGAGGCATCGTTGCCCAGCACATGGGGGCTCGGGTCCCCCATGCACATGCCATTCACTCCTCGCTCATCACCACCCCCGGTGAGCCTGGACCCGATCCGGATCCGATTACCCAATTATTCACCCGTTTGCCTAGTTATGAGAAAGAGGGAAGAATAGAAAATTGGAGGAGGGTAGGGGGTAGGTTTTGCCCCGGTATTCATGCCTAATTACCCTACACTTAGTGAGATTTGAAGAAATAAGACTTACTTGTGTTTGCTTTGAGTTCTATGACTTGTGCTGAGTGACTTAAGTCGTCTGACCTTAAGGTTAGATGTCCCTTGTGCTACTGAGGTTTGCGCTTGGTCCCTTGCTTAAGGCCATTGGCTCTGGTATTGTGTAATTATCTGGCTCATGTGCTGATGTGGATTAGTGGTTCAAGATACTGTTGAAATATTTAGCTTATTTGAGAATTGTGATATGTGCTTAATTGTGGGATTTAAATGGTGATTCAAATCACCATTTTTTATAGTCCTTTCTATTCTTTTTATCCTAATAACTCTTAAGATACAATTTGGGTTATTATTGCATACATTTTTTATTATTGATATTCATTGCATATCTTTGTTCTTATGCTCATTATTTCTAAATTGGGATTAGTGCGTAAATTCCATATTTGCTTCCTACAAACGACCTAGGACTCATTTCCTTATTATTGGGTGCTCTTATAAATTTAAATGTTATAAAAGTGTTTTTGTTGACTATACTACGATGTAAGCATTTCTTCCTAAAACTTGACTCAAACACTATCAACACTAAACTCTGTCACTACACGCAGTGGCAAAACTACCCAGGACCCACCTTGTCCTAATCAATGTGGTCTGAGTAGTTCAAGATCTAAACGCAAGGTGGATATCAATGACAAACCTACCCTAGATCCACAACCTGAACCAATCTTGGAGAAACCTATAGGCATTCCATTTCCTGAGGCCTTGACCAAATAAAATAGCAAATCCAAAACCATGGCACCTGAGGAGGACTTGTGTTAACAAGGACGAGATTGGTTGTTTTATAAGATAAAGGATGTCGCGTCGTAGTATAGGTGAAATTGCCTTGAAAACAGATAAGAAGTTTTTATTACTCGAAAAACCTAAGTATCCGAGGTCAAACACAGGGAGCAAATGGAATTTATTCACTAATCTCAATAATGCAATTTGAACACTTAAATCTACTCAAAATCTAATTCAGAATATAATGCAAGAGTTTATGGATATTAAAATATAGCAAAATAGAGAGAGTGAGGTGAATAGGGCAAAAGTCTGATTTCTCTTGTCTCTCTTCTTCTGTTCTTTAGCCTTCTTCTTCCTTCTTTCTTTCTTCTTCTTCTTTGGTTCTTCTCTTTCTCTGCGTGCTTGGCCTTCTTCTTCTATGGTTCTTCTCTTTCTTCTTTCTCTTCCTTTCTTAGCCTTGCCTTTCTTCTTCAGCCTTACCTTTCTCTGCTACAGTGCCTTTGCTTTTCTTCCTTGATCGCCTTCCTTCTTCTTCCTTGGCCTTGCCTTCTTCTTCCTTCAGCTTCTGCCTTTGCTTTCTTCTCCTGCCTTGATTCCTCCTGCCTTTTTCTTCCTTGACTTTTGCCTTGTCTTTCTTCTCCTGCCTTGCCCCTTCCTTCCGTTCTTCTTTCCTTAGCTTCTTTGCGGCCACAGCTTCCTTCCTCTTCCTTTGGCCTTAGCTTCCTCTTCTTTTCCTTCTTCTCTTCCTTGCACACACGAGTGCAAAACCTACCCCTACCCTCCCCCGCATACACTCTCTCTCTATTTCTCTCTAGGTTCGCTCTCCCAGAGCCAGCCGGGTAATCGGGTCGGGTTGTGCACCTGAGTCCAGGCACACCGGCATGGGTGATGCGCGAGGAGTGCGGGGTTAATCGGGTCGGTTAGCCAGGTCCGCGGGGGCATAGGTCACGGACGAGGCAGGTGAAGCGTGGGCAAGGGGACCTCATCCCATGTCTTGAGGCAAAGAACAGAGAACACAAAAACAATATAAATGACTCACTGCGCGCTTGAGTTTCCGAGGTGGGACTAAAAGTCCCACCCGCCTCGCTTGCGCCCGCAGGTGAGGTGCTTCGCTCAATTGCCACAGCTGTAGTTGCCAAAGACCTTGATAGATGGGTGCGAAAGTGTCGTGGAAGGATTCCGTGCACCTGGGGCTTGTCTGCTTGGGGTGATTCGGCCTGGAGCGAAGATACTAGCTCCTTCAAGCTAGCGTTAATGGCGGCGGAGGCTCAGACCTACACTTCACTGAACATGGACTTTCGACCCCATTAGAGCACATAGGCAGCTTCACCGTGGCACGGTGAAGGTAAAGCAGTGGATGGCTGGCCGCGGGGTGGCCTAGGCATGCGTACCTAGGTCGCTCTATGGCCGTGAAGGTGGGTTTGGTCGAGGGGTGCTTGTGAGGGGTATGGCGGTCAGTGGAGGGGCGGATGACGATCAGTGGATGATAGCGGAGGTGATGAGGGGTCTAACGAGGCATGTGGAAGTGCGTAGCAATGGATGTGCCTTCGCTGATGGTCGGCCAAAGATGGAGAAGGTGGTGGTGGTTTGCGGCGTCGAGGGGATAAAAGTAGAAATAAAGGAGGGGGAAATGAAGAGGGGAGAGAGGGGAAGTGTTTTAAACTAACTAAGTGGACAAAAAGGGGTAGAAGAGTGGCTGGCCGTACTTGCCGCCGCCGAAGAAGAAACTTCCAGAGGAGGGAGAACGGCGACGACGACAGGGCTGGAGGCGCGCGTGCGGGTATGGCACGATGCGGAGGAAGATGGTGAAGATGTCTCTGCCACTGGTATTGTGGCAGAGCGACGAGAAGGAGGAAGAAAGGTCGTCGGAGCCTGCTAGACACCTGGCCGGAGGAGAAGGGATGAAATTAGGGGTGGTTCTCTGGCCAAGTCAAGTAGATTTTGTGCGGGCGGAGGTGGTGGTCCTTTTGTAGGCACTGGCAGGGGCTCTTGTGCTTGGAAGACAAGCTTCCAAGTGCAAGAGTCATCACCGGAGAAGGAAATAGTGGGAGACCCAAATCTCTCGAGTGTTCGCACGAGAGATTGGGTGTAAATCAAATCATGGAATTGTGCTCAGATGTTAGGGAATTCCTTAGAGAATCTCCCTTCCAAATCTGGGAGGAGATCTCTAAGGAATTAGGGAGCAATCCTCCTCAATTCCTCGCTAGAGTAGGACTCTTCCACTTTAATGGTGGAGGGACCTAATTGCAAGAGGTGGCAAGGAAGTTAGGGGGGTCTGCGCAATGAATTTCAAAAGCTAGGGGTCAACATGTAATTGGGTGGACTGAATTGCAAAGTAGGTCAAGGTGACCTCCCCTTAGGTCCAAATTTTGGTAAAAACCTAATTTTGACCTAGGGAATTTAATGGTGAAGTTATATTTTAGGTTTGATCACATTTGACTGGACATTTTACACAAAAATCCAAATTAGGTCGAATATCTAGTTAGGACCTCAATCTAGGTCAAAATAGGTTCCAAAGGCCAATTTGAAAGTTATAAACCCTAGGGGATATTTTTTCATGAATTTTAGAGGGTTTAAATAATTTTTATCCTAACCAGAACCTTGTTGAATTAAGTGAGTCTGTTTTATGGTTGCAAAATGTCATTCAATTCTTAGATTGCACAAGAACCCTTTTCTGACTGAACTATCCCACTCTTCATCTTGTTAAGACCATTTGACCTATGTTTAGCTCTGAGAAATCCTGTTGATGCACTACAATTTTACCCTTTATTTCATGTTTTCTTCTCAGAGTAGTTCTTCCTTGAATTAGGCCCTTCTTTAGGTTATGTAGGAGCGTTTATTCTCTTTCTTAGGTCAAAATGAGCTAGTTAGGGCTCATGATGAGGTTCTCATCATACCCCCATGCCTAGATTTTGCTAGTCCCTTTGCAAAATTTCAAGGTCTTAACTTCTATTCTAGACCATGAGTTTCTTTCACCAGTTATGATAAGTGCTTTTCTTTTTCTTTTGATTAGGTTAGAATGCTGACAGTAGGCCTAGAGGTACTCAAGTACCAACCAAGATCTGAACCTGACCAACTCTAGTCTCGATCCTCCGCGAAGGTTTTGAAAGTCTGTAGGAACTATCCTAAGGTCTGTTGGACTCCACGGTTAAAGCACCTGTGCTTGAGACATATTTTAGCCTTGGTTCAGTTTGCAGTGCGTTTGTATAAGAGAGAGATAGAGAATTTATTTGTTTGGAGAGTTTTCTCTCTTTTCTTTTTATTTCTAACTTCGAATTAGCTTCTCAACACAGTCTATATCGGATTCCTCATTCCCATCATCAATCCTCAAAGGTCCCTGGTAATCGATGCTTCGTGATAGCACTGCCCATGTCAACCCCCAGAACCCTGGCTTTCGAGATTTCGAGATAATCCCACCCATGGCATTCCGTGGCCGAATTCTGACCCTGGCAATCAACATTTCATGATAATGTCATCCATGGTATCTGAACCAGCAGAGTGCTTATGTGCCCCCGGTAGGATATTTAAATATCTTAAGAGACAAGCACCGAGGAGACGATATGTTGTTGCGCATCTTCGAGGGGAATTTCCCACCTCTCCGTGCCGGGAACTCATCCAAATCAACTTGTGTTGATCGGCCGCTTCTAATCTAGGCAACATTTTTCAGAATACTTAAACACTTTTTGCGTTATTTTGATAGTTATGCGCACTGAACCAGACTGTGTGTGGATTGGGGTGCTTAGGTTACCGAGTCCCGCAAATCGAAGGTCGGTTAACGAGGCTGAATACTCCCTAAGCCTTAGACCTAATACTTAAGCTTCGCATTTTCCCCAACCTCTTAAGGATTATCCAGATCTTAGCGAATACTTGAATTTTTAAGCCTAAGACTCTAGCCCAAAAAGCCTAAGATCAGCGTTCCTGCTAATCTCTTTTTGTATCTCATTATCACTTTTTCCTTCATTTTTCTTTTTTCTTGATGTGGTCTAGAACTTTGGTTAATTCCTTAATCTCTTACTAATGACTATCTGTTTTTCTTTTTTCTATTTGTGCTCCTTTTTGTCATTTTGCTCTTTTCCTCCTCATGTTTATATGGCTTACAAAATTTTCCTCCCTCCTCCATTTTTTGTTCTTTTTTATAATTTTCTATTTTTTTGGTATTTTTGACATATGTGAATTTTTTTGTGAGAATCCTTCTGACTTTTCTTAGTTTCTGTATGTATACACTTTACCACCCCCCCCCCATGCCTAAGTTTTGCAATGTCCTCATTGTAAACGGAGGGTGTGAAACAGTATAGGGTTCAGGGACTTAGAACAGGATATATCGAGTGGGTAAATGGATCGGGAATGATTGTTGCGAACAATTTCAAGCTCTAGTATGTGTACCAGAGGTGGGATCGATTGGTCTAAGGCTGAACTCAAGATGCAATAGACATGGAGTACAGACGGATAATCAGATGGATCTCAGGTTTTTTAGAATGACAGGTTGCTTCCCGTTAAGCGCTAAATTCAATGCCTTCAGCCGAGCGAAAAATGGTGTGGATGGAGTGGTTAGATTAGCAGTGTTTTGTAAAACAAGCACCTTGATTAAGAGCCTGGTTGGTCCAACCAAGTGCTTGTTAAGATCAACAGGCTAATGATGCAGCCCAAACCCTATTATTCTGGCAGGTTGACAGATGTAGAGCAATAGATGCGGAACCCACCATATGCTATGCGGCTCGGATGGATATGGAAGTGTAAACTTGGGTTTTGGCTGAGTCGAATTAGCCTAGTCAGAGTAGGGATCCGAAAAATGATCAGTGAATAATGTGGAAACCCTATAGGGGTGATCAGAGAATGATGGATCATGTTCTTTAGTCTGATCAATGTTTGATACCCGGTATAGATGTGGAGCTGAATCATTTGCAATCGGCTCTGTGAGAGGGGAATTAGAATAGAAATTGATTCCGGTTGTGGGTTGGGGTTGAAAATGGGTTTCGATCGATTCTGTATAAGTCGAAGAGGTTACTTCAATGAGAATTTTCTATGAGGGCTCTTCTAGAAAGAAGTGACAGGTGGATTCATGTAGAGAGTCCTCATAGTAACTTTCAAAATCAAAAATGAATGCCTCGAGAGTGTCTATAGGATAATGGAAATCCGAATCGAGAAAAGATTCGAATTCTGGGTTGCAGTCACTCTCGGCATTTTCTGGTTTTGATTCCTGAGGATCGAAAAGAAACGATTCCATGTCACTGGAACCTAAACTTAAATCAATGATCTCGGGAATTGGGACCACAGAGTCGGAGTTAGAGAATGAGTCATGTGAGCTAAGGTCGTAGGTTGGTTTGGAGTATTCAGGAAGCAGAGTCTCCGAAGTCGTGGTCAGATTCGAAATCGTCGGAGATTTTGCAAAAATCAAGTTCTGAATAAGATTCAAGATCATGAGTTCCACCATAGAATAAATCACATGATGTGGATTCAACAGCCTGATTGGGGTCTAGCCTATATGTGAATTCTGAGCTTAGAAAGATGTTCTTACTAGGCTCAAGTTCCAAGCTGGTAGGATAGACCCAATTGAAACCCCATGATGAGAACCTCATCATGAGCCCTAACTAGCTCATTTTGACCTGTGAAAGTCAACAAAAGCTCCTGCATAACCTAAAGGAAGACCTAAGTCAAGGGTTTACTGTTCTGAGAAGGAAACATGAACTAAGGGTAAAAACTGCAATTTCACCATTGCAGTGCATCAACGGGAATTTTCAAGGGTTAAGCATAGGTCAATTGGACTTAATAAGAGGAAAAGTGGGATGGTTCAGTCAGAAAAGGATTATTGTGAGGATTAAGAATTAAATGACATTCTGTAACCCTAAAACAAACCTGCTTAATTCAACAAGGTTCTGATCTGGATAAAAATCATCTAAACCCTCTAAAATTCATGGAAAAATATCCCCTAGGGTTTAGAACCTTCAAATTGGCCTTTGGAACCTATTTTGACCTAGATTGGGGCCCTAGCTCAGTATTTAACCTAATTTGGGTTTTTATGTAAAATGTCCAGTCAAACATGGTCAAACCTAGAATTCAACTTCACTATTGGATTCCTTAGGTCCAAATTAGGTTTGTACCAAAATTTGGGCCTAAGGGAAGGTCATCTTGACTTACTTTGCAAAATGGTCCACCCAATTACATTTTGACCCCTAACTTTTGAAAAGCCCCCTAGCTTCCTCGCCACCCTTGCATTAAGGTCCCTCCTCCATTACAGTGGAGGAATCCCACTTCGGCGACGATTTGAAACTGTTATCTCCTCGAATCCTCAGAGATCTCCCAGATTTGGAAAAGAGATTTTCTGAGGATTTCTCCATCATCTGAACGCGATCTCCAGATTAGATTTTCACCCAATCTCTTGTACGAATGTTCAAGAGATTTGGGTGTCCTAAGCACCTTCCTTCTCTGACGAGGATTTTGTGCTTGAAGGCTTGCCCTCTAAGCACAAGAAGTTTGGCCAGAGGCTATAAAAGGACCCCCGGTCCTTTGCGCATCTCCCAAGCTTGATTTGGCCACCGATACCCTCTCAATTTCTTCCCTCCTCATCTCCGGACAGAATGCCCGCAAGCTCCGGCGACCTCCCCTCCCTCCTCTCATTGCTCTGCCACCATACCAGTGGCAGGGTTCGTTTTGCCTCATTCCTCCGCGTTGCACCGCACCAACTCACGCTTCCCTGACCTCCTCCTCGTCGCCATCATCTCCATTCAGGGTTGTCTTCCCCAACGATGGCACATACGCGCCGTTCATCTCCTCTGCCTCCCCTTCGCTCCAATCACCACAGATAAGTTTCTCTTCTCCCACTCTTTATTTTCCTTCCTTTTATTTCATAAATCACCCCTCGACTGCCACTATCCACCCTCATCTTCCTCATCTCTGGTTGACCTCCAGCGAGACGCATCCATCACTCCGCACCTCCACACATTTCGCCACCAACCTCTTCACCTCTACCACCAACCACTGATCACTCTCCACCCATCCACTGCCCGCCACACACGCCCCACACTTCCACCGAACAAACCGACAGACACAATCACAGTCCGACCTAGGCATGCACGCCTAGGCCATTCCGAACCACACCGACCCCCACCTCACATTCGCCGTGATACGGTGAAGGTTTTCCTGTTGTTTGACAATGCTGCAAGGCTGTTCTTGTGTCGTGTAGATCCGAGCCTCTGTCCGCCATTAACGCACAAGCGAGAAAGCTTGCTTCAGAGCTCCAGGTCGCGCACTCCAGGCTTCAGGACTCCAAGCTGCGCGTATTGAGTGTGCAAGTGAATCCAGCCTGAGAGCAGCCGTTGCGAGGCCTTCAGCTACTTCAATTGAGTGAAGATCTCCTCCTGCGAGCGCTAGCAGAAGCGAGTGGGACATTTAGTCCCACCTCGTAAACTCAGGGGTGAGTGGTACAATATTTATTTAATTTGTGCACTCAGCTAATCGCCTCCAGTACATAGGGGTGAGGTCCCTCGTCCGCACTCGCTCACGCCTTGTCCACGACCTGCCCAGCAGACTTGGCACCCGACCCGATTACCTGGCTACAGGAGAGCCTACTGAAGAGAGAAATAGAGAGAGAGACATGGGGAGGGTAGGGGATAGGTTTTGCTGTGCGGTGCTATGCAGGAAAGAAGAAGGAGCTAAGGAAGGAAGAGGCACAGCAAAGAGAAGAAAAGGAAGAAGATAGCGGCTGAAGGACTTAGCAAGGAAGAAGGTAGCCACAGCAAGGAAGGAAAAAGGAGAAGAAAAGAGATGCTCTGTAGCAAAGGAGCGATAGAGAAAGGGAAGAAAAAGAAGAAGGTAGCTGGTGAAGGAGTAGAAGAA
Source organism: Thalassia testudinum (assembly GCA_037157565.1). NCBI lineage: Eukaryota > Viridiplantae > Streptophyta > Magnoliopsida > Alismatales > Hydrocharitaceae > Thalassia > Thalassia testudinum. The sequence goes on along the minus strand of JAZHRO010000024.1, from coordinate 180,734,757 downwards.
AGAGAGAAGCAGGGACTTAGCTGCAGGAAGACAAAGAAGAGAAAGAAGAAAGAAAGCAAGGGCAGAAGAAAGCGAGAAGCAGGAGAGGCCAAGCAGAAGAAGAAGACAAGGAAAGACAAAGAAGAAAAGAAGAAGAAGAAGCCAAAGAACAAAGCAAGAAGAAGCCCAGCCGCAAAGCAAAAAGAGAGAAAGAAAAGAGAAAGAGAAGACAAAAATCACATATCTAGCACTGTAGCAACACTTTTTAAGACATCTGATTTTTCATCAGACGTCCAATTTTTTAGCAATATTTCTACATTGACATTACTCCTTAATTTTGGTTGAACTGGTTATTACTTTTTATTGAGAGTTGTGCTCTTAAGCTTTGAAATATCCAACTACTCCCTGTGTTCAACCTCGGATACTTTGATTTTCGAGTTATAAATTCTTATTTGTTTTCGAGGCGATTTCCTCTATATTACAACGAGGCATCTTTTAAAACACAATTTCACCTCGTCAACATTTTGGTGTCATTGCCGGGGAGCAACGGGCATTTTAGAAGCTTTGATCACAACTTCTGATTCAATACTGACTTAATCTCTCTCTTTTGTTGTGTTTTTCTCAAAGGAAAAGTCGAGAAAAGAAAAGCAACCGCACAACAACTACACGAAGAAACAGGTAACTTTCATTAGCTCTCTCTCTTAATCCCCTCAAAGTCTGAAAAGGAAAAAAACAAAGAAAAATCAATCTAGGGCTACCTGCTTTCATATTTAGCAATTCACCAAAGTTGCTTGATTTTCATTTCAACACATTTTGAATTGCAATCCAATTAAGGTAACTAGGGCTAAAACCATCTTGATTGAGCCCTAGATACCAACTTTTGAGGCAACTAAATTGGACCAACTAGAGCCAACCTAAGGATTGCAAAGCTAGGGTTTTTAGAGACACATTTTCTCTTAAGCAAAGAAGCAAAAACTTCAAAAAGAAGTGTGCCTAAGCCTTGTTTGAAAAGAGCTATACAAGAGAAACCCTCAGCAAATCAGGCTCTTAATCCATTTAAACCCTAAAAGAAAGGACCTAAAAGCTCTCAAAGGAACAAAGAGGTGAAGTTGATCCTTTGGGTCAACCAACCTTACAATTAGGTCACTTTTTGCACTCAAAAGGCCTAAAGTTCAAGTGAAACCCTAAGCATCTTGATCTTAATTAGAAAAAAGGTAGACTTAAGAGGTCAAGGTCCCCATTCTGGTCTACCTGGAATCTCAGTGACAAGAATAGTCGGGTGGGGGAAACCCTGTAACTCTAGGGACGCTCTACCGTGTAGGGGTCTTTACGGGACTCTCCCTCTCTGGCTTCCCAAGTACTTCTCAAGTGGACGACCTTTCTAACTAAGGGGTATCATCCACCCCGAACCTCTATAGTCACCCAACAATTTTTGGGTGTCTCGATTGGGTCCAGCACCTTCTAATCTTATCACATCCTTCGGTGCATGTTTGGTAGGAGGTCCTTAAGACCATCCTTAAGACCTCCTTTAGAAATTCATTCTCGCCGAGGCCAAGCCTCAACACCCTTGTTTGTGCAGCAACCTCACCACATAGACCTTTCCTCTGATTCAGAACCAAGTTCTCCTTCCATCATGGCACAACCCATTCAAGAAGAGAACAACCTCGAGCACCAGCTTCAGCGCCTAAATGATCTCTTCCAAAACTTTGTAAACCCACCGCAGCGTCCAATGATGCGAGATCACTATAATCCCACTGCGGTGGCAATCGAGCCTCGAGTCCGAATCCTGGTTGGAGGTCTTGATTCTGAACTCAAGCCCAATATGATTCATGCCATACCAAAATTCCATGGGCTTAACTCTGAGGATCCATTCCAACACATTAAACAGCTCAAGCATCTGGCCCAGACCTTCAGGTCAGATGCACAAAATTGGGATATTTTTCTCATGAAGATGTTTTCTTTCTCCCTCATGGACAAGGCTGCTCATTGGTATCAAACTTAGACTCGTCCGATCAACACATGGGATGAACTTCAGTCTGAATTTTTGAAGTTCTTTCCCGTTGGCCGAACAAATGCCTTGGGCCACCAGATCACTCATTTCACCCAACAAACGGGAGAACCTCTTCATGAAGCATGGAACCGATTCTTAGATCTCATGCGAAAGTGCCCCCATCACAGAGTTCCTAAATGGGAACAAGTCCAATCTTTTTACCAGGGACTCCGTGAAGACATTTGCTTATTCGTCAATGCAACTTGTGGAGGAAACATCATGGGTTAACATGAGGACACGGTGTGGGAGATTCTCGAAAACATGTGCGAGAAATCTATCAATAATGACTCCATGGGCTTATTCAACCGGACGAAAGCCCGTGCATCGACGAATCTTAGGGGAGCACATGAGACGCAAGACCTGTCCACATCCGTCGACTTGGAACTGATGGCCAGTCTGTTGGACAAAGTATCTATCATACAGAACAAGGTCGACGAGCTGACTCGGCATCTGCAGCAAGCCACCTCTGCGCAAAACTCTTTTGCTCGGCCACCTCTTACGAGGGAAACTGTGCAGAACATCTATTACCAATCTTCTCAGGGGATGAACCCATATCCACCCCTGTCTGACTCTCAGACCAGAGGGACCTCCGATCCACTCTATTCTAGTTGGGGAAACTCTGAACCCTCATATTCTGACTTTCCTGAGGCTCCTCAAACCTGCGAGGACCTTAATGCCATTCAGAATGACCCATTCTCCAATACCTACAACCCTGGATGGCGAAATCATCCCAACTTCCAGTGGACGGGAAATTCTCAGACTCAAAGACCACCTTATCAGCCCCGTCCACAAGCTCCTCATCCATATCAGCCGCCTCAGCCTCGACCCAATCCCACCTATCAATCTGGGCCAAACCAGGATCAAATGACTCTTATCCTTCAAGCACTGGCTGACATTCAAAAGATGAATGCGGCAATGCAAAAACAGCACAAGGACGAGATCACAGAGGTTCGCAATCAACTAGCCCAGATGGCAAATTCCCACCAACCTGGCACCCTCCCTTCGCAACCTCTGCCAAACCCAAATAACACACCGACCCAGAGGCGCATTATGAACCCAAATTCAAGCCACGCACATATGATTTATCAGGCCCCTTCTATTCCATCACTAGACGGGATGGAAGCCTCGACATCTTATGCGGGATTTCAGCAACAGTCACCCCTCTTACCAAACCCAAACCAAAACCAAGCAGGATTAAACTCCATAACAACTCGTAGTGGTAAAGCAACCCAAGACCCACATTATCCAAACCACTCTAACCCTGGTAGTAGCCTAAGCCCGAGGATAGTTATCCAGGATACCCCTAGCCCAGATCAAGAACCTGGACCTATTCTAGAAGAACCAACTAGGATTCCATTTCCTGAGGCCTTGACTAAAAGAAAAAGGATAACCAAACCCGTGGCTCCTGAGGAGGATCTGGTCAAGCTCTTTGAATAGGTCCAGATAAATATCCCCTTGATGGATGCAATCCACCATGTACCGACTTACGCACGATTCCTGAAGGACGTGTGTACACCCAAGCGTAAGTCGGGAACCAAAAGTGGGAATCCGATCGTACTGTCAGAGCAAGCTAGCTCTGTAATCTTGAGTAAACTCCTACCCAAGGCTAAAGACCCAGGAACTCCCTTGATTTCATGTAAAATTGGTAAAACCCAATTTGATAGAGCCTTGCTAGACCTAGGTGCCTCCATAAACCTAATACCTACATCCCTCCTTAACCACCTTGAAGAGTCCAAACTTAAACTGACAGAGGTGACATTGTAGTTAGGCGATCGATCCATCAAGTCACCTAAAGGAATACTCAAGGATGTCATTGTTAGGGTATGGGATTTCTACTTCCCAGTGGATTTCATAGTTCTAGATATGGATGCAGCTGAGAACCCAAGGGATACACCAATTATATTAGGGAGACCTTTTTTGGCCACTATTAGGGCCAACATAAACTGTGAGGAGGGCCAAATAGAATTAAAATTTGGGAATCAAACTCTGAAGATTGACATCTTTAAGGCCCAACAAGGGATTAATTGCGGGGTTATAGAGAAAATATGTGATATCAAAGCCGTGGTCAATGAATCGCATGTTGAGGACAACCTGATTATCCCCGATCAACCACTAGAAGATCAAAACACACAAACAGAGGAGCATGAACCTAATCTAGACACACCCATAACTCCAACCCTTGTTCCTGATATAGACCCCGAACTGCCTGCTACTACTGATAATCCTGTCATGGAACTCAAGCCCCTTCTCGAGCATCTAAAGGACGTCTTTTTGAGTTCCAATCAGACGTTTCCTGTGATTATCAACTCCCAACTCACACCTGACCAGGAATCCCATCTGATTACTATTCTCCAGCAACATCGTAGAGCCATTGGATGAACTCTCGATGACTTGACTGGCATAAGCCCCTCGTATTGCACACATCGAATCTACACAGAAGAGGGCGCATGACCTTCACGAGAGATGCAGAGACGTTTAAACCCTAACCTGTAGGAGGTCGTGAAAAAGGAGATCATCAAGTGGTTAGATGTAGGGATCATCTACCCGATCTCCAATAATCGCTGGGTGAGTCCAATCCAGGTTGTGCCTAAGAAGGCCGAACTTACCATCATTACGATGAAACTGGAGAGGTCATACCTACCCGAATAGCTAACTCGTGGAGAGTCTACATTGATTACAGAAGACTCAATTCCTCCATGAAGAAGGACCATTTCCCACTATCGTTTATTGATCAGATCCTCGAGAAACTAGCAGAAAGTAGGTTCTTCTGCTTTCTTGACGGGTACTCCGGTTACAACCAGGTGGCAATCCATCCAGAGGACCAAGAAAAGACCACGTTCACCTGCCCCTTCAGAACGTACACGTTTCGAAGGATGCCTTTCGATCTCTGCAATGCACCTCCGACCTTTCAGCGGTACATGCTTGCCATATTCTCAGATATGGTAGGTGATTATCTGGAAGTCTTCATGGATGACTTTTCAATTTTCGGATCATCATTTGACGATTGCCTCCAGCACTTGGTCCAAATACTCAGGTGGTACATCGATGTGAATTTGTTTCTTTCCTGGGAAAAGAGTCATTTCATGGTGCCTGAGGGAATAGTCCTAGGACATCTGATTTCAGAGAAAGGCATCCAAGTCGATCAAGCCAAGGTTAACTTGATTGTCAAACTCCCTATGCCTAGCTCGATCAAGGACATCCAATCTTTTCTGGGGCTTGTCAGTTTTTACCGTTGATTTATCCCTGATTTTTCAAAAATCGCACGTGCCCTAACTACTCTTCTCTCCAAGGATGTGCCTTTCAAAATCTACAAGGAATGCACCCAAGCATTTGAGATCCTTCGTCACCGAGTTACCGAAGCCCCGATCCTACAGTCCCCTAATTGGTCTCAACCATTTGAGATCATGTGCGATGCATCTGACTTCACTGTAGGAGCGATTTTGGGGCAGAAAATTGACGGGAAACCTATGGTCATTTACTACGCTAGCAAAACACTAGACGAAGCTCATCATAACTATACGGTTACTGAGAAAGAGCTGCTGGCTGTAGTATTTGCCCTAGAAAAATTTAGATCATACCTCCTGGGTTCCCGTATTATCATCTACTCGGATCACACGGCTGTGAGACATCTCCTTGGAAAGAAGGGCACGAAACCTCGATTAATCTGATGGATCTGCTGTTGCAAGAATTTGACCTCGAGATTCACGACAAAGTGGGAAACAGAACATGGTAGCTGATCACTTGTCTCGCCTTCCTTCTAAGATCATTGACCCTTCCGGACCCATCACAGAACACTTTCCTGATGAGCACCTCCTGACTATCGATACATGACTTCCATGGTTTGCAAACATAGTGAACTACTTGGCATCACATCAGATCCAGTCCGATTGGCCGAAGGCCAAAAAGGACAAATTGCATTCCAATGCCAAGTATTACTTGTGGGAAGACTCGTATCTATTCCGCATCAGTGCTGATCAAATAATTCGACGATGTGTCGCAGAAGCAGAAATCAAAGACATACTCTCCTTCTGCCATGACCAGGAATGCGGTGGACATTTTTCAGGACACAAAACCGTATCAAAAGTCCTCCAGTGTGGCTTTTACTGGCCCACAATTTTCAAGGATGCATGCGATCACTGTAAGGCATGTACCCATTGCCAGACCTTGGGTAACATGAGCCATCGAGACATGATGCCTTTACAGCCAATCCTGGTATGCGAGATTTTTGACATTTGGGGGATTGATTTTATGGGACCCTTCCCTATCTCGGATGGCTTCGAATACATCTTACTCGCCGTTGACTACGTGTCCAAGTGGATAGAAGCCATTCCAACCCGAACCAATGATCACAAGGTTGTTATCAGATTCATTCATCAAAACATCTCAAGGTTCGGGATTCCACGAGCAATAATTTCCGACGAAGGGACCCATTTCACTAACGCTCTGTTCAGGTCACTGATGACCAAATACGAGGTGTCGCATCAAATCTCTACTCCTTACCACCCCCAAACTAATGGTCAAGCTGAGCTATCAAATCGGGAGATCAAGAAAATCCTCCATGTTACTATTCAACCTAACAGGAAGGATTGATCATCCCGACTTCTGGAAGCATTGTGGGCCTATAGGACCACCCACAAGACCCAATTAGGAATGTCACCCTACAGACTGGTGTACGGGAAGGCATGTCACCTCCCCGTCAAATTGGAGCATAAAGCCTATTGGGCAGTTGATGCGTAACTCTGCTCAACTTAGTAATTAAGTTAATTTCACTTAATTAAGAGTAGAAAAAATCACTTAGGTTAACTTGAAATTGTGTCGGTTGTGTAGTATAGGGTCGAATTAACCTAACATTTTAGAAATTTTTACTGGTTGAGTCCAGGTCGTTCGCTGGGAGGTATAATTTTTTCTAAATTCACCAATTTTCTTTTATTTTCCTTATAAGTTTAGGAGGTATAACTAAGTTGATTTTAAGAACATGAATTTTGCCAAAATATTAATTAAAATGAAGTAATATGCAAAATCCCATAAGAGAACATATTTACTCAAAATGATCTACTTTATTTACAAGTAAACATGTTAGTTTTCCAATTTTATTTCAAAGAAATTAAGGCAATAAGAGTTGTTTTATTAAAACATGCCCTATTACAATTAAAATAAAGAAATTAAAGAAATAAAACTTCATTTCTTCAGCCTCTCTCTTCTTCTTCTTCTTTCTTTCTTTCTTTATTCTCGATTCTTCTCTCTTTCTTCTGTTCTGTTCTTGCCTTCTCTTCCTACCTCTTATTCTCTTCCCCTTAGCTTTCTTCTTCTTTCTTAGTTCATTTAGTAGTGCCTGTTCTCCTTTCTTTCCTTTGCTTTCTTAACCTTCAGTTCAACACTTGGCATTTAACCATCGGCTCTTCTTTTCCTTTGATCCTTCAGCTGAACCAGGTTTATTTTATTTTTTAACCAAAAATTATTTTATTTGCGGCGAGGTCCTTTCGAGGATACACAACACCCTGAGACTAGGGTGGGACTAGACCCTACTCGGTCCTCGTCTGATTTCATTTAAGCTGGATTTCGATTTATTTTTCGGTTCATACTTAGTTTCGAGCCAATCTACCTCAACCAGCCTCCCAGGCCTCGCCCTCCCAGGGCCACATACGCTCACGCCCACTCAGGCGCACACCCGCAGGCACACATGCCCGCCCACACAAACACATGCTCAAAATGCCAGATGATTAGATCGGTAACCAGTGCATTGAGCGTTGACGACTGAAGGGCTGGGGTAACAAATTGCTTTTATTCCAAGGCGCCCACTCAAAAACTACCGATGTGAGACTATCTTAACCCCTTCCAGACCCAACTTCAATCAATCAGATCTCCCAGCTCAGAGCTCCGTTTCAAGTGATTTAAAGTTTGCTGGAAAGCTCTAAGGTCACTCTATAGGATTGCAGGGTCAATTTTAAGATAAGAGGATGTTTTCCTCTTCAATTTGAAGAGTAAAATAAAGGGGTTCCTACGGGTTATTTATTACCTGGAAGTGGAAATTAACTTCACAGAGTCCTCAGATGGACTTTTCTCTCTCATTTAAAGGTCTGAACAGTTACTATAGGTTATTCCGCAGCTACTAGAGTAGTTTCTAAGCTCACAAGACCTTCAGGAATAGCAAAGAAGCTCAAAGCTTCTCTGAAAGCTTCAGAGATCGAATTTTCAGACTTAATGTGGATAGACAGACACAGAAGAACATTTCTAACTGATTAAAATAGATTCTAAGGGTTGAAACAGATTGATCTGGGCAGGATTCAAGATTAAAACTCAACAAAATGGCACTGTCGTCAGTTTAGGTTCAAAAATGACCTAAATTGACAGGATTTGAATTCTCACAAAATATCAAGTCTGAGCTCACTTAAGTCTCTTTCAGATCATTCAACTATATCTCAGAATCCATTCTATCTCATCAATTCCTCAACTCGAGCTCAGAACTCCATAATCAGACTCAGTTTGACTGTGAAGGCACAAAAATTTGACTTTATGATTAAAGCCTTTTCTTAAGGAATTAAAGCCTCGAATAGGATCTCCTTAACACCAGGAACTCATTCAGTCTCTCAGATAGGTGTTCTAACTAAAATTTCTAGGGTTTCAGGCTCGTCACCTGAGCTTCAAAATGTGTTTGATCGTCAAAACAATCTAAGAGTTATTACAGTAATTTGAAGACATGAATAGCTTCAGTGCATTGCACTGAAGCTTCTAAGTTCCTTAAATGCTTCTTAAATCTAACTAATAGACTTCTCCAACTCTACCGGAGTTGGAGAAGACAAAGATCTATCTACAGCTCCAGTGAGTAAATCCTCAATTAAACATCTGCAAATTAATCAGTGATCGTTAAATCATTGATCTAGAGCTTTTCACTCAATTCTGTAGGCTGAAGCACAGATTTGTCCTGCCGGAGCTCGTCGGAGCTCCGGTGAGTCCAGAAAAAATGAAAATTGTGTACAGATTGTTTAAACTTGCCATTTTTTATCTGAAAAGGTTCTTGAGGTTTCAAGGAACCTCAAAATCACATTTAATTCCTCATTATCTCTTTATATGTAAGATTTGACAGTGAATTTATTTTGAATGAAAATTGAGTTAGTTGAGGCACGGGACTTGATCTCCCACTCAATTGAGTGGTTGAGACAAGTCAGTAGATGTCTGTGATACTAAATATATATTTAATTAATGATTTGAACTACTCCTGAGACACCATTGACAGCGAGCTCAGGAGCTTAATTAGATTTGGGCGTTTAGGCTATATGTGATATTTATATGTATATAGTGTTGATTAGGTTCCATAAGTGATGGATAGATGATGATAGACCCAGTGAAGGTGAAATTAGCTCGACTACTGTCGCCATGGACAGTGACAGTAGTCGATGGAGGTGAAAGATGAACTAGGCGATTAGGTGATCAGTTAAGTGATTAAGTGCATTAGAAATGATTATGGGAGTTAAAGGAAGGTGGACAGTGAGTTAAAAAGAGCGAGCTCAAGGAGCTCGCCGGAGTCGGAGAAGATAACACTGAAATTCTAAAATTACAACTATTCTAATTAACTATCTAACTAACTAAGCTAACCTACTCCTACTCCTCCTAATCTATTGTTACCTGGACGAAGGGGTCAATAGGCTTCCGCCAAAGGTTCATAGCGGATGATGAAATCAGAGGGTGAAGAGGAAGATCTCCGTCAGGCAGATTTGAGGTGAAGCAGAGGATTCCTTGGGTCAACGCCTGTGTCCAGAGACGTGGCAGACCACGGCGGATCTCCTCGGTTGATCAGAATGGATGGAGGAAGTCGGAAGTGAGATGGAAAGTTGCCAAAGTTTTGGACGAATAGCCTATCGAAGTCAGCTACAGTGTTAGAAGAGGGAAGGGAGCCAACTTGAGTGAAATCGAAGGGATAAGGGTATATTTATAGTAGTTGGCGACGAAGAGAGTGGAGAGCTCTGGCCGAAGAAGGAGCTGGAGGAGCTTAACCTCCGGCATCGTCTCCGACGACGGTGAGGTTATCTCCCACTAGAAATTAGGATTTCCATTTAATCTAGACCGGTGGATGAAGAGGAGGTGGTGAGCACAAGCTGCAAGAGCTTGAACAAAAAAGGTTGATGTCGGCAGGGCGGTGATCGCGCGGTGGCATGACTCTCCATCGCCAGCCATTCATTCGGCTGAAGAAGAAGAAGAAGAAGGAAAGGGACTTAAATGTAATAAAACTTAAGGACCTATGTGAGAAATAAGGACCCAATTGTAATGAATTTTAAGGACCAAAATGTAAACTCAGGTTTTGAAGGTTTATTTTAACTTAGATCTTTTTCAACTTTATATATATGTTGGTAAACAAGGTAAATATTATGTTTTAACCTTGAATTTACATTTTTTACCTTTTTAGGTTAATTTATTAGATTAAGTAAAATTACTTAAGTTATTATATACTTAGGTATACATTATGTTTAAGTTACTTAACTTATTAATTAAGGGGATCATTAATAAGAATTTCGAGTCCAATTATTATCTAGATTATTAATAATGTTAATTGAATGATAACATGTCATTTTTAACTTATTTTAAGGTCCTTTAACAAATATCCCTTATTCTATAATTAACCCTTATAAATTCATAACCTTATCTAATTAACTAGGAAGGCTAGTTAATTAGGGGTAATTAGAGATCATGATGAGTCTCTCATCAGCAGTACGGAATTGCAACTTAGATCTTTCTAAGGCTGGAACCCATAGAAGGCTTCAAATGAGCGAGATCGATGAATTACGCCACGATGCATATGAGAACTCACGAATTTACAAAGAACGAGTTAAAGCCTTTCATGGCAAACACATTTCTAAAAAAATCTTTCATCCTAGTCAAAAGGTTCTACTCTTTGATGCTCGACTCAAATTATTCCCAAGAAAGCTACGATCTAAGTGGATCAGACCCTACCTAGTCTGACGAATCTTTGGAAATGAAGCCGTAGAGATCAGTCCACTCAGCCACGTTTCCGAACCCTTCGTCGTGAACGGTCAGAGACTCAAATCGTTCATTGACATGACCAACACAGATTTGGCTGCGTCATCCTTTATCCTCCATTCTCCCTAAGCTCATTGCGCCCAGCCGATGGCATAAAACTCAGCACTTAATGGGAGGCAACTCGTCAGTCTTTGAAAAAACCTGAAACCTTTCTTAACATTTCCATGCTGAATTCATATTGCACTTTAGGGTTCATCCATTAGCACATCCAACTCTAACTCAGGTACCCGTACCCGAGTCTAAAAATCGTTCGCAACAATCACCTCGACCCATTCGCTCACCCAACACCTGTCCTAATGAATGAACTAAGCTGAATTCGAACCCACCTAATTTACAATGGGGACATTGCAAATCATAGGCATGGGGGGGTATGAAAGTGCAAAATGTCAGGAAAACTCATATCAAGAAAAGGTTTCAACAAAAAAAATTACATATCACAAAAAATACAAAAAAAAACTGAGGGGGGAGAGAAAAATTTTATGGGCGATACAAAATATAAGGAAAAGAGAAAAATGCCAAAAAGGGCACAAAATGAAAAAGAAAAAAAAAAGGAATAGTTATTAGTAAAAGATTAAGGGATTAACTGAAGCTCTAGACCACAACAAGAAAAGAGAAAAATGAGAAAAAAAGTGCTAAGGAGATACAAAAGAGATTAGTAGGAACGCTGACTTTAGGCCTTTTGAACTAGACTCTTAAGCTTAAAAAAATTCAAGTACTCGCTAAAATCTGGATACTCCTCAAGAGGTTAGGGAAAATGCGAAGCTTAAGTATTAGGTCTAAGGCTTAGGGAGTATTTGGCCTCGTTAACTGACCTTCGGTTTGCGGGATTCGGTAACCTAAGCACCCCAATCCACACACAGTCTGGTTTAGTGCGCATAAATATCAAAATCACGCAAAAAGCATTTTAATGTTCTGAAAAAGTTGCCTAGATTAGGAGCGGACGATCAACACAAGTTGATTTGGACGAGTTCCCGACGCCAAGAGGTAGGAAATTCCCCTCGAAGATGCGTAACAACATATCGTCTCCTCGATGCTTGTCTCTTAAGATATTTAAATATTCTACCGGGGGCATGTAAGCACTCTGCTGGTTAAGATACCATGGGCGGCATTATCACGAAATGTCGATTGCCAGTGTCTGGATTCAGCCACGGAACACCATGGGCAGGATTATCTCGAAATCTTGAAAGCCAGGGTTCTGGGGGTTGCCATGGGCGGTGCTATCATAAAGCATTGATTGCCAGGGACCCTTGAGGATTGATAATGGGGACGAGGAATCCAATACAGACCATATTAAGAAGCCAATCCGAAGCTAGAAATAAAAAGAAAAAAGAGAGAGAGAAAACACTCCAAACAAATAAATCCTCTATCTCTCTCTTACAAAAATGCACTGCAAACTCAACCTAGGATAAAAATGTCTCAAGCACGGGTGCTTTAACCGCGGAGTCCAACAAACCCTAGGATAGTTTCTACGAGCCTTAAAAACCTTTGCAGAGGACTGAAGCTAAAGCGGGTCAGGTCTAAATTTTGGTTGGTACTTGAGTACCTCTAGGCCTATTGTTGGCATTCTGACCTAATCACAAAATAAAAAGAAAAAGCACTTATCACAACTAGTAGAAGAAACTCATGGTCTAGAACAAAGGTTAAAATCTTAAAATTTTGCTAAGGGACTAGCAAAATCTAGGCATGGGGGTATGATGAGAGCCTCATCATGAGCCCTAACTAGCTCATTTTGACTTGAGAAAGTAAACAAAAGTTCCTGCATAACCTAAAGGAAGACCTAAGTCAAGGGTTTACTGTTTTGAGAAGGAAACATGAATTAAAGGGTAAAAGCTGCAATTTCACCAGTGAGTGCATCAACGGGAAATCTCAAGGGTTAAACATAGGTCAATTAGACTTAATAAGAGGAAAAGTTGGATGGTTCAGTCAGAAAAGGGTTATTATGAGGATTAAGAATTAAATGACATTCTATAACCCTAAAACAAACCTGCCTAATTCAACAAGGTTTCAGTATGGATAAAAATCATCTAAATCCTCTAAAATTCATGAAAAAATATCCCCTAGGGTTTATAACCTTCAAATTGGCCTTTGGAACTTATTTTGACCTAGATTGGGGCCCTAGCTCAGTATTTAACCTAATTTGGGTTTTCATGCAAAATATCCAGTCAAACATGGTGAAAACTAGAATCAAGCTTCACCATTGGATTCCTTAGATCCAAATTAGGTTTTTATCAAAACTTGGACTTAAGGGAAGGTCATCTTGACCTACTTTGCAAAATGGTCGACCCAATTACATTTTGGCCCCTAACTTTTGAAAAACCCCTACGTAGTGCCCCCTAACTTCCTCGCCACCCTTGCATTCAGGTCCCTCCGCCATTACAGCGGAGGAATCTCACTCTGACGAGGATTTGAGGTTGTTATCTCCTCGAATCCTCAGAGATCTCCCAGATTTGGAAGGGAGATTCTCTAAGGATTTCTCCATCATTTGAATGCAATCTCCAGATCAGATTTTCACCCAATCTCTCGTGCGAATGCTCGAGAGATTTGGGTGTCCTAAGCACCTTCCTTCTCCGACAAGGATTTTGTGCTGGAAGGCTTGCCCTCTAAGAACAAGAAGCTCAGCCAGCGGCTATAAAAGGACCCTCGATCCTTTGCGCATCTCCCAAGCTTGATTTGGCCGCTGATACCCTCTCAATTTCTTCCCTCCTCATCTATGGTCAAAATGCCCGCAAGCTCCAATGACCTCCCCTCCCTCCTCTCGTCACTCTACCACCATACCAGTGGCAGGGTTCGCTTTGCCTCGTTCCTCCGCGTTGCGCTGCACCAGCACACACTTCCCTGACCTCCTCCTCGTCGCCGTCATCTTCACCTCAGGGCTGTCTTCCCCGACGACGGCACATACGCGCCATTCGTCTCCTCTGCCTCCCCTTTGCTCCAATCACCACAGATAAGTTTCTCTTCTCCCACTCTTTATTTTCCCTCCTTTTATTTCATAAATCACCCCTCGACTGCCACTGTCCACCCTCATCTTCCTCATCTCCGACTGACCTCCGACGAGACGCATCCATCACTCCGCACCTCCACACATTTCACCACCAACCTCTTCACCTCCGCCACCGACCACTGATCACTCTCCGCCCATCCACTGCCCGGCACACATGCCCCACACTTCCATCAAACAAATCCACTCACATGGTCACAGTCCGACCTAGGCATGCACGCCTAGGCCGTTCTGAGCCATGCCAACCCCCGCCTCACCTTCACCATGATACAGCGAAGGTTTTCCTATTGTTTGACAAGGTCGCAAGGCTATTCTTGTGTTGTGCAAATCCAAGCCTCTATCCACCATTAATGCACAAGCGAGCAAGCTTGCTTCAGAGCTCCAGGTCATGCACTCCAGGCTACGCGTATTAAGTGTGTGAGTGAATCTAGCCTGAGAGCAGCCGTTGCGAGGCCTTCAGCTGCTTCAATTGAGTGAAGATCTCCTCCTGCGAGTGCGAACAGAAGTGGGTGGGACATTTAGTCCCACCTCGTAAACTCAGGGGTGAGTGGTGCGATATTCATTGAATTTGTGCTCTCAGCTAATTGCCTCCAGTACATAGGGGTGAGGTCCCTCTCCCTCACTCGCTCATGCCTCGTCCGTGACCTGCCCTCGCAGACCTAGCACCCGACCCGATTACCTAAACCTAGCACTCCTCACACATCACACCCACGTCGGTGCGCATGGACCCGGGCGCACACCCGACCCGATTACCCAGCTATGGGAGAGCGTACCAAAGAGAGAAATAGAGAGAGAGAGAGACGCGGGGAGGGTAGGGGATAGGTTTTGCTATGTGGTGCTGTGCAAGAAAGAAGAAGGAGCTAAGGAAGGAAGAGGTGTAGCAAAGAGAAGAAAAGGAGGAAGATAGCAGCTGAAGGACTTAGCAAGGAAGAAGGTAGCCACAGCAAGGAAGGAAAAAGGAGAAGAAGAAAAGAGACGCACTGTAGCAGAGGAGCGGTAAAGCAAGGGAAGAAAAAGAAGAAGGTAGCTGATGAAGGAGCAGAAGAAAGAGAGAAGCAGGGACTTAGCCGCAGAAAGACAAAGAAGAGAAAGAAGAAAGAAAGCAAGGGCAGAAGAAAGAGAGAAGCAGGAGCGGCCAAGCAGAAGAAGAAGAAGACAAGGAAAGATAGAAGAAAAGAAGAAGAGGAAGCCAAAGAACAAAGCAAGAAGAAGCCCAGCCACAGAGCAAAGAGAGAGAGAAACAAAAGAGAAAGAGAAGACAAAAATGACATATCTAGCATTGTAGCAACACTTTTTAAGAGGTCTGATTTTTCATCAGATGTCCAATTTTTTAGCAATATTTCTACATTGACATTACTCCTTAATTTTGGTTGAACTGGTTATTACTTTTTATTGAGAGTTGTGCTCTTAAGCTTTGAAATATCCAATTGCTCCCTATGTTCAACCTCGGATACTTTGACTTTCGAGTTATAAATTTTTATTTGTTTTTGAGGTGATTTCCTCTATATTACAATGAGACATCTTTTAAAACACGATTTCTCCTCATCAACACCCCACTCGTCCAACTCCTCGGTTTCTTTATCGTAGATTGGCGTGACTTTTGAAAAATCGATTTGTCTATCTGTGGATGTTGGTGAGGGATATTCATCAAATAGAGGCCCATAATCATATTCTTTATTGACACTTTGATCTTCTTCATATGAGGCCTCGTAATCTTCCCAATAGGTTTCAAATCCAGATTCTAGGCTTAGGATGTGGGTTGAATCACTAGAATCTAGGTCCGAGTAACCTTCGAGGGTCACCTTATCAGAATAAGGGGTGGGATTTACACCCTTGAGAGGTTCAATTCTACTTTCATCATTGCAGGAGTCTTGGAATTCTAGGGTTGGCTCTCTATTGTGTTCTACAATTGGAATTTCCCAACCTTCTTCAATATCAGGCATGTTGTATTCTATCTGGGTTGGAAATCCATAACCACTCTGTGCCTCAAACCCGAGATCAGAGTGATCCTCGATATTGTTCCAAGATGGCTCATCATCTATTTAGGGTATGTACGGGTATTGTTGATCGATAATTTGTTTCAATAATCTCATTGTCTCTTCCCATTTTCCAAGATCATCTTGGTGTTGTTCCCAAAGTACAGGATTTGTCATACATTGAAGGTATTCGGAGTCAATGTATCCTGTTATGAGCATGTCTCGGGTTGATCCGTTTGTGACTTCAATCAATAAAATTTGGGCACAGTTTATGATGAAGGTTGTGGTTGTTGGTACATCAACCTGAATGGCTTCTATTGGTGTTGAGGGTTTATAATCAATGTCATAGAATTCAAGGGCATCCTCAACCATCCTATCTCTCATGGTTCTCTGTGATTCAGGTTTTTTGAAAGGTAGTCCTAAGTAGTTTGGCTGCATGTTTGGATCAGGTGGTGGAATCAAGATGTAGAATCAGAATTTTGATGTAGAATCAAGTTGTGAAGCGATTGAATCTGAATAAAGAGTCTCACTGAAAATGTGTGTGCTCTAAAGAGAAGAGATGAGGGACTGGAGGTGTTTTTGACCCAATTGAGGTACCCAAAAGATGTTTGGATGACTATGGAGGTTCAGTGCGGATGATACCCCAGGATTAGAAAGTCATCCACCTAAGAATTACCTGGGCAGCCAAAGAGGGAGAGTCCCGTAAAGACCCCTACATGGTAGAGCGTCCCCACGAGTTACAGGGTTTCCCCCACCTGACCTCTCTTGTCTCTGAGATTCCAGGTAGACCAGAATGGGGACCTTGACCTCTTAAGTCTACCACTTTTAAGATCAAAGGTGATTAGGGTTTCCACTTAAACATTAGATGTTTTGGTGTTGTGACCTAATTTCATGGTTGGTTGACCCAAGGGGTCAACTTCACCTGACATGTCCTAACGATGGCAGAATGACGCTAGGTCAAGACCTAGAAATCACCCTGATTTGACTCCCAGGTTATTAGATCCAAGATTTTAAGATTCAAGTGATTTTAGAGCTTAATTTTAGGGTTTTTCTTACTTAGATCTTTTCAATCAAGGGCTTGGGTAGCACACTGATGCGGGAGGGTTTATTTCCTTTTTATGCAAGCATGTGTGACTAGCACTCCAACAACCCTACTGTTGAAACCCTAATTTGGTTCTATTTCCAATCCTCTTTGCTTTTTTTCAGAAAAGTTCTCTTTGGACTTCAAAACAAGTGTGTAGTCCGTGAAGATTTAGAAATTAAGCGTGATTCCTAATAAGCACAGGAATTTGTGGGGTTGGCTCTAAAAATCGCTTCTACTTCAATCAGATTTGAAAATTTTACCTTGCAAATCAGGAAACTAGCCTTTTATGTGATAATTACTATAAAGAGAAGGCAAGTAATTCCTATTTTGATTGCTTCCTTTTGTCTTTCAAGGATTAGGAGATGGATTAGGGAAGAAAAGAGATTACCTGCAATGGAGTGGTTGACTTGCGCGGGAGATCTTCTCGTGAAAAACCTCGCAAGATCACAGCAAAACAAAAGGGCAAGTTAGTATTCAAATAGAATCAAAAATAATGTAGAGATTAGTGATAAATTGCGCGTTGCTCCCCGACAATGGTGCCAAAATGTTAATAAGGACGAGATTGGTAGTTTTATAAGATAAAGGATGTCGCGTCGCAGTATAGGTGAAATCGCCTTGAAAACAGATAAGAAGTTTTTATTACTAGCAAAACCTAAGAATCCGAGGTCGAACACAGGGAGCAAATGGAATTTATTCACTTATGTCAATAATACAATTTGAACACTTAAATCTACTCAAAATCTAATTCAGAATATAATGCAAGAGTTTATGGATATTAAAATATAGCAAAATAAAGAGAGTGAGATGAATAGGGCAAAAGTCTGATTTCTCTTGTCTCTCTTCTTCTTTTGTTCTTTAGCCTTCTTCTTTCTTCTTTCTTTCTTCTTCTTCTTTGGTTCTTCTCTTTCTCTACATGCTTGGCCTTCTTCATCTGTGGTTCTTCTCTTTCTTCTCTCTTCCTTTCTTAGACTTGCCTTTCTTCTTCAGCCTTACCTTTCTCTGCTACAGTGCCTTTGCTTTTCTTCCATGATTGCCTTCCTTCTTCTTCCTTGGCCTTGCCTTCTTCTTCCTTCAGCTTCTACCTTTCCTTTCTTCTCCTACCTAGATTCCTCCTGCCTTCTTCTTCCTTGGCTTCTGCCTTGTCTTTCTTCTCTTGCCTTGCCTCTTCCTTCGTTTCTTCTTTCCATAGCTTCTCTGCAGCCACAGCTTCCTTCCTCTTCCTTTGGCCTTAGCTTCCTCTTCTTTTCCTTCTTCTCTTCCCTGCACACACGAGTGCAAAACCTACCCCTACCCTCCCCCGCGTACACTCTCTCTCTATTTCTCTCTAGGTTCGCTCCCCCAAAGCCAACCGAGTAATTAGGTCAGGTTGCGCACCCAGGTCCAGGCGCACCGGCGTGGGTGATGCGCGAGGAGTACGGAGTTAATTGGGTCGGTCAGCCAGGTCTGCGGGGGCGTGGGTCGTGGATGAGGCAGGTGAAGCGTGGATGAGGGGACCTCATCTCGTATCTTGAGGCGAAGAACAGAGAACACAAAAATAATATAAATGACTCACCGCACGTTTGAGTTTCCAAGGTGGGACTAAAAGTCCCACCCGCCTCACTCGCACCTGCAGGTGAGGTGCTTCGCTTAATTACCACAGCTGTAGTTGCTGAAGCCCTCGATAGCTAGGTGCAAAAGTGTCGTGGAAGGATTCCACGCACCTGGGGTGATGCGGCCTGGAGCGAAGATACCAGCTCCTTCAAGCTAGCGTTAATGGCGGCGGAGGCTCAGGCCTACACTTCACCAAACACAGCCTTTCGACCCCATTAGAGCACATAGGCAGCTTCACCATGGCACAGCGAAGGTAAAGCAGTGGGTGGCTGGCTGTGAGGTGGCCTAGGCGTACGTGCCTAGGTCGCTCTGTGGCCGTGAAGGTGGGTTTGGTCGGGGGGTGCTTGTGAGGGGTATGGCAGTCAATGGAGGGGCGGATGACAATCAGTGGATGATGGAGGAGGTGATGAAGGGTCTGACGAGGCATGTGGAAGTGCAGAGCAGTGGATGCGCCTTCACCGGTGGTCGACGGGAGATGGAGAACGTGGTGGTGGTCTACGGCATCGAGGGGATAGAAGTAGAAATAAAGGAGGGGGAAATGAAGAGGGGAGAGAGGGGAAGTGTTTTAACCTAACTAAGTGGACGAAAAGGGGTAGAAGAGCAGCTGGCCGTACCTGCCACCGCCGGAGAAGAAACTTACAGAGGAGGGAGAACGGCGATGACAACGAGGCTAAAGGCACGCGTGCGGGTATGGCATGACGCGGAGGAAGATGGTGAAGATGTCTCTGCCACTAGTATTGTGGCAGAGCGATGAGAAGGAGGAAGAAAGGTCACCGGAGCCTGCTGGACACCTGGCCGGAGGAGAAGGGACGAAATTGGGGGTGGTTCTCCAGCCATGTCAAGCTGATTTTGTGCGGTCGGAGGTGGTGGTCCTTTTATAGGCACTGGCAAGGGCTCTTGTGCTTGGAAGACAAGCTTCCAAGCGCAAGAGTCCTCACCGAAGAAGGAAATAGTGGGAGACCCAAATCTCTCAAGTGTTCGCACGAGAGATTAGATGCAAATTAAATCATGGAATTGCGCTCATATGGAAGGGAATTCCTTAGAGAATCTCCCTTCCAAATCTTGGAGATCTCTGAGGAATCAGGGAGCAATCCTCCTCAATTCCTCGCCGGAGTAGAACTCCTCCACTTTAATGGCAGAGGGACCTAATTGCAAGAGGTGGCGAGGAAGTTAGGGGGGTCTGAATTTCAAAAGCTAAGGGTTAACATGTAATTGGGTGGACTGAATTGCAAAGTAGGTCAAGGTGACCTCCCCTTAGGTCCAAGTTTTGGTAAAAACTTTATTTGGACCTGAGGAATCCAATGGTGAAGTTGGATTTTAGGTTTGACCACGTTTGATTAGACATTTTACACAAAAACCTAAATTAGGTCAAATATCTATCTAGGACCCCAATCTAGGTCAAAATAGGTTCCAAAGGCAAATTTGAAGATTCTAAACCCTAAGAGATATGTTTCAATGAATTTTAGAGGGTTTAATTGATTTTTATCCTGACCAGAACCTTGTTGAATTAAGTGAGTTTATTTTAGGGTTGTAGAATGTCATTTAATTCTTAGATTGCATATGAACCCTTTTCTGACTAAACCATCCCACTTTTCATCTTGTTAAGACCATTTAACCTATGTTTAGCCTCTGAGAAATCCCATTGATTTACTGCAATGGTAAAATTACAATTTTACCCCTTATTTCATGTTTTCTTCTCAAAGCAGCTCTTCCTTGAATTAGGCCCTTCTTTAGGTTATGTAGGAGCTTTTATTCTCTTTCTTAGGTCAAAATGAGCGAGTTAG
Source organism: Thalassia testudinum (assembly GCA_037157565.1). NCBI lineage: Eukaryota > Viridiplantae > Streptophyta > Magnoliopsida > Alismatales > Hydrocharitaceae > Thalassia > Thalassia testudinum. Next base: position 180,714,263 of record JAZHRO010000024.1, on the reverse strand, counting down.
GGCTCATGATGAGGTTCTCATCAACTTGATCAAGCCCTTTAATCAAGTACAAATAAGCATTTCATTGATGGATACGATCCGCCACGTACCAGCTTACGTACGATTCTTGAAAGATTTGTGTACACCAAAGCGTAAGCCGAGAAACAAAGATGGGAGTCTGATTGTTCTGTTAGTGCAAGCTACCTCTATAATCCTGCATAAACTCCCGTAGAAAGCAAAAGATCCTGGCACCCCTTTAATCTCCTACAAGATAGGAAATTTGGAATTTGATCGAGCTTTATTGGATCTAGGAGCCTCCATAAACCTTATTCCCACCTCCCTACTAGAACATTTTGAGGAGACTTAGCTCAAATCGACTGAGGTAACTTTGCAGTTGGATAACAAATCTATTAAGTCACCACGAGGAGTTCTCGAGGATGTTCTAGTTAGGCTACGTAATTTTTACTTCCTGGTGGATTTCATAGTCTTGGATATGCATACTCCTGAAAATCTAAGAGATACACCAATCATCTTAGGGAGACCATTCCTAGCAACTGCTAGGGCAAATATCAGTTGTGAAGAGGGCCAAATTGAGTTAAAATTCGGGGACAAAACATTGAGGATAGATATCTTTAATTTCCAGAAAGGAAAAAACTATGGTGCAATCAAAGAAGTGTGTGACATAGGTTCTCTAGTTGAGGATCCAATCTCTGAGGTGAACCAGATTCTCCAAGAACCTCAACCACAAGAAGATCTTGACCCATAGATTAAGGAGCCTGAATATGATATAGATCTATCCTTAGCTTCCACCTTCACTTCTGAGTCTAACCCTGAACCCTAACCCATTGCTAATAACCTAGTTTTGGAATTAAAACCTCTCCCGGATCATCTGAAGTGTGTCTTTTTGGGTTTAAATCAAACGTTTCCTGTGATTATTAACTCTTGACTCACTCCTGATTGAGAAACAAAGCTGATTTCTATCCTCCAGCAGCATCGCAAAGCCATTGGTTAGACTCTGGATGACCTGACAAAAATAAGTCTCTCGTATTGCACTCATCGTATCTATACCAAAGAGGGCTCATGACCTTTTCGGGAGATGCAGAGAAGACTTAACCTAAATCTCCAGGAGGTCGTGAAAAAGGAAATCATCAAGTGGATTGATGCAAAAATCATCTACTCCATCTCTAACAGCCGCTAGGTGAGTCCCATCCAAGTTGTGCCTAAAAAGGTGGGACTCACCATGGTTACCACTGAGTTCGAAGAAACCATCCTAGCATGAATTGCAAAATCGTGGAGAATCTGTATTGACTATCGAAAACTAAATTCCTCCACAAACAAAGACTATTTCCCTCTCCCATTCATTGACCAGATCCTTGAAAAGTTAGCGAGAAATTGGTTTTTCTATTTTCTAGATGGGTACTATGGATATAGCCAAGTGGCAATTCATCCTGAAGATCAGAAGAAGGCCACCTTTACCTACCCCTACAATACATACTCATTTCGTAGGATGCCATTTAGGCTATGTAATGCACCTGCCATGTTTAAGCGGTGCATGCTAGCCATATTTTCTGACATGGTAGATAAATACCTTGAAGTTTTCATGGATGACTTCTCGATATTTTGTCAAACATTCGATGATTGCCTTCTGCACTTGGTTCAAATCCTCCAATGATGCATTAATGTGAACTTGGTTCTCTCTTGGGAAAAGAGCCATTTCATGTTCCAGAGGGCATCGTACTTGGACACCTCATATTTGAGGAAGGTTTCCAAGTTGACCGAGCCAAGGTGAATTTGATTTCCAAATTACCTGTGCCTTCCTCGATCAAAGATATCCGTTTGTTTCTGGGGCACGTCGAATTCTATCGACGATTCATATCAAATTTCTCGAAAATCGCACGCCCCTTGGCGAATCTTCTTTCAAAGGACAAACCCTTTGAGATGACACACGAGTGTGTTTGCACTTTTAAGATCTTGCACGATATAGTAACCCAGGCTCTGATCCTACAATCTCCTGATTGGTCTCAACCATTTGAGATCATGTGCGATGCATCTGACCATGCAATAGAAGCAATCCTGGGATAGAAAATTGAGGGGAAACCAATGGTAATTTATTATGCCAGCAAAACATTAGACGAGGCTCATTGTAATTATATGATTACAGAGAAAGAGCTGCTGGTTGTAGTATTCAATCTGGAGAAATTCAAATCATACCTCCTAGGATCCCATGTCATTATTTACTCGAATCACACTGCTTAAGGCACTTACGAAGAAAGATGTGAAATTGAGGCTGATTAGATGGACCTTGCTCTTGCAAGAATTTGAGCTCAAAATATGAGATAAGGCAGGAAAGAAGAATGTGGTAGCTAACCATTTGTCTCGTCTCCCTTCTTCAATCATTAATCCCTCTAGACCTATTACTGAGCACTTTTCGAGTGAGCACCTTCTGACCATTGATACTGGACTTCTTTGGTTTGCCGATATAGTTAATTATTTGGCATCACACCAGCTTTGCCTGATTGGCCAAAAGCAAAGAAAGACTAATTGATTTCATAAGCCAAATATTATGTCTGGGAAGATCCATATCTCTTCTGCATCAGTGCTGATCAGATCATCCGGAGATGCATTCCTGACTCCAAGGTCAATGATATATTATCTTTTTGCCATGACCAAGCCTACGGTAGCCATTTCTCTGGGCACAAAACCGCAGCGAAAATCCTCCAGTGCAGCATCTATTAGCCCACACTCTTCAAAGATGCACACAATTATCATAGGGCATGCGCTCGTTGTCATACCTTAAAGCAACATGAGCCACCGCGACATAATGCCCTTGAATCTGATTCTCGTGTGAGATATTTTCGACATCTAGGGGATTGATTTCATGGGTCCCTTCCTGAATTCGAACAGTTTTGAATACATCCTTCTGGCCATTGACTAAGTGTCCAAATGGATCAAAGTCATTCCAACCTGAACCAATTATCATAGAGTTGTAATCAAATTTATTCATGAGCATATCTTCTCTTGGTTCTGTGTCTCGTGCACAATCATTTTTGACAGAGGGACCCACTTTGTTAATGTGCACTTCCAGTCTCTGATGAAAAAGTATGGGGTGTCTCATCGTATTTCTACTCCATATCACCCCCAGACTAATGGACTAGCTGAGCTCTCCAATTGAGAGATCAAGAAAATTCTTCAAATCACTGTTCGACCTGATAGAAAGGGCTGGTCATCCCAACTTCCGGAAGCATTATGAGCCTGTAGCACCTCCCATAAAACCCAACTAGGAATGTCTCTGTTTAGACTCATTTACAGGAAGACATGTCTTCTTATAGAGATGGAGCATAAAGCCTATTGGGTAGTACGGAAGTGCAATCTGGATCTTAGGGAGGCCGAAATCCACTGTCGTTTGCAAATGAGCGAGATTGATGAGTTATGCAATGATGCGTACGAGAACTCGTGCATCTATAAGGAGTAGATAAAGGCCTTTCATGACAAGCACATCTCACGAAAATCTTTCTTTCCTGGTCAAAAAGTGCTTCTCTTCGATGCCCGACTCAAGCTCTTACTAAGGAAACTAAGATCAACATGGACCAGACCTTTTCTAGTCTAGAGGACCTTTGGAAATTGAGTCGTAGAAATCAATGAACTTAGCCAAGACTCAAACCCTTTTGTAGTAAATGGTCAAAGACTGAAGCCATTCCTCGAACTTACAAATTCTAATCTGGCTACTGAATCTTTTGATCTCCATTCACCATGAGCTACATTGCACCTAGCTGATAGAGTTAAACTTAGCGTTTAATGGGAGGCAACCCATCATTTGAAAACCCAAGACCCTTCTTACCCATCTTTGAGCTAAATTCCTATTGCACTTTAGGGCTCGTACCTTAAAATAGCCAAGTCCAACTCTAATATTCGTATTGGAGCATGAAATCATCTTCAACAGTCATCCCAACCCGTTCACTCACCTATCTAAACTTGTTCTAAGTACGAACTAAGCTGAACTCGAACCCACCTAATTTACAATGAGGACATTGCAAATCTTAGGCATGGGGGCTATTAAAGTGCAAAACACTATGAGATTCAATTCTTCTGAGGGGGGTTTGATATAAAAAAAAGGGTCAAAAGGGAAGGAAAACAAATTTTGAAAATCTATTTTGAGGAAAAAGAGGGGAAAATAGAGAAAAAGGAGCAAAAAGAAAATGGTGTTAGCCCCAATAATTGAATATGGAACTTACCTAAGTTCTAGGTTAGATCGAATGATGAACTAAGTCCTGAAGTACTAAAGAAAAGGAGATTAATGAGGGATACCAAATTTAGGCCTCTTGGGCCTATTTTGGGCTTAAACACTCACGTATTTGTTAAGATCTAGACAATTCCTCAAGACGTTGAGGGAGTTGCGAGGCTGATGTATTAAGTTCAAAGCTTAGGGATTATTCGACCTTGTTGTCTACCCTTTAGTTTCGAGACTTGGTAACCAAGGCATCCAAAATTCACACACTGGTCAGGTTCAGTGCGCTTAATGAAAATAATGCCATAAAGTGTTCTGTTCTGAAAAAAATGTTTTCTCACAAATTTGACCTAGGAGCGGCTCAAAAACACAAGTTGGTTGGATGAGCTCCTGCTGCAAGGAGGTGGAGTAAATACTCCCCTTAAGGATGCGTTATAACATATCATCTCCTCAGTGCTTGTCTCCTAGGATATCTAAATATCCTACCAGGGGCATGTAAGTGCCTTATGCCGGTTCAAGTGCCAGTATCTTGAAATGTCAATTTCTAGGGCCTGGATTTAGCTACAAAACGACAAGGGTAGCACTATCTCGAAGTGTCGAAAGCCAGGGTTCTAGGACTTGCCATGGGCGATGCTATCTCAAAGCATCGATTGCCAGGGTCCCTTCTAAGATTGATGATGGGGATGAGGAATCTGATACAGACTGTGTTTAGGGACAATTCGATGTTGGCTTTAGGGGAATCTAAAAACAAAGAGAGAAAACTCTCAATATATATATATATATATATATATATATCTTCTAATAATACACTGGCAAGTTGAACCTAGACCTTACTACACGTAAGCACGAGTGCTTTAACCGCTGGGTCAACAAGCCTCTGGGTAAATTCTGGGGCCTTAGAAACCTTCACTACGAACCCAAGGCTGAGGCTAGTCAGGTCCGTATCTTGGCTCCTACTTGAGTACCTCTAGGCCTAGAGTTGGCATTTCGATCTGATTTCTATGGAGGTGGCATAAGCAGGCATCCTAACGGTTAAAATCGGGCCTAGAGATCTGGTTTGGTCTATATGATTTTGCTAGGGACTAGAAAAATTTAGGCGTGGGGTTATGATGGTAGCACCATCATTGGTGTTAATGAGCCTAATTCAGCCTAACTACAGTAATAAATGCTCCTTAATATTCATCAGAAGATCATAACTCAGTTCCGAACTAAATACGAGAAGACAGGAAATCTCGTTAATTATGTTCTTTTAACACCTAATCACAATTGTGGATTAACTGAGGGGTTAATTAGTGGTCAAATGAACTTAAATTTTCAAAAAGTAGGCCCATACTAACTAAAATAGGATTATTCACATTTCCAGGATTATTTTGTTAATGAAAATCCTAAATACAGCCTCACTTCAATTAAATGGGTTATGGTGGAAATAAATGTAATCTAAGCCTCATAAAAATCATTTAAAAATATTCTAAGAGGTTTGAAACCTTCACTTTGACCAAAGGAACCCATCTTGACCAAAAGTAAAGACTTAGGTGAGAATTTATTCTATTTTAGGTTTTTGTGTAAATTTTCCAGTCAAATTTTGTCAAAACTAAAATATGAGGGCACCATTAGATTTATTGGGTCAAAATTTGGTTAACCACAAAATTTGAGCCCAATAAGAGTTCATCTTGACCTAGTTTGCATTTTAGTCCATAAATCCCTATTTATTACACATAGCCCCCTATCTTCTGTGTTTTTTATCACAACTAGGCCCCCATCTTTTTTCATCCTTGTGAATAGCCCCCTGCCGCCATCATCTTCAACCTTCCAAATGCAGCAACAGAGACTCTTAGGAAACCCAACGCCGTCAAGTTTCAATCAAAGATTTGAGCCATCAAACATCAATCAATTCCCACCAAATTTGGTGGGATTGATCTTCAAGTCATGGCCGATCTTTTGAGATCCTTCTCGAGAACAATCTCAGTTGATTCCTCATTGACAAGCTTAAAATTGAAGAATTCAGGAATTTGCCAAACCTCGAGCCATATGCACGATTCTTGACCCAATTGCTTTGGAATTTGTCTCTATAAATAGCCCTCAACATCTACATGTCCAACTCGTGCCAATTTTGTTGGAATCCTCCCTTGTCTTCCTCTTCGCTGGCGGAAAAACGAAGCACCACCAGAGATCCTCTCTCTCTGCTATGCACAATAGGCAAAGGGTTCCTCTTCCTTGTCTTCATACGACATATTTCTCTAAATTCGACGAAAACGACGATCAACGTTTGCCAAAAAAGAATTACCTAAATCTTTTGAATGAAACAACTTCCTAAGAAATAGGACGCGATTATAGCTAATCGAAACATACATTTTATAAATGGGTTTTTTACATAAATGCCACTAAAATCTTTTGAAATTATTAAAACTTTAGTATATTATCGGTTATGCCACTGAAATCCTTGATCCATTTATGGAATTTCCCTCATGGTTAACTTTCATCAACCTTGATTTAATAGATGTTAACTCTGAAGAATGTCAGAGTTGTCAGTTCAGTTTGAGTGGAGTTGGTAGGCATTTGTAGCCATTGAGTTTGTAGCCATTGGAAAATACATGAAGAGTCAATTTTGCCTTCCAATGGTTGGAAGTGTGGCTATTTAACATAAGCATTTGCAATCATTGGAAAATACATGAAGAAGACAACTTTTCCCCCAATGGTAGCGAGAAATGTGGCTATTTAACACTTATTTGGAGGGTAAATACAATAAGAAGTAAACTGAAAGGAAGGAAAACGAATGGAAATATTATTGAAGTTGTAAAGGAGGTAATTACATGTTATTCATACATTTTGACACACATGTTCACACATTTTGACATACATTTATACTACACACTTCATGCGTTGAAAGAGTACAAGCTGAAATGTTTTTTTTGTACATAGTAAGGAATTTATCTACATGTAAAGCCTAAAATGGAGCACGATCAAGGGTCTTTGCTCCAATCTCAGCGAGTCTTTTTTTTTTGTAAGGTTCCAACTGCAAAGATGACATCTTCAAAGCCTTGGAGATGTGGGCACAAGTTCTTAACTTGTCAAACCAAGTCTTGTAAGTTCTTCGAATGGGTGTCCGACGAAGATATCACCTCACAAATAGAAGATAAAGACATTGCTGGAGTTAATGGTTTGACTTACACAAAGAAAGGGTGAAAGATCTAAATACAAATGTTACATATATGCAAAAGCAAGCTTATGAATTAGCAATGTATATGAAAGGAATTCTAGCTTGTCTGGTAGTGATTGTAGCATTGAAAATGTTCTACGGTTAATGTGGGAAATTACCTAGTCTCGTCCATTGTGTCCTTAATGTGGGATGTTGCTTCATGATCTCCTTTATGTCTTGTAAGTGTACCTATCTATAGAAATACCAAAAACAAATACCCAAAACAAATAGGAATACCAAAAAGAAAGTAGCTTGACATGATTGTCCACATCCACAAACATCCAACAAAATCCAAACATATACAATTCACATAACAAGAGAAGTTTTGTCCACATCCAACAGCATTAGGAAATTTTCATCCTAAATGACTTGAACATTGTCCATTGACTACCTTGTTTTTCCTAGGAAACTATAAGTGAAACTATAATGTATGAAAGTAGATCCCACTGACTGTATGCAAAGAAAAGAGTATAAGTCCATGTTCTGACAAAAAAACACATGGAGTGGCATGAATTTGGCAACCTATATAGTTGCATATGTATATGTATATTTGACATGAACCTACAATATGAAAAAATGACAATCAGCCATTATGATATGAACTGATATATGGTAAATGTAACGTTTCAAGTACATACCTACACAAAAATATCAATAGACAGTCAGAAAATAATTCCATGTTTTGACAAAAAAGCATATGGAGTGTCATTGAATTTGGTAACTTGTAATGTGACCAAAATGACAGACAGTATGACATTTATTGATCATTATCTATGTAACATTTGAAATACATACTTGCACAAAAACATTAGTCAACTAGCAAGAGTAAAATAACACAACAAATAAGTTGCCCATCTGTGTAATTAAATGTTAGAACGTGAATGCAATGTGGAAATGGGAAGTAAATGAAATGCAAAAATAGATGACTACCTTAGTCCAAATAGACTATTGAACCATTAGGGAGAATGTGAAGTGGTCCTCATTTCTTGGTCCTACCTCTTTTCTTTGAAGGGCCAATCTTAGGTTCTTTATTCTTCTTAAAAGTCAAGCTTCGTTGCTTGAAGGACACACTACTTGAAAGTAAAGTAAACTTTTGTAAGGAACATAAGTTTCATAATAGGAAATTAAAGGAGATATGAGTTAATGTTACTTACCTTCTACCTACAAGGGATAGGACAATTGGGTCAATATTGTCTCCTACAGCTGATTGCTGTGTAGATGATTCTCCATTTCTAGCTTCAGGTTGCGGGGTTTGTAGGAGCTATGATGGGTTAATGGTTGTCTTGCAACTATTTCGATGATGGCCAACAATACCACACCTTCTACATTTATGAGTTTTTCGATGAAGATCCTCATCTCTGGCCCTTATCCTATTTTTCTTAAGTCGACCTAGAGGCCTCTTGCAATGTGGAGCACCTACAACATAAGGTAGAGTAACTTCCTCCCATGCATCTTGCCCTAGTAATGGTGCAATTGTTTCTGCATAGGCAGCCAAGTACTTCCTAATGGAGTAATAATCATTAACATATAGCTCCCACTTCACCCCTTTTATGGTGTTTAGTAGCATGTGGACAAACCATCCTTGTAATCTGCCACTTCTTGCAAATGCACTCTTTGGCAACCAAGTTGATGAGGTGTGACTCATCATAGCTAAAATGCCCAAGTTAAGCTATAAACTAGGTTAAACAATATCAAATTAACATAAGAAATAGCTTAAGTGTAGGAATTAAGGAATATGACCTAAAACATCAATTCTGTGTTAAAAATGCATAATTATGTCACATTTGAGAGATTTTCTATTAATTATGTAAATGGATGATCTGAATGCCAATTGAACACCAAAAAGAACTTAATTTCATAAATCAATTATTGAAATAACTTCTAATATGTTCAAATCATATGCCATAAAAGTTATATTGCATTTTAACCTCATTAGGACCTTGCATTTAGCATTTTTCATATAGGTCCTTTGTATATAAACCAACCTTCACATTTTCTTAAGCCAAATGTTGTAGGGATTGATTTGCAAGCATATAGGGACCTTCTGGTTAACATTCCTAGTCATTTATGCATTCCTTTGCAAAATTCATACTAGTTCACACCTTGGGCCTATAGTGTAAATTCACTAATACACCTGTAAGTCTTTCCTCTCCTGTGTTCTTCCTTTGAAGAACTCAGACCATCACGACCGTCCCTCCTTGCTCCATACATCCAACGATGGATCTTCCTCCTCCTGCCTACCACCAGTTCCCCCATCTTCGTAAGTTCACTAAGATCACATCCCACGGTCATCCTTTATCCAAACCATTTCCCGCACTCCTCAAACCTTATCTCCACCGTGCATGCCTAACGGACCTAACTTGTGATTGCCAGTCACCTTGAGCCTTCATCACCTATATAAGTAGCTTCCCAACAACCTCTATTCCTTTATCGACTCCCTCCCCTTAAGTCGATCCCTTCTTCCACCCCTCTAACTCCATTTTCCCTTTCTTCACCATTGGTGACGACTTTGGTCTATTCTCTCTCTTCTTCGCCATCGACCGACGGTTGGCAGATCCTGGGGAACCACCTTCTTCTGCTAAAGGTCCCTCCCATTTCGTCACCACCAGCCAACGACAAGTGCATCTTGAACATCCCTTTCCTCTTAGATAGGATTTAATTGCTTTCCTAGTAACATTTACAACTTTCATAGACTAGTTTTAATCACTTTCCTAGTTAGTTTAGTATAGGTAGATAGTTTAGATTAGAATTTGCTTATTGATTGCTTTGAAATAGGAGTAGATTAGATTTAGATCTTAATTTCCCTCGATCAGGCATCTCTGATCAATTCATATCAGAGAAGCCAATTCACATCCTCATAGCACTCCATAATTCTCCCCCACCATTTCTACTGATTTTCTTGCATTTTTATTCACAACTCACTCCATTCATTAGGGTAGTAAGGAGATCTAGAGGTCAATGGCTTACTGATCTTCTCACGCACTAAATCCACTTAAGGGCCATCCCACTACAACAAAAATGGTCAAAGATGACGAATATTTTATTAAAACGACGATGAATAAATCGTTGTTTTATGACCTACTAACGAATAATTTATTCGTCGCCACATTCATTGCTATATAAGCCGTTGTTAAAGCTACAACGAATAATATATTCACTAGCAAATTCAAACAACAAATAAAATCGTCACTAAAATAATCACATACTTTAAATTTAGCGATGAATGTTTTTGTTGTCTTTACTTTCTTTTAATAATGATTTTTTTCGTCACCTTGTAAATAAATACCAATGATTAATTCATCGCAAGGTAGGAAGAATAAAAAATTTTATTAATCATCCTTTATAACGCTCATAATGTATCATACTTATAATTTATGTTGATTACCTATAAAATAAAATTTTATTTTACAATATCTACTAAAACATTCCTCACAAATTGAAATTTTCCAATGAAAACTTTATAAAAAATACACCTGAAAGATTGTGGAGAGGTTTCATACAAACAAGTCAAACAAAAAGCTATATACCTTTATAAACCTTTTGAGAATTTAAGTACCTAAAAAAAACTTGGCTAAACTTTTGTAGAAATGAACAAAAAGTAGTGTCTAAAACATGAAGATAATTGTAGTCCATAACCAGAAAAAACACAAACTATATCACAATTGTACGCAACACTTAGATGTCTGACCGCAACCTATCCACGAATGATCCTTGTAACCTATCCACGAATGATCCTTGCAACCTATCCACGCTTAGTCCTTGTAGTATCTTGCTACTGGTCTGACGATTGCATATGTGGAAGCTTTAACAAAAAAGAAGCAAAGAAATGCCATCAACAAGGAAGATATGAAACTTAAGACTTTTAAGGTCCTATTACATGATTTGGAAACAAAAAAGAAAAACAAAAATTTTCAAGCCAAGAAAAATAATCATCATCAATCTCACAAGTTGGTTGTAACCAATTGGCTACTTCCTTGATAGTAGCTTCACCACAAAGAAAGCACCAAATAGGAGTAGATTACATGTATACCAAATTTACATGTGTTAAGAGGGATAACAAGATATCAAAGCAATTCACCATTCTACTTGAGCAAGGTAGGGCATGTTAACAGCATTAGCATTTTAAGCATCTTGGTAGTAATAGACCTACCAAGATGAAAAATAATCATCTTGGTAGCATGTTACAAGAGAGTTCATTCCTTTATATAAAAAGGGATCAATCCTAGTTTTAATCCTAATCCTAAACATCGAAACAAATCAAATTCTAAACAAACTAAAACATATCTCCTACAATCTGGAAAGAGATAAACATAGAAAGAGAATTCCTAAAAATATCGAAAGAGATAATTCCTACTTTTTTAAATACTATTTCCTAAATTATATTCCTCTTTCAAGGAAATAGGTACTTTGTAACCTATATCTTTCTTTTCACAACATCAAGCAAACCTAGATGAAAGTCTAATAAAATCCTAATGAGCTATTATCCTTTTACAGTGTAGGAAATACAATGTAACAAATCCTAATCCTACTAGAATGGCATGCTGGAGGCAGGGGCAGGACCATGTAGAGTCCTAAGCCTAATAATGCCATGGAGGGGGAGCTTTAGCACAAACAACTCACCGAGGCTCTCTCATTAGCACTTTCCCATTTTTCCAGTTTTATGCCCACTTGCCCTTTGTTTCACAAGATTAGAATAGTCAAAATGTTCAAAATTAAAAATGACCCCGCAAGAAGATGGATTCAGTTAAGCTGATGCCAATTCAAATGAAGAAGTCAAGTGCAACACCATTATCGAGAAACATTTCTAATTTGCCCAAATAGAACCGATATGTACAAACTGATTTGTTGCATCTGAGACATCCTGCAAGGATCACTAGAAACTTCATGATGGATAGAGAATTTCCAAACAAGCATGACATAAACGTAGGGTTATTAACCTCATTATGCTACACATGGATTCACTGTTTAGCTAAGTAGTTGATTGCTAGTTAGGCATGGCCAGAACAACACACATGATTTAACGGAAACAGGATCTTCATACAACTTCAGCAATCCCCATAAACAACCCTACTTGCCAATACTGAATAATGATAACAATGGGGAACATTTACCCCGTCTACCTCTGCACTTAAATAAGATACAATACTAATCGTGACTAACTGGCAGTTTAAATGATCTCAGCAGTTCCAAACACCAGCTCCTAAGTCCTAACCAGCCATAATCCACTAGTCACGCACCAACAACTGTCATCCTTGAGACAACCAAAGCCCACGACAAAATCACCACCATCCATGCACAGATGAGCTACCATCCTCAAGATCCCATTCGCTACTCTACTACTCGCAACCAAACACCTCCATCTAGAAAGCATGCAACCACCAACAGCAACAGACCCATTCACCATTGAAAGAAAACCACCATCTGATGCCAACACCACTCTGCAACCGCCAATCCCAAACAAAACCACTCCAACTCCACTCAGTTCGATGAAATCAACATCCGAGGACCCTACAATCACCATCCCCCCCCTCCCGTACTGTCCATGCAACAGACCCATTCACCATTCTCATACTCTCAACCAAACACCTCCATGCAAAGAAACATGCAAAAGATCGAAACCACACCAAAATCGCCAATTCCACATGAAACTACCCCAAGTCCACACCTTCACACATCCCTTCTTAGTATATGTACCACTAACTTTCATGTAGTAGAAAGGAGGATGCACACAGGTTTTAGAAATTGGAAGAGGACCTAAGATGGGAGGGGTTTGCTGGGATGAGAAATGCTAGGATAGTGAGTGTGGGTGAAAGGGAATGTTATCTAATAACCTACAAGGTTTTACATGAAAATCTTCTTTTAGTAGGTAAAACCATGCCATCACCATCCCCTAGGCTGCAACAATTGCACTGGACAAGAGAATGATTTGAATTCCAGTTAAATAACCTACCAAAAATACCATATTAATTTTGATAAAAGCTCACCATTCAAAATGCTCTAACAAAATTATTTTTAACCAGAACCTACTACTAGCTTTTTTGTGCCACTAGTTGATGTTTTCTTTAACAAATCGGGAACCTACAAACAAAAATTAAGATCATTAACAAGAAAATCACTCGATAAAAAATAATTCATTACATATAAAAGTATAAAATACTCACTTCATTATTTACCTCAAAAGGATTAGAAAATCCTACAAATTGTTGAAAAAAGTTCATTCTCTTCTCCTATTGTAAGCACCAAAAATAAATAAATAAAAGAAAAATAATCTTTTCACATAAAGACATCAAATGATCAAGTAGATAGCAAATAAGCATATAAGTATTATGAAACATGCCTGCAAGTGTCTCATATTTTCCATAAATTGCCCACTCATATTTTGGCATAAGATTGCGATGAGCAATTCGTTTTGAATCTTTAGATTTTTCATTGTCGCTTGCATTTTTTTCATTTGCAACTTTATTGATTCCATCTCTACATTCTCAGTTGTATTCCTAACAATAATACAATACCCTTGATGTTGTAAAGATCTTGCTCCCAAGCCATACCTTTTAGGTCTACCCCATGTGTGCACTCCAAAAACTTCATCACATACTTCGGTCTCAACAACACCACTGGATGATTCAGAATCAAATAAATGTTCCTATACTAGCTTTCTTGCAATTTCCTATATGATTAAGTAGTAAAAATCATTATCAATTGAAAAAAACAGCATAATGAATGACTCTACATAAACAAATATAACCAAAATTATTTCATTAAAGCCATACCACTTTCTCTCTTGAAATATCATTGGTAAACACTGGTATCCCTTCATCATTCTTACTTTTCTTGGTACGTGTGATCTCAAAAACTTCAATCTTACCAGGATCTCGTCCATTATCTTTATACTTTATATAGGTCAAGAAAATCAAACATATACGAAGATAGTTAAGTTTTAATCAGCATTAAAGAATATGAAAAAGAGAGTAAGCATATGAATTCCTTTTTCTTCCTAGCATAGCTCTTGGAATCAGTTGTATGTAGATTAGTCCCACAATTCTAGATGATTAATAGAACTAGATGATTACACTATCAAATTACAAGTTTAGTAATCAATGATTAATAGAACTAGATGGATTTTTTTAGAAACTCAAGTAAAGATTTTATTTTAAAATCAACTCATAAAACTTGAAATCTGCACATTTTCATGCATGTCATCTCCAAGGTCTAGTATTTTTTATTTCTCTTGTTCTCTTGGAATGTTAGTTGAATTAAATTGTTCTTGGAGGTAATTGTGATTTAGATATATGGCATCCATTGAAAGTTCTTGATAGAGTCATAAAATATGCCTATAATGAGTAATATTTCAAACATGATAAAATTAGTGATAGTAAAGTAACAAGAAAGTATCCCATCTCAAATAGAAAATCATTATCATTAAGAATGTTTGATAATGCCATCATAAGAAAATTACTTGTCCTGTCAAATCCGAACTCTCTCAGCTCTCGCAACGCTGCCCATAATCATACGATACAATTAACTATTTTATCAAAATGGGGAGGGAAACAAAGTCACCAACAAATTTTAGATGCATTTTTCTGAAAAATAACACTCGTAAGTATCTATAAATTTACATAACCCGCAAAGCTGTCAAATAAAACTTGCAGTTTAGCAACCCGATATTCACATTCACAAGCACAACAAAAGAAGGTATTGATCCTCATCTTTATAATTTATAATAAGGGCAGCTACTACTTGGATATTAACGTTTAACTGATCGAGGGACAACAGGGATGATGAGCTAGTTTGGATAAAAGAACCTGAATTGATTCCCTCCTTAAAATAGTCTGTATTGTACCATAATTTCTAATTTTGTCAAAGGGAATCATAGCAAATATTTGCAGGAAACACATGGAACCAAATAAATGTCTTGAAACATAACAAAGATCAATGTAACAGCAGTATAACATAATTTGAATAGCAAAATTTTGAGTGAGAATATTTTTTCCCAAACATTTAAAATACAAGATGATTCATGTTGCCTCATATTTGAAGAACATTGTTTGTACCACTATCAGGACGGTACTAAAATAGGACACGAAATGAAAAAAGCAAATCATGTTGTTAAGCAACATTTAATAATATTCATGTTTTTCAATTAAGCTAAACTCCATTGAAATATTTAACCCTAGATGTCGGTCTACCTTCCATAAAACACAAGCAGGTGGTGACGAGGGAGTAAAATATTAAAAGGTCCACCACCATTGTGAATATCTGGGAATCCTAGGTAAGAATCTAGATAAGGTCACTCACTTTGTCCACCACAATGGAGTTTTCAGAGAACTCCATGGGGTGCCATCGTAGATGGTAAATGGAAAACATGTCAAAAGTAAGCATCAGATTTTACAAAAACCATTTCTTGCTAAAGCAGATCCTCTTTCCATGAGAACCAATTCTATAAAACCCTTGATAGCAACAGTAACTACGATCCTGAGATAAAGGACAAGGATCTTGCTACCAGAGTAGATAAAGCCAGAGCCATTTTTCCCCTAGGAGAATGATGGGACAATGACAACCGTATGGATTACGTGGGCCTCAAGGTGGTTTGTTATCGAATCAATTCCAATAATTGACTCTCACCTTTCCAACCTTTCCTAAAGTTTTAAGGTGGGAGAATTAACTCATTAGTGCTAAATTGGTGTCACATCAAGGAAAATGAGAATTAACTCATCAGTGCTAAATTATCATTATGATCTTTGGACGCCTGGATCAGAGAATCCATCAATTCAGGTTTTTGAACATCACACAGTAACTTTCCTGATATTAAAATGTTTTAGTTATCAAACAAATGGCCAGATGTATACACATGCTCATGAGGGTCAAGAGAATCAACTACAAGAAGACATTTAGAATTTGGATACTCAAAATAAACAAAAACAAAGCATGACAGCACCAATATGATTTTAACCATAAACACATAGGAAAGCACGATTCAATAACTTATGAGCATGGCATGTTACTAAGTTAACTATGACTCTCCCACCTCTTCATAAACTAAAATACAGGGTTCAACATTTCAATCCTAGGTTTCTACTAGGGAAATCAGGAACTACATGAAGAAAATGTTTGCTCTGGAAAGTAGGGGTGAGAGAGGGAGCCCCCTTGCCTCTTTGCCTTTTGTACTGGTAGTGGATTCCTAGCCATTTATTGATTCCTACTTCTAACAGTTTTATCAGGGGCTCATATAGCATTGAGCCAGTCCTTCAATATACAGCTAGCACCATTTTCTTCATGGAAGGTTCAGAAAAGCCCACAAAGAACCTTTCTACAGTACTTTATCTTTTCAAAGAATTATCTAGGTTGAAACTAAACAGGGATATATCCTAATTTGTTTCATTTGGTATTGTAACGACCCGGTTCCCGAGCCCCTACGAGACACAAGAACCGGACCGACTCAACTAATCCCAAGACCTAGTCGTCCAACGAGGAAGTAACCAAAAGAGCAGTAAAATAAACCACATTCAACATGAATATAACTAACAGTAAGAAAATACAGCAGCAAGGAAAGAAACCACTACAGTATATACCACCACAACAGTAAAACAACATTCATAACTAAATATGAACTGCAGGTAAAGAAAAGTACAGCGGAAACAAGAGCTACTCACTATAACGGAACAAAGAGGTACAAGAAACAGTGATAACTCTACTGGACCCTACTCGGCCCAGCGTCCTCTGCAGCCGCTGACCCTGGCTGCTCAACACCTGGTCCTGAAAGGTAACGAGTGTAACACATCAGCAAAACGCTGAGTAGAGTGGCAACTAAAACTAAAGAAACAGTAGAGTGTACAGTAGCTGTTAAGTTCTATTACTTTCTTTATTTAAGTCTTTCAATTAATCTCACGATTTATCTATTTCTCAGATCTTTCACCTGATCTCGAATGTTCCTCATGGGAACGATCTTGATTGCAGTCTTTTCCGAACAGTAGAAGTAGCACGTGGAGCTCTCCTGGCCGAGAGAGTCCCCATGGTGATCCTACTCTCAGTCAACCACCCCAAGGTCACTGACAGACGTAACGGTGACTACGGCACGCGCGGTAAACGCACGGGTAGCTAACCCGCACTGGCACGCGGTCAGTCGTTTCCGTTAACGGGTGCGCCCAAAGCACAGCACGGAACCAGTACAGGGCAGAGCCCTCTCAGTAACAGGGGTCCAACCCTTCCACAGTAACCAAACAGGGGCCTTGCCCCTCCACAGTCCGCGCACCCTCGCCTGACTACCCTGGTTTGTCCCAGTGGGCCTAACAAGTCGGTGTGGGAGGCTAGCAGAACCCCGGGCCCGTGGGGCAGCTAGTACCTCCCTACACTAGTAGCTCTCCTCGGTACTATGTACACGAGGGCCAGCAAGTCGGTACAGAGTGGCCAGTCCTAACCCCGGGTCCCTGGGGCGGCTGGCTCCGCTCTGCACTAAACAGGGGGACAGTCGCTCTCCTTGGTACTCCATACTCAAGGGCCAGCTCACTTCCCCAATTCTATTCCGTTCACTTTCCAGGAGTTCTACTCCTACTTCCCCGTAGGGTTCCAGCTCAGAACGTCTAAGTTTCACCTTCCAGTTTCACGTTATCACAATCCATGTTCTCAAACACGTTTATTTATTCAACAGGCAACTGTTAATTCAATTACAGGCAGCTATTTGTTCCTTTCCATTTTTCCAAGACTGCAGTATTCATCTGTTCCACTAGTTTTCCCGTCCTAGGATTCATGCCGTATCCTAGAATCTATCATACAATCTAGTTTTCCAGCCCTAGGATTCATGCAACACCTAGGATCTATCATTCAATCTGTTTTTCATTCCTAGGATTCATGCAATGTCCTAGGTTCTATTTATGATTCCACAATTTAACAGGTTATACTTAAAATCCACTCTACTAGGTACGACGGGAGTAATGGGGGCGTGATCGGGAATCCCGCGTGCCTCCGCGACCCCCAAGACTTCAACGGAATGAGGTCCTATCACAAGGATCAAACACAAGGAGTGTCTCAAAACAGTGTATAGCTACTGTAGACGGGTAGAGGATTTAATTCCGAAAAGAACGCAACTCGAAACGCGGAAAACGGAACCCGAACGGGCCCTCAACGGGTCGAAAATGACGACACTGTGCAAAATCAGACGTCTGAAACTTCTTCCAGACGTCTTAAAAAGTGGATCAGAGAATTACCTTGTTCTGCGTGGTTTTTCAGACGTCCAGAAGCCTGCGGGGACGTCTGGCCTAGTTCCCAGACGTCCGATGGTCACCCCGGACGTCTGGAGGTCGCTCCCACCATCGGGTACTACAGCCAGACGTCTGATTCGCGTTGGATGGCGAATCACCGAGCCTGCGCGCACCCAACTCTCTCTCTCTCAGTACGGTCAGTCGACAGGAAGGAAGAAGACGGAAGAACTCACCTTTCAGACGTCTGGATGGTCTTCCATACGTCGCCCCCGCCGTCTGGCTATCAGCCCAGACGTCTGATTCTGGAAATGTTTCCAGAATTAGGCCGCGACTCGCCCTCCGCTCGGGACGCCGCACCTCGTCGCACCTCGTGCGCCTGCTGCTCGGACCGCAGCAGTCCCCTTCGCGTCGCCCCGCGCCCGCTGCGCTCCCCACCGGCCGGCCCTGGCAGCCCCGGCGAGCTCGCCCTCACGGCTGAGCGCCGCTCTCGCACGCAGCACCTCCTCCGCGCTCACTGCGGCCGCCGCTGCCGCTGTAACCTCGCGCTCGCTCTCGCGCTCACTGGCTGAAGGAGAAGAGGAAGGAGGCGGTGGTGACGGAAGAGCGCGTAGCCTTTTAAGGCCGCGCGAGGAGGAGAGAGAAGGAGCGCAGCAGGGGAATCTGCAGCCGCAGAAAGAATAAGCGAATATGTGGGTCTACGCGCTCAGGCGCGCAGACGACCCGCGTGTGTCAAAGATAACAGATTTCCAGACGTCTGTCAACGATCCCAGACGTCTTATACGACGTCTGGAAGTGATTCCAGACGTCTGGTCCGACGTCTGGCCCACCTCCCAGACGTCTTAAAATACGTCTGGGGCACGCGTTCATAACAATATAACAAACTCAAAGGAAGTTTCATCCCCGAAACTTGCGTTAACTAGGGTGCGGAAAAGACGTCCAAATAACCATAACAAACTCAAAGAGGACCGAAGCCGGTCCGAAAAAACGTACCCGCGAAAAGCTCTGGGTACCGCTCCCGCATTGCCACCTCAGGCTCCCAGGTAGCCTCCTCGTATCGCTGGCTCCTACACAAAACCTTTACTAGGGGTACTTGCTTCCGTCTCAAACTGCGGGCAGCTCGGTCTAGAATCTGCACTGGCCTCTCGGGGTAGGTCAGGTCGTCGCCCACCTCGACCCTCTCGTGACTCAGTACGTGACTGGGATCGGCTACGTACTTCCTGAGGTTGGACACGTGGAACACGCCGTGCACACCAGAAAGCTGCGGGGGGAGGGCAAGCCTGTAAGCAACGGGTCCAACCCGCTCCAGGACCTCAAAGGGCCCCACAAACCTCGACGCGAGCTTCCCTCTCACCCCAAACCGCTATAAGCCCTTCATGGGCGAAACACGAAGGAAGACGTGGTCCCCAACCTCAAACTGCACCTCTCTGCGTCTCCGATCCGCGTAGCTCTTTTGTCTGCTCCTGACAGTGCGGAGTCGTCTGTGGATCTGCTCAACTACCTCCTGACTCTGCCGGATCAACCTGGGGCCAACCTCCCACTTGGTCCCCACCTCAACCCAACTCAAGGGTGCCGTACACCTCTGTCCATACAGGGCCTCATAGGGAGCCATGCCGATGCTCGAGTGATAACTGTTGTTGTATGCAAACTCCGCCAGGGGTAGGTGCTCCTCCCAAGAGCCCCTCCAGTCCAGTACACAGGCACGCAAAAGGTCCTCAAGTGTCTGTATCGTGCGCTCAGACTGTCCGTCCGTCTGGGGGTGGTAAGTCGTACTAAACCTCAACTACGTCCCCAAGGCCTGCTGAAACTCAGCCCAAAACTGGGACGTAAAGCGGGTATCCCGGTCGGATACGATCTCCTGCGGAACTCCGTGTAGTCATACCACATCACGGATATACCTCTATGCCAACTGTGCTGGTCCCAAAGTGACTCGGCTCGGCAAGAATCGCGCCGTCTTTGTCAGTCTATCCACTATTACCCAGACTGCGTCGTGTCCCCGCTGGGTAACAGGTAAGCCCACCACCAAGTCCATGGTGATGCTCTCCCACTTCCACTCTGGCACTAGAAGCGGCTGAAGCGGCCCTGCAGGCCTCTAATGCTCGGCTTTCACCTGTTGGCACACTAGGCATTGCTGCACGAACTCACCCACATCCCGATTCATCCCTCTCCACCAAAACTCACGTCTCAAGTCATGGTACATTTTCGTGTTTTCGGGATGTATGGTGAATCTGGAACCGTGTGCCTCAGTCAGGAGCTCTCTCAACAGCTCCTCGTCTCTGGGAACGCACAACCGTCCCCTCAAGCGTAGCACCTGGTCTGTGAAAGAGAAGTCCCCTGGGTCTCCTGACAGCACTCTGTCGCGCAAAGACTGCAAGTACGGATCGGCCATCTGTCCTGTGATGATGCGATCTATCAGCTCTGGCCTAGTCTACCATGTCACCGTCACTGCCCCACAGTACCCTCGTAACTCTAGGGGTCGCCAACTGCCCACCTCCTCCAAAAGGCTCCAACTCCGTAACTGTAGACTGGCCAAGAGTGCGGGCGCCTTACGGCTCAAGGCGTCAGCCACCACATTAGCCTTTCCCGAGTGGTAGGAGATGCTACAGTCGTAGTCCTTCAGGAGCTCCAACCAACGTCTCTGTCTCATGTTGAGCTCCTTCTGATCAAAAAGGTATCTGAGGCTCTTGTGATCTGTGAAAATCTCGAAGGTCTCACCGTACAAGTAGTGCCTCCAGGTCTTCAGCGCGAAGACAACAGCTGCCAACTTTAATTCATGGGTAGGGTAGGTATGCTCATGGGGCTTCAGTTGCCGCGAAGCGTAAGCGACAACGTGACCCCTCTGCATGAGCACACCTCCTAACCCCTGCAAGGAGGCATCCGTGTACACAACGAACCCGCCACTACTGTCAGGGATGGTGAGCACGGGAGCCGAGGTCAACCTCTCCTTCAGCTCCAGAAAACACGCCTCACAGGCGTCTGTCCAAGCGAAAGGCACGTCCTTCCAGGTCAACTGTGTCATAGGACGTACAATCTGTGAAAATCCTCTGATGAATCGTCTGTAGTAGCCTGCCAGTCTCAGGAAACTGCGAATCTCAGTAACTGAACACGGTCTCTCCCACCTGAGCACTGCCTCAACCTTGGCTGGGTCCACCGCCAAGCCATCTCCAGAGATCACATGACCTAGGAAGGTCACCTCCCTCAACCAGAACTCACACTTGCTGTATTTGGAGTACAGCCGGCGTCGTCTCAGATTGTCCAGAACCATCCGCAAGTGCTGTCCGTGCTGCGTCCGATCTCTAGAATAGATGAGTACATCATCTATGAAAACCACCACAAACTGGTCCAAGTACGGTCTAAACACCCGGTTCATCAGGTCCATGAAAGCAGCGGGGGCATTGGTCAGCCCAAACGGCATGACCAAAAACTCGTAGTGTCCGTACCGGGTGCGGAAAGCTGTCTTGGAGACGTCGGTCTCCCTGATCCTCAACTGGTGGTATCCAGACCTCAAGTCGATCTTGGAAAACACCGTGGCACCCCGCAACTGGTCAGACAAGTCGTCGATCCTCGGCAGCGGATATCTGTTCTTGATGGTGACCCTATTCAGCTGTCGATAGTCCACACAAAGGCGTAAGGTCCCATCCTTCTTCTTCACAAACAGTACCGGGGCTCCCCAGGGAGACGCACTGGGCCTCACGAAACCCTTCTCCAGAAGGTCCTGCAACTGAGACTTGAGCTCTCGCAGCTCAAGCGGTGCCATCCTGTATGGCGCGGTGGAGATGGGGCTGGTCCCTGGTACTAACGAGATCTCAAACTCGATCTCACGCTCGGGCGGTAGTCCTGGTAACTCGTCTGGAAACACGTCAAGGTACTCTGACCACCGGGATGCTCTGGAAGTCTGCCATAGGGCTGGGCTCTGCCACCACAAAAGCTAGGAAGCCCTCACACCCCTGGCTCAAAAGTCTCGCCGCCCGAAGTGCCGAAATGCACCTGAAACCTCCGTCCACTGGCTGTCCGTTAAACTTGAAAGAAGGCAACTCCGGAATGGAGAAGACGATCTTCCTCTCAAAACAGTCCACCAAGGCGTGGTAAGCGGACAGCCAATCCATCCCCAGAATCACTCCAAAGTCCTCCATCTGTATCATAATCAGGTCAGCTGGCAGGCTATGTCCCCCGACGCTGACCTCGCAATCCGTGTACACCTCCTCAGCTACAAACAGCTGACCACTCGGACCTCTGATTATGAACGGATTCTCTAACAGTGTATAATCCTGGTCCAAACTAACTGCGAAACTGGCTGCGACAAACGAGTGCGTAGCGCCGGAATCGAAAAGCATGTAAACGAGTCTGCCGGAAACTGAAACCATACCTGCTACCACCGATCCCGAAGCTCTGGTGTCCCTGTGTGTTAGGGCGTTGATACGCCCCTCAGCTCTAGGTGCGGACGAAGCATCCACACCCTGCGACGGACGGGTAGGTGCTGGCCGGTACCCTCCTCGCGACTGCTGTCCTCCTCCTCACGCCTGGGAACCGCGGCCTCCTGCGCGCCCTCCAGTGCTCTACGCAGGGAGTATCTACTGACCTCCTGCCCTAGACGGGCAGTCCCTCCTGACGTGGCCCGGCTGGCCACACTGGTAACAGAGGGGAACCCGACTCCAGCCCTCAGTGGGTCCCTGCTGTCGGCTAGACGGGGGTCCGGTGCTAGCGACTGGCCCCTGTCGAGGGCCCCCAAAGGCCATTGATGGCCCTGCAAAACGTGACGGCTCTCCTGCGGATGCCACGTGTCTCCGTTCTCGTCGGCCCTGTGAGAAGTCTGGCTGGAAGGGCCTCTTCCGCCGGCCGTCGGTGTCTCGCGCGGATGGGTTGGTCTCCTCGTAAGTCATAGCCGCCTCTACCACCCTCGAAAACGTAGGCAGCTTCACGGGTTTGACATACCCCCGAATCGCAGGCCGGAGCCCCTCGGTGAACCTCCAAAGGCGCTCCTCCTCAGTGGCTACCGCTGTCGCTGCAAAGCGGGACAGCTCCAAGAAACGCGTTCGGTACGCGCTCACTGTCATCGTCCCTTGGCGGAGAGTGTGGAACTCCCGCCTCCTCTGGTCCTGCCACGTCTGGGGAAAGTACTGCTCGCCGAAGAGGGTGACGAACTGGTCCCACGTCGGCTCGTCCCTCTCCTGTCCCCGGACAGCCCTCCACCACCTGTGTGCCGCACTCTCCAGCTGGTACGTGGAAAAGGCCACGCGGCACTCCACCGGGGGGCCAAGGATGTCGAAGATCTTCCCCAACTACTCAAGCCAGTCCTATGCCTCGGTCGGGTCCTCATCCCCCTTGAAGGAGGGGGGCTTCAGCTTCCGGAACTTCCCGAAAAGCTCGAAGTGGTGCTGTAGGGGAGGTGCTGGTGCACCTCTAGGCGAAGGTGCCTCGTGCACGAAAGTATCGGAGGAAGGTGGGGGCTGTGGCGGCCCATCCCCTCCCCCGTGTCCAGCGCCGCGTCCGTCGAGTGGTCCCACAGAGGACTCCCCCTGCGCAACCCCAGGGTGAGGTGCTCGGGGCGGTGGGTGGAGCTCCTCTCGTACAATGTCTCGTATCAGTCGGGTGAGGTCCTGGGCCTGGACGCCCGGGAGTAGTGGCTGGTCCACTGGGGTGTCGGCAATGGCACGCCCACCTTGCCGACCTCGTCCTCGACCGCGCCCGCGGCCCGCCTCGCCAATCCCGCGACGAGGCATCTCCTGTAAGGAGACGCGAAACAAAATGGAAAAACGTCAAAACAAACGATACCTAACGAAACTTCTAAGAGCTCATGTCAAGAGATATGTTGTGGTGACTACTCTAGTTATAAACATGTGAATTGGTTATTCTACAGTCAGTTGATTCACTTCTCGGGACGACCTTGCTCTGATACCATCTTGTAACGACCCGGTTCCCGAGCCCCTACGAGACACGAGAACCGGACCGACTCAACTAATCCCAAGACCTAGTCGTCCAACGAGGAAGTAACCAAAAGAGCAGTAAAATAAACCACATTCAACATGAATATAACTAACAGTAAGAAAATACAGCAGCAAGGAAAGAAACTACTACAGTATATACCACCACAACAGTAGAACAACATTCATAACTAAATATGAACTGCAGGTAAAGAAAAGTACAGCGGAAACAAGAGCTACTCACTATAATGGAACAAAGAGGTACAAGAAACAGTGGTAACTCTACTGGACCCTACTCGGCCCAGCGTCCTCTGCAGCCGCTGACCCTGGCTGCTCAACACCTGGTCCTGAAAGGTAACGAGTGTAACACGTCAGCAAAACGCTGAGTAGAGTGGCAACTAAAACTAGAGAAACAGTAGAGTGTACAGTAGCTGTTAAGTTCTGTTACTTTCTTTATTTAAGTCTTTCAATTATCTCACGATTTATCTATTTCTCAGATCTTTCACTTGATCTCGAATGTTCCTCATGGGAACGATCTTGATTGCAGTCTTTTCCGAACAGTAGAAGTAGCACGTGGTGCTCTCCTGGCCGGGAGAGTCCCCCGTGGTGATCCTACTCTCAGTCAACCACCCCAAGGTCACTGACAGACGTAACGGTGACTACGGCACGTGCGGTAAACGCACGGGTAGCTAACCCGCACTGGCACGCGGTCAGTCGTTTCCGTTAACGGGTGCGCCCAAAGCACAGCACGGAACCAGTACAGGGTAGAGCCCTCTCAGTAACAGGGGTCCAACCCCTCCACAGTAACCAAACAGGGGCCTTGCCCCTCCACAGTCCGTGCACCCTCGCCTGACTACCCTGGTTTGCCCCAGTGGGCGTAACAAGTCGGTGTGGGAGGCTAGCAGAACCCCGGGGCCCGTGGGGTAGCTAGTACCTCCCTACACTAGTAGCTCTCCTCGGTACTACGTACACGAGGGCCAGCAAGTCTGTATAGAGTGGCCAGTCCTAACCCCGGGTCCGTGGGGCGGCTGGCTCCGCTCTGCACTAAACAGGGGGACAGTCGCTCTCCTTGGTACTCCGTACTCAAGGGCCAGCTCACTTCCCCAATTCTATTCCATTCACTTTCCAGGAGTTCTGCTCCTACTTCCCCGTAGGGTTCCAGCTCAGAACATCTAAGTTTCACCTTCCAGTTTCATGTTATCACAATCCATGTTCTCAAACACGTTTATTTATTCAACAGGCAGCTGTTAATTCAATTACAGGCAACTATTTGTTCCTTTCCATTTTTCCAAGACTGCAGTATTCATCTGTTCCACTAGTTTTCCCGTCCTAGGATTCATGCTGTATCCTAGAATCTATCATACAATCTAGTTTTCCAGCCCTATGATTCATGCAACACCTAGGATCTATCATTCAATCTGTTTTTCATTCCTAGGATTCATGCAATGTCCTAGGTTCTATTTATGATTCCACAATTTAACATATTATACTTAAAAGCCACTCTACCAGGTACGACGGGAGTAATGGGGGCGTGATCGGGAATCCCGCGTGCCTCCGCGACCACCAAGACTGCAACGGAACGAGGTCCTATCACAAGGATCAGACACAAGGAGTGTCTCAAAACAGTGTATAGCTACTGTAGACGGGTAGAGGATTTAATTCCGGAAAGAATGCAACTCGAAACGCGGAAAATGGAACCTGAACGGGCCCTCAACGGGTCGAAAACGACGACACTATGCAAAATCAGACGTCTGGAACTTCTTCCAGACGTCTTAAAAAGTGGATCAGAGAATTACCTTGTTCTGCATTATTTTTCAGACGTCCAGAAGCCTGCGGGGACGTCTGGCCTAGTTCCCAGACGTTCGATGGTCACCCCGGACTTCTGGAGGTCGCTCCCACCGTCAAGTACTACAGCCAGACGTCTGATTCGCGTTGGATGGCGAATCACCGAGCCTGCGCGCACCCAACTCTCTCTCTCAGTACGGTCAGTCGACAGGAAGGAAGAAGACAGAAGAACTCACCTTTCAGATGTCTGGATGGTCTTCCAGACGTTGCCCCCGCCGTCTGGCTATCAGCCCAGACGTCTGATTCTGGAAATGTTTCCAGAATCAGACGTTCCAGAATCAGGCCGCGACTCGCCCTCCGCTCGCGACGCCGCGCCTCGTCGCACCTCGTGCGCCTGCTGCTCGGACCGCAGCAGTCCCCCCCGCGTCGCCCCGCGCCCGCTGCGCTCCCCGTCGGCCGGCCCTGGCAGCCCCGGCGAGCTCGCCCTCACGGCTGAGCGCCGCTCTCGCATGCAGCACCTCCTCCGCGCTCACTGCGGCCGCCGCTACCACTGCAACCTCGCGCTCGCTCTCGCGCTCACTGGCTGAAGGAGAAGAGGAAGGAGGCGGTGGTGACGGAAGAGCGCGTGGCCTTTTAAGGTCGCACGAGGAGGAGAGAGAAGGAGCTGGGCAGGGGAATCTGCAGCCGCAGAAGGAATAAGCGAATATGCGGGTCTGCGCGCTCAGGCGTGCAGACGACCCGCGCGTGTCAAAGATAACAGATTTCCAGACATCTGTCAACGATCCCAGATGTCTTATACGACGTCTGGAAGTGATTCCAGACGTCTGGTCCGACGTCTGGCCCACCTCCCAGACATCTTAAAATACGTCTGGGGCACGCGTTCATAACAATGCTTGATGAGGAGGCGGAGAGGTGAGCGCCGAAGCCAAGGATGCAAAGGGGTTCTCTTCCTCTTCAATATCTTGGGCTCCTACTCTCTAATTGTGATTTGAGTGTGGCAATGCCATACTATGAAAAGGGAGAACAAAAATTAGATAGATGGAAGGCCTAGCTACATTCAAAGGAAGGGCCACTCATCTTGTGGAGGTTTGTGCTATATCTCATCCCTATCTTCCTTTCAGTGTTCTTGATGCCTAAGAAGGTGTCAAGAGAGATTGACAGATTAGGGAGAAGGTTCTTCTGAAAAGGACTTGTCCAAGAAGGTCGTGGAGTTGCTTTTGTCTCTTGTGAAAGAAATATGTAGGCCTATTTCTAATGGTGATCTGGGGGTCCTAGATATAAAGAACAAAGTACTACTTATGAAGTGTACAAGGGTGATCGGAAGGGGAGAAAATCTTTTTCCAAAAGGTCATGTCTATCCCTTTCCTTCATAGGCATTTCTGGAAACACCTCATGTGCACGCATGAATCAGCCCTTCCCCTCCCCTCCATCATCCCTATCTCCATCTCCTCCATCTTCATAGCCTCCTCCCATGTCGCAAATCCTCTCCCACACGTCGAGAAGCAAATCCCCTCCATCATCCCGATCCTTCCCTTTCCTTCAACCAAAAAAAACTCAAATCTCATATCTCGACAAGTCGTCTCCTCAAGATCTCCGCCATTTCCCCTATAGAATCGTCTCCTCCCCTTATCCAAACAATCTGATCAAGGAGAATCTATGGAATCCAGATCCAAAATCGGTAATAGGATCCCCCACATGAGATCCTTGATGGGAACACCATCATAAGCCATAACTAGCTCAATTTGGTCTTATAAAGTCAATAAAATCTCCTACATATCAGTCAGAAGGTCTCCTGAGTAGGATGAATTATTTTGAGAAGAAAAGATGAAAATAGAGTTATTTCTGCAATTTTACCATCTTATCACAAATATAGAATAACCATGAGGTATGCCAGGGGTTTATTAAAGGTCATTTAGTCATTAATGCCTAATAAGTGGGTCCATGCAGGCAGAAACGGGTTTTCACGCATTTCAAGAATTAATGGACATCTGAAATCCTAAAAATAGACCCACTTAATTAACTGAGATTCTAGTCAATATAAAATTCACATAAACCCTCCAAAATTTATATAAAAATATTCTCTAGGGTTTAGCATCTATGAATTGACCATCAGAACCCATTTTGACCTAAAACAAAGTCACAGACAGACTATTACCCTAATTTGGGTTTTTACATAAATTATCCAGTCAAATCAAGTCAAAATAATCCAACTTCACCATTGGATTCCTTGAGTTCAACTTAGATTTGTATCAAAATTTTAGCCTAATCTGAGATTATTTCAACCTAGTTTGCATTTTAGTCCAAGTCTAAATCTTATTCTCTCAAATAACCTCTCAGCTTTTGAAATTATTACAAAAAACCCCTAACTTCTTTGTCTTCTTCACATAAACGCCCCTACTGCCATTACTGTGTGAACTCAAGAACTGCCGACCTTTAATTAGGAGATTCTCCCTGATTTCACGAGGAAATCCTTCCAAATTTGAAAGGAAGATTCTTGAGGAGTTGCTCTTTAATCTGAGGCAGGTCTTGCCTTCCAAATCTCATCCAAGAGTTCATGCGAACTCTTGGAAATCCTAAACCTATTCCGTGATTTTTGAGCTTTCAAAGCTTGGTTTCCAAGCTTTGAAGCTCGCTCTTAGGCCTATAAAAGACCTCCTTGGCATTCCCTCTTCCTTTAGCAACTTTTTAGGCCCAAGTCCTCTTCTCTTCTCCCTCTTTGGCCTGCTCCGAAGTTTTCTTCGATGACCGTCTTCCTTAGCCTTCTTCGCCCACCACCACGTACAATAGGCGGTGGGATCGTCTTCCCCAAGTTCTTCCGTGCCTTGCAATACCAGCAGGCGTCTCTGTCCTCCGTCGTCCTTGCCAATCTCCCTCACCAGAGCCTTCTCCTTCTCCGGCGCTGGCCTATCATAGCCGACATTTCCTCTGCCTTCTCTTCGTCCACTAGGCACTCCATTCAACTCATCATCTACTGATTCCCTCCACACTTCCAAACTTCAGCTTCGACCTTCGACTCGCCTGCTCCATCGTCGTCTCTCCCGTCTCCAACATACCTCTGATGACCTCGACAACCCACTACCTCCACCAAATCAACCACCGCCTCTCCCAAAAGCCTCGCCTCATCCACGCAGAAAAAAACCCTCAAGAAATTGAAGGGTTTGTTTACCCTAATCGCCTACCGAACACCACCACAATCACAGTCACAGTCCGCCGTCGTCTGACCTCCTCACTCACTCACGTGCACCACAAAGACCACCATCACGTTCGCCGAAGACCGGCGATCCTTCTGAGCATATCTGATTGGGCCATCAGGCCATTTTTTCTTATCTCAGGTCCCACGCCGGAGCTTCGTCACCGTGCTTCCTTCTCCGACTCCGTCCGACACGCTCAAGTCGAGTTCTTCCTCGTGACAATCTCAGGTGCTGCGGCCCACTTCCAGGAAGAGACCCAGGCTTCCAATTGAAGCATCAGCAGCTCCCCTCAACCTCAATCAGAAGCGTCTTCAGCTGCTGCGGCATTGCGATGAAGCTGCATGGGATAGTCCCACATCAGATAGAGCAGATCCCTCCATAGCCCATAAGTTGATTTTGCTCCTCTGCTTAGTCCCCTCAGTGGGCACGGGGTGAGGTCCTTATCCACGTGCACATGCACGCCCTCGCCTATGGTCACGCCACGCGAGTCTAGGCTCTGAACCAATTACCCAAATACCTGGATCCGATTAGCATATTTCTGAGAGAAGAAAGAAAGGGAAAGGAAGTAGAGAGAGAGAGAGAGGAGAGGGGGGTTTTGCTCCACTTCCTACCTCTCAACACTTAGAAAATTCTGAGGGGGCATTCTCCTCTGTTGGTGTTAGTGCTGAGCTCTACTGTGCCTCTCCCTAAGGCTTGAGAAAGAGAGGCCTTTACCTCTGTTGCTGGTTCTGAGTGCACTGTGCACTTATCATACATGGCATTTGGTTGATTGATACTGTAGCATTATTTGAGTATAATTGTAGTAGGATAATTGGTGATTCAAATCACCATTTTACCCTAATCTTTTTGCCACATTGACTCTTAATTCTTTATTTATATCATTTATGCTTAAAATTGCTATTACATTATTATCTTCTTACTTATAATTGTGATCTTGAGATTGATTGCAACACTTGTTCCTTGTGTTCGACTGTCACGACCCGGTTCCCGGATCCCTACAAGACCCGAGACCGACTCGCCTCGACTAATCCCAAGACCTATTCGTCTAACAAGAAATAACGAAAAGCAGGAAAATAAACCACATTCACACATGCAATATAACTAAGTAGAAGAAATGTACAAAGCAGTAAAGAAAATAGAACAGCTGTCTCAGTACATACCACCACAACAATAACAACGGAAAGCGGAAAGGAAACAGAAGTAGTAGAATAGTAACTAAGTTTCCATTACTTACTACAATAGTAGAGAAAAAGAAAGTGCTGAAGAAAGACTACGGCTAGACTCGACTGGGCCCAGCACCCTCTGCAGCCGGAAACTCGGGCTGCTCAACTCTTGGTCCTGAACAGTGTTATGAAAAGACAGAGTCAGTGAACGCTGAGTATAGTGGTGTCTATATTATCTAAGTACAAAATAGTAAAAACAACAGGTTTAATTCTAATTTCTATTTATATGTTTTATATGTTTCTGTTTCACCCATTTCTCAAAGTATCCAGATATTTATTGATCTTGCATGTTCCTCGTGGGAACGATCTTGATTGCAGTCTTTTCCATAGAGTAGAAGGTACACGTGGTGCTCTCCTGGTCGGGAGAGTCCCCCGTGGTAGTCTTACACCCAGTCAACCACCCTAAAATCATTATCAAGATGTTGCGGTGACTACGGCACGCGTGATAAGTGCACAGGTAGCTACCCCGCATTGACACGCGGTCAGTCGTTTCCGCTAGCGGGTACGCCCAAAGTACAACACGGAACAGTATAGGGCCTTGCCCTCTCAAAACAGGGGTCTCGTCCCTCAGAACCAAACAGGGGTCTCGCCCCTCCACAGTCCGCGCACCCTCGTCTGACTACCCCGGTTTGCCTAGAGGGCCTAACAAGTCAGTGTAGGGTGGCTAGCTGAACCCCGGGCCTCGTGGGGTGGCTAGCTCCTGTTGGTTAATTTTCTCAACACAATTAATTAAGTTAATTAGTCTTAATTATGTGCAAGAGAAAGTAACTTAGGTTAACTTGAATTGATGTCAATTGAGTAGTATAGGGTCAAGCTAACCTAACATTTTAGATTTTAACTCTTTTTAACTAGTTGAGTCTAGGTCGTTCACTGGGAGGTATAACTTAACTTAATTCACCATTAAATCCTAAGCTACCTAATTAATGAGAATTATAATTAAATTTACTTTAAAAATATGAATCTTGCATAGAGGATTTTCAATTAAAAGACATGCAAAATTCCATAAGAAAAACATATTTACACATATAATTTGTTATTAAAAGCAAGTAAACATGTTTATTTCCCTATTTTTTTCTTATTTACAAGAGATTAAGGAAAGAAAAAGAAATTCAAATGAACATGTGCCTTATTACATCATTTAAGCTCAAAAGAAATTGTATTTAAGTAAAAGTTACAAAGAGAAATTCCATTTCTTCCTTCTTTAACCTTCAGCCTTCATTCTTTCTTCTCTTCTCATTCTACCTTCTCTCTCTCTTTTCTCTCTTCACCTTTCTATCTCAAGCTCTTCTCTTAACCTCTCTTCTTCTCTTTCCTTTCCTCTTATCTTTTCTGTTTACAGTTCCTTTGTTTGTATTTTTTTTATTAGCTCTTCTCCTTCTCTCCTTTTCCTTCACCTTTTAGCTGTGCACTTGAACCGCGATTGAACCGAATCGAACCGATGAACCGAACCAAAAATTTGGTTTTATGGTTGGCGGCTCAGACCGGTAGGGGATACATAGCACACCTCTCAGGGTGCGACCAGACCCAACTGTGTCCGAGCCTAGTTTGTATTAGGTTTGGTTTATTTCCGGTTTAGCATAGTCTCTGACCTCCCAGGCCCACATGCACACACTTGCTCATGGGCCAACTCTCGCACGCCCACAGGCCCACACACACCCAGGCACATGCACCGCACGCACCCACACACTCGCTCATGCTCATTGTGCACCCAGCGCTGACGACCGAACAACCCATAACACAAAATCATTTTATCCTAAGGCATGCGCTTCCATTCTACCGATATGGGACTATGTTAGTCCCTTCCAGGACAAACTTCAATTGAAGATTCCGGCCAGCTCAGAGCTCCAAATCGAGCAAGTAAAGGCTCGCTGGAAAGCTCTGAAGATGCTCTACAAGTTTGCAGCATCAATTTAATGCTCAGAAAAGGTCTTGCCCTTCGATTTGAAGGGTGAAAATGAAGGATCGTCACGGCCATTTTGTCCTACAGTGTAGAACCTCAGGTCTAAGGACCTGCAATGAAGTTCTTTGACCTCAAATGAGGTCCTGAATAGTTTCAGTAGGTGTTTCTGCACCTATTGAAGAAGGGAAGAGACTCTAAAGAGCTTCAAGAAGGCAAAGAAGCTCAAGAGCTTCACTAAGGAGCTTCAGAGTTCCATTTCTCATTCTGTTCAGCTCAAAAGAAAGCTAAAGGTCATTTTCATCATATCAAATAACCTGTGAAGGTTGTTAAGGGTCTATCTAAGTAGAATTCGCATTTGAATTTCACCAGAAATGCACTGACATCAATTTGGGTTCAAAAATAACCCAAACTAAATAGTGATCTAATCTATACAAAATCCTCAATAAAACACAATTAAATCTATTCTAACACACTCTAAATCATCCCAGAAAGAATTTCAATCTTTAAATTCACAGAATTAAGTGCTCAACCCTCAAATTGAACCTGAGATTGACCTTGATGAGCTCGGAGTTGACTTTTTAAGTTATGCTCACTCAAACAAAATTAACACCATAGATCAGCTCTATTTTGCCTCAGGAACTGATACATGATCTCATGAAGTGATTTAAACCAGAAATTCTAGTGTTTCAAGTCTGTCGCCTAAGTTCTAAAATGAGTTTGTTCGACAGAACAAACTAAAGCTTTTCTAAGAAATCAGAGGGTTAGGATGAATCTACAATCCTCAATCTTGCTTCTGAACCTCTTAAAACATCCTAAACCCTAATGGAGACACCTCTCCAACTCCATCGGAGTTGGAGAAGACAATAGTCTATATCTAGCTCCAAACTTCAAATCACCAAAATAGAATCCCTAGTCCTCAAATAAGCAATCTAGAGCTTCTCAAGGAGTTCCATAGGCTGAAGATTGTTTTTGACTCACTGGAGCTCCGGTGAGTCTAGAAAATGGCTGACAGTGTATAAAAGTCATAAAAATAGGCCATTAAGGATCTAAAAAGTTTTCTGAGGTTGCAAGGAACCTCAGAAGCTCATTAATTAGCTCAATTGGTGATTAAAATAAAAGATATACAGTGAATTCATAAAAAGTATAATCTGAGTTCGCTCAAACTCAGGACATATTCTCTCACTCAATTGAGTGGAGAGATCATGTCAGTGAAGTGTGGCGATGGCATACAGGTGGTTGATTAGTTGGAGGAACTCCTCCTGAGACGCCATTGACAGCAAGCTCGGGAGGTTGTATGAAATTTGGGCATTTATTATATGAATAATTATTACTCAAATTAAGGTGAAGATAGGGGCCCTTAAGTGATGATTAAGTGGTGGAGGGCCCCAGTGGAGGTGAATTACCCTCAGATACTTCCGCCATGGACAGCGGAAGCACCTGGTGAAGGTGAAGGCGGATTAGGCGAATAGGTGTTCAAATCATGGAATTAAGGTGTTAGAAATGATCATGGAAGATTAAGGAAGGTGATCGATGATATAAAAAGACAAAAGAGTGCTCCAGTCAAGCTCAACGAGCTATTTGGAGCTGAGGAAGATGATCGAAAATCTGACATTAAGTCTAACTAATCTACCTAACTACTCTAATTAAACTACTTACCTAACCTACTGTTACCTGGATGAAGGGAGCAGAAGATCTCCGTAGAAGGTCCTTAACAGAGGAGGAAATCAGAGGGGCAGAGAAAGAAGTCCGGCGGGTGTAGGCGAAGCATAGTAGAGGAAGTCCAGCGTCGGCACTGCATCAGAAGACTCAGTAGACAACGGCGGAGATCCAGAACAAGTGAAGATGAACGGAGGAACATGGAGAAAGCGGAGGAAGGTCGCCGGATTTTGGAATGAATAGCCTATCTGCTACCTCAGTGGGAGAAGAGGGAAGGGAGCTAACTCCTTGAAATCAAGGAGGTGGAGGGGTATTTATAGGTTGCGGCGGCTGAAGGGGTGAATCTGGATGGAGAAAGATCTAGGAGTGAAGTAACCACCGGGGTCTTCTCTGACGCTGGTGAGGTTAACTTCAAGCCCTAAATAGGATTGCAGCTTCATCCAAACCGATGGATGAAAAGAGGATGGTGAGCACAAGCTCCAGGAGCTTGGAAGGGAAGGGAAGACATCAGATATGCGGTGATCGGCGGGTGTGGATACCTCCTGTTGTCAGCCGTCGAAAAGGCTGAAGAAGGAATGAAGAAGAAGAAGTTTTCAAGGACTTGTCTATAATAAAAGATAAGGACCTAGGTGAAGAAGGACTCGATTGAAATAAAACTTAAGGAGTAAAATGTAAACTAAGGTTTTCAATGTTTATTTTAATTTAAATCTTTTTCAAATTTTTATATATGATTATAAATGAGACAAATATTATATTTAAACCTTGGATTTACATTTTTGACCTTTTTAGCTTAATTTATTTAATTAAGTAAAATTACTTAAGTTATTACATACTTAGGTATAAGTTATACTTAAGTTAGTTAGCACATTAATTAGGTAAACTATTCATGATATTTCAAGTCCATTTATTAATTAAATTATTAATAATATTAATTGAATAATAATATAGTATTTTTAACTTATTTTAAGGTCCTTTAATATTTTATCCCTTATTTAATAATTAACCCATATATTTGCATATTCCTAGCTAATTAACTGGAAGACTAGTTAATTAGGGGTAATTAAAGACCATGATGAACTTTTCATCAGCTCCCTCCCTACACTAGTAGCTCGCCTCGGTACCACATACGCGAGTACCAATAGGAGTCGATGTAGAGTGGCCAATCCTAACCCCGGGTGTCAACCCAATGGAAGCTAGCTCCGCTCTACACAAAAAGGGGACAATTGCTGTCCTTGGTACCACGTACTCAAGGGTCAGCACACTTCCCGTCTACATTCCTGATTTCCATCTATCCACAAGAGTTCTACTCCTAATTCCTCGTAGGGTTCATGTTCATGTTCACCTCCTTTATCTAGATCCAGAACTCATCTTTCATAATTCATTTCTCATCCATATTCAGGCAACTCGTGTTTTCATAATTCAATTCTCAATAACATGCAACTGGTGGTTTCACAGGTAATTATTCATTAAGTACAAGCAGCTCATATTCTAACAGGCAACT
Source organism: Thalassia testudinum (assembly GCA_037157565.1). Taxonomy (NCBI): domain Eukaryota; kingdom Viridiplantae; phylum Streptophyta; class Magnoliopsida; order Alismatales; family Hydrocharitaceae; genus Thalassia; species Thalassia testudinum. The sequence continues at coordinate 180,678,494 of JAZHRO010000024.1, read as the reverse complement.
CGTAATTATAATACAGGCATTTGCTAGCAATTTATCGTAATCATACATGCAAGTAAACCATACAGCATAAACAGGCTCATTCATTTCTCTATCCTAAGGTTCATTCCACATCCTAGAGTTCCATTCAGCTATTTCAACCAAGCACATTCTTATTTAAATATTAATAACTGAATTAAACCACTCTACCAGGAAACTCGGGAGTAATGGGGGCTTGAACCGTAGACCCAGACATCTCTGTGAACCCTAAACGCACAGCAAGATGAAATCCTATACCAGCGAATACATCACAAAAGGAGAGTTCAGAACAGTGTATAACAGACTCTAGTACATAGAGGAACTCGAGAGGAATGTGCAGGTATTTCATTTGCGTAAAGCGAACCCCGATCGAACCCTAAATAGGTCAAAAACGTGCCTACTATTCAAAATCAGATGTCTGGGAATAATCCCAGACGTCTGAAAAGGCATCAGATCTTACCTTGTGTCTCCTGCTGTATCCTCAGACGTCTAGACCTTCTCTACGACCATCTGAAGACAATTCCAGATGTCGGACAATGTCTCCAGTCATCTGGAACCACCTCCGGACATCTGGTGATGTGATCAGACATCCAAAAGTGCATGGAAAAGCATCCCACGCACCTTCCCAAGTACGAAAGCTGCAGGTCCAAATCAAGCCAGACAAATCTCTGCGGTGAGGCTTGCATGGCCGTAACCATGAAAAAGCATGTACCTTAGCACAGTGCGTGCTTTCAGACGTCCGACCCTAGACTCGGACGTCCTGCTGCCGCCACGGATGTCTGGTCGATTCTCCAGACGTCTGATACTGGAAAAATCCCAGTATCAGAATCTCTCCCGCGAGCTGTCTCCTTCGAGAGCTCACCCGTAGGAGCTTCCGCAGTCCCTCCCGTGGCTGCAGAGGGTCGGGAGGCCGCCTCCCCGAGTGTTCACGGGCGAAATCAGGGTTTTAAAATCAATGCGTCGTACTATAGGTTGAGATCCCTCGAAAATAAATAGATTTTATTACTCAAAGTTTTAAGTCTGACGTCAAACACAGGGAGCAAATTGGGGTTTAAAAAATCAAGAGCACAACTTTTGAGAAATTAAATATAATATGCAATGAAAGCTGGAGTTGTAATGCAAAAACGTAAGCACAAGAGAATAAAGAAGTTAATGTATGAAGACAAGCACAAAAAATGGACGTCTGATTCACAAATCAGACATCTTAAACTTATGGATGCTACAATGCTGCTTCTCTTTTTCTCTTTTCTGATTCTGAAGCTTCTGTTCTTCTCTGGCTGCTTCCTTCCTTCTTCTTTCTTTCTTTTCTTCTATTCTCGTGCCTATGCCTTAGCCTTTCTTTGCTTCTTTTCCTTTGTTTATTCTCCTTCCTTTTTGTTCTTCTTTCTCTGGTGGCTCCTCTTTCTTCTACCTTCAGTTCCTTCTCCTTCTCTTTCATCTTCAGCCCTTTAGCCTCTCTGATTTTAGCTTCTTCCTCTTCAGCCTTTCCTTCTCCTTCCTTTCCTTTCTCTGGCCTCCACCTTCCTCTTCCTTGGCTTCTTCTTCTTCAACCTTCCTGCGAGACCAAAACCTACCCCTACCCATGCGTGCTCTCTCTTCCACTTTCTCTCTTAAGATTGCTCTCCCAGAGCCGCTTTCTCGGGTAATCAGATCAGGTACGCGTCCAGGACCAAGCCCACTGGCATGCGATGGTGGGTGAGGAGTGCAGGGTTGGGTATACGGGTCAAGCTAGGTCCACGGAGGAAAGGTCACGAACGAGGCGATGAGAGGGTGAGTGGGACCTCACCCCGTGGTCAAGAGGTGAAGAGCCTACTATAGTTTTTCCTCTTATTCTGTTGCAACACTTCCAGAATTTTCGAGGTGGGACTATCTTCCCACCTCCCTTCGTGTGCGTCCGTAGCAGGCAATGTTGCTTGATTGCAGCTACTACTGAGTCCTTCGAAACCAATTGGTTGTCTGGAGCTATGCACGAGGGGAGTCCGCACACCCTGGGACTCTTAGCCTGGAGCAGGGAGACCTAGAGGAAGCTTGCAAACTAGCTGCTTGCGGTCGTCAGTGGCGACAAACCTCCAAACCTGCTAACATGCAAAACAGCCTCGCAGCCTCGTCAAAAAGCTTCGCCAAGACATGGCAAATGTGTTGCGGGGGTCAGCGTGGTGCGGGGCTACCGAAGTGTGCATGCCTAGGGCACCCTATGTGCATGAGAGTGGGTGTGTTCGAGGGATGTTTTGGGGGCGTGGCGCGATGAGTGGAGTGAGGGTTTAGGATCAGTGAGGTGTTGCGGTGCTTATGGGGTGGTTGGTGAGGCGGATGGAGGTGTGGAGCGGCGGGGATGCTTCACCGAAGGTCTGGCCAGAGATGAAGGTGAGGGTGATTAAGTGCGTCGAAGGACGTTTTCAAGAAATAAAGAGTGAAAAGGGATTAGAAAGGAGGGAGGACTTAGCTGTGCGTAGGGAGATGAAGGGAGAGGCAGAGATGGCGGCTGATGAGAACCTCATCATGAGCCATAACTAGCTCATTTTGACCCAATACAAAGGATAAAAGCTCCTACATAACTCAAGGAAAGGCTTAACTCAGAGAATTCTAAGTTTAAGGAGAAAACAAGTCATAAGGGGTAAAAATGCAATTTTATCAGTATAATCTGCATACAGGGTAATTCAGGGTCCAAACATAGGTCAAAGCAACTTAATAAGAATAAAAGTGGGATGAGATGATCTAGCAAGGGTTACAGCAATTCCAAGGAACTAAATGATAATCTGTAACCCTAAAACAAACCCACTTCAATTCACGAGGTTCAAGGCAAAGCAAAAATGGAATAAACCCTCTAAAATTCATATAAAAATAATCTCTAGGGTTTAGAACCTTCAATTTGACCTTAGGAACCCATCTTGACCTACATTGAGAACCATACCCAATTAATAACTTAATTTGGGTTTTTGCGTAAATTGACCAGTCAAACAAGGTTTAATCTAGAAATAAAATTCACCATCAGATTCCTTAGGTCCTAATTAGTCATGTATAAAAACTTGAGCCTAAGAAGAAACCTTCTTGACCAACTTTACACTTTGGTCCTCATATATTTACTTTTTGGCCCTCAACTTTTGAACCCTCGCATTTTGGCCCCTAACTCTCCTTCGTTCTTTGCGTTCAGGTCCCCCCTGCAAAACCTGCCAGCACCATGCTCCAGCGACCTTGCGCGGAGCATGGCGCCGCGCAGGGTGAGGGGGAGAGCCTGGCAAGTAAACCGGGGGTGCCCTGCGTCGTCAGCCGTCGCAGGGACACCCCCCTGGTCGCTGTAACCCACCATACCGGCCGTGCGAACGCACGGACGGTATGGGTTTCCATCTCCGGCGTCCTCCGACGAGGAAGACACGCCGTCTCCCTCTGCCTTCCTCCCTGATTCGGTCCCTATAAATACCCCCGTCGCTCCACCGTTCTTCCCAGCTCGGATCTGACGGAGAAAACCCCCAACTTTCCTCTCTTCTCACTCCGGCAGACGCCCACCAGCTCCGGCGGTTCTTCCTCCTCCTCCTCTTCGCTCTGCCGCAATACCAGCAGCAGAGACTTCCTCCCCTGCTCTTCCCGCGCCACGCCGCACCCAGCTGGCGCCTCTCCGGCCCTCTGCTCGCCGCCGCCCCTTCCCCCGGGCATCTTCTTCTCCGGCGACAGTCGATACGACTGTCGCCCGCTCCGGCCCCTCCTCCTCCTGCTAAGTAGGTAGAACTCCTCCTCTTCCTCCCCTCTTCCTTTTCCTCACTTTAAACATCTACTGTCGCCCTCGATTCCGACCCCTCACCCTCACCTTCTCCGCCTCCGGCCATCCTCCGGCGAGCCGCTCCCATCACCCCAGCAACCCACACGGCTCGCCGACCACCGCAGAACCTCCGCCTCCTCACCCTGATCAACCCCCGCCCTTCCACTTCCCCCACATCACCCTCTGCAACCCCACCGAACAAACCCATCTTCCGACCCACAGTCCGACCTAGGGCAGCCCTTGCACGCCGCCCCACGCCTCGCCACCACCCACACGAGCTTCGCCGCACTCTGGCGAAGCTCCCGGCACCTTCTGATTAGGCCGAGAGGCCGTTTTGCTGTGAACAGGTCACCCGACCTCCGCCGCCATTGCCGTGCAGAAGGAGCTGCTTCCGCCTGCAGCTGCAGGCGCGCCACGCCCAGATTCGACTCCCAGGCCGTGCGAGGCATTTCGACAAAGCGTCAGGCTGCAGCTGAAGCGAAGCCCTCGCGCGAAGGCCTCGCGTAACGCCGCGATTACCAGCTGTTTCCTCCGCGCAGGCGCCAACTCGGGGTGGGACATTTAGTCCCACCTCGGAAAACTCTGAAGAGGCACAGTGGTATAAAGTGAAAAAGTGCTGGAGGCTTGTTGCCTCAGCACACAGGGTGAGGTCCCCTTCACCCGCCCGGTTACCCGGTCTCGTCCGCGCTCACGCCCCGCGGACCTGACCCGACCCGACTTAGACTGACCTGCACTCCTCGCCCACCACGCACGCCGGTGGGCCTGGACCCAGGCGCGACCCGTACCCGGCTACCCGGCAGCTCTGGGAGAGCTTTCCCAAGAGTGGCTTCTGTGAGAGAGAGACGCGGGGGGGGAGGGTAGAGATAGGTTTTGCCCCTCTCTGATCAAGCTGTGTAAGTGTGCAGGCACAGGTGAAGAAGAACCGTGGAAGAAGACGAAGGCTGAAGGAAGGAGGATCACCGAGCGGCACTGTAGCAGTGGCGGTTTAAGTCGTCTGATTGGAAAATCAGACGACGTCCTGAAGGCAAGGAAGGAGAAGGAAGGCGAGGCAGAGGAAAACGCAGAGAGGCCAAGACAAGAACTGAAAGAAGAAGAAGAACACGAGAAGAAGAAGGTCTGAAGAAAGGAAAAGAAGAAAGAAAGAAGAAGAAGAACAGGACCACAAGGGAGAAGAAAAAGAAAGAGACGAGAAGAAACAAGAACTGAAAGAAGAAGAAAAGCATCACTACGGCTGCAGATAAAGCAGGAGAGTCAAGCAGAAGAAGATAGGCAAAGAGAAAAGAAGAGAAGAAGAAAGAAGCCAACAAATTCTCTCTCTCTCTCTTTCTTTATTTTTGTAAAAGAAACTTGTACCCCTAGAATACAACTTGCTCCCTGAGTTTGACCTCGGGAACTCTCTTTTATTTTCCGAGTAAAAAAATTTATATATTTGAAATGATGGCAATAACTGGCTATACTACAACGCTATAACAATAAAACCCGGTTATCTCTCAAAGCCAACGTTTCAGCGGCCGACTCATGTTGCCATCGCCGGAGACGAAGCACTCAGTGGGGGGAGGACGACGACGATGAAGGGGCTGTAGAGGCGTCAGTGGGTGTGGTGGGACGCAGATGAATAGGAGGAAGAGAACCGTGCCACTGGTATTGTGGCTAGGCAACAAGGGAAAGAGAGGGAGGTCGCCGGAGCTTGCTGAGCCATTGGCCGGAGGGGGAAGAGACGATATAGAGGGATTCTCTGGCCAATTTCAAGCGTGGAAGATGCAGAGGGATTTGGGTATGCTTTTATAGGCCCTAGAAGAAAGATTTGTGCTTGGAATCTAAGCTTCCAAGCACGGCAAGCTCGTCGGAGATGGAAGTTTGAAGGAGACTCGAATCTCTCATGCATTCTTATAAGAGATTGGATACCAAATAGAGCCTCAAATTGTGTTCATACTGGAGGAGATTTCTCAGAGAATCTCCCTTTCAATTTTGAAGCGGATTCTCTGAGAAATCAAAGAGATCTTGCTCTCGAAATCTCACCGGAGTAGGATTCCCTCTGCTATAATGGTGGAGGGACCTAATTGCAAATAATGAAGACAAAGATAGGGGGTTTCTGCAAAGGTTTTCAAAAGATAGGGGTAGAAATGTAATTGGGTTGGACCTGTTTGCAAAGTAGGTCAAGATGAATTCCCCTTAGGTCCAAATTTTGGTACAAACCTAATTTGGACCTAAGAAATCCAATGGTGAAGTTGGATTTTGGGTTTGACCACGTTTGATTAGGTAATTTATGTAAAAACCCAATTTAGGGCAAATATTTGTCTATGACCCCAATTTAGGTCAAAATAGGTTCCAAGGGCCAAATTGAAGGTTATAAACTCTAGAGAATAATTTTCCATGATTTTTACAGGATTTAGGTGAATTTTATACTGACCAAAACCTTGTTAAATCAAGTGGATCTATTTTAGGGTTACAAGAAGTCATTTAATTCCTAGAATTCACATGAACCCTTTCTGTTTGAACCAACCCACTTTTTATCTTTTTAAGACCATTTGACTTGTATTTAGCCCATGAGAAATTCCGTTGTTGTACTGCAATGGTAAAATTGCAGTTTTACCCCTTATTTCTTGCTTTTCTCTCAAAATGGTTTTTCATTGAGTTAAGACCTCCAGTTGGTTATGTAGGAGCTTTTTTTCTCTTTTCTGGGTCAAAATGAGCTAGTTAGGGCTATGACGGTGTTCCCATCATACCCCCATGCATAGCTTTTGCTAGTCCCTTAGCAAAATTTTAAGGTTTTAATTTTTGTTCTAGACCATGAGTTCCTTGAAGTTTAGAAATTATGATGAGTTCTTTTTTTTTCCTTTTTGACTAGGTTAGAATGCCGATGGTAGGCCTAGAAGTACTCAAGTACTAACCAAGATCCGAACCTGACCAGCTCTAGCCTCAATCCTCCGCGAAGGTTTTTAAGGCCCACAGGAACTATCCTAAGGTTCGTTGGACTTCGCGGTTAAAGCACCCCTGCTTGTAACATATTTTAGCCTCGGTTCAATTTGCAGTGTGTTTTTTGTAAGAGAGAGACAGAGGATTTTCTTTGTTTGGAGAGTTTTCTCTCTCTTTTCTTTTTATTTCTAACTTCGGATTGGCTTCTCAACACGGTCTGTATCGAATTCCTCATCCCCATCATCAATCCTCGAAGGGTCCCTGGCAATCGATGCTTCATGATAGCATCGCCCATGGCAACCCCCAGAACCCTGGCTTTCGAGATTTCAAGATAATCCCGCCCATGGCATTCTGTAGCTAAATCTAAACCCTGGCAATCGATATTTCGTGATAATGCCACCCATGGCATCTGAACCAGCACAGGGTGCTTACGTGCCCCCAGTAGGATATGTAAATATCCTAAGAGACAAGCACCAAGGAGACAATATGTTATTGCGCATCTTCGAGGGAAATTTCCCGCTTCTACGTGTCGGGAACTCGTCTAAATTAATTTATGTTGATCGGCCGCTCCTAATCTAGGTGACTTTTTTAGAACACTTAAACGCTTTTGCGTGATTTTGATAATTATGCCCATTGAACCAGACTATGTGTGGATTGAGGTGCTTAGGTTACCGAGTCCTGCAAACCAGAGGTCAGTTAACGAGGCCGAATACTCCCTAAGCCTTAGACCTAATACATAAGCTTCACATTTTCCCCAACCTCTTGAGGACTATTCAGATCTTAGCGGATACTTGAATTTTTAAGCCTAGGAGTCTAGCCCAAGAAGCCTAAGATTAGCGTTCCTACTAATCTCTTTTGTGTCTCATTAGCACTTTTTCCCTTTCATTTTCTTTTTTTCTTGATATGGTCTAGAACTTAGTTAATCCCTTAATTTCTTACTAATGACTATCTCTTCTTTTTTTTTTCATTTTGTGCTCCTTTTTTTTCGACATTTTTTACTTTTCCCCTTTTTCTCCTCATGATTTGTGTGGCCTCAAAATTTTCTCTCCCCTCAGAATTTCTTGTTTTTTTTCAAGATTTTTTCATTTTTTTGGTGTTTTAGTGATATGTGATTTTTTGTTGAAACTTTTTCTTGTGAGATGAGTTTTCATGGTGTTTTACACTTGCATACCCTCTCATACCTATGATTTGTAATATCCTCATTGTAAATTAGGTGGATTCAAGTTCAGCTTAGATCATTCATTAGAATAGGTTTTGGGTGGGCGAACAGGTCAATGTGACTGTTGCGAACGATTTCAAAACTTGAGTACGGGTACCTGAGGTGGGGTCGGCTGTTCTAATGGATGAACCCTAAAGTGCAATATGAATTCAGCATAGGAATGTCAAGAAAGGTTTCAGGTTTTTCAAGAATGCCGGGTTGCCTCCTGTTATGCACTGAGTTTTACGCCATCAGTTGGGCGCAATGAGCTCAGGGAGAATGGAGGGTAAAGGATATCTCAGCCAAATTTGTATCGGTCAAGTCAATGAATGGTTTGAGTCTCTGATCGTTCACGATAAAAGGTTCTGAATCGTGGCTAAGTGGACTGATCTCAATGGCTCCATTTCCAAAGATTCGTCAGACGAGGTAAGGTCCGATCTATTTTGATCATAGGTTTCCTGGGAACAGTTTAAGCTTGGCATCAAAGAGTAGGACTTTCTGACCAGGGTGAAAGATCTTTCTGGATATGTGCTTGTCATGAATGACCTTAACTCGCTCTTTGTAAATTCACAAGTTCTCATATGCGTTGTGGTGTAATTCATCGATCTCGCTCATTTGAAGCTTTCTGTGGGTTCCTGCCTTAGAAAGATCTAGGTTGCAGTTCTGTACTGCCCAATAGGCTCTGTGCTCCAATTCGACGGGGAGATGACATGCCTTCCCGTACACCAATCTGAAGGGAGACATACCTAATTGGATTTTGTGAGCGATCCTATAAGCCCACAAAGCTTCCGAAGGTTGGGATGATCAGTCCTTCCTGTCAGGTCGAACAGTAACCTGGAGGATTTTCTTAATCTCACAATTTGATAGCTCAGCTAGACCATTAGTTTGGGGGTGGTACGGAGTAGGGATTCGATGCAACACCCCGTATTTGGTCATCAGTGACCTGAACTGAGCGTTACTAAAATGGGTCCCTCCATCAAAGATTATAGCATGTGGAATCCTGAACCATGAAAAGACGTTCTGATGAATGAATTTGATAACCACTTTATGATCATTGGTTCGGGTCGGAATGGCTTCGATCCATTTGGACACGTAGTCAACAGTGAGTAGAATGTACTTGAAGCTGTCCGAAACAGGAAATGGTCCCATAAAATCAATCCCTCATATGTCGAAGATTTCGCATACAAGAATCGGCTGTAAGGGAATCATATCGCGATGGCTCATGTTACCTAAGGTCAGGCAGCGAGTGCATGCCCTATAGTGATTGTATGCATCTTTGAAAATTGTGGGCCAATAGAAGTCACACTGGAGGACTTTCGCTATGGTTTTATGACCTAAAAAATGTCCACCGCATGCCTAGTCATGGCAGAAAGATAATATGTCTTGAATTTCCGCTTCCACAACACATCGTCGAATGATCTGATCAGCACCGATACGGAAAAGATACGGGTCTTCCTAGAAGTAGTACTTGGCATCAGAAAGCAATTTGTCCTTCTTGGCCTTCGGCCAATTGAACGGAATCTGATGTGATGCCAGGTAGTTTACTATATCAGCAAGCCATGGAAGCCCTATATTGATAGTCAGGAGGTGCTCATCAGGAAAATGTTCCGTGATGGGTCCGGAAGGGTCAATGATCTTAGAAGGAAGGTGGGACAAGTGATCAGCTACCATGGTCTATTTTTCCGCTTTGTCATGAATCTCGAGGTCAAACTCTTGCAACAGCAAGATCCAACGGATTAATCGAGGTTTCACGTCCTTCTTTGCAAGGAGATGCCTCACAGCTGTGTGATCCGAGTAAATGATAACACGGGAACCCAGGAGATAAGATCTGAATTTTTCTAGGGCAAATACTACGGCTAGCAGCTCTTTCTCAGTAACTGTGTAGTTACGCTGAGCCTCGTCAAGTGTCTTGCTAGCGTAGTAGATGACCACGGGTTTCCCGTCAATTTTCTGCCCAAGTACCACTCCTACCGCGAAATCAGATGCATCGCACATGATCTCAAAGGGTTGAGACCAATCAAGGGACTGTAGGATCGGGGCTTGGGTAACTCGATCACAGAGGATTTCAAATGCTTGAGTGCATTCCTTGGAGATTTTGAAAGGTACATCCTTAGAAAGCATAGTGGTCAAGGGGCATGCGATCTTTGAGAAATCGGGAATGAATCAACGGTAAAAATCGACGTGCCCCAGAAAAGATCGGATGTCCTTGATCGAGCTAGGCATAGGGAGTTTGGAAATCAAGTTCACCTTGGCTAGATCGACCTGGATGCCTTTTTCTGATATGAGATGTCCCAGGACAATTCCTTCAAGCACCATGAAATGGCACTTTTCCTAGGAAAGAACCAAATTCACGTCAATGCACCGCCTTAGGATTTGGACCAAGTGCAGGAGGGAATCGTCAAATGATTTTCCGAATACTAAAAAGTCATCCATGAAGACTTCTAGATAATCACTTACCATATCTGAGAATATGGCAAGCATGCACTGCTGAAAAGTAGTGGGTGCATTGCAGAGACCGAACGGCATCCTTTGAAACGCATATGTCCCAAAGAGGCTAGTGAAAGTGGTCTTTTCTTGGTCCTCAGGATGGATTGCCATCTGGTTATAACCGGAGTACCCATCCAAAAAATAGAAGAATCTATTTCCCTCTAGTTTCTAGAGGATCTGATCAATAAACGGTAGTGGGAAATGATCCTTCTTCGTGGAGGAATTGAGTCTTCTGTAATCAATGCAAACTCTCCACGAGTTTGCCACACGGGGCCGGTATGATTTCTCCGATTTCAGTCATGATTACGGTGAGTCATGCCTTTTTTGGCACAACCTGGATTGGACTCACCCACTGATGTAAACACATTTACACTACTTAAAATGTCTATTTATGCATGTTCTTAAGCATAGGATTGCATTTCATGATATAAATATTGCATTACATGCATCATCTTGCATTTAGAGTAGTTTGAATAAAATGGAGGTTAATTGTCTCCTTTTATGTGCTTGGACAGGGCAAATATTTTATCGGGGCCTCGGATCAAAGATCCAACCGTATGGATATGATCAGGGAGACGATTGGAGTTCAACGACTCCAAGATCGCCCTAATCAGGCATCCGTAGCATCAGATAGAGACCGGGGAACCCTAGAAGATCAAGGGCCAGGATGGTGTAAATCCGCACTTCAGATGGAAAATCCGACCACACGGATGAATTCGGATCGACGATCGCAGCCGAACGACACAAAAATCGAGTCAATCCGACATCCGTGGCACCATCTACAACTTCCAGAAGATGGACGGCCAAGATAGCGCCACGTGGCGCCATCCCAGCCGCCCAATCGGCCGCAGGAGTCCTGTGAAGACCGCGCACCGTCTCCTCTCTGCCGTTGGATCTCGATCCAACGGCTGCGGTCGCTCGTGTTTAAAAACGTCCGCGCGACCATTTCGCCCGCGTAGCGCAGCGGCGACGCAGCTGCGGGCGAAGCGGAGGTCGCGGGTTCGAGCCGCGGTGAGGGGGTCGAAGGCGCGGGCGAGCGGGCGCGCACGAGCGTCGGATGAAGATCCAACGGCCGCACGCGCCCGATAGCGCCGACGCGCAATTGGACGCTCTAGTGGACGCTCGATCGCACGCGGGCGGGCGCGCTACGCAGCGGGCGCGGACGCGATCTAAGCCGTCCGATCTCGCGATCGGACGGCTGAGACGACGCGGACGTGCGTATGCGTTACGCGCGCAGGCCATCCGAGCGGGCGCGCGTGGGCGCGGCGGCGACGGCGACGGCGGGGCTTTAGCGACGGTTTTATCCGTCACTAAAGACCCCTTATTTATTATTTTGAAGATGTAATGTCCATTTTGCCCACACTCCTTGCAACTATAAAAGGAGACCCCCTCCATACGAAATTTGCATCCCTTCCTTCTCCTCTCTACCTCTCCAAAGCTCAAGAGAAGCTTGTCCGACACCCGGGATGCTTCTCGCGAGATAAAGTCCAAATTTTCGTCCCCCTTCGGAAGTGGATCCCGCGACAACGACGGCGTACTGCTTCGTTCCCGTTCTTCTGCTTCGTCCTCCTTCGTCCCGCTTCGTTCTCCTTCGTCCAAGCGTCGTCCCGTCCGGCTCGTCCTCCAAGCGACCGTCGAGGAGGATTTCTCTCTCCCTATTCTTTTTACTGCTTTCTAGTATAGATTTACTGCTTTCTAAGAGTAGTCTATTCGTCCTCCGAGCGATCGTCGAGGAGGACATTTCTCCCTCCATTCTTTTAATGCTTTCTAGAGTAATTGTTTTATATTTTCTAGTTGTAACGAATGAACTCTTTTATGATTAATTCCTTGTCTATTCTACATCTCATTTTAATTTCCATGTGTAGTATTCTTTCTCTCTCTCTTACTCCCTCTCTCTCTTTTATTCGTTGTAGATACTTAGATAGTTTAAATTAAATTTCTTCGTGACAAAATAAAAAGAAACGCGAAGTTTTTAGATCAAACGTTCGCCTCCCTGTGTTCGACCCGGAATTCTTATTTCGGTATAAATTTTATTTGTTGAACACGAATCCTTCGCTTTCGAACTACAACGACGGGTTTTCCAAAACCAAACACGTTAGCGTAGATTCTCGTTCAACATTTTGGCGCCGTTGCCGGGGAGGCAACGATTTCCGATCTTTTCTTCGCATTTCTTGCACTTTATTTGTTTTCTAACTAGCTTTCTCTTGTGTCTATTGTTTTGCAGAGACCTCCATCAAGGAATCAACAAGCGGTAGACTAGAGTAAAGTGCAGTTGAAGACAACTGTAAGTGCTCCCCCATTCTTTCCCCCTCCATAGATTTCATTCGCCACATTAAATCCAAATTCCAATTAACCTAGGTGTTTGCATAAATCCTAGGAATAGTTTGGTTGTTTGGATTTCTACTCACACTCATTTCAACCTCATTCAAAAAAAAATAATAATAACAAAAAGATAATTTTGTGGGGTAACTTTCAACAAACACACAACACACACCCACATTCAAGGCACTTGATTAACTTGATTTGTTTTCTACTCAACCGGGTTCTGATCTGTGGAACCGGTACACACAGAGCAACACATAACAGAGTAGAAATCATTCTAGGTTAACCATCTTTGAGTGCCTAACTTAGTGGTGCAATTGTGGCCAATTGTTTGAGTTGTTTGGGCTGCACCACTTTATTTAAAACCAACTCATCAAGTAGCTCCTCCTTAGGGTTTTCAATCTAGGTATATTCTAGGCACTCCGCTTTCTTTCTGATTTTAAAGGAAAACTATCTTCACCCGTGTTTTACAACTTGGTTTGCCTAGAAATTTGATTGCAATTCACCTAATTTGAAACCCTAAAAGCTACTTAAGCAGGATTTGAACATTAAAATTCACACATTATAAATAATCTTGCTTGAAAACCCTGGTTGTGCACGCACTTACACAAATTTCAATCAATCATTAAGGGCACAACCCATTATAAGGGCCCATCACATTCCATAAGCACCACAATCCCAGGCCGTAATAAAATTGAGTAGACGTTGGCCCTAAGGTTTGATTCGCTCTTCAAGGCCTAGTCTGAGATTGTTTTTGATTAACCTACTTGTACTGATTAATCTGATGTCTAGCTAGGGGAGTAGCGTCAAACGACCGCGGCTGGGGGGTACACTAGGAACCGGAGGCGAAAGCCAAAGGAAGAACCTTCTCCCCAGTCCCTCCTTCTAACTGGTTGGATTATACAGACGCAAGTAGAGTAAATCAGTTACAGTCTTAAGGCTGGTGTTGGGAGTCAGTAGATCCTTAGGCTACCTCACTTAAGGACAGCCTTGTTTTGTTGTACTGCAGGGTCCCTATCCCCGGTCCTTCCGACCTACTCCTAGTTTATGCTGGGAAGACGGTCATTGAATCCCCGATTAGAAGGACCATTAGAACATTATAGGAGGCGCAAGTTAGATTTTGGTCAATTTGATCCCATGGCCGAACAACAGCCTCTTCTGCCTGGAAATCCACAGGAAGAATTTCGAAGGCAGCTGGAACAAATGCAGAGAATGCAAGAATGGTTCCAGAGAATGCAGGGCGTTCAGCCCTTGAAGGATTTTTATGATCCTTCAAATTACGGGGAACGTCCCGGCGTCCAGATTCCAGCCGGTGACGTAGAAATCAAGCCCCAGGTGTTAAGCCTGATTAAACATTATCATGGGCTTGGCTCCGAGGATCCGTTTCAACACTTGGAGGACTTGACCACTTTGGTCCAGACCACCAAGTCTCGAAACGTAAACGAGGAGCAAATGATCATGAGGCTCTTCCCTCACTCTCTTAGGGATAAGGCCGCGCATTGGTATAGGACAATAGGAAGACCAATTACAACTTGGAATGAGTTGAAATCGGCCTTTCTGAAGAAAATTTTCCCAGTCGGTCGTACCAATGCTTTAAGACGGGCAATCACTACTTTTACCCAGCGGCCGGGGGAGCAGTTTCATGTGGCCTGGGAGCGATTCCAGGACTTATTGCGGAGGTGTCCACACCACAAGGTGCCGAAATGGCAACTCGTGCAGATTTTTTATCATGGGTTGACTGAGCAACTCAGAAACCATGTGGATGCTTCTTGCGGAGGCAATTTCCTTAATAAAGATGCAGATAGTGCACATGATTTATTTGAGGAAATGAGTGAGAATTCAATAAATCATGCCTCCATGGATACTTTTAACCGGTCCCAACAACCCAGATCAAATGTCAATGAAGTCCATGACTCTCATTCATTTGATATGGAATTGATTTGTAATAAACTTGACAAAGTGGACTTGGTTGCTAAAAGAATGGAAGAGTGGATGGCTGGCAATTCTATGAACAACTCTCAATCCACTCAATCCCGAAATTCGGGATTCCATTCTTCACGAGCTCTTTCTGGACGGGAGTTCGTGAATCAACTTGATGCGACTCAACCTATGAGTCAGCATTTTTCGGAACCCCATGGGTTCCCAACTGGGGCCTTTGATCCCAGTTTTTCTAATCCTTCCTTTTCTTTCTCTCCATCCTCACTTTATGAGGATGTCTGTGCTGTACAAGAGAATGCTAGATCCAACCCCTACTCGAATGCCTATAATCAAGGTTGGAGAAACCACCCTAACTTCTCTTGGAAAAATCCGGGGCAACAGACCCAATTCCGACCCAGCAATTATGCTCCGCAACGACCAATGGGTCAGGGTCAAGTATATACTCAGTTGCCTCCGAATCAGGTCAATCAGCCAGCTTGGAATGCCCGTCAACCCGCAGGGCAGGCTGATTTGAACCATCAAATAGTAGAGATGCAAGGATCTATGCTCCAGCTCATGCAGCAAATGAAAAACTCACTGGACAACTTGCAATCCGGGCTCATTGCTAACTCTCGCCAACCCGGATCTCTACCATCCCAACCCGTACCCAACCCACGAAACATTACGAATTCGGGCAATCAAGCCCAAGGGTACGGAAATCAGAGGGACCCACACGCGCATGCTCAGGTGGTTGAGCAGGGTTCCTCATCTTCTTCTTCTGTAAATCAACAATTCATGGTCAATCAAGTGCCTCCAATCTTTCCTAACCCTCCTCAAGACCCAAATTCTTACGCTTCTGCAAATTCTGTCACTTTGAGAAGTGGTAAGAAGACTCAGGATCCACAACCACATTATTCTAATCTTTTGAATCCTGAAGAATCTGAGGAGAGAGAAGAGAATTCTAAAGGAGAAATCAAGGCTCAGGAATCCGATTCCAAAGATCTGACTCGTGTTCCTTTTCCTGAAGCCTTAACCAAAGCAAAGAAGAAGAAGTCTGTTGATAGCAATGAGGAGCTTCTAAATTTATTTAAGAATGTTGAGATCAATATCCCGCTCCTTGATGCTATCAAGCACATACCGACTTACGCAAGATTTTTAAAGGAATTATGTACACAAAAGCGTAAGTCGAGAGAATCTGTTCCGAGGAAGGTGGTACTCTCCGAGCAGGCTAGTTCTGTTATCCTGCACTACCTCCCTCAGAAAAAGAGAGATCCTGGTGCTCCTTTGATTTCTTGCGTTATCAGAGATTACACATTTGATAGAGCACTTTTGGATCTCGGTGCATCCATCAACCTAATTCCGACTTCTCTTTACGAGAAGTTTGGGTTAGGCGAACTTCGGCCAACTTCAGTAACGCTACAGTTAGCGGATCGTTCGGTCACAAACCCGCGAGGCGTTATTGAAGATGTTATAGTTAAGGTCAAGGATTTCTATTTTCCTGTAGATTTCCTTGTCCTTGACATGGATGTACCAGATAATCTGAGGAACACGCCCATCATTCTGGGGCGTCCGTTCCTGGCTACCGCAAAGGCCAACATTAATTGTGAAAGCGGTAGCATGGAAATCGCCTTTGGGGACCAACGTATGAAATTAGATATTTTTAAGGCGATCAATAAATTTGAGGATTGTGGAGTTATTGAGGAACTTGATGAGGATAATGTTAATATTGAAACTTGTTTGACAGTTTCTTCAATTGAAAGTTCCTCTTTGGTTGATGAATTTGACCCGCAACCCTCTGACTTAACATCTTCGGAAGAGGTTACTGATTTTGTCCACTCACAACCTCTCCCTCTTGTTGAATCTTCAGCATCTACCCGACCATCAATCATCACCCCACCCCAGCTCGAATTGAAACCATTGCCCGAGAATTTGAAATATCAATTTTTAGGACCTCAGAATACGCTCCCTGTGATTATCAGTGCTAAATTGACAAAGGAGCAAGAGATTAAATTGATTAAGGTCCTAAAGGAACATAAGGAGGCAATTGGTTGGACCATTCATGACCTTAGGGGGATCGAGCCATCTTACTGCAATCATAGAATATTCTTGGAAGAGGGATCCCGCCCTTCTCGCCAGATGCAGAGGAGATTGAATCCAAATATGCGAGAAGTGGTCAAAAAGGAAATCATCAAGTGGCTCGATGCAGGAATTATTTATCCAATCTCTGACAGTCCCTGGGTAAGTCCCGTTCAGATTGTTCCAAAGAAAGCCGGGATTACTGTTGTGACTAATGAGAAAGGAGAATCTGTCACAACTCGTTCAGCTTCATCTTGGAGAGTTTGTATTGATTACAGGAAGCTGAACACTGCCACTAAAAAGGATCATTTTCCCCTGCCCTTCATTGATCAAATCCTGGAAAAATTAGCCGAGCAGAAGTACTTCTGTTTTCTTGATGGTTACTCGGGATACAACCAAGTTCCTATCCATCCCGAGGATCAGGAAAAAACTACTTTCACCTGTCCCTACGGAACCTTTGCTTTTCGTAGGATGCCTTTTGGGTTATGCAATGCACCTGCGACTTTTCAAAGGTGTATGCTAGCCATATTTTCCGACATGGTGGGAGAGTTTATGGAAGTCTTCATGGATGATTTCTCTGTTTTCGGAGAATCATTTGACTCTTGTTTGGTTAATTTGGAAATGATTCTTAAGCGATGTATCAAGACACGATTGGTCCTTAGCTGGGAAAAGAGTCATTTCATGACCCAAGAGGGTATCGTTTTGGGTCATGTAATCTCTGAACGGGGAATTGAAGTGGATAAAGCTAAGGTTGATGCTATCGCTAAACTTCCTCCTCCCACATCAGTTAAACAAATCAGATCATTTCTTGGCCATGTGGGATTTATCGAAGATTCATCAAGGACTTCTCGAAGGTTGCCCGCCCTTTGAGCAATCTTCTTGCCAAAGAAACACCGTTTGTTTTTGACGAATCATACCAAAAGGCATTTGATTTCCTAAAAACGGCGGTCACCTATGCGCCAATTTTGCAACCACCTATTTGGACAACCCCATTTGAGATCATGACCGATGCTTCTGATTACGCGGTCGGGGCTGTCCTGGGTCAGAAAATTGATCGAAAGCCCTTTGTCATTTACTACGCTAGTAAAACTTTGGATGAAGCCCAGAGGAATTACACTGTTACTGAAAAGGAATTACTCGCTGTAGTATTTGCGTTGGAAAAATTCAGGGCTTATCTCTTGGGGTCTCATGTTATTGTTTATACCGACCACTCGGCCTTGAGACATCTCTTGGCTAAAAAGGATGCTAAACCCCGGCTTATTCGTTGGATTCTTCTTCTTCAAGAATTTGATCTTGAAATCAAGGATAAAACCGGGGTACAAAATGTGGTGGCGGATCATTTGTCGAGACTCCTAGGTGATTCTTCTTGTCCGGACATTCCGATTACTGACACTTTTCCGGACGAAACCATTCTTACAGTTTTAGGTGTCCACACCCCATGGTTTGCTGACATTGTTAACTATTTGGCCGTTGGTCAAATCCCCCAGGATTGGACCAAGCAACAACGGGATAGACTCAAATCTGAGGCCAAATACTACTTTTGGGAGGACCCTGAACTGTATCGCATCGGCTCTGATCAGATTATTCGCCGATGCATACCGGAGAATGAATTCAACAGTATACTTGAGTTCTGCCATGCATCTGGGTGTGGTGGACATTTCTCCGGGAAAAAGACGGCTGCAAAAATTTTGCAATCTGGCTTCTATTGGCCGTCTTTATTCAAGGATGCCCAGGAGTTCTCACAGTCATGCCCTCGATGCCAGGCACTCGGGAGCATAACTAAGAGAGACATGATGCCCTTAAACCCTATTCTTCCTGTCGAAATTTTCGATGTTTGGGGCATTGATTTCATGGGACCGTTTATCCCTTCATTTGGACATCAGTACATTCTTGTCGCTGTTGATTATGTGTCTAAATGGATTGAGGCAATTCCCACCCGAACCAATGACCACAAGGTGGTCATCAACTTTGTCAAGAAAAATATCTTCAGTAGATTCGGGATTCCGAGGGCTATCATCAGTGATGGTGGCACTCATTTTACTAATGCCCAATTCTGGAGTTTATTGGCCAAATACGGGGTTAATCATCGAATTTCCACACCTTACCATCCCCAAACGAATGGACAAGCCGAGATCTCTAATCGAGAGATCAAGAACATTCTGCAAAAAACGGTTAGGCCCGATCGCAGGGATTGGACTCAAAAGCTTGAGGACGCTCTTTGGGCCTACCGTACGGCGTATAAAACACCTATCGGCATGTCTCCATTCCGTCTGGTGTATGGAAAGCCGTGTCATCTACCCGTAGAAATTGAACACAGGGCATTCTGGGCAATCAAACAATGCAATCTAGATCTAAATCTAGCTGGGAAGACCAGGAAACTCCAACTATCTGAGTTGGAGGAGCTTAGAAATGATGCTTATGAGAATGCCAAGATCTACAAGGCTCGGACCAAAGCTCTACATGATCAAATGATTTCCCGCAAGAGCTTTGAGCCAAACCAGAAGGTCTGGTTATTCGATTCTAAACTTAAGCTCTTTCCTGGTAAACTTAGATCTAAATGGAGTGGCCCATTCATAATTGATCAGATTTTTCTAAATGGTGCCGTTCAGATTTCTGACCCAAAGACGGGTAACACCTTTAAAGTCAACGGTCAACGTCTGAAGCCTGTTGTTGACCATAATCTTCCAGAACCCGTTTCAGACTCTGTTGCTCTAGCCATTCTGTGACTTCTTTGGCTGGACTTCGCCTAGCTGACGGCATTAAACTCAGCAGTTGTACATATAACACAAGGCTGATACGAGCTTCATATCCAGGTGACATCTTTCATATTCTACCATTTCTTTCATGTCTCTTTTTCAATGAGGACATTGCATCAGCTAGGCATGGGGGGGTGGATTCATTTTTGAATTAGTTGGTCAGCTTTGTGAAATCCATATAAATTGCTCTCTTTCTAAAAAAAAAAAAAAAAAAGAAAATTAGGAAGGATTAGTTGGACATTAGGACTTTTCAATCCTAAGAAATTTTACATTAGGATCTGAACACAAAGACCCCTCAGGTCTTTGGACTTAATTAGCCTGTGTATCTACTAAAATGTGGATTTGTCTTTGAGTTCTCGCCATCTTAATTCTATTATAATTGGAATAAATAAGTTTGGGTGATAAGTACACGACTTGTCAACCCACCCTCTGATTTAAGGGAATTTTGAGTCTTAAGCATCTACACACTTTCTTTGCACTGACTCGTTGTTTGGCGATTTTAACGGAAATTGGGAGCTAATGAACCTTCTAGGGTGATATGGCTGGCAAGTTATCGTGGGTAACAGCCCATAGGTAGGTTGTCCAGAGCCCAGTCACTGGACCTTTCTCTTTTTGCTGCCTTTAGGTAAATCTTAGACCAGGGAAGCCACCTACTTAAAAAAAAAAAAAAAAAAAAATCAAAAAGGAGAAAAGAACAAAAAGAAATAAGCCACACTTCGCCGCACGAGTATGGCTGGCAAGTTGTCGGTGGTAACAGCTCATCGACCGATTGTCCAGAACCCAGCTCAGAAAATGCACTAAAAATTCCCAAAACACTTAGGAAGAAGCGGAGAAGTAGAATAAACCGGGGAGATATACACTGGATTCACCCTTGTGTTGACCCCGTTAAAAAAAAATAAAAGTAGGGAGAAAGCTACCGGTTGTAAAGATACACCTTTAGGCAGAATTCTTTTTGAGGTCACCTAGAGGTGTAGAAATCCGAAGTCCGTTTTAATTGCCGGTCAACGAGTCTATCACAATCACAATAAGATGCTTAAAACTTAGGGTTCTCATCAAATCTTGGGTGAGTTGAATGGCCGTAGAAAGCCACTCTTAAACCCTAAAATTTGAAAATCAAAAAAAAAAAAAAAAGAGTAAAAACAGAAAAAGAAATTTTTCTTTGAATAAGGCGAGGCTTGAGGCGGTCTGCATTTTGGCTGATACCCGGGCACTGTTGTGTCTTTGAAAGTTCAGTTCTTAAGTAGACAATTTCTTAATGATTGAAAATAACTCAGGTCCAAATAATCTAACCTAATTCTTTTATAAATAGCATATAGTTTTTGCTAGGGACTAGCAAAAGATAGGCATGGGGGTATGATGTAAACACATTTACACTACTTAAAATGTCTATTTATGCATGTTCTTAAGCATAGGATTGCATTTCATGATATAAATATTGCATTACATGCATCATCTTGTATTTAGAGTAGTTTGAATAAAATGGAGGTTAATTGTCTCCTTTTATGTGCTTGGACAGGGTAAATATTTTATCGGGGCCTCGGATCAAAGATCTAACCGTATGGATATGATCAGGGCGACGATTGGAGTTCAACGACTCCAAGATCGCCCTAATCAGGCATCCGTAGCATCAGATAGAGATCGGGGAACCCTAGAAGATCAAGGGCCAGGATGGTGTAAATCCGCACTTCAGATGGAAAATCCGACCACACGGATGAATTCGGATCGACGATCGCAGCCGAACGACACAAAAATCGAGTCAATCCGACATCCGTGGCACCATCTACAACTTCCAGAAGATGGACGGCCAAGATAGCGCCACGTGGCGCCATCCCAGCCGCCCAATCGGCCGCAGGAGTCCTGTGAAGACCGTGCACCGTCTCCTCTCCGCCGTTGGATCTCGATCCAACGGCTGCGGTCGCTCGCGTTTAAAAACGTCCGCGCGACCATTTCGCCCGCATAGCGCAGCGGCGACGCAGCTGCGGGCGAAGCGGAGGTCGCGGGTTCGAGCCGCGGTGAGGGGGTCGAAGGCGCGGGCGAGCGGGCGCGCACGAGCGTCGGATGAAGATCCAACGGCCGCGCGCGCCCGATAGCGCCGACGCGCAATTGGACGCTCTGGTGGACGCTCGATCGCACGCGGGCGGGCGCGCTACGTAGCGGGCGCGGACGCGATCTAAGCCGTCCGATCTCGCGATCGGACGGCTGAGACGACGCGGACGTGCGTATGCGTTACGCGCGCAGGCCAGCCGAGCGGGCGCGCGTGGGCGCGGCAGCGACGGCGACGGCGGGGCTTTAGCGACGGTTTTATCCGTCACTAAAGACCCCTTATTTATTATTTTGAAGATGTAATGTCCATTTTGCCCACACTCCTTGCAACTATAAAAGGAGACCCCCTCCATACGAAATTTGCATCCCTTCCTTCTCCTCTCTACCTCTCCAAAGCTCAAGAGAAGCTTGTCCCACACCCGGGATGCTTCTCGCGAGATAAAGTCCAAATTTTCGTCCCCCTTCGGAAGTGGATCCCGCGACGACGACGGCGTACTGCTTCGTTCCCGTTCTTCTGCTTCGTCCTCCTTCGTCCCGCTTCGTTCTCCTTCGTCCAAGCGTCGTCCCGTCCGGCTCGTCCTCCAAGCGACCGTCGAGGAGGATTTCTCTCTCCCTATTCTTTTTACTGCTTTCTAGTATAGATTTACTGCTTTCTAAGAGTAGTCTATTCGTCCTCCGAGCGATCGTCGAGGAGGACATTTCTCCCTCCATTCTTTTAATGCTTTCTAGAGTAATTGTTTTATATTTTCTAGTTGTAACGAATGAACTCTTTTATGATTAATTCCTTGTCTATTCTACATCTCATTTTAATTTCCATGTGTAGTATTCTTTCTCTCTCTCTTACTCCCTCTCTCTCTTTTATTCGTTGTAGATACTTAGATAGTTTAAATTAAATTTCTTCGTGACAAAATAAAAAGAAACGCGAAGTTTTTAGATCAAACGTTCGCCTCCCTGTGTTCGACCCGGAATTCTTATTTCGGTATAAATTTTATTTGTTGAACACGAATCCTTCGCTTTCGAACTACAACGACGGGTTTTCCAAAACCAAACACGTTAGCGTAGATTCTCGTTCAACATTTTGGCGCCGTTGCCGGGGAGGCAACGATTTCCGATCTTTTCTTCGCATTTCTTGCACTTTATTTGTTTTCTAACTAGCTTTCTCTTGTGTCTATTGTTTTGCAGAGACCTCCATCAAGGAATCAACAAGCGGTAGACTAGAGTAAAGTGCAGTTGAAGACAACTGTAAGTGCTCCCCCATTCTTTCCCCCTCCATAGATTTCATTCGCCACATTAAATCCAAATTCCAATTAACCTAGGTGTTTGCATAAATCCTAGGAATAGTTTGGTTGTTTGGATTTCTACTCACACTCATTTCAACCTCATTCAAAAAAAAATAATAATAACAAAAAGATAATTTTGTGGGGTAACTTTCAACAAACACACAACACACACCCACATTCAAGGCACTTGATTAACTTGATTTGTTTTCTACTCAACCGGGTTCTAATCTGTGGAACCGGTACACACAGAGCAACACATAACAGAGTAGAAATCATTCTAGGTTAACCATCTTTGAGTGCCTAACTTAGTGGTGCAATTGTGGCCAATTGTTTGAGTTGTTTGGGCCGCACCACTTTATTTAAAACCAACTCATCAAGTAGCTCCTCCTTAGGGTTTTCAATCTAGGTATATTCTAGGCACTCCGCTTTCTTTCTGATTTTAAAGGAAAACTATCTTCACCCGTGTTTTACAACTTGGTTTGCCTAGAAATTTGATTGCAATTCACCTAATTTGAAACCCTAAAAGCTACTTAAGCAGGATTTGAACATTAAAATTCACACATTATAAATAATCTTGCTTGAAAACCCTGGTTGTGCACGCACTTACACAAATTTCAATCAATCATTAAGGGCACAACCCATTATAAGGGCCCATCACATTCCATAAGCACCACAATCCCAGGCCGTAATAAAATTGAGTAGACGTTGGCCCTAAGGTTTGATTCGCTCTTCAAGGCCTAGTCTGAGATTGTTTTTGATTAACCTACTTGTACTGATTAATCTGATGTCTAGCTAGGGGAGTAGCGTCAAACGACCGCGGCTGGGGGGTACACTAGGAACCGGAGGCGAAAGCCAAAGGAAGAACCTTCTCCCCAGTCCCTCCTTCTAACTGGTTGGATTATACAGACGCAAGTAGAGTAAATCAGTTACAGTCTTAAGGCTGGTGTTGGGAGTCAGTAGATCCTTAGGCTACCTCACTTAAGGACAGCCTTGTTTTGTTGTACTGCAGGGTCCCTATCCCCGGTCCTTCCGACCTACTCCTAGTTTATGCTGGGAAGACGGTCATTGAATCCCCGATTAGAAGGACCATTAGAACATTATAGGAGGCGCAAGTTAGATTTTGGTCAATTTGATCCCATGGCCGAACAACAGCCTCTTCTGCCTGGAAATCCACAGGAAGAATTTCGAAGGCAGCTGGAACAAATGCAGAGAATGCAAGAATGGTTCCAGAGAATGCAGGGCGTTCAGCCCTTGAAGGATTTTTATGATCCTTCAAATTACGGGGAACGTCCCGGCGTCCAGATTCCAGCCGGTGACGTAGAAATCAAGCCCCAGGTGTTAAGCCTGATTAAACATTATCATGGGCTTGGCTCCGAGGATCCGTTTCAACACTTGGAGGACTTGACCACTTTGGTCCAGACCACCAAGTCTCGAAACGTAAACGAGGAGCAAATGATCATGAGGCTCTTCCCTCACTCTCTTAGGGATAAGGCCGCGCATTGGTATAGGACAATAGGAAGACCAATTACAACTTGGAATGAGTTGAAATCGGCCTTTCTGAAGAAAATTTTCCCAGTCGGTCGTACCAATGCTTTAAGACGGGCAATCACTACTTTTACCCAGCGGCCGGGGGAGCAGTTTCATGTGGCCTGGGAGCGATTCCAGGACTTATTGCGGAGGTGTCCACACCACAAGGTGCCGAAATGGCAACTCGTGCAGATTTTTTATCATGGGTTGACTGAGCAACTCAGAAACCATGTGGATGCTTCTTGCGGAGGCAATTTCCTTAATAAAGATGCAGATAGTGCACATGATTTATTTGAGGAAATGAGTGAGAATTCAATAAATCATGCCTCCATGGATACTTTTAACCGGTCCCAACAACCCAGATCAAATGTCAATGAAGTCCATGACTCTCATTCATTTGATATGGAATTGATTTGTAATAAACTTGACAAAGTGGACTTGGTTGCTAAAAGAATGGAAGAGTGGATGGCTGGCAATTCTATGAACAACTCTCAATCCACTCAATCCCGAAATTCGGGATTCCATTCTTCACGAGCTCTTTCTGGACGGGAGTTCGTGAATCAACTTGATGCGACTCAACCTATGAGTCAGCATTTTTCGGAACCCCATGGGTTCCCAACTGGGGCCTTTGATCCCAGTTTTTCTAATCCTTCCTTTTCTTTCTCTCCATCCTCACTTTATGAGGATGTCTGTGCTGTACAAGAGAATGCTAGATCCAACCCCTACTCGAATGCCTATAATCAAGGTTGGAGAAACCACCCTAACTTCTCTTGGAAAAATCCGGGGCAACAGACCCAATTCCGACCCAGCAATTATGCTCCGCAACGACCAATGGGTCAGGGTCAAGTATATACTCAGTTGCCTCCGAATCAGGTCAATCAGCCAGCTTGGAATGCCCGTCAACCCGCAGGGCAGGCTGATTTGAACCATCAAATAGTAGAGATGCAAGGATCTATGCTCCAGCTCATGCAGCAAATGAAAAACTCACTGGACAACTTGCAATCCGGGCTCATTGCTAACTCTCGCCAACCCGGATCTCTACCATCCCAACCCGTACCCAACCCACGAAACATTACGAATTCGGGCAATCAAGCCCAAGGGTACGGAAATCAGAGGGACCCACACGCGCATGCTCAGGTGGTTGAGCAGGGTTCCTCATCTTCTTCTTCTGTAAATCAACAATTCATGGTCAATCAAGTGCCTCCAATCTTTCCTAACCCTCCTCAAGACCCAAATTCTTACGCTTCTGCAAATTCTGTCACTTTGAGAAGTGGTAAGAAGACTCAGGATCCACAACCACATTATTCTAATCTTTTGAATCCTGAAGAATCTGAGGAGAGAGAAGAGAATTCTAAAGGAGAAATCAAGGCTCAGGAATCCGATTCCAAAGATCTGACTCGTGTTCCTTTTCCTGAAGCCTTAACCAAAGCAAAGAAGAAGAAGTCTGTTGATAGCAATGAGGAGCTTCTAAATTTATTTAAGAATGTTGAGATCAATATCCCGCTCCTTGATGCTATCAAGCACATACCGACTTACGCAAGATTTTTAAAGGAATTATGTACACAAAAGCGTAAGTCGAGAGAATCTGTTCCGAGGAAGGTGGTACTCTCCGAGCAGGCTAGTTCTGTTATCCTGCACTACCTCCCTCAGAAAAAGAGAGATCCTGGTGCTCCTTTGATTTCTTGCGTTATCAGAGATTACACATTTGATAGAGCACTTTTGGATCTCGGTGCATCCATCAACCTAATTCCGACTTCTCTTTACGAGAAGTTTGGGTTAGGCGAACTTCGGCCAACTTCAGTAACGCTACAGTTAGCGGATCGTTCGGTCACAAACCCGCGAGGCGTTATTGAAGATGTTATAGTTAAGGTCAAGGATTTCTATTTTCCTGTAGATTTCCTTGTCCTTGACATGGATGTACCAGATAATCTGAGGAACACGCCCATCATTCTGGGGCGTCCGTTCCTGGCTACCGCAAAGGCCAACATTAATTGTGAAAGCGGTAGCATGGAAATCGCCTTTGGGGACCAACGTATGAAATTAGATATTTTTAAGGCGATCAATAAATTTGAGGATTGTGGAGTTATTGAGGAACTTGATGAGGATAATGTTAATATTGAAACTTGTTTGACAGTTTCTTCAATTGAAAGTTCCTCTTTGGTTGATGAATTTGACCCGCAACCCTCTGACTTAACATCTTCGGAAGAGGTTACTGATTTTGTCCACTCACAACCTCTCCCTCTTGTTGAATCTTCAGCATCTACCCGACCATCAATCATCACCCCACCCCAGCTCGAATTGAAACCATTGCCCGAGAATTTGAAATATCAATTTTTAGGACCTCAGAATACGCTCCCTGTGATTATCAGTGCTAAATTGACAAAGGAGCAAGAGATTAAATTGATTAAGGTCCTAAAGGAACATAAGGAGGCAATTGGTTGGACCATTCATGACCTTAGGGGGATCGAGCCATCTTACTGCAATCATAGAATATTCTTGGAAGAGGGATCCCGCCCTTCTCGCCAGATGCAGAGGAGATTGAATCCAAATATGCGAGAAGTGGTCAAAAAGGAAATCATCAAGTGGCTCGATGCAGGAATTATTTATCCAATCTCTGACAGTCCCTGGGTAAGTCCCGTTCAGATTGTTCCAAAGAAAGCCGGGATTACTGTTGTGACTAATGAGAAAGGAGAATCTGTCACAACTCGTTCAGCTTCATCTTGGAGAGTTTGTATTGATTACAGGAAGCTGAACACTGCCACTAAAAAGGATCATTTTCCCCTGCCCTTCATTGATCAAATCCTGGAAAAATTAGCCGAGCAGAAGTACTTCTGTTTTCTTGATGGTTACTCGGGATACAACCAAGTTCCTATCCATCCCGAGGATCAGGAAAAAACTACTTTCACCTGTCCCTACGGAACCTTTGCTTTTCGTAGGATGCCTTTTGGGTTATGCAATGCACCTGCGACTTTTCAAAGGTGTATGCTAGCCATATTTTCCGACATGGTGGGAGAGTTTATGGAAGTCTTCATGGATGATTTCTCTGTTTTCGGAGAATCATTTGACTCTTGTTTGGTTAATTTGGAAATGATTCTTAAGCGATGTATCAAGACACGATTGGTCCTTAGCTGGGAAAAGAGTCATTTCATGACCCAAGAGGGTATCGTTTTGGGTCATGTAATCTCTGAACGGGGAATTGAAGTGGATAAAGCTAAGGTTGATGCTATCGCTAAACTTCCTCCTCCCACATCAGTTAAACAAATCAGATCATTTCTTGGCCATGTGGGATTTATCGAAGATTCATCAAGGACTTCTCGAAGGTTGCCCGCCCTTTGAGCAATCTTCTTGCCAAAGAAACACCGTTTGTTTTTGACGAATCATACCAAAAGGCATTTGATTTCCTAAAAACGGCGGTCACCTATGCGCCAATTTTGCAACCACCTATTTGGACAACCCCATTTGAGATCATGACCGATGCTTCTGATTACGCGGTCGGGGCTGTCCTGGGTCAGAAAATTGATCGAAAGCCCTTTGTCATTTACTACGCTAGTAAAACTTTGGATGAAGCCCAGAGGAATTACACTGTTACTGAAAAGGAATTACTCGCTGTAGTATTTGCGTTGGAAAAATTCAGGGCTTATCTCTTGGGGTCTCATGTTATTGTTTATACCGACCACTCGGCCTTGAGACATCTCTTGGCTAAAAAGGATGCTAAACCCCGGCTTATTCGTTGGATTCTTCTTCTTCAAGAATTTGATCTTGAAATCAAGGATAAAACCGGGGTACAAAATGTGGTGGCGGATCATTTGTCGAGACTCCTAGGTGATTCTTCTTGTCCGGACATTCCGATTACTGACACTTTTCCGGACGAAACCATTCTTACAGTTTTAGGTGTCCACACCCCATGGTTTGCTGACATTGTTAACTATTTGGCCGTTGGTCAAATCCCCCAGGATTGGACCAAGCAACAACGGGATAGACTCAAATCTGAGGCCAAATACTACTTTTGGGAGGACCCTGAACTGTATCGCATCGGCTCTGATCAGATTATTCGCCGATGCATACCGGAGAATGAATTCAACAGTATACTTGAGTTCTGCCATGCATCTGGGTGTGGTGGACATTTCTCCGGGAAAAAGACGGCTGCAAAAATTTTGCAATCTGGCTTCTATTGGCCGTCTTTATTCAAGGATGCCCAGGAGTTCTCACAGTCATGCCCTCGATGCCAGGCACTCGGGAGCATAACTAAGAGAGACATGATGCCCTTAAACCCTATTCTTCCTGTCGAAATTTTCGATGTTTGGGGCATTGATTTCATGGGACCGTTTATCCCTTCATTTGGACATCAGTACATTCTTGTCGCTGTTGATTATGTGTCTAAATGGATTGAGGCAATTCCCACCCGAACCAATGACCACAAGGTGGTCATCAACTTTGTCAAGAAAAATATCTTCAGTAGATTCGGGATTCCGAGGGCTATCATCAGTGATGGTGGCACTCATTTTACTAATGCCCAATTCTGGAGTTTATTGGCCAAATACGGGGTTAATCATCGAATTTCCACACCTTACCATCCCCAAACGAATGGACAAGCCGAGATCTCTAATCGAGAGATCAAGAACATTCTGCAAAAAACGGTTAGGCCCGATCGCAGGGATTGGACTCAAAAGCTTGAGGACGCTCTTTGGGCCTACCGTACGGCGTATAAAACACCTATCGGCATGTCTCCATTCCGTCTGGTGTATGGAAAGCCGTGTCATCTACCCGTAGAAATTGAACACAGGGCATTCTGGGCAATCAAACAATGCAATCTAGATCTAAATCTAGCTGGGAAGACCAGGAAACTCCAACTATCTGAGTTGGAGGAGCTTAGAAATGATGCTTATGAGAATGCCAAGATCTACAAGGCTCGGACCAAAGCTCTACATGATCAAATGATTTCCCGCAAGAGCTTTGAGCCAAACCAGAAGGTCTGGTTATTCGATTCTAAACTTAAGCTCTTTCCTGGTAAACTTAGATCTAAATGGAGTGGCCCATTCATAATTGATCAGATTTTTCTAAATGGTGCCGTTCAGATTTCTGACCCAAAGACGGGTAACACCTTTAAAGTCAACGGTCAACGTCTGAAGCCTGTTGTTGACCATAATCTTCCAGAACCCGTTTCAGACTCTGTTGCTCTAGCCATTCTGTGACTTCTTTGGCTGGACTTCGCCTAGCTGACGGCATTAAACTCAGCAGTTGTACATATAACACAAGGCTGATACGAGCTTCATATCCAGGTGACATCTTTCATATTCTACCATTTCTTTCATGTCTCTTTTTCAATGAGGACATTGCATCAGCTAGGCATGGGGGGGTGGATTCATTTTTGAATTAGTTGGTCAGCTTTGTGAAATCCATATAAATTGCTCTCTTTCTAAAAAAAAAAAAAAAAAAGAAAATTAGGAAGGATTAGTTGGACATTAGGACTTTTCAATCCTAAGAAATTTTACATTAGGATCTGAACACAAAGACCCCTCAGGTCTTTGGACTTAATTAGCCTGTGTATCTACTAAAATGTGGATTTGTCTTTGAGTTCTCGCCATCTTAATTCTATTATAATTGGAATAAATAAGTTTGGGTGATAAGTACACGACTTGTCAACCCACCCTCTGATTTAAGGGAATTTTGAGTCTTAAGCATCTACACACTTTCTTTGCACTGACTCGTTGTTTGGCGATTTTAACGGAAATTGGGAGCTAATGAACCTTCTAGGGTGATATGGCTGGCAAGTTATCGTGGGTAACAGCCCATAGGTAGGTTGTCCAGAGCCCAGTCACTGGACCTTTCTCTTTTTGCTGCCTTTAGGTAAATCTTAGACCAGGGAAGCCACCTACTTAAAAAAAAAAAAAAAAAAAATCAAAAAGGAGAAAAGAACAAAAAGAAATAAGCCACACTTCGCCGCACGAGTATGGCTGGCAAGTTGTCGGTGGTAACAGCTCATCGACCGATTGTCCAGAACCCAGCTCAGAAAATGCACTAAAAATTCCCAAAACACTTAGGAAGAAGCGGAGAAGTAGAATAAACCGGGGAGATATACACTGGATTCACCCTTGTGTTGACCCCGTTAAAAAAAAATAAAAGTAGGGAGAAAGCTACCGGTTGTAAAGATACACCTTTAGGCAGAATTCTTTTTGAGGTCACCTAGAGGTGTAGAAATCCGAAGTCCGTTTTAATTGCCGGTCAACGAGTCTATCACAATCACAATAAGATGCTTAAAACTTAGGGTTCTCATCAAATCTTGGGTGAGTTGAATGGCCGTAGAAAGCCACTCTTAAACCCTAAAATTTGAAAATCCAAAAAAAAAAAAAAAGAGTAAAAACAGAAAAAGAAATTTTTCTTTGAATAAGGCGAGGCTTGAGGCGGTCTGCATTTTGGCTGATACCCGGGCACTGTTGTGTCTTTGAAAGTTCAGTTCTTAAGTAGACAATTTCTTAATGATTGAAAATAACTCAGGTCCAAATAATCTAACCTAATTCTTTTATAAATAGCATATAGTTTTTGCTAGGGACTAGCAAAAGATAGGCATGGGGGTATGATGTAAACACATTTACACTACTTAAAATGTCTATTTATGCATGTTCTTAAGCATAGGATTGCATTTCATGATATAAATATTGCATTACATGCATCATCTTGTATTTAGAGTAGTTTGAATAAAATGGAGGTTAATTGTCTCCTTTTATGTGCTTGGACAGGGTAAATATTTTATCGGGGCCTCGGATCAAAGATCTAACCGTATGGATATGATCAGGGCGACGATTGGAGTTCAACGACTCCAAGATCGCCCTAATCAGGCATCCGTAGCATCAGATAGAGATCGGGGAACCCTAGAAGATCAAGGGCCAGGATGGTGTAAATCCGCACTTCAGATGGAAAATCCGACCACACGGATGAATTCGGATCGACGATCGCAGCCGAACGACACAAAAATCGAGTCAATCCGACATCCGTGGCACCATCTACAACTTCCAGAAGATGGACGGCCAAGATAGCGCCACGTGGCGCCATCCCAGCCGCCCAATCGGCCGCAGGAGTCCTGTGAAGACCGTGCACCGTCTCCTCTCCGCTGTTGGATCTCGATCCAACGGCTGCGGTCGCTCGCGTTTAAAAACGTCCGCGCGACCATTTCGCCCGCATAGCGCAGCGGCGACGCAGCTGCGGGCGAAGCGGAGGTCGCGGGTTCGAGCCGCGGTGAGGGGGTCGAAGGCGCGGGCGAGCGGGCGCGCACGAGCGTCGGATGAAGATCCAACGGCCGCGCGCGCCCGATAGCGCCGACGCGCAATTGGACGCTCTGGTGG
Source organism: Thalassia testudinum (assembly GCA_037157565.1). NCBI lineage: Eukaryota > Viridiplantae > Streptophyta > Magnoliopsida > Alismatales > Hydrocharitaceae > Thalassia > Thalassia testudinum. The sequence goes on along the minus strand of JAZHRO010000024.1, from coordinate 180,646,863 downwards.
ACGCTCGATCGCACGCGGGCGGGCGCGCTACGTAGCGGGCGCGGACGCGATCTAAGCCGTCCGATCTCGCGATCGGACGGCTGAGACGACGCGGACGTGCGTATGCGTTACGCGCGCAGGCCAGCCGAGCGGGCGCGCGTGGGCGCGGCAGCGACGGCGACGGCGGGGCTTTAGCGACGGTTTTATCCGTCACTAAAGACCCCTTATTTATTATTTTGAAGATGTAATGTCCATTTTGCCCACACTCCTTGCAACTATAAAAGGAGACCCCCTCCATACGAAATTTGCATCCCTTCCTTCTCCTCTCTACCTCTCCAAAGCTCAAGAGAAGCTTGTCCCACACCCGGGATGCTTCTCGCGAGATAAAGTCCAAATTTTCGTCCCCCTTCGGAAGTGGATCCCGCGACGACGACGGCGTACTGCTTCGTTCCCGTTCTTCTGCTTCGTCCTCCTTCGTCCCGCTTCGTTCTCCTTCGTCCAAGCGTCGTCCCGTCCGGCTCGTCCTCCAAGCGACCGTCGAGGAGGATTTCTCTCTCCCTATTCTTTTTACTGCTTTCTAGTATAGATTTACTGCTTTCTAAGAGTAGTCTATTCGTCCTCCGAGCGATCGTCGAGGAGGACATTTCTCCCTCCATTCTTTTAATGCTTTCTAGAGTAATTGTTTTATATTTTCTAGTTGTAACGAATGAACTCTTTTATGATTAATTCCTTGTCTATTCTACATCTCATTTTAATTTCCATGTGTAGTATTCTTTCTCTCTCTCTTACTCCCTCTCTCTCTTTTATTCGTTGTAGATACTTAGATAGTTTAAATTAAATTTCTTCGTGACAAAATAAAAAGAAACGCGAAGTTTTTAGATCAAACGTTCGCCTCCCTGTGTTCGACCCGGAATTCTTATTTCGGTATAAATTTTATTTGTTGAACACGAATCCTTCGCTTTCGAACTACAACGACGGGTTTTCCAAAACCAAACACGTTAGCGTAGATTCTCGTTCAACACCCCCCGACTGTCAGAGATCGGGTAAATGATCCCTGCATCTAACCACTTGATGATCTCCTTTTTCACGACCTCCTACAGATTAGGATTCAAATGTCTCTGCATTTCACGGGAAGGTCGTATGCCCTCTTCAGTGTAGATACGGTGTGTGTAGTAAGAGGGGCTGATACCAATCAAATCATCGAGAGTCCATCCAATGACTCTACGATGTTGCTGGAGAACAGTAATCAGATGGGATTCCTTGTCAAGTGTGAGTCTGGAGTTGATAATCACAAGAAATGTCTGATTGGAACCCAAAAGGATATACTTTAGATGGTCGAGAAGAGGCTTGAATTCTAGAACAGGGTTATCACCAGCAGCGGGCGGTTCAGGGTGTGTGTTAGGAGCAAGGGAAGGAGTTATCAGTGTATCTAGGTCAGGTTCGGACTCCTCTGATTACGGGTTTTGATCCTCTTGTGGTTGATCGGAAGTAATCAGGTTGTCCTCAATATACGGTTCATCAACCACAGCCTTGATATCACATATCTGTTCTATAACACCTCAATTAATCCTTTGTTGGGCCTTAAAGATGCCAATCTTTAGTGTTTGGTTCCCGAATTTCAGTTCAATTTGGCCCTCCTCACAATTTATATTGGCCCTAGTAGTGGCTTGAAAGGGTCTCCCTAGTATAATTGGTGTGTCCCTTGGGCTTTCTGGAGCATCCATATCTAAGACTACAAAATCCACCGAGAAATAGAAATCCCGCACCCTAACGATGACATCCTCAAGAACTCCTTTCGATGACTTAATAGATCGGTCAGCCAACTGCAATGTCACCTCTGTCGATTTAAGTTCAGATTCTTCAAGGTGGTCAAGGAGGGATGTAGGTATTAGGTTTATGGAGGCTCCTAAATCTAATAAAGCTCTGTCAAATTGGGTATCACCAATGGTACAGGAAATCAGGGGAGTACCTGGGTCTTTTGCCTTAGGTGGGAGTTTACTCAAAATTACAGACTTGGCTTGCTCTAACAGTACGATCGGACTCCCACTTTTGATTCGCGACTTACGCTTGGGTGTACACACGTCCTTTAGAAATCGCGCGTAAGTCGGTATGTGGCAAATTGCATCCATCAAGGGGATGTTTATAGGGACCTATTCAAAGAGCTTGACCAGATCCTCCTCAGAAGCCACGGGTTTGTTTTTCCTTTTTCCCTTGGTCAAGGCCTCAGGAAATGGAACCTTGGATGGTTCCACTAGAATAGGTCTAGGTTCTTGATCTGGGACAGGGTGTCCTAGATCGCTATCCTAGGGCTTGGGTTACTACCAGGCTGAAGGTGGCTTGGATAAGGTGGGTCTTGTGTTGCTTTGCCACTGCAGGTTGTTACAGAGTCTAGTCCTGCCTGATTTTGGTTTGAGGTTGGTAAAATAGGTGGCTGCTACTGAAATCCCGCATACGATATCAAAGCTTCCATCCCGTCGGGTGATGGAACATAAGGGGTTTGATAAATCATGTGGGCTTGGCTCAGATTTAGGTTCATAACGCGCCTCTAGTTCAGCACATTATTTAGATTCGGCAAAGGTTGTGAAGGGAGCGTACCAGGTTGGCGAGAATTCTCCATCTGGGAAAGTTGATTGCGAACCTCTGTGATCTCATCCTTGTGCTATTTTTGCATAGCCGCATTCGTCTTCTGAATGTCAGCCAGAGTCTAAAGGATAAGAGTCATTTGATCTGATTGGGTTGGCCCAGATTGATAGGTAGGGTTGGGCCGAGGCTGAGACGGCTGATATGAACGAGGAGCTTGTGGACAGGGTTGATAAGGTGGTCTTTGATTCTGATTATTTCCTGCCCACAAGAAGTTGGGATGATTCCGCCATCCAAGGTTATAGGTATTAAAGAATGGGTCATTCTGGATGGCGTTGAGGTCCTCGCAAGTCTGAGGAACCTCAGGAAAGTCGGAGTACGAGGGTTCAGAGTTCCCCCAACTAGAGTAGGTTGGATCAGAGTTTCCTCAGGTCCTAGAGTCAGACGGGGGTGGATACGAGTCCATCCCCTAAGAAGATCGATGATAGATGTTACACACAACTTCCCTCTCAAGAGGCGGCTATGCAAACGGGTTTTGCACAGATGTGGCTCGCTGCAGATGTCGAGTCAGCTCATCCACCTTCTTCTCGATGATAGAGACCTTGTCCAACCGACTGGCCATCAGTTCCAAGTCGACGGATGTGGACAGACCCTGTGTCTCATGTGCTTCCCTTGGATTCGTCGATGCACGGGCATTCGTCCGATCGAATAAGCCCATGGAGTCATTATTGATGGAGTTCTCACACATATTCTCAAGAATCTCTCACAGTGTCTTCGTGTTGACCCATGATATTTCCTCTGCAGGTTGCATTAGTGAATAAGCAAATGTCTTCACGAAGTCCCTGGTAAAAAGACTGGACTTGTTCCCATTTAGGAACTCCGTGATGGGGGCACTTTCACATGAGATCCAAGAAATGGTCCCATGCTTCATGAAGAGGTTCTCCAGATTGCTGGGTGAAGTGTGTGATCTAGTGTCTTAAGACATTCGTCTAACCAACTGGGAAGAACTTTTTTAAGAATTTGGATTACTGTTCAACCCATGTGTTGATTGGACGTGTTTGAGTCTAATACCAATGAACTGCCTTGTCCATGAGAGAGAAGGAAAACATCTTCATAAGAAGAATATCCCAATTTTGTACATCTGACCCGAAGGTCTGGGCTAGATGTTTGAGTTGTTTGATGTGCTGGAAGGGATCCTAGGAATTAAGCCCATGAAATCTTGGAATAGCATGAATCATGTTGGGCTTGAGTTCAGATCAGGACCTCCAACTGGGATTTGGACTCGAGGTTCGATCACCACCCCAGCAGGATTATAGTGATCTCACATCATAGGACGCTGCGGCGGGTTTACAAAGGCTTGAAATAGATCATTCAGGCGCTGGAGTTGGTTTTCAAGGTTATTCTCTTCTTCTACTGGTTGTGCCATGATGATGGAAGAAGGAGAATTGGGTTCTGATGAATCAGAGATGTCTATGTGGTGGGGTTGCTGCACAAACACAGACGTCGAGGCTTGGCCTCGGCGGGAGTGAGTCACTAAAGGAGGTCTTAAGGATGGTCTTAAGGACCTCCTACCGAACATGCACCGATGGTTTGGACGAGATTAGAATGTGCTGGACCCAATCAAGACACCTAAAAATTTGGATGACTGTAGAGGTTAAGGGCGGATTATACCCCTTAGTCAGAAAGTCGTCCACCTGAGAAATACCTGGGCAGCCAGAGAGGGAGAGTCTCGCAAAGACCCCTACACGGTAGAGCATCCCCACGAGTTACAGGGTTTCCCCCACCCAACCTCTCTTGTCACTAAGATTCCAAGTAGGCCAGAATGGGGACTTTGACCTCTTAAGTCTACCACTTTTATTTAGGAGCAAAGGTGTTTAAGATTTCACTTGAACTCTGGATGTATTGAGTGCAAAAGTGACCTAATTTCAAGGTTGGTTGACCCAACAAGGGGGTCAACTTCACCTATTTGTCCTTTGAGAAGTTTTAGGCCCTTTCTTTTAGGATTCAAGTGAAATTAAGAGCTTGAATTTTAGGGTTTCTCTTGAATAAGTCTTTTCAACCAAGGCTTAGGCATATCTCTTTTTGGATAGTTGATTCTTGCTTAGAAAAATGTCTCTCTAAAATCCTAAATTGGAATCCTTAATTTGGCTCTAATTTTGGTCCAATTTAGTTGCCAAAAGTATGGTATCTAGGGATCAATCAAGAAGGTGGTAGCCCTAGTTACCTTAAATGGATACACAAATCAATATTTGTTGTTGAAATCAAATCAGGCAACTTTGGTGACTTAGATAAAGATGGAAAGCAGGTAGCCCTAGTTGATTTTGTCTTGTTTTTCCTTTTTAGAATGAGGGGCTCAAGAGAAAGGACTAATCAGAGATTACCCGCCCCAGGCGTGTTTGTTGTGCGGCTGTCTTCCCTTGAATCTTTTCCCCTAAAACAATCACAACAACAAAGATATATCAAGTTAGTACCAAATCAGAAATTGTGATCAAGATTTCTAAATTGCCCGTTGCTCCCCGGCAACGGCGTCAAAATATTCACGGGCGAAATCAGGGTTTTAAAATCGATGCATCGTACTATAGGTTGAGATCGCTCGAAAACAAATAGATTTTATTACTCGAAGTTTTAAGTCCGAGGTCGAACACAGGGTGCAAATTGGGGTTTAAAAAATCAAGAGCACAACTTTTGAGAAATTGAATATAATATGCAATGAAAACTAGAGTTGTAATGCAAAAATGTAAGCACAAGAGAATAAAGAAGTCAATGTATGAAGACAAGCACAAAAAATGGACGTCTGGTTCACAAATTAGACGTCTTAAACTTATGGATGCTACAGTGCTGCTTCTCTTTTTCTCTTTTCTGATTCTGAAGCTTCTATTCTTCTCTAGCTCCTTCCTTCCTTCTTCTTTCTTTCTTTTCTTCTATTCCGTGCCTGTGCCTTAGCCTTTCTTTGCTTTTTTTCCTTTGTTTATTCTACTTTTTTCTTTTTCTTCTTTCTCTGGTGGCTCCTCTTTCTTCTACCTTCAGTTCCTTCTCCTTCTCTTTCTTCTTCAGCACTTCAGCCTCTCTGATTTCAGCTTCTCCCTCTTCAACCTTTCCTTCTCCTTCCTTTTCTTTCTCTGGCCTCCGCCTTCCTCTTCCTTGGCTTCTTCTCCTTTCCTGCGAGAGCAAAACCTACCCCTACCCGTGCACGCTCTCTCTTCCTCTTTCTCTCTTAGGCTCGCTCTCCCAAAGTCGCTTTCTCGAGTAATTGGATCGGGTACGCGCTCGGGACCAGGCTCACCGGCATGTGGTGGTGGGCAACGAGTGCAGAGTCGGGTATATGGGTCAAGCCAAGTCCGCGGAGGCAAGGGCATGGACGAGGCGATGAGAGGGTGAGTGGGACCTCACCTCGTGGTCATGAGGCGAAGAGCCTGCTACAGTTTTTCCTCTTATTCCACTCAGCGCTTCCAGAATTTCCGAGGTGGGACTATCTTCCCACCTCCCTTCACGTGTGTTCGCAGCAGGCAATGTTGCTTGATTGCAGCTGCTACTGAGTCCTTCCAAACCAATTGGTTGTTTGGAGCTGTGCGCAAGGGGAGTCCGCACACCCTGGGATTCTTAGCCTGGAGCGGGGAGACCTGGAGGAAGCTTGCAAGCAAGCTGCTTGCAATCGTCAATGGAGGCAGACCTTCAAACTTGCTAACATGCAAAAAGGCCTCGTGGCCTCGTCAGAAAGCTCAAAAAGCTTCACTGAGACATGGCAAATGTGTTGCAGGGGTCGGCGTGGCACGGGGCTGCTAGAGTGTGCGTGCCTAGGGCACCTTGTGTGCGTAAGAGTGGGTGCGCTCGAGGGATGTTTTGGGGGCATAGCGTGGTGAGTGGAGTGAGGGTTTAGGATCAGTGAGGTGTTGCGGAGATTATGGGGTGGTTGGCGAGGCAGATGGAGGTGTGGAGCAGCGGGGATGCCTCGCCGGAGGTCTGGCAGGAGATGAAGAAGGTGAGGGTGATTAAGTGCATCGAAGGGTGTTTTCAAGAAATAAAGAGGGAAAAGGGATTAGAAAGGAGGGAGGACTTAGCTGTGCGTAGGGAGATGAATGGGGAGGCAGAGATGGCAGCCGGCTCGTATTGCCGTCGTCGAAGATGAAGCACTCAATGGGGGGAGGACAGCGACGATGAGGGGGCTGCAAAGGTGTCGGCGGGTGCGGCGCGACGCGGATGAATAGGAGGAAGAGAACCCTGCCACCGGTATTGTGGTTGGGCGACGAGGGAAAGAGAGGGAGGTCGCTAGAGCTTGCTGAGCCACTAGCCAGAGGGGGAAGAGACGATATAGAGGGATTCTCTGGCCAATTTCAAGCATGGAAGATGCGGAGGGATTTAGGTATGCTTTTATAGGCCCTGGAGGAAGGATTTGTGCTTGGAAGCCAAGCTTCCAAGCACGGCAAGCTCGTCAGAGATGGAAGTTTGAAGGAGACTCAAATCTCTCATGCATTCGCATAAGAGATTGGGTACCAAATAGAACCTTAAATTGTGTTCATACTGGAGGAGATTTCTCAGAGAATCTCCCTTTCAATTTTAAAGCGGATTCTCTGAGAAATCAGAGAGATCTTGCTCTCGAAATCTCACCGGAGTAGGATTCCCTCTGCTATAATGGTGGAGGGACCTAATTGCAAAGAATGAAGACAAAGCTAGGGGGTTTCTGTAAAGGTTTTCAAAAGATAGGGGTAGAAATGTAATTGGGTTGGACCTGTTTGCAAAGTAGGTCAAGATGAATTCCCCTTTGGTCCAAATTTTGGTATAAACCTAATTTGGACCAAAGAAATCCAATGGTGAAGTTGTATTTTGGTTTTGACCACGTTTGACTGGGCAATTTACGTAAAAACCTAATTTAGGGTAAATTTTGTTTGAGACCCCAATTTAGGTCAAAATAGGTTCCAAGGGCTAAAGGTTATAAACCCTAGAGAATATTTTTCCATGATGCTTAGAGGGTTTAGGTGAATTTTATCCTGACCAGAACCTTGTTAAATCAAGTGGGTCTATTTTAGGGTTATAAGAAGTCATTTATTTCCTAGAATTCACATGAACCCTTTTCTGTTTGAACCAACCTACTTTTTATCTTCTTAAGATCATTTGACCTGTGTTTAGCCCATGAGAAATCCCATTGTTGTACTGTAATGGTAAAATTACAGTTTTACCCCTTGTTTCTTATGTTTCTCTCAGAATGGTTATTCATTAAGTTAAGACATCCAGTTGGTTATGTAGGAGCTTTTATTCTCTTTTCTGGGTCAAAATGAGCTAGTTAGGGCTCACGATGGTGTTCCCATCACCGAGCCCCTCTGAGTTCCGCCGAGCCTCCACCAAAGCTCCACCAACCTTGGTCCTCCTCCTTCCTCCCTCTCGCTCTCCCTCGCCTCTCTCGTCCGCCCTCGCCACTGTCGCACAGGAGATCTGAAGGTGGTGGTGGCTGGTGGTGTGAGCAGAGGAGAAGGGGAAGAAGGGGTATAAATAAGAGGGTGTAGGGTTTAGGGTTCGGGGGAAAAGAAAATGAGGGAGAAAGAGAAGAGCGGCCTCTGCGCACCACCCATGCGCAGAGTGCAAAGTGTAGTATGAAATAATCCACTTTCAGATTTTCGAGAACGGGTCCAGACATCTGGATAGACGTCTGACTGAAATTTCAAACGTCTTAAATGGCTAAAAGTGTAACGAGTTATTACATCGACCTCGAATTTATATTCGAGTTATAAATTATATTTGTTCACATGCTATTTTTGGCTATATTGCAACGAAGTGATTTTTAAACCCCGATTTAGCACGCAAACAATCCTTAACGCCAAATCACACTCAACAGACACTAAAACAACAATAATGATAGGAAGTATCTTACAATGAGAGGTGATTGTGGTCGGAGCAGCATCAGTAGCTCACCCCCCCTTGAGGATCAATCGACCGGTGCTAACGCATGGGAGGAGAGGTGATCTAGGGATCCGAGAGTGAGGAGCGACGGTAGCAAGAGCAATCGGAGCCCGCAAAAGATGGGGATGATGGATCAGAGCACAAGAACTCGGGATAGGAGCGACGATCGAGGGATTGGTCGAGGGCCTCAAGTGACCAAGCGAGGGGTTCGGGGGTGGGTTCGGAGTGGGTGGGGTGTGTGTGTGTGGTGGGGATACGAGGGTTTTGAAAAGTTATAAAAATATCCTTCAATTATCTATTTAAATTTAAATAAGATAACGATGATTTTTTTTGTTGTTAACGAGTAGAAAACAATGAATCAAAATAATCGTTGCTATTTTTTAAAAAAATTGTAACGAAATAACTAAAATCGTTGTTATTTTTAAAAAGAATCGCAATGAATAAATAAAGTCGTTATATTTAAACATAACAACGAATGTTGCAAATCATCATTATTTATTCGTCATCTTTTGTACATTTTGTTGTAGTGTCCCATTCACTTCATTGGATTACAATGGCCCTTGCCCAAGTTTGAATTGAGTGTGATTCACTTGACTTTCTCTGATTTGATTTTAACGACTGATCAGTAGATTTGGGATTCAATTGGGTTTTTATTGGTTATAATCAAGTGAATTAAGTTGATTAATGTATTATTGAGTTGGATGCAATGGATTTGAACTACTTTGATTAGATTTTCTTTGCTTCAATGCCTCGCACCCAATTTAGATCAGTGGTACTAATCTTTAGCCTTCGCTGGGTTGCTATAGCCAAGGAAAATCCAATACATGGATTGAAGGCCATAGCAATGACCAACTAGTTTTAAAGGATCATTTAGGATACTTGAACACTAATCAATAGTGTGCAAGTGTCCAATGTGAGCACATGACTTAAGCAATCTCAAATCTAATGCCTACTTGGGCGATCCCTAAATTTGATTCTAAAAGTGTTTCATCTGCTAATTGAGATTTTAAATGAGGTTTGATGTGTTCTAATGAAGATATGGTAATAGTTTTTAGTTGATCTTAACGTTTGATTTGATCCCTAGTTTTAATGTTGTCTATAACATACGATAGGAATTAAATTAGGGTTTATAATGTTCCTTGTCATGTAATCCTATTTTTGTTGAGTTTCAACACCCTTAAGAATGAATTGCAATGATCAAAATTGGGCTTTAAGTGATTGGAGCTTGATCTGAGAAGTTTGGTTTTAATGTTCACTAGATAAGATGCCCTGGATGTCTTGAGGGCTTCGAGTGGTTTTTGATGCTTTGAGAAAGTCCTAAAATGATCTTAGATGCTTTTGCAATATGTTAAAATGATTTAAAGAATGCTTGAGTTTTTATCATGATCTGAGGTCTTTTTAATAGTAGCAGCTACTCAGTTTGAATTGAATTATATGAGTGATTGAGCATGGTTTTTAGATGAATTTTTGGTTAATCTGAGATCTGTAGTAAACTTTTGGAATGGAATTTGTAAAGTTTTAGTTTTCTAATATCTAAAAACATTTGAAATTACACCGATGGACTTTAGAATCAAAGTCTTAACCAATTAGATAGATATTGCAGTGTTCATATCTACCAGGTCAGTTGTTAACGAATTATGATGAAGATTTGAGCTCAAATGGGTTATCCAAGCTATTTTGATGATAGAATCAGATAGATTAAATAGCATTGATGTACCATTCTTTGAGTTTAATTTGAATTGCAAAAGTTATAAATCATGTATGAATTTCTTTGTCAATAAATGTAGACTCTGAAAAATGTCAAAAAGGGATGTTTGATGTAATTTCAATGTTCATATGATGATTTGAATCTAAATTTGAATGCCTTTGAATGCTGGAATGTGTATAATGCCATATCTTTTCTTTCTAGCTTATATTTGGAATTTTTATGGCCTGATTTCAATTTTTGAACCCAATTTGGCTTATTTCCAGCATTTTCCTATGAAAAGCATGAAAAATACAAAAATAATGTAAATAAATAAAATAAAATAGTCTTGAATGAGATTTGGATATACCTGAAGTGTGTGTATACCTAGGTTTAGGTTTTGAATTCCCTAGTTTGGAGAACTTGCCTGCAGAAGATCTATACTTCTTGTAGGTTTAGAAATAAAAATTCAAAAACACAAAGCACAAAAAGAAGTCCTTCCTTTCTCTCCTAGCTTCCTCTCTTCTTTCTCTATTCTTATAAAACCTAAAAACCAAATAAAAATCATAAAAATTTCAAAAAGCCTAAAAAATTCTATGTATATAGTGTAAACACATGTATATATCCATAAGTTAATAATATATAGTAAGATATATGTAGATAAAGTATGTATAATGTATATATATTATTTATATGTAAATAAGCTATAATGAGTATTTATATTAAGTTATAGTGTATAATATCATTTACATGTATATATTATAAAATTAATTATAATATATGTATATAATTTATATGTATATATGTATAACTATACATGTACAATAGTACATTCATGTATATTACTTAATATAGTGATTATAGTATTTATTATGTAAAATAATCTATCTTTGTTATATATATTTAGTTATGTATTATATATATTAATATAAGTTAATAATGTATATTATTAAGATAAGCTAATTTAAATTAGTACGTTAAGTAACTAATAAAGTAATTTATACTGTATTCTTATAAAGTATAGCTTACCCTATTTTAATTATATTTATTATCTTATTAATATTGTATAATACTATGTACGTTATATAATTTATACGTAACCTATATAATCCGTGTATATAAATATGTAAATACCCAAATAAATCTAATAAACTTATTCAAAAATCTTAATTAATCATGTAAATATATAAATTAACGAAATAAGACTTCAATTAGGTAATTAGAACATTAATTTATAGTGTAATTAAGTAATTAAAGTAATTTATAGTGTAAAAATATCTAACTTTAACAAATTTTTAAAAATATGTATATATTTAATTAACTTAAAATAACTATACCAATAAGTAGCCCTATATATCAGCACTACTAGAAAAATGGGATTTACCATCGGTTCTTTACCGTCGGTTATCCAAGCGACAAAAAATATATGTGCCATCAATTTTTTGAGAAAGCGACGGCAAATGGAAGCTTTAATTTGGCCTCCGCCATCGCCAATAAAAAGCAGCAATGTGCACATAAGGGTAGTTGTGATATGTGTCATTGGTTGTAACAGCGACAACAAATATTATTTGGCGTTGTTTCTTGAAATAAGCGACAACGAATTGGGGTTTTAAATCTGGTCGCTGACGTCACCGCTATAAGAGGAATCATTTGGGTGCGCAGCTGAAATTTTCATTGACATTTGCCATCACATCCTAATTAAACCGATGGTATATGTGCCTAAATCTATAACCGCGCAGAGCCTGCTCCTCCCCCATCAGCACTATTCATCTTCGCCCAAAAACTGAAACCCTCAACGTAAAGCCCACTTCTCCCCGTCATTGATCCTCCTCATCGCCCCTCATCGTCGCCCCTCATTGTGGTCCTCCTCCTCGCGTCGCCCCTCTCCTCCTCAGGTGAATCCCCTTCCTCCTGCTCAGCCTCCTCCTCACCCCCCCTCCTTCCCCTCCTCCTTCAATCCGTCCCCTCCCCCTCCTCCTCCTCACCCCCTCCCCTCTCTTGACCACCCCCTCCTCCTCATTCCTCCCCCTCCTCCTCCCCGATCCCTCCCCCTCCTCCTCCTCTGCCAGTGCCCCCCTCCTCCTCCTCTTCCTCCCAACCCCCTCCCCTCTCCTAACTACCCCCTCCTCCTCCTCCTCCTGACCACCCCTCTCCTCCTCCGTCGGCACCCCCCTCCTCCTCCTCCTCCCGGGCCCCTCCCCCCTCCAGATCTCCGATGCCCTCCTCCTCAACTCCCCCCTCCTGCTCCTCCTCCTGATCACCCCCTCCTCCTCCTCCCTGCCTCCTCCCCCTCCTTCTCCTGACCACCCCCCTCATGCTACCCTCCCTCCTCTCCTCCTTCCCATCATCCTCCTCCCATCCTACATCACTAATTAAATAAATATTTGAACCAACTTAATTTACTCCAATTCTAACCAAAATCCACTTAATTTAATTTTTGTCATGCTTGACAGCCTGATTCAATTGATTCTATTTTTTAAATTACATGTTATTGTTGATGGGCATTCTTTGAGGTTGTACTACTTAGAGGTATAATTTTAATATTTTTAATTTATTTAAATGATAATATAGGTTTTTATTAGGTGTGGGGTGTGCCCACATAGTGTTATTAATTTCATTGAATGAATGTGGGATATGCCTACTTGTATGCTTTATTTTGAATGTGGGGTGTGCCCACTTGTTTAGTTGAAATAAAATTTAATGTGGGGTGTGCCCACTTTTATAACAAGTATTATTTTGCTATGTAGGTTTATAGAGAACTTCAAAATATAAGGGGAAACTCTGCCAAATTTTTTTGAAAATTATTTTAATGTTTAGTAGGGTTTGAGGTTTTAGAGTTTAGGATTTAGGCAGCGGACCTAGAACATTGTGTTCCAGTGATCAATCTCTCTACTTTTTGAGTTTAATGAGTTCTTGAGATTGTAGAAGGTCTATCTAGGTCATTAATTTGATTAGAACTACTAAGGATCTAAAAGTCAATTTTTAATCTAATGCTAGTCAATCGAAGCTACAATGAACCTTGAAGCTTCTTATCTCAATTTTGATGGACGTGAAATGATCTTTAAGATGAAAGAAAGTTGTTAGAATAGATTCTATGAAGTTTTGAAGTTACCTATGTCTGTTAGCAATTTATGTTCTATTTGGGTTCATATGGCTTGTAGTTGAGCTTCTTTAAGCTCGGGTCGAAATTCAAAGCTCTACAGAGCTTATTTGAATCATGTTGTAATAAAATAACAGTTTTGTACATTTCTCTTTATCATCAGGTGATTGCTTATGTTTAATGTCAATTTCTTTGCAATTATGAGTATTATTTTAGATACACACACTTACTAAAGAAGATATATGCACATGAGGTCAAACAATAGGTATTCTAACCCTTAGGGTAAAAGTCCTCCGAGTCAAATTGTGTCAAATTACTCGCTCGTCGAGACTTATGATCATGTTATACGGATAATGCAGGAAGTGTATGTACACCTCACTTACACACATGATGTGTTGTCTTTGTAGCATTCCATAAGACTCGATCGACTTTAGTTAGGTAAAGTATCAAATTAAAGAAAGTCCTTGAAGATTTGATCACACTTAGGTTTGATCATTACATGTAACCTTATGCGGTGAAATTTCGGTTGCTTCTTCCTACTATTCTCTGGTATACCAACTAATCCTATCTAATTTCCTGCGGTACCCTTAACTGGGTGTTAAAGGAAATTTAGTTAAGTTTAGTATTAAAGGATATACTGGAGAAGTACAGGGAGATACTGCCAAAATTTCACTGCACGAAGGTTACATGTAACGAGAAAACCTAAGTTATGATCAAATCTTTGAGGATGGGCTATAAAGTGAAAATCTTAATCAAGATATACATCATCCAGTCCTTTTCATTCTTAATAAGTGGTTTGTTTACATTAAATTTTAGATTATATTGGACAAATCTTGGATTGGATTGTGGGGTTCAGATTACACCAAATATAAAGATGGAGTAATTTCATTCCTAGATTGGGCCTTTGATGATGATGGAAAGATATTTAAGCGAGGAGACCAACTCTATAATATCTTTTACCCATGCAGAAGATATTTGAATGGTTCCTTGCATGACCATAATGCTATGTTCAAGTACTTGATTTGTAATGGGTGGTGACAGCATTACACTTCTGGGGTAGCCCATGGAGAGTTCACTGAGGAAGTCATAAACAATAAAAACACTATTGACGAAGAGATTGACAAGGAAATTACTGATAGTGGAGGTGAAGAAATACAAGAAATGTTGAACGAGATGGGGAAGATTCGTTCAATTGTGATCCGTTCTATGATACCGTTAAGGTGTTTGAGGATCCTATTGCTCCCGGTGTTATGAGAATGTCTAAGTTGTCTTTTCTATTGAAGATGTTTCAACTAAAGGCTATGAATAAAGCTAGTGCTAAATTCATGTTAGAAATACTTCAGTTTATTGCTGAGCTGTTGAATAATCTTAATGGTTTTCCAACTTCATGGTACGAGGCAAGGAAACAGATTTGCAAGCTTAGTTTGTACTGTCAGAAGAACGATGCATGTCCAAATGACTGCATTCTTTTCAGAAATAAATTCTCAAACTTGAGTAACTGTCTAGAATGTGGACATGAGAGATGTAAGGGAGGTAAAAATGAAAGTAAGAGGAAACAATCTCAGAAGGTTCTTCGTTATTTTTCATTGACACCTAGGCTCCAATGCCTTTTTATATCAACTAAAACTCCACGGTGGATGACATGACACCAGAATTCTAAATCTCAAGATAGAAGAATACATCATCCTACTGATTCAGAGGAGTGGAAGAGATTTGACAAAAGAAATAATTCATTCGCTTTAGAAGCAAGGAATGTACGATTGGGTCTTGCAAGCGATGGATTCAATCCATTTAAGAGTATGTACCTGTCGTACTCTATATGGCAAGTGGTAATGGTGACATATAACTTACCTTCCTAGTTATGTATAAGATCGTCATTCATGATGCTGACCCTATTAATCCCCAGTCCAAAACAACTAGGAAATGCAATAGATGTTTATCTCCAACCATTAATCGATGAACTAAAATAGTTGTGGTACACCAGGGTAAAAACGTATGATACATAAAAGAAAGAATTCTACAATATGCATGCAGCATTGTTGTGTACCATAAATGACTTCCCAGCATACACAAATTTGTTAAGTTGGAGCACTAAAGGAAAGATTGCTTTCCCAGTGTTAAGACCCATGCTGTTTGAGCCTTTTAAGAAATCTGGACTGTGAGTCAGATGTCCAGACACCTTCCCAGACGTCTGAAAATCAAAAAATTTGAGTACGAGCTCGCATCTGCGCGCATGCTGCGCGCAAACAGTACTCTCACTTTTCCTCCCCTTCTCTCTCTCCCCGCCTCCAGCAAAACCCTAACCCACCGATCTATAGAACCCCCTCCTCTCTCGTTTCTCCTCACTTCTCAGCCACCAGCCCTTTCCCCTCTTCTCCACTCCAGCAAGAGAGGCAACGCGAGCAAGAGAGCG
This sequence comes from Thalassia testudinum, assembly GCA_037157565.1. Classification (NCBI taxonomy): domain Eukaryota; kingdom Viridiplantae; phylum Streptophyta; class Magnoliopsida; order Alismatales; family Hydrocharitaceae; genus Thalassia; species Thalassia testudinum. The sequence continues at coordinate 180,631,215 of JAZHRO010000024.1, read as the reverse complement.
CACGGGCGACGTTGAGGGGAAGCAGTGTGAGGAGTGGAGAGTGAGCTCATGAGCTTATGTGGGAGCTCACCAGTGAGCGCACGGCCAGAGCAACGCGTGCGCAAGGCGGAGGAGTGCGTCGGGGAGGTCCTCCCCAATACTACTGCAACCAGAGCTGTAGGTGAGGGGGCGCAGTGCGGCCACACGCGGCACGGAAGTAGCGAAAGCAGGTTATGGTTCTGGATTTTTCCCAGAATCAGACGTCTGGAGTGACCTCCTGACGACGGTGCGGACGTCTGGAGGTGGTTCCAGACATCTGAGGTGAGGGCTTCGCGGAGGTACGTCCTCTTTGCGGATACGACCATGCAGGCCGCTCCGCCGATACCCTATTGCATGCCCTTTTGAGAAGATTGCATGGTTTCGTGCAAGATTCGCTTCGGGAAGGCGCGGGACACGCCCTCCCATGCATTTCAGATGTCTGGGTGACGTACCAAACGACGGGAAGCGCTTCCAGACGTCCGAAGAGGTGGTCGGACGTTTGGAGCTGGGTCCAGACGGTCCAGAAGAGTTCTTGGATGTCTGAGGATTGGCGCAGAGACTTAGGTATGCTACTGGGCACTTTTAAGACGTCTGGAAGTTGCTCCAAACGTCTGATTTGAGATAGAAACCCTATTTTTGACCCGTTTAGGGTCCGTTTGAGTTCCGTTTTACGCAAATAAGATACCGATGTGTTCCTTGTGAGTTCCTCTACTTGTTAGAAGGTTTTCCATACTGTTCTGATTGTTCCTTTGTGATTGTTCCTTATGATAGGACTTCATTCCGTTGCGAGTTCGGGGCTTACTGAGGCACGTGAGCCTGCCATTCAAGCCCCCAATACTCCTGGATTTACTGGTATAGTGGCTTCCCCTTAATCTAATTATAACTTAAATGCATGTGTGGAATGAATGATTAGAACCTATGATATGGCATGAATCCTAGGACGAGAAACAGTTGAAATGTCTATAATGGATGATTAAATTACAGTCTTGAATGAGTAGATAGAATGATAACAATTGCTTGTAAATAAATAACAGCTGCCTGTGAAATATGAAGTACTTGTGCTAGCTAACTATTGCATGTAAATTTCCTATTATATACGTTAAATGACATAATACGAGCTGCATGTATATAAATTGAGAATGGAAATGTGAATGATGGAAATGTGAGCTGCCTGTGTATAACCTGTATATGAAAATGTGAACGATAGCAATACGAGCTGCATATGTATAACCGGATAATGGAAATAGAAATGATGAAACTTGGTATGGCTTGGCATGAGGAATATGAGCATGAACCTTACGGGGAATTAGGAATAGAGCTCCTGGAAATAAATGGAATGGATATGGACATGTGAGTGGGGAAGTGAGCTGGACCTTGAGTACGGAGTACCAAGGAGAGTGACTGTCCTCATGTTTAGTGCAGAGTGGAGCTAGCAGCCCTTGGGTTGGGACCGGAGGTTAGGATTGGCCACTCTATACCGACTTCTTGGCCCTCGCGTACATAGTACCGAGGAGAGCTACTAGTGTAGGGAGAGAGCTAGCCACCCCACGGGGCCCGGGGTTCAGCTAGCCGCCCTACACCGACTTGTTAGGCCCACTGGGCAAACCAGGGTAGTCAGGCGAAGGTGCGCGGACTGTGGAGGGGTGAGACCCCTGTTTGGTTCTTAGGGGCTAGACCCCTGTTACTGAGAGGGATAGGCCCTATATTGGTTCCGTGCTGTACTTTGGGCACACCCACTAACGGAAACGACTGACCACGTGCCAGTGCGGGGTAGCTACCTATGCCCTTATCGCGCATGCCGTAGTCACCATTACATCTGTCCGTGACCTTGGAGTGGTTGACTGGGTGTAGGATCACTACGGGGGACTCTCCCGGCTAGGAGAGCACCACATGTGCCTTCTACTCTTCGGAAAAGACTGCAATCAAGATCGTTCCCATGAGGAACATTCGAGATCAAGAAAGAGACCTGATGAATAAATCAAGTGGTGAAAAAGAATAATTAGTTAAAGAAAGTAATTGAAAAACAACAGCTACATGTCCACTTTTACCGCTTTAGTTAGTTGGTTGCCACTCTACTCAGCATTCGCTGACTTTGTATACTCATAACTCTTTTCAGGTCCAGGTGTTGAGCAGCCAGAGCCCACGGCTACAGAGGGTGCTGGGCCCAGTAGAGCCCAGTAGTTGTAGCTCTTGTTGTACTTCTTTCTGTTGTAGTGAGTAGACTCTTGTACCTTTATTTTCTATTCTTTATGTTCCTGTACTTGTTACTTTCTACTGTTGTGGTGGTGATATGTACTGTAGCAATTTTTGCTTCTTTACTATTGTAACTTTTTACTGTTAGTTGCTTAGCATAGTGAATGTGGTTTACTTTCCTGCTTTTTGGTTACATTCTCGTTAGACGACTGGGTCTTTGGATCAGTCGAGTCAGTCCGGTCTCATGTCCTGTAAGGATTCGGGAATCGGGTCGTAACACCCAGTCTATATGGAAGATATTTATCACCTACGACTGTTGGAAAGTAAGAAGTTTTCTTACTTAAGGCATCGTAGATTTCTACCCATTGAACATAGATAACGAACGTTAAAGTTCAGGGGTAAATTTGATGGCAGGACGTGTCGGTATTCAAAGAAAAATTCAAAGAATAAACTTTGTACAGATTCTATCAGGTTGCTGAGTCAGGTTATAATGGAGATATTACAAGAAATTGGTGAGATACGGCTGGGTCAACCATTCAAACAAGACCAAACAGCCTTGAGAAATTCTGGGTTTCGAAATAAAAAGCATTTTCTGTATGGAGCTGCCATACTAGAAAGATCTTACAATATGTCATAATTTAGATGTTATGCACATCGAAAAGAATGTGATAAATAACATCTTAGACGTATTAAATCTGACCAATGATCCAAAGGACACGGTGAAAATAAGAAAAGATATGAAGAGTTTGAGAATATGTCCGAAGCTGAATATTCATGAGGAGGATGGCTACTTTTCAATTACTATTTACAACTTGAATCAGGTCCATAAGAGTAGACTATTGTCCTTCTTAAATGAAATTCGGGTGCTAGATGATTTTTTGTCACAGCTTTCTCATTGTGTGAATGAACTGCAAAAAAAGATATCTGTCTTGAAAAGTCATGACCCTCACATTTATATGCAAGTATTGTTTCCACTAGCGATACGGGGGATACTTCCTGAGTCAGTTATTGATTCATTCACAGAGATGAATAGATTTTTCAAAGCTATTTGTTCGAAGACGCTACAAAATGTGTAACGACCCGATTCCCGAGTCCCTACAAGACACAAGAATCGGATCAACTCGACTAATCCCAAGACCTAGTCGTCCAACGAGGAAGTAACCAAAAGAGCAGTAAAATAAACCACATTCAGCATGAATATAACTAGCAGAAACAAAATACAGCAGTAAGAAAAGAAACTACTACAGTATACACCACCACAACAGTAGAACAACAAATATGTACATAACATGAAGCTTACAATAAAGAAGTACAAGGAGTAACAAGGAAACTACTCACTACAGTGGAAGAAAAGTACAAAAAGAACTGCAGGGAACTCTACTGGACCCTACTAGGCCCAGCATCCTCTGCAGCCGCTGACCCTGGCTGCTCAACACCTGGTCCTGAAAAGTAACGAGTGTAACACGTCAGCGAAACGCTGAGTAGAGTGGCAACTAAAAGCTAAAGAAGCAGTAGAGTGTACAGTAACTGTTATATTTTTACTTTCTTTATTTACGTCTTTCTATTATTTAACGATTTATTTATTTCTCAGATCCTTCACTTGATCTCGAATGTTCCTCGCGGGAACGATCTTGATTGCAGTCTTTTCCGAAAAGTAGAAGTAACACGTGGTGCTCTCCTGGCCGGGAGAGTCCCCCGTGGTGGTCTACCCTCAGTCAACCACCCCAAGGTCGCTGACAGACGTAACGGTGACTACGGCACGCGCGATAAGCACACGGGTAGCTACCCTGGACTGGCACGCGGTCAGTCGTTTCCGTTAACGGGTGCGCTCAAAACACAACACGGAACTAGTATAGGGCAGAGCCCTCTCAGTAACAGGGGTCCAACCCCTCCACAATCCGCGCACCCTCGCCTGACTACCCTGGTTTGCCCAATGGGCCTAACAAGTCGGTGTAGGAGGCTAGCAGAACCCCGGGGCCCGTGGGGTAGCTAGTGCTCTCCCTACACTAGTCGCTCTCCTCGGTACTGCGTACGCGAGGGCCAGCAAGTCGGTGTACAGTGGCCAAACCCACCCCGATCTCAACCTGAGGGCGGAAAGCTCCCCTCTACACTAAGAGGTAATGTGTGCTCTCTTTGGTACCACGTACCCAAGAGACAACACACTTCCACGTTTCACTTTCTCAGTTCCATTCTATTCTCTTTCCAGGAGTTCTACTCCTAATTCCCCGTAGGGTTCGTATTCTTTTTGTTTGGCCATTGTAGGTTTCACTGTTCCAGTCTTATGTTCATACAACTCATATTCTTAATCATATTTATTCATTCATAACAGGCAGCTATTAATTTACATTCAGCTATTAATTCCTTTCTAGTTTTCCAAGACTGCAATATATATATATTCCACTAGTTTTCCAGTCCTAGGATTCATGCCGTACCCTAGGATCTATCATTCAATCTAGTTTTCCAGTCCTAGGATTCATGCAATACCCTAGGATCTATCATTCAATCTAGTTTCTCAGTCCTAAGGTTCATGCAATACCCTAGACTCTATTAATTGTTCTACAATTGTAACAATTTATGCTAAATAAATTAAAAGCCACTCTACCAGCTACAACGGGAGTACTGGGGGCGTGGTCGACAATCCCACGCACCTCTGCAACCCCCAAGACTGCAATGGTACGGGGTCCTAACACAAGGATCAAACACAAGGAGTTTCTCAGAACGGTATACAATTACTGTAAATGGGTAGAGGATTTTATTCTAGAAAGAATGCAACTCGAAACGCGAAAAATGGACTCCGAACAGGCCCTAAACGGGTGGAAAACGATGAAACTGTCCAAAATCAGGCGTCTGGAACCTCTTCCAGACGTCTTAAAAGGTGGGTCAAATTGTACCTTCGCTCTATGTAGTCCTTCAGACGTCCAGAAGCCTGCTGGAACGTCTGACCCCGGTTCCCAGACGTCCGATGGTCACCCAGGACGTCTGGAAGTCCTCTCCGTCGTCTGGCACTGCGGCCAGACGTCCGATTCACGTGGGATGACGAGTCCTCGCACCCTCCCAAGCAGAACCTGCACGCACCCACACCTGCTCTCAGCACGACGGATCGCAGACGAAAGCACGGCGGACGGCTGCATGGCCGTACACGCGAAAAAGGAAGAAGATAGAAATATCTTACCTGTCAGACGTCTGAACAATCCTCCAGACGTCTTCACCGTCGTCTGGTCGTAAGCCCAGACTTCTGATTCTGAAAAATTTCCAGAATCAGAGCCCGACTCGCTCTCCGCCCGCAACGCACCGCCGCGCTGCACCCAGTCCGCCTGCTGCCCGAGCTGCAGCAGCCCCTCCGCGACACTCCACTCCCGCTGCTCCCCCGTCGGTCAACTCTAGCTGCCCCGGCAAGCTCGAGCCCTCACGGTCGAGCGTCTTCTTCTTCTCGCAACACCCCCTCCCGCACACTCGCCGTGGCCTCTGCTGCCGCCACTCGCTCGTGCTCTCGCACTGGCAGGGAGAAAGAGAAGAGGAAGGCGGAGGAGATGAGGGTGAGGGAGAGGGCGAGGGCATCCTTATAAGGCTGCGCGGGGAGAGAGAGAAAAGAGTTGCGCGCCTGCAGGAGGAGAGAGAGAAAAAGGGGGGCGAGAGCGGCGGGTGCAGTCTGCACGCGTAGGCACGCAGACGCAACCCCGTGCGCCGCAAAAATTGATTACCAGACGTCTGGGACACTTCCCAGATGTCTTAAAAGCCCGTCTGATGCCTCGTTCTTAACAAAATGATACGCTAGATCACTTGGATAAACAAATAGTCATTACTCTCTATAAAATGAAACAGATTCTTCACCCAACCTTCTTCGATGTAATGGTTCATCTCATATTGCATCTTGCAAATGAAGTGAGAATCGGTGAACCTATACAATTCAGATGGATGTATCCTATTGAGCGATTTTTGAAAAGCTTAAAGATTATGTGTTGAACGAGGTAAAGCCGAAAGGTTCACTTGTAGAAGGTTATCTCATGGAGTATATAAATTTTACCTCCATGTACATGAATGAAACAGACAACCAATTTAATAAACTTCAAAGCAACTATGAGGGGAAATATAATGACAATGATGAAGAATGTTTGTTAATTTTTGATATTAGAGGAAGGTCAATTATTCATACAAAGTTCAAGGAAATTTCAGAAAATGACAGACGTTATGCATATCTATATATTTTAAAACAAAAATACCTGAAATTGATCCATTCTACGAGAATTTGGCTTCTTAGATTGATTTAAAGACCAAGTTAATCAATTGAAAGAGGATAAAGACCCACGATAAATACCAAATTTTGATGTAATTGCTGATACACTATTACATTATGTACATTACCACTCTAGGTATATAATAAATGAGTTAAAATTAAGAATAAAAGAAATTAATGATAGAAAGGTTGCACAAGAAGCTGGAGTTATTGATTCAAATCTTTTCACTGGTCTAAATAGATACTATGGTGAAATCAAAGAAATTGTGGAGATCAGCTTCAGATATGATCACAAAGTTGACCTATTTAAAATGTCATTGGTTTGATGTTTTTAAAGAGGACACTGGTTTCAAATTTGACAAGAAACACAATTTCTTGAGTTTAAATCATAATCGTCAAATTCTTCAGTCTGATGAACCATTTACATTGGCATCTCAAGTAGCACAAGTTTTCTACGTCCCCGATAATTGCCAAAGGAGATTGGTTATACCAATAAGAACAGTACCGCGCAATCATTTTAACGCACAGTCTGAAGCATACCAAGAATTAACGGAAGATGGTCATATAGATTCAAATGCAATAGATGTGGATATCTAATGTTAGTAACAATTTCTTTACTTTATTTCATTTATGTTTTACTTATGCAAAAAAGGTGTATAACCCAAGCATTAGATATTTGGTAGTTAGGCTATCATATGTACTCAAAAGTCAAATAGGAATTCATATTCAATTTATTTTGTTTAAATCAAATTCATATTCAAATTAAATAAACTTAAACTTCTACTGCCATTTTCTATGTGGGGTGTACCCACTTGTGTTATTTATTTCTATGTGTGCTTCATTTATTTTTATGTGTGCTTCATTTTGGATGTGGGGTGTACCCGCTTGTGTTGTTTATTTGTTTTATTTGAATGGATGTAGGGTATACCCACTTGTTTGATTTATTTATTTTATTTAAATGAATGTGGGGTGTGCCTACTTATGTACTATGTAGGTTTATAGAAAAACTTTAAATTTTAAGGGGAAACTCTGCTAAATTTTTTTAAAATTCTTTAATGTTGAAATTACAAGGGTGACTATGGTTGGGGGTGGATACCCAAGGGCCAGGTGTGGATTAATGGATGGGATTAAGGAGGATAAGGCAAGACTAAAGAGGTTGTGTTGGTGATTGTAGCCTTGGATAGAGGTGGATATGGGGATGTAGAGGATATAGCTAAATGGAAGTTTTAATGAATGGCCAGCCAAGGTGGATAGGATGGTGGATATGGGAGTTATGGGCAAGGAAGATCATGGAGACGGTTGATAGGTTAAAGAGTAGAGTGGCTAGCCATGGATGATAGTGAAGGTGGAGGTGCTAGCTATGGTTGAGGAGGAGGAGGAATCTGCTCATGATGTTGGGACTGAGCCAACCTGTTAAGACAATGGAATTTGATTTAGGTAAATGGGGTGCAATGTGGTGAAGTCCAGTAGGATATAAATGTTAGAGTTGTATGTTTATATATCGATCATAAGCAACTTTGGATAAGACTTGCGTTGATTAAAGAAATATGTGTTATAATGTATTTTGTAATACATGATCGCCACTTATGTAATCAATCATAAGTAACTTGATTTGGATAAGGTTTGCATTGATAATGTATTTTGTAATCTACTTTCATGTAATATTTCATTTAGTTTACTTTGTATAAGTTGGATTACCCAACATTTCTTTCTAATAGTAATTTCTATATGCAGGTTTCATTTTAATATGTAGATTTATAGAGAAACCTTCAAATTTAAGGGAAAATTTTACTAAAATTTTTAAATATTTTTTTAATATTCGCCAAACTTTTTCATTAATGATTTATATATTAATGACTTTCAATTGTATTAATATTGCATTTATTTCTTGTTACAGATGAAGGGGTTTAGGAAAAAATCCAAAAAAAGGGTTCCCCTAAGACACAGCAATCCACCTAACCCGAGCCATCTCCTCTTAACCAACCCCCCAGCACCAGGCTCCCCCTAGTCAAGTTTCTTACAACACAGGGACCTAGCACGTTTACTATATGTGGGGGGGAGGGGGAAGGGAAAAGGAAAGGGGGATTGCTCCTACTTTACTAGAGCAAGTAGAGGATGATACAAATTATGGAGCATCAGATGAGAAGGACGAAGATGAGAACGATGACGTAAAGGGAGAGGTGGAGGGATAGAAGGCAGAGGATGAGATGGTGGGGAGTACATCCCCAGTTCATGTAGACCCTTAGAGGTGAGAACAAGTGTTGGTAAAAACTCTTGTAGTTTTAAGGAGTAAATTACTTCTATATTTTAAAGTTTATTATAACTTCATAAATATATAATAAATATGATTAATTTTTACGCATGTAAAGTAAAACAATGACAGGGAAGACAGAATTTAGACCTCCAATGTATCCCCGAAGGCCTAAGAATAACGATCAGGTTTAAAACCACAAAGGAGGCGAAGAATTACACAACAAAATACACTTATAATGATGACTTTTGAGAACGAAATTGAAGACTATGGGGACAGATTTTAAGACGAGTGACCGAAAATCCATCTTCAAAAATCCATCCCCAAAATGATGATCACCAAAAATTTTGGAGACAGATTTTCCATCCTCAAAACTATTATGATAGAAAATTAATCATAATAAATTAGACACAAAATAAGGTAATGACTTAGCATTTAATTTTTTTATGGATGGATTAATGTCTCTACGAGTTTTAGGAACAAAAATATGCATCCCTCGTAATCTTTTAAGGATTATGTAATTGTAAATGTTAATTATTAAAATAAATCATCAAAACATTCGTAATTATAATAATACATATAATATGTATAACTTGACAAAGTGATCTTTGACAAATGACATCATTGTTATTGAAATAAAAATATAAAGTAATTGTTACAATGTGGTGAGGAAATTACAAAAATAAATAATAAAAAAATACATTGTAATACAAAACGACGCTCAACTCTTTTTTTCTCCCTCTTTACAATAGAAGTTAAAATTATTTTAATCTAACACCATGAAGAAGCTCGAAAAGAAAGTCATTGCTCTGACAACACCACGAAGATGTTCCAAAATTTGCTCTTTCTTGAGTGGGGTTTAGCAACAATATCTGCCTGTAGTAGTTCTTTCCTAATACCAGCACAACCCCCTTATCCGCTGCTGCTGCTGGAGGTGAACCCTCTGCTGGCTGCTGCTGCTATTGCTACCCTACTGCAGCTGCTGATGAACTGCAAGTGGGCGGAGGCGAACCAACTGCTGGCCTGCTACTTCATCTACTGTTGCCAGAGGTGAACCATCTGCTGGCTTCCTGCTGCTGCTACTCTGCTGCAACTACTACTCTGTACAAGTGGGTGGTTTCAACATCAGTAAAATGACAGTTGCTACCAAGATGTGCTAGAGCATCTGTTAATGATTACAAAAAAAGCTAAACATATATAATTCTAAATTCTTCCAGACATGTCAGCTTTTTTCCCATTTCTTGCATACATCTTGAAAATATTCTAATATTGAGCAGGGTAATACTACTGTTATAACTACATATAGAAGTTTTCAAATTGGCTCAAATTTACTCAGGGACCACTACATAGAGAACAAAAGTCATCTTCTGCATGGACAAGCATCAGGACCTTCCACCTGGAGCAGTAACTTCATGACTGTGGACTTCAGAAGTTGTAGCTAATCAAGCCATGGACCCAGATAGCAAAAAGTTGCATGCAAAAGGAGATTTGCAAAGTCAAAGGCAAAGAGTTCCAGAATATCAAAGGTTTCACTCGATCCAATACGTGTCACCTTTGTTACAACCCACTCTATTACCAGCACAAGCATTGATGGTGCATCCTTAAAGAGAACAAATTTATAGATGGTTGGACAAACAAGTGAACCAATAAATACAAAATTGTACCACAAATACAAACTTCTCCTAGAAATACAGATAACTAAATTTCAAAGATGTTCCACAACAAGAAAAAATTGGCATTTAAAGGTTTACTCTTCAAAGTCAAGGAAAAATTCCAAATCCTTTTACCATCTACTCCTATAGTGCTTAATCAAAAGTACCTGCAAAGTTCTGAAATGGAGAGAATGAATACAAAATCAAAACCAGGCTTTGGACCCTCTGGCTACCTCTTTGTGCTAATGATCTCACCTCTGGCCTTTGCCCCTGCCTTAAGTTGGTCGTTCCTCAGCATCCTCCAGCGAAATTCCTCCCTGCAGCAGGAAGGTTGTGCCTGTTCTACACAAACATGGATCCTTTTGCAGATGATCATAAAATGAACAAAGGAATTATGCTAGAAAAGAAATATGCGAACTGGCATTTTAGACAGAAAAATATGTGAACCACCGTAATAAGGTAACTGAATAACAAGGTAAAGGTAAAGTGAGCAAGTATTGGATCTCAATCCAAATAAAGGTTCCAGGCCACATCTTCCATTTCAAAATGAATACTATGTCATAATTAAAAGGAGTCTTCCAAGTCCATAGTGGTTCCTTAAGGGACTGAATAAAGTATAAGAAATTTAAATCGTCCCCAAACCACAAAAAACCTTTAACTTGGTTAGATCCCCCTAAGTTCTGCAAGTTAAGTTTCATAAAGTCTTTTCTCATTTAGAATGAGGACTAACTGAATGTCCTACAATAGGCTTTTAGAATAAAGCGCTCAAGAACACTATGCTTTAATTCTCATAGAAGATATTAAACAAAAAGATACCAAGCTGTAATATTGCATAGGATTTCCTTTCCCCTCTATACTCTAAATGTTGCCAAACCCATGTTGCCACGGCAGAAATGAAGGTAGAAAAATGAACCTGATTGTTACAACAATGACCAACCAAATGAGAAGGTATAATTCCAACAAAGCATTTGGAAATCAATGCTTCCAATATTTTCATATTGCCTCATGAAGTAGCTTTTGAATAGTTATCAAATGTTCAAAGATTGAGAATGTATTAATTCATAATGTAAAGAAGCTTACAGAATATGCAAAATCGAGAGGGCACAAACACCCAATGAAAATAAACTGACAGAAAATTACAACAAAAGCATTTTTGAGGTAAAGGAGAAAAAAAATAAACCAGAGCTGGTGCCCATATCCACTGTAGAAGCAATCCATGACTGGCTGTGGATTCAGACTGAGCTTCTAAAAACAAGTCTCCCATTCTAAATATCTTCCCTCCACAATCAACTGCTCAATGCAGTAAATGAACTTAAAATGTTCGATTTGTATGAAAATTTTGAATGATCAGTGGCCAGACAAAAATGGATACAAGGTTCCTTAATGTCTAGCATTTTCAATCTGAATTAGTGAGCTTGGTAGTGCAGTTTCTCCAACATTCACATGCATAAGAGAAATTTTTAATCAAATAGAATCAACCAAGTGGCAAGCAAATGCACTACATGAAGAGTTGGCTTTCCTTTCAACAACAACCAAGCAATTTCCTACACTAAGTAGAATCGACTACATGAATTCTTTACCTCCATATAAATCGATTTTCAACCATTTCAGGACTTAAATTAAAGTAATTGAGGTCATACTTAATAGTTTCCCTCCAATACTTGTTTGATCTTCCTCGTCACCTCTTAGCGGGTTCAACCTCCAACTTCTCGCATCTCCTAACTGGAGCATCCAGTGACCTTCTTTGTAAATATCCAAACCATCTTAGACGTGACTCTCTCATTTTATCCTCTATCGGTGCCACCCTAACCCTTTTTCTAATAAACTCATCTGAAATACGATCATTTCTTGTATGACCACACATCAATCTTAATATCTTCATTTCTATCACAGACATCTTCTGTACATACCTATAATTTATAGCTCAACATTCAGAACCGTACAATATGACTGGTCTTACCACAACTCGATAGTATTTTCCTTTGACTTTTAAAGAAACCCTCTTTTCACAGAAAACACCAGAAACACCCATCCATTTCAACCACCCTACATTAATTCTTTATGTAACATCTCCATCAATTCCACCATCATGTTGAAAAATGGATCCCAACTACTTAAAAATATCTTTCATTGGAACGCACTCATCTCCAATTTTTACATCAATCCCTTCATTGTTCCCTCTACTACTAAACTTGCATTCCATATACACAGGCTTCGTCCTACTTATGCGTAATCCCTTATTTTCCAGGACTTCTCTCCAAAACTCAAGTTTTCTGTTCACTACATCTCTTATCTCATCAACCAACACAATATCATCAGCAAAAAGCATACACCAAGACACCTCAACTTGGATATACTTCATCAACTCATCCATGACCAAGGCAAAAAGATAAGGATTTAAAGTCGAACTTTGATGCAAACCAATGGTGATATCAAAGTAGTCCGTCAAATCATCCTTAATCTTTACAGAAGCTGCTTCTCCATAGTACATATCCTTTATGAGGTTGATATATATAACAGGCACTTGTCTCTTCTCCAAAATTCTCCACAAGATATCTCTTCGGATAGAATCATAGGTCTTCTCCAAATCAATAAAAATCATATGTAAATCATTTTTCTTCACTTTGTATGTCTCCATCATACATCTCAAGAGATGTATTAACTCAATAGTAGATCTACCTGGCATAAAATCAAACTGATTTTCAATTACCATAGAAACTTGCATCACCCTTCTTTCAATTATTCTTTCCCAAAGTTTCATCGTATGACTCATCAACTTAATACCTCTATAGTTGAAACAATCTTGTATGTCACCCTTGTTCTTGTATAAAGGTACCACAAAATTTTTCCTCCATTCCTCTGACATCTTCTTGCCTCTCCACACAGTATTAAATAAATTTGTGAGCCAAGTTATACCCCATTCTCCTGTCATTCTCTAAACATCTATAGGAATATCATCAGGTCCAACAACCCTCACACTTTTTATCATCTTCAAAGCCTCTTCTACTTCTTTCTTTTGTATCATTCGATAACATGCTCGATTCACATACTCTTCTGAGTTGGCTAACTTTCCTAAGATAATATCATTCTTTTGTTTTTCATTAAATAACTTATGAAAATATATTTTCCATCTTGCCTTTATATCCTCACTAGCTATAAGCACCCTTCCTTCTTCATCCTTGATGCATCTTACATGTGTAAGGTCCTTTGTTTTCCGCTCTTACTTTAACTAACTTGAAAATATCTTTTTCACTTTCTTTAGAATCAAGTTTATTATAAAAATGCTCCCAAACTTTTACTTTTACTTCATTAACTATTTTCTTTACTTCTTTCTTTGCTCTTTTGTAGTTTTCCATATTTTCATCGATCTTATCTCGATATAATGCTTTAAAGCAGGCTCTTTTAATTTTAAGCTTCTCTTGCACTTCCTCACTCCACCACCAAGCCTCCTTTTGTCCTGGAACACCTCCTTTAGACATGCTTAACACCTCCTTTGCCACCTTCCTAATACAGTTTGCCATATTTAACTACATTTCATCAGCACTACCATAAAGATCCCAAATCTTTTGTTACACCAGCTTCTCTTTAAATCACACTTGCTCTTTCTTAAGATTCTACCATTTAATTCACATATTCTTAAACACTAATTTTCTCTTCTTTGCCTTCTTCAAATGAACATCCAACACCAAAAGACGATGTTGAGCAGTTAAACTCTCCCCTAAAATAATCTTACAATTTTTACAAGATAAACAATCCCTTCTTCTCAAAGCAAAGTAATCGATCTACGTTCTTGTTAAGCCACTTTTATAGATAATAAAATGCTCTTCTCATTTTTTGAAGGTATTTGCTATGAAAAGATCATAATCCATAGCAAAATCAAGGACGTCTTCCCTTCTTCATTCCTAACACCAAAATTATAATTTTCATGCACTCCTGCATACTCTAAGGCATCTTTTCCCACATGTCCATTTAAATCTCCACCCAAGAAAGTCATTTCTCTCTGTGGGATTCCTTGAATTATCATATCAAGCTCTCCCCAAAATTTTTTCTATTCTTTCCTCCGGACCAACTTGAGGTGCATAAACTGAAATGACATTCAAGATCTCTTCTTCTAAGATTAATTTTATCAAAATAATTCGATCACCCAATCTCTTAACCTCAACCATACTCTCCTTCAAATCCTTATGAATTATAATGCACATGCCATTTTTACCTTTGTCCCTTCCTGAATACCATAGTTTGAAATATGTTCTCTCGATTTCCTTTGCTTTTTCTCCAACCCACTTAGTCTCTTGAAGGTAAAGAATTTGAATCATTCTCCTTACCATTATATCCACAATCTCCATGAACTTGCTAGTCAAAGTACCAATATTCTAACTATCGAATCTCAGCATTCTTTGTGACACATTTCGATGGTAAAATGGTGGAACTAATTTCTTTACTCGCATGCATTCCTCATGCAAGAACCCTCGCTCATTTTGAACTACATCCGAGCAACGATATAGCGAAACTAACTTCTTTACTTGGATGTGTTCCTCATGCGAGAACCCTTGCTCATTTTGAACTACATCCGAATGACGATGTAACGGAACTAACTTCTTTACTCGCATGCGTTCCTCATGCGAGAACCCTTACTCATTTATCACTACACCCGGGCATCGATGCAACGCGTCACAAGTAGGAAACACCCCAACGAAATCTGAGTGTTTGCTAAAATCCATGTTTAAAGATCCGACAAATTTTACACTAGTTGTCGACTACCTAATGTAACCCTCCTCCTTTACCTGAGCTTGAGATCGACAATGAAAAGACACACAAACCTTAACATAAGCGAAGTTAAGAGTTGACCTTCCTTTCCCTGAAAAAAATCTAGCCACCAACACTACTAGTGGAGTAAGTCTCTTCAATGTAATGTGTATGGGAATATTGACCACTTTAAGGCTAGCCAAAGCAAATGCTACATTCACATTATCGAATATTGAAATTGGCAGTAGCCTCTTAACTATTGTTAGACTCAAACTCCTGGCCCTGGTAAATCGCATGACTTGAGTAACGGAGGGCTAGGAAAGAACCAGGTTGGGATGTGATATTACAGTGGATTTGGGATGTGTAAGAATAAGGTAAGCTGATATAAAAAATTGGATTGGGAATTTTAGAAATATTATGTGAACAGAATCTCCAGCAACAAGTGTTTTCGCACTGACAAACTCACTCCATCCAGTTATCAAGAGATGTATTTTTGGCTGACCTACAAGAAGTGTAGCCAGAAAATAACCAGAGGCTATGAAACAGAAAATTACAAATAAATGACAGATCAAGCAGGACAGTAAAAAGAGACTATTACCAAAAACAACGATAATTCAGGAATACATTATAGGTTAAACGTTGCCATCTTTTGGACGAGATGTAAGATAGGTCTCTTGGTTATTTGATGAGGTGTGGAAGAATGATTCTTGTCTTTAACAAACCAAGAGAAAAATATAAGAGGAGCAAAAATTCAACACATGAAATCAGATACAAAGTACGAAACATAAAAGTTTGTCAAAAGAATATGTTCCAACACAAGTAACATCAAATGTTGATGCTAATTGGATGCAAAAAGAAGAAATTCTTTTCTAGTCCCATCAAGAATTTCGTTACAAAAAACAACTGCTTAAAAGGCACAAATCCTCATTTAGCTTTTTTCCCTTCAAATTGCTGAAAAGATGATGTTTTGTCAATTGGAGGTCACAAGAAACGATAAATGCCCAATTAACCACAGAAGTCATTCTCCAACTGGCTATTGTTAGAGAAACCTTATATATTAATGTTAATCAATAACATATAATTCAGTCCCATCTTATCTTAATTTCTACACTTATCATACCCTAAAATATATGCCTGAATTTCCATTCAACGTCGTGAATATCCCAAGTGATAAGTTCCTACGCAGGTGGTTGATGAGTGAAATCCCGCAAGAGCCAACACAATTGCCATTATTCCCTAGTAGTGTCAAAAGAGATGACCCCAAACCAAATCAAAACATACCAGCAATGGGAACACCTTCTCTACCGCACGACGTGGGTGCTGCACGATGAAGGACTAGCGCAGGCATGCCAAAGCTCCGAATTCAACCACCTTTTCTCCCCACATGCAGTCGATTCTGACACCCCAACAACAAAATCTCAGCAACCCAACTCCCAGAACCACAAGGGATAAAAAAAATTGCATCCACCACAACCAACAATACCTTCCAATGGGGACCACCCATATCAGCAGCAACCTCTCGCGATCACCTAACAGGGATTGTGCTTGGCTTCATATCACCAGCAGCCTCTCACAATCACTTAGAAGGGCTCGTGCTCGATCCCCTACTTCACTCCAACAGGTTCCCAGAACCACATCTTGTGGGCGATATTGCGTTGGGCTCATGCTCGAGTCTGACCCCGTTGTTGTTCTCGACGACGACGAGCAGGGAGGAGGGGCTACAGGGGCGGTGGCGGCGGCAATGACTCTTAAGGGAGGAGGGAAGGGCGACGGTGGAGGAGTGATTGTTGTTCTTGCGAGGGAGCTGAGGGGCTGGAGGGGTTGGGGAGGGCGTCAGAGGAGGGGGGCACACGGGGGTCGAGGGGTCCCGATGGAGGGGACCTAAGGAGGCGCCTACGCTTATTCTCCGCCATGGGAGCGAGAGGGAGGTGCGGGTTTAGGGTTTGGTTTGGTGGGCTTTGCAAGGAGAGAAGCGACTTGGGGGCAGTGAGCATGTGGTTGCCAAAATTAGGGGAGGGAAAAATCAGCGGCAAATCCTGCTCGAAGTGGGTGATGGGAGGGGGAGTTTGAAAGGGCTCGAGGAACCGTTGCGTGCGATTTCGGTGGGAAATAAAAATTTTGGGTGGGAAAGGATTTACGTGGGTGATATATATATATATATATATATATATATATATATATATATATATATATATATATATATATATAGTGATTATTTTTTTGAGATAATTTTTTTGTTATTTAACTTTTTTAGTCATCAAAAATAAATTTATTTTTAAAATGTGATTATAAAAAGTGTATTTTATTGTAGTGTTATCAGGGTTTCATCAGTCGAGTAGATAAAATGGTTAAGTCCATTGTGTTCATTTGTTACTTCATTTGGAAGAAGGTACCCGCAGAGCTGAAGAGACAGCTCCTCCAACAGTTGGAGGCAATTCCATGTATCTTAAATATTTTTTTTTTAAATTAAAATTATTATCAAGTAAGATTGATATATATTTTTTTAAATAAATATTGAAGAGTTACGATTG
Organism: Thalassia testudinum; assembly: GCA_037157565.1. Classification (NCBI taxonomy): domain Eukaryota; kingdom Viridiplantae; phylum Streptophyta; class Magnoliopsida; order Alismatales; family Hydrocharitaceae; genus Thalassia; species Thalassia testudinum. The sequence continues at coordinate 180,613,590 of JAZHRO010000024.1, read as the reverse complement.
GGATAACGACTCCAATGCCTCCCAATATATCCTAAAGTACGCCACCAAACTCCACATAGATTAGAGTACAGAAAGAAAGATAAATGTAATAATTTTTAAACATTTACATTTTTATTATGTACAAAATTTCATATATTATTTCTAATAATTTATATTTTCTATTTAGTTTTTCTCAAACTATAGTTTACCTAAGAAGGCAATGGAGAATTTTCCTCCTGATATCATGCCTGAACATTAGAAGTAAGCATGTGAGCATTGGCTGGATCCCAAGGCGGAGGTTAGTACTAAATTAAAAATGATTCTATTAATTTCATATATCTTAATTTCATAAAAACTATTATTGTGTATATTAATTTATACATATATAAGCTTTTATTATAGGAGCAAGCAAGGAAAAATAATGCCAATAGGACCAAAGCTCCATAACTAAGCCATTGTTTCGGTCGAAGGAGCATTAAGACAGTTAGGAGCCATTACATAAGAATTGTAACTACTTTACACTTGAATATTACTTAATTTATAAGTTATTTTAATATTATTGTATCATTTTTATAGTTTCAGTCTACTATACATGATAAGAGGGAGATAAGTAGAATGGATATCTACGAGGTGACCCACAATACATGATGGGAGGGAGATAAGTAAGATGGATATCTACGAGGTCACCCACATTAAGGCTGCAGCTGAGGGTGCTTCTAAGTGGATTCATGAGACATACCAGGAGAGACACGTAAGCTTCCTAAACTTAAAATTTATAACTTTGTGTATATATATATATATAATAATTTTTAATACATTTAGGAGCACATTATGCACTTGGTGCATCCCCCCACTGACGAGACCTCCGATAGCATCCAGCAACCTCTGGATCCAAAGCAGGCATTTAAGTGAGTAATGTCACCGGACCATGGTAGTTTTGTTCGTAGTGCAGGGAGGGCACACACCTTGTCCAGCTAGTATGGGAGGAAAGGTGTTGTCTTATCTAGTGTCGTCAATCAGCTGCATCAAAAGATCCACACACTATAAAGACGAGAGGAGGAGATGAAGAATCAGATAGATGCCATGCAATCACAGATGAGTAGGATGGATGATAAGATCGAGAAGCTTCTAACCCTTTTTCTGAATAAGAGTCAGAGCATCCATCTTCATCAGATCCCAACATTCACAGACGAGATGACAACGACATGGGTGATGCAGGTGGAGCTGGTGGCATCGAGGCAGCAGTATTTTAATTTTCATCCTTTTTTTGTTATGTTTTCATGTTACCTATTTTATGTAAATATTTCATTTTCAAACTTTTTCTGTACTAGATTTTATATTTATGAAATATAAACTTCTCTTCATTTTCATTAGCTATTTTTGTATAAAAATAGGTCTTTTAAGTAGGTATAGTAGGTATTTCCCATAATTTTCACATTTAAAAAAAACCTTGCATATGCCATCAATTTTAGAAAAAAACAACATTAAAGTTTAATTCTGTTAGCGAATATTGTATATTTACCTTCGCTTATTTGAAAAAGCAACAGCAAAAATATTTTTGCTTTGGTCTTCCTAAAATTTATATGTCGTCACTTATTTGGGAAAGTGATAAAAAAATATATTTTTACCGTCGCTTATATAAGCGAAGGTGTATTCATTTAAATGATGGTAAAACTTAAAAAAGGGCACGCAAACACGAGAAAAAGTAACGTACAAACGCCATCGATTATTTTATAAGTGATGAGAGATCCAATTCCCATCAGTTGTCAAACGACAGCAAAATATCCAATCCGTCCATTGGTTGAACAATAATTTGACATCAGATGTTCCTTATAACCAACAGAAAAAAGAAACGACGCTACTAACAGCGTCACTTAGTGGCGTCGTTTAAAAGAGCTTTTTCGTCGATTTTCAACCAACGGCAAAAGTGAAGTATAGTGCAGCTACATGACTATATAATTTATTTGTAGATTAGAACCTTAATTAATATCTAATTAAGTCCCTAAACTCACTAATAAAACATGCAAGAGCGCATTTTATACTGAAGCCCAGATAGTCCTACATCGTGGAACTACTGAGCTCTGGTGCGCTATTTAAAGAACTTTGCGCATAACCCAATTGCTTAAGAAAGGGGGTGGGCTCCCTGGCACGCTCGCTTGTGTAGGCATGTCGTGCGTGCGTTGCGCATGCTTGTATACTGTTTAGACTATGTATTAGAGCCAAATTAGGTTAGGACCCAATTGGGGTGGCCCACTAGGGGCGTGGCCCTGCAGGGTAGCCTCCAAGTGCCAAGTGGTGATTCTCGTTGGGTGGGCCTACTAGCAGCTACTCCCATCCTTGGATGTTGAGACTACGCGAAAAGCCCACTAATCTTTTTAATTAAAAATCTACGTGTAGTTATATATATATATATATATATATATAGGTAGTATTAAGTTATATGTATTTAGTATGTATATTACTATTATGTTTATATATGTTAGTATATATGTATGTGTGTGTTATACTTATGTAAGTGTTGTAAATAAAAATATTATTTTTGCCTTATATTGTATATATGTTTTTAAGGCTCTTGTATAAATATGTGTGTAAGTATTGTTATATGTATTAGTTAATATGTACATATATGAGATGTGTATATATGGTATATATTAACTAAGTATTTAATGTGTTAGTATGTTATATGTTAGTATTATATGTATTATGTTAGTATGTATGTGATGTGTTGTATATTATTATATGTAGTTAATAATTAAATTAAGTATTAGTTGTATTCTTGTTGGCCTTGATTTGTATATAATTTTGGAGGCGTGTGTATTTGTAATTCTTTCTTGCTTATAAACTTGCACTTAGATAATTGGATCACTTGTACACTTGTATACACTTTAGTTAATTAACTTTTTCCTTTTATGCCCTACCTATGAATGTTTTTAAGGCATCTCTTAGGATATAAACTAAATTAAATTAATGTTGTAAATAATTAACTTAAATTAATTGATTCTTTGACTTCTAACTTATTTATTTGTAAATAAAACTTAACATTTTTGAAATAAAAGATGATTTCGGATAATAGAGAGTGATGTATATCAATAATTGTCTCTCAGCGAATGACCTACAATAAAATCAGTAAAAATTGGATATAAATAAAATGGTATCTGTCTGGATTGCGACAATATACTATTACAATGATTAATAAACCCTAATTAACCTACTCTTTAGATGGTACATCACAAGTCCAACACAAACCTACCTAACATTGCCTCAACCTCCACATTCTTATCATTAACTCTCCTGACAATAAAGCCTTGCATCTCTCTACTTAACTATCGAATGTGTTCCATGGCAGATGGCAATGATACCCCTTACCACTTCATAGTTGTTCTTCTTCTTGTATTAAATTGAACCATGAGCTTCTACCTTAGGCAATCAACTAGGTCGCAAACCACACGAGACCTTGCATTTGTAATCCATGCATTGAATGATTCACTGAGGTTGTTTGTGATGTAATGATTGTGTGCATGATTTCCAAAATTGTGTCTACTCCATTTCTCCTTCACCCTATGCAAATAATCAAATGCAAGTAGATTAGCCTTCTAAATCTCATGCATGAAATGCATGTATTGATTCCTATCAAGTGTCTTCACTGCACACCACACAAGCCCTTCCATGTCCTGTCCTAGGAAGTGCTTCTTAAAATTGCTATAGAGGTGTCTCATGCAAGCCCTATGCTCATAGTCTAGGAAATGCTCTTTAATAGTAGCAGCCAAGCTGATATTTTCATGATTATTTATATAATTAATGCCTAACTAATGTTAGTCTAAAGGTAATTTGGGTTAGATTGCATTTAATTAGGTTAGATTAGACTTTCTAGGTCATTTTATAAATAATGCATACAAGTGAACTTTTATGCAATTTTTCCCACAATTATATCTGGTATCTTGATGTGTTTATTTTTATATATGCAGATACAAAATTTGAGGTTAATCGGAGTAGTGCTGATTGATTTCTGAACTTGAGCTCATTTGAAGATGACTAAGCCTAGTTAGTAGGCCCATTTGAAGACTCAATTAAACCTTAACCCAAACCTATTTAGGAGCCAATTTCCTTTACCAAATTCTTAACCTAAACCGATTTATCCAATGCCCCAACCTTCTTAGCTTTAATTTCCAAAAAAAACTCTACCCAAATATTTTCCTTAAAACCCTTGTCCACGTAACCTATTTTCCCTACCCAAATACCACCAACATCCTACGCACTCCTACTCCCTCAACCCCAACACAACACAAAACCATCCTATGTAATTCCTATTCAAGCACCTCTTATCTCCACTAAACAAACTCCAATCCCATCTACGTAAAACAAACACTCAAATCCCATGAACAACCCAAATCTCCAACGCACCCTATCCGACCACCCAAACTGCACCGACTTTACCAAGCAATACCCGTCCACCGAACTCCCCTACATGAACACAACACCTATCTTTTGACCCCAACAAATTAAATCCCATGCTCCCCACTACAACCAAATACCCAAACCCACACCATCCTACGTAAGTCTTAATATATTCCCAAGAAATATCCAAAACTAAATAAATAAATAACCCACCTACGTGACCTTTCCCTCTTCACCCACCTGACATTAAAATCCTATCCCATTCAACCAATACCCACCGGCTACTCTCCCTCGACATATCACCTCCACCGAACTCAACACCCATTATCCTCTCTCCACTCAATTATTTTATTTTCCATCCTAATATAAGTCCTAACCATCCATTATCCAACCTAAATCCCAATCCTTAATCCTTAACCTATTAATCTTAATCCTACAATTTAGTGATCCTAAACACATTAGATCAACCAATAAGAAGCCTCCTAGAGTTCTATAGAAACCCTTAGCCACCCCCTCATTAGGAAGGAGATCTCCTATTTAGAATTTCCTACCTTCACATAGTCTTTACTACTAGTGCTAGTCTATGCCAATTCTAGTGGTTCTGGAGGGTGTGCCTTCACATCCGCAACTACATTGACGCTTTGGACTTTGCCTTCGAAGTTCATAATTTCTGCATTTCTTTAGTCTAGTTCTAGTTGTAGTAATCTAATTCTAGTTATAATTTTCTAAACATTCCTCTAGTTGCAATACTACTTCTATCTGTGCTAGACTCTTATCTTATTTAATAAAATTTTAGTTATTTTTTAACTTGACTTCACGTTGTATGCTTTCTAATAGTAGTATATTATAGTTCTAGTAGTTGCATGTTATTAGATTTAGTATTAGTTTTAATAATCATCCTACTTGATACTTAATTCTAGTTTTAATTAGAAAAGTGATTGTAGTCTATTTGCTTCTCTGCGAACGACTTGGACTCTCATATTTTTATTTGAAAATCCTTACAAGTTCGATTTCATTTACAAATTTAAGAGTTTTTATGTGCATTTACTACATTACGTACCTATTATGCGTGAAGAACACTTTTTGACGCCATTGATGAGGAGGCAATGTAATTATTTCGCTTTCAATAGCTTCATCTAGCTTTGCATTCATGAGATCTAACTTGTTCTTCTCTTTTTGTCATCTTGTGTGCAGGATTGCACAGTCGCATGAGAACGAATCGCGAAGCATTGAGAAGAAAAAGTGCAGGTGAAGATCCCCAGGTAGGTCATCTACATCTTAGACTTATGTAGATTCATGACTGTTAGGAGTGATTACATTTAGTATTATTTGAATATATAAATATATATATTTGTCCATTTAGATTAGCTATCTATATTGATCCTTAGGTTAGTCATTTGTTTGAGGTATTTGCATAAAAAAAAAAGAACTCTTGTTGGTGGTTGTAAACTTTTGAAAATCAATAAAGTCACCTTCTACATTTTTGGGTTGCAACAAATTTTGATTTTTAAAATTCAATTTTTGAAATCTTACATGTCCAAAAATTCTAAAATTTTTATTGGAGATGGCCATTGAAGTCGAAAACAATATATCCAAATTTGACCAAATTATGATTTATATAAAGATTTTAAAAATTTGCAAACTGAACAATTATCAAATCTATTTTTATTTCTAATTTTTTTTACTTTAAAAAATCACGGGAATTTTTATATAACTCTGATTTATGTGAAATTTATTGCGTTAGATTCTTGTGATAATATAGAATCCTTAAAAAATCTGAAAAAAATCAGGCCGGAGCCCCTCGGTGAACCTCCAAAGGTGCTCCTCCTCAGTAGCTACCACTGTCGCTGCAAAGCGAGACAGCTCCAGGAAACACGTGCGGTATGCGCTCACAGTCATCGTCCCTTGGCGGAGAGTGTGGAACTCCCGCCTCCTCTGGTCCTGCCACGTCTGGGGAAAATACTGCTCGCAGAAGAGGGCGACGAACCGGTCCCAGGTCGGCTCATCCCTCTCCTGTCCCCGAACCGCCCTCCACCACCTGTGTGCCGCACTCTCCAGCTAGTACGTGGCAAAGGCCACGCGGCACTCCACCGGGGGGTGAAAGGTGTCGAAAATCTTCTCCAGCTGCTCGAGCCAGTCCTCTGCCTCGGTCGGGTTCTCATCCCCCTTGAAGGAGGGGGGCTTCAGCTTCCGGAACTGTCCAAAGAGCTCGGAGTGGCGCTGCAGTGGGGATGCTGGTGCACCTCCAGGAAAAGGTGCCTCGTGCACAGAGGTGTCGGAGGAAGGTGGGGGCGACGGCGGCCCATCCTCTCCCCCGTGTCCAGCGCCGCGTCCGTCGGGTGGTCCCAGAGAGGACTCCCCCTCCGCAACCCCAGGGGGAGGCGCTCGGGGCGGCGGGTGGAGCTCCTCTCGCACAATATCCCATATCAGCTGGGCGAGGTCCTAGGCCTGGACTCCCGGGAGTAGTGGCTGGTCCACTGAGGCGTCGGCAACAGCACGCCCACCTCGCCGACCTCGGCCGCGCCCGCGGCCCGCCTCACCAGTCCCGCGACGAGGCATCTCCTGCAAGGAGACGCGAAACAAAACGGAACACGTCATTAAGGAACGATACCTAACGGAAACGTCTAAGAGCTCATGTCAAAAGGTATGTTGTGGTGGCTACTCTAGTCATAGACATGTGAATTGGTTATTTTCCAGTCAGTTGATTCACTTCTCGGGACGACCTTGCTTTGATACCATCTTGTAACGACCCGATTCCCGAGTCCCTACGAGACACGAGAACTGGACCGACTCGACTAATCCCAAGACCTAGTCGTCCAACGAGGAAGTAACCAAAAGAGCAGTAAAATAAACCACATTCAACATGAAATATAACTAGCAGTAACAAAATATAGCAGTAAGAAAAAGAACTACTACAGCATGTACCACCACAACAGTAGAGCAATATTTAATATAACAAGAACTACGAGCAAAGAAAAGTATAGAGAGTAACAAGAACTACTCACTACAGTGGAACAAAAAGGGCACAAAAGAACAGTGGTAACTCTACTGGACCCTACTCGGCCCAGCGTCCTCTGCAGCCGCTGACCCTGGCTGCTCAACACCTGGTCCTGAAAAGTAACGAGTGTAACATGTCAGCGAAATGCTAAGTAGAGTGGCAGCTAAACTAAAGAAGCAGTAAAGTGTACAGTGGCTGTTTTATTTTCTTTCTCCCTTTATTTACGTCTTTCTATTTTTTCATAATTTATCTATTTCTCAGATCCTTCACTTGATCTCGAATGTTCCTCGTGGGAACGATCTTGATTGCAGTCTTTTCCGAACAGTAGAAGTAACATGTGGTGCTCTCCTGGCCGGGAGAGTCCCCCGTGGTGATCCTACTCTCAGTCAACCACCCCAAGGTCACTGACAGACGTAACGGTGATTACGGCACGTGCGGTAAACGCACGAGTAGCTAACCCACACTAGCACGCGGTCAGTCGTTTCCGTTAGCGGGTGTGCCCAAAGCACAGCACGGAACCAGTATAGGGCAGAGCCCTCTCAGTAACAAGGGTCCAACCCCTCCGCAGTAACCAAACAGGGGCCTTGCCCCTCCACAGTCCGCGCACCCTCTCCTGACTACCCTGGTTTGCCTAGTGGGCCTAACAAGTCAGTGTAGGTGAGCTAGCAGAACCCCGGGGCCCGTGGGGTAGCTAGTACTCGCTCTACATTAGTAGCCCTCCTCGGTACTGTGTACACGAGGGCCAATAAGTCGGTACAAAGTGGCCAGACCTAACCCTGGGTCCCTGGGGCGGCTGGCTCCGCTCTGCACTAAGCAAGTAACAGGTGCTTCCCCTGGCACTACGTACCCAAGAGACAACGCACCTCCACATCTTTCTTTCTCAGTTCCATTTCATTCTCTTTCCAGGAGTTCTACTCCTAATTCCCTGTAGGGTTCCAGCTCTTTTAACTCAGCACATTCAGGTTTCACCTTTCCAGTTTCACGTTCATACAACCCATATTCTCAATCATATTCATTTATTCATAACAGGCAGCTGTTAAATAAATTTACAAGCAGCTATTATTTCCTTTCCACATTTTCCAAGACTGCAATATGTATGTTCATTTCGCTAGTTTTCCAGTCATAGGATTCATGCCGTACCCTAGGATCTATCATTCAATCTAGTTTTCCAGCCCTAGGATTCATGCAATACCCTAGGATCTATCATTCAATCTGGTTTCTCATTCCTAGGATTCATGCAATGCCCTAGGTTCTATTAATTGTTCCATAATTGTAACAAATTATGTTAATAATTTCTAAAGCCACTCTACCAGCTACAACGGAAGTACTGGGAGCGTGGTCGGAAATCCCGCATGCCTCCGCAATCCCCAAGACTGAAATGGAACGGGGTCCTATCACAATGATCAAACACAAGGAGTTTCTCAGAACAGTATATAATTACTGTAGACGGGTAGAGGATTTTATTCCGAAAAGAACGCAACTCGAAACGCGGAAAACAGACTTCGAACGGGCCCTAAACGGGTCAAAAACGACGAAACAGTCCAAAATCAGACATCTGGAACATCTTCCAGACGTCTTAAAAAGGTGGATCAGAGGATACCTTTGTTCTGCGTAGTCTCTCAGATGTCCAGAAGCCTGCGGGGGCGTCTGGCCTAGTTCCCAGACGTCCGATGGTCACCCCGGACGTCTGGAAGTCCTTTCAGTCGTCTGGCACTGCGACCAGATGTCTGATTCGCGTTGGATGTGAATCTCAGAGCCTGCACGTACCCACTCATCGCTCTCAGTACAACGGTCGTAGAAAAGGACGAAGGAAGAAAAATAACTTACTTGCCAGACGTCTGGACAGTCCTCCAGACGTCTTCACCGTCGTCTGGTTGGAAGCCCAGACGTCTGATTCTGGAAAAACTTCCAGAATCAGAGCTCGACGCGCTCTCCGCCTGCGACGCACGGCCGCGCCGCGCCTCGTCCGCCTGCTGCTTGAGCTGCAACAGCCCTCCCGCGTCACTCTGCGCCCGCTGCTCCTCCGCCGACCGGCTTCAGCTGCCCCGGCAAGCTCGAGCCCTCACGGCCGAGCGTCTCCTCCCTCGCGCGACACCTCCTCCCACAACTCGCCGCGGCTGCCGCTGCCGCCGCTCGCTCGCACTCGCACCTGGAAGAGGAAGAAGGGAGCGGAGGAGATGAGAGTGAGGGAGAGGGCAAGGGCCCTTTTAAAGCCGCGCAGGGAGAGAGAGAGAGGGGGGGCAGCGCTGCGCCTGCGGAGGAGAGAGGGGAAAAGAGGCGTCGCAGGTCTGCGCGCGCAGGCGCGCAGACGAAATCACGCGTGCCGCAGAAATCGAATCCCAGACGTCTGGTCAGACGTCTGGGCCACCTCGCAGACGTCTTAAAAGACGTCTTGAAGCCACGTTCGTAACAGGCTCCTAGATGGCAACTAGTGCAGATCTTTTATCACAGGCTTAATGATCATATGAGAAGCCTTGTGGAGGCAACTTTATGAGCAAAGATGAAAACAATGCTTTTGAATTATTTGAGAATATGAGTGAGAATTCCATGAACAATGCCTCCATGGAATCTTATGGAAGATCCATGCAACCTAGAGGTGGAATTGATGAGGTCAAGGAGAGCTCCAGCAATGTCGATATGAACTTGATCTGTGAAAAGCTGGACAAAGTTGAGTTTGTATCTAAAAAACTGGATGAACTGATGAGCCACAATAGGAAGGGAGCAACCCTCCCATCACCCACTATCCAAGCTCCCTCAGAGAGGGAGTTTGTGAATAAGTTGCACATGGCTTAAGATGCGAGCCAACTAACCCAGGGCCCTTTACATGGGACCCAAGCAGGGACCTTTGATCCTTGCTATCTTGACTACACACTCCTATCCTCATCATCATCTAGATATGAGGATGTTTCGGCTATCCAAGGGAATAGTAGAAACAATCCTTTCTCCAACACCTATAATCCTGGTTGGAGAAACCACTTAAATTTTCTTAGAAAAGACAAGGGAAAGAAAACCAACAAATTGCACAACTCGAACCCTATCAAATGAACCCTAGTTTACCTAACACTTATAACCAGGGTCAGAATTATCAACCCTTGCCTTCTAACCAGCCTAGCAAAACTGAATTGGCTATATTGAATCAAAATCAGCAACTGATGGACACAAATACTTCCATGTTGCAAGCTATGCAGCAGTTGACCCAGTCCATCAGGGATCTGAAGAACTAGATAGGGCCTAAGCCTAATGATAGACCTATTAGTACCCTCCCTTTCCAACCTATTCCGAACCCTAGAAACATACTTAATCAGGGACACAATCCTCAAGGGTTCAACCAAGCTCATATGATCCAACAAGCTCTAGTGACTCCCCTTGGCTTTTATTCACCTCAAGTTCCACATCCTTCCGCACCTATCCTTCCTACTCCTCCTGCTCAGGGGAATCAATACCCACCTGCCACTGCTAATTCCATCACCCTCAAAACCCTATGCACCGAAATCAAATAACCCAGGATCGTGATAAACCAACTCCAATTAATACACCTAAGGTTGAGGGTGAGATCCAAGCTCATGATTTTGAGGACCCAAAGATCCAATTCCCTTTCCTTGAGGCCCTAAATAGGCCTAGAAAAAAGAAGACTAAGCCTAAAAATGAGACCCGATTGGATGTGTTCAAACAAGTACAAATTAATATCCCACTTTTCAAAGCTATTGAACACATCCTGGCTTGTGCCAAATTTTTAAAGGAATTAACCACAACTAAGCGCAAGAAAAAATCAAGTAATCATGAGAAGGTAATCCTTTCTGAACAAGCCAGCTCTATTCACTTAAAGGATTTACCTATCAAGAAGAGAGACTCTGGAACCTCCTTGATTTCTTCTAAAATTAATGATCTAGACTTTGATAGAGCTTTAATTGATTTGGGGGCTTCCATCAACCTGATGCCTACTAAGATCTATGAGATGATTGGATTTGAGGACATGGATACAAATCCAGTTGGCTGACCAATCTGTGAGATGTCTACATGGGATTTTGAGGGATGTAATTGTTTGAATTGATAATTTCTACTATTCCGTTGATTTCATTATCTTGGATCTTGACATTCCTAAGGATTTGAAGCGTGCCCCAATTATCCTCAGAAGACCATTTTTAGCAACTACAGAGGCCCTGATTGATTGTAAATATGGGAAGATACAAATAGCCTTTGGGAATTAATGGATGAAATTAAAACTTTTTAAAGCTATCGAGAACTCTAATGAAAGTTGTGGGATTATTGAAGAACTTAAGAAGGTTGAGGGTTTGATTCTAAATGTCTCCAAGAAAGACTCAAAATATGAGACATTTTTCTTTGAGGATCAAATTTCTGATACTCCTAAAATCAAAACCTTTGTATTTGATTTTGAGATAGAATTTGAAGAATCTAATAACTCTGAATATGAGACATTTCTTTTTGATGAGGAGATTTTTGACAAATCTGATGTGGAAGGATTTACATTCAACTTTGAGGAAAATTTCTTACCTGAAGTAGGTGAAGCTCAAGGATTTCAATTTGAATTTGATGAACCTTCAATGACTAGCTTCACCTTTACATCGGGTTTGGATGATCTTGAATTTGAATCATTTTCTATGGAGTTTGATTGCATATCTAATGTAACCAAGTCTGATTTTAGCATTGAAGATTTTAAAAACTTGGTCTTCAAGAAAGAAAGAAAGGAGGTGGTGGAACTAAGTGAAAATTATTTGAGAAATGATACCAAGTAGCTCAGGGTGCCTCTACTCTTAAATCTTCCTACCTTCTATAAGGACCCTTATGACTTAAGCAACTTTGATTTCTGTAAACCCAAGATAGCCCAAAATCTGCACCCTCACTTCAAATCTCATTTCAATTGGGCTCAAAACTTCGTGAATCACTTATCTTTTGTACTTTGGTTACCTACCTTCAGTCCCAATGCACCTCATGTCCTTAACACTAAATGCCACTAGATATAGTTTCTTCTTATTTATCTATCTTGTACCCGACCTTTTAGCATGGGGCTGCATCACCAACTAGTCTGCATTTGCAGACATCTGATTGTGAGCTTTCTTGATTTATTTGTTATTCTACTCTTGACCCTCTCCTCTTTATTAATTGATTCATCCTTTTAAGGGTTTAGGTCTAGTTGTAGACATAAAATTCAGCACTTGTTGGGAGGTTACCCAACGTTTGTAGATAATTATGTTATTTGTTTTGAAATTTTCATTCAAGTCTGGGGATGATCGAGTCTTGACTTCTTTAGAACTCTCGAGTTTTAGGTAATATCTATTTTCTTTTGCTTATGTTTATTGCATGTATTGAGGACATTGCATGAAACAAGCATTGGGGGGGGGTAGGTAATATTTTTGAGAGTCATTTTTATTTATCTCCAAAATTATAAGTTTTTAATAGTTTTTCTTGAATTAGTTGTGCCATCAAAAAGTAGTATGTGGTTTTGGAAATAAAAAATAAAAAAAACTATTCATATCATTTATACATATTACATTCATGCATAAAGTATTTTTATCAAGGAGGTTTTATTGAGGATTTTCTTTTGGAGTTGTTTCTTATTTTAGAATCTAGTATAATTATTTCACTTACACCTAGACTTTGCAATGGATCCTTTACAAAAATCAATAGACATTTTCAATTTGTCGAAGAGAAGCATTGCTTCTTTTCTTGAATCCATGGACAGTGGTTAGGGAGTCAGGTAAACTATCTTTCATTAGATCCACCAAACATTTATGAGGTGAGAGTAGAGTGTCTACTGGTGCTCTAAGTCTAATGTGAGGACTCTTAAGTTCTGGATAATTAGATAATGATACCTAAGAGTTAGGCATAGTTTTCGTTCTTAGTTCCTACGTGCGAACATTATGTGTAAATTCCTAAGATCCACTAAATAAGGCAGATACGCAAAGATCAAGTTCTAATAAGACTATGACTAAGGTGGATGGTTATGACCGTTCTTCATGGAATCCTTGGCTTAAGGAAGGTATTAGTGCTAAAGGTTAGAAGTACGCATGTCCTATCCATCCCTTCCAGGTGCCAAGAGTAGGCACTTCTATCAAATAAGTCACACATTATCCTCTTGAACATCATCATTCCCCAATAATGCCTCGTCAATAAAAATTTATGCTATGTGTGTTGTGTTGCTAGAAATGAAAATAATAATAATAATAATAAAATATAAATATGAGAAGAAAAAAAAGAAAAAATTTTACCAAAAAAAAAGAAAAGAAAAGAAAAGGAAAGGAAAGAAAAAGAAAGGATAAAAAGGGAAAAGAGAAAAAGTCTAAAAAAAAAGTGTTCAGTTCATAGTTGTGTTTATTTCATTACATTGAGGCAACAACACCTAATCCTTTTGTGATCCACCAAATTTAATCCATACCTACTTTTCAGTAGTTCTGTCCGCTCGAATACTGGCTGAGGAATTCTGACTTAATTATAAGGTTACCAGAACTTTAATTGAAGTGTTAATGCCATGTGAGGCAACCAAATATTTAGTACATTTACAAAATCTTGTAAGATTGTAAGCTCAAAAAGAAAAAAAAAAGAGAAGAGAAAAGAAGAAAGAGAGTGAGTACAAAGGAACCAAAGAGAGCATAGTTTTGAGCATCTCTCCAAGTTGATTTGTTTGATAGTCTAAAGATCTAGAGTCTGTAGTAGTAGGCTATATATAGCACCAGATGAGTGTAAGCCACCAAATATATAACCATTTGACTTAGACATCTTCTATCTAAGCCAAAAAGCTGGGGTAGAAATTTTAATTTATTTGTATACCCGAGGGAAGAAATTTACTTATCCTGATAGAATTTTTACCGAGGGTCAAGTACGAACTTTAAATGTATGTTGACTTTTCACTTGGATCTGTTACTTAGGCTACCATCATATCATTTTTACATTTGTCTGGATCACTAAATTTTTGAAAGAAGACAAGAAGAAATCTTTTGTCATACCCCTGATAAAAAGTAATAAGCAGACATTTAGGGGCTGAGTTGTAATTAGCATAGATCATACATTTTGCATTCATTTTTCATTCTTGCATTTGCTAAGGGACTAGTAAAAAATAGACATGGGGGTATGATATTTCCATGATTATTTATATAATTAATGCCTAACTAATGTTAGTCTAAGGGTAATTTGGGTAAGATTGCATATAATGTTAGATTAGGCTTTCTAGGTCATTTTATAAATAATGCATACAATTAGGCTTTTATGCAATTTTTCCTGCAATTGTATATGATACTTTAATGTGTTTATTTTTGTATGTGCAGATACAAAATTTCAGGTTAATCAGAGTAGTGCTGCTTAGATTTCTGAACTTAAGCTCATTTGAAGATGACTAAGCCTAGTTAGTAAACCTATTTGGAGACCCAATTAGACCTTGGCTCAAACCTATTTGGGAGCCCAATTTCCTTTACCAAATTCCTAACCTAAACCTATTTATCCAATGCCCCAACCTTCTTAGCTTTAATTTCTAGAAAAAACTCTACCCAAATATTTTCCTTAAAACCCTTGTCCACGTAACCTATTTTCCCTACCCAAATACCACCAACATCCTACGTACTCCTACTCCCTCAACCCCAACACAACACAAAACCATCCTATGTAATTCCTATTCAAGCACCTCTGATCTCCACTAAACAAACTCCAATCCCATCTACGTAAAACCAACACTCAAATCCCATGAACAACCTAAATCTCCAACGCACCCTATCCCACCACCCAAACTACACCGACTTTACCAAGCAATACCCGTCCACCGAACTTCCCTATGTGAACACAACACCTATCTTTTGCCCCCAACAAATTAAATCCCATGCTCCCCACCACAACCAAATACCCAAACCCACACCATCCTACGTAAGCGTTAGTATATTCCATGCAATATCCAAAAATAAATAAATAAATAACCCATCTACGTGACCTTTCCCTCTGCACCTACCGAACATTAAAATCCTATCCCATTCAACCAATACCCACTGGCTACTCTCCCTCCCTATCACCTCCACGGAACTCAACACCCCTTATCCTCTCTCCACTCAATCATTTTATTTTCCATCCTAACATAAATACTAACCATCCATTACCCAACCTAAATCCCAACCCTTGATTCTTAACCTATTAATCTTAACTCTATAAATTAGTGATCTTAGATACCTTAAATCAACTAATAGGAAACCTCCTAGAGTCCTATAGCCACCCCCTCATTAGGAAGGAGATCTCCTACTTAGAATTTCCTACCTCCACATAATCTCTACTACTAGTACTAGTCCATGCCAACTTTGGTGGTTCTGGAAGGTGCCCCTTCGCATCCGCATCAACGTCGACACTCCAAACTTTGCATTCGAAGCTCATAATTTCTGTATTTCTCTACTTTAGTTCTAGTTGTAGTAATCTAGTTCTAGTTATAATTTTCTAAGTATTCCTCTAGTTGCAATACTACTTCTATCCGTACTAGACTCTTATCTTATTCAATAAAGTTCTAGTTATTTTTCAACTTGCCTTCAAGTTGTATGTTTTCTAGTAGTAGTATATTATAGTTTTAGTAGTTGCATGCTATTAGATTTAGTATTAGTTTTAATAATCATCCTACTTGATACTTAATTCTAGTTCTAATTAGAAAAGTGATTGTAGTCTATTTGCTTCTCTACGAACGACTTGGACTCCCATATTTTTATTCAAAAATCCTTATGAGTTCGATTTCATTTACAAATTTAAGAGTTTCTACATGCATTTACTACAACGAACACGCTCTTTGCGTACCTATTTCGTGTGAAGAACACAAGCCCTTCCCACCATCTAAAATGATGGTTAGACGCTCACCAATACCAAAACCAATGGCTTCTTTGAAATAAGTCATGAACCATGACCAAGTAGAGTTAGACTCATCTTCACAAACTGCAAATGTAACTGGAAACAATCCATTTGATCCATCTAAAGTAGTGGCAGCTAGCAAGCTACCCATGTAGACATGCATCTAACCCAACAAATGGTCTGCACCCATTGATGAATCCATCTTGCATGGCCTTTAAATTCACAAAAAGCCTTAGGAATGAGTTATCAGGCTTTGTGTAATAATGTATGGCACTACCTAGATTTCTTCTATTTAATTCCTAAACCAAGGAGGGAATCTTGTCATAGGATTTTCGGCTGCACCATAAAGCCTCCCCAGGGCCTTCTCCCTGCCTCTATAGGTCCTCATGTAAGGAATATGAATTTTCACTTCAAAAAATATCCTCTCCCCTATCTCCTTTACTATCAGCTTGGGGTTATCCCTCAACCATCTTAGAGAATGGTTTGCCACCCATTCTTTTGTTGCCATCACATTTCCTCGTTGTTACAACCTAGTTCCTGAATCCCTATAGGACCTGAGACCGACTCGACTCGACTAATCCCAAGACCTAGTCGTTCAACAAGAAATAACTGAAAAGCAAGAAAATAAACCACATTCACTATGCAATGTAATTAACAGTAAAAGCGTACAAGCAGTAAAGGAAGTAAAAGTTACTAGTCAGTACATATCACCACAACAACAGGAAAGTAGAACAAAAGTACAGTAACAAGGACAGTAAACAAAGTCTGAAATTTACTAGCAGAAAGAGAATACAACAACAGTAAGAAAACTACTGCTGGGCTCGACTGGGCCCAGCACCCTCTGCAGCAGGTAACTCGGGTTGCTCAACTCCTGGACTTATAAAAAGTTATGAGAAAACAGAGTTAGCGAATGCTGAGTAGAGTGGCAACCAAACTATCTAAAGCAGTAAAAGCTAACAGGTAAATTTATCTTTTCCAATTATTTTATTCTACAAGTAATTCCTTTTTACCCCATTGGTTTACTTTCAGATTTCTTTCTTGATCTCGCATGTTCCTCGTGGGAACGATCTTAATTGCAGTCTTTTCCGAAAAGTAGAAGGTACACATGGTGCTCTCCTGGTCAGGAAAGTCCCCCGTGGTAGTCCTATACCCAGTCAACCACCCTGAGGTCACAGACAGACATAGTGGTGACTACGGCACACGCAATAAGCGCACGGGTAGCTACCCTGCACTAGCACGTGGTCAGTCATTTCCACTAGCGGGTACGCCTAAAGTATAGCACGGAACAGTATAGGGCCTAGCCCTCTCAGAAACAGGGGTCTCGCCCCTCCACAGTCCGCGCACCCTCATCTGACTACCCCAGTTTTCCTAGTGAGCCTAACAAGTCGGTGTATGGTGGCTAGCTGAACCCCAGGCCTCGTGGAGTGGCTAGTTCCCTCCCTACACTAGTAGCTCTTCCCGGTACCGTGTATGCGAGGGGCAACAGAAGTCGACGTAGAGTGGCCAATCCTAACCCCGGGTCCCAACCCAAGGGCGGCTAGCTTCGCTCTACACTAAAAATGGGACAATCGCTCTCCTTGGTACCACGTACTCAAGGGCTAGCACACTTCCCATCCACATTTCCAGGCCTTTCCATTCCTCCACAGGAGCTCTACTCCTAACTCCCCATAGGGTTCATGCTCATATTCACCATATTATTCCATACCAGGTTTCATCATTCACAATTCCATTTGTATTATACACATCCAGCTCGTATTTCCACAATTTAACACACGCACAAGCGATATCACAGGTAACTGTTTAGTTATCTCAAGCATTTCATATTTTAACAGGCAGCTCGTATTTATTAACAGGCAGTTGCTAACAATTTAACTCATTCATTTATGACTACAATCTCAATCATGCACACAGACAATGCAACTATTTCTCATCCTAGGATTCATGCCACATCCTAGGTTTCTAGTTATCTAATTTTCATGGCTACATTCATGTTTTATACATAGAACAGGGGGAAACCACTCTACCAGACAATCCGGGAGTACTGGGGACTCGAACTGCAGGCCCACGTGCCTCTGCAAGCCCCAGACACGCAATAGGTCGAAGTCCTATACCAAGGAACACATCACAGCGGAATGTTCAGAATAATATATAAAGGTTTCTAATATGCAAAAGAACTCATAAGGAAACCACAGATATTTCGTTTGCATAAAATGGATCCCGATCGGATCCTAAACGAGTCAAAAATAAGTCTGCAGACCCAAATCAGACATCTGGAAACAAATCCAGACATCTTAAAAGTCATTAGAAGCTCACCTCAAATCCTGTGGTAATCTCAGACATCCAGGACTCCTCGATCGTCTGGACTCAGCTCCAGACGTCTGACCAGTCCTCCGGTCGTCTGGGAATGCCTCCGATCGTCTGGTAAGCTGTCCAGACATCCGAAAAGCGCGGGAGGGCGTGCCCTGCACCTTCCCAAAGCTGCTCCTGCACACGACAGATCAGCACACCTCTTTTTAGCCAAGCAAATCGCCTCTGCAGTGCGGCCTGCATGGCCGTAACAACAAGGAAGACGTACCTTCGCGATACACCCACTTTCAGACGTCCAGTGTCGTCGCCAGACGTCCAGCCTGTCGTCCAGAAGGCACTCCGGACGTCTGATACTGGAAAAACTTTAGTATCAGACCATGCTCCTGCTTCTCTCACTGCGCTTCGCTGCGGCTCCTCCTGCTTTATTGTAGCTCCGACCGCTGCAGGAAGTCAGGGACGACGCCCTGACGCTCTCCTCCTCTCGCATGTGTCGCGGTGGCCGTGCAACACTCCGGCAAGCCCCCACGAAGCTCATGAGCTCAACCTTCTCCTTCTCTTCACTCCCTCTCCTCCTCGCTCTCGCTCCCTCTCTCTCGTGTGCCTCACTCACAGTAGTGGAGTGGGAAGGAAGGTGGTGGTGGTGGAGTGAAGAGGAGGGGAAGGGGGCTTCTTATATAGGCGGGAGGGTTAGGGTTAGACGGGGGGAAAAGAGAAGAAGAGAGAGAAGGAAAAGGTCTGCGCGTAGAACCAACATCATGCACAAATTTTTCAATTTCCAGATGTTTGAGAAGGGGTCCAGACGTCTGGCCAGTCAAACCAGACGTTTGACTGATAATCCAGACGTTTTAAAAGGCTCAAATTAGAACGGGTCTTTACACTCGTTAGTTAACAGAAGTGCATATATGCTCATTTTTCAGTGACCTAACAGTAAAACTTACATCATCTTGCAAGGTTAAAGCATGAATCCTCCAAGAACAGCTCGCAGCATCACATACTACAATCACCCTTCCTTTATCACTCTTCAAGATTTTCAAACTAAATTACTTCCTAATGCAGTGTTCTGACAAAGCCAACTTAAACAAGTCATTGTTCCTAAATTCTTTTCCCACGTATAACTCACAGTTGTCAATATCAATTGCGACCTCCCTGCCATCATAATTAGGAACTTCCTCGTCAAGTTGGTTCTCAACTTCCACTTCTCAATCATCAAATGAGTCACTATCATCATCTTCATCAGTAGATGCATGAAAGTCATTGTCGCCAACACTCTCAAGAGGATCATGAAGAAATACATCTGACATAACTTCTCCTCGTTTGCCTCTAATCCTCTCACTTCTTCTCACCTCATTACACTAACATCATCAATATCTCTTGTGTTATCACTGACAACATTAACTTCATAAACTTTATCACTTGATTTCTTCTCTTTCCCACCAGTTCTGTCACTATCCTTCTTCCCTTTGTCACTATCCTTCTTCCATTTGTTAGTATTTGAAATCTTCTCTCTTTTACTATTTGTACTCTTCCCTTTGTTATTATTTGAAATCTGAGTAATACAAACCTCTATGTTTTCACCTGATCTACTTCTTAACTTTGCTAGCCTTGGTGAACATCTACTTCCAAAACTACTAGCATTAGGTCCAACTTTTACAGATGAGTTTGTAACTTTATCAACAGTAGCACTAGAAAATCTTAGGCTTTGCTTACTGGCAATATTCTTAGGACCACTGACAATGCTCTTTCTATGCTTGCTACTTGATTGACTATTGCTTCTCTCAATGACTACATTTCCACATGGCACAATGTTATCTGCTATTGTCTAAGTTTAATTAACATGACCTGCATCCATTATAGTTGTTGGCTGTGGGACATAAATATTTCTCTACTTTAGATTCATTTTCATTTCTGACATCCACATTAGGGTTTCTTAAATTGGTTGTGCCTTATCTATAGCCAAAGGTTGTGTAAGTAATTTCTTCACAAGAGTTCTCATATCCATCTTAAATTTCTCTCTTTCATTCAACTTATCAACATAGCATAAGGAGTTAATGTCATGAAAACTAACAACTCTAATGGTGTTCCATCCATATGACAACCGAACATCTTAAGCATATCAGATTCAATGTTTACCTTAGCATATCGTCAAGCGCACGACTTTGGAACTCTGTACTTCATCATCAGTATGTTCCCTGTCTCCCATATATACACCTTCGACAATATCTTCATGAAATCAAACCAGCAAGTTCTGTCTGGATTAAGGCCTATCACTTTCTCATCACCTTCCTTATACTTCTCCCTTGTTGATCCCCTCATAGAATTGAAAAATCCATCGTATCTCACATGGACCTCAATGATACCTTCTTCACCTTTGTACTAGCCCATCGTAATTGTTCCAACCTTCACACTAAACAAGCTACAAATTAACAAAATAAGATACAAATTACTACTTATTCCAAATAAATACAAGTTACAAAGCCCTTACCCCAAATCCCTCTACAAAAACCCCTATCCCAGTAGTTAAGAAAACTCTAATCGCAACACAGGAAACCTTTACCCCAAATCCCTTGAGAAAACCCTAATGCCAACAGTATAGAAAACCCTAACACCAAATCCTAAATCCTTCCAGAAAATGCTAACCCCAATAGTTGTATGAAAACCTTAATCATGGCAATACACAAAACTTTACCCTAAAATACCTCGACTAAACCCTAAACCCAATAGTGCAGAAAACCCTAAAACCCCCAAATCCCTCCAAAAAGATCCTAATCCCCAAAATCGACAAAACCCTCACATTAAATTCTTCATTAAAAAACCATGATCAAAACACACACCGTAAGCCCTAAACTCTAACTTAAAACCCTATAAATCAAAATCTCACCAAAAAAATCCTAATCCCAAAATTAGATAAAATCCTCACCCTAAATTCCTCATCAAAAATCATGATCAAAACCTTAAGGCCTAATTTACTTAGGAGGTTAACCCCTCAAAAGGAGGGTTAACCTTTATTTACTTGACTACTTAACCTCCCATTTGCTAACCTGGGTTTAGCCACTTTAACATGGGTTTGTTGAACGCTAGTTTCAACTAGTGTTAATTAAACCCATGTTAAAATTGTACATCAATTATGCCTCTGACAACTCTCATGTTTCATATTCTTAACACCATTACTAAGTAAATGCCACAAAGGTTAACACTACAACTTAACACCAATTTAAGTAAATATAAACTCATGTTAACACCACTCTGCAAGTAAACACAATTGCAGGTTAACACTAGATTCGTATTTCTTAACACCACTTTCCTAACCCCTCAAGTAAACTAGCCCTAAACATTGTAAGCCCTAAACCTTGACTAAAAACCTTAAAAACCCAAATCCCTTCAAAAAAACCCTGATTCCAAAAATCGACAAAACCTTGACCCTATATTCGACATCTAAAACCATGATCAAAATACACATTGTAAGCCCTAAACTTTGACTAAAAATCCTAAATATATAACTCAAATATTTACCTGAATAATAAGAAGATCACCTGCCTGCAAACCATGCAAGTCCTTCCATTGTCTGAAATTCCAAGCCCCCTCTTTCAAGCATGGATTAAGGCTCCTGTTACACACTAAGAGGAAAGGGATAATGAATCACAATTGTGCATACAAAGAGAAATGCATGATGCATGAGGGGAAAAATGAGAGAGAAAATAAGACAACGGAAGATGGAAAGGAGTAGATGGACATCATTAATGGGGAGGGATTGGTCTGACCTTGCGTCATAAGAGGCAGTAGAGGTCAAGAAGCTTCTCGCTCCCTACGATTGGTGAGACAACGATTACTGCCTTTGATGAGGATGACAATCGAAGAAGAGTAGTTGAAAGGAACCGAGATGGGAGTATTGATGACGACTGTGAATGCTCGACCAAAGATCTTCATTCCGCTTGTCTCTCGCCTTCTCCAACCAACCGCGAATGATGCATCAAGAAGGGAGATTATTGATGGAGGGAATACCCCTTGTTTCCTACCCTACCATCCGATGAGATGTTTGAAAGCTCTATAACAACTCATCAATCATCATGCATCCCAATCAAATCTCAACCATTCAATTAAATCCTAAATCTTCGTTCTTGCCATGAGATTCGAACACTAACACAATCGTAGTTAACATTCTACTAACCTTAGTTTGTTTGCTGACGAAAAGCTAATGGAGTGACAATTTTGATAACGGCGTAAAGATTTCAGTAGCATAACTTATAATATACTGAACTGAATGCTATTTTAATACTTTTAAAAATTTTTAGTGACATTCACGTAAAATCCTTTATAAACAAATAGTAAATTAATCGCTAATCTGAGAATAGTTTTTGTAATTCAAAAATTATTTATGAAAAATAAATTATTAACAAACTTAAAAATAAAGAAAGATATGTGTTAATAACAAATATAGATTGTAACAATAAAAAATAACCGTTGTGTGTCAAATAAACATTGTGTGTAATGTATAAGTATAGGATTGTAACAATTCAGACATGTATTATAATAAAATAATAGCTATATTGTAACGAGTAGTTGAATTCAAAGTCACTATTTATGAATGTGTAAATATATATTAGACAAATAATAAATATATCTGAATTTGTGATACAACTGAGATATAATAGTAATACGTAAAAAAAATTAGTGCCCGGTAGTAATGTCAACTATTATATGTTGTATTACACGGAACCTTGTGATACAGCTATATCATTATACTACAAAAAAAATTGATTTAATGCAAAATTGTAGTACAATGTACAATTGTAATACAAAGCAAGTCGAATTTTGCATTTTGTAAGACAACCTATAAAACATAATTCATCACTTTGAATGTTGTATTACAAAAACCAGTTCATATTGTAGCAAGTAAAATGATACTGATTTAATTCTGCAATACATATTGTCACGTGGGATCGTGAATGTTTTGAAGAACATTTGTTGTAATACAAATCATTTGATTTTATAATATAAAAATTGACATAGTCATGAAAGAAAAGAGCACTACAAAATGTGTGTTACAAAGTTTTGCAATTAAAAAAAAAGCTAAAACGTGATGCACAATAATTAATGACGAGAAATGTGGGGGTGAATTTTAAATGTTAATCCATAAATGTATTATTCACAAAGAATAAAATAAATTTGATTGGATAATTTTATAAATAAAAGATGATTTAAACTTATAACTCAAAATCACTATAAAATATGGAGGGTGGTTTCGTCAATAGAAGTTACCATCCAATAGCTATAAATATGGATTTATTTAGACAATAATGAGTACAATGCTTATAAGTTCATATATTATAAATCCAATCTATAATGACAAAAAATTCAATCTAATATGATCCAATCAGATTGTAACATATTGGATTACAAGTTTAATCTAAACCGTTTGTACCCTTGGACACAAAGATGACATACTAATGAAACTAATTTTCGATATTTGCTTATCAAAGCTTCATGTCAAGTTTCTAAGTCCTCACAACATAGCGATGCAACCAGGGCAGAGGGGGACTGGACTCCAAATGGAGTGTTGTCAAACCAAAGTATTTTCTACCCTGTGGAGCCAAAAAATTTGCCTTTTCACCACTTTGACCTCCCACCACTCCTAAAGGGCATTCCAGTAAGCTCTAGTCCACAAACTTTCTTCCCAAACCCCAACACAAAGGGTACCCACAGGCTCGTGGAACCTTCCTTCAACTCTTGCAATGTGCCACCATATAAAGGAAGTTACAAAAGGATTAAAAAATTACATGATGGCTTAGCAAAAAAATTCCCTTGATCCCACGTACGCACCCCTGCAAACTCTCTCTCTCTCTCTCAAATACCCATGATTTGACGTACACAATCCTTTTCTCTCTCTCTCTCTCTCTCTCTCTCTCTCTCGCAAAAGCCCTAAAAACTTGCTCCTTAGGCCTCTCTGGCCGCTCCAACCATCGGCCCCAAACTCTTGCCTTCTAGTTGGGGTTCCGACTAGCCAACGTCGCCAGTTGGGACCCCTTCCCTCGCCTGCTCTCCCCTCCTCCTCTCGCCGACTTTGCAACGACGTCCTCTTCTGCGACTTGACTATCCTTCGCTTCGTCCTCATTGGCGTGCTGAAGGTTGTGGTAATCTCACTGCCAGGTGTAGTGGTAGCGGTGACCATTGGGCATTGCGGTGGTTGCATTTGGGGCCGGTGACGTTCTTGCATCTGACTGTGTAGGAGGTTGCGTCTTTTTCTCTTGAGATCACGCGGGTGGAAGGCATCCACTAGATGTTGATCTTCATCTCTACTTCATCTTTCACCCTGATCAACATCGTTTTTGAAGATTGAGGCCATGTCGAATCTGAACTCATCACGACCAGGTACTTGGTTCAAGTCGATCCCATCGTCTATCACCTGTTAGCATGGTTCGCCAATGACATTGATGGTGCTTCGTCATATCACTGTGTGGTGTAGACTCTTCCTATATCAAAAATGATATTATAACGTTTCTTTTCTATTTTTTTTCCTTTATTTTCTTTGTGATGGATAATTTTTTTGAATTCTCCCCTCTTGAGGGGTCTAGGATTTTCTTCTTCCTCACCCTTGGGTTGTATACTTGTATCATTGTCATTCCCTTAATGACACAAATATTGTTAATTCAAAAAATATAAAAAAAGCACACCAAATAGCATTAACTTTTCATTTTCAATTTTTAAATGGCACTCACACAATCCAAATGAATTATCATATGAACCACTACGTGAGTAACACACTCTCAATTTTCAAGGAAAAGAAAATAATCTTCTTGTACAAGCCTCCGAAAATCAATCAAATTGCTTACGTCTTTGAATCTTTCCCTTAGAATAGTTATTTATTTTATTCCTTAGTTTCTTTTGAGAGGTTCGTTTTGCCTTATATATGCATAGTTATTTTCATTAGCATCATTTTTGTGTAATATTTGCTAATCGTGGCCAAGCAACCGTCGTATTCTAATTTTGTAATTCAGTCAAAATCAATTTTGTATTTTTCATCTTTGATTCTTGTTTGAATTCTTTTAAACCTTACAAAATTAAATCATGTATAATTTCTTTTAAACTAGAATATCTTTATCAAGGAAATATATGACTTGTTCGATTTGCTAGAATTCTATTTGTTGTAAATCTCATTGGATTAGAATTATTTCTTTTATTTATTTAGGTTATCATATTAAAGTCATCCTTATTTTGTTATAATTACTATACCCTTAATATTATCGATTTCCTTTTCTAGCTAATTATAATATTGTGACATGGTACTTTGGCCCCTTCTAATGCAGATTCTTGGCTCAGCCACTGGATGAAACCAAATATGGGTATTACCTAGATCCATCGATAACCGTACCCGTTGGACGAAAATATGGATATCAATTTTGTAAGATTGATAGATGCCGATGTTAAAAATTCATAATTTCACTAATATGCATGGATACAAATATAAATTTTAAATTTTAGTGGATGTAGATGTGGATATCCATTTATACTAACAGTCATTTTTCACATAACATATATGTATAAAAAGCTTTTAAATGATAAATAAATTATTTGTAATTAATAACACCCTCTTCAACCTCGTACACCTCCCTCCCTTACGCAAATCTCAACACCGCAACCTCCTTCTCCGCCTTCCCTTTTAATATAACAATCATTATGTAGTTGACTTTACTTTAATCATTGAAGTTTCTATATACTCTACAGTTTGTTTAGTAATTGCATTTTTTTTACCTGTGAAATAGTGAAAATTCCTAACTTTAACGTAAGAGATCCAATTTTGAAATCCCCATTCCTCCATTATTTAAAGGGTTGGTGTGTACGTAGATGATGACCAATACCTCACAGTCTACTCAGTTAGGATTTTGGATCATAAAAAAGAATTATATATTTTAACTTTTGAATAGTCAAGAAATGTATAACATTCATAAGATAATCTATTTTTATATCTACATAAATCCATATCAAAATTATAAATATCTACTCTGTATCCATTTCCATATTTGAAGGATATAATTTTTTAATTTTCATATTTGTAAAGTGTCTATTTTCCTACATGCATTCATTTTGTAAAATAGATATAAATGTGGCATCACCTAAACCCCCGTTCGTATCTAACGATTTGAAATCCTAAATATTTGAATCTTTTTGGTTACAGGATAAGTGATGGATCAGAAAGATAAGGAATAAGTTCAAGTTATTCCTTATTCCTATTATATTTCAGCCATATGATTACCCAAAAAATAGGTGAATTTTAACCTTAGCTCACCAAAGAGTTGGGAAATAAACTCTCCCAAAGTAGTTACTTCTCTTATCACATATTGGGGAGACCATGCCCCTTATTCCGCAACAAGGTGGACCCTAGAAGCCTACATCTTAGTCAAAAAGAATGTCAATTTGTCCTGATCATTGATAAGAAAACCAAGTCAGATTTCGTGGCATGTGCAGCCTACGGTTTCACACTTCTATAGGCAAAGTAAAGTGAATCGGTGTGAGGGCATCCAATTCAATGCACCGGCAAAGCACAATACAATAAGCTAGAAATTTTGATTGCCTTTCAGTAGGGATCTTGTGGTTTGTGTCAACTATGCCTTGCTTTTATAACATGCTAGTGATAGCTAGAAATTTCGCTGCGTGTGTTTGTGAAATTTTTAAATATTTAATCATGATATATGATTTGAGTAAATGTCAAGGAAAGCTCACGTTAATAATATTCAATCTATAATTTTACTTTTGTTTACATTAAATTTAATAATTAATTGTATTTTATAATTTTAAAAATAAAGCTTATTAAAAAGATGAAGACCAAATTGATCTGCAAACTACATAGAATAGGTGTAAGAAAAATATAAATTCATTCGAGATATATCTTTTCATGGAAAATATTACATCCCCAGGATCTGTAAGATGTCATGTCATATAATATTGTAATCAAATTTAATGTTTTGGATGATGTACTTTAAGTACTCTTATATATATATATATATGTGGATGAAATAATAATTAATAATTCAAACAAATAATTATGATTTGTTTCTGCCTAGAGAAATCTTATTAGGTAATTGTTAACGGATCATGGTATCATCTATTGAATTTAAATAATAAGAGGTATGTATTAGGTTTTATTTATATATCAGTACTGCAGTTATCAGCCCATTAATTGATTTGTTGTTCATATGGTATTATTGTTATTTCATATTTTCAAATAAGGAAAAATGCAATACATACATGATATGGAGGTTAGACACATGTTGTGGAAACAATCTTTACATTAAGAGCTGCAAAAGAAGCTTCCCGAATTTGAAGGAGAATTTAAGTGGCATGGAAAGATATCTTAAATGACATCTTGTGTGATTTAAAAGGGGTGGAATTTTTAGAGAAATAATGGAAACAATTGCTAAGGAGCAATGCATGGATGCATAGGATGGCTGGGGAGGGGGCTAGATATTGTAATACAATGGTGAAAAAATGTGTTCATATGGATAAATATCTACTATTGTAGGGAGGGGGAGAATATTGTAAATACAATGGTGAAATGACCCTGGGGATCGTTGAGAAAATTGTAAATTCCCCAAGGTGGATTCTGTAATTTTCATATATTAAGACAACCACTCGAGGGTCACCTTGTAACTTTCTAATCTTCGAGGGTGTGTGCGCAATTTATGTGCATTAGGAAACCCACATAGGGACCTTATTGTATTTTTTTCTACACTAAAGAGCAGCCTAGGGGCCTCGCGAGGAATTTTTCCCTTTGTTGAGGGGTCTGTTGCAACTTTTACACCCCCAACTTGTAATAATCAAGGGCCTATACTTTTTCTCCAAGTGTTGAGGACCAAAACCATTATTTTTTCGATCCCACCTACTAAATCCTAAAACCCTAAAACCTAACCACTTAAAAGCCCATCGAAAGCTCCTAAACACACCCACTTCCCCTCGATTTCCGCACACCAGCTTGTCTCGAGTGACGTGATCTTCTCTAATTGAGAGAGAAAGGAGAGGGTAGGCTGACCTCGGTAGCTGTGTAAGGAGAGAGAGGGAGAAGGGGGTGTGGGTGCACCTCTGCAGCCACACGAGGAGAGAGTAGGTGCACACACCCCTTTTTTGTTTTCCCAGGCATGCACGCACCCCAAGGGGGGAGGTGCTACGGCATGGGCAAGGATCCCAAGGTTGCGGTCGCAGCGATCAGACAACTCGGACCAACCCGCGCCATCCAGCAACTGAGGGAGAAGGATCCTGCCCGCGATCCATGGGCTACTTGAATTGCATATCAAGGCGTGACACTTGGCAGCAGAGGGAGGGGTGTGGCCAATCCGATTGAACCAAACCGGTTCAACACTGGTTCACGTGACCCAAGGCTACTATTCAAACCGGTTCAGGGCTCTATCAGACTCAGATTCAAGCCCGAAAGGACCTATTGGAAAGGTATGGACACCCTCTACGTTTTGGCTCTATTTTTGACCCCATGATCACTCATTTTCATTGCTGAAATTTCAATCAAAGCCTAATGACCCCCATCTCAACCCATAAATTCTCTAGGTTTGGCGCTCGGGAGAGGCGCGTGTCACAAGGCAGGTTGTACAGCGATCGTGGGGGACACAGACAGGCTGCCAGCATCTCCAATCCTTTCATCGCGTAGAGGTAGAGTGGGTCCCTCTCCTTCGTTCCTTGTTCATTTCCAATGCCATAATATTAGAGATCATAGATCCTTAGGAATGTCTCATTACTTGTATTAATAGGACTTGTCTTCTCCCATGCTGGGTGTACATCCTCCCCTTTGTCCAACGTAACTTCTCTCTCTGATCATGTGTTGGATACTTTAATGGGTCAATCTTCTAGTTTCAAGCCACCAGAAATTCTAACTCTGAAGAAAAGAATGCACCAAACTCCTTGTATGTACATGTGGTGAACAGATTGCCTAGCAACATAACTAGGACTACACTTGAAGCATAAGGGAAACTAGATGCTCATGCAAGGTATTTTGGAACACGTGGAAATGTTTGATATAATGCATGAAACCAACTAAAAACAAGTTAGGATTACTTATGAACATTAGGGTGAACTACAAATGGTCACTTGGTTGTGCCTCGACGCTAGGGGCTAAGAATGCTTAACTCCTACTAGTAACTAAATAGAAATTCGCTTGAACCCTAGGGTGAATTAGAATCGATGTCCTGTTGTGCTATGAGATCTTAGGAATGTTGAGGAGATTGGTAGTATGCTAATGAGGTGTGACTGTCAGATTTGGCAATTGCTGTTAGGGATGAGCTGGCCGTTGAGTACATGCGTATCAAGGAGAGTTGACTGCCTCATTGTGTAGGGATAGAGCTGACCTTCCCAGGTAGGGACCTAGCATAGGAACAGCCTTCCTATACCAACTCTTGTTCGGCCCATGTAAGGCTAACTGGGATAGTCGGGCAAGGGTACGCAGACATGTTGAGGGGTACAACCCCTGTTTTGTTCTATGTTGTGTTGTTTAGTGCATACTCGTTAGCAAAAACGACTGACCGCGTGCTAGTGCTAGGTAGCCCCTCGTGCATTTATCACGTGCATCGTAGCCACAGCTACGTTGTGACCATGACCCTTGGGTGGTAGACTAGGTGTAGGACATGCACGGGATGCTCCCCTAACTAGGAGAATGCTACATGCACGCCCTACATCATGGGCTACTAGTGGGAAGAAACCAACTAAGATAACGCTAATAAATTAAATAATTGAGAATTGATGTGGAATATGTCACATTTTCCCTTGTATTAAATGTCTGCATCAATTAGTTTTTCTAGTGCCACTCTACTCAGCCTTTTACTGACGCCTACATTTTGTACTCAGGTTAGCAGAGTGAGCAGTCAGTTTAATCGACTGCAGAGGGAGCTGGGCCCAATCGCATCCTGCTGTAGCTAGTAGTTTTCCCTTTGTCATTATAATACGTACTTTTCCTATTATTTTTCTAGATTCATTATGTCTATTGGGAGGCTTATGGTGTGAGGGCTATGATGAGGAAACTCGTCAACTTTTATTTTGCACTGCTACTAGCTCATGCTTATTTCCTTTTATGATGTTTTTTCTTTCTGCTATGTTGCATGTGTGGATTTTGCTCTATGTTTTGGTCTATTACTTGCTGGATGGCTAGGTCTTGGGATAGTTGACCTGGTCCGGCCCAGTTCTCGTATGGATCAAGATCGGGTCGCAACAAGATGATATCAGAGCAAGGTCGTCCCGAGTAATAAACTAATATGACAGACCCAGAAGGATCACGTATGCAATTATAGCAAGCGTAGCCATCACAACCTCTTTCTTAATCTCGAATTCGAGTCTTGTGTCTGTGTATCCAACAACTTCTAGAGCTTGTACAGTAGTGCCTCCCACACCCACCATCTTCACCGCCTCCTCCTGCCTTGTCAGATGATGCGAAGGGGGAGTCTTCCATGGGGCAGGGGAGTCGTCACAATGGCAGAAGAGCTGGAGGAGGATGGGGTGATCCTCCACCACCCCCACCACTTGCGAACAATTCCGAGCAAGAGTCCTCCCTACCTGGGGGTGTACCCTTGGCTCTGTTGCAGCTTCACCACGATCTATTCACGCAGTTCTGGAATCTGAAGCCCCCTTCTTTCAAAGGGGAGGAGAGCCCATCTGAGGTAGAGGATTGGCTTGAGCAAATGGAGAAGATTTTTGATACGCTCCATCCTCCTGTAGAGTGCCACATGGCCTTTGCCACTTGCAGGCTAGAGAGTGCCGCCCACAGGTGGTGGTAAGTGATTTGAGGGTAGGAGGGGGAGGAACCATCCTAGGATTGATTCATGATACTTTTCTGCGAACAGTACTTCCTGCAGATGTGGCAGGACCAGAGGAGGCGAGAGTTCCACACTCTCCTCTAAGGGGCGATGATAGCATGTGCTGCGCACGTTTCTTGGAGCTGTCTTGCTTTGCCCCGTCTGCTGTAGCCACTGACGAGGAGCACTTGTGGAGGTTCACTAAAGGCCTGTGACCTACCAAACAGGGGTACGTGAAGCCCCTAAAGTTGCCTACTTTCTCTCGCGTGGTTAAGGTGGCGATGACCTATGAGGAGACCAGCCCAGCTGCACAAGACACTGACGGAGGGGGCCAGAAGAGGCCCTACGAACATAACCACTCTCAAGGTTGTCAAGAGAGGAGGCACATCCTTAGAACACTGCACCTATGGGGGTGGCGTCCCATTCTCTAAGGCCACCAGCGACCTTTGGAGCCCCTAGGTAGGTACTGACTACCAGTGTTAGACCCCAGTCCAGCTACCAGCAGGGACAAACCAAGGGAGGAGGTTGTGTCCCTCTCTGCTACCAGTGTGACTAGCCGGGCCACAGGATGAGGGACAACCCCTCTAGGGCAGGAGTAGCCCAGATGCTCCCTGCACTGAGCACAGGAGGTTGAGCTGGCGGCCATGGGTACCAGCCTCGAAGAGGAGGACAGCAGTCACAAGGTGGATATATGCTAGCAGCGACTCGTTCAACTCAGAGCATGGCTGGATCTTCTACACCTAGGATTGAGGGGCGTGTCAGCGCCCTAACTTTAAGAGACGCTAGAGCTTCTAGTTCGGTTGTGGCAGGTATGGTTATAGTTTCGGCTGTTTAGTTTACATGCTATTTGATTCTAGTGCTACACACTCGTTTGTCTCTATGAGCTTTGTTGTTAGCTTAGGATAGGTCAGTACACTGTTAGAGGTTCCCTTCTTGACTAAGGGCCCAGGGGGATAGTTATTCATGGCAGAGGAGGTCCTTACTGATTGTGATGTTATGATAGGCAGATATAGTCTCCTAACAGACTTGATAATGATCCACATGGAGGATTTCGGCATGATTTTTGGGATGGACTGGTTTTCCTCGTACCATGCCTTGGTTGATTGCTTTGAGAAGAAGATTGTCTTCATTCTTGAGTTACCTCCTTTGGAGTTCAATGGCCAACTAGTAGACGGGGGATTCAGGTGCATTTCTACGCTTCGAGTAGCGAGGCTTTTGAGCTAGGGTTGTACGGGCTACTTAGCCTGTGTCATAGTGGAGCCTAGTGGTCTGTGAGTACCCAAATGTCTTCCCAAAGGAGTTGCCGGGGTTACCACCTGAGCGCAAGATCAAGTTCGAGATTCCCATCTCTACTGCGCTGTATAGGATGGCACCACTTGAGCTGTGGGAGCTCAAGTCCTAGCTGTAGAACTTGTTGGAGAAGGGCTTTGTGAGGTCTAGTGCATCCCCTTGGGGGGCTCCAATGCTATTTGTGAAGAGAGATGGAACACTTAGGCTCTGTGTTGACTATAGGCAGCTGAATCGAGTCACCATCAAAAACAAGTATCCCTTCCCTGGCATCGACGACCTCTTTGACCAACTGAGATGCCACAGTGTTCTCCAAGATTGACCTGAGGTCAGGCTACCACCAGTTGAGGATCAGGGAGATAAACGTCTCCAAGACCACCTTTAGGATGCAATATGGACACTGCGAGTTCTTGGTCATGCCATTTGAGATGACCAATGCACCTGCCGCCTTCATGGATTTGATGAATCGCATCTTCAGGCCCTACTTAGACCAGTTTGTGGTTGTATTTTTTGATGATGTCTTGGTCAACTCTCGTGACCAGTCCCAGGCTGAGTAGCATCTTCGCATGACCCTAGACACCTTGAGGCGACACAAGCTATACGCCAAATACAACAATTGCAAGTTTTGGTTGAGGCAAGTTACCTTTTTGGGGCACATGATCTCTGGAGATGGGATAGCAATAGATCTAGCCAAGGTTGAGGCCGTATTCAGGTGGGAGAGGCCCTGCACAGTGACAAAGATACGCACTTTCTTCAAATTAACAAGCTACTACAGATGATTCATCAGGGGCTTCTCCCAGATTGTGTTGTTGAGAGCGCTAGATCAGTATTTAAGAATATCTCGTTGTAATATAGCTAAAAGAGCGTTCAAAATAAATATAATTTTATTACTCGAATTTAGGTCCGAGGTCGAACATAAGGAGCAAATTGGGATTTAGAAATCAATATCACAATTCAGAATTTGAAAGAATATGCAATAATATCAATGTCGCAGTGCAAAAATATAAGAGTAATTGGCAATGTAGATAAAAAATACTCAAGAATTCAATGTATGTGAATATGAGTAAAAAAATAGAATGTCTA
The DNA here is from genome assembly GCA_037157565.1 of Thalassia testudinum. Taxonomy (NCBI): domain Eukaryota; kingdom Viridiplantae; phylum Streptophyta; class Magnoliopsida; order Alismatales; family Hydrocharitaceae; genus Thalassia; species Thalassia testudinum. The sequence goes on along the minus strand of JAZHRO010000024.1, from coordinate 180,579,939 downwards.
TGCTATTTCTTCTCTCTCTAATTCTCTTCTCTTCTTCTGATTTTGCCTTGGCAAACTCTTCTTTTCTCTGTCTTCTCCTTCCTTCTTCTTCTTCTTCTTCTTCTTCTTCTTCTGATTTTAGCTTCTCTCTTCTTCAGCTTTCTTGCCTTTGCCCTTCAGCTTCTTCTTCCTTCTCTTTCTCTCTGCCTTAGCTTCTGCGGCTCTTCTCTTTCCTAACTTCTGCCTTCTTAGCTTTCCTTCTCTTTCCTTTAGCTTCTTCCTTCTCTGTTGTAGCCCTTAGCCTTCTCCTTCTTCTTCTTTAGCTTCGCTTCTCCTCCTCTTCAGCCTGCAGAGCAAAACCTACCCCCTACCCATGCACACTCTCCTCTTTTCTCTCTTAGGTTCCGCTCTCCCAGAGCCACACATTTCTCAGGTAATTAGGTCGGGTACGTACCCGAAACCAGGCCCATCGATGTGCGGTGGTGGGTGAGGAGTGAAAGTCGGGTCGAGTCAACCAGGTCCGTGGGGCGTGGTCGCGGACGAGGCAGTTTGGTTCAGGTGAGAGGGACCTCACCCCGTGATTCGGAGGCGATAAGCCTCTGCCAGGAATTCAATTTATGCGGATGCTGTGCCTCTTCCAGTTCCGAGCTGGGACTATCTTCCCACCTTCTTCGCGCATGCCTGCAGCAGAAGTGTTCCTTCGATTGTAGCAGCTGCTACTACCCTTGACTGGAATTGGATGCTTGGAGTTGTGCACGAAGACGTTTCGCACAATCTGGGATAGAGACCTGGGGCTGGCACGACCTGGAGTTCGCTTTAAGCTTGCTTCAAGCTTTGTGCTAATGGCGAAGGAATGCATGTACCTAAAATCACCAAGATGGCCTCGCGGCCACGTCAGAACGTTCAAGAAGCTTCACCAAGGCACGGCGAGTGTGCAGCGGTGGTCGGCGTGTCGTGGGGACGCCTGTGTGAGAGTGCCTAGGGCACACTGTGTGCGTATGCGTGGGTGTGTTCGGGGGTGTGTTTGGGTGAGTGGCGGAGTGGATGGAGTGAGGGGTTGTGATTAGGGAGTCGAGGCGGAGCTTATGGACTTGTCGGCGAGGAGAGGGGTGGTCTGTGGTGGTGGAGCGGTCTCGCCAGAGTTGTTGGCCAGAGGTGAAGGAGATGATGGTGGTGGAGTGCGGCAGTAGTTGATTTAAGGAAATAAAGAGGGTAGAAGAACGTAGGGGGTGAAGGGGACTTATCTAGGAGGTGAAGAGATGAAAGGGAGATGGAGATGGCGTCTGGTGCGTATTGTCGACACCGGAGACGAAGATGCTCAGAGAGGGACGGTCGACGAGGATGAAGGGGAGATAGGGGCGTCGACGGGTGCTGTGCGACGCGGACGAACGTGAGGAAGAACTTGCCATTGGTATTGTGGTCAAGAGACGAAGGAGATCAGGGAAGGTCGTTGGAGCTTGATGAGCAAGTCGGCCGGAGGAGGAGAGAAGAAATTGAGGGGATTTCTGGTCGATTTCAAGCTTAGAGGAGTCAGGGCGAATTGGGCTCCTTTAAATAGAGCCCTGGAGATCGATTTTGTGCTTGGAAGCTTGGCAAAGTAGGGTTGCTGGAGTTGGCAACTAGAAAGAGACCCAAATCTCTCATGCATTCGCATGAGAGATTGGTAACAAGTAGGGCATCAAATTGGGTTCACATTGGAGGGATTTTCTCAGAGAATCTCCCTTCTAATTTTGAAAGGAATTCTCTGAGAAATCAGGGGGAAATCACCTTCTAAAGCTTATCGGAGTAGGATTCCTCCGCTATAATGGTGGAGGGACCTATTTGCAAAGAACGATGAAGAAGCTAGGGGGCTTTTGCAAAGGTTTTTGAAAGATAGCGATACAAATGTAATCAGGTTGGACCTATTTGCAAAGTGGATCAAAATGAGTTTCCCTTAGGTCCAAATTTTGGTACAAACCTAATTTGGACCTAAGAAATTAAATGGTGAAGTTGGATTTTGGGTTTGACCAAATTTGGCTGGGCAATTTATGTAAAAATCCAATTTAGGGCAAATATATGTCTGAGACCCTATTCTAGGTCAAAATGGGTTCCAATGGCCAAATTGAAAGTTTTAAACCCTAGATAATATTTTTATATGATTTTTATAGGATTTAGGCGAATTTTATCCTGACCCGAACCTTGTTTAATCAAGTGGGTCAATTTTAGGATTACAAGAAGTCATTTAATTCCCAGAACTCACACGAACCCTTTTCTGTCTGATCCAACCCACTTTTTATCTTGTTAAGACATTTTGACCTTTGTTTAGCCCTTGAGAAAATCCGTTGTTTTATTGCAATGGTAAAATTGCAGTTTTACCCCTTGTTTCTTACTTTTCTCTCAGAAAGGTTATTCAGTGAATTATGACCTCCAATTGGTTATGTAAGAGCTTTTATTCTCTTCTTTGGGTCAAAATGAGATAGTTAGGGCTCATGATGGTGTTCCCATCATACCCCCATGCCTAGCTTTTGCTAGTCCCTTAGCAAAATTTTAAGGTTTTACTTTGATTTTAGACCATGAGTTCCTTTTATGTTAAAAAACTATGATGTGTGCCTTCTTCTGTAGATTAGGTTAGAATGCTAATAATAGGCCTAGAGGTACTCAAGTACCAACCAAGATTTGGACCTGACCAGCTCTAGCCTCAATCTGTCGTGAAGGTTTTTAAGAACCACAGGAACTATCCTAAGGTTCGTTGAATTCCGCGATTAAAGCACCTATGCTTGTAACATATTTTAGCCTTGGTTCAGTTTGCAGTGCGTTTTTGTAAGAGAGAGATAGAGGAATTTTTCTTTGTTTGGAAAGTTTTCTCTCTCTTTTCTTTTTATTTCTAGCTTCGGATTGGCTTCTCAACACGGTTTATATCGGAATCCTAGTCCCCATCATCAATCCTCAAAGGGCCCCTAGCAATCGATGCTTCGGGATAGCACCGCTCATGGTAACCCCCAGAACCCTGGCTTTCGAGATTTCGAGATAACCCCGCCCATGGCGTTCTGTAGATAAATCCAGACCCTGGTAATTGACATTTTGTGATAATGCTACCCATGGCATCTGAACCAGCACAGGGTGCTTACATGCCCCCAGTAGGATATATAAATATCCTAGGAGACAAGCACCGAGGAGACAATATGTTATTGTGCATCTTCGAGTGGAATTTCCCGCCTTTCTGTGTCGGGAACTCGTCCAAATCAACTTGTGTTGATCGACCGCTCCTAATCTAGGTGACTTTTCCAAAACAGTTTAAACGCATTTGCGTGATTTTGATACTTATGCACACTGAACCAGCCTGTGTGTGGATTGGGGTGCTTAGGTTACCGAGTCTCGCAAACCAGAGGTCAGTTAACGAGGTCGAATGCTCCCTAAGCCCTAGACCTAATACTTAAGCTTCGCATTTTCCCCAACCTCTTGAGGATTATCCAAATCTTAGCGGATACTTGAATTTTTAAGCCTAGGTGTATAGCCTAAGAGACCTAAGATCGACGTTCCTACTAATCTCTTCTGTGTTTCATTGGCACTTTTTTTCCTTTCATTTTCTTTTTCTTGATATGATCTAGAACTCGTTAATCCCTTAATTTCTTACTAATGACTCTCTTTTCTTTTTCTTTTCAACTTGTGCCCCTTTTTGACATTTTTCATTTTTCTCCTTTTTCTCCAGGTTTTGTGTGGCCTCAAAATTTTTCTCTCCCCTCAAAATTATTTTTTGTTCTTTTTAAGAATTTTTTATTTTTTAGGCATTTTTGTGATATGTGATTTTTTTGATGAAACATTTTCTTGTGAGATGATTTTCACAGTGTTTTGCACTTTCATACCCCCCCATGCCTACGATTTGCAATGTTCCCATTGTAAATTAGGTGGGTGATAACACTGCATAAGGGGGTGTTAATTATGTTGAATATGACCTATCTTAAGAATAAAAGGCATAACATAAGTAGAATGGGAGCATTGCATGCATCATGTACCAAGATTGCTTATAAAACTGTATTAATGGCCATTTGTGTAAGCACTTATCAAAGCAGGCCTCAGATGAGCAATCGGATCACACGGATGGACTTAGAACGACGAACGGAGTCCAACGGACTCAGAATCGGTCAAACCTGACATCCGGAGCTCCTACAATGGGCCCAAGAAGTTCTAACCGTTGATCTGGAGATCAACGGCCCACATTGCACCACGTCACCCTCGCTCCACCTCACGTTGCCTCTTCATCCAGCCGAGATCAGATCTCGGCTGTCGATCTTTGATCGAACGGCCGAGACTCGCGTGCCTGCCCGTAGTCGCCGCGACAAAGTGCAGGTGTGGTGCAACGGTTAGCGCGCACGCCCACACGCACGCGACGTGGGTTCGAGCCACGTGGAGCGTGAATTCGAAGACGAAGGTTGCGCGCGGCGAAATTGGGCCGCCCGATTAGCAGCGGGCGGCCGAGATTTCGCCACGCGACGTGGTCACAGCTCACGGGTGCCCACGTGCGAGCGCATGTCGGGCGATGACGCTCGCGCACACGCGTGCCCGAGGCACGATCCAAGCGCAACCAAGGAGAGATCTCAGCCATCCGATCTTCGATCGAATGGCTCTCACGCAGCGGCCGCGGATCACGTGTGAAGAAGAAACAAAGCGGGTGGCTGACCGACGTGCTGGAGGGCTTCACCGACGCTTTTGGAGTGGTTTTAGCGACGTTCCGGACGTCGCTAAAGCCCCTTCTTCTTTTAGGAAGCCCTTAACCCTATTTAAACACCTCCAACTACTCATTCAAGGCATTCACTTCCCTTACAACTACTCCACCCCTCTCTTAGCTAGCTTTAGGCCCTCTTGTAATCACCGGAGATGACAAGCCGCCGACGGAGCCTCCTCCACCGCCGTGGCTACCTCGTCGCTCTCCATCCTCTCTCTCTCTATCTATTTTAAGCTTTCCATTACTTTTGTTTGAAGCATGTATTTAATGTTGTAAAATATGAACTAAAAGTGCATGATTAATGAAGTTATTTTCTGTTCAGTTGTCACTTTAATTTCTGCTTAAGTTGCATGATCAAACAAGGAACGCTTTAACCTTAATCTCTCTCTCTATCTCTCTCGCTTTTCAAAACCGCATCTTTCGCAAGCAAAACTCCGTGTTTTCCGTGACAACAAGTGATAAGCAAAATCTGATTTTCACGCCTCCCTAAGACCGACACTCGGACTCACCTCCATTTACTTATTTTAAAATCGACGTTGCAAGTGCGACTATAACGACACTTCTAAACACACACGCATAACCGCACGTCAGTTTTTGGCGCCATTGCCGGGGAGGCAACGGATTTGTTTTGTCACCTCCATGCTACATTCATTCTCACATCGTCTAATGCCCTACTTTCTTTTTACTTGATGGTTGCAGGAATTCGGCGCGTGGACGGCGAAGCGACGCATCTCACGACGGTAGCAAGGAAGTAGGCGCTACGAGGACCGATAGTGAGTAATTCTTCTCTCATGATTGTTTGCTTGCGTGAAAAAACTAAAAAAAATTATAAAAATTGAAAAAAATTGGTGTGGTGTATGATTGCTTGACCCACATCCTTAACACATCACCCCACAAAAAAAATGTACACTCTAACTTTCTGAATAAATTCTTGGAGTGTTCTTTTCTTTGTCTTGAGTGGTGTTTGCGAAGCCACCGTGTGTTGACCTGGGCCGCACCACTCAACCCTAAAATCGACTCATCTAATAGAAGTTGCATGATCATTAGGATGAGTACATTAGGGTTTTAGAGCCTCTACAGAATAAAAGGAAATCTACTTTCACCAAATTGTGTGCAGAACTTGACGTGCCCACTGAAACTTGTTTGAAAACATTAAGACATGTCAACCCTAAAAAAAATACTAAAGTAAGGATGAAACACTAAAAGACATCACATCTTAAAAAAACCCTTGCTTGAAAATCATGTTTTGCTAGAAGCATACACCTTGAAAGTGGAAAATTAAGAGGCACCACCCCAATCAACGCCTCATCACATAACCCTAAGCACAAGCACTATCCTAACCCTTTAAAACTGAGTAGACGTGCCTTAGGCAGGACTGAGTTAAGTCTCGAAAGGTGAGGTTTTGTTCGCTAGGCACTTGGCTTTCATTCCCTTGGTAGAATCTGGTGACTAGGCTGCGGGGCAGTGTCAAACGACCGCGGTTGCGGGGTCTATGGAACCGGAGGCGCAAGCCAAAGGAAGAACCTTCCCTGCAATCCCCTTGTAATCAACTTGGCCAGATTAGCCTTGGGAAGGGGAGTCCAGTGTTTACAGACTTAATCACCCTTTATGAGATTTTTAGGTCTCCTAAGGAATACACCATAAGGACTAGGCTTGTGTGCTTGATTGAAACACATTTCTCGCATCTGTCGCCCTCCGCATCCCCTCCTGTTCTTCTCTAGTGTACGCACGGGAGACGCTCACTGCATCCCGAGTTGTGTGTTTTGGGGCAGGAATCTAGGCGACGTAATTCTGTTGGAAACATGGCTGAACCTAGGGTAGATGAGGTTAAAGATCAACCCCCACCAGACGCTATGGCCATCATCCAAGCCCAAATTAATGCTAACCACCGGCTTTAGCAACAACAAATCCACACCATCATGCAAGCCATACAACAGTTACAGAACCCACAAGAAAAACCACCACCACCTTTCCAAGACATACCAGGGCAACCACCACTTGATTTACTGCCATTTCGGGATCAGCCAAGGCCCCTCCGCGATTTCTATAATCCCTCTTCTATTAGAGTCGAGCACACCTTAGGATCCTCGAGGGGGGAGATGATTTTGAGCTGAAACCAAATGTCTTAAGTTTGATCCAGAGCCACTTTCATGGAAGCTCAAATGAGGACCCCTTTCAGCACCTAGAGGATCTCGATCGCATAGCACGAACTGTGAAACCTAGGAACATTAGCCTTGACATTGTTCTAATCAAGATGTTTCCCTTCTCATTAAGAGACAAGGCTTCACATTGGCTTAGAACCCTAGGTAGACCCATCACCACCTGGGAAGAACTGAGGCATGCATTTTTAAAGAAATTCTTCCCCATAGGAAAGACCAATGCCCTCAGAAGAGCTATCACTACCTTTACAATCTAGGGTGGGGAACAATTTCATGAGGCGTAGGAAAGATTTAATGAACTTTTGAGGAAATGCCCACACCACAAAGTACCAAGGTGGCAATTAGCCCAGATCTTCTACCACGGTCTGGACAGCAACCTACGGAACTTTGTCGATGCCTCATGCGGGGGAAACTTCCTGAACAAAGACGAGGAGAGCGTGTTTGAGCTCTTTGAGTCTATGAGTGAGAATTCGCTCAACAATGCCTCCATGAACCAGTTTAACAGGTCCAGTCAACCCCGTGGCAGGATTTATGAGGTGCAAGCAAATTCTGGAATGGTTGACATGGACATCATTGCCAAGAAATTGGATCGAGTGGAATTGGTGGACAAAAAGATTGGTGAGCTACTAAACCAGACCAGGAACCCCTTGCAGACTTTCTCCCTAGCAAAGGGAGCACATAATGTTGACCTGGTCCAGCCCTTAACCCAACTGAACCTAGAACAACCCTTGACCACGTTTCAGGGAGGGACCTTTGCTCCCTCAACCCTTGATTACTCCCTTCCCTCTCCATCAACATCGGCTATCCTTGAAGATGTGCAAGCTGTCCAAGGTTATGCGAAACCAGACCCTTTCTCCGACACTTACAACACTGGCTGGCGTAACCACCCCAACTTTGGTTGGACAAACCAGAAACCACCGCAATTCCAAAACCAGCCCAGGCCAAACCAACAGCCACACTTGGCCCCCTATCAGCAAGGACCACTAGTTAGACCCCAATATAATCAGAATAGGGCAGCCCCTCCCCCACAAAACCAAATGGATACCCTAATAAAGATGATGGCTGACATGAACCAGAAACATCAGGAGGAAATTGCCTTGGTAAAGGGACAGTTAAGCCAACTCTTGGACTGTAAACAACAAGGATCCCTACCTTCCCAACCACAACCGAATCTGCGAAACATAATTAACAGAGGCCCTAATTCGCAAGGGTTCCAAAGTAACCCCGGGCAGGCTCACATGGTCCAGCCAGCCCCGCAAACACCTCCTCGGTTTAGTGCTTCTTCATCCTCGCCTTCTCAAGGATCAACACATGGCCCCAATGCCTCTACGAATGCGGTGACCTTGAGAAGCGGCACTGATGAGTCCATTAAAATGGACTATTATTAAGCCTAAGTATCTTTAATTATATAATTTAGGTGTGTTAATAATGATAATTAAGTTATAGAAGATTTGTACACCTCATAATTTAAGTTATAACATTCTATAACTTCATGATTCTATTGTTTTTATGTGCAGGTAATAAAATACACAAAGAGCAAGGGTGGGGGGATAAAATTCCCAAAACAATCGCAACTCTCTTTCCCCCTCCCCCGCCAGACATTGGGCAAAACTTCTGGCGCCGCCTTTCTCAACAGCCATGATCGGGGATTTTGGAAAATCCCTGAACTCACGGGGTAAGGGGAGAACTTAAAAAGAAGAGGCGGGGAGAGAAGAAGGATCTAGAGAAAAAAAGAAAATGGCTCTCTCTTCTCCACTGTGGAGAGGGCGGGCACTGTGCTACCCCGTCCTACCGCCCTGCAGCGCCTGCTCCATCCTCTGCAAGCACTCCACGCGCCTTCCTCCCATCTCCAACGCACCCGGCCATCCACAGCAGCCTGTAGCCACCTGCAGGCGCTCCTCACCGCACCTGCCCTACCGCGCGCCTTCACCAACTGCCCGCACTGCCTGCAGGCAGTTCTCCAGTCCACCGCGCGTGCACGCGCCTCTCCGCGCCAGACCTGCAGGCGATAGACCCTCATCCGCTGCAAGCACGCCGCGCGCCCATCAGCAGGCGCGGCACCGCGCGCCCCAGCATCCTCTCCTTGTGCGTCCCTGCCTTCCTCTCTGCCCGCTCGCTACTGAGTGTGCCCGCACATCCCGCCGGCACCTCCCACCTCTTTGCAGGCGCACTAGCAGGCGCCGCACACCACCAAGCCTACAGGCCCTCTCCTCCAGCGCGCCTCAACGCTGCTTGCCCGCACCCGCAGGCGCTCCACCTCACCGGCCTTGCAACACCAAGCACCTATGGCTCCACCTTCCGTACCTATCTGCAGGCAACCATGCGCCTTCATCTCCAGGCCACGCCCTACTGCAGTGCGCCCACGCACCACACCTTCTCCATCGCCTGCAGATCGGCAAAGCCACGCCGCCCGCAGCGCCCTCCAGCAGACCGGCATTCTTCTTGCTCCATAGGCCGGAGCTCCGGCCACCGCCGCCGGCCACCTCCGCCACCGCTGCTGCCACTGTCGGAAAGCCCCCGTCCTCGCCGTCCTCCTGAGCCTCGCAACTGCCCTGTCGGTGCTCTCGCTCTCTCGCGAGGAAGAGAGAGAGCAAATGCTTTGTTTTTGTTAGAATTAAAAATTACATTCAACGCCATTGCCACCGATTTTATTTTTTTATTATTATTATATTATGGCAGAATTGCATTCAAGCACTCACAGTTCTTTCTAATTGCATGGTATTAATATTGGCTAGTTTAAGGATTGATTTTGGACTTGATTTAAGTACTAATCGTATTTAGTACACATCACATGAAAATTGCACTAATTCATCCTAAATTTATTAAGAATTTCTGTGAGGGAAAACTGCACTTGCACCCTTAACTTTTTAGGTTATTGCAAATCTACTTTCCTTCACATTTTAAGTCCAATTTGAAAAGGGATTTCGCACTATCTGAAATAACATTAAATAATTAAAGTATTGATTGCATCATTGCCTCCCTGTGGACACGACCCGCTCTTCTGCGAGTGGTTAATTTCATTGTTTTTGATTAGTCGATTTTTCCACCACTTAAATACTATAACGCTAAGCGAAAAGTCGACCTATCAAATTGGCGCCGTTGCCGAGGAGGCAACAGACGCAATAGAATTACTTTATTATTTTTGAATCTTTTGAGTTGCGAAATTATCTAATCATTTTGATTATTGTGCAAGGAATCCGTCGAAGCGACGAGGCGCAACAGAGCAGCAACAGCAACCACGAGTTAAGCCACACGAGGAAAAGACGAAGGAGACCAAGATCCTGTTTCGCAGAGGATTCTCCGTCATCACAATTTAATTCTATCTTTTCGCCCTTGTAATTTGGGGTTAAATTTTTGGGGGTTTGTCCCCGCATTCTTTAGCTACTAGGGCTTACAGTATTTCTGGTGCATGCGTGATTATACTGTCTGTTTGCTTGCTTTTAAAAACCAATAAAAAATATCGAGCTGCCTATTTAGAAGTTGCATGCCCTTAGGTGCACGCATTTAAGGGTGATTGAGCAGCATATTAGATCTTATTATTGCATTGCAAGCATCTTAGCACGAAGATTGCTGGAGACAGGTATATCTTTCTAACTTTTGCATCCAGCTTCTGTTCACGCATTTGCATTCCAATTTAAATTTAAGACCACCAAATTATTTGAATTTACTAATTAAGTGGTCACATAACTAAAAGCGGAACTAATAATCAGATTCAACCTAAAAGCAATTCACTTTTGATCTGATTCTAAGGGACTTGTCTGCGATTTCGAAAAGAAATTACAAAGATTTACGGTGTGTTGCACACTTTTGACACTGAGCACGCACATTAGGCACTGCACTAAGGCTCGATCCCTTAAGGCTATAGGCACCGATCTCTTTATCTGTGCAAACCCTCCTATTGTGCTTTGTGGTAGTGGTGATATTATCTTTTGATCAAGTGTTTTGATACTCCACGGAGGGGGACACCCCTTAAAGGAACAAAAGGGTAGTTAAGGGGCACTGCATACGCATCGCCTCAAAGGAAGGGTTCGCCCTACTTGCATCCCTTTGTTCGTCCTTGGAGTAACTTCTCCCTTGATCACCTGGGAGTATCAGTTAAGCAAAGTATAGGTCCTAGGGCACTCGAAGGTTGAATTAAGGCACGTAATTGCAGTGGAAAACTTGTTTGGCCATTTATTTTAACTAATTCAACATCCACAATAAAGAAGGTTAAGATTTCAAGTCCACACCCCTTTTATACCACTTACGTGGGAACGGAGGGATAAGTCTTGATGTTTTGACTTATCTTTAGAGTGGAGGTTTGACTTAATAATAAAATAAAAATTTTGCTGAATTGTGTTTTGTATGCTTGGTAGACGCTCTCTTGAGGGTAGTCTAGTGTTTGATCCTGAGCCCGAGAGAATTCTTAGGAGAGCTCACCTAGGAGAAGAAAAAGAAGAAATGGCTGAGCAAGGTGCAAATCAACAAAGGACCCTAAGGGACTATTTTATTCCTACCAACCAACCTGCACAAGCACTAAGACGACCGGTAGGGGATAATCCATATGAGATCAAGAGCAGTACCATATCTTTATTGCCCTCTTTTTATGGTACTACTAGGGAGGACCCCTACCGGCATTTGGAGGAATTCACCGAGGTCTGTTCCACTGTGAAGCTCCAGGGCTTTACTGATGAAGCCCTGATGAGGACTCTATTTCCTTTCTCCCTAAAGGCTAAGGCCAAGCACTGGTATCATACCCTCGATGCAAGGGTAAATGATTGGGCTACCCTTAAGGGAGAATTTTTAAAAAAGTATTTTCCTATGAGTAAAACCAACCATTACAGAAGAGAGATTATGGGTTTTACTCAACAAGAAGGGGAGCAATTTCATGAGACTTGGGAGCGCTTTAATGACCTTCTTAGGTTATGCCCCCACCATCAAGTGCCAAGATGGCAGTTGGTCGAAAGGTTCTATAACGGATTATCTGAAAGGCATAGGCAAACCATTGATGTAGCCTGTGCAGGAACCTTCATGACCAGAACTGAGGATGAAGCCTGGGCATTATTTGAAACTTTAAGCGACAACTCCATACATTTGTCCTCTGCGTATCAAGAAAGAAAACCATCAATCTTGCAGAGGAAGATAGAGGCCCATGAAGCCGGGGCTTCTCAGGATTTGGCTTATCAGATTCAACTATTGAATAAAAACTTTGATAGGCTTTTAGCAAACCCCAGCATGAACCCACAAGCAGCCTCTATTTTTCAGGCTTCAAGAGAATGCTCCATCTGCCAAAGCACAACGCACGCCACTGCGGAGTGCCATCAGGCAACCCAATTCCCTGAGTTGATTCAGGTCGACTTGAATGCGGCCCAAGGTTTCTGTCCCCCTCGCAATAACCCTTCCTCCAACACTTATAATCCAGGGTGGTGGAACCATCCAAACTTCTCTTGGAAGCAAGCTGATGCTTCTAACTCAGGGAATACAAGACCCTTACCTCCCCAGCCCACATACCAACCTTCTTATGAAAACCCTCTTCCGAATATGCCCTCTGAGATGGATGAACTGAAGGCCATGATGAAAGCGATGCAAGAGCATCAGAATATGGTTATCCAATCTCAGAATAAGATGATTACTGATATGCAATCCCAAATTGGTCATCTTATTGAGGTAGTTAGGCAACGTGATCCGGAGAAGCCGCCTAGCTCTTCTGAGGAGAACCCTAAGGGAAAGGGGGTTGTATTCAGGGAGCATGCCCAAGCAGTGACCATGTTGAGGAGTGGAAAAAAGATTGACAAGCCTGATAACACTCCTACTGTTACACCTCAGAATTCCCTTCCACCCCTGACCCTAGTTCCATCTCACCCGAGGAAGAGCCACAACACTCTCCCTCACAAAAAATCATCCACAATGAGGATGTCGTCTTACCACCACCCCTTTCCTGCCATGACGACCCCTCTACTCAGAAGCTGAGGGTGCCTTATCCAGAGCGCCTATCTGCTCCTGGGGAATCTTCTGTTGGCTCGTTTGGAGCCAAGGATAGGACGGAAGAGATCATGGATACTTTTAGGCAAGTCCAGATTAACTTGCCTATGTTGGAAGCAATTAAGCAGATTCCATCCTATGCCAAGTTTCTGAAGGACCTATGCACCCAGAAGCGTCGATCTAGGAAATAGGTCCAAACCAAGGTCATCCTGCTCGACCACGTTAGCTTGGTTCTTCAGCATGGAACACCCCCCAAAATGTTTACCCCCGGACCCAAATCGAGCAGAAGCCTAGTCTAGTAATCCTCCAGGTTGCAGACAGATCACTTAAGACACCGCGGGGATTGTTGGAAGATGTCCTTGTGAGAGTGGAGGATTTCTTCTTCCCCGTTGACTTTCTGGTACTTGATACTGACCCGTCTAATAAGCCCACAAAGCCGTCCATTATTCTGGGATGCCCCTTTTTGGCCACAGCCAATGCCTCTATAAATTGCAGATCCGGGGCACTTAAAATGGGCTTTGGGAACAACAAGATCCGGTTGAATGTTTTTGATACTTACAAGCAACCCGGATTTGAAGATTGTTCTCAGATTGAGGTCGTTGATGAAATAATTGAAGAGACTACTCCAGCACTCTTATGTAGAGATCTCCTTCAGAAGGTCATAACTTAGGACCATCCCTTGATTAGTAAAGAATCTGAAAGGAAAATGCCCAAACTAGAAGAGTTGCTGGAGATACACACTAAGTCTCTGTCCCCACCCTGGACTGTGAAGGTAGATCCGTTGCCTGAAGCGGAGACATCTCAACTAAAACCCTCAATCCAAAAGGCTCCTGAATTGGAGTTGAAACCCCTCCCGAGCACATTGAAATATGCTTTCCTTGGCCCTAATAACACGCTCCCAGTTATTATCTCGTCTGCATTATCTAAATTGCAGGAGGGAGCTCTGCTTGAGTGTTTACAAAGGCACAAGGAAGCAATTGCTTGGACAATTGCTGATATTAAGGGTGTTGATCCCTCTCTTTGCATGCATCATATTTACACGGACGAGTTTGTGAAGCCTTTCCGAGACATGCAGAGAAGGCTCAATCCAAATATGCGGGAGGTTGTTAAGAAGGAGATTCTAAAATGGCTAGATGCAGGGATTATCTATCCCATTTCAGATAGTAAATGGGTCAGTCAGATTCATGTAGTTCCGAAAAAGGTAGGAATCACTGTGGAGGAGAATGACCAAGGAGAACTGGTGACCACTAGACCCTCAACTGGTTGGAGGGTCTGCATTGATTACCGCCGTTGAAACATGGCTACCCAGAAAGACCATTTCCCCTTACCGTTTATCGATCAAATTTTGGAACGATTGGCGGGGAACAGGTACTTTTGTTTTCTTGATGGGTACTCTGGGTACAATCAGATAGCCATTTTTCGTAATGATTAGGAGCGTACCACCTTCACGAGTCCTTATGGCACTTTTGCATTCCGCCGAATGCCATTCGGGTTATGTAATGCTCCTGCCACTTTCCAACATTGTATGATGGCTATCTTCTCTGATATGATCGACGAGTTCGTTGAAATTTTCATGGATGACTTCTCCATTTATGGCTTGTCGTTTGACCTATGCCTTTCGCACCTTGATAAAGTCTTAACCCGTTACGAAGAGGCAAAACTAGTGCTTAGTTGGGAGAAAATCCACTTTATGGTCCAACAGGGCATTGTGTTAGGGCATGTAGTTTCCGAGTAAGGATTAGAGGTGGACACCACAAAAATCGATTCCATCTCTAAGCTTCCATTGCCTGCTAATGTTCATCAGGTTAGATCTTTCCTTGGCCATGCTGGATTTTATAGGCGCTTCATTAGAGACTTCAGTAAAATCTCTAAGCCACTCTGCGACCTGTTAGTGAAGGATGTTTCCTTCGATTTTGATGATAGATGTGGCGAGGCTTTCCAAGCTTTGAAGAAAGCCCTCATTACCGCGCCGATTCTCCAAGCGCCAGATTGGACCCTCCCATTTGAGCTTATGTGAGATGCTTCTGATTTTGCAGTGGGAGAGGTCTTAGGTCAAAGGGTTGATGGCAAACCTCATGTGCTGCATTATGCCAGCAAGACCCTTACGGATCCTCAGCAAAACTACACGGTCACGGAAAAGGAATTACTTGCTGTAGTATTTGCTTTGGACAAGTTTCGGTCTTATCTTTTGGGATCCAAGGTTGTGGTGTTCACTGATCATTCAGCCCTTAAGCATCTTCTGGCTAAAAATGACACCAAACCTCGCCTAATTCATTGGATTTTTCTACTCCAAGAATTTGACCTGGAAATTAAAGACAAGAAAGGAGTTGAGAATGTGGTAGCAGACCATTTGTCTAGGATCCCCATTGAGGCATCAAACCCCACTGGTGGTATTCAAGAGACTTTCCCTGATGAGTCTCTAATGGCCGTGGAAACTAAAACTCCTTGGTTCACTGACATAGTGAACTATCTGGTCACGGGCATCACCCCTAGTACTTGGGACAAGCAAAAGCGAGACAGGTTTATCGCTAATGCTAAATTTTATCACTGGGAGGAACCTGAGCTTTTTAGAATAGGCCCTGACCAGCTGTTTCGCTGTTGCATCCCTGATGAGGAACAAAGAAGTGTTCTGAGTTTCTGCCATGACCTCCACTGTGGGGGACATTTTAGTGGGAAGAAGACTGCTCATAAGGTTCTTCATTCTGGTTTTTGGTGGCCCACATTATTCCGAGATGCACATACGTATGTGGGCGCATGTCTACGTTGCCAGCAGACGGGAACCATTGGAAAAAGGGATGAGATGCCTCAACAACCTATCCTCCCTGTTGAAATCTTTGATATTTGGGGCATTGACTTCATGGGTCCCTTTCCTGTGTCCTTCAGATATGAATACATCCTTGTGGCTGTTGATTATGTATCAAAATGGATAGAAGCCATCCCCACGCGAACCAATGACCATTCTGTGGTCTTGGGCTTTGTTAAGGCTAATATCATTTCTCGGTATGGGTGCCCAAGGACGATCATAAGTGATGGAGGGCCTCACTTTAATAATGTACACTTCACTAGACTACTCCAAAATTTGGGAGTAAATCACATGATAGACACACCTTATCATCCCCAAACGAGTGGGCAAGTGGAAGTGTCTAATAGGGAGATTAAGAGAATTTTAGAAAAAACTGTCAGGCTTGATCTAAAGGATTGGTCTATAAAACTAAATGACGCTCTTTGGGCCTACAGAACTGCATATAAGACTCCCTTGGGTATGTCTCCTTTCCGTCTTGTCTACGGAAAAGCATGCCACCTTCCCGTTGAAATCCAACATAAAGCTTATTGGGCCATTAAAAACGTTAACTTAAATCTGGATAAAGCGGGAAGAGCACGTATGTTAGAATTAAGTGAGCTTGAGGAGCTTCGTAATGAAGCTTACGAAACTTCTCAAGCTTACAAGCAACGTACAAAAGTCTTCCATGACAAGCACATCATTAGAAAGACTTTTGAGCTCAACCAGTGGGTCTGGCTTTTCAATTCTAGACTTAAATTATTTCCTGGAAAGCTCAAGTCCCGTTGGGATGGGCCTTACGTTGTGATTAATACCTTCCCTCATGGATCTATAGAGATCAGGAACCCTATTTCAGGTGCGAACTTTAAAGTAAATGGTCAGCGACTTAAACCGTATATTACTCTTTCAGATGGCCAGGTTTTGGACGCACTACGACTTGAGGAGCCTTAGCTCCTTCCACTCTCCTCCTCAGGTGATATTCTTCTATGTATATATTTTTCCAATGAGGACATTGTCAATCTTAGGCATGGGGGGATATAACCTGAGAATGTTTATAGTGTTTATAGCATTTATAAATATTTGCATACATATTTTAAAAAAAAAAATCTCTTTTCTTGAGCTGATTGGGTTAGTCCCTAGCAAAATACCTTTATTGGAGGTTTTTCTTACGGAATTATTTCTTAAGTTTAGAATCCAGTACATTTATTTCACGAGCACGTAGACTTGGTAATGGATCCTTTGGGAAAACCAATGAGCATTTGTAGTCTACTGAACCCTTGGACAGTTCATAGAGAGTCAGGCATACTATATTCTAATAAATCCACCTCATATTTGTGAGAAGAAGTAGAGAGATTACTGGTGCGCTAAGTCTAGTGCAAGGACTCTTAAGTTCTGGATAATTAGATAATGATACTTTAGAGTTAGGCGTAGTTCTCACTCTCTGTTCCTGTGTGCGTACTTTGAGTGAATTTCTGAGAGTCACCAAATAAGGCAGATACACAGAGATTGAGTCTTAATAAAGCTATAACTATGGTGGATGGTTACGACCGTCCTTCATAGAGTCCTCAGCTGAAGGAGGGTAATAGTGTCAAAGGTCAGAAATACACCCGTCCTATCCATTCTTTCCCGGTGCCGAGAATAGGCACTTCCACCAAATAAGCCACACAACTTCCTTTTGACCATCATCATCCCTAATAATGCCTCGTAAATAAAAGTCTGTATCATGTTTTGTTGATTGAAAAAGAAACAAAAACAAGAAAAAAAATATATAAATATATATATATATATAAAGAAGAGAAGGAAAGAGAAAAGAAGTACAAAAAGAAGAAAAAGAAGAAAACAAAATAAAGTTATATTAAAAAGGAAAAAAAGGTCAAAGTGTATGATGTAACACTATTTCCGAGGCAGCAAAACACCTATCTCGTTCCACCAAATATGACCCATACCTACCTTCTAGTATTTCTGATCGCCTAAATACTGGTTGAGAACTCTAACTTAGTTGTAGGGTTATGAGGACTTGAATTGAAGTATGGATGTCCTGTGAGGCCACCAAATAGTGAGTGTAATTTCTAAATCTTGCCAGATTCGTGATCTTAGGAAGAAAGAAAAAAGAGTGCCCAGGAACATCAAGAGAGTACAGTTGTATAGCCCCTCTCAGAGTTAACTTGTCTAATAGTCTAGAGAGCTAGAGTCTACAGTACTAGACTATATGTAGCACCAGTTGAGTGTGTGCCACCAAATAAAAATCCATCCAACTTGATATCTCCTACCTAAGCAAAACATCGGGGTCAAATTACAGATTATCGTCTGCTTTATCCCCGAGGGAAGTAGTTGCCTATCTCGACAGAAATTTTTGCCAAGGGTAATGTATGAACTCCCAATGTGAATGGCTCTTTCACTTGAATCTATTACCTAGGCTATCAGCACTTCACATTTGTCTGGATTTCTAAAGTTTTGAAATAAGAAAAGAAGAAATCTTCTGATTATTTCTATTATTTTTGCTAGGGACTAGCAAATCTTAGGCATTGGGGTATTTGACGAATCCATTAAAATGGACTATTATTAAGCCTAAGTATCTTTAATTATACAATTTAGGTGTGCTACTAATGGCAATTAAGTTATAGAAGATTTGTACACCTCATAATTTAAGTTATAACATTCTATAACTTCATGATTCTATTGTTTTTATGTGCAGGAAATAAAATACACAAAGAGCAAGGGTGGGGGGATAAAATTCCCAAAACAACCGCAACTCTCTTTCCCCCTTCCCCGCCAGACATTGGGCAAAACTTCTGGCGTCGCCTTTCTCAACAGCCATGACGGGGGATTTTGGAAAATCCCTGAACTCACGGGGTGAGGGGAGAACTTAAAAAGAAGAGGCGGGGAGAGAAGAAGGATCCAGAGAAAAAAAGAGAACGACTCTCTCTTCTCCACTGTGGAGAGGGCGAGCACTGTGCCACCCCGTCCTACCGCCCTGCAGCACCTGCTCCATCCTCTGCAAGCACGCCGCGCGCCTTCCTCCCATCTCCATCGCACCAGGCCATCCACAGCAGCCTGTAGCCACCTACAGGCGCTCCTCACCGCACCTGCCATACCGCGCGCCTTCACCAACTGCCCGCACTGCCTGCAGGCAGTTTTCCAGTCCACCGCGCGCGCACGCGCCTCTCCGCGCCAAACCTGCAGGCGATAGACCCGCATCCGCTGCAAGCATGCCGCGCGCCCATCAGTAGGCGCGGCACCACGCACCCCAGCATCCTCTCCTTGCGCGTCCCTGCCTTCCTATCCACCCGCTCGCTATTGAGTGCGCCCGCACATCCCGTCGACGCCTCCCACCTCTCCGCAGACGCACTAGCAGGCACCGCACACCACCAAGCCTGCAGGCCCTCTCCTCCAACGCGCCTCAACGTTGTCCACCCGCACCCGCAGGCGCTCCACCTCACTGGCCTTGCAACACCAAGCGCCTACGGCTCCACCTTCCACGCCTATCTGCAGGCAACCGCGCGCCTTCATCTCCAGGCCACGCCCTACTGCAGTGCGCCCACGCACCGCACCTTCTCCATCGCCTGCAGATCGGCAAAGCCACGCCGCCTGCAGCGCCCTCCAGCAGACCGGCGTTCTTCTTGCTCCACAGGCCGGAGCTCCGGCCACCGCCGCCGGCCGACTCCGGCCACCTCCGCCACAGCTGCTGCCACCGTCGAAAAGCCCCCGTCCTCGCCGTCCTCCTGAGCCTCGCAACTGCCCCGCCGGTGCTCTCTCTCTCTCGCGAGGAAGAGAGAGAGCAAATGCTTTGTTTTTGTTAGAATTAAAAATTACATTCAATGCTATTGCCACCGATTTTATTTTTTTTATTATTATTATATTATGGCAAAATTGCATTCAAGCACTCATAGTTCTTTCTAATTGCATGGTATTAATATTGGCTAGTTTAAGGATTGATTTTGGACTTGATTTAAGTACTAATCGTCTTTAGTACACATCACATGAAAATTGCACTAATTCATCCTAAATTTATTAAGAATTTCTGTGAGGTAAAACTGCACTTACACCCTCAACTTTTTAGGTTATTGCAAATCTACTTTCCTTCACATTTTAAGTCCAATTTGAAAAGGGATTTCGCACTATCTGAAATAACATTAAATAATTAAAGTATTGATTGCATCATTGCCTCCCTGTGGACACGACCCGCTCTTCTACGAGTGGTTAATTTCATTATTTTTTATTAGTCGATTTTTCCACCACTTAAATATTATAACGCTAAGCAAAAAGTCGACCTATCAGGCACCAAAACCCAGGATCCCAAATGGCCTACTCTCCCAGAGACTTCACCCCCTGAAATACCCGACTCAGAAAAGGCACCAACCAAGGACCCAGAAATAGAACCAATCCACATTCAGACACCCTACCCTGAGGCCTTGGAAACAATCAAGAAAAAGAAAAATGTTATGGAAACTGAGGAGCAGTTGGAAATCTTTAAGCAAGTACAAATCAATATTCCGCTCCTTGAAGCCGTCAAACACTTCCCTGCTTTCGCCAAGTTTTTAAAGGATGCCTGTACACCCAAGCGTAAGCCGAGACCTCAAGCACCTAAGAAGGTTGTGCTCTCTGAACAAGCAAGTTCCGTAATATCAAGCAACCTTCCACTTAAGCGAACTGACCCAGGAGCGCCCCTGATTTCCTGCAATATCGGTGACATGACGTTTGATAGAGCGCTCCTGGACCTAGGTGCTTCTATCAATCTGATTCCAACAACCCTGTACCACCAGTTTGGTTTTGGGGAGCTGACACCAACCCCTGTCACCATCCAGCTGGCTAATAGCTCAGTGAAAACCCCGAAGGGGGTTGTCGAGGACGTGATTGTACGGGTCAAGGACTTCTATTTCCCGGTCGACTTTTTGGTGCTTGACATGGAAGTCCCTGAAAAATTACAGAATGCACCCATAATTTTAGGCAGACCTTTCTTAGCTACGGCTAAGGCAAACATTGATTGCGACACGGGATGTATGGAAATCGCCTTCGGGGATAGGAAAATGCAATTGGATATCTTCCAGGCGACAAAGTCTTTTGATTGTGATTGCATTGAGGAACATGATCTCGTGGAAACTCTAATCGAGGAATGCCTCACCCTCAGTTCTGTATCAGACCACCAAACCCGTAGTGACTGTTCTGACCCGTCACCATCATTACCCGTGGACCTCTGTAAGGCTGAGTACCATCACACGACACCATTTGAGGAGATCGATGTTGATCAACTCCCGCCCTTTCCCTTCCCATTGACTGTGGTTCCACCCTCACCTGAACTTAAACCATTGCTCGAGAATCTCAAGTATGTCTTCCTGGGACCTGACCAGACCTTCCCAGTGATTATTAATTCTCATCTAACTAAGGATCAGGAACTTTGGTTGACTGCGACCCTTTCAGAACATCGGGCCACCATTGGATGGACCATTTCAGACTTAAGAGGAATTAGCCCCACCTATTGCACCCATAAGATTTACCTGGAAGACGGGACTCGACCTGCCCGCCAGATGCAGAGACGTTTAAACCCAAACATGCGGGAGGTCGTTAAAAAAGAAATTATCAAGTGGCTTGACGCCGATATCATCTACCCTATCTCCGATAGCCCCTGGGTGAGCCCTACTCAAGTGGTTCCCAAGAAAGCTGGGCTCACCGTTGTCACCAATGATCATGGCGAATCCATCCCCACCCGCACCACCACCACATGGCGGGTGTGCATTGATTATAGGAAGCTCAATGAAGCCACTAAGAAGGATCATTTCCCCTTGACATTCATTGACCAAATCCTTGAAAGATTGGCAGGGCAGAAGTATTTTTGCTTCCTGAATGGATATTCAGGATATAACCAAGTCGCAATTGCTCCGGAAGATCCGGAAAAGACCACATTCACTTGCCCGTATGGCACGTTTGCATTCCATTGAATGCCGTTCGTGTTATGCAACGCACCTGCGACCTTCTAGCGTTGCATGCTAGCCATTTTTTCAGAAATGGTGGGTGAGTACTTAGAGGTCTTTATGGATGATTTCTCTGTATGTGGGAATTCATTCGACCATTGTCTGAGCAACTTGGAGAAAATCCTGAAATGATGTATCGAGGTTAACCTAGTGTTAAGTTGGGAAAAGATCCATTTTATGGTTCAAGAAGGAATTGTCCTCGGTCACATCGTATCGCATAGGGGCATCGAGGTAGATCGGGCTAAGGTTGATTAAATTTCCAAACTTCCTCCACCTAGCTCGGTCCGACAGATTCACTCCTTCCTAGGACATGTTGGCTTCTACCGAAGGTTCATTAAAGACTTTTCCAAGCTTTCCAAACCCTTGACCGACCTTCTAGCCAACGACACCATCTTCCACATGTCTTCTGATTGCATCCAGGCTTACCACACCCTCCAGGACTTAGTCTCCACCGCACCTGTACTTCAACCCCCAGAATGGTCCCAAGACTTTGAGATTATGTGTGATGCATCAGATTTTTCCATAGGCGTTGTCCTGGGACAAAGGCAAGACAAGAAGCCCGTGGTGATCTACTACGCGAGCAAAACGTTGGATGAGGCCCAACGTAATTATACGGTCACAGAGAAAGAGTTGCTCGCTGTAGTCTTTGGACTTGAAAAGTTCCGATCGTACTTGCTGGGATCCCACGTGACTATTTACACTGACCATTCAGCCATCCGACACTTGTTGGCCAAGAAGGACGCAAAGCCCAGGCTCATCAGATGGATCCTGCTTTGCAGGAATTTGACCTGGAAATCCGAGACAAGGTCGGATCAAAGAATGTGGTGGCTGACCACTTGTCTAGACTTCATCCAGACCACATTGGACCCTCCCTACCTCTATCTGATGCCTTTCCTGTTGAACACATCCTGGCCGTGCAAGATAAGAAAATGCTGTGGTATGCTGACTACATCAACTACTTGGTTGTAGAACAAACCCCGCACAGCTGGTCCAGATAGCAACGGGACAGGTTCTTGGCTGAGGCCAAGCACTATTTCTGGAATGATCCCATGCTGTTTCGCCTCTGTGCTGACCAGATCATCAGGAGGTGTATCCATGAAGATGAAGTTCAGAGTGTGCTTTCCTTTTGTCATGACCAGGCTTGTGGCGGCCACTTCTCTGGAAAGAAAACAGTTGTAAAAGTTTTGCAGTCTGGATTTTACTGGCTGTCCCTATTTAAGGATGCACACAACTTTGCCAAGACTTGCTCATGCTTCCAAACACTGGGGACCATGACCAAGAGAGATATGATGCCCCTTCAGCCTATTTTGATTGTCAAAATCTTCGACGTTTGGGGTATCGATTTTATGGGCCCCTTTCCACCATCCAATGGCTTCGAGTACATCCTGTTGGTGCTAGAGCACCACGCTCATTTATTTTGATGATAACAAAACACGTGTTATTTGACATTTACACTTGGAGTCTTAGATTTCAGGTCAATTGCAAATGTAGACGTGATTAGATGGAATTTGAGCTCGCATCCAGGATGGATTGGAGGAGCTTTATGGAGAACAGAGGAGATTCTCGAGGAGCGATAGATTGAAGATGGAAGGACAAGAAGAATAGGATAGAATTCCATTTTATCCCTTTCATGTACATTTGTCGTTATTTTCTTGTTTTTTATTTCCTTAGAAAATTATGTTAAAGATCCTCAAAGTACCCTAACAGTAGTCCTAAGAACACCGGAACAACCCTAGGATACTTAGGTTTTCTGTAGAAAACTTAGAAAACCAATATAGGGTTCAAACAGCATTTCCAGACGTCTAATTCCTAAATCAGACGTCTGATAATGTATTTTAAGATGTCTGACTGTTGATTCAGATGTCTGATAACATTTAGGCTGGACATAGTTAGTTCTGTCTGATGAAATCAGACGTCCAGATATTAGACCAGACATCTTAGCAGACGTCTGATGACTTTGCCAAATGTCCAATTAGTGGACCGTTGGTTCTCTTAGCATACACTTAAGGATATAACCGTTAGCGCCTTATCAGACGTCTTTAAGCTCTTCCAGACGTCTGATAATTGACCGTTTTGCCTCGACTAACCCGAAAATAAGAGATTTTCTAGTCGTTGCAAGTCCATTCCCACGAAAAAGTAGGTTTCCAGACGTCCAGACATAGTGCCAGACGTCCTGTATGTCGTCTGATAGACTTGTGCTAGAACCCTGTTTAGATCTGATTCAAGTCAGGAAGGAACCCGCACGAAATCAAACGTCTGACCTTGAAATCAGACGTCTTAAAGTGGTCTTCCAGACGTCTGATGACAGAATTAGACATCTGATAACCCTGTCAGTGCAATGATTGTTCCTGATTTCGGGTTGATTCACTTGGGCTTTGCACCCAACGGCTATGGAGCCTTTCCTAAGCCATCCAAAGCCTTCCTAAGGCCTCTATAAATAGAGGGGAACCTCTTTCACACAAACACACACCTAGAAACACAAGACACACCCAAGCAACATACTTTCTACCATTTTGTGTCTCTCTTGCTCTCAAAGCTCAAGTTCTACATCTTGAGAGCATCAAGCTTTGTGCACCCGCTCTCCCGCCGTAGTTCACGAGAGCGACGTAGCGCCATCGTGTTGTTCACGCATCCGCGTCGCCGACGCACTCCTTGCAAAGGGGAGTTTCTTAATTCCTATAGAAGCTTAAGTTTAAAATTACTTTGTTGGCTTTATAGGATTGTTGGTTATTTTAATTTTTGTTATTTGGTTGGGTATTCGCTTTGCGAATTTCCGTCTCCTTCGTGGGACAAAATCCTTCTCGTGGAGAGAAGGGGTTGAGGAACGCTACCCTCGCACTTGTAGCGTGGTTGTAATTGAGGTTGAATCACCCTCGCTTAAAGTGATTCGTTTAGTGGATTTTGATCAACTTGGTTGATCAGAAAATTCTAACTCGAGAGGGTTAGGTGGTGGTTTTCACCTGGTTTAGGTTTCCACCTATAAATCTTTGTGTACTTTGTGTGATTGTATTTTGTGAGATTGTTTATATTTCAATTTCGCATTTTTTACGTTACGCTGATCTCACCCCCTCCAAGTAGGGAATTACACATCCTAGTCTCAGTCGACTATGTTTCCAAATGGATTGAAGCCATCACCACCCGCCGATGCGATCACAAGACTGTCATGGACTTTGTTAAGAAGAACATCTTTTCCCGGTTCGGAATACCCAAGGCCATGATCAGTGATGGTGGAAGCCATTTTATCCATTCCCAATTTCGTGCCCTACTTAGAAAATACGGGGTGAACCACCGCATTGCTACCCCGTATCATCCACAAACAAATGGACAGACTGAGGTCTCAAATAGACAAATCAAGAACATTTTACAGAAGACTGTGAGACCTGACAGGAAAGACTAGTCCACACGACTTGATGATGCCCTGTGGGCATACAGGACTGCTTTCAAGACCCCGATAGGCATGTCGCCTTATCGCCTGGTCTTTGGCAAAGCCTACCATCTTCCTGTCGAATTGGAACACCGGGCTTACTGGGCTGTCAAGCAATGTAACATGGATCCCCAGTTAGCCGGTGTGCAGAGGACGCTCCAATTATCTGAGCTCGAAGAAATTCGTCGGGACGCCTTTGACAATAGTCGATTGTATAAGGAGAAAATGAAAGCCGTCCACGACCGACTCATTCATAGAAAAACCTTTGAGCCTAACCAACAAGTCTGGCTATTTGACGCCCGCCTAAAACTCTTCCCGGGGAAACTCAGGTCCAAGTGGACTGGGCCATTTCAGGTGGTTAAGCCATACTCTAATGGGGCAGTTGAAATCGTTGATCCTAATACTGGGCACACTTTTACAGTTAATGGTCAAAGATTGAAGCATTTCCTAGTCCAGGTTCCCCCAAAGGAAAGTGTCACCCTTGTTGAGGGCTGACACGAAGCATCGCCCAGCTGGAGGCGTTAAACTCAGTGCTTCCTGGGAGCCAACCCAGAGGATTCAGACTGATCCGGTAGTTTAAGTCACTCAGGTACTATCTTTTTGAACCCTTATGCATCCACGTACTTGCTAATGAGGACATTGTCCAACTTAAGCATGGGGGGTGGGGGTGGTAAATTGCATAATCCTGAGCTCATTTAATCAGTCTGAATAAAAAAAAAATTTGAATTTAGGAAGAAAACTTAGGCATTAGAAACTTGTCAATAGTGGGAAATAATACAAAAAGAACTTAAACACTTAGACTTTTTAGGCCTTCAGGCTTAATCAGCCCTGGTGTTTATTAAAATATGGATTTAGCTTTGAGTCCTTGCAACCTTAAGCTATTCTAATCCACCGACTAAATAAGGTGATAAGTATACGACTTATCAACTCACCCTCTAACTCAGAAAAACTTTGAGTCTAAGCATCTGCACACATTTTTTCACAGACTCACTTCTCGGAGATTTTAACAGAAATTAGGTAGCTAATGAACTCTCTAGGGTGGTATGTGATGAGAACCTCATCATAAGCCATAACTAGCTCATTTTGACCTAATACAGAGACTAAAAGCTCCTTACATAACCTTAGAAAGGCTTCGCTCAGAGAGATTCTAAGTTTGCAAAGAAAACATAAACTGAGGGGTAAAAATGCAATTTCACCAATCCAATCTGAAAACAGGGTAACTCAGGGTCCAAACATATGTCAAAACAACCTAATAAGAAGAAAAGTGGGATGAAATGACTCAACAAGGGCTACAGCAACTCCGAAGAATTAAATGACATCCTGTAACCCTAAAAACAAACCCACTTAAATACACGAGGTTCGAGGAAAAGTAAAAATAGAATAAACCCTCTAAAATTCATATAAAAATAATCTCTAGGGTTTAGAACCTTCAATTTGGCCTTAGGAACCCATTTTGACCTACATTAAGAACCATGCCCAATTAACAACTTAATTTGGGTTTTTGCATAAATTGACCTGTCAAACAAGGTTTAATCTAGAAATAAAATTCACCATCAGAATCCTTATGTCCTAATTAGTCATGTATAAAAACTTGAGCCTAAGAAGAAACCTTCTTGACCAACTTTACACTTTGGTCCTCATACATTTACTTTCTGGCCCTCAACTTTTAAACCCTCACATTTTGGCCCCTAACTCTCCTTCGTTCTTTGCGTTTAGGTCCCTCCTGCAAAACCTGAGCAGCACCATGCTCCGGCGACCTTGCGCGGAGCATGGCGCCGCGCAGGGTAAGGGAGGGAGCCTGCCAAGTCACATGGGGGTGCCCTGCGTCGTCAGCCGTCGCAGGAACACCCCCCAGATGGCTGCAACCACCCATACCGGTCATGCGAACGCACGGACAGTATGGGTATCCTTCCTCCGGCGTCCTCCGGCGAGGGAGACACGTCGTCTCCCTCCGCCCTCCTCTCTGGTTCTGCCCCTATAAATACCCCCATTGCTCCGCCGTTCTTCCGAGCTCGGATCTGACGGAGATACCCCCTCACTTCCTCTCTTCCCACTCCGACAGACGCCCCCTTGCTCCGGTGGCTTCTCCTCCTCCTCCTCGTCGCCCTGCCGCAATACTAGCAGCAGAGACTTCTTCCTGATTCTCCTCCGCGTCGCGCAATACCGGCGCTCGCTGCCTCTGCCCCGTCCTCGCTGTCGCCCCTTCCTCTGGGCAGTTTCTTCTCCGGCGACAGTCGATACGGCTGTCTCCTGCTCCAGCCCCCCCTCGTCTTGCTAAGTAGGTATAACTTCTCCTCTTCCTCCCCTCTTTCTTTTCCATACTGAAAGCCCTTACTGTCGCCACCCATTTCCCACCGATCACCCTCAACTTCTCCACCTCCGGCCAAACTCTGGCGAACCGCTCCCATCGTTCCAGCACCCCACACGGCTCGCCGACCCATGCATAACTTCCGCCTCCTCACCCTGATCCTCTTCCGCCCTTCCACTTCCCACCAAATGCCCTCTGCAGATCCACCGAACACACCCACTTCTCCGCCCGCAGTTTGACCTAGGGCGACCCTTTTGCTCCACCACGCCCCCTGCAGACCCCTCTACCACCTTCGCCGTGCCACGGCGAAGGTCCTCTGCATATCTGATTAGGCCGAGAGGCCGTGTTGTTGTAAACAGGGTCTGTGCTCGCCGCCGCCATTGACGAGTGAAGAAGCTCCGTCGACCTGCTGCTCCAGGTGCGCCACGCCCAGATCAGGCTCCCAGGTGCGTGGGGTGTCTTCTCGAAGTGCCAGGCTGCAGCTGAGGCGAAGTCCTCGCGCGAAGCCCTCGCATTGGCCCTCGACTGCTCGATGCCTTCTCCGCACGGGCGCTCACATTGGGGTGGGACATTTAGTCCCACCTCGGAAGATTGTGAGCGAGCGCCGTGAGATAAATTGGAAAAGTGACATAACCTATTCGCCTCAGTTCACGGGGTGAGGTCCCCTTCACCCGCCCGATTACCCGGCCCCGTCCGCGCTCACGCCTCGCGGACCTGGCCCGACCCGACTAAGCCCGTCCTGCACTCCTCGCCACTACCGCACACTGGTGGGCCTGGACCCAGGCGCGACCCGCGTACCCGATTACCCGGTTGCTCTGGGAGCTTTCCTAAGAGCGAATTCTGAGAGAGAGAGACGCGGGGGGGGAAGGGTAGAGTAGGTTTTGCCCTCTGACGAAAACCTTGAAGTGTGCAGGCACAGGTGAAGAAGAAGAAGAAGAAGGACTGCAGAAGAAAAAGAAGAAGAAGAGAACACAAAGAAGAAGAAGACAGAAGCTAAGGGAGACACTGTAGCAGTAGCGGTTTAAGTCGTCTGATTGCAAATTCAGACGACGTCTTGAAGGCAAGGAAGAAGAAGAAAAGAAGAAGCAGGACCGCGGCAAAGAAGAGGAAAGACAAGAAAGAAGAAAAAAGAAGAAGAAGAAGATCTGAAGAAAAAGAAAGAAAGAAAACAAGGAAGAACAGAAGAAGAAGAAGAGCACGAGGGGAAGATCTGAAGAACAGAAGAAGAAGAAGAAGAGCACGAGAGGAAGAAAGAAGAGAAAAAGGAGAAGCCAAATTTTCATCTCTCTCTCTCTCTCTTTATTTTTGTAATAAGAATTTGTACTTCTAGAATACGACTTGCTCCCTGAGTTCGACCTCGGGAACTCTTTTATTTCCGAGTAAAAAGATTATATATGTAATGATGGCAATAACTAGCTGTACTACAATGCTATTTCTATAACAAAAGCTAGTCACAATGCCACCATCAGTATGGCTGGCAAGTTGTCATGGGTAACAGCCCATTGGTAGGTTGTTCAGAACCCAGCCACAGGCCATTTCTTCTTCATTGCCTCTAGGTACATTTGAGATCAGGGAAGCCACCTACCAAAAAAAAAAGAGAGAGAGAGAGAAAAGGGAGAAGAAAAAAAAATAAACCACACTTCACCGCACAAGTATGGCTGGCAAGTGATCATGGGTAACAGTCCATTGGTCGGTTGTCCAGAGCCCAGCTCAATAATTGCACAAAAAGACCAAAACACATAAGGAAGAAGCGGGGAAGTAGTACAAACTGGGGAGATATACACTGGAAAAATCCTTTTGTTGACCCCAATTAAAACAAATATAGGGAGAAAGCTACCAATCGAACAAATACACCTTCAGGCAAATTTATTTCCTTTTTCGGTCACTTAGGGGCGTAGAAACCCGAAGTCTGTCTCAATTACCGTTAAGTGAGTCTATCACAATAGTCACACCAAGATGCTTAGCACTTAGGGTTTTGACCGAGTTTTGGGTGGGTTGGGTAGCCGTAAAAAGTTACCAACCCACACTGAATTCCGAAAAAAATTCTAAAAAAAGTATATATACATATACATATACAGATTAAAGCAAGGATTTGGGCAATTTGTATTTTGGCAGACACCCGGGCGCTGCTTAGTCTTTGTAGATTAAGATCTTCGTATATTTCCTCTTATTGACAAGTGACGAAGTGTCTAAGTAATTACTTCTTAAATTCTGAAAGGAAATAAAGGCTAGAATAAACCTTACTAGGGACTAGCAAGGAGTAAGCATGGGGGTATGATAACACTGCACAAGGGGGTGATAATTATGTTGAATATAGCCCATCTTAAGAATAAAAGGCACAACATAAGTAGAATGGGAGCATTGTATGCATCATGTACCAAGATTGCTTATAAAATTGTATTAATGGCCATTTGTGTAAGCACTTGTCAAAGCAGGCCTCGGATGAGCAATCGGATCATATGGATGGATTCAGAACGACAAACGGAGTCCAACGGACTCAGGATCGGCCAAATCCGACATCCGGAGCTCCTACAATGAGCCCAAGAAGTTCTGACCGTTGATCTGGAGATCAACGGCCCACATTACGCCACGTCACCCCCGCTCCACCGCACGCCGCCTCCTCATCCAGCCGAGATCAGATCTTGGCCGTCTATCTTCGATCAAACGACCGAGACTCACGTGCCCGCCCGCAATCGCCGCGACAAAGTGCGGGCGTGGCGCAACGGTTAGCGCGCACGCCCGCACGCACGCGACGTGGGTTCGAGCCGCGCGGAGTGTGAATTCAAAGATGAAGGTTGCGTGCGGTGAAATTGGGCCGCCCGATCAGCAGCGGACAGCCGAGATTTCGCCACGCGGCGCGACCACAGCTCACGGGCACCCACGTGCGCGCGTACGCTGGGCAATGACGCCCGCGCACACGTGCACCTGAGGCGTGATCCAAGCGCAGTCGAGAAGAGATCTCAGTCGTCCGATCTTCAATTGAACGGCTCTCACGCAGCGGCTGCGGATCGCGTGTGAAGAAACAGAACGGGCGGCTGACCGATGGGCTGGAGGGCTTCACCGACGCTTTTGGAGTGGTTTTAGCGACGTTCCGGACGTCGCTAAAGCTCCTTCTTCTTTTAGGAAGCCCTTAACCCTATTTAAACCCCTCCAACCACTCATTCAAGGCATTCACTTCCCTTGCAACTACTCCACCATTCCCTCTTGTAATCGCCGGAGACGACGAGCTGCCGACGGAGCCTCCTCCACCGCCGTGGCTGCCTCGTCGCTCTCCATCCTCTCTCTCTCTATCTTTTTTATGCTTTCCATTACTTTTGTTTGAAGCATGTATTTAATGTTGTAAGCTATGAACTAAAAGTGCATGATTAATGAAGTTATTTTCTGTTCAGTTGTCACTTTAATTTCTGCTTAAGTTGCATGATCAAACAAGGAACGCTCTAACCCTAATCTCTCTCTCTCTATCTCTCTCTCGCTTTTTAAAACCTCATCTTTCGCAAGCAAAACTCCGCGTTTTCCGTGACAACAAGTGATAAGCAAAATCCGATTTTCACACCTCCCTGAGACCAACACTCGGACTCACCTCCGTTTACTTATTTTAAAATTGACGTTGCAAGTGCAACTATAATGACACTTCTTAACACACACGCATAACCGCACGTCAGTGGGTTCAAGTTTAGCTTAGATCATTCATTAGAATAAGTTCTGGGTGGGCGAACGAATCGAGGTGACTGTTGTGGACGATTTCAAACTGGGGTACGAGTACCTGAGGTGGGGTCTGCTGTTCTAATGGATGAACCCTAAAGTGCAATATGAATTTAGCATAGGAATGCCAAGAAAGGTTTCAAGTTTTTCAAAAATGACAGGTTGCCTCCCGTTAAGTGCTGACTTTTACGCCATTGGCTAGGCGCAATGGGCTCAGGGAGAATGGAGGGTAAAGGATGTCTCAGCCAAATTTGTATTAGTAAGGTCAATGAACGGTTTGAGTCTCTAACCATTCACGATGAAAGGTTCTGAATCGTGGCTGAGTGGACTGATCTCGATGGCTCCATTTCCAAAGATTCGTCAGATGAGGTAAGGTTTGATTCATTTTGATCTTAGTTTTCCTGGGAATAGTTTGAGCTTGGCATCAAAGAGTAGGACTTTTTGACTAGGGTAGAAGATCTTTCTAGATATGTGCTTGTCGTGAAAGGCCTTAACGCGCTCTTTGTAAATTTGCTAGTTCTCATATGCGTCATGGCGTAATTCATCGATCTCTCTCATTTGAAGCTTTCTGTGGGTTCCTGCCTTGGAAAGATCTAGGTTGAAGGTTTGTACTGCCCAATAGGCTTTGTGCTCCAATTTGACGAGGTGGTGACATGCCTTCCCGTACACCAATCTGAAGGGAGACATACCTAATTGGGTTTTGTGGGTGGTCTTATAAACCCACAAAGCTTCCGGAAGTTGGGATAACCAGTCTTTCCTGTCAGGTCGAACAGTAACTTGGAGGATTTTCTTGATCTCCTGATTTGATATCTCAGCTAGACCATTAGTTTGGGGGTGGTAAGGAGTAGAAATTCGGTGTGACACCCCGTATTTGATCATCAGTGACCTGAACTGAGCATTGGTGAAATGGGTACCTCCAACATAGATTATAGCACGTGGAATGTCAAATTGTGAAAAGATGTTCTGATGAATGAATTTGATAACCACCTTATGATCATTGGTTCGGGTCAGAATGGCTTTGATTCATTTGGACACGTAGTCAACAGCGAGTAGAATGTACTCGAAGCCGTCCGAAACAGGAAAGAGTCCCATAAAATCAATCCCCCACACATCAAAGATTTCGCATGCAAGAATCGGTTGTAAGGGCATCATATCATGGTGGCTCATGTTGCCTAAAGTCTAGCAACGAGTGCATGCCCTACAGTGATTGTATGCGTCTTTGAAAATTGTGGGCTAATAGAAGTCGCACTGGAGGACTTTCGCTGTAATTTTATAACTTGAGAAGTATCCACCGCATGCTTGGTCATGGCAGAAGGACAGGATGTCCTGGATTTCCGCTCCTGCAACACATCATATAATGATTTGATCAGCACCAATGTGGAAAAGATACGGGTCTTCCCAGAAGTAATACTTGGCATCGGAAAGCAATTTGTCTTTCTTGGCCTTCGGCTAATCGGACGGGATATGATGTGATGCCAGGTAATTTACTAGATTAGCTAACTATGGAAGTCCTGTACTGATAGTCAGGAGGTGCTCATTAGGAAAATGTTTTGTAATTAGTCTAGAAGGGTCGATAATATCAGATGGAAGGCGGGACAAGTGATCAGCTACCACGTTCTGTTTTCCCGCTTTGTCACGAATCTCGAGGTCAAACTCTTGCAATAGCAAGATCCAGTGGATTAATTGAGGTTTCGTGTCCTTTGCAAGGAGATGCTTCACAGCTGTGTAATCAGAGTAGATGATAACACGGGAACCCAGAAGATATGATCTGAACTTTTCCAGGGCAAATACTACGGCTAGCAGCTCTTTCTCAGTAACTGTGTAGTTACACTGAGCCTCGTCAAGTGTTTTGCTAGCGTAGTAGATGACCATGGGTTTCCCGTCAATTTTCTGCCCAAGTACCACTCCTATAGCGAAATCAGATGCATCTCACATGATCTCAAAATGTTGAGACCAATCAGGGGATTGTAGGATCTGAGCTTGCATAACTCGAACACGTAGGATTTCAAATGCTTGAGTACATTCCTTGGAGATTTCGAAAGGAACATCCTTAGATAGTAGAGTGGTCAGGGGGTGCGTGGTCTTTGAGAAATCAGGAATGAATCGACGGTAAAAATCGACATGCCCCAGAAAAGATCGGATGTCCTTGATCGAGCTAGGCATAGGGACTTTGGAAATTAGATTCACCTTGGCTCGATCGATCTGGATGCCTTTTTCTGATATAAGATGTCCCAGGACAATTCCTTCAGGCACCATGAAGTGGCTCTTTTCCCAGGAAAGAACCAGATTCACGTTAATGCACCACTTGAGGATCTGGACCAAGTGCAAGAGGCAATCGTCAAATGATTCCCCAAATAATGAAAAGTCATTTATGAAGACTTCCAGATAATCACCTACCATATCTGAGAATATGGCAAGGATGCATCGTTGAAAAGTAGCGGGTGCATTGTAGAGATTGAACGGCATCCTTTGGAATGCGTACGTCCCAAAGGGGCAGGTGAAAGTGGTCTTTTCTTGGTCCTTAGGATGGATTGCCAGCTGTTTATAACCGAAGTACCTATCCAAAAAGCAGAAGAACCTATTTCCCACTAGTTTCTCGAGGATCTGATCAATAAACAGTAGTGGGAAATGATCCTTCTTTGTGGAGGTATTGAGTCTTCTGTAATCAATGCAGACTCTCCACGAATTCGCTACATGGGTCGGTATGATTTCTCCGATTTTAGTCGTGATTACGGTGAGTCCTGCCTTCTTAGGCACAACCTAAATTGGACTCACCCACTGACTGTCGGAGATCGGGTAGATGATCCCAGCATCTAACCACTTGATGATCTCCTTTTTCACGACCTCCTGCAAATTATGATTCAGACGTCTCTGCATTTCAAAGGAAGGTTGTGTGCCCTCTTTAGTATAGATACGGTGTGTGTAGTAAGAGGGACTGATACCAGTCAAACCATCAAGAGTCCATCCAATGGCTCTACGATGTTGCTGGAGAACAGTAATTAGACGGGATTCCTGATCAGGTGTGAGTATGGAGTTGATAATCACAGGAAACGTCTGATTGGAACCCAAAAAGATGTACTTAAGATGGTCGGGAAAAGGCTTGAGTTCCACAACAGGGTTTTCAGCAGCAGCAGGTGGTTTAGGGTGTGTGTCAGTTGCAAGGGAAGGAGTTATGGGTGTATCTAGGTCAAGTTCGGACTCCTCTAATTGCGGGTTTTGATCATCTTGTGGTTGATTAGAAGTAGTCATGTTTTCCTCAATATACGGATCATCAACCACAACCTTGATATCACGTATTTGTTCTATAACATTGCAATTAATCCCTTGTTGGGCCTTAAAGATGTTAATCTTTAATGTTTAATTTGTCCCTCCTCACAATTTATGTTGGCCCTAGTAGTGGCCAGAAAGGGTCTCCCTAATATAATTGGTTTATCCCTCAGGTTTTCTGGAGCATCCATATCCAAGACTACAAAGTCCACCGGGAAATAGAAATCCCGAACCCTAACATTGACATCCTCAAGAACTCCTTTAGGTGACTTAATAGATCGATCAACCAACTGTAATGTCACCTCTGTCGGTTTGAGCTCAGATTCCTCAAGATGGTCAAGTAGGGATGTAGGTATTAGGTTTATGGAGGCTCCTAGATCCAATAAAGCTCTATCAAATTGGGTATCACCAATGATACAGGAAATCAGGGGAGTACCTAGGTCTTTTGCCTTAGGTGGGAGTTTGCTCAAAATTACAGAGTTGGCTTGCTCTGACAATGTGATTGGGCTCCCACTTTTGGTTCGCGGCTTATGCTTAGGTGTACACATGTCTTTCAGAAATCGTGCATAAGCCGGTACGTGGCGGATCGCATCCATTAAGGGGATGTTTATATGGACCTGTTTAAAGTGGTTGACCAGATACTCCTCAGATGCCACGGGTTTGGTTGTCCTCTTTCCCTTGGTCAAGGCCTCAAGAAATGGAACCTTGGATGGTTCATCTAGAATAGGTCCAGGTTCTTGATTTGGGACAGGGGTGTCTTGGATAACTATCCTCGAGCTTGGGTTAGCACTACCAGGCTTAAAGTGGCTTGAGTAAGGTGGGACTTGTGTTGCTTTGCCACTACGGGTTGTGACAGAATTCAGTCCTTCCTGGTTTTGGTTCGGTGTCGGTAAAATAGGTGGCTGCTGCTGAAATCCCGAATATGATGTCGAAGCTTCCATCCAGTCGGGTGATGGAACAGAAGGGGCCTGATAAATCATATGGGCTTGGCTCGGATTTGGGTTCATAACGTGACTCTAGTTCAGCACGTTATTTGGATTCGGTAGAGGTTGCGAGGGGAGTGTGCCAGGTTGGCGGGAATTCGCCATCTGGGCAAGTTGATTGCGAACCTCTGTGATCTCGTCTTTGTGCTATTTTTGCATAGCCGCATTCATCTTCTGAATGTCAGCCAGAGTCTAAAGGATGAGAGTCATCTGATCTATCTGAGTTGGCCCAGTGATAGGTGGGGTTGGGCCGAGGTTGAGGCGGCTGAAACGGACGAGGGGCCTGTGGATGGGGTTGATATGGTGGTCTTTGATTTTGATTATTTCCCGCCCACAGGAAATTGGGATGATTCCGCCATCCAGAGTTATAGGTATTAGAGAATGGGTCATTCTAGATGGCGTTGAGGTCCTCGCAGGTTTGAGGAACCTCAGAAAAGTCAGAGTACGAGGGTTCAGAGTTCCCCCAACTAGAGTAGGCAGGATCGGAGTTTCCTCCAATCCTAGAGTCAAACGGGGGTGGATATGGGTCCATCCCCTGAGAAGATCAGTGATAGATGTTATGCATAGCTTCCCTCCCAGAGGGTGGTTGTGCAAACAGGTTTTGCGCAGAGGTGGCTCGCTGCAGATGTCGAGTTAGCTCATCCACCTTCTTAATGATAGAGACCTTGTCCAAACAACTAGCCATCAATTCCAAGTTGACGGATGCGGACAAGCCCTACGTCTCGTGTGCTCCCCTTGGATTCGTCGATGCGTAGGCATTCGTTCGGTCGAATAAGCCCATGGAGTCATTATTGATGGAGTTCTCGCACATATTCTCGAGAATCTCCCACATAGTATCTTCGTGTTGACTCATGATATTTCCTCTGCAGGTTGCATTGACGAATAAGTGGATATCTTCACGGAGTCCCTGGTAGAAAAACTGGACTTGTTCCCATTTAGGAACTCCGTGATGGGGGCACTTTCGTATGAGATCCGGGAAATGGTCCCATGCTTCATGAAGTGGTTCTCTAGGCTGCTGGGTGAAGTGTGTGATCTGGTGTCGTAAGGCATTCATCTAACCAACTGGGAAGAACTTTTTCAAAAACTTGGATTGTAGTTAAACCCATGTGTTGATTGGATGCGTTTGAGTCTGATACCAATAAGCTGCTTTGTCCATGAGAGAGAAGGAGAACATCTTCATGAGAAGAATATCCCAATTTTAGACATCTGACCCGAAGGTCTAGGCCAGATGCTTGAGTTGTTTGATGTGCTGGAAAGGATCCTCGAAATTAAGCCCATGAAACTTTGGAATAGTATTAATCATGTTGGGCTTGAGTTCGAAATCAGGACTTCCAGCTAGGATTTGGACTCGAGGTTCGATCGCCACTGCAGTAGGATTGTAGTGATCTCACATCATAGGACGTTGTGGTGGGTTCACAAAGGCTTGGAATAAATCATTAAGGTGCTGAAGTTGGTTCTCAAGGTTATTCTCTTCTTCTATGGGTTGTGCCATGATGATGAAAGAAGGAGAATTGGGTTCAGATGAATCAGAGGAGATGTCTATGTGATGGGGTTGCTGCACAAACACGGAAGTCGAGGCCTGATCTCGATGGGAGTGAATCACTAAAGGAGGCCTTAAGGATGGTCTTAAGGACCTCCTATCGAACATGCACTGATGGTTTGGATGAGAGTAGAATGTGATGGACCCAATCAAGACACCCAAAAAATTTGGATGGCTATAGAGGTTCGGGGCGGATGACACCCCTTAGTCAGAAAGCTGTCCACCTGAGAAATACCTGGGTAGCCAGAGAGGGAAAGTCCCACAAAGACCCCTACATGGTAGAGTGCCTCCACGAGTTACAGGGTTTTCCCCACCCAACCTCTCTTGTCATTGATGTTCCAGGTAAACCAGAATGGGGACTTGACCTCTTAAGTCTACCAGTTTTATTAAAGAGCAAGGGTGCTTAAGATTTCACTTGAACTTTAGATGTATTGAGTGCAAAAAGTGACCTAATTTCAACGTTGGTTGACCCAACAAGGTGGGTCAACTTCACCTATTTGTCCTTTGAGAATTTTAGATCCCTTCTTTTAGGATTCAAGTGAGATTAAGAGCCTGAATTTTAGGGTTTTCTTGAATAAATCTCTTCAACGAAGGCTTAGGCACACCTCTTTTTGGAGAGTTGATTCTTGCTTATGAAGGTGTGTCTCTAAAACCCTAAATTGAAATCCTTAATTTGGCTCTAATGTTGGTTCAATTTAGTTTGTCAAATGTGGTATCTAGGGCTAAATCAAGAATGTGGTAGCCCTAGTTACCTTAAATTGGTGCATAAATCAGTTTTGTTGAAATCAAATCAAGCAACTTGATGAATTAGCTAAGAATGTAAAGCAAGTAGCCCTAATTGATTTTATCTTTTTTTCCTTTTCAGAATGAGGGGCTTAAGCGAAAGTAATCAGAAATTACCTACCCCTGGCGTGTTTGATGTGCAGCTGTCTTTCTTTGAATCTTCTTCCTGAAACAACCACAAAAAAGAGATATAGCAAGTTAGTACTAAATTAACAATTTGTAATTAAGAATTCTAAATCTCCCATTGCTCCCCGGCAATGGCGCCAAAAAGTTGAGAGCGCTAGATCGATATTTAAGAATATTACGTTGTAATATACGCGAAGAGCGTTCAAAACAAATATAATTTTATTACTTAAATTTAAGGTCCGAGGTCAAACACAAGGAGCAAGTTGGGCTTTAGAAATCAAGATCACAATTCAGAATTTGAAAGAATATGCAATAATATCAATGTCACAGTGCAAAAATATAAGAGTAATTGGCAATGTAGATAAAAAATACTCAAGAATTCAATGTATGTGAATATGAGTAAAAAAATAGAATGTCTCTACTATTTCTTCTCTCTCTAATTCTCCTCTCTTCTTCTTTTGATTTTGCCTTGGCGAGCTCTTCTTTTCTCTGCCTTCTCCTTCTTCTTCTTCTGATTTTGGCTTCTCTCTTCTTCAGCTTTCCTGCCTTAGCCCTTCAGCTTCTTCTTCCTTCTCTTTCTTTCTCTACCTTAGCTTCTGCAGCTCTTCTCTTTCCTAACTTCTACCTTCTTAGCTTTCCTTCTCTTTCCTTTAGCTTCTTCCTTCTCTGCTGCAGCCCTTAGCCTTCTCCTTCTTCTTTAGCTTCACTTCTCCTCTTCAGCCTGCAGAGCAAAACCTACCCCCTACCCTGCTCACTCTCCTCTTTTCTCTCTTAAGTTTTGCTCTCCCAGAGCCACACGTTTCTCAGGTAATCGGGTCGGGTATGTATGCAGGACCAGGCCCACCGGCGTGCGGTGGTGGGCGAGGAGTGCAAGTTAGGTTGGGTCAACCAGGTCCGTGGGGCATGGTTGCAGACGAGGTGGTTCGGTTCGGGTGAGAGGGACCTCACCTCGTGATTCGGAGGCGATAAGCCTCTGCCAGGAATTCAATTTATGCGGATGCTGTGCCTCTTCCAGTTTCGAGATGGGACTATCTTCCCACCTTCTTCGCGCATGCCTGCAGCAGAAGTGTTCCTTCGATTGTAGCAGCTACTACTACCCTTGACTGGAATTGGATGCCTGGAGTTGTGCATGAAGATGTTTTGCGCAATCTGGGATAGAGACCTGGGGCTGGCACGGCCTGGAGCTCGCTTCAAGCTTTGTGCTAATGGCGAAGGAATGCCTGTACTTGAAATCACCAAGATGGCCTCGCGGCCACGTCAGAACGTTCAGGAAGCTTCGCCAAGGCATGGTGAATATGCAGCGGTGGTCGACGTGACGTGGGGACGCTTGTGTGAGCGTGCCTAGGGCACACTGTGTGCGTATGAGTGGGTGTGTTCGGGGGTGTGTTTGGGTGAGTGGCAGAGTGAATGGAGTTAGGGGTTGTGATTAGGGAGTCGAGGCGGAGCTTATGGACTTGCTGGCGAGGAGAGGGGTGGTCTGTGGTGGTGGAGCGGTCTTGCCGGAGTTGGTGGCTGGAGGTGAAGGAGATGATGGTGGTGGAGTGCAGCAGTAGTCGATTTAATGCAATAAAGAGGGGAGAAGAATGTAGAGGGTGAAGGGGACTTATCTAGGAGGTGAAGAGACGAAAGGGAGACGGAGATGGCGTCTGGCGTGTATTGCCGACGCCGGAGACGAAGATGCTTAGAGAAGGATGGTCGGCGAGGATGAAGGGGAGACAGGGGTGTCGGCGGGTGCTGTGCGACGCGGACGAATGCGAGGAAGAAGAACCTACCTCTAGTATTGTGGTCAGGTGATGACGGAGATTAGGGAAGGTCACCGGAGCTTGATGAGCGAGTCGGCCAGAGGAGGAGAGAAGAAATTGAGGGGATTTCCGGTCGATTTCAAGCTTAGTGGAGTCGGGGCGAACTGGGCTCCTTTAAATAGAGCCATGGAGGTTGATTTTGTGCTAGGCAGGGTCACCGGAGTTGGAAACTCGAAAGAGATCCAAATCTCTCATGCATTCGCATGAGAGATTGAGTAACAAGTAGGGCATCAAATTGTGTTCACATTGGAGGGATTTTCTCAAAGAATCTCCCTTCTAATTTTGAAGGGGATTCTCTAAGAAATCAGGGAGAAATCACCTTCTAAAGCTCGTCGGAGTAGGATTCCTCTGCTATAATGGTGGAGGGACCTAATTGCAAAGAACAGTGAAGAAGCTAGGGGCTTTTGCAAAGGTTTTTGAAAGATAGGGGTATAAATGTTATCAGGTTGGACCTATTTGCAAAGTAGGTCAAGATGAGCTCCCCTTAGGTCCAAATTTTGGTACAAACCTAATTTGGACCTAAGGAATGCAATGGTGAACTTGGATTTTGGGTTTGACCATGTTTGACTGAGAAATTTATGCAAAAACCTAATTTAGGGTAAATATATGTTTGAGACCCCATTCTAGGTCAAATTGGGTTTCAATGGCCAAATTGAAAGTTCTAAGTCCTAGAGAATATTTTTACATGATTTTAAAAGGATTTAGGTGAATTTTATCTTGACCCGAACCTTGTTTAATCAAGTGGGTCTGTTTTAGGGTTACAATAAGTCATTTAATTCCCAGAACTCACATGAACCCTTTTCTGTCTGATCCAACCTACTTTTTATCTTGTTAAGACATTTTGACCTTTGTTTAGCCCTTGAGAAAACCCGTTGTTGTACTGCAATGGTAAAATTACGATTTTACCCCTTGTTTCTTACTTTTCTCTCAGAAAGGTTATTCAGTAAATTATGACCTCCAGTTGGTTATGTAAGAGCTTTTATTCTCTTCTTTAGGTCAAAATGAGCTTGTTAGGACTTATGATAGTGTTCCCATCAATGTGCCCTCTGATCAGTGTTGTCAAAGGCGAGAGGCGCTAAAAGGCTAGAGGGGTCCAAAATGCCCGAGGCGCTAGGTGCTCGCCTAAGCGCTTACCTGAGATAAATGAGGCGTTAATTTATTTGTTTATTTGAAAAAAATATATAAATTATCAATAAATTAGATGCTCTTATAACCTTATGCATGGATCCATCCGCAAAATATAAGTAAAAATGTGAAACAAAAATTAAAAATGCCAAATAAAAAGTAATTTCTATAAGCAAAAACACAAATCCAACCATGAAATTCATGGATAGAAAGCACATGTGCAAACAAAAATTATACCAAAGATCATAGAAAGCACAAGACTAAGGCTTTAAACATAAATCCTAGCATGGTCAACCACCATATTGCCAAGTTCACAAGCAAAAAAACATATATAAATCCAAACATTACCAAAGTTTTAGAGAATCCAATGCCATAGCAAATTAAAACAACTAGCTCTACAAGTTTGTAGTAAATTCATCTTCCTCATCTCCCTCAAAGTTTAAGTCTTGCTCTTCTTCTGCATCTAATACATACTCCTCTACCTCTTCTTCGTCATCTTCTGGAATTGCAATCATTGGTCTTGAGCTTGATGGTTGTGTAGCATGATGGAACCTTGCTTGACTTCTTGTGTAGGTTCTCATCTCTGTAACTCTAGATGCCCTTGCAACATCACCCCAAGTCAAAGTATCATCACAAAAAACTAGATCATTTTCTGGATCATCATTTTCCATCTCTCCAATCAACCATTCATTTGAATAATTAATGGCATTGAGCACAATGGGGTCGATGGCGTCTCGTAGGTCATGACGACTCTTCAAGGCCTGATTGTACTCGATGTACACCAAATCTTATCAAGAGCATTTCTTTTCTTTGGATGAATCTGTAGTTATTAAAAAAGTACTTAAGATATAAATCATATTATTAAACTTAATGATCATACTGTTGCCATATGTTTGAGAAAGCATACTCACATTCTCAATTACACTCCAATTACATTCACATTTAGAGGCATTGCATGTCAAGCTCAAGGCCTTTATAGCTAAGTGTTGCAAATTTGGAGCTGAACTCCCAAATGAGCTCCACCACTCCACTGCAAAGTGATGCTTTATTAGTCTATATATACTTAAACGATAAATCATGATACATCAAAATTTAAATCATTACACAAATTGCTACCCGGTGATTTGGTTGTTCTTGATCTAATTGCCATTGGATTTCCAAAAATCCCTTCTGCATGTTTATATAAAGGCAATTAATTTGCTATCTTGTCTTGTACATGTGTATTAGGTGTCAATCTTTGTATGCACTTGTACAACCCATCAATGATTTCCTCATTGAATTCCATAAAGGGTTTGGCATAGAAGTACATAGGATTAAGAAAATGACCATCTACATGTAATGGATGCTTCATTTGACATGCCCACCTTCGATTAATGATTTCAAACACCTCCCTATACTTATCCTCATTCCCTTTGAAACTTTTTCCAATGACCTCTTAAGCTCGATCCATCACCTCATAAATGTACCCCATGGGTGGCTTCTTCTCACCATCAACAAGCCGAAGAACTTTCACCAAAGGTCCCATGTACTTGAGTTTCAAGCACATAATTCCAAAATGAAGGCATTAAAAGAACGTCCTTAGCCTTTTTTGCCCTTCATCTCCTTAGACCACTTGCATTTTACCCACTTCTCTGATGTAAACATAGTCCTCGGACTATGCCTTTGTTTGTGAATAGACTATGAGGAAAGGAAGGTTGTAGTAAATTGAGTAATTCCATGTCGAACCAACTCTCTATTGTTGGTGAAACCTTTCATCATATTTAGGACTCCAATGTGGTTGTAAATGAACCCCACAACAAAGATGGCCCTTTAGAGACTTTTCTTGATTGTAGGGATTTTTCCAATATCTTCCAACATCAAGTCAATACAATGAGCGGCATAAGGTGTCCAATA
This sequence comes from Thalassia testudinum, assembly GCA_037157565.1. Lineage (NCBI taxonomy): Eukaryota > Viridiplantae > Streptophyta > Magnoliopsida > Alismatales > Hydrocharitaceae > Thalassia > Thalassia testudinum. The sequence goes on along the minus strand of JAZHRO010000024.1, from coordinate 180,537,437 downwards.
CAAGTGTGGTCTCTTTTCTTGAGAAAACTTTCCTAGAAAAGAAATGAAGGACATTAGTAATTAAAAACACATGGTAAACAATACTTCAATTAATGCATATCTAGCTAAAATATACTTGCCAGTACGTAGTTGCTTCAATTATCAGTAATGACTTGAACTACATTGGATTCTCCAATTCTTTCCGCAAAGTTATCAAGCAACTCTTATATCTTTTCTCCCGTTTTGATGATAGATGATGCATTAATGGAATCAACATACATTGTGCCCATGGCACAATTCACCATTAAATTGATGTTGTTCCTTTGCTTTCTATCAATCCAACAATCTAACATGATAGACCATCCATATTTAGTCTATGCTTCCTTATGATCTTGCATCAAGTCTTGTGTGTACTCCACCTCTTTTTTCAATAAAAGAACTCTAAGCTCATGATGAGAGGAGGGTTTCAAGTTTGGCCCATACTCTCCAATGGCCTGAATCATTTCTTTAAAACTTTGTAATTTAGCATAATTGAATGTAATGTTGTCTTAGAAAAAATGAGCAATCTTTTGTATTGCTCTTAGTCTCATCTCCTTATCAAATGCATCTTTGAGGTTGCCTTGCCTTAATTAAGTCTTTCATTTACCCTTCATAAACATGTCTATGGATCCTTTTCCCTTTTGCTTCTTGTTAGGGATGGAAATTGTGTTACTTCCACTGGTAAAGGCTCTCTTAGTTGGAGCAGTTACTTCCATCTCTTCGTCATCATCTTCAACATCAATCGGATTCTCCCAATCATCAAAGTCAAGCATACCACCAGAAAATGCCTCTTCCAATGTCTTTCTCTCAGTTGTGTAATTTTTTAATTCCTCCTTCACCTCTGGAGGACATTTCTAACAAGTTGATGCATTTTTGTATGATCCAACTTGATGTTGTTTGGCTCGATATATTCCACCTTTTGTGGTCTTCTCATAAAAGGTACAAGTGACTGTATTCTTGTCATTTTGATCCTTTAAAAATTATACTTCCAAGTAGGATCTCTCTTTTCACTCTTTGCAGAAAATGCATCATCCCCACTTGTGGGAGCCATTCAGTATAATCTAAATCATTATTTAATTATTAGATCAACACAAATGCTAGGATAAAATGACACGACTGTCAATTTGAATGAAATCAATTTAAAACTACTTGATTATCATTGTATTCCATTTGAAATAAATGACACCACAGTAACCCATTTGAATGAAATCCTTAGGTTATTAAAACCACTAAAATGAAATCAGTAACCCATTTTTGATTATTGGAACCACTGAAATGAAATAAAATTTTTGAACAATAAAATAGAAATAAAATCAGTGTGCAAAAAATGATTAGAAATCACACTTGAGGGGCACCAAACAAATTAGGGTAAAAAAAAATAGTCGAGCCTAGAGATACAAAATAGTCGAGCTTGAGATAAAGAAAAAAAATAAAATAGTCACACTGCTATAGAGATACAGATCTGAAAAATGATTAAGGGGGGTAGGGGAGAACGACCAAGAACATAGGGAGGGGGATGAGGAGGAGAGCTCTTACAAAGATCACCTCCAGCAGCGATGGAGATGGGGGCGAGGTCCAAGCGGTGGCAAGTGTCAAGCAACAAGCAACATCAGCTCCAGAACCGACCAGCAACGGAGAATGGACCGAAGATGGTGGCAATCGAAGGGATCAAAGAAAGATCGGGTAGGATTTTACTGCATATGAAGGGTTTTGGGTTTTAAAGTTTTTTTTTTATTTATTGGGTTAGTGGTATTAGGTATTTGGGTTAGATATGTGGGTAATCGGGTAGTGCATAGGGTGAGTTGGGTTTTCACGCAGGCACTCGCCCCAGTACCCAACACCTTGACCTCAAGTGCTTGCCTAGGCATCGCCCAAGAAAAAATGCCTCACCTGTGGTTGTCAAGGTGCCAGGGCCTTGCCTTGCCTCAGGTGAGTGCCTAGGCATGCCTAGGTGAGGTCCTTGACAGCATTGCCTATGACACAGTTGACCAAGAAGGACGCACCTTTCACTTGGACCAACGATTGTGAGACTTACTTTTAGGAGTTGAATGAGAAGCTAACTTTAGCTCCTGTATTCACCATTCTAGATAGCAGTGGCGGGATAGGTGGTGTACTCATGTAGTAGGGTCACGTGGTATATTCATGTAGTGGGGTCACGTTATAGCATACACATCGCGGCAACCGAAGCCCCATGAGCATAACTACCCCACTCACGACTTATAGTTGGCGGCTATCGTCTTTGCTTTGAAGATGTGGAGGCATTGCTTGTACGGTGAGACATTTGAGATTTTTACAGATCATAAGAGCCTCAAATACCTTTTTGATCAGAGGGAGCTTAACATAAGACAGAGATGTTGGTTGGAGCTCCTAAAGGATTATGATTGTAGCATCTCATACCATCCAGAGAAGGTTAATGTGGTAGCCAACGCCTTGAGTCAGAAGGTGCCCGCCCACTTTGCTAGCCTATAGGCATAGAGTGAATAGCTGATGCAGGAGCTTGGTAGTTGGTGACCTTAGAAGCGATGTGGACACTACGGGGTGGTGACAGTGACGAGGCAGACTTGACCCGAGATTTTATACCACATTATTGCTAGGCAGATGACAGATCTGTAGTTACAATCGTTGTGGGATAGAGTATTGACAAGGGACCCTGGGGACTTCACCTTTACCGATGAGACCCTACGTATGAGAGGGCGGTTGTGCGTCCCTAAGGACGAGGAGCTGTTAAGATTCCTTTTGGCAGAGGCACATGGGTCCAGGTTTACTATACATCCCAGGAATACCAAGATGTACCATGACTTGCAATGAGATTTCTGGTGGAGGGGGAGGAAAAGGGAAGTTGGAGAGTTTGTCCGATAGTATTTGGTTTGTTAGCAGGTGAAGGTCTAGCAATATAGGCCTACAGGGCCATTGCAACCACTTCCCGTCCCAGAGTGGAAGTGGGTGAGTGTTACCATCCGATGGTTGGATTGCTCATCGCACAGCGAGGACATGATGCCATTTGGATCATAGTGGACAGGTTGACAAAGACGACGCAGTTTTTGCCGATTCGAGGCACCTTTAGGCTAGCACAGTTGGCAAAGTAATACATTTGAGATGTAGTATGCCTTCACGGAGTTCCTCGAAAGATCATATCTGACAGAGATACTCGCTTTACTTCCCAGTTCTGGGGAGAGGAACTTGCCCCTAGTGAAATTTGCATACAATAGTGGTTACCACTCTAGCATTGGCATTGATGAGCCCATATTTGTGGGCTAATTAGTTCCTTAAGTGCCTAGGCATTAGATTAATATTAGCATATACATAGCATGCATTAAGATATAAATAATTTAGTTTATATATTTGCTTGTATGCATTCCATATATAAATTATTTAGCATGCATTAGAATAACATGCATTAGTCTTTAGGTTACATTATATGCATATATTAGAATTGACATTTTATTGAGGGTTTGTACATAAATAAACCAATCTTTTTATTATTTATTTTTATTCTCTCTTCTCTACAGTGAATATGCTGCCTCTCCGCCACCAGCTGCCCACACTGAAGACATGCATTCAAGGACGAGTGGGAGGGTGGATTTGGTCGGGGCAACTGAGACTACAAGGGAGAGGAGGGGGCAACCGGGCACTGGGAGGCCACCACCCACTCCATCACCATGCTCCGCTCCAACCGTGGGTCTCCTGGTCGAGCGCCACCACACCGTGGGCCAGCAAGGTGACAGACCGCCACTCCAATCCGACGAGCTCGACCATTCACTGAACAACCCATCACCTCCATGTTCACCACCACCATCAATAGAGCAACCATCACCGTAGCCACTGCAACTCCACGTCACAACACCACGCCCACAGCAGCAGCACCTACAGCCGCGCTCCTCCAACAGCTCCATACCGCGTGCACCGTGTGCACCTCTAGACCGCGCCACGAGCCCCTGCCGCACACACCGCCCGTAGCAGCAAGCAGCCACAGCCCACAACTGCAGCAACACGCGCAGTAGTGTGTGCCCCCTTGCCTCCAGCATGTGGCCCCCTTCAGCAGCATGCCCCCACACCCCTATGTCAGCAGCACCACACCCTGTGCCCGTGCAGCCCTCCAGCAGCACGTGCCCCTTGCCTCCATTCCTAGCGCATAGCATCACTTCCACCGCCTGCGGCCAACAGCAGCAGCACCTGCGGTCGCACTCCTCCAGCAGCTTCCCCGCGCGCGCCCGCACAGCTTGCGTACGCCCTCACCGACCCCTCCAGTGCATGTGTGTGCTGTTATACTTCCTCGCGTGCGCGCCTTCGTGAGTGCCACACTAGCAGCAGCGACAACCACCACCGCCGCTCCTCTCCTCCGATCGGCCGCCTCCGGCCACACCGTGCCTCATCACCACCACCAAAAGAAGTGGCCCAGCAGCAGCTACCTCCGGCGAGCTCCTCCCCTCTGATCTTCGCCTCTCCTCCACGCGTGAGCAAGGGGAAGAATCTCCCCTGTTTTGCTATAGTGAAGAGGGTATTAGTATTTACATCTTTTTCCATTGTGAGATTTTATTAATATTTTATTATGTCAAATTGCAACATAAATCCTTCAATTATACATAATTTCTATTTAAGCATTAGTTCTCGTTGTTTACTTAATCTGAAAGTGATTTTGGCTCGATTTCTTGACGAAATTAATAGTGAACATGGGTTTATGACCCTTGCAAGTTTAAATAGGCCATTGCCTCCCTATGGATACGACCCACTCCTAATTGAGTGGTTATTTTAATTATTTTGATTAGTCGATTTTCCACCACTTGGAAATACAATGACAAATCATCTAAATCATCATTTTCGAAAGCGAAAATCAACTCGTCAAATGGCGCCGTTGTCAGGGAGGCAACGAGCCTGTTAAACTTGCATTCATTTATTTATTGGTTCACACATTTTATTTGAGGCACATTTCAATTCAATTATCTGTTTGGTGCGAGGTATGCGTATTTGGAGACATCTTGTCGCACCAGCCTCAAAGATCAGGCGATCCTTGACATCGTTGGTGGAATTGCAACATTGGGAGAAGGAGCATCACACCTACCTCAACAATGCCTTAGTGGACCTTGGTTCCACCTCTAGGGGAGATATCTGAAGGACCACATCTTCATCTCATCCATTTAGCTATAGATTGTTTTTATTTTTTTCTTTCTTCTCTTTATTTCAGTACATTCATTTGGAAGACCCTTGTTTTGGGGTATATTTTAGGGGTTTGTTCCCCAACTTTCTTTTAGGCCCATGTTGGGTAACTTTTCGAGAGTGTGTTCCCTTTTCTTTAGATCTAGGTTTTATTTTCTGGGTTGTTTATCTTTTCTTTATTTGTGCATAAGTAGATATACATAAAAATTAAAAAAAATAAAATAAAACACGAGCTGCCTACCCTAGGTCGTATCATTTAGGATTGAATGAGCAGCATCTAGATTTAATTTCCTATCTTGCATATTGCATGAAGAATGCTGGAATTAGGTATGCACTTCTAACTTTGCATTTCTACCTGTCATGCAAATGCATTTGGTTTAATTTCAAGACCACCTAATTTGTATTGAATAGATCTAACAAGTGGTCATATTTAATTTTTTTGAAAAAGGACTAATTAAAGGAAGGACATTTAAAAACCAAGGACCTGAATTTCAAACTTGGCGTGCGATTTAAAATTCAAAATCTTTTGCGGTGTATGCACACTTATATCTCTTGCACCACGGCACGCATTTAGACACTCCTTAGGTTTGGAACCACTACGACTAGAACCTCCTATTGTTGGGGTCTAAAGTGACCCAAACTTTAGTTCAGAGGTAAAGTTGCCTCCAAACCTTGAGGATTGAGGGTAGTTAAGAAGCACCGTGAAAGCAATGCTTCAAAGGAAGGGCTTGACCCTACTTGCATTCCTCTTTGTCGTGTTTGGTGGTGACTAAACTTTTTGGGCTTTAGGGAGGATCACCTAAGTCCTAGTTAGGTCTTCTTAGACATATCGTAGGTCAACAAGTAGGTGCGTAACTGTTTAGATAACTTGATTTGTCACCTACAAGTGGACTTAAAATCTCAAAAGCCTAACTGATTAAAGACCTAAAAAGTCCTTTGATTTGTGTTTGCTTGGATTATGGTGTAAGTTAGAATGGACAACTTTGACTTTCATCATTTCACATCTTGCCCACACCCTTACCCGCACTCTGCGATCTTCGATACCATACGCTGAGATGGTCCATCCTTTGATGGACATAATGATAATCATTGGGATCCCTTTTACTCCTACTATAGGAGTATTGGTTTAATTATGCCCCAAATTAGTGAGCCGAACCTAGGAGCGGGATTTGCCTTGCCCAATATCCCACACACCATGAAAATACCCAACCCACCCTCCCTGAATATTTATAATGGTTGGATAGAAACTCGTAGGAACTATAAGCCTGAGCCTGACTTCTCTCCTGACAGTAATGATGACCTCTCCTCTTTGAAGGATGGAAATATAGAAACTGCAAGACGAAATGATTAACTTATTAGGAGAATCTTTGAGAGCAAGCCAACAAGAAAAAGAATACATTAGCCACCCAACCTACCCCATTGAGGATGACGTGCACCCCTCTACACTAGATGCATCTCCCGTGGGAGAGCCACACCCTAAGTTGGAGGGGAATTTTGGGGATTATGTAAGGGAGAATAACTACTTTTCGAGGATTGATTTTGAAACCTCCCTGCTAGATGACACTTCCTTGAGAGGTCCATGCCTTAAGTGGGAGGAGGATATGTATGAAAATAGCTATACATTGGATGAAGAAAGGTGGCAACACGAGGAAGATGATGATCAGGTTGAGTATCCACTTGAACTATATTGGAGTCAAAAGAAGGGAATGATGGTACCATTGGAAGACCTCGACCCAGATGACAGTATTTTCATGACATTTGATGAAGTGGGTCGAAGTAAAGTTGTTAATCCTGACCTCCCTTTGATCACGAGATGGAACTCAAGCCCACCCATAGGGAACCTAACCCTGAAGAAATTCACCTATCTGAGGAGTCTGATGATACAATCAGGAACATTTTACCCCAAATAAAGTGCCCCAAGGGATCTACGGAAATGTTAGATGAATTTAAACCTCGGGTAAATGATGAATTGATGGTTGAGGAGGATGAATTATGTAAGGAACCTGAACTTAGGATTTGGAGTGACATTAAGGTTGATTATGTCTTATTTGAAGAATTAGCTCCTGAGGATGCCACAAAGTTGATCAAATTAGGTTTCATTAGTACACCCATTGATGATATCTCTCCTCATGATGAAATAATGGAAAATGTGGAAGAAACTTCTGAGATTTATGTGGATTCACATATTGACTTCGGGGAGGATTTTAGTAAAGAACAAGAACTCGGGGATGAGATTGATAGGGTAATCCTAAATCTGTTGCTTCTAACCTGCCTACTTTTGATTCGGAGTCACCCTCTAATTCACCTATGTCTAAAGGCGAAAATTTGACTCCATGTGCAAAAATGATCATTAATGAAGAGCAGGTAGATACTTGTGATATTGCTAGAGATGCTAGGGACGCAATTGAAGAACTGGAAAGGTTGTTAGTCCTGGGCACTGAGTTGACTGGACCCACCTTAGATCTTATGGCCATCCCGCGACCTCGAAACTTAGACACCCTAGACAATCGTTGGCTTAAAGATATGCTTACTACTATTTTGACCGGGGAGCTTAACAGATCAATATCTCTTGTAATGGGGTATCGGGTATGGGTTGATGATTTCTATGGTCAGTTCATTACCCTAGGGGTTTATCTCTGCACCATTCCTTCCCCATTCCTTTTGGAGGATCCTTGTCATCCTCCCCCTACCCCTTTGGAGGTTGTTATGGCAGTTTATCCTTTAGAACCTCCTCTGGTGACCTGGGAAGATTTCATTCCCATCTTGGCTAGGCGAGCATTTGCTATTGGGATTCATCATCAGTTCGCCAACATCCTAAGTTACCTATTTTCTAGGTCAGCATTACTTTGCTCATTTTATGGCCTATTTCTTTGGTTTTGGAACCTATCTTGCAGGTTCTTTGGCTACTCAACTGCTAACAACATAACGGCAGTCCATCTCTGACCTAGGTAATATCCTTCTATGCAATGGGGACATTGCAGATTTTAGGCATGGGGGGGTATACTTGGGGATATACATAGCATTTATACATAGTGCATTCATGCATTTAGTTAAAGTATTCTACATTGCATACATTTGCATTGAAAGAAAAAAAAACAACAAAAAACATTTTGCATTGAGCTTAACTGGCTGGGCCCTGCATTCTTAGGCAGACCAGAACTTTAGGTTAGACTAAGTTGACTCTAGGTATCTAATTATAGGAGCTAGGGTTGAACTACTAACTTTAGAACTTTAGGGTCCATTTGGACTTAAAAACTTAAGTAGGAGTTAAGTTGCGGACCATTCCTCAAGAAGTTGAGGAAGGAAAGCTAGGGATTGAGTTAAAGGCTAGGTAGTACCTGGTGTCTTTTTCTATGTTTTGGTTTACGGGTCCTCGTAACCTAAGCACCAACATTTCACACACTTGGTCTTGTGTAAATAGTGATCACCCTAATTCATTTCTTGAAGAAAATTTGGTTCTCTTAAATCTGACTTAGGAGAAGCTTGAAAACACAATTTGATTGGAAGAGTTCTTACCGCAGAAGAGGAGTATATACTCACCTTGAGGATGCGATGATAACATGTCACCTCCTCGGCGCTTGTCTCTTAGGATGTCCACCCTACTGGGGGCATGTAAGCGCATTGTGCGGTTCAGGTACCATAGGCGGCCCTATCTCGAAGTGCCGATTGCCATAGGCCTAAATTCGCTTAAGAAATCCATGGGCGATACTATCTCGAAGTGTTGATTGCTAGGAGTTCTTGGGGTCGCTATGGGCAGTGCTATCTCGAAGCATAGAAAGCTAGGCATCCTTCGAGGTTTGGTAATGGGGACAATGAATCCGACACAGACCGTGTTGATAGCTGATCCAAGGTTAGACTTAAAGGAATCAAACAAAAATATATATATTACAAAAAAAAAATCCTTCTTACTCTCTTTCTAGGTTGGCAATCATACTAACCTCAAATAACTCAGACCAATGTGACGAGTCCATATTTGTGGGCTAATTAGTTACTTAAATGCCTAGGAATTAGATTAATATTGGCAAATAAATTGCATACAATAAGATGTAAATAGATTAGTCTAGGTATTCATTTATTTACATATTTCATGCATTGCATTCATACTTAGAATTCATTTAGAATAGCATGCATTAGAATAGTTAATCTTTTAGGTTGCATTACATGCATTATTTTATTTCACATTTCTTTTAAGGGTTTGCACATAAATACCCATTTATTTCTTTTCTTTATTTTATTTGTTTCTTCTCCAACGGCTGCATGCAAAGAGAATGTGCGAGCTTAATGCACAGCGACAATTGTGGATCTCTGCACCCCACGATATCGTCACTTCACCTTCGCACACACCTGCGCTCCTCCTGCAGCATAAAAGAAGATACCCGCATCATCAGAAGGCAGGCCACCACCATTCTGACCCACCACTGCACAGAGCCTAGAGCTTCTTCATTCCACACCACTGGCCTCCTTCCGCGAGCACAAGACCACTCCACCGCGGGCAGGCGGGGTGACAGACCTCCGCGCCATCTATGGCTTGTGCATCACTGTGAGCGTGCGCCTGAGGGCCACGCAACTACTGCCAGCAACCACCGCCATCAACCACCTTAAGTTCCTCACTCCCGCGCCAGTTAAGACGTCTGGGTATGATCCTAGACGTCTGACCTCCCATATCTCCTTTCGTCTTCTTATGTTTTCTCCTTGCTCTGTTTCCCCTCCACTTCAACAAAACTCCCCTCGTCCGCGCTTGCACACTTACGCACAGGCCATCACATGCTCCTCCACCTCCATACACTTTCAGCAGCAGCTGAGAGCTGCAACCCTCCCAACGTGCAGTTCGAGTGCCCGCCTGTCCGTGCAGGGCTGCACAGCCTGCGCTAACTCCCCTCGCCTGTAGCTTGCAGTGTCCAGCAGCAGCAGCTGCACAGCAACACGCGCCCGCCTCTCCAACGCCCGGACACCAACCTGCAGCGCCTGCTGGCACCCAACAGGCACGCCTTCTCTTCCATGCGCACGTGTCCTCTCCAGCGCCCCATCAGCAGCTCTACACACCAACACCTTCGCACTCGCCTGCGTGCCACCTGTAGTAGTGTCGTTCTTGTGCGCCTTCCCCTTCAGCCCGCGTCGCCTCCAGCAGGTGCGCTCTGCCCATGCGCGCCTGTGCGTGACCACGCGTGCTCGTGCGTGCCCGCGCGAGCAACGCAGCGCCACCGTCCTCAGTAGGTGTAGCCTCCACCGGAAATCACCCTTCGCCAGAGCTCTGTTCGACCGACTCCGGCCATCTCGCAACCTGCCACCACCATCGCCGCGAAGCCTTCGCTTCGACCAACTGACTCCCAGAAGGGTTCCTCGAACGAACCTCTCTCCCGTGCGCGAGGAGGAGAGAGGTAGAATCCTCTGTTTTTGGTGACATTAATTTTACATATCATGCCATTTCCACAAAAAAGATTTTTATTTATTATTATTTTATTATGGTGATTTTATGCAAAGAACCTCCTTTCTCGTAAATGCAAAATCAGTATGTTAAAGTCTTTTTATCTTGATTAAAAAGTGATTTTGGCTTGATTTCTTAACGAAATTAATAGTGCACATTGGTTTTTGACCTTGGCGAGTTTAAATAGGCCATTGCCTCCCTGTGGACACGATCCGCTCCTAATTGAGTGGTTATATTAATTGTTGATTAGTCAATTTTTCCACCACATAGAACTACAAACGACACGTCATTTTATGTGATAAACGACTTTAAAAGCGAAGAATCGACTCGTCAAATGGCGCCGTTGCCGGAGAAGCAGTAGGCTTAATTAATTCGCAATTATTCAATTGTTCAAATTGATTTTTAATTAAGGCATATTTTACCTATTTTATCTGATTTGGTGCGAGGTACACATATTACGCACAAATTGTCGCATTAACCTCAGAAACGCCGTGGTGGACCTTATTTCCACCACTTTGGAGAAGGAATTGAGTTTCACATGTATGAGGAAGAGCTTGAACATTGGTGAACTTTGTTGTCACCAATTGGGAAGAGAACATCTGGAGTGATCATTTTCATCTCCGTCGATTTGTCAAGTAGATAGAATTTAGGTTTTAGAACTTACTTTTCTTTATTTCTTGCACTTACATTTGGTTTGAGACCCTTGTTCTGGGGTATATTTTTAGGGGTTTGATCTCCGATTTTTGTTTTAGGCCCGTGTTAGGTAGTTTTTGGGAGTCTGTTCCCTCTTTTCTTTAGATCTAGATTTTCTTGTGTGGGTTGTTTATCCTCTACTTGTTTGTGCACAAGTAGGTAAAAAAAAAAAAAGATAGAAGCTGCCTGCCCCTAGGACGAACCATTTAGGTCTGTATGAGCAGCCTCTAGATTTATTTATCTGCATTGCGTGCATTCTCGCATCGTTGATTGCTGGAAGCAAGGTACGCATTCTCTTACTTTGCATCCTATTCTTCATCACGCATTGCATTTGGACTTAATTCGAAGACCACATAATTTGTCTTGAAAAGAATTAATCAACCACAAGTGGTCACATTTTCTGAAAAAAGGATTAATCAAAGGAGGAACATATAAAACCCAAGGAATTGATTTGAGACATTGTGCTGTAGTTCAAAAAAAAAAATCAAACTTTTACGGTGTATGCACACTTCTTTACACCAAAGCACGCATTTAGACACTCCTAGTTTTTTTGAGCTGTTAGGAAAGAACTCTCCTATCATTGGATACCAAAGTGCTTAAAACTTAAGCTCAAAGGTTTCGTAACTCCAAGGAGGGGGATACCCTATCACAGATTTTTGAGGGTAGTTAAGAAGCATCGTGAAAGCACAGCTTCAAAGAAGGCTTAGACCTACTTGCATCCCTTAATCTTCCATCCTTGGAGTACTTTACCATTTGAACTTTAGGGCAGAGTACTTAAGTTCCAATTAGGTCTTCAATAAGGCATTTCGTAGGTTGACAATAGGAATGTAATTGCTTGGGCAATTTGTATTGTCATCTACAACTGGACTTAAATCTCAAAGGCCTTAATTGATTAAAGACATAAAAGTCCTTTGGAATTGTGTTTGTTTGTGTATGCTTGGTAGGCGATCTTTGAGGAGACAACTTATGTTTAATTCAGAACCTGAAAGGATCCTTAGGAGAGCCAACCAAGAGAGAAAAGAGATAGCCGAGGAAAGAGAGAATAGAATTGTGGAAAACCAACGATCTTTGAGAGATTATTTTATCCCTATCAATCAACCTGGCCATACACTGAGAAGACTTGGGGGGGATAATCCATATGAAATCAAGAGTAGTACCATATCTTTGTTGCCCTCATTCTATGGTACTTCTAGGGAGGACCCCTACAGGCATCTGGAGGAATTCACTGAGGTCTGTTCTACGGTGAGATTGCAGGGTGTTACTGATGACGCCCAAATGCGAACCTTCTTTCCTTTCTCCCTTAAAGATAAGGCGAAGCATTGGTATCGCACTCTAGATGGTAGAGTGGATACTTGGGAAGCCTTGAAGGGAGAATTTTGAAAAAATACTTCCCCATGAGCAAGACTAATCACTATAGGACGGAAATCATAGGTTTTGCTCAACAAGATGGAGAACAATTTCATGATGCATGGGAGTGCTTCAAAGATTTGTTACTCTTATGTCCCCATCATCAAGTGCCAAGATGGCAGCTTGTAGAAAGGTTCTACACTGGATTAAATGACAAGCACAGGCAAATAGTGGATGGTGCCTGTGCAGGAACCTTTCTCACAAAAACTGAAGATGAGGCTTGGGGTCTTTTTGAGACTTTGAGCGAGAATTCTATCCATCTTAATTCTGCCTATTTGGATAGAAAACACACTCTTATGCAACGAAAGATGGAGGCAAATGATGCTAGGGATACCCAGAATTTGGCCTTTCAGATTCAATTGTTGAATCAAAACATGGAAAGGCTTATGACAAATCCTAGCCAACTCACATCAAATGCCTCTGCTTCCCAAGCTTCTGAATGCTCCATTTGCAATGGCAATACACACACTACTGTGGATTGTCATTTGGCCTCCCAATTCCCTGACCTTGTACAGGAGAACTTGAATGCCGCCTAAGGGTTTCGACCCAGACCTCGTAATGATCCATTTTCAAACACTTATAATGAGGGATGGATGAACCACCCCAATTTTTCATGGAGACAGGGGAATGTCTCTAATTCAAGGAATTACAGACCCCAACCCTTTCAGACTCAACAGTATAATCAACCTCCTAAGACTTCCCAACCATCCAAGACTTCTAAGATGGATGAGCTTAAAGCTATGCTTAAAGCCATGCAGGAGAATCAAAGTATGATCATCCAATCTCATGACAAGGCAATCAATGAGATGAAATCACAAATTGGACACCTTGTCGAGGCCATGAGTAAAAGAGAGACTGGGAAGCTTCCCAGTTCATCTGAAGAGAACCCTAAAGGGAAAGGGGTTATGTTTAGGGAGCAAGCCCAGGCGGTGACTATTCTAAGGAGTAGGAAAGAAATTTTCAAACCTGATGCTCCTATAGTCCCACCTTCTAGAAAACCATCCACTCCGACTTTCGACTTCACTGGAGAGGAGCAGCCCAACTCTTCTCCACTTGAAGTCACCTCACTGGAAAAGGTTGTCCCCGTTCCCCCTCTTACTCGACATGACAACCCTTCCACCCAAAGACCGAGAGTGCCCTTTCCAGAGCGCTTATCTGACTCTGGGCAGACTTCTGCTGGCTCATCTGGAGCCAAAGATAGGATGGATGAAATAATGGAAACTTTCAAACAAGTGCAAATTAATTTGCCCTTGCTTGAAGCTATCAGGCAGATTCTGTCCTATGCCTGCTTTCTTAAGGACCTGTGCACGAAAAAGTAGGAATCAAGGAAATAGGTCAAATCAAAGGTTGTCCTGCCTGATTCTGTTAGCTCAATTATACAACATGGGACACCCCCGAAACTTAAGGACCCTGGAGCCCCATACATCTTAGTGGTCGTTGGCGACCTACAAATAGACGAGGCTCTGCTTGATCTGGGTGCGGGGGTGAACATCCTTTCGAGCTATGTATATGAACAACTTGGAGGTGGCAATCTGAAGCCTTCCCCTGTAATCCTCCAAGTTGCAGACCGTTCTTTGAAGACACCACAAGGCTTGTTGGAAGATGTCCTTGTGAGAGTGGAGGATTTCTTTTTCCCCGTAGACTCTCTAGTTCTGGACACGGACCCTACCAACAAACCAACCAAGCCCACCATCATCTTGGGCCACCCTTTTCTTGCAACTTCTAATGCTTCAATTAATTGTCACACTGGGGCGTTAAAAATGGGCTTTGGGAATAGGAAAATTCGGTTGAATGTGTTCGATGCTTATAAATAAGTTGGATTTGAGGATTTTTCCCAAGTTGAGGTGGTAGATGATCTGATCGAAGAGACAACTCTTGCAATTTTATGTGATGACCCCCTTCAGCATGTCATGTTAAATGAGCATTCCCATCTCTTGGAGGAATGTGAAGGGGATGTGTTAGAACTCGAGGAATTGCTTGGAGTTTCTACTGAGTCTCTTTCCCCATCATGTCTGCCTAAGGTAGATCTGCTACCTGAGATGGGGACTTCTATTATGAAACCCTCAACCATACAAGCCCCCAACCTTGAACTGAAACCCCTCCCTGACTCTCTCTAGTATGTATTCCTTGGGCCAAGTGATACGCTCCCTATAATCATCTCATCTGCACTATCTGAAGTGCAAGAGGGAGCCTTGTTAGATTGCTTATCAAGGCACAAGGAAGCCATAGCTTGGACGGTTGCTGATATTAAGGGTAGAGACTCTATGCTTTGCATGCATCACATTTATACTGATGATTCCATCAAGCCCTTTCGAGACATGCAGAGATGTCTTAACCCCAACATGAGGGAAGTGGTTAAAAAGGAGATTCTGAAGTGGTTGGATGCTGGGATCATTTTTCCCATTGTAGATAGCAAATGGGTTAGTCCAATACATGTGGTGCCCAAGAAGGTAGGCTTCACGGTTGAAACGAATGACCAGGGTGAACAAGTGGTGACCAGACCCTCAACAGGTTGGAGGGTCTGCATTGACTACCGCAAACGGAACACCGCTACCCAAAAGGATCACTTTCCCTTGCCCTTTATTGATCAGATCCTTGAAAGATTGGCAGGGAACAAGTATTTCTGCTTTTTAGATGGCTATTCTGGGTACAATCAGGTTGCAATCTTCCCTGATGATCAGGATAAGACAACTTTCACTAGTCCGTATGGCACTTTTGTGTTCAAGCGTGTGCCGTTTGGATTATGTAATGCACCTGCAACTTTCCAGCAGTGTATGATGTCCATTTTCTCGGACATGATTGATGAGTGCGTCGAGGTTTTTATAGATGACTTCTCCATTTACGGCTCGTCTTTCGACCAATGTCTCCTGCACTTAGAAAATGTGCTGAAGAGATGTAAGGAGACTGGTTTAGTCCTCAGCTGGGAGAAAAGTCACTTCATGGTACAGAAAGGTATTGTACTTGGGCATGTTGTGTCAAAAAGGGGCTTGGAAGTGGATAAGGCTAAAGTTGATTCTATTTCCAAACTTCCATTGCCCACGAATGTCAAACAGATTAGATCCTTTCTGGGCCATGCAAGTTTTTATAGGCGATTCATTAAGAATTTCAGCAAAATCTCTAGGCCACTTTGTGACTTATTGGCAAAAGAATCTTCCTTCGATTTTAATTCAAAGTGCGCCAAAGCTTTTCATACACTGAAGGAGGCCTTGACCTCTGCGCCTATTCTCCGAGCTCCTGACTGGACACTCCCATTTGAGTTGATGTGTGATGCTTTGGATTATGCAGTGGGAGTTGTTCTTGGACAGAGGGTTGAGGGAAAACCTCATGTGCTGCATTATGCTAGCAAAACTTTAACTGAACCACAGCAAAACTACACAGTCACTGAAAAGGAATTACTTGCTGTAGTTTTTGCTTTGGAGAAGTTTAGGTCTTACCTTCTTGGATCCAAGGTGGTCATTTTCACTGATCATGCGGCAGTGAAACATCTCATTGCCAAGAAAGATTCTAAGCCACGTTTAATTAGATGGATTCTACTCCTTTAAGAGTTTGACTTGGAGATTCGTGAAAAGAAAGGAGTGGAAAATGTAGTGGCTGACCACCTATCTTGCCTGCCCATTGATGACTCTCAATCTGGAGACATCCGTGAGACATTTCCCGATGAAACCCTTATGGCGGTAACACCGACTTCACCCTGGATGCAGATACAGTTAACTGCTTGGTCATTGGAGAAACCCCTGGCTCTTGGGATGCGCAAAAATGGAAGCGATTCATTTCCCATGCTAGATTCTTTCATTGGGAAGAGCCAGAATTATTTCATATTGGACAAGACCAAGTTTGGAGACGATGTGTGCCTGAAGAAGAGCAACAGAGTGTGTTGAGATTTTGCCATGAGCTTCATTGTGGAGGACACTTTGGTGCTAAGAAAACAGCTTCTAAGGTTCTCCAGTCCGATTTTTGGTGGCCTTCTTTATTTAAGGATTCCCATTACTCTGTTAAGGCCTGTCTCAGATGTCAACGGACTAGAACAATTGGGAAGTAGAATGAGATGCCCCAACACCCTATCCAACCTGTGGAAATTTTTGATGTTTGGGGGATAGACTTCATGGGTCCCTTCCCTTCGTCCCATGGATTTGAATATATCTTGGTGGCAGTGGATTACGTCTCCAAGTTGATAGAGGCCATTCCTACACGCACAAATGACCACTCTGTGGTTTTGAAATTTGTGAAGGCCAATATCATATCTCGCTTTGGCTGCCCCAAGACAATTATAAGTGATTTGGGACCTCATTTCCAGAACCATCATTTCAATCGGCTACTCAGGAGTCTGGGAGTTACTCATAAGATTGCTAGCCCTTATCACCCTCAGACAAGTGGCCAGGTTGAAGTCTCAAATAGGGAGCTCAAGAACATTTTAGAAAATACTGTTAGGCCAAATAGGAAGGACTGGTCCCAAAAGCTTGATGATGCTTTATGGGCCTATCGAACAGCCTACAAAACCCCTTTGGGTATGTCTCCCTTCCGGATTGTGTACGGAAAAGCGTGCCACTTACCTGTTGAACTTCAACATAGGGCACTTTGGGCTATATGAAGTGTTAACATGGATTTAGAGTAAGCTGGTAAAGCATGTTTACTGGAGTTGACTGAGCTTGAGGAACTGAGGAATGATGCTTATGATACCTCCCAAGCTTATAAAGAGAGAACTAAGGTCCTGCATGACAAGTACATCCTTAGAAAGACCTTTGAGCCCAACCAACAAGTCTGGCTTTTCAATTCTAGACTTAAGTTGTTTCCCAGAAAATTAAAAGCACGTTGGGATGGGCCTTATATTGTCACCAAAGTATTTCCGCATGGGGCTGTGGAGATCAAAAATCCTTCCTCTTCAGCACCTCCCTTCACCGTCAACGGCCAACGATTAAAACCTTATGTAACTTTGGATGGCTAGCTGGTTGACGAGCTCACTCTCGAGGAGCCTTAGCTTCTTTCTTTTCCGTCTCAGGTAATATCTTCCCTTAGTCTTTCTACTTTCAATGAGGACATTGTTTGAACTAGGCATGGGGGGATAGGACCTGAGGCATCTGTACATAGCATTTATACATAGTGCATTCATGCATTTAATTTAAATATTCTGCATTGCATACATTTGATCGAAAAAAAAAAAAATTTTACATCATTGAGCTTAACTGGCTAAGTCCTACATTCTTAGGCAAACCAGAACTTTAGGTTAGACTATGTTGACTCTAGGTGTCTGACTTTAGAAGCTAAGTTGAAGTACTAGCTCTAGACCTTTAGGGTTCTTTGTGGACTTAAAAACTCAAGTAGGAGTTAAGTTGCAGACCATTCCTCTAGAGGTTGAGGAAGGAAAGCGAGGGATTGAGTTAAAGGCTGGATAGTATCTGGTGTCTTTTTCTACCTTTTGGTTTACAGGTCCTCGTAACTAAAGCATCCACAATTCACACACACTTGGTCTTGTGTAAATAGTGATCACCTTAATTTCTTTCTTGGAAAAAAAATTTGGTTCTCTTAGTTCTGACTTAGGAGAAGTTTGAAAGCACAAGTTGATTGGAAGAGTTCCTATCGCAGGAGAGGTGGAATACATACTCACCTTGAGGATGCGATGATAACATGTCACCTCCTTGGCTCTTGTCTCTTAGGATATCTATCCTACTGGGGGCATGTAAGCGCATTGTGCGGTTAAGGTATCATGGGCGGCCCTATCTCGAAGAGATGATTGCCACAGGCCTGAATTCACTTTAGAAATCCATGGGTGATGCTATCTCGAAGTGTCGATTGCCAGGAGTTCTTGGGGTCACTATGGGCGGTGCTATCTCGAAGCATCAAAAGCCAGGCACCCTTTGAGGTTTGGTGATGGGGACAATGAATCCGACACAGACCGTGCTGATAGCTTATCCAAGGTTAAACTTAAAGGAATCAAATATAAAAAAATTATTAATTATTAATTTAAAAAAAATCTCTTTCTTACTCTCTTTCCTGGTTGGCAATCAAACCAACCTTAAATAACTCAGACCAATGCACATGCACGGATGCTTTAATCTCTAGGACCAATAAACCCTAAGGTAGAGTTGGAAATCAGAGAAACCTGTGCCTGCAACTCATCTTTAGCTGACCTAATCTGTAACTTAGCAACTACTTGGGAACCTTAGGTCTAAAGTTTGAACTTAACATGTTTCTAAGGGAAGATCGATTGGGTTGGCTAAGTCCACTTGAAGAGTTGGGTTGTTGCTTGAATTTGCTAGGGACTAGCAAAAACTAGGCATGGGGGCATTTGATGAGCCCATATTTGTGGCCTAATTAGTTACTTAAAGGCCTAGGAATTAGATTAATATTGGCATATAAATTGCATACAATAAGATGTAAATAGATTAGTCTAAGTATTCATTTATTTACATATTTCATGCATTGCATTCATACTTAGAATTCATTTAGAATAGCATGCATTAGAATAGTTAATATTTTAGGTTGCATTACATGCATTATTTTATTTCACATTTCTTTTAAGGGTTTGCACATAAATACCCATTTATTTCTTTTCTTTATTTTATTTGTTTCTTCTCCAACGGTTGCATGCAGGAGAATGTGCGAACTTAATGCACAGTGACAATTGTGGATCTCTGCACCCCACGATATCGTCACTTCACCTTCGCACACACCTGCGCTCCTCCTGCAGCATAAAAGAAGATACCCGCATCATCAGAAGGCAGGCCACCACCATTTTGACCCACCACTGCACAGAGCCTAGAGCTTCTTCATTCCACACCACTGGCCTCCTTCCGCGAGCGCAAGACCACTCCACCGCGGGCAGGCGGGGTGGCAGACCTCCGCGCCATCTATGGCTTGTGCATCACTGTGAGCGTGCGCCTGAGGGCCACGCAACCACTGCCAGCAACCACCGCCATCAACCACCTTAAGTTCCTCACTCCCGCGCCAGTTAAGATGTCTGGGTATGATCCTAGACGTCTGACCTCCCATATCTCCTTTCGTCTTCTTATGTTTTCTCCTTGCTCTGTTTCCCCTCCACTTCAACAAAACTCCCCTCGTCCGCGCCTGCACACTTACGCATAGGCCATCACATGCTCCTCCACCTCCACACACTTTTAGCAGCAGCTGAGAGCTGCAACCCTCCCAACGTGCAGTTCGAGTGCCCGCCTGTCCGTGTAGGGCTGCACAGCCTGTGCAAACTCCCCTCGCCCGTAGCTTGCAGTGTCCAGCAGCAGCAGCTGCACAGCAACACGCGCCCGCCTCTCCAACGCCCGGACACCAACCTGCAGCGCCTGCTAGCACCCAGCAGGCGCGCCTTCTCTTCCATGCGCACGTGTCCTCTCCAGCGCCCCGTCAGCAGCTCTGCACGCCAACACCTTCGCACTCGCCTGCGTGCCACCTATAGTAGTGTCGTTCTTGTGCGCCTTCCCCTTCAGCCCGCATCGCCTCTAGCAGGTGCGCTCTGCCCATGCGCGCCTGTGCGTGACCGCGCGTGCTCGTGCGTGCCCGCGCGAGCAACGCCGCGCCACCGTCCTCAGTAGGTGTAGCCTCCACCGGAAATCACCCTTCGCCGGAGCTCTGTTCGACCGACTCCAGCCATCTCGCAACCTGCCACCGCCATCGCCGCGAAGCCTTCGCTCCGACCAACTGACTCCCAGAAGGGTTCCTCGAACGAACCTCTCTCCCGTGCGCAAGGAGGAGAGAGGTAGAATCCTCTGTTTTTGGTGATATTAATATTTACATTTCATGCCATTTCCACGAAAAAGCTTTTATTTATTATTATTTTATTATGGTGATTTTATGCAAAGAACCTCCTTCTTTCTCGTAAATGCAAAATCAGTATGTTAAAGTCTTTTTATCTTGATTGAAAAGTGATTTTGGGTTGATTTCTTGACGAAATTAATAGTGATCATTGGTTTTTGACCTTGGCGAGTTTAAATAGGCCATTGCCTCCCTGTGGACACGACCCGCTAATAATTAAGTGGTTATATTAATTGTTGATTAGTTGATTTTTCCACCACATGGAACTACAAAAGATGCATCATTTTATGTGAAAACGACTTTAAAAGCGAAGAATCGACTCATCACAATGCACGTGCACGGATGCTTTTATCTCTAGGATCAATAAACCCTAGGGTAGAGTTAGAAATCAAGGAAACCTGTGCTTACAACTCGTCCTTAGCTGACCTAGTCTGTAGCTCAACAACTACTTGGGTACCTTATGATCTAGGGTTTGATTGTTCAACCTAATTTCTATGGAAAGGTCAATTGAGTTAGCTTGGATAACTTGGAGTGTTAAGTCATGCTTGAATTTGCTAGTCCCTGGCAAAAGCTAGCCATGAGGACATTTGATGAGCCCATATTTGTGGGCCAATTAGTTACTTAAGTGCCTAGGCATTAGATTAATATTAGCATATACATAGCTTGCATTAAGATATAAATAATTTAGTTTATATATTTGCTTGTATGCAGTCCATATATAAATTATTTAGCATGCATTAGAATAACATGCATTAGTCTTTAGGTTACATTATATGCATATATTAGAATTAACATTTTTTTTTTGAAACTGCGAGGAAAGCTATCGTGCTACGATAGCAAGCTGGAGGGCATTTTATTTCATACTATTCAAAAAGAACAATGGAGAATTACACATTGGATCCCCATCTATATATAGAATTAACATTTTATTGAGGGTTTGTACATAAATAGACCAATATTTTTATTATTTGTTTTTATTCTCTCTTCTCTACAGTGAATATGCTGCCTCTCTGCCACCAGCTGCCCGCATTGAAGACCTGCATTCAAGGATGAGTGGGAGAGGTGGATCTGGTCGGGCCAGCTGAGACTACAAGGGAGAGGAGGAGGCAACCGGGCACTGGGAGGGCACCACCCACTCCATCACCGTGCTCCGCTCCCACCGTGGGTCTCCTGGTCGAGCGTTGCCATACCGTGGGTTGGTAGGGTGACAGTCCGTCGTGCCAATCCGGCGAGCTCGGCCATTCACCGAATAACCCATCACCTCCACGTTGACCACCGCCATCAACAGAGCAACCATCACTGCAGCCACTGCAACTCCACGCCACAACACGCCCGCAGTAGCAGCACCTGCGGCCGCGCTCCTCCAGCAGCTCCAGACCGTGCGCACCGCGCACACCTCCAAACTATGCCACGAGCACCTGCCTCACACACCGCCTGCAGCAGCAAGTAGCATCCGCCCACAGCTGTAGCAACACGCGCAGCAACATGTGCCCCCTCGCCTCCAGCGTGCAGCCCCCTTCAGCAGCGTGCCCTGCGTGCTCGTGCCCCCTTTAGTAGCACCACACCCTGTGCCCGTGCAGCCCTCCAGCAGTGCATGCCCCTTGCCTTCACTCCCAACGCACAGCACCGCTTCTGTAGCTTGCGGCCCGCAGTAGCAGCACCTGCTGTCGCCCTCCTCTAGCAGCTTCCCCGCACGTGCCCGCACAGCCTGCGCATGCCCTTGTCGACACCTCCAGTTCACGTGCGTGCTGTTGCACTTCCTCGCGTGTGTGCCTTCGCAAGCGCACACCAGCAGCAGTGACAACCATCGCCGCTGCTCCTCTCCTTCGACCGGCCACCTCCAGCCACGTCGTGCCTCGCCACCACCACCAAAACAAGTGGCCCAGCAGTAGCTACCTCCGACGAGCTCCTCCCCTCTGGCTTTCGCCTCTCCTCCACACGCGAGCAAGGGGAAGAATCTCCCCTGTTTTGCTATAGTGAAGAGGGTATTAGTATTTACATCTTTTGCCATTGTGAGATTTTATTAATATTTTATTATGTCACATTGCAAAATAAATCCTTCAAATGTGCACAATTGCTATTTCAGCATTAGTTCTCGTTGTTTACTTTATCTGAAAGCGATTTTGGCTCGATTTCTTGATGAAATTAATAGTGAACATCAGTTTATGACCCTTGCAAGTTTAAATAGGCCATTGCCTCCCTATGGATATGACCCATTCCTAATTGAGTGGTTATTTTAATTATTTTAATTAGTCGATTTTCCACCACTTGGAAATACGACGACAAATCATCTTAATCATCATTTTCGAAAGCGAAAATTGACTCATCAGGCATGCACCTTATGAGGCATTGTATGGCCAGAAGTGTATGGCTCTCTTGAGTTGGGTTGAGGTTGGGACCAAGTGGGAGGTTGGTCCGAGGGTGATCCACCAAATCTAAGAGGTAATAGAGCAGATCCACAGATGACTTCGCACTGTCAGGAGAAGGCAAAAGACCTATGCTAATTGGAAGCGTAGGGAGGTGTAGTTTAAGGGTGGAGACCATGTCTTCCTCCATGTTTTGCCCATGAAGGGTTTGTAGAGGTTTAGGGTGCTAGGGAAACTCACACCAAGGTTTGTGGGACCTTTCGAGGTTTTAGAGCAGGTTGGACCCATTGCCTATCGGCTTGCACTCCTACCACAGTTGTTCGATTGGCATGATGTGTTTATATGTCCAACCTAAGGAGATACGTTGCAGACCCCAGCCATGTATTAAGCCACAAGAACATTGAGGTTGGGGACGACCTAACCTATCCAGAGAGATTAGTACAGATTCAAGATCGGGCCGTCAAGAGATTAGGACGGAAGGAGGTGCCTCTGATGAAGGTTCTATGGAGGAGCCAGAGGTATGAGGAGGCGATGTAGGAGCCTAAGGCGGAGATGCGAGATCGGTACTTGAAGCTTTTTGTGGGTACGTATTTCTAAAAGACTTTAGTCCTCATTAAGTTTGTTATGCACTCGTTTCCTTTCATTTCATGCGTCATAGTTGAGCCCAAGTTTCAACGGTGAAACTTCCTTTAAGTTTATTATATTAAAATGACACTGGGGACCATTGAGGAAATTCTAAATTCCCTAGGGTGGTTTCTGTAATTTTCACCTGTCAAGACAACCACCTGAAGGTCACCTTGTAACTTTCTAAACTTCGGGGGTTACTACAACAAAACAGGTCAAAAGCAATGAAAAGATAACAACGATTACTAATATTTGTCATTATATCTTAAATATAACAACGATTTAGATTATTCGTCATTATTTCTTCTAAAGTGGACAACGATTTTATATATTCGTCATTAATCATGACAACAAAAAAAATTGTTGCTATTATTTATCGATAGCGATGAATAATCGTCGTTAAATTATTATTTATTAAAAAAAATATATAACTCTGCTTATAATTTTCCCAAACATTAAACCCTCCCCCCTCTCCAAACCACCCCAACCCAATGAGCTCCAACGACCTCATGGAGACTTCACTCACCACTAAACTACTTCACTCACCACTCTTACCCTTCCGGTCTGGTGGAGGAGTAGCAGGAGACAATGCTTTCCTCCTCCTCCAACACATATCTCCTCCTCTACTAATAATATTTAAGTCCCTCCTTTCATGGCCCTCCTAAACCCTAACCCCTTCCCCTTTACTTCTCTGCCGCCCTCCCCCCTCGCCACTTCCGCTCCTATCCTACGCCGTCGCCGATGCGCCCTTCCCCTCCTTTGCCTCCTTCCTCGATAGGCTTCGCCTGCGAGATTCCCATGCGCAGGGGATCAGAGTCAATGCCAAGGAGGATGGCAGGAAGAGGTGAAGGAGAAGGTGATGGTGGTGGTCTTGCGACGTAGCTACCTTAAGGGCAACCCAATGCCAAGGAGGAAGAGAGAGGTCGACTCCTACCACATTCCCCTCGTTCTTCTTCCAAATTTCGAGATCTAGATCTTATCTCCTCATTCTCACCCTTAGATCTGAATATGTGCATTTGCTCCTTCTGCTTGTCATCGATCTGCTTCATTTTTGCTGATTTCGCAAGATATCAATCTTAGGGTTTTGAGATTGAAGTTGAATATCAAGTTTTGTGGCGTGACGTTGTTTGATCATCTCAATTGTGTCCAAGGTGATTATTTGTGGATACCTCAAGCTCGTCCCTGTGATTGGGGACTACATGGACATCGAGGTACCATAGCTGCACCAGAAGGGTCTGGAACGTCACCAAGCACGCCAATAGTGTTGAGATCAACAAGCAGGTAATCCATCTTCTTCTTTTCTGAAGTGGATTGGTGAGTTGAATATGAATCGAAGAGATTTAATATGCGTTCGTTGTAGTACACTCCTAAATCGCACAACATTTAAATTTATAAAACTCATATTCTAATTGGAGTCCGAGGTCGTTCGCAGGGAGCAAATGTGTTATTCATTCATTGATCTTTATTTAGAATAAATAAGCACAATAAATTGAGCACAATAACAGATATTCAATAAATGGATTACTCTAATTGATATTCAAATGTAAATCAAAGGATCATGAGACAAAAAGAATAGAAACACAAAATAATGGTGATTTGAATCACCAATTATTCATCTTAATTATGCATATACCGAAGCATTTGTATCATTCAAATAATTCAACAGTTTTCTCAATCAACTCAACTTAGGTACTCAAATGATTCAACAGTACCCAGAATCAACCTCAATCAGATATCTTAACCTTCACATATTAGGGCTTCACAGAAGTCACACAAGGGTGCCAACCTTCACAAGGCCTTCAAGCACAAGGCCTCTTCAGATGCTAAGTGTGAGAGCCTCTATCTCCCTTCAGCACATGCCCTAGGCACTTCGGAGTAAACCCCCCCTCCTCCTCACAAATCTCTCCTCTTCCTTCTCTCTCAGACCAGGGGTAATCGGGTTTAATATCAGGTAATCGGATCTTGAAGAGTGGCCAGACCCGTGGGCGTATGCACGGGCGAGGAGTGAAAGTGCGAGGAGGCACGTGAAGCGGGTACCCAGCCCCCGGTGTACTAGGCAACTAGGTCAAGGCACAAAATCAATTTAAGCCCGATCGTGAGTCTATCCACTTATGAGGTGGAACTATGTCCCTACCTCCCTTCATGCATAGCAGCAACTGCATGGAGCACCAAATTGAAGCAGCTGGAACTTGTATTGTCTCAATTGACACTTGAAATTTCTTTAGGATTTGGAATTGTGACAAGAGAAGGTAGCAGCAAGTTATTGGATGACTGGAGATGCCCTGCTGTGACCGGAGAAGACGAGGGCGGCGGTGGCATCCGACGGAGTACTTGCAAGGAGAAATATGGGCTAAACGCTCCAGTTAGATATCTCGTGAGCTTCGTCGGAGGACGACGAAGGTGATGGTGGGGTTCTTGTGGCATGTGGAGGTGTGTGGTGACGTGATGAAGTCAGGGAAGAGGTGCGGTGAGGGTGGTGTTTGGTTGAGATTTGGAGTGGTTAATCTGTGAAATAAGTAGAGGTGTTTTGTTGGTAGAAGTGAGGCGGAGGTTGTGGGATCGGTTGTGTGGAGTTTGGTGGCTTGTGGAGGGCGGACGATCTCACCGGAGTTCAGCTGGAGCGGGGGAAGACGAAGGGCATGAGGGCATGTTAGCGGTTGAAAAGGAGAGGAAGGAGTTGGGGAGATTAAGAAGAGTAAGAGGAAGAAGCTAAGCTAGCTAAAGGACGAAGGGGATCGAGAAGAGGTGCCGGCTGTGATTGGCCGGCACCAGAGAAGGTGGAACCTCTACTGGTGGAACGGCGATGACGAAGAGGTTGTAGTTGACGGGGCTTTGGCCGACCATCGTCAGAAGAAGGTAAGGAAGAAGGCGGTGCTTCCAATTTGATGGTTGGAGGCACGGACCAGGGGGAATGAGGAGGTCGCCGGAGTCGGTGGAGCTTGAGGTCGAAGAGAACGGAAGAAGATTTTTAACCTAGAAACGACTAACAAGCTTGGTTTCGCAATGGGGAAGCTTTTATATAACTCCTGAGCAAGTTCTAAATAGGAAACAACCATGATTGCATAGGGAATAGGTCAAAGAAATCCATGAATTTTCATTGATTCGCATGAGCTTCCTACTTCAAATTTGAGCTTGAGATCACGTTTAGATGGAAGAGGATCTTGTTGCAATCATCTCCAATTTTGGAGGAGATTGGATGTTGATTGAAGGAGATGCGCACGGTCAAAGTCGGTGTGGTGAGAGTTGGCCGTGTGCATTAGGAAACCTTGAAGTTTCAAGCGGTAGGGGCTGATTTGTGAAGAAGAAGACAAAAGGTAGAGGGCTATTTGTAATTAATTCGAAAATTAAGGGCCTTGATGTGAGGAATAGAGATGTTGTGGACTAAATTATAAACTAGGTCAAGATGGACTCTGATTGGGCCCAAATTTTGTTAAAAACCTAATTTGAACCCAAGGAATCTAGTGGTGAAGTTGGATTTGAGTTTTGACCAAGTTTGACTAGGAAATTTACATAGAAACCTAAAGTAGGGCAGAAATTCGTCTGAGACTCTGTTCAAGGTCAAAATAGGTTTGGATGGTCAAATCAACGATACCAAATCTCAAGGAATATTTGTCTATGATTTTTAGGATATTTAGATGAATTTTATCCTGACCAGAACCTCAGTAATTTAAGCGAGTATGAAATTAGGATTTTGGGTGCTGAATCAGTTCTCGAAAAGTGTGAAACCTTGTTTCTGTCTGTGTAGACCCTCTTATTAGGCTTAATGCTCATTAGACCTTCGATTAACCCCTGGGAAACTCCGTGGTTACTTTGCTTTCATGATATGATGTTAAAACTACAAAATTAACCTTGTTTTAATGTTCTTCTCTCAGAATGGATATGCAAGGAATTATGGTTCTCAGGCGATTATGTAGGAGCATTTGTCAATTAATAATGACTAATTAAAGCTAGTTATGGCTCATGATGATGCTATCATCATACCCCTATGCCTAACTTTTACTAATCCCTTAACAAAATCTTATGAAAAGAACTAGATCTTTAGACCATGCATTGATGTTCAGATGCCTAATTTGTTCCACTCTCTAGAAATTAGGTAAGAATGCCAACAATAGGCCTAGAGGTACTCAAGTATCAATCAAGATCTAGACCTGACCAGCTTTAGCCTGAGTCTTCCATGAAGGTTTCTAAGGCTTGCAAAAACTACCCAAAGGTTTGTTGAACCCAGCGGTTAATGCACTCGTGCGTAGAGTGTAGCATGTCTAGGTTCAATTTGCCAATGCATTTTTGTAAGAAAGAGATAGAGAAATTTTTTCATTTGGAGAGTTTTCTCTCTTTTCTTCTTATTTCTCCCTAAATCCAGCCTCGAATTGGCCCTAAACACGGTCTGTATCGAATTCCTTATCCCCACCATCAATCCTCGAAGGGTCCCTAGCTTTCGATGCTTCAGGATAGCACTGCCCATGGAAACCCCCAGAACCCTAGCTTTCGACACTTCGAGATAGTGTCACCCATGGAATTCTGTAACTAAATTCAAGCCTTGGCAATCGACATTTCGGAATAATCTCGCGTATGGCACTTGAACCAGCATAAGGTGCTTACATGCACCCAGTAGGATATTTAGATATCCTAGGAGACAAGCACCGAGGAGATGATATGTTATTATGCATCTTCGAGGGGAATTTCCCACCTCTCCGCGCCAGGAACTCATCCAATCAACTTATGTTGACGAGCTACTCCAAGGCTAGATCTTTAAGATGACTTTTCATAACAGAATACCTTTTGGCATGTTTTTCTTTATTAAGCACACTGAACCAGACTTAGTGTGTGAATTTTTTGGGTGCTTAGGTTCCAAGTCCTGCAACCCAAAGGGTAAGCAACGGGGTCGAATAATGCCCAAGCCTTAGACCTACTACATCAGCTTCGCACTTTCCTCAACCTCTCAAGGACTAATCCTTATCTTTATCATTTCAGCACTTACTATTTTCTTTTGATTAGGTCTAGAACTTAAGTACATTCCATAATCAATTGCTATGACTATCATTTTTTCTTAATTTTGCTCCTTTTTGACATTTGAATCTCTTCCTCTTTTCCTCAAGAAATATTTTCAATCATTTCTCAAAATTTCCTCCCCTTTTTTCAATTTTTTATTTTTCATTTTTTTATTTTTTATCATTTTTGAATATGTTTTTTCTTTTGTGAGAACCCCTTAGAGAATTGAATTTTCATATGCTTGCATTTTAACAACCCCCCATGCCTAAGTTTTTCAATATCCTCATTGTAAACTAGGAGGGTACAAATTCAGTTTGGTCCAAGTGTTTTGGAACAGGGTCAAAAGGTGGTTGAACAGGTCAGGATGATTGTTGTGGATGATTTCAAGCTTTGATATAAGTACAAGGGTGGAGTTGACTATTCTAAAGTTGAACTCAAAAGTGTAGTAGGAGTATAGTTCCAAAAGATGATCAGAAGGGTCTTAGGTTTTTGGAATGACAGGTTGCCTCCCGTTAAGCATTAAATTTAATGCTTTCAGCCGAGTAGAAGGTGGTCAAGGAGAAGGGGTGGTCAAATCAGAGGAGTTTTGTAGAATAAACACCTTGATAAATAGCATGGTTTGTCTAACTAGGTGCTTATTCAGATCAACAGGCTGATGATGTAGACCAAACCCAATCAGTCTGGTGGGTTTATGGATGTAAATCAGTAGATGTGGAGCCCACCAGATACTTTGAGGCTCAAAGAGACATGGAAATGAAAATCTAGGGTTTGGCTGAATCGGCTCAGCCTTATCAGCGTAGGGATCCTCAAAAGAACAAGGGTCTGTAGAGGATGTAGGAACCCTACAGGTGAGATCAAAGAAGGATAGGAAGTGATTAACAGTCTGATCAATGTTTGAAACCCGATCAAAAGATGAAAGAGAATCATATTCAACCAGATTAGAGAGAGGTGAATTAGAATAGAAGTTGATTTCGGTGGCGGGTCGAGGTTGGCATCGAATTTTGGAAGGCTCTATATGTGTATCGGAAGGTGTGGCTTGTCTGAGATTCAAATAATTGGTCTCAACATCAAAATCAAAGAACGGATCATGGATGCTGAGGTCGTAAACTGGCTCTTAATCATCAGGAAACAAAGGTTCTCCGAAATCAGAGTATGATTTGAAATCATTGAAGAATTTGTGAAAATCAATTTCTAAACCTGATTCTAGATCGGGATTTCCACCATTGAATGAATCATGATGTGTAGAATTAACAACCTGACTTGGATCTAACTTAATCTCAAATTCTAAGCTCAAAGAGGTGTTCTTATTAGGCATAGACTTAGGTTCTTGTCTCCTAGGATAGATCCAATCAAAATCCAATTCTTCCAACTCCTTGATTTCTATATTGTAAATCGGTATGACTTACGAAAAATCAATTTGTATTTTTGAGGAGGTTGGAGAGGTGTAATCATCAAACATAGGCCTATAATCATAGTTTAGATCTAAAATCTGATTCTCATCACATTGGGCCTCATGATCATCCCAAATAGGCTTAGATCTAAATTCTAGGTCAAGGGTAGGAATTGGGTCACTAGATTTGGACTTGATTCTACTGGGATGTCAGAATTACTCTCGAGGATTACCTTAACAGGATAAGGTTCGGGAATTACATCCTCGAGAGGTTCTGATTCAAGCTTACTACAGGTGTTTGAGAATTCAAGGCATGATGGACCAGCTTCATGGTTTTCTAAGGTTGGTTCAGAATCAAGAACACCTGCAATTGGATCCCCCCAACCCATGTCAAGGTTAGGTATGTCAATTTGCACGAAGTTTGAATCAGATTCCATTTGGGTTGGGGGTCCACAACAACCTTGATTTTCAAACTCGAGTTCTGGGAAATCATGTTGATCCTCAATATTACTCCAGGATGTTTCATCAATCTCTAAATGTTGATATGGGTATTTTTGCTCAATGGCTTGTTATAATGTATTTAGCATATATCCACATATCTCAATAAGACCCTGGTGTATCACCCAAAGTTGTGGATTTGACAGACATTGTATATACTCAGTACTGTGTAGTCTCCACAATTCACTGTATTCTGATAAAAGCTCATCCCTGGTTGAACCATGTATCATTTGTGTAAATATCATTCTAGCACGTTTCATAATATGGGTTGTTGTTTATGGTATATTAACCTGAATGTGTCTAGATGGATATGAGTTTTTGTAATATTCATCATGACATCTAAGAACATCCTCAATCATCTTTTCTTTCATGCTCATTTGGGATTCAAGTTTCCTAAAAATTCTTCCTAAATTATCAGGTTGCATTTTCAAATCAGGTAGTGGATTAAGATGTAGAATCAAATTCACATTCAGATTGAAGCGATTAGATCATATCAGAAATCTCCAAGAAGATGAACTTTAATTAGGCCTCTAGGTCAAAAACCTGGAGACCTTTCTTGTGTATGTGCTCTAAAGAAAGATGAGGGACTGGATATGAATTGGACCCAATTAAGGCACCCAAAGACTTTTGGATGACTAAGGCTATTTCAAGGCAGATGATACCTCTGAATCAGAAATCCACATACTTGAGAAGTGCTTGGGCAGCTAGGAAGGGAGAGTCCTGTAAAGACCCCTACACAGTAGAGCGTTCCCACGGGTTACAGGGTTTCCCCCACCCGACCATCCTTATCACTGTGGTTCCAAGTAAACCGGAATGTATGAATTGGGACCTTAAGTCTACCAATTTTAGTCTTGGTTTGTGCCTTAGATTTCACTTGATTAGAAGTTGATTCAATTTGTGACCTAATTTAGAGGTTGATTGGCCCACAAGGTAGACCAACTTCACCTGACCTGCCCTAAAGGATTGAAGATGAAATCTGAGTCAAGACCCAAAGATCACCCTGAATTGACTCTCAGGTTATTAGGTCCAAAGTTTTAGGATTCAAGTGAATTTAGAGCTTGATTTTAGGGTTTTCCTTGAATAGCTCTTTTCAAACAAGAGCTTGGGTAGCAAACAAATGCGGGAAGATTAATTTCCTTTAACACATGCAAGTGTGTATTAGCACCTCAAAACCCTAATTGGTTTTATTTCAAATCCAATTTGATCTCAAATGTACACCTTAGACTCAAATAAGAAGGTGAGTAGTCCAACATGTTTAAAATTTAAGCGCAAATCCCTAATAGGTACACGAAATCAAGGTAGGGACCTCTAAACAAATCATCTCATCTTCAATCAAATGTCAAATTAAGTTTGCAAATTAGGAATCTTTTGCCTTTTGAATGATAATTACTAAGTAAATAAGGCAGATGAATCTTAATTGATTTGTTTCATTTTCACTCTTCCCAAGATTAGGAGGTTGATTTAGGGAAGAAGAGAAAGTTTACCTGCCCCTGGAGTGGTTAATTGCACGGAAGATCTCTTCATGATGTACCTTGTAAAATTACAAGCAAAGCAAATAGGGTAAGTTAGTGCTCATATAAATCAAGAAAGATAAAGCTAATGGTGAATTACGCGTTACTCCCCGGCAACGGTGCCAAAATGTTGTATGCGAACCGAGGAGATTTAATATGTGTTCATTGTAGTACACTCCTAAATCACACAACATTTAAATTTATAAAACTCATATTCTAATTGGAGTCTGAGGTCGTTCACAGGGAGAAAATGTGGAATTCACACATTGATTTTTATTTAGAATAAATAAGCACAATAACATATATTCAATAAATGGATTGCTCTAATTGATATTCAAATGTAAATCAAAGGATCATGAGACAAAAAGAATAGAAAAACAAAATAATGGTGATTTCAATCACCAATTATTTATCTTAATTAAGCATATACCCAAGCATTTGTATCATTAAAAAAATTCAACAGTTTTCTCAATCAACTCAACTTAGGTACTCAAATGATTCAACAGTACCCAGAATCAATCTCAATCAGACATCTTAACCTTCACATATCAAAGCTTCATAGAAGGCACACAAGGGTGCCAACCTTCACAAGGCCTTTAAGCACAAGGTCTCTTCAAGCACAGCTTTCTCAAGAACAAGGCCTTCTAGCACAAGGGCTCTTCAGATGATAAGTGTGAGAGCCTCTCTCTCCCTTCAACACATGCCCTAGGCACTTCAGAGCAAAACCCCCCCTCCTCCTCACATATCTCTCCTCTTCCTTCTCTCTCAGACCAAGGGTAATCGGGTTTAATATTGGGTAATCGGATCCTGAAGAGTGGCCAGACCCGTGAGCGTATGCACGGGCGAGGCGTGAAGGCACGAGGAGGTGCGTGAAGTGGGGACCCAATGGCGACGTTCGTCGTTCGTATGTTGCATTTCTTGCTCTTAATGATTAATTCGTTATAGTATATTACAAACAACGATCACCAGTTTACAATTTATTACTCGGAATTAAAACTTTCCCGAGGTCGAACTCAGGGAGCACACGCCATTCGAGAAACATAAATTCACAATTCTATTACAAAAAGAATAAAAGAGAGAGAGAGTGAGTGAGCAAAAGTTCTCTTTTTGGCTTTTTCTTCTTCTCTCTTCTTCTTCTCTTTCAGCCGGTTCTCTTCTTCAGTCTGCCTTCTTTCTTCTTCTTTTTCTTTGCTGTAGCTGCCTCCTCTTTCTTTCTTTCTTCAGCTGCTGCGTCCTTCTTCTTCTTCCTCCTTCTCTTCTTCTCTGATTTTCTTCTTTCTCTTTTCTTCCTTGATCCGAACGTCTGATTCTTCGCGTCGGATGCCTTAACGACGCTGTTGCTACAGTGCCCCTGCTGTCTTCTTTTCTTCTGCAGCTTCTTCTTCTCTTCACCGCGGCCTCTCCTTTACTTTCTTCTTCTGCTGCAGGAGCCTCTTTTTCTCTTTCTTTTCTCTCTTTTCTCTTGGCTTCTTCTGTGCGGCAGAGGCTCCCTCCTCTTTTCCTTTCTTTTTCTCTAGCCCTTCCTTCTTCCTTAGCTCCTTCCTTCTTCCTTCTTCTTCTTCCCTGTTGCTGCTTCTTTGAGGCTAAGTCCTTGCTGCCCTTCTTCTTCTTCTTTCCTACCTGTTCCCTGCACACACACACAAAGTAAAACCTACCCCTACCCTTCCCTCGCGGCTCTCTCTCTCTCTGAATCTCTCTTGGGTACGCTCTCCCAGAGCCGGGTTATCAGGTCGGTCACGCGCCCGAGTCCAAGAGCACCGGCGTGGGTGTGGTGCGCGAGGAGTGCACAGGAGTGAGGGCTAATCGGGTCGTGGGTCAGATCCGTGGACGAGACCCAGTGGATAGGTGAGGAGGGACCTCACCCCAGTGTTTCGAGGCGAACAACCTAGAACACTTTTTCAATTTATGTGTGGGCGTGCGCCCACACACTTTCGAGGTGGGACTAAAGTCCCACCTGCTGCTGCGCGCGCCTGCAGGTAGGAAGCCTCGAGCAATTGGGGTAGCAGCCGAGGCTTGCGACCCTAATTGAAGACCTGGGCACACTCACGGAAGTATTCTGCATCGCCTGGGGCTTGCACCTGGAGCTGAAGAGGCTTGGAGCAGCTTGCGAGCTTGCTCCAAGCTTGTAGTCAATGGCGGCGAGGGGGTGCGACCTGAAAACACTAAAACGGCCTCGCGGCCACGTCAGAAAGCTCAGGGAACTTCTCCAGAGCGCGGCAAAGGCAGTGTGGGGGTCGATGTGGCGTGGGGAGGCTGGAGTGTGCGTGCCTAGGGCACACTGTGTGCGTGAGAGTGGGTGTGTTCGGGGGGTGTTCTGGGTGTGTGGAGTGGTGGTGTGAGTGGGGGAAATGCTTGAGTGGAGTGAGGGGAAGCTTATGGGCTTGTCGGTGAGGGGTGGGATGGCCTGTGGAGGTGGAGCAACCTCGCCGGAGTTGGTGGCCGGAGGTGGAACAGATGGAGGTGGTAGTGGCAGTCGAGGGGTTAAAAGTGACAATTGAAGAGGGGGAAATTAAGAGGAGAGTAAGAGGAAGAGTTTGACCTATTTAACTGGCGAAGGCGCTCAGTGCATGCCTGCCGACGCCGGAGATGAAGGTGCCCAGAGGGGAGTAACGGCGACGAGGAAGAGGTTGGGAAGGCGCCAGCTGGTGTGGCCTGGCATGGGAAGACGAGGCGGAGTGAGCTCTGCTGCAGGTATGGTAGCAGGGCGACGAAAGGAGGAGGAAGGGCCACCAGAGCCTGCAGATGTTTGGCCGTGGGAGGAGGAGATGAAGTTGGGGGGGGGATCCTCGGCCAAATCAGGCTTGCCAGAAACGGCTGCCCCTACCGCTTCTTATAAAGGTGCTGGCGAGGAGAGGATCTCCAGGGGGCGACGTGGGGAGCTCGCTGGAGAATGGCCAGAAAGCAGACCCATGCCTGTCGTGCGTTCGCATGAGAGGCATGGGCAGCTGCAGGTCAAAGGGGAGGGTCCCTACGAAAAAGGACGACGAAGGGAACCCCCCTTTCGTTCCTGAGAGCAGCCCCCATACACTGCGCGGCGCCATCCTCCGCGCAAGGTCGTTGGAGGTATGGGCGCCTGCGTGGGGTGGCAAAGGGGCTGTTCTGCAAAGAATGAAAGAGAAGATAGGGGGCTAAATGCAAGGGTTCAAAAAGATAAGGGTCAAAAAGTAATTCAAGAGGACCAATTTGTAAAGTTGGTCAAAATGGTCTTCTCTTAGACCCAAATTTTTGTACCAACCTAATTTGGACCTAAGGAATTCAATGGTGTAATTTGATTTTAGGTTTGACCACGTTTGATTGGTTAATTTTCACAAAAACCCAAGTTAGGTCAAAATTTGGGTATGATTCTCAATTTAGGTCAAAACAGGTTCTACTGGCTAAATTGAAGGTTTTAAACCCTAGAGGATGTTTTTCCATGATTTTTAGAGGATTTATTTGACTTTTACCTTACCATAAATTTGTGAATTGAAGCGGGTTTGTTTTTAGGGTTACAGAATGTCTTTTAATTCCTAGAAGTTGCTATAATCCTTTTCGGCTCAAGTTATCCCACTTTCTTTCTTATTAAGCCCTTTTGACCTGTATTCAGACCCTTAGACACCCTGATTGTGTACTGCATTGGTTAAATTGCAGTTTTACCCCTTATGACTTGTTTTATTCTTCAATTTAGAATTCTCTGAGTTAGGCTTTTCTTTGGATTTTGTAGGAGCTTTTGCACACGTAGTTAGATCAAATTGTGCTAGTTAGGGTTCATGATGAGGCTCTCATCACCCAACCCCTGATGTACTGGGCAACCAGGTCAAGGCACAAAATCAATTTAAGCCTGGTCACGTGTCTATCCACTTACGAGGTGGGACTATGTCCCTGCCTCCCTTCGCTCACAGCAGCAACCGCATGGAGCATCAAATCGAAGTAGCTGGAAATTGTATTGCCTCAATTGACACCTGAACTTTCTTCAGGATCTGGAGTCGCGTCAAGAGAAGGCAGCAACAAGTTATTGGATGACTGGAGATGCCCTACTGTGATCGAAGAAGACGAGGGTGGCGATGGCGTCTGACGAAGTACCTGCAAGGAGAAATATGGGCTAAAGACCCCAGTTAGATATCTCCTGAGCTTCGCCGAAGGACAGCAAAGGTGATTGTGGTGTTCTTATGGCTTGCGGAGGTGTATGGTGACATGACGAAGTCAGGGAAGAGGTGCGGTGAGGGTGGTGTTCGGTGGAGCTTTGGAGTGGTTAATTTGCGAAATAAATAGAGGGGTTTTGTTGGTGGAAGTGTGGCAGAGGTTGTGGGACTGGATGCATGGAGTTTAGTGGCTTGTGGAGGGCAGATGACCTCACCGGAGTTTGGTCGGAGCAGAGGAAGATGAAGGGCGTGAGGGCATGTTGGCGGTTGAAATAGGAGAGGAAGGAGTTAGGGAGATTAAGAAGAGTAAGAGAAAGAAGCTAAGCTAGCTAAAAAATGAAGGGGGTTGAGGAGAGGTGCCAGTTGTGATTGGCCAACGCCGAAGAAGGTGGAACCTCCGGTGGTGGAACGGCGACGACGAAGTGGTTGTAGTCAATGGGGCTTTGGCCGGCCATCGTTGGAAGAAGGCAAGGAAGAAAGCAGTGCTTCCAATTTGATGGTTGGAGGTACGAACCAGGAGGAATGAGGAGATCGCCGGAGTTGGTGGAGCTTGAGGCCGAAGAGAAGGGAAGAAGATTTCCCACCTAGAAATGACTAAGCAGCTTGGTTTCTCAATGGGGAAGCTTTTATAGAACTCTTGAGCAAGTTTTAAACAGGAAACGGCCATGATTGCTTGGGAAATAGGTCAAAGAAACCCATGGATTTTCATGAATTCGCGCGAGCTTCCTGCTTCGAATCCGAGCTTGAGATCACGTTCAGATGGAAGAGGATCTTGTTGCGATCATCTCCAATTTTGGAGATTGGATGTTGATTGAGGGAGATGCATACAGTCAAAGTTAGTGTGGTGAGAATTGACTGTGTGCATTAGGAAATCTTGAAGTTTCAGGTGGCAGGGGCTGATTTGTGAAGTAGACGACAAAAGGTGGGACGCTATTTGTAATTAATTCGAAAGTTAAGGGCCTGGATGTGAGGAATAGAGATCTTGGAGACTAAATTGCAAACTTGGTCAAGATGGACTCTGATTGGGCCCAAATTTTGGTACAAACCTAATTTTGACCCAAGAAATCTAGTGCTGAAGTCAGATTTAAGTTTTTACCAAGCTTGATTGGGAAATTTACATAGAAACCCAAATTAGGGCAGAAATTCGTCTGAGACTCTATTTAAGGTCAAAATAGGTTTGGATGGTCAAATCAAGGATACCAAATCTCATGGAATATTTTTCTATGATTTTGAGGATATTTAGATGAATTTTATCCTAATCATAACCTCAATAATTTAAGTGGATCTGAAATTAGGGTTTTAGGTAATGAATTAGTTCTCGAAAAGTGTGAAATCCTGTTTCTGTCTATGTAGGACCTCTTATTAGACTGTAATGCTCATTAGACCTTAGATTAACTCCTAGCAAGCCCTGTGCTTACTGTGCTTTAATGACATGATGTTAAAACTGTAAAATTAACCCTATTTTAATGTTCTCTCAGAATGGATACGCAAGGAATTATGGCTCTTAGGCAACTATATAGGAGCATTTGTCACTTGTTTATGACTAATTAAAGCTAGTTTGGCTCATGATGATGTTATCATCACAGTGAGATGTATTATTGCTTTCGATCTGATGCCCTTTTTAGGGTATGATGGCACTAAATCGTAAGAAAGTTGGTTGCTTCCTAATGAATGGTTGAGTATGTGTTGTTTTGTTTATGGGTGTTCCATGTGACACATTTGTGAGAATCTTTCTCGAATCCCTGCAATGCATTGTTAGTTGCTAATAGATCCAAAAAAATAACTTTATTTTTTCTATTTAAATTTCTAGAATTTTTTCTTACAACCTGAATGTAAACGCAAATGTATCTATTACGTTTCACTCTTTTGTTTTTTGCTTTTTTTTTCCCTTCACAAAATATGATTTTGCAAGCTAGCATGTCTATGAATCTAGGCATGCACTTTTACCTTTCATGAGAAAAATGCCTCTACAACATACTCTTTCGTAGTAAAACCCAAGGCCACATGTTCTAGCTTCCAATAAAATTAGGAGCAACCCATATCATTTACTAGATTTACTTCAGCTTCCTTCAGGGAAGAGCATTTTTTGTAGATTCTTAGAATCGTATGATCATGTAGAAAGGATGTTGAAAATTGTTTCTCTACTTGACTGTCTTGTTTTGTCATAATTTTTTTTTGAATGATGAAATTATTCACAATTGAATTGAATGATGAAAGAGTTACATAAGTCATTGTTCATTGACACATCAAACTGCTCCAAGTCCCAATCTGGGCTGAGACATTGATCTCTCTGCTTAACATATTGAGGGAGTATGTGCTGAAGATTTTTCTACATTTCATGCATGTTTGATATGATCATATTGATTATGGTTTTGTGTGCCATTCAATATCCATGTTGCTATAAGGTCCTAGTCTGTATACTTCTTACCTCATTGGGTTCATCCTTTGATAGGACATGTAGTTTCTTTCTAGAGTTGGCTCATGTGAGGAGAGAGGAATGGTTGATTGCCATGCTCTTGGTATCTACTAGGTGGAGTACCAAACATGAAAACCCTAGCATTCCTCTGCTATCATGTTGGGACAAAATTGATGAAAGTTACATCTTTGTTTATAGTTTAGTCCAGTCATGACTAGAGATAGTACAAGATGTCAATGAGGAAAATGCATTGAAAGAAACAAACTAGAAAAGAAATAACCACGTTGAAAGAGACAAACTACATGAGGAATAACATCCACCAAATAATAATAACAATTATTTCTGTATTCCCAATGGGATCTGTTTGGTAGATGGACCTCCTAGTTTCCTTTTTTCACCCAAAGCAAAGCCATTTGTGTTGCTCATAAACACTCTTCTTAATCTATACATTACAAAATGGAGACATCCATCTCCAATTTTTGTAGTCGAAATATGCAATTATTCCATGCAATATGCAAAGGAATTTAGATTGGTCAGATGTGAGAACACTGTACGTAGTCATTGCTTTCCATTTGACTCCACTTAGCAACAAGCCAATCCTTAGAAAAAGTCACTCTTTCTATTAACAATTTTAGACTTTGTTTAGTTTATCTATACTAGTAGATTTGAAAAATCCATGGGCTTCTTTTGAAACTTTTCGGTAGGTTATATGTAACTTATTGAGTTCTTTTGTAACTTACTGAATTCCTGAAATAACAGGACCTATCTCTAGGTAGATTTCAAATGCAATATCAACTACAAAATCATCTTTTTTTTGGGGGGGACATTCTCCTAATTTAGTTTGGCTAATATAAAATTCCATACGGTCATATGATTATTATCTGCAAAGTCCAGAGGTGTCCTACTTTGTAATTGGTTTAACAGCAAAGCTGCCATGCCTTTTGGCAGAATAAACTGAGGCCTACTTTTAAAAGCATTCCCAATTCCAAATGCTGTTATGGCTATTTGTTTTAACATGTCTTTTACACTTGTACCTTTAGCTGCAGTGCTATAAAATTAGCTAGTTAACCATTGTGGATAGAAATAAATGCATCACTCCGTTGCTTCTGTCCATGACATCCTTTTGGAGTTGATATTTAAAATTATTTTTCATGCAAGTTCTTCATTTTCATTCTTTATTTGAATTTAGGTGATGCTAGATTAAAAACACCACTCAGTTCGATAGTTGCAGGTACAGAGTAGAGCCCATTTGTTATGCGAACTGCTTGCATACTGAGACAACACATTCCCTTGAAGAGAGGACCTCTTCCCAAGTAAGAATCCAAAATACGCTACATGAGATACTACTACGATGGGGTGCTTTTGCAAAGTGATCTAACATGGAAAGAGGGTTAAGAACTTCTTGCAAGCTCTCCTGTTGCAATTTTTTTTTATTACTTGCAGCAGGAGCATGGGTCCTGACAGTTATTTCAAGTGCAAAGAAATGGTCCTTGATAGCAGAAAAGCAAGGCATGTTCAGGAGATGACAACAACAACAACAACCAAGCCCTTTTCCACACTAAGTGGGGTTGGCTATATGGGTTTTTTGCCTCCACACAGATCGATTTTCAGCCATTTCAGGACTTAAATTAAAGTAATTGAGGTCATACTTAATAGTTTCCTTCCAACACATCTTTGGTCTTCCTCGCCCCCTCTTAGCAGGTTCAGCTTCCAACTTCTCGCATCTTTTAACTCGAGCATCTAGTGGCCTTCTTTGTAAATGTCTAAACCACCTTAGACGTGACTCTCTCATTTTATCCTCTATCGGTGCCACCCTAACCTTATTTCTAATAATCTCATTTGAAATACAGTCCTTTCTTGTATGACCACACATCCATCTTAACATCATTATTTTTGCCACAGACATCTTCTGCACATGCCTATAGTTTATAGCCCAGCATTCAAAACCGTACAATATGGCTGGTCTTACCATAGCTCGATAGTATTTTCCTTTGACTTTTAAATGAACCCTCTTATCACAAAGAACACCAGATGCACCCCTCCATTTCAATCACCCTGCATTAATTGTATGTGTAGCATCTCCATCAATTCCACCATCATGTTGGAAAATGGATCCCAAGTACTTAAAAACAACTTTCATTGGAATGCACTCTTCTCCAATTTTTACATCAATCCCTTCATTGTTCCCTCTACTACTAAACTTGCATTCTATATACTCAGTCTTCGTCCTACTTATGCGTAATCTTTTATCTTCCAAGACTTCTCTCCAAAGCTCAAGTTTTCTGTTCACTCCATCTCTTGTCTCATCAACCAACACAATGTCATCAGCAAAATGCATACACCAAGGCATCTCAACTTGGATATGTTTCGTCAACTCATCCATGACCAAGGCAAAAAGATAAGGACTTAAAGTCGAACCTTGATGCAGACCAATGGTGATATCAAAGTAGTCCGTTAAATCATCCTTAATCTTTACACAAGCTGTTGCTCCATAGTACACATCCTTTATGAGGTTGATATGTATAACAGGAACTTGTCTCTTCTCCAAAATTCTTCACAAGATATCTCTTAGGATAGAATCATAGGCCTTCTCTAAATCAATAAAAACCATATGTAAATCCTTTTTCTTGACTTTGTATGTCTCCATCATACATCTCAAGAGATGTATTGCCTCAATAATAGACTTACCTAGCATAAAGCCAAACTGATTTTCAGTTACCATAGAGACTTGCCTCACCCTTCTTTCAATTATTCTTTCCCAAAGTTTTATCGTATGACTCATCAACTTAATACCTCTATAGTTGGAACAACCTTGAATGTCACCCTTGTTCTTGTATAAAGGTACCACAAAACTTTTACTCCATTCCTCTGGCATCTTCTTGCTTCTCTACACAGTATTAAATAAATTTGTGAGCCAAGTTATACCCCATTCTCCCGTCATTCTCCAAAAGTCTATAGGAATATCATCAGGCCCAACAACCCTCCCACTTTTTATCATTTTCAAAGCCTCCTCTAGTTCTTTCTTTTGTATCCTTCAATAATATGCCTGATTCACATACTCTTCTGAGTTGGCTAACTCTCCTAAGATGATATCATTCTTTTATTTTTCAGTAAATAGCTTATAAAAATATCTTTTCTATCTTATTTTTATATCCTCATTAGCTATAAGCACCCTTCCTTCTTCATCCTTGATGCATCTTACATGTGTAAGGTCCTTTGCTTTCCGCTCTCTTGATTTAGCTAACTTGAAAATATATTTTTCACCTTTTTTAGAATCAAGTTTCTTATAAAAATGTTCCTAAGCTTTTGTTTTTGCTTCACTAATTTTTTTCTTTGCTTCTTTCTTTGCTCTTTTGTAGTTTTCCATATTTTTATCGATCTTATCTCGATATAAGGCTTTAAAATAGGATCTTTTAATTTTAAGCTTCTCCTGCACTTCCTCACTCTACCACCAAGCCTCCTTTTGTCCTGGAACACCTCTTTTAGACACGCCTAACACCTCCTTTGCCACCTTCCTAATACAGTTTGCCATATTTAACCACATTTCATCAGCACTACCATCAAGATCCCAAGTCTTTTGTTGCATCATCTTCTCTTTAAATCTCACTTGCTCTTTCTTAAGATTCCACCATTTAATTCTCAAATTCTTAGATACTAATTTTATCTTCTTTGCCTTCTTCAAATGAACATCCAACGCCAAAAGACGATGTTGGGCAGTTAAACTCTCTCCTGGAATAATCTTGCAATCTTTACAAGATAAACGATCCCTTCTTCTCAAAGCAAAGTAATCGATCTGCGTTCTTGTTAGACCACTTTTATAGGTAATCAAATGCTCTTCTCAGTTTTTGAAGAAGGTATTTTCTATGAAAAGATCATAAGCCATAGCAAAATCAAGGAACGTCTTCCCTTCTTCATTCCTAACACCAAAATCATGATTTCCATGCACTCTTGCATACTCTAAGGCATCTTTTCCCACATGCCCATTTAAATCTCCACCCAAGAAAATCATTTCTCTCTATGGGATTCTTTGAATTATCATATCAAGCTCTCCCCAAAATTTGTTCTTTATTCTTTCCTCCAGACCAACTTGAGGTACATAAACTGAAATGACATTCAAGATCTCTTCTTCTAAGACTAATTTTATCAAAATAATTCGATCACCCAATCTCTTAACCTCAACCACACTCTCCTTCAAATCCTTTTGGATTATAATGCCCACGCCGTTTCTACCTTTGTCCCTTCCTGAATACCATAGTTTGAAACTTGTTCTCTCGATTTCCTTTACTTTTTCTCCAACCCACTTAGTCTCTTGAAGGTAAAGAATTTGAATCATTCTCCTTACCATTGTATCCACAATCTCCATGAGCTTGCTGGTCAAAGTACCAATATTCCAACTACAGAATCTCGACATTCTTTGTGACAGACTTCGATGGCGAAGTGGTGGAACTAGCTTCTTTACTAGCATGCGTTCCGCATGTGAGAACCCTTACTCATTTTGGACTATATCCGGGCGGCGATGTAGCGGAACTAACTTCTTTACTCATATGCGTTCCTCATGCAAGAACCCTTGCTCATTTTGAACTACATCCGGGCAGTGATGTAGCGGAACTAACTTCTTTACTCGCATGCGTTCCTCATGCGAGAACCCTTGCTCATTTATCACTACACCCAGGCGTCGATGCAGCGCGTTGCAAGTAGGGAATGCCCCAATGAAATCGATGTTCAGGAGATGACGTTAGGATTAAAATGATTTGCTTTATTGATTCCATATGATCAATGCATGTTTGCTTCATTGAAAGATAATTTGTTTCCTTTAAATGGTTTTGATTAAAATTTCCTGGCTAGGAGACAAAATAAAATATAAGGTTTAATCAATTGATAGTCCGGGGTTTGTCATTTTGTTTTGCCAATTTTTGAGTTTTAGGTAGTAGCATCAACGCTTGCTACAGCTACATAATTCTTATACTTGAGTAAATAATCATGTTTGATTGAAGTTTTGTTGGTTGGAAATATAGAAGTTGCACATCCTAGATAGCCTCATCAATGCCTCAAATAACCACAGAAATCGTGTAATCGACAAATTCATGAAAAGGGGTTCCCTTAGCATGATTATATGATGGAAAACTCCCTTTATGGTTTTGCAAGATTATCGTTTGTTTTTTCTTTTTTTTATTTTTGGATTTATATGGCCATCATTCCACAGTAGACCTACCGAATAAGATGTCAGTTGATTTTCCTCTCCATCGTTTGACTAGTATTGCTTAGAGCCATCATTTGATTGCTAAAAAGATTGACTAGAACTTTTTTTTTCGAAAAAAAGCTTGACTGCAAATGGTCATCTTGGTTTTCCTTAGATCTTATCTTTGTTCTTTTGTTGTTACCTTTTGGTTTGAGATTGACTTGACAATTAGCATATTATAAATTTTGCAAAGATATGGAATTAGGAGTTGCTACATTTTGTCTTCTATATGTCAAGAAATATTTTGAACTTTAATGCACTAAGAAAAGATGACAACTTAAACTATAGTGGAAGCTCACTAGGGAAAAGTGTTGTCTAAGTTATATTTTTGTGAACAAGCTTGATGCTTTTCAAGTTCAAAGCTCAAGTTAGGTGGAACAAATAGGTTAAACACAAATATGTGGATGTTAAAGGATATTTCTCATGAATGGTTGCTTTTTTGTTTAGCATGCTAATTATTGAAATATACCATTACAAAAATTATGCATATGTCCTTTTTTAAGTTGTTAGCATGCTTGATTACAGATTGCTTCCTACTCTAAATGTTGTACAAGTATGAGCTTGTCTGAGGGAACATAACTAACATTGCTTATGAAGAAGTGAGGTTAGTTATGGTAAACTATCTTACTTGATTCCTGTGATCAAGGATTGAGGTGTAGGAATTGCCCCTTTTTTTTGAATCTATAAACACATCCACCTAGTTGTAAAACTTTAAATCTAACATGCATGTGCACAAAAATGATGCTTGCATGTTTGGTACTTTCTTTTTCTTTTTGGCTGAGCAAGACAAAGATGAAAATTTAAAATATAAACTTAATGTGGGAAAAAATAGAAAGAGAATATATAGAAATGTTCAATTCTTTGGTATTTTCATGTCTTTATAAACTTCTTTGTTAATGGCATTTCCTTGCTTTTTTTTTAAGTTTCCGCACATGCAATCGTTAGATCCAGTGACAAGATCTATAGGGTGAAGCATGGATAGGTTGTAATCTAGCATCTAAGTGTTG
This sequence comes from Thalassia testudinum, assembly GCA_037157565.1. Lineage (NCBI taxonomy): Eukaryota > Viridiplantae > Streptophyta > Magnoliopsida > Alismatales > Hydrocharitaceae > Thalassia > Thalassia testudinum. The sequence continues at coordinate 180,492,824 of JAZHRO010000024.1, read as the reverse complement.
AGTGCAATTGTGATCTAGCTTATATATTTTTCTTGTTTATTGACAATAGTTACTTTCATGTTTTATGTACTACTTTTTATGCATCTCTTACTGTAAAATTTCAATTAGTTTTATGTTTAATACATAGATTCTCAAAAGGTTTATAACACAATAGTCTGCACCTACACCGATGGTCAATAATTATCGCTATAGATCAAAATTATCGTCACTATAGATGCAAAGAGCTATTTTGACGGTCTATAGGGTATACTTACAGTTAAAACCATCGATATTGTACCTAAAGCTACAGTGACAGTCGTGTTTCCAAAAGCCTTTGATCATGCCAACAGTGACGCTTATGACTGTTGATATAGATTTATAGTGCTAACGAAACCTTTACAAATGTAATGTAGAAATCTTTACCAACAAAAAAATCGTTGGTAAAACCGTCACTATTGATAAACATTATCCTCCTTCATAATACATACATTAACACTTATATCTATTAATTCTATCGTCAATGTAAGTCTTTGATGAATATAAAAAAAATATATCCCTAATGCATCACCATTGAGATGTCCCTGAATTTAATATTTAATTTTTTATTATATATCATGCATAAATGGAACTTTCTTCTCTTATAAGATCAACTAAGCATGCAAATAAACAATTAAAGTTACAAATCATTCAATCCAAATAAGACCTATTTTAGAAACATCAAACATTAATAGCAAAGAAAAAGAATTTTAATCATCAACAAATATTTCTTTTAACTTGAAGTGCATTAGTTTCATGAGTGCTATCTATACAAAATTTTTTCAAACATAAACTATTGTCTAAAATGATATATACAACAAAATATGAAAAAATAATTCTTCACTTGAAGCAATCCTCAAATTCCCAGCTTCCATAAATGTCATTAATCCTTGCATTTCCTAAGAAAAAAATCAAAATTATCATTATTAAAAGTACTCAGAAAAAGGATAAAGTAAAAGATAATTACTAAATAAAATAGAAGTCAAAGTAAGAAACAAACATTGGTATATACATAGAGTAAAATCATAGACCATCTAGATTTATATTCATAAACCAAATTTATAACATTGGTATGTGCATAATGTATATCAATAGACCAAATTTATAGCTATACGCAAAATCATTAGTTATATACACAAACCAAATTTATCGACTCATCTATATTTGTACTTCTATACTGAAAAGGAGTTATTTCTACCACATATTATTTTTGAAGCATTTGCATGCTCAATAATCATCTAGAAAAGCATAAAATCGAATTTATGTTGACAGAAAGAAAATAACTTCATATCATTGCAATGGAAGTTAATGCTAACTTCATGGAAAAAATTTATACTAGAAAATCACATGGCCAACTACCTGTTGTAGTTTATTAAAAGAAAGTATAACCAACAAGATGATTTGGAGAACCTTTACTAAAAAGGGACCAACTAATGTATCTATACTCTTGTTGAAATCTAGTATAAAAGCACTTGATCCTAAAAGTCACAATCAAAATTAGGTATGACTTAACATTATGAACATAATACTCCATTGAAAGTGCCACTCCTCGTTAACCCTTCGACGATTTAGGAGTAGATTAACGGGTGCGACGTTGTAAGGGTCCCAATTTCAAGGTTAGTAAGGGTTATAATAATCCATTATAAAGGTACAAGTAGGGACTACTTATTTAATTAGGGGGTTAAAATTTGCTAAAAATTTGACAAAATTTCCCTTATTTTACTGTGTTTTTTCCAAAGTTCTGTACCTGAAAAGGGACCTATGCATGCATACCAAGTAGTAATATGTTGGGTACACCCCACAATTAACTACAACCAGCACAATAAGATAAGTAATCATTATTATTTTGTCTTAATTACTAGTTCTCAATTAAGCACTATCTAGACAAGCAGCTTGAAAAGGTAGCTTTATGTGAGAGCACCTTCAAAGTATTATAAAGAAAATTACTTTGTGATTATCTTATGGAACTACATCATTTGTGTTAGAAATATCACCTCCATATCTTAAGGAAAACATTATCATATTTCCTGATCTTTACATGTACCAAGAATCCATCTTCTTCGTAATTAATATATGAAATGGTTGATCATTTGCAAGTTTCTAGACTTAGGTCACTTAACCATAAAAAATAACTATAATCTAAAAAGTAGCACTATAACAAATACACCCCAAAAGCCTATAATCCATAAACATAGGGAAAAAAAGTCAACTCCAAAGAACAAGAATATGAAAACAAAAGCAACACCTTATGAAGCTAACCTACATCTTCAACTTTAATTATGATACTCACTGGGACTATATGTGCAAAAGGCAATCCATGTATGAAGGTATAAAACATCTCAGTGAATTGCTTGAGAAATCTCTGCATGTTCCATTTGGATATATGCACATTATAACCATAAGGGAAAGAATGAACATTCAAATCATGTGGATTATAAAATAGATTCCATTCCATTATATTCCTTTTAAACTCTCCCAATGTCAAAGAATTCTTGGAGTGTGTATACACAAAATCTTCCATATTCTTTAAGCGAATCAAAACATTAAATTTATCAATAGCGCTCCCAACTAAAAATAATCTCGAAGCTTCAACTTCTGTTGCAACATAACATTCAGGTCTTCTAATTTTGCTCTTTGTTTATCAAATTACCCAATTAAACAAAATTCAAAATCTTCATTGAAGACAACAACCTTTATCATCAACAACCTTCGACTCCCTGATTGTGATAGAAGAATTCCAAACCACCAAAGAAACTTTTCCAAGAATCATAGCAGCAAAAGATTTTTTCAGAACAATCTGTGCATAACTTCTTTTCTCAGAACCTGCATACTCTTCCCCCTTCATGTTTCTAGATTTGCAACGAAAATCTCCTCCAACCCCAATAGAACAAACAAATACCAACCAATATAACAAATCACCAGCAAAGAAACATACCTCCTGTAAAGACCCGTTCTGTTCTGAGCCTTTTAAGACGTCTGGACAATCAGTCAGATGTCTGGTCAGACGTCTGGACCCCTTCCCAGACGTCTGGAAATTGAAAATTTTGTACGCATACTCGCGTCTACGTGCTGGTTGCATGCGGACAGACTCCCTTTCTCTCTCTCTCTCTTCCCCTCACCAGAACCCTAGCCGCACCCTCTATATAACCCCTCTCCCCCCTTCCTCTCTTCCCCACTCCACCACAGCCACCGTCCTTCCTCTCCATTGCAGCGAGAGGGGCGAGCGTGAGAGAGGGCGCGAGAGCGAGGAGCGAGGAGGAGAGGCAGCGTGAAGAGAGGAGGAAGAGCTTGTGTCCGCGAGCTCATGGGAGCTCACCGAGGGACGCACCACCGGAGTGGCACATGCGGGAGGAGGAGCGCGTCAGGGGAGATGTCCCCGATACCTTGCTATAGTCGGAGTTGCAGACGAGGAGTGATGAGAACCTCATCATGAGCCATAACTAGCTCATTTTGACCCAATACAAAGGATAAAAGCTCCTATATATCTCAAGGAAAGGCTTAACTCAGAGAATTCTGAGTTTGAGAAGAAAACCAGTCACAAGGGGTAAAAGTGCAATTTTACCAGTATAATCTGCATACAGGGTAATTCTGGGCCCAAACACAGGTCAAAACAGCTTAATAAGAATAAAAGTGGGATGAGATGATCTAGCAAGGGCTACAGCACTTCCAAGGAACCAAATGATAATCTGTAACCCTAAAACAACCCACTTCAATTCACAAGGTTCGAGGCAAAGTAAAAATAGAATAAACCCTCTAAAATTCATAGAAAAATAATCTCTAGGGTTTAGAACCTTCAATTTGGCCTTTAGAACCCATTTTGACCTACATTGAGAACCATGCCCAATTAATAACTTAATTTGGGTTTTTGCGCAAATTGACCGGTCAAACAAGGTTTAATATGAAAATAAAATTCACCATCAGATTCCTTAGGTCCTAATTAGTCATGTATAAAAACTTGAGCCTAAGAAGAAACCTCCTTGACCGAATTTACACTTTGGTCCTCATATATTTACTCTTTGGCCCTCAACTTTTGAACCCTCGCATTTAGGCCCCTAACTCTCCTTCGTTCTTTGCAAACAGGTCCCTCCTGCAAAACCCTGCCAACACCATGCTCCGGCGACCTTGCGCGGAGCATGGCGCCGCGCAGGGTGAGGTGGGGGACCTGGCAAGTGTACCGGGGGTGCCCTGCGTCGTCAGCCGTCGCAGGAGCACCCCCATGGTCACTGTAGCCCCCCATACCGGCCGTGCGAACGCACGGACGGTATGGGTTCGAATTCCGACCATGCTCCGGCGAGGGAGACACGTCGTCTCCCTCCGCCTTCTTCCCTGCTTCAACCCTATAAATACCCCCCGCCGCTCCACCGACGAAGGCAGCCTGGATCTGACGGAGAAAACCCCCAATTTTCCTCTCTTCTTCCTCCGGCAGACGCTCACCAGCTCCGGCGACTTCCTCCCCCTCCACCTCGTCGCTCTGCCGCAATACCAGCAGCGGAGACTTCCTCCCCTGTTCTTCCCGCGCCACGCCGCACCCAGCTGGCGCCTCTCCAGCCCTCTGCTCGCCGCCGCCCCTCTCTCTGAGCATCATCTTCTCCGGCGACAGTCGATACGACTGTCGCCCTGTTCCTCCCCCTTCGTCCCTGCAGTTAAGTTAGACTTACTCCCCTTCTCCTCCTCTTTCTTTCCCCGCTTTCGATTTAGTCAATTAAGCCCTCTACCGACCCTGTTCACCCTCGTCCTCTCCGCCTCCGACCACCCTCCGGCGAGCCGCTCCCATCACCTCAGCGACCCACACGGCTCGCCGACCACCGCAGAACCTCCGCCTCCTCACCCTGATCCTCTTCCGCCCCTCCACTTCCCACCAAACACCCTCTGCAGACCCACCGAACACACCCACTCCCTCGCTCACAGTGTGACCTAGGACGACCCGACAGCCCCATCTCGCCCCCTGCAGACCCCCTGACCACCTTCGCCGTGCCACGGCGAAGGTCCCCCGCCTGTCTGATTTGGCCGAGAGGCCGTGCCATTGGTTTCAGGTTCCAGGCCTTGACCGCCATTGGCGAGGAAGCTCGAAGCCTGCTCGAGGTTGCTCCAAGCCGAGATATCCCAGATTGAATAGCCACGGCCAGCGCGGAAGAGTCTCACGCACACATCCTGGCCCTCGATTGGAGCTGTACGCCTCAACAGCCGATGCAATTGGGAGCACCATCCCTGCTGCAGGCGTGAGAGAAACGGGTGCGCGGATAGTCCCACCTCGGAACCTTCTGAAGCCACGCACCCACATAAATTGAAAAACTGCCACCATCTGTTTGCCTCAGTTACCACGGGGTGAGGTCCCTCTCACCCGACCCGACCCGACTCGGCCTCGTCCGTGACCACGCTCCGCGGACCTGGCCCGACCCGATTAGACTGACCTGCACTCCTCGCCCACCACGCACGCCGGTGGGCCTGGACCCGGGCCTGACCCGAACCCGATTACCCGATAGCGCTCTGGGAGAGCTTCCGAAGAGTGATTTCAGAGAGAGAGATACGCGGGGGAGGGGGGTAGCATAGGTTTTTGCCTCTTGACGAATGAGCTCTGAAGTGTGCAGGCCAAAGAAGAAGAAGCAGACCCGCTGAAGAAGAAGGAAGAGCAACGGCCATCGCCAAAGAAGAAAAAGAGAGGTCAAGGCAGGTGAAGACAAAGAAGAAGAAGGAATGAAGAGAAGCAAGAAGCAAGAAAAGAAGAAGACGATCTGACGAAAAAAAAGAAAGAAAGGAAACAGGGAAGATCTGAAGAAAGCAGAAGAAGAAGAAGAAGAAGAAGAAGAAGGAGAACAGGAAGAACCAAAGACAAAGAGGAAGAAAGAAGAAAAGAAGAAGAAGCCAAATTTTCATCTCTCTCTCTCTCTCTCTCTCTCTTTATTTTTGTAATAAAACTTGTATATCTCTAGAATACAACTTGCTCCCTGAGTTCGACCTCGGGAACTCTTTTATTTTTCCGAGTAAAAAAATTTTTATGAAACGTTGGTAACAACCGGCTTTACTACAACGAATTAACAACGGAAACCGACGCTTCATCATTTTGGCGCCGTTGCCGGGGACCAACGGCTATTCTAGAGGTAAACATTCCTGTATCTTTTAATTTCTGATAATCTCCTCTCTTTTGTGCAGCTACAGGAACTCAAGAAGACAAGCAACCACACGACAACCACTCCGAAGACAGGTAAATCTTTTCTCTCACTATTAACCCCTACACTCTAAAGAGAAAGAAAAGTAAAGAACAAGCAATATAGGGCTAACCTGTCTTCCATATTTAGTAACCATAAAAGTTGCATGTTTTCAACTCATTATTTCTGCATACTATTAAGGGTATTTAAGGGCTAACACATTCTTGCTTGAGCCCTAATTACCCAACAAAGAATTAACTGGACCAAGTAGAGCCAACCTAGGATCCAACACTAGGGATTTAGAGACACACTCCTTAAGCAAGAATTGAGAAAACCAAATGAAGTGTGCCCAAGCCCTTGTCTGAAAATACCTATTCAAAGAAAATCTAAAACAATTGGCTCTCTAAACACTTGAACCCTAAAAGACAGGACCTAAAAGCTCTTAAAGAAAACAATAGGTAAAGTTGACCCCTTGGGTTAACCAACCTTAAATTAGGTCACTCTTTGCACTTAAAAAGACTAAAGTTCAAGTGAAACCTTAAGCACCCTGATCTTAAAATTGGTAGACTTAAGAGGTCAAGATCCCCATTCTGGTCTACCTGGAACCGCAGTGACAAGAGAGGTCGGGTGGGGGAAACCCTGTAACCCGTGGGGACGCTCTACCGTGTAGGGGTCTTCGCGGGACTCTCCCTCTCTGGCTGCCCAGGTAATTCTCAGGTGGACAATCTTTCTGATCAAGGGGTCCATCTGCCCCGCACCTCTATAGTCACCCAACACATTTTTGGGTGTCTTGATTGGGTCCATCACCTTCTAAACTTACCTCTCCCAACTGTGCATGTACGGAAGGAGGTCTCTAAGACCACCCTTAAGACCTCCTTTAGAAATTCACTCTCGTCAAGGCCAAGCCTCGACGCCCGTGTTTGTGCAGCAACACCCTCACATTATTCTCTCTTCTGATTCAGAACCAAGTTCTTCTTCTTCCCCCATCATGGCTCAGCCAGTTGAGGAAGAAAATAATCTGGAACACCAGCTCCAGCGACTCAATGACCTCTTCCAAAACTTCGTGCACCCACCACAGCGTCCTATGATGCGGGACCACTACAATCCTGCTGCGGTGGCAATTGAGCCTCGAGTTAGAATCCCGATTGGAGGACCTGATTCCGAACTAAAGCCCAACATGATTCACGCTATACCTAAATTCCATGGGCTTAATTCTGAAGATCCCTTCCAGCACATCAAACAGCTTAAGCATCTGGCCCACACTTTTGGATCAGATGCGCAAAATCGGGATATTCTTCTCATGAAGATGTTCTCCTTTTCTCTTATGGACAAGGCCGCCCATTGGTATCAAACTCAGACCCGGCCGATCAACACTTGGGAAGAACTTCAATCCGAGTTTTTGAAAAAGTTCTTTCCCGTTGGTCGGACCAACGCCTTGCGCCATCAGATTACACACTTCACTCAACAATCAGGAGAACCTCTCCATGAGGCATGGGATCGTTTTCAGGATCTCATGAGGAAGTGCCCCCATCACGGAGTTCCTAAATGGGAACAAGTCCAATCTTTTTACCAGGGACTCCGTGAGGACATCCGCCTTTTCGTCAATGCAACCTGCGGAGGAAACATCATGGGTCAACATGAAGACACCGTATGGGAGATTCTCGAAAACATGTGCGAGAACTCCATCAACAATGACTCCATGGGATTATTCGACAGGACGAATACCCGCGCAGCGACGAATCTTAAGGGAGCACATGAGACGCAGGGCCTGTCCGCATCAGTCGACCTGGAATTAATGGCCAGTCGATTGGACAAGGTCTCAATTATTGAAAAGAAGGTGGATGAGCTGACTCAGCACTTGCAGCAAGCCACCTCTGCGCGTAACTCCTTTGCACAACCTCCTTCCACACAGGAGACTGTGCAAAACATCCTACACCGATCCTCCCCTGGGATGGATCCATATCCGTCCCCATCTGATTCTTGGACTGGAAGATCATCCGATCCTTTCTTCACCAGCCGGGGGAACTCCATTCCACCTTTCCCTGATTCTCAGGAGGTTCCTCAGACCTGCGAGAACCTCAACGCCATCCAGAACGACCCATTCTCCAACACTTACAACCCTGGATGGCGAAACCATCCAAATTTTCAGTGGGCGGGAAATTCTCAAACCCAAAGACCACCTTTTCAGTCCCGCCCACAGCCCTCTCATCACTACCAGCCACCTCAGCCTCGGCCCAACCCTACTTATCCATCAGGGCCAAATCAAGATCAAATGTCCTTAATCCTTCAGACTCTGGCTGACATTCAAAAATCGAATGCGGCCATTCAAAAACAGCACAAGGACGAGCTTACTGAAGTCAAAACTCAGCTGGCCCAGTTGGCAAATTCTCGCCAGCCAGGCACACTCCCTTCCCAACCCCTTCCTAACCCAAATAACGTGCCAACCCAGAAGCGCGTTATGAATCCAAATTTAGGCCACGCTCAATGGATTTATCAGGCCCCTACTGCCCCATCTCCAGACGAGATGGAAGCCTCTACTTCTCGTACGGGATTTCAGCAGCAGCCACCCCTCCTACCAAATCCAAACCAAAATCAGGCCGGATTAAATTCTGTAACAACACGTAGTGGTAAGACAACTCAGGACCCGCGTTATCCAAACCACTCCCAGCCTGATAATCATGACCCTAGGATAGTTATCCAAGGTACCGCTGTTCCAGACCCACAACCAGGACCTATCCTAGAGGAACCAACCAAGATCCCGTTTCCCGAGGCCCTGACCAAGGGAAAGAAGACCACCAAACCCGTGGCCCCTGAGGAGGACCTGGTCAAGCTCTTTGAGCAGGTCCACATAAACATCCCCTTGATGGATGCAATCCACCACGTACCAGCTTACGCACGATTTCTAAAGAATATATGTACACCCCAGCGTAAGCCGCGAACCAAGGGAGGGAGCCCAATTGTTCTGTCAGAGCAAGCCAGCTCTGTAATCCTTAGTAGACTCCCACCCAAGGCAAAAGATCCTGGAACTCCCCTGATCTCCTGTAAGATAGGTGGTACCCAATTTGACAGAGCATTGTTAGACTTAGGTGCATCTATAAATCTGATACCCACATCCTTACTTGACCATCTGGAAGAATCTGAGCTGAAACCAACTGAGGTGACATTACAATTAGCAGATCGATCTATAAAGTCACCAAAAGGGATTCTCGAGGATGTTATCGTGAGAGTGCGGGATTTCTATTTTCCAGTGGACTTTATAGTCTTAGACATGGATGCACCTGAGAACCCTAGGGATACACCAATCATTCTAGGGAGACCTTTCTTGGCTACTGCTAGAGCCAACATCAGCTGTGAGGAGGGCCAAATAGAGCTTAAGTTTGGAGATCAAACACTGAAAATTGATATATTTAAGGCCCAACAAGGAATTAATTGCGGCGTCATCGAGCAAATTTGTGACATCAAGACTTTGGTTGATGAATCACACCTCCAGAGTGACTTGAGTATTCCTCATCAACCACAGAAGGATCTTGACCCGCAAATAGAGGAGTCCATTCCGGATGTGAACAACCCAGTAACTCCCACCCTTGAACCTCACATCTATACTGAACCACCCGCTGCTGCTGAAAACCCCATCCTCGAACTGAAACCCCTTCCTGCTCATTTGAAATACATCTTTTTGGGTTCTAATCAGACCCTTCCTGTGATCATCAATTCCAACCTCAATCCTGAACAGGAATCCCGTCTGATTGTTGTCCTCCAGCAACATCGCAGAGCCATCGGATGGACCCTCGATGATTTGACTGGAATAAGTCCCTCTTATTGTACTCATCATATCTATTCAGAAGAGGGCACACGACCTTCTCGTGAAATGCAGAGACGCTTAAACCCCAATCTGCAGGAGGTCGTGAAAAAGGAGATCATCAAGTGGTTAGATGCCGGGATCATCTACCCGATCTCCGATAGTCGTTGGGTGAGCCCAATTCAGGTTGTGCCTAAGAAGGCAGGACTCACCACTATAACGACTGAGACCGGAGAAATCATTCCTACCCGATTAGCCAACTCGTGGAGAGTCTGTATAGATTACCGTCGACTCAATTCCTCCACGAAGAAGGATCATTTCCCACTACCCTTCATTGATCAAATTCTCGAAAAACTAGCGGGAAATAGGTTCTTCTGCTTTCTTGACGGGTACTCCGGTTATAACCAGGTGGCAATCCATCCTGAGGACCAAGAAAAGACCACATTCACCTGCCCCTTCGGAACATACGCTTTCCAAAGGATGCCTTTCGGTCTTTGCAATGCACCCGCTACTTTTCAGCGATGCATGCTTGCCATATTCTCAGATATGGTAGGTGATTATCTGGAAGTCTTCATGGATGACTTTTCAGTTTTCGGAGCATCATTCGACGATTGCCTCCAACACTTGGTCCAGATACTCAGGCGGTGCATCGACGTGAATTTGGTTCTTTCCTGGGAAAAGAGCCATTTCATGGTGCCTGAGGGAATTATCCTGGGACACTCAATTTCGGAGAAAGGTATCCAAGTGGATCGAGCTAAGGTTAATCTGATTTCTCGCCTTCCTATGCCTAGCTCGATCAGGGACATCCGATCCTTTTTAGGGCATGTCGGTTTTTATCGACGATTTATCCCTGATTTTTCAAAAATCGCACGCCCCCTGACCACTCTTCTCTCCAAGGATGTTCCCTTCGAAATCTCCAAGGAATGCACTCAAGCATTTGAAATCCTGCGTGACCGAGTCACCCAAGCCCCGATCCTACAGTCCCCTGATTGGTCTCAACCCTTTGAGATCATGTGTGATGCATCCGACTTCGCTGTAGGAGCGGTTTTGGGGCAGAAAAATGACAAGAAACCTGTGGTCATTTACTACGCCAGCAAAACACTCGATGAGGCTCAGCGTAACTATACAGTTACTGAGAAAGAGCTGCTAGCTGTAGTATTTGCCCTAGAGAAATTCAGATCATACCTTCTGGGTTCCCATGTCATCATATACTCGGATCACACGGCTGTGAGGCATCTCCTTGCAAAGAAGGACGCGAAACCTCGATTGATCCGATGGATCTTGCTGTTGCAAGAATTTGACCTCGAGATTCGCGATAAAGCGGGAAAACAAAACGTGGTAGCTGATCACTTGTCCCGTCTTCCTTCTGAAATGATAGACCCTTCCGGACCCATCACTGAGCATTTTCCCGATGAGCACCTGCTGACTATTGGTACTAGCCTTCCATGGTTTGCTAATATTGTAAATTACTTGGCATCTCATCAGACCCCGTCCGATTGGCCGAAGGCCAAGAAAGACAAATTACGCTCCGATGCCAAGTATTACATTTGGGAAGACCCGTACCTCTTCCGCATAGGTGCCGATCAGATCATCCGGAGATGTATCCCGGAAGGGGAAGTCAACAATATCCTCTCTTTCTGCCATGACCAGGCATGCGGTGGCCATTTTGCCGGGCATAAAACCGCATCAAAAGTCCTCCAGTGCGGCTTTTACTGGCCCACACTGTTCAAAGACGCATACAGTCATTACAAGGCATGCAGTCGTTGCCAGACTTTGGGCAACATGAGCCATCGCGACATGATGCCTATGCAACCGATTCTAGTATGCGAAATCTTTGATGTTTGGGGGATTGATTTTATGGGCCCCTTTCCTGTTTCGGATGGTTTCGAATACATTCTGTTGGCTGTGGACTACGTGTCCAAATGGATCGAAGCCATACCGACCCGAACCTGTGATCACAAAATCGTTCTCAAATTCATTCATCAACACATTTTCTCAAGGTTCGGGATTCCTCGTGCAATAATCTCTGATGGGGGGACCCATTTCACAAATGCTCAGTTTAGGTCACTGATGACCAAATACGGGGTGTCTCACCGAATCTCTACTCCTTACCACCCCCAAACTAATGGTCTAGCTGAGCTGTCGAATCGGGAGATCAAGAAAATCCTACAGGTCACTGTTCGACCTGACAGGAAGGACTGGTCGTCCCGACTTCCGGAAGCATTGTGGGCCTATAGGACCGCCCACAAGACCCAATTGGGCATGTCTCCCTTTAGATTGGTGTACGGAAAGGCATGCCACCTTCCCGTCGAACTGGAGCATAAAGCCTATTGGGCAGTACGGAACTGTAATCTAGATCTTTCTAAGGCTGGGACCCACAGAAAACTCCAAATCAGCGAGATCGATGAATTACGCACAGACGCGTACGAGAACTCGCAAATCTACAAGGAGCGGGTTAAAGCCTTCCACGACAAACACATCTCAAGAAAGATCTTCCATCCTGGTCAAAAGGTCCTACTCTTTGATGCCCGACTCAAACTCTTCCCAGGAAAACTGAGATCTAAGTGGGTCGGACCATATTTGGTCCGACAGGTTTTTGGAAATGGAGCAATCGAAATCAGTCCACTCAGCCACGATTCTGAACCTTTCATCGTGAATGGTCAAAGACTCAAGCCGTTCATTGATGTAACTTCTACTGATTTGGCTGAGGCATCTTATATCCTCCGTTCCCCTTGAGCTTATTGCGCCCAGCCGATGGCGTAAAACTCAGCGCTTAACGGGAGGCAGCCCGTCATTCTCTTTGAAAACCTGAAACTTGTTCTGACACCTTTCAGCACTCGAAGTTCACCCTGAACTAACACCCCCTAGGTTACAATGAGGACATTGCAAATCTTAGGCATGGGGGGGTAGGAAAGTGCAAAAACTTGTAAGAAAAGGTTTCAAGCAAAAAAATTCACATATGCCAAAAATACCATAAAAATTAAAAAAATTTTTCGAAAAAGAATAAGAGGAAAAGAGGAGAAGGAAAATTTTGTGAAGGAGAAAAGAAACAAAATGAAAAAGGAGCACAAAATTATAAGAAAAGTTGATAGTCATTAGTAAGGAACTAAGGAATTAACCTAAGTTCTAGACCTCATTCAAGAAAATAACTGAAAAGTGCACAATGAGATTAGTAAGAATGCAAACCTTAGGCATTCTTGAATAGACTCTTAGTACTCATTAAGATCTGGACACTCCTCAAGAGGTTGAGGATAATGAAAAGCTGAAGTATTAGGTCTAAGGCTTAGGGAGTATTCGGCCTCGTTAACTAATTTTTGGTTTACGGGACTCAGTAACCTAAGCACCCTAATCTCACACACAGCCTGGTTCAGTAAGCATAAAAATCAGAATCACGCAGAAGCGTCGCAAAAATCTGAAAAGAACACCTAGAATAGGAATGGCCGATCAACACAAGTTGATTTGGACGAGTTCCCAGCGCGGAGAGGCGGAAAATCCCCTCGAAGATGCGTAACAAAATATCATCTCCTCGGTGCTTGTCTCTTAGGATATTTACATATCCTACGGGGGGCATGTAAGCACTCTGCTGGTTCAGATTCCATGGATGGCATTATCTCGAAATGTCAATTGCCAGGGTCTGGATTCGGCCACGGAATACCATGGATGGGATTATCTCAAAATCTCAATAGCCAGGGTTCCGGGGGTTGCCATGGGCGGTGCTATCTCGAAGCATCGATCGCCAGGAACCCTTGAGGATTGATGATGGGAGCAAGGAATCTGATACAGACCGTGTTGAAAAGCCAATCCTAGACTAGAACTAAAAAGAAAAAGAGAGAGAAAACTCTCCAAACAGAAAAAACTTTCTATCTCTCTCTCTTACAAAACGCACTGCGAACTGAGCCAGGGCTAAAATCATTTCAAGCACGGGTGCTTTAACCACGAAGTCCAATAAACCTTAGGTTAGTTCTTGTGGGCCTTAAAAACCTTTGCTAAAAGACTGAGGCTAAGGCTAGACAGATTTGGATCTTGATTGGTACTAGAGTATCTTTTAGGCCTATGGTCAGCATTCTAACCTAATCTATGCTCAAATAAAAAAAAAAAAAAAGCACTTATCTAAAACCATTGAAAACTTCATGGTCTAGAACAAGGGTTGAAACCTTAAGTTTTTTTTTTTGCTAAGGGACTAGCAAAAGCTAGGCATGGGGGTATGATGAGAACCTCATCATGAGCCATAACTAGCTCATTTTGACCCAATACAAAGGATAAAAGCTCCTATATATCTCAAGGAAAGGCTTAACTCAGAGAATTCTGAGTTTGAGAAGAAAACCAGTCACAAGGGGTAAAAGTGCAATTTTACCAGTATAATCTGCATACAGGGTAATTCTGGGCCCAAACACAGGTCAAAACAGCTTAATAAGAATAAAAGTGGGATGAGATGATCTAGCAAGGGCTACAGCACTTCCAAGGAACCAAATGATAATCTGTAACCCTAAAACAACCCACTTCAATTCACAAGGTTCGAGGCAAAGTAAAAATAGAATAAACCCTCTAAAATTCATAGAAAAATAATCTCTAGGGTTTAGAACCTTCAATTTGGCCTTTAGAACCCATTTTGACCTACATTGAGAACCATGCCCAATTAATAACTTAATTTGGGTTTTTGCGCAAATTGACCGGTCAAACAAGGTTTAATATGAAAATAAAATTCACCATCAGATTCCTTAGGTCCTAATTAGTCATGTATAAAAACTTGAGCCTAAGAAGAAACCTCCTTGACCGAATTTACACTTTGGTCCTCATATATTTACTCTTTGGCCCTCAACTTTTGAACCCTCGCATTTAGGCCCCTAACTCTCCTTCGTTCTTTGCAAACAGGTCCCTCCTGCAAAACCCTGCCAACACCATGCTCCGGCGACCTTGCGCGGAGCATGGCGCCGCGCAGGGTGAGGTGGGGGACCTGGCAAGTGTACCGGGGGTGCCCTGCGTCGTCAGCCGTCGCAGGAGCACCCCCATGGTCACTGTAGCCCCCCATACCGGCCGTGCGAACGCACGGACGGTATGGGTTCGAATTCCGACCATGCTCCGGCGAGGGAGACACGTCGTCTCCCTCCGCCTTCTTCCCTGCTTCAACCCTATAAATACCCCCCGCCGCTCCACCGACGAAGGCAGCCTGGATCTGACGGAGAAAACCCCCAATTTTCCTCTCTTCTTCCTCCGGCAGACGCTCACCAGCTCCGGCGACTTCCTCCCCCTCCACCTCGTCGCTCTGCCGCAATACCAGCAGCGGAGACTTCCTCCCCTGTTCTTCCCGCGCCACGCCGCACCCAGCTGGCGCCTCTCCAGCCCTCTGCTCGCCGCCGCCCCTCTCTCTGAGCATCATCTTCTCCGGCGACAGTCGATACGACTGTCGCCCTGTTCCTCCCCCTTCGTCCCTGCAGTTAAGTTAGACTTACTCCCCTTCTCCTCCTCTTTCTTTCCCCGCTTTCGATTTAGTCAATTAAGCCCTCTACCGACCCTGTTCACCCTCGTCCTCTCCGCCTCCGACCACCCTCCGGCGAGCCGCTCCCATCACCTCAGCGACCCACACGGCTCGCCGACCACCGCAGAACCTCCGCCTCCTCACCCTGATCCTCTTCCGCCCCTCCACTTCCCACCAAACACCCTCTGCAGACCCACCGAACACACCCACTCCCTCGCTCACAGTGTGACCTAGGACGACCCGACAGCCCCATCTCGCCCCCTGCAGACCCCCTGACCACCTTCGCCGTGCCACGGCGAAGGTCCCCCGCCTGTCTGATTTGGCCGAGAGGCCGTGCCATTGGTTTCAGGTTCCAGGCCTTGACCGCCATTGGCGAGGAAGCTCGAAGCCTGCTCGAGGTTGCTCCAAGCCGAGATATCCCAGATTGAATAGCCACGGCCAGCGCGGAAGAGTCTCACGCACACATCCTGGCCCTCGATTGGAGCTGTACGCCTCAACAGCCGATGCAATTGGGAGCACCATCCCTGCTGCAGGCGTGAGAGAAACGGGTGCGCGGATAGTCCCACCTCGGAACCTTCTGAAGCCACGCACCCACATAAATTGAAAAACTGCCACCATCTGTTTGCCTCAGTTACCACGGGGTGAGGTCCCTCTCACCCGACCCGACCCGACTCGGCCTCGTCCGTGACCACGCTCCGCGGACCTGGCCCGACCCGATTAGACTGACCTGCACTCCTCGCCCACCACGCACGCCGGTGGGCCTGGACCCGGGCCTGACCCGAACCCGATTACCCGATAGCGCTCTGGGAGAGCTTCCGAAGAGTGATTTCAGAGAGAGAGATACGCGGGGGAGGGGGGTAGCATAGGTTTTTGCCTCTTGACGAATGAGCTCTGAAGTGTGCAGGCCAAAGAAGAAGAAGCAGACCCGCTGAAGAAGAAGGAAGAGCAACGGCCATCGCCAAAGAAGAAAAAGAGAGGTCAAGGCAGGTGAAGACAAAGAAGAAGAAGGAATGAAGAGAAGCAAGAAGCAAGAAAAGAAGAAGACGATCTGACGAAAAAAAAGAAAGAAAGGAAACAGGGAAGATCTGAAGAAAGCAGAAGAAGAAGAAGAAGAAGAAGAAGAAGGAGAACAGGAAGAACCAAAGACAAAGAGGAAGAAAGAAGAAAAGAAGAAGAAGCCAAATTTTCATCTCTCTCTCTCTCTCTCTCTCTTTATTTTTGTAATAAAACTTGTATATCTCTAGAATACAACTTGCTCCCTGAGTTCGACCTCGGGAACTCTTTTATTTTTCCGAGTAAAAAAATTTTTATGAAACGTTGGTAACAACCGGCTTTACTACAACGAATTAACAACGGAAACCGACGCTTCATCAAGGAGTAGAGGCCGCGGCTGCATGCGGCGAGAGGAGCAGGAGGTCGGTCTGGTTCTGGGATTTTTCCCAGAATCAGACATCTGGCGAGTCGTCCAGACAACGGGTTGGACGTCTGGTGACGACGCCGAACGTCTAAAAGCAGAGCTTCGCAAAGGTATGTTCCTCTTGCGGTTACAGCCATGCAAGCCGCACCGCAGCTACAATCTGCGTGGCTAAAAGTGGGTGATTCGTTCTGTCACATGCAAGGATTGCTTCGGGAAGGCGTGGGGCATGCCCTCCCACGCGTTTCGGACGTTTGGACAGCTTACCAAATGATCGGAAGCACTCCCAGACGACTGGAGGAGAGGTCGGACGTCTGGAGCTGGGTTCAGACGGTCAAGAAGGGGTTCTGAACATCTAAAGTCGACGCAGGAACTTGGGGTGAGACTCTGGTTACTTTCAAGACGTCTGGACCTTGTGCCAGATGTCTGATTTAGGTCTACAGTTCTGTTTTGGACCCGTTTAGGATCCATTTGGGGTCCATTTTACGCAATCGAGATATTTGTGGATTCCTTGCGAGTTCCTCTACTTGTTAGAAGGCCTTTTATACTGTCCTGAACATTCCATTGTATTATGTTCCTTAGTATAGGATTTCGATCTGTTGCGTGTTCGGGACCTGCAAATGCACGTGAGCCTACTGTTCGAGCCCCCAGTACTCCCGGATTGTCTGGTAGAGTGGTTTCCTTTGTTTTAATTATAAAACATGCATGCATATGTGAAATTGGATAACTAGAAACTTAGGATGTGGCATGAATCCTAGGACAAGAAGCACTTGCACTATTTGTATGCGTATTTGAGATTGCAGTCATAAATGAATGAATAGAAATATGAAATGCCTGTGCTAGTTAAGCAGTTACCTGTGACATTATTTATTGTATATGTTAAATGATGAAAATACGAGATGCATGTGTATAATATGAGAATGGAAATGTGAATGATGGAACTTGGTATGGAACAACATGGTAAATACGAGCACGAACCCTAGGGGGAATTTGGAGTAGAGCTCCTGTGGATAAATGGAATGGATTTGGAAATGTGAGTGGGAAGTGTGCTGGCTCTTGAGTACGTGGTACCAAGGAGAGCGACTGTCCCCTGTTTAGTGTAGAGCGGAGCTAGCCACCCTTAGGTTGGGACTCGGGGTTAGATTGGCCACTCTACATCGACTTCTTTGGCCCTCGTGTACATTGTACCGAGAAGAGATACTAGTGTAGGGGGAGAGCTAGCCACCTCACGGGGCTCGGGGTTCAGCTAGCCACCCTACACCGACTTGTTAGGCCTACTGGGCAAACTGGGGTAGTCAGATGAGGTGCGCGGACTGTGGAGGGGCGAGACCCCTATTTGGTTCTGAGGGGCTATGTTGGTGTTAGAGCACCACGATTGTTTATTTTGATGATAAAAAAACACGTGTCATTTATCATTTGCACTTAAAGTCTTCGATTTTAGGTTAATTGCAAATGGAGACGTGGTTAGACGGAGTTCGAGCTCGCATCTATGGCAGATTGGAGGAGCTTGATGGAGAATAAAGGAGCTTCGTAAGGAGCGATAGCTTGAAGAAGGAAGGAGATGAAGAATATGATAGATTTCCTTTCCTTTGTAATATGTATTTTTGTTTCTTTTGTTGCTCTTTATTTTTATTTTTTAGATTCATGTTAAAGAGCCTCAAAGAACCCTAACAGTAGTCCTAGGAACACTTGCACAACCCTATGATACTTAGGTTTTCTGTAGAGAACTTAGAAAACCAAAATAGGGTTTAGATAGCCTTATTAGACGTCTAATCTGAAAATCAAACATCTGATAATGATTTTTAAGACGTCTGACTGTTGACTCAGACGTCCGATAACATTTAGGCTGGACTTAGTTAGTTCTGTCCGATGAAATCAGACGTCCAGACCTTACTCTAGACGTCTTAGCAGACATCTGATGCCTTTGCCAAACGACCAATTAGTGGACCGTTGGCTTCCTTAGCAAACATCGAGAAAATAACCGTTAGCTTCGTATCAGACGTCCGTAGAGGACTCCAGACGTCTGATACATGACTGTTTTGCCTCGGCTGATCCAAAATCTCTTCTCAGAGATTTTCTAGCCGTTGCACTCCCTTGGGAATCCATTTCCGCAGAAAAGTAGGTTTCCAGACGTCCAAACTTAGTGCCAGACGTCTTGTATGTCGTTTGATGACAATTCAGTAGAACCCTATTTAGGTCTGATTCAAGTCAGGAAGGAAACCCACCTAAATTCAGATGTCTGACTTTATTCCCAGACGTCTTAAATGGGTTTTCTAGACGTCTGATGCCATGACCAGACGTCTGATAACCCTGTCAGAGTCATGAATGATCCTGATTCCGACTTGATTCTCTTGGAGGTTGTACCCAATGGCTATGGAAGCCTTCCAAGACCTTCCAAAGCCTTCCTAGGTCCTCTATAAATAGAGGAGAACCCTTGCCACTCAAACATACACCAAGCAACATACTTTCCACTCTTTTGTGTCAAGAAGAAGAAGATCAAATAGAAGAAAGCTCTTGCTCTCCAAGCCTTGTTCTACACCTAGAGAGCTTGATTCCTGTTGCGCACCCGCTCTCCCTCCGTAATTACGAGAGCGACGAAGCGCTACCGCGTGGATCACGCACCCATGTCATCACATCGACGCACTTCCACCTAAAGGGAAGTTTCCTAACTCTTATAGAAGCTAGGATTAAATATTTGAGGCTCTATAGGATTGTTGTACTTTATATTATCTTTAGTTGGGTATTCGCTTTACGAATTCCCGTCTCCTTCGCGAGACAAATTCCTTCTTATGAAGAGAAAGGGCTTTGAGGTACGCTACCTTCGTATAAAGTAGCGTGGTTGTAATTGAGGTTGTACTACCATCATTTAAGTAGTACGTTAGTAGATTTGATCAACTTGGTTGATCTAAAAATCCTAACTCAAGAGGATTAGGTGGTGGTTTTCACCCGGTTTGGGTTTTCACCTAAAAATAATTATGTCATTTGTGTGATTGCTTATCTTTGTGAGATTGTTATATTTTAATTCTACATTTTTACGTCACGCTGACCTCACCCCCTTCGAGTAAGGGAAATTACAGGCTAAACCCCTGTTACTGAGAGGGCTAGGCCCTATACTGTTCCGTGCTGTACTTTAGGTGTACCCGCTAGCGGAAACGACTGACCGCGTGCTAGTATGGGATGGCTACCCATGCGCTTATCGCGCGTGCCGTAGTCACCGCTACATCTGTTCGTGACCTCGAGGTGGTTGACTGGGTGTAGGATCACCACGGGAAACTCTCCTGGCTAGGAAAGTACCACGTGCGCCTTCTACTCTTCGGAAAAGACTGTAATCAAGATCGTTCCCACGAGAAACATGCGAGATCAAGAAAGATATCTGAAAAGTAAACCAATGGATGAAAAGGAATGACTTGTAAAATAAAATAATTGGAAAAGATAAATTACCTGTAGCTTTTATTACTTTAGTTAATTTGGTTACCACTCTACTCAGCATTCACTGACTCCGTTTTTCCCATATCCCTTTACAGGTCCAGAAGTTGAGCAGTTCGAGTAGCCGGCTGCAGAGAGTGCTGAGCCCAGTCGTGCCCAGTAATAGTTTTCTGTTGTTGTACTTCTTTTTTGTTAGTGAGTTCAGACTGTTACCGTTTTTGTTTCTGTACTTTATTTCCGCTTTACTGTTATGATGGTGATATGTACTGTTAGCAACTTTTACTTCCTTTACTGCAGTACTCTTTTACTGTTAGTTACTTAGCATTGTGAATGTGGTTTACTTGCTAGCCTTTTGGTTATTTCTTATTAGACAACTGGGTCTTGGGATTAGTCAAATCGAGCCGGTCTCGTGTCCTGTAGGGATTTGGGAACCGAATTGTGACACCTCCCATTCCCTACGTAACAGAATCACCCGAATCAGAGCAATTCGCCAATAGGATTAATAAATCAACCAGGCTTTAAAAACAGAGATAAAACCTCTAAGCGTTAGACACCAAGTCCCCATAGGAAAAAGAGCTCACAGTACACATTTTTTGTAGATGACTATTACCCTCTAAAGAGAACCCCATTTTTGTGCAACCACGTTGGCTAAGTGCTACCATCCACCACACAACTTTTGTCTATTGGTACGGTTGCTACTTGCTACGGCTTACTCGACTTTAGTCATTCATGCACGCTTTCAGCATAACAACACAAAAATGCTCATTAGCCAGATCTGGGGAAAAGGTTCTATGTTATCCAGTTATCTAACTAGTTTTTGGCTTTTCTCTTTAGTAGAAATCATTAGCCAATGGTGTAACCCTATCTTGTTTAGCTCATTTCCTTTAAGGTTCTTCAACCTCCCATATAATAGCAAATGCTCGCTGCCGGTCATTGTGTCCCATAGCATGCTATATGAAAATGGCAAATTCGGAGGTGAATAAATGAGACTAACAAATTAGAAAGCATAGGTAGGCTTCAATGTAAAATAAGCAATGCAATTACTTTCCGAACAAAAGCAATGGAGTTGTCCTTCAAAATTGGAAGAGGAATGGATAATTTTGAATATATTCCATGTGAGTGTACTTCTTGAAGCTAGAAAAAAGGAAAAAGAGTGGATTTCTCAAATCTGGAGTTTTTCTTTCCATGGAAGCTTCTCCATCTTGTTTGAGTGGAGCCACATTTTTTTGGATATTCTAATCTTATATAAATAAAATCTTGTTGCATACCTTAGAAAAAATCATTGCTACATTTTTTTTCTTTTAAAGTTTAAAATATTATTTCTTATCTCATTGATTCAAAAATAAGTATGAGAAAACTCCAGTACCAAGGAATTTTAACCTTTGCAACTACTATGAATATAGGATGTTATCTTTTTCCCAACAATATAGTATTTGAGCAAACCTTTTTAATTTGATATGTGTGATGAAACTTTTTTTTTTTGGGTTATGTATGCTTTAGAATTAGATAGATATTATAAGTTGTCTGCGAGTACTTACCTTAGTGGTACAAGCTCTTTGGTGGTCACCAAGAAGTTGACGGATCAATCCAGTGTGGACATCTTATATCTATCAGGAAAAGAAACAAAGATATCATAAATTGATGTTGTTTATGAACTTGAATTTGACAATTTTGTGAATATGATCTTTGATTTCCATTTTGACTCAAGATTTGCGGATCAATAAAACTTATCATGGGAACTTCTTATATGGTGCTTGACATGAAAATTGTTGTTTATGGACTTGAATTTGGCAATTTTGTGAATATGATCTTTGATTTCCATTTTGACTCAAGATTTGCAGATCAATAAAACTTATCATGGGAACTTCTTATATGGTGCTTGACATGAAAATTATTTAGATAGAGTAAATTTAGATCTCTCCCGTGGTTGCCATTATACCTAAGCAAATTGCAATGGACAGGAGGTTAGGAGTCATTATTTCAAACAAGTCTTGAAATTTTCCCAAAGGAGATCAATTTTGAAAGATTCCTACTCATCTACAAATCAAATAGCATTTAGAAGAAGTAAGAGGAATTGAAGCTAATATGATGCCCATTATGTATTAATCTGGATTATTCCTTTTTGATAATTTCAGTGGCTTTGCATTTTTAGCTAATAGGAGCTTCAAACACTTTCTTTTTTTAGGAGCTTCAAACACTTACTCGTGCTGTGGGCAGACTCCCATATTAGTGTAAACTTTATCCATGTCAGTTCTGATATTTACTCCTTGAACAAAAGCAGTACCAGAGGTGGGGGATGTCAGTCCTGTCATCTATCCTTTTGTTTACATTCAAGTATCATCCAACAATTCATCGAATGCTGAAACATTGAAAAAATTCTGAAGTACAGATAGCTAGTATACTGTCATTTTTTTGAACAAGAGAGCTAAAGATGCAAAGAGATGTGCGTTACATGGCTACCGTTGAATTATCCATATATGCAATTTCTGCAACAAGTTTTTAGCATATATACCATTGTAAAACCTCTCCCTCATGCAATAGCATTTCATCCTTCCCAAAGTTTGGGCTTCTTTACACATATTTACTCAATTTTGGGGTAAGTTATCTTCTGCGAAAATGAGAATTCTATCAGCAAGTTATTCAACCCAAATTTTGTTTGCAAATAATTGTCATGCGATTCCCAAAGTTTGGGCTTCTTTACACATATATTTACTCAGTTTTGGGGTAAGTTATCTTCTGCAAAAATGAGAATTCTATCAGCAAGTTATTCAACCCAAATTTTGTTTGCAAATAATTGTCATGCGATTTATGTGGAAGAGTTATCAATAATTTAAATGTCCTCTTCCATGGCCTCTTTTCAGGATCCAATGCATTGGTAGACAACATTCTTGTTACTTTGGAATTTTGAGGTTGCTGGCATTATTTAGGCCTTTCATAAGATTTTTAGGTTTGATATTTTCATTTTCAAGTGGAAGTCTCGTAAGGGGATCTAATGTAACACAACAATGGTGGAAATTGCCTCATACAACTCTTAAGACATTGATAAGCCTCTGGGGAGAAAAAGTGAAAGGCATCAATAAGTCTAATAGGTTAGAAATCATGGATCGTTTTGCATTGTCAAACGCCAAGGCTTTTCTTACCAAGGCAAGGTGGAAATCCTGAAAGAGTGGTGGATATGGTAAACAGGAAGGGATCATTTACGTACAGACATTTTTGATGTAATCCTGACTCGCATCATGAGGTTGGTGAGGTCAAACACCACCATTCCCAAACATAAGCATACCCATGCCATGTTCTATAGGGTGGCCTTATCATCTCTGTTATTTGGCCTTTGTATGGAACCTGCAATAGCCAACTTTGTAGAAGTTGCTACTTTGTGAGGTGGTATCTTGTCTTTAAGGGGGTTGGAGAAGGATCTATATAAGATGGGTGTATACTCTAAAAAGTAACCACCGGGAATGCAGTTCCTTTTTTCTTCTATCCTCTTTTAAGTGGTCAAAGATTTCACCTTCAACACTCTTGCTCTCCATGGTTCCCAGTGCTTGGTAGAAGGCCACCTCCCTTCATGGATTCCCATTATTCCATTTTATCATTACTGTTTCTCCATCATTCTTCCACTCCTATTTATCAATACAATATGTGGGATCATATCAATTGGTATTAGAATTGCTAGATCCATCTCTGTTGTGATTTCTTCACAGGATTCTCCTACCATATAGTCTATGAGGATATGCTTTTCTAATCACCATGTTGTGATGTCCTTGCCCCAGGAAGCTTGACGGTGGAACTGTACTATCACAGACAGTAGCAGTGAAACTGCCATCATTACATGCTAAAAGCAAAATTCAAGACATTTTGCAAGAGGAATGAAGAGCCCATGGATGAGCACAACTATATGTTTGAGTGCTACAACAGGATAAAACAACCACCATCATTGGAGTCATCCCCTTCTCTTCTTTTAGGTGTTATCCCCCCAAAAGAGGGGATAACCTCCATTTATGATGGGAGATATCCAAACCCATGTTTGGGTTTTTAACCTGGGTTTAAACCTGGGCTAAACCATCAGAAAGGCAGGTTTCTTGACATTCTTCGTTCCTTTTTTGACCGAGACCTTGATGTTTGTTCTCGTTACATCAACAGCAGTATGTCCAAAAAGGATTGGGAGGTAAGGTGGCTAGAGAACTCTGAATCTCAATGCTCTGATTTCAAGTTATAAGAAATAAGCAATCTACACTTGCAAGATACCAAAATCCTATAGATAGAGGATTTAGGAAAAGTAAAGACAAGCCCCTACAAAAGATGTAAATGCAGCAAAGTAGATAACAAAATAAGTGACAATCTCAACAGTAAAAGTACATGTGCTTTTATTTTTTCTTTTGCTATGGAGAGAATTTTGTGCAAAAGATGCTTTTGGAAAATAAGGCAGGATGCAAGCTTGTATTTAGATTACCTCCTTTTTTTTTTCCCCAGAATGAGATTTAGATTACTTAAATGCGTTTGGTTAGCATAGTGCCATTCCATGTTTATAGATATGCCTGGTTTCAGATTTTAGTTATGGAGAAGCTCAGACGCCTAATTACAGAGGACCACAGCTGTAAAGCGATTAATTCTTGGAGGGTAATGAGGAATATGAGGCAAGTTGGTCTCATCGTCTATATATATAACATGTAAGGGAAGATATATATACTAGGGGAAGGGAGTGTTTTGGTGTTGGGTTGCCTTAGCATTATGGCCCTTATGGGTCAAAAATGTCTTTGGCACAAAACAAAAATATTTCGTAACTGTCCGCATAGGATAATAGGATTACTAATATTTAAAGTGAACTATAGTAATATCTAATCAGAATCATTATAATTTTGCTGTCGGAGTAGGTAAGTGTTTTTTGTAGTGAAGGTACCTTGTCACCTACAACCTAAAAGTTTACTCTAATAAATTTGAGCTAATATTTTAAAATAAAAAGTGTGTTTCACCTCATTTACCATGTTGAGTCATTAAACAAAAAGTAGCAGTTATGATAAAACTGTGAATGAGCAAAATAATGGAGGAAACTAAGAATATTTAGTCATAACAAATGATCATTTGAGATAAGGATAAACACTAACAATAAGAAATAAGTACTGGAGATTTCGAACAAGCAAACAAATACAGGTGGTGGCTAGGTTACTGCAATGTATATGGGACATGAAAATGGGAAATTGCTTTACTTACCATAGTTGTGCCAACACCAGTCAGTATATCTACACCAATGCGAGAACAATAAAGCACATTATAAATGAACTTATAATTGAAATGATTGCAGGACCAATGCGAGAATTGACAGGCTGTCAATACTATAATAATGGAACTCTATTAGATAATCCCCCCTATGAATAAGCATAAAGAAATGTTTTTAAAAATCCAAAATAGCTATCCTAAAAAACTAAACAGGGAGATGTTAGTTGGTGAGTACCATTTTCAGAAAGGCACCTATATAATGTTGCAAATCCACCAACTAGGATCCTAAGAATGGAAATAATTCCAAGAACCCAGAAATCCTGCTGGAACCAAAATTCAAAGTCCAATTTAGACCTTTTCAGCCAATACATTATCTAAAGTAGGTCGACCAATGTGAACTGCTCAAATGATTCTTTGTGGCAGCAATGCATTTCACCGAACACCTGGTGTGCAAGAATAGTTCCTTATCAAAATCACATATAAAGATAAAATACAAGTATCTACACATATTGAAAATAAAAAAAAAAAAGAACAAACACAGATCTTATCGAAAGAACAAGTGAGAGGCATCGATAAAGAACAATAGATCGAAAAAGAGAGATCCGGTAGGAGAGATCTAATCAAACATATATCTATTCGGAGGAATAGTGAGAGATCGATTAAGTGAAAGATCAAATGAGAGATGGATCAAGTGGAAGAAGTTTTGATCAATGAAATGGAATGGTGAGACAGATCGTCAAAGAGATGGATTGATTTGAGCATAGATTCGATAAACCCTAAAAGAGAACATCACATTTCAAGTGCATGATAATGTGACTGAGACCAGATCTCAGAAAGTGAGAGATTGATCCAAATGTGAGAGGCAGCTATGATTTGTAACCTACCGTAGTCCACAAGAACGCTGGAGCTACGATGTAGGGGTAGTGACGAGAGGTCGACACTGAGATCGAGAGGAATCACCTACATGGCATTAACCTAGGAGCTCTCAATCTGGAGGAATGTCGGCGCCAAGGTCGGGCGGGAAGTCGGGAGAAGTTGTGCGATAATTGGAATTGGGAGTTGGGGATGGACAGCTCGCAAAAGGGCCAGAGACGCATTTACCCCCAATGGTTTTCCGTTTGTCCTTAAATGGTACCTGTCTACATAGCAGTAAACATCAGTAACATATACATTAACTTACAACAACATATGTTCGTTGTCGGTGAAGGCAAGCCGTTGGTGTAGGATTTTTTTTTGTAGTGTAAAGGTAGTTTTTTGTTTTACTTATTCGTATGTATATTAGGCAAAGAGTACAAGAATAATTAGTTTTTGTAAAATTTTAATTATATTGGTTGAAAGGAATTTTTGGAGTTTATTTTAGAAATTATATATCTCAATAATTTTTTGAAAATTAATAAAATTTTTAATCCCTTCAAATATATGCTAGAATGAAGCACGTTCAAAATTTTTTAGATGTATTTCCCGTAAAGCTTTTATTTGAAAAATTCAATTTGTGAGGAATATTTTAGTAGATATTGTAAAATAAAATTTTTTTTATAGGTTATCAATATAAACTTTATGATACATTATGAGTGTTTGAAAGGATTATTAATAAATTTTTATATTCTTTTTACATTGTAACGAATAAATCATTGGCTTGTTATTCATAGAGCTACAAAAAAAATAATTAATGACAACGAAGACATCCATCACTAAATTAAAAGTATGTGATGATTTTAGTGATGATTTTATTCATTATTTGAATTTGCCAATGAATGTATTATTCGTTGTAAATTTAACAACGGCTCGTATAGTAGTGAATGTGGCGACGAATAAATTATTCATTGGCAAGTCATATAACGGCAATTTATTCAGTGTCGTCTTCATAAAATATTTGTCACCATTGACTGTTTTTGTTGTGGTGGGTGTGTGCGCAATTTCTACACACTAGGAAACCCATATAGGCACCTTATTGTATATTTTTTTCTACACTAGAGAGCAGCCTAGGGGCCTCGCGAGGAATTTTTCCCTTCATTGAGGGGTCTGTTGAAGCTTTTGCACCCCAACTTCTAATAACTGGGGGCTGACGTGGCTCATGCACGTGTTGTTGGAAGTGTCATTATAGTTTGCACTTGCGACGTCAGTTTTAAAGTAAAGAAACGGACGTGAGTCTGAGTGTCGATCTCAGAGAGGCGTAAAAATCGGATTTTTTTTTGTCACTTATTGTCACGAAAATCGTGGGTTTTGCTTGCGAAAAGGCGCAGTTGAAAAGCGAGAGAGAGAGATTACGGTTAGAATTGTTTCATTCATAGCATGCAACTCGAATAGAAAATAGAGCAAGCAACTGAATAGAAAATAACTTCATTAATCATGTAGCTTTAATTCATGAATTACAACATTAGATACATGCTTAAACATAAGTAAAGCAAAGCTTAAAAGAAGGAAAGAAAGAGAGAGAGAGGGAGGGCGGCGAGGCAGCCACGGTGGTGGAGAGGGCTCCATCGGCGGCTCGTCGTCTCCAGCGATTACAAAAGAGCTTAAAGGTAGCTAGGAGAGGGGTAGAGTAGTTGCAAGTGGAGTGAATGCCTTGAATGGGTGGTTGAAAGGGGTTTAAATAGGGAAAGAGGCTTTCCAAATGAAGAAGGGGTTTTAGCGACGTCCGGGACGTCGCTGAAACCCTTCCTAAAATGTCGGTGAAGACCCCTGCCCGTCGGTCGCTCGCCCGCAACCGTTCTTCCTCGCGCCCGATCCGTGTGTGTGGCATGAGAGCCGTCAGATCGAAGATCAGACGGCTGAGGTCTTCGCACGGGCGTGCTCGGATCATGCCTTGAGTGCGCGTGGGCGCAAGAGTTGTCAACCGACGTGAGCGTGCACGTGGCTGATCGCCGCCTGAGGACGTGCCACGTGGCGCGATTGTCACCGTTCGCGTGCGGATCTACGGCCTTAATCAGCCGCGCCCGCTCGAACAGCGAATTAGGCAACGTGCGGGGGCTCGAACGCTCACCGCTGCCTTTGCGAACAGCACGCAGCCCACTATGCTACCGGGCTGGATTGTTGCGCGGAGGAGGCGAGGCGCGTGGGCGTGGGGCGCTGCGGAGTTGTGCGATGGAGGATCAACGGTCGAGATGCGTCCCTTGGTGGAGGAAGCGAGGGCGTGCTGTGCGTGGAAGAGCGGATGCGGGCGCGGTGAGGCTGACACGTGGCGGCCCCATGGCCATTGATCATCAGATCAACGGTCAGAACTTCTTGGGCCCATTATAGGAGCTCCGGATGTCGGATTTGGCCGATTTCGAGTCCGTTGGACTCTGTTTGTCGTTCTGAATCTATCTGTGTGGTCCAATTGCTCATCTAAGGCCTGCTTTGACAAGTGCTTGTACAAATGACCATTAATACTGTTTTATAAGCAATCTTGACATATGATGCATGCAATGCTCCCATTCTACTTATGTTGTGTTATCTGTGCCTTTTATTTTTAAGATGGGCCCTATTTAACAGAATTATCACCCCAAGATGCAGTGTTATCATACCCCCATGCTTACTCCTTGCTAGTCCCTAGCAAGGTTTATTCTAGCCTTTATTTTCTGTCAGAATTTAAGAAGTAATTACTTAGACACTTTGTCACTTGTCAATAGGAGGAAATATACTAAGATCTTAATCTACAAAGACTAAGCAGCGCCCGGGTGTCTGCCAAAATATGAATCGCCTGAATCCTTGCTTTCATGTATGTAAATATATATATGTATATATATTTTTTAGATTTTTTTTGGAATTCAGAGTGGGTTGGTAACTTTTTACAACTACCCAACCCACCAAAAACTCGAACAAAACTCTAAGTGCTAAGCATCTTGGTGTGAAGATCATGATAGACTCACTCAACGGTAATTCAGACAGACTTCGGGTTTCCACGTCCCTAGGTGATCGGAAGATGAAGTATTTTGCCTGAAGGTGTATTTGTTCTATCGGTAGCTTTCTCCCTACATTTGTTTTAATTAGGGTCAACACAAGGATTTTTCCAGTGTATATCTCCCTAGCTTGTACTACTTCCCCGCTTCTTCCTTAAGTGTTTTGGGTCTTTTTGTGCAATTACTGAGCTGAGCTCTGGACAACCGACCAATGGGTTGTTACCCACGATCACTTGCCAGCCATACTCGTGCAGTGAAGTGTGGTTTATTTTGTTTTCTTCTCTTTTTTTTTTTTATAGGTGGCTTCCCTGATCTCAAATGTACCTAGAGGCAATGAAGAAGTGGTCCCGTGGCTGGGCTCTGGACAACGAGCCAATGGGTTGTTACCCACGACAACTTGCCAGCCATACCACCCTAGAGAGTTCATTAGCTACCCAATTTCTGTCAAAATCTTTGAGGAGTGAGTCTGTGCAGAAATGTGTGCAGATGCTTAGACTCAAAGTCTTTCTGAGTTAGAGGGTGAGTTGATAAGTCGTATACTTATCACCTTATTTAGTAGGTGGATTAGAGTAGCTTAAGGTTGCAAGGATTTGAAACTAAATCCATATTTTAACAGACACCAGGGATGATTAAGCCTGAAGGCCTGAAAAGTCTAAGTGTTTAAGTTCTTTTTGTATTATTTTCCACTATTGACAAGTTTCTAATGCCTGAGTTTCTTCCTAAATTCAAAATTTTTTTTTTGAATTTTATTTTATTTAGACTGATTAAATGAGCTTAGGATCGTGCAATTTACCACCCCCCATGCTTAAGTTGGACAATGTCCTCATTGGTAAATACATGGATGCAACAGGGGTTCAAAAAAATATTACCTGAGTGATATAAAATACCGGATCTACCTGAATCCTCTGGGTTGCCTCCCAGGAAGCACTGAGTTTAACGCCTTCAGCTGGGCGGTGCTTTATGTCATCCCTCAATGAGGGTGACACTCTCCTTTGGGGGAACCTGGGCTAGGAAGTGTTTCAATCTTTGACCATTAACTGTAAAAGTGTGCATTGTGTTTGGATTAGCGATTTCAATCGCCCCATTAGAGTGAGGCTTAACCACCCGAAATGATCCTGTCCATTTGGACCTGAGTTTCCCCGGAAAGAGTTTTAGGCGGGCATCGAGTAGCCAGACTTGCTGGTTAGGCTAAAAGGCCTTTCTATGGATGAGTCGGTCGTGGACGGCTTTCATTTTCTCCTTATACAGTCGACTATTCTCAAAGGCGTCCCGACGAATTTCTCTGAGCTCAGAGAGTTGGAGCATCCTCTGCGCACCGACTAACTGGGAATCCATGTTACATTGCTTGATAGCCCAGTAAGCCCGGTGTTCCAATTCAACAGGAAGATGGCAGGCTTTGCTAAAGACCAGGCGATAAGGTGACATGCCTATTGGGGTCTTGAAAGCGGTCCTATATGCTCACAGGGCATCATCTAGTTGTGTGGACCAGTCTTTCCTGTCAGGTCTCACAGTCTTTTGTAAAATGTTCTTGATTTGTCTATTTGAGACCTCAGTCTGCCCATTTGTTTGCGGATGATACGGGGTAGCAATGTGGTGGTGAACCCCGTATTTTCTAAGTATGGCACGGAATTGGGAGTGAATAAAATGACTTCCACCATCACTGATCATGGCCTTTGGTATTCCAAACCGGGAAAAGATGTTCTGCTTAACAAAGTCCATGACAGTCTTGTGATCGCATCGGCGGGTGGCGACGGCTTCAATCCATAAACATAGTCTACTGAGACTAGGATGTACTCAAAGCCGTTGGATGGTGGAAAGGGGCCCATAAAATCGATACCCCAAACATCGAAGATTTCGACAATCAAGATGGGCTGGAGGAGCATCATATCTTTTCTGGTCATGATCCCTAGCGTTTGGCAGCGTGAGTAAGTCTTGGCAAAGTTGTGTACATCCTTAAATAGGGAAGGCCAGTAAAATCCAAACTGCAGAACCTTCGCAGCCATTTTCTTTCCAGAGAAGTGGCCACCACAAGCTTGGTCATGACAGAAAGAAAGCACACTCTGAACTTCATTCTTGGGGATACACCTCTTGATGATCTGGTCGGCACAGAGGCGAAACAGCATGGGATCATCCCAGAAATAGTGCTTGGCCTCAGCCAAGAACCTGTCTTGTTGCTGTCTAGACCAGCTGTGTGGGGTCTGTCCAACAACTAGGTAGTTGACATAGTTAGCATACCAAGGCAGTTTCTTGTCTTGCACGGCCAGAATGTGTTCATCGGGGAAGTTGTCAGATAAAGGTAGGGAGGGTCCAATGTGGTCTGGGTGAAGTCTAGACAAGTGGTCAGCCACCACATTCTTTGATCCAGCCTTGTCGTGGATTTCCAGGTCAAATTCCTGCAAGAGCAGGATCCATCTGATGAGCCTGGGCTTTGCGTCCTTCTTAGCCAACAGGTGGCAGATGGTTGAATGGTCAGTGTAAATCGTGACGTGGGATCCCATCAAGTATGATTGGAACTTTTCAAGTCCAAAGACTACAACGAGCAGCTCTTTCTCTATGACCGTATAATTTCGTTGGGTCTTGTCCAATGTTTTGCTCGCGTAGTAGATCACCACGGGTTTCTTGTCTTGTCTTTGTCCCAGGATAGCGCCTATGGCAAAATCTGATGCATCACACATAATCTCAAAGTCCTGGGACCAATCCGGGGTTGAAGTACAGGTGCTGTGGAGACTAAGTCCCGGAGGGTGTGATAAGCCTGGATGCAATTAGAGGACATGTGGAATATGGCGTCGTTGGCTAGAAGGTCGGTTAAGGGTTTGGAAAGCTTGGAGAAGTCTTTAATGAACCTTTGGTAGAAGCCAACATGTCCCAAGAATGAGCGAATCTGTCGGACCGAGCTAGGTAGAGGAAGTTTGGAAATCAAATCAACCTTAGCCCGATCCACCTCAATGCTCCTATGCGATACGATGTGACCAAGGATGATTCCTTCTTGAACCATAAATAGCTCTTTTCACAACTTAACACCAGATTAACCTCGATACATCATTCCAAGATTTTCTCCAAGTTGCTCAGACAGTGGTCCAATGAATTTCCAAATACAGAGAAATCATCCATAAAGATCTCTAAGTATGCACCCACCATTTCGGGAAAAATGGCTAGCATGCAACGCTGGAAGGTAGCAGGTGTGTTGCATAACCCGAACGGCATTCGACGGAATGCAAACATGTCGTACGGGCAAGTGAATGTGGTCTTTTCTTGATCTTCCGGAGCAATTGCGACTTGGTTATATCCTGAATATCCATCCAGGAAGCAAAAATACTTTTGCCCTGCCAATCTTTCAAGGATCTGGTCAATGAATGGCAAGGGGAAATGATCCCTCTTAGTGGCTTCATTGAGCTTCCTATAATCAATACACACCCGCCATGTAGTGGTGGTGCGGGTGGGGATGGATTCGCCATGCTCATTGGTGACAACGGTGAGCCCGGCTTTCTTTGGAACCACTTGAGTGGGGCTCACCCCGGGGCTATCGGAGATAGGATAGATGATGTCAGCGTCAAGCCACTTGATAATTTCTTTCTTAAGGACCTCCAACATGTTTGGGTTTAAACGTCTCTGCATCTGGCGGGAGGGTCGTGCCCTGTCTTCCAGGTAAATCTTATGGGTGCAATAGGCGGGGCTAATTCTTCTCAAGTCCGAAATGGTCCAACCAATGGCGGCCCAATGTTCTGAAAGGGTCGCGGTCAACCTGAGTTCCTGATCCTTAGTTAGATGAGAATTAATAATCACAGGAAAGGTCTGGTCAGGTCCCAGGAAGACATACTTGAGATTCTCGGGTAGTGGCTTAAGTTCGGGTGCGGGTGGAACAACGGTCGACGGAAAAGGGAAAGGAGTTGATCAACATTGATCTCCTCAAATGGTGTTGTTTGATCAGCCTTACAGAGGCCATAGGTAGCAATGGTGACAGGTTGGAACAGTCGTTACAGGCTTGGTGGTCTGAGACAGAACTAAGGGTGAGGCATTCCTCGACCAGAGTTTCAACGGGATCATGTTCCTCAACACAATCGCAATCAAAAGACTTTGTCACTCGAAAGATATCCAATTGCATTTTCTTGTCTCCGAAGGCGATTCCATACATCCCGTGTCACAATCAATGTTTGCCTTAGCCGTAGCTAAGAAAGGTTTACCTAAGATTATGGGTGCGTACTGTAATTTTTCAGGGACTTCCATGTCGAGCACCAAGAAGTCGACCGGAAAATAGAAGTCCTTGACCTGCATAATCACGTCCTCGACAACCCCCTTCAGGGCCTTCACAGATCTATCAGCCAGCTGGATGGTGACAGGTGTGGGTGTCAACTCTCCGAAACCAAATTGGTGGTACAGGGTTGTTGGAATCAGATTGATAGAAGCACCTAAGCTCAGGAGCACTCTATCAAATGTCATGTCCTCGTAATTGCAGGAAATCAAGGGTGCTCCTGGGTCAGTTCCCTTTAGTGGAAGGTTACTTGATATTACGGAACTTGCTTGTTCGGAGAGCACAACCTTCATAGGTGCTTGAGGTCTTGGCTTACGTTTGGGTGTACAGGCATCCTTTAAAAACTTGGCGTAAGCCGGGATGTGCCTAACGGCTTCGAGGAGCAGAATATTAATCTGTACATGCTTAAAGATCTCCAAAAGCTCCTCAGTTTCCACCACATTTTCCTTCTTCTTGATTGTCTCCAAGGCCTTAGGGTAGGGTGTATGAACATGGATTAGGACTATTTCTGGGTCCTTGGGTTTTTCTGGTACCTCTTCTGAGCCAGGTATTTCAGCGGGTGAAGTCTTGGGGAGAGTCGGCCATTTGGGATCCTGAGTTTTGGTGCCGCTTCTCAAGGTTACCGCATTCGCAAAGGCATTGGGACCATGGGTTGATCCTTGAGAAGCCGAGGACGAAGAAGCACCAAACCCCAGGGGTGTTTGTGGGGCTGGCTGGACCATGTGAGCCTGCTTGGGATTGCCCTGGAACCCTTGCGAATTAGGGCCTCTGTTAATTATATTTCGCGGGTTCGGTTGTGGTTGGGAAGGTAGGGATCCTTGTTGCTTACAGTTCAAAAGTTGGCTTAACTGTCCCTTTACCAAGGCCATTTCCTCCTGATGCTTCTGTTTCATGTCAGCCATCATTTTTATTAGGGTGTCCATTTGATTTTGTGGAGGGGCTGCCCTATTCTGATTATATTGGGGTCTAACTGGTGGTCCTTGCTGATAGGGGGCAAGTGTGGCTGCTAGTTTGGCCTGGGCTGGTTTTGGAATTGCGGTGGTTTCTAGTTTGTCCAACCAAAGTTGGGGTGGTTACGCCAGCCAGTGTTGTAAGTGTTGGAGAAAGGGTCAAATTTCGCATAACCTTGGATAGCTTGCACATCTTCAAGGATAACCAATGTCGATGGAGAGGGAAGAGAGTAATCAAGGGTTGAGGGAGCAAAGGTCCCTCCCTAGAACGTGGTTAGGGGTTATTCCAGGTTCAGTTGGGTTAAGGGTTGGACCAGGTCAACATTATGCGCTCCCTTTTCTAGGGAGAAAGTCTATAAGGGGTTCCTGGTCTGGTTCAGTAGCTCATCAATCTTTTTGTCCACCAATTCCACTCGATCCAGTTTCTTGGCAATGATGTCCATGTCAACCATTCCAGAATTTTCTTGTACCTCATAAATCCCACCACGAGGTTGACTGAACCTGTTAAAATGGGTCATGGAGGCATTGTTGAGCGAATTCTCGCTCATAGACTCAAAGAGCTCAAATGCGCTCTCCTCGTCCTTGTTCAGGAAGTTCCCCCCGCATGAGGCATCGACGAAGTTCCGTAGGTTGCTGTCCAGACCGTGGTAGAAAATCTGGGCCAATTGCCACCTTGGTACTTCGTGGTGTGGGCATTTCCTCAAGAGTTCATTAAATCTTTCCCACGCCTCATGGAACTGTTCCCCACCCTGGAGTGTGAAGGTAGTAATAGCTCTTCTGAGGGCATTGGTCTTTCCTATGGGGAAGAATTTCTTTAGAAATGCATGCCTCAGTTCTTCCCAGGTGGTGATGGGTCTACTTAGGGTTCTAAGCCAGTGAGAAGCCTTGTCTCTCAACGAGAAGGGGAACATTTTAATTAGAACAATGTCAAGGCTAATGTTCCTAGGTTTCATAGTTCGTGCTATTCGGTCAAGATCCTCTAGGTGTTGGAAGGGGTCCTCATTTGAGCTTCCATGGAAGTGGCTCTGGATCAGACTTAAGACATTTAGTTTTAACTCAAAATCATCTCCCCCGTCGGGGATCCTAAGTTGTGGCTCGACTCTAATAGCGGAAGGATTGTAGAAATCGTGGAGGGGCCTTGGTTGATCCTGAAATGGTGGTAAATCAGGTGGCAGTTGCCCTTGTGGGCCTTGGAAAGGTGGTGGTGGTTGCTCTTGTGGGTTCTGTAACCGGTGTATGGCTTGCATGATGGTGTGGATCTGTTGTTGCTGAAGCCGGTGGTTTGCATTAATCTGGGCTTGGATAATGGCCATTGTGTCCGGTGGGGGTTGGTCCTCAACCTAATCTACCCTAAGTTCATCCATATTTCTAGCAGAATCAAGTCGCCTAGATTCCCGTCCCAAAACAAACAACTCGGGATGCAATGAGCATCTCCCGTGCATACACTAGAGAAGAACAGGAGGGGATGCGGAGAGCGACAGATGCGAGAAGTGTGTGTTTAATCAAGCAAACAAGCCTAGTCCTTATGGTGTGTTTCCTTAGGAGACCTAGAAATCTCAAAAAGGGTGATTAAGTCCGTAAGCATTGGACTCTCCTTTCCAAAGCTAATCTGGCCAGGTTGATTACAGGGGGATTGCAAGGAAGGTTCTTCCTTTGGCTTGCGTCGCTGGTTCCATAGACCCCACAACCGCGGTCATTTGACACTACCTCGTAGCCTAGTGATGTGCGCTTGTGCGTGTGTGTTAAGAAGTGTCGTTATAGTCGCACTTGCAACGTCGATTTTAAAGTAAAGAAATGGAGGTGAGTCCGAGTGTCGGTCTCAGAGAGGCATGAAAACTGGATTTTGCTTATCAGTTGTTGTCACGGAAAGCGCAGAGTTTTGCTTGCGAAAGGTGCGGTTTGAAAAGCGAGAGAGAGATAGAGAGAGAGAGAGAGGGAGAGAGATTAGGGTTAGAGTTGTTTCTTGCTTAATCATGCAACTTAAACAGAAATTAAAATAAACAACTGAATGGAAAGTACTTCATTAATCTACAGCTTTAGTTCACAAATTACAACATTAGATACATGCTTAAACATAAGTAAAGGAAAGCTTAAAAGAAAGGAAGAGAGAGAGAGGGGGGACAGTGGCGAGGTAGCCACGGCGGTGGAGGAGGCTCCGTCAGCGGCTCGTCTCTCCGGCGATTACAAGAGGGCCTAAAGCTAGCTAAGAGAGGGGTAGAGTAGTTGCAAGGGAAGTGAATGCCTTGAATGAGTAGTTGGAGGGGGTTTAAATAGGGAGAAGGGCTTTCTAAAAGAAGAAGGGGCTTTAGCGACATCCAGGACGTCGCTAAAACCATTCCAAAAGCGTCGGTGAAGCCCTACAGCCCACCGGTCATCCGCCCGCGTCGTTCTTCTTCGCACTAGATTCGCGACCGCTGCATGAGAGCCGTCCGATCGAAGGTCGAACGGCTGAGATCTTCCCTTGGATGCACTCGGATCGCGCCTCGGGCGCTCGTGTGCACAGGCGTCGTCGCCCAATGTGCGCGAGTGCATGGGCGCTCGCGATCTGAGGGCGCGCTGCATGGCACGATCTCGGCCGCCCGCTGCTGATCGAGCAGCCCAAGTTCGCCGCGTGCTCCTTCGTCTTTAATCCTCCGCACAACGCGGCTCGAACCCGCGTCACGTGCGTGCGGGCATGCGCGCTAACCGTTGCACCACGCCTACGCTTTGTCGCAGCGACTGCGGGCGGGCGCGCGGTTCTCGGCCGTCCGATCGAAGATCGACAGCCGAGATTTGATCTCAGCTGAAGGAAGAGTGGCATGCAGTGGAGCGGGGGCGACGTGGCGCAACGAGGGCCGTTGATCACCAGATCAACGGTCAGAACTTCTTGGGCCCATTATAGGAGCTCCGGATGTCGGATTTGGCCGATCTTGAGTCCATTGGACTCCGTTCGTCGTTCTGAATCCATCTGTATGGTCCGATTGCTCATCTGAGGCCTGCTTTGACAAGTGCTTACACAAATGGCCATTAATACAGTTTTATAAGCAATCTTGGTATATGATGCATGCAATGCTCCCATTCTACTTATGTTGTGCCTTTTATTCTTAAGATGGACCCTATTTAACAGAATTATCATCCCCATGTGCAGTGTTATCATACCCCCATGCTTACTCCTAGCTAGTCCCTAGCAAGGTTTATTCTAGCATTTATTTTTTTTCAGAATTTAAGAAGTAATTACTTAGACACTTCGTCACTTCTCAATAGGAGAAAATATACTAAGATCTTAATCTACAAAGACTAAGTAGCACCCGGGTGTCTGCCAAAATACGAATCGCCTGAATCCTTGCTTTCATGTATGTAAATATACATATGTATATATATTTTTTAGATTTTTTTCGGAATTCAGAGTGGGTTGGTAACTTTTTACAGCTACCCAACCCACCCAAAACTCGGTCAAAACCCTAAGTGCTAAGCATCTTGGTGTGAAGATTGTGATAGACTCACTTAACGGTAATTCAGACAGACTTCGGGTTTCTACGCCCCTAGGTGATCGGAAGAGGAAATATATTTGCCTGAAGGTGTATTTGTTTGATTGGTAGCTTTCTCCCTACATTTGTTTTAATTGGGGTCAACACAAGGATTTTTCCAGTGTATATCTCCCCGACTTGTACTACTTCCCCGCTTATTCCTTAAGTGTTTTGGTTCTTTTTGTGCAGTTATTGAGTTGGGCTCTGGACAACCGACCAATGGGATGTTACCCACGATCACTTGCCAGCCATACTCGTGCGGTGAAGTGTGGTTTATTTTCTTTTCTTCTCCCTTTTTTTTTCGTAGGTGGCTTCCCTGATCTCAAATGTACCTAGAGGCAATGAAGAAGAAATGGTCCCGTGGCTGGGTTCTGGATAACCTGCCAATGGGCTGTTACCCACGACAACTTGCCAGTCATACCACCCTGGAGAGTTCATTAGCTACCCAATTTCTGTCAAAATCTCCGAGAAGTGAGTCTGTGCAAAAATGTGTGTAGATGCTTAGACTCAAAGTTTTTCTGAGTTAGAGGGTGAGTTGATAAGTGTATACTTATCACCTTATTTAGTAGGTGGATTAGAATAGCTTAAGGTTGCAAGAATTCAAAGCTAAATCCATGTTTTAACGGACACCAGGGCTGATTAAGCCTGAAGGTCTGAAAAGTCTAAGTGTTTAAGTTCTTTTTGTATTATTTCCCACTATTGACAAGTTTATAATGCCTAAGTTTTCTTGCTAAATTCAATTTTTATTTTATTTTATTCAGACTGATTAAATGAGCTCAGGATTATGCAATTTACCACCCCCCCATGCTTAAGTTGGACAATGTCCTCATTGGCAAGTACATGGATGCATAAGGGTTCAAAAAGATAGTACCTGAGTGACATAAAATACCGGATCAGTCTGAATCCTCCAGGTTGCCTCCTAGGAAGCACTGAGTTTAACGCCTCCAGCTGAGCGGTGCTCCGTGTCATCCCTCAACGAGGGTGACACTCTCCTTTGGGGGAACCTGGGCCAGGAAGTGCTTCAATCTTTGACCATTAACTGTAAAAGTGTGCCCAGTGTTAGGATCAGCGATTTCAACCGCCTCATTAGAGTAGGGCTTAACCACCTGAAATGGTCCTGTCCATTTGGACCTGAGTTTCCCCGGGAAGAGTTTTAGGCGGGGGTCAAACAGCCAGACTTGCTGGTTAGGCTCAATGGTTTTTCTATGAATGAGTCGGTCATGGACGGCTTTCATTTTCTCCTTATACAGTCGACTATTTTCAAAAGCGTCCCGACAAATTTCTTCGAGCTCAGATAGTTGGAGCGTCTTCCGCGCACCGGCTAACTGGGAATCCATGTTACATTGCTTGACAGCCCAGTAAGCCCGGTGTTCCAATTCGACAAGAAGATGGCAAGCTTTGCCAAAGACCAGGCGATAAGGCGACATGCCTATCGGGGTCTTGAAAGTGGTCCTATATGCCCACAGGGCATCATCAAGTCTTGTGGACCAGTCTTTCCTATCAGGTCTCACAGTCTTCTGTAGAATGTTCTTGATTTGTCTATTTGAGACCTCAGTCTGCCCGTTTGTTTGCGGATGATACGGGGTAGCAATGCGGTGGTTCACCCCGTATTTTCTAAGTAGGGCACGGAATTGGGAATGGATAAAATGGCTTCCACCATCACTGATCATGGCATTTGGTATTCCAAACCGGGAAAAGTGTTCTTCTTAACAAAGTCCATGACAGTCCTGTGATCGCATCAGCGGGTGGCGACAGCTTCAATCCATTTGGAAACATAGTCTACCGAGACCAGGATGTACTCGAAGCCGTTGGATGGTGGAAAGGGGCCCATAAAATCGATACCCCAAACGTCGAAGATTTCGACAATCAAAATGGGCTGGAGGGGCATCATATCTTTCTTGGTCATGGTCCCCAGCGTTTGGTAGCGTGAGCAAGTCTTGGCAAAGTTGTGTGCATCCTTAAATAGGGACAGCCAATAAAATCCAGACTGCAAAACTTTTGCAGCTGTTTTCTTTCCAGAGAAGTGGCCACCACAAGCCTGATCATGACAGAAGGAAAGCACACTCTGAACTTCATCTTCAGGGATACACCTCCTGATGATCTGGTCAGCACAGAGGCGAAACAGGATGGGATCATCCCAGAAATAGTGCTTGGCCTCAGCCAAGAACCTATCC
Organism: Thalassia testudinum; assembly: GCA_037157565.1. Classification (NCBI taxonomy): domain Eukaryota; kingdom Viridiplantae; phylum Streptophyta; class Magnoliopsida; order Alismatales; family Hydrocharitaceae; genus Thalassia; species Thalassia testudinum. The sequence goes on along the minus strand of JAZHRO010000024.1, from coordinate 180,452,574 downwards.
CATTGCTGTCTGGACCAGCTGTGTGGGGTTTGTCCTACAACTAGGTAGTTGACGTAGTCAGCATACCATGGCATTCTCTTGTCTTGCACAGCCAGAATGTGTTCATCAGGGAAGGCATCAGATAGAGGTAGGGAGGGTCTAATGTGGTCTGGATGAAGTCTATACAAGTGGTCAGCTACCACATTCTTCGATCCGGCCTTGTCTCAGATTTTCAGGTCAAATTCCTACAAAAGCAGGATCCATCTGATGAGCCTGGGCTTTGCATCCTTCTTGGCCAACAAGTGCCGGATGGCTGAATGGTCAGTGTAAATCGTCACATGGGATCCCAGCAAGTACGATCGGAACTTTTCAAATCCAAGGACTACAGCAAGCAGCTCTTTCTCTGTGATCGTATAATTTCGTTGGGCCTTGTCCTACGTTTTGCTCGCGTAGTAGATCACCACGGGCTTCTTATCTTGCCTTTTTCCCAGGACAGCGCCTATGGTAAAATCTGATGCATCACACATAATCTCAAAGTCCTGGGACCAGTCTGGGGGTTGAAGTACATATGCGGTGGAGACTAAGTCCCGAAGGGTGTGATAAGCCTGGATGCAATCAGAAGACATGTGGAATAGGGCGTCGTTAGCTAGAAGGTCAGTTAAGGGTTTGGAAAGCTTGGAGAAGTCTTTAATGAACCTTTGGTAGAAGCCAACATGTCCTAGGAATGAGCGAATCTATCAGATCGAGCTAGGCAAAGGAAGTTTGGAAATCAAATCAGCCTTAGCCCGATCCACCTCAATGCCCCTATGCGATACGATGTGATCGAGGATGATTCCTTCTTGAACCATAAAATGGCTCTTTTCCCAACTTAACACCAGATTAACCTTGATACATCGTTTCAAGATTTTCTCCAAGTTGCTCAGACAGTGGTCAAATGAATTCCCAAATACAGAGAAATCATCCATAAAGACCTCTAAGTATTCACCCACCATTTCTTAAAAAATGGCTAACATGCAATGCTGGAAGGTCGCAGGTGCGTTGCATAACCCGAACTGCATTCGACGGAATGCAAACGTGCCATACGGGCAAGTGAATGTGGTCTTTTCTTGATCCTCCGGAGCAATTGGTTAGATGAGAATTAATAATCACTGGGAAGGTCTGGTCAGGTCCCAAGAAGACATACTTGAGATTCTCGGGCAATGGCTTAAGTTCAAGTGCGGGTGGAACCACAGTTGATGGAAAGGGAAAGGGCGAGAATTGATCAACATCGATCTCCTCAAATGGTGTTGTGTGATGGTACCCAGCCTTACAGAGGTCCATGGGTAGTGATGGTGACGGGTCAGAACAGTCATTATGGGTTTGGTGGTCTGATATAGAACTAAGGGTGAGGCATTCCTAGATCAGAGTTTCCACAAGATCATGTTCCACAATGCAATAGCAATAAAAAGACTTTGTCACCCGGAAGATATCCAATTGCATTTTCCTGTCCTCGAAGGCGATTTCCATACATCCCGTGTCACAATCAATGTTTGCCTTAGCCGTAGCTAAGAAAGGTGTGCCTAAGATTATGGGTGCGTTCTGTAATTTTTCAGGGACTTCCATGTCGAGTACTAAAAAGTCAACCGGAAAATAGAAGTCCTTGACCCGTACAATCACATCCTCGACAACCCCCTTTGCGGTTTTCACTGATCTATCAACCAGTTGGATGGTGACAGGGGTTGGTGTCAACTCTCCAAAACCAAATTGGTGGTACAGGGTTGTTGGAATCAAATTGATAGAAGCACCTAAGTCCAGGAGCGCTCTATCAAATGTCATGTCCCCGATATTGCAGGAAATCAGGGGTGCTCCTGGGTCAATTCGCTTGAGCAGAAGGTTGCTTGATATTACGGAACTTGCTTGTTCAGAGAGCACAACCTTCCTAGGTGCTTGAGGTCTCGGCTTACGCTTGGGTGTATAGGCATCCTTTAAAAACTTGGCATAAGCAGGGATGTGTTTAACGACTTCAAGGAGTGGAATATTAATCTGTACTTGCTTAAAGATTTCCAACAGCTCCTCAGTTTCCACAACATTCTTCTTTTTCTTGATTGTTTCCAAGGCCTCAAGGTAGGGTGTCTGAATGTGGATTGGTTCTATTTCTGGGTCCTTGGTTGGTGCCTCTTCTGAGTTGGGTATTTCAGCGGGTGAAGTCTCAGGGAGAGTCGGCCATTTGGGATCCTGGGTTTTTGTGCCGCTTCTCAAGGTCACCACATTCGCAGAGGCATTGGGGCCCTGGGTTGATCCTTGAGAAGACGAGGATGAAGAAGAGCCAAACCCAGGGGGTGTTTGCGGGGCTGGCTGGACCATGTGAGCCTTCCCGGGGTTGCCTTGGAACTCTTGCGAATTGGGGCCTCTATTAATTATGTTTCGCGGGTTCAGTTGTGGCTGGGAAGGTAGGGATCCTTGTTGTTTACAGTCCAAGAGTTGGCTTAACTGTCCCTTTACCAAGGCCATTTCCTCCTGATGTTTCTGGTTCATGTCAGCCACCATTTTTATTAGGGTGTCCATTTGATTTTGTGGAGGGGCTGCCCTATTCTGATTATATTGGGGTCTAACTGGTGGTCCTTGCTGATAGGGGGCAAGTGTGGCTGCTGGTTTGGCCTGGGCTGGTTTTGGAATTGCGGTGATTTCTAGTTTGTCCAACCAAAGTTGGGGTGGTTACGCCAGCCAGTGTTGTAAGTGTTGGAGAAAGGGTCAAATTTCGCATAACCTTGGATAGCTTACACATCTTCAAGGATAACCAATGTCGATGGAGAGGGAAGAGAGTAATCAAGGGTTGAGGGAGAAAAGGTCCCACCCTAGAACGTGGTTAGGGGTTATTCCAGGTTCAGTTGGGTTAAGGGTTGGACCAGGTCAACATTATGCGCTCCCTTTTCTAGGGAGAAAGTCTATAAGGGGTTCCTGGTCTGGTTCAGTAGCTCATCAATCTTTTTGTCCACCAATTCCACTCGATCCAGTTTCTTGGCAATGATGTCCATGTCAACCATTCTAGAATTTTCTTGTACCTCATAAATCCCACCACGAGGTTGACTGAACCTGTTAAAATGGGTCATGGAGGCATTGTTGAGCGAATTCTCGCTCATAGACTCAAAGAGCTCAAATGCGCTCTCCTCGTCCTTGTTCAGGAAGTTCCCCCCGCATGAGGCATCGACGAAGTTCCGTAGGTTGCTGTCCAGACCGTGGTAGAAAATCTGGGCCAATTGCCACCTTGGTACTTCGTGGTGTGGGTATTTCCTCAAGAGTTCATTAAATCTTTCCCACGTCTCATGGAACTGTTCCCCACCCTGGAGTGTGAAGGTAGTAATAGCTCTTCTGAGGGCATTGGTCTTTCCTATGGGGAAGAATTTCTTTAGAAATGCATGCCTCAGTTCTTCCCAGGTGGTGATGGGTCTACCTAGGGTTCTAAGCCAGTGAGAAGCCTTGTCTCTCAACGAGAAGGGGAACATTTTAATTAGAACAATGTCAAGGCTAATGTTCCTAAGTTTCACAGTTCGTGCTATTCGGTCAAGATCCTCTAGGTGCTGGAAGGGGTCCTCATAGATCAGACTTAAGACATTCAGTTTCAACTCAAAATCATCTCCCCCTTCGAGGATCCTAAGGTGTGGCTCGACTCTAATAGCGGATGGATTATAGAAATCGCAGAGGGGCCTCGGTTGATCCTGAAATGGTGGTATATCGAGTGGTGGTTGCTCTTGTATGCCTTGGAAAGGTGGTGGAGGTTGTTCTTGTAGGTTCTGTAACCGTTGTATGACCTGCATGATGGTGTGGATTTGTTGTTGCTGAAGCCGGTGGTTTGCATTAATTTGGGCTTGGATGATGGCCATTGCGTCTAGTGGGGGTTAATCCTCAGCCTCATCTACCCTATGTTCCGCCATGTTTCTAACAAAATCATGTCGCCTAGATTCCTACCCCAAAACACACAACTCAGGATGCAGTGAGCGTCTCCCGTGCATACACTAGAGAAGAGCAGGAGGGGATGCGGAGGGCGACAGATGCGAGAAATGTGTTTCAATCAAGCACACAAGCCTAGTCCTTATGGTGTATTCCTTAGGAGACCTAGAAATCTCACAAAGGGTGATTAAGTCCGTAAGCACTAGACTCCCCTTCCCAAGGCTAATCTGGCCAAGTTGATTACGAGGGGATTGCAGGGAAGATTCTTCCTTTGGCTTGTGCCTTCGGTTCCGTAGACCCCACAATCGCGGTCGTTTGACACTGCCCCGTAGCCTAGTCATCAGATTCTACCAAGGGAATGAAAGCCAAGTGCCTAGCAAACAAAACCTCACCTTTTGAGACTTAACTCAATCCTTCCTAGGGCACGTCTACTCAATTTTAAAGGGCTAGGATAGTGCTTGTGTTAGGGTTATGTGATGAGGCATTGATTGGGGTGGTGCCTCTTAATTTTCCACTTTCAAGGTGTGTGCTTCTATCAAAACATAATTTTTAAGCAAGGATTTTTAAGATGTGGTGTCTTTTAGTGTTTCATCTTTACTTTAGTGCTTTTTAGGGTTGACGTGTCTTAATGTTTTCAGACAAGTTTCAGTGGGCACGTCAAGTTCTGCATATAATTCGATGAAAGTAGATTTCCTTTTATTCTGTAAAGGCTCTAAACCCTAATGTACTCATCCTAATGATCATGCAGCTTCTATTAGATGAGTCGGTTTTAGGATTGAGTGATGCGGCCCAAGTCAACTCACGGTGGCTTCGGAAACACCACTCGAAAATAGAAAAGAACACTCCAAGAATTTATTCAGAATGTTAGAGTGTACATTTTTTGTGGGGTGATGTGTTAAGGATGTGGGTTAAGCACTCATACACCACGCCAATTTTTTTTAATTTTCTTTTTTTTTCACGCAAGCAAACAATCTTGAGTGAAGAATTACTCACTATCGGTCCTTGTTGCACCTACTCCCTTGTTACCGTCATGGGATGCGTCGCTTCGCCGTCCAAGCACCGAATTCCTGCAACCATCAAGTAAAAAAAACAAGGCATTAGACGATGTGAGAATGGATGTGGAATGGAGGTGACAAAACAAATCCGTTGCCTCCCCGGCAACGGCGCCAAAAACTGACGTGCGCTTGTGCGTGTGTGTTAAGAAGTGTCGTTATAGTCGCACTTGCAACGTCGATTTTAAAGTAAAGAAACAAAGGTGAGTTCGAGTGTCGGTCTCAGGGAGGCGTGAAAATCGAATTTTGCTTATCACTTGTTGTTACGGAAAGCGCAGAGTTTTGCTTGCGAAAGGTGCGGTTTGAAAAGTGAGAGAGAGATAGAGAGAGAGGGAGAGGGAGAGATTAGGGTTAGAGTTGTTTCTTGCTTGATCATGCAACTTAAAAAGAAATTAAAATAAACAACTAAATGGAAAGTACTTCATTAATCATGCAGCTTTCGTTCACAAATTACAACATTAGATACATGCTTAAACATAAGTAAAGGAAAGCTTAAAAGAAAGGAAGAGAGAGGGGGGGGGAGAGCGGCGAGGCAGCCACGGCGGTGGAGGAGGCTCCGTCGGCGGCTCATTGTCTCCGACGATTACAAGAGGGCCTAAAGCTAGCTAAGAGAGGGGTAGAGTAGTTGCAAGGGAAGTGAATGCCTTGAATGAGTGGTTGGAGGGGGTTTAAATAAGGAGAAGAGCTTTCTAAAAGAAGAAGGGGCTTTAGCGATGTCCGGGACATCGCTAAAACCATTCCAAAAGTGTCGGTGAAGCCCTTCAGCCCGCCAGTCATCTGCCTGCGCCGTTCTTCTTCGTGACCAATCCGCAGCCACTGCGTGAGAGCCGTCCGATCGAAGATCGAACGGCTGAGATCTTCCCTTGGATGCGCTTGGATAGCGCCTCGGGCGCGCGTGTGTGCGGGCGTCATCGCCCGGTGTGCGCGCGTGCGTGGGCGCTCGCGATCTGAGGGCACGCTGCATGGCACGATCTCGGCTGCCCGCTGCTGATCGGGCGACCCAATTTCACCGCGTGCTCCTTCGTATTTAATCCTCCGCACCGCGCAGCTCGAACCCGCGTCGTGTGCGTGTGGGCGTGCGCGCTAACCGTTTCGCCACGCCCACGCTTTGTCACTGCGATTGCAGGCGGGCGCGCGGTTCTCGGCCGTCCGATCGAAGATCGATGGCCAAGATTTGATCTCAGCTGAAGGAAGAGTGGCGTGCGGTGGAGCGGGGGCAACGTGGCGCAACGAGGGCCGTTGATCACCAGATCAACGGTCAGAACTTCTTGGGCCCATTATAGGAGCTCCGGATGTCGGATTTGATCGATCTTGAGTCCGTTGGACTCCGTTCGTCGTTCTGAATCCATCCGTGCAGTCTGATTACTCATCTGAGGCTTGCTTTGACAAGTTCTTACACAAATGGCCATTAATATAGTTTTATAAGCAATCTTGGTATATGATGCATGCAATGCTCCCATTCTACTTATGTTGTGCCTTTTATTCTTAAGATGGGCCCTATTTAACAGAATTATCACCCCCATGTGCAGTGTTATCACCTGGTCACCAGATTCTACCAAGGGAATGAAAGCCAAGTGCCCAGCGAACAAAACCTCGCCTTTCGAGACTTAACTCAGTCCTACCTAGGGTACGTCTACTCAGTTTTAAAAGGGCTAGGATAGTGCTTGTGCTAGGGTTATGTGATGAGGCATTGATTGGGGTGGTGCCTCTTAGTTTTCCACTTTCAGTGTGTGTGCTTCTATCAAAATATGGTTTTCAAGCAAGGATTTTTTTCAAGATGTGGTGTCTTTTAGTGTTTCATCCTTACTTTAGTGTCTTTTAGGATTGACGTGTCTTAATGTTTTCAGACAAGTTTCAGTGGGCACGTCAAGTTTTGCACACAACTTGGTGAAAGTAGATTTCCTTTTTTTGTGTAGAAGCTTTAAAATCCTAATGTACTCATCCTAATGATCATGCAACTTCTATTAGATGAGTCGTTTTTAGGGTTGAGTGGTGCGGCCCAAGTCAATCCAAGGTGGCTTCGCAAACACCACTCAGAAAGAGAAAATAACACTCCAAGAATTTATTCAGAATGTTAGAGTGTACATTTTCTTGTTAGGTGATGTGTTATGGATGTGGGTCAGGTAATCATACACCACACCAATTTTTTTTTAATTTTACAATTTTTTTAGTTTTTCAAGCAAGCAAACAACCATGAGTGAAGAACTACTCACTATCGGTCCTTGTTGCACCTACTCCCTTGTTACCGTCATGGGTTGCGCTGCTTCGCCGTCCAAGCACCGAATTCCTGCAACCTTCAAGTAAAAGGAGACAAGGCGTTAGACGATATGAGAATGGATGTGAAATGGAAGTGACAAAACAAATCCGTTGCCTCCCCGGCAACGACGCCAAAAACTGACGTGGCTCATGCACGTGTTGTTGGAAGTGTCGTTATAGTTTGCACTTGCAACGTCAGTTTTAAAGTAAAGAAATGGACGTGAGTCCGAGTGTTGATCTTAGAGAGGCGTAAAAATCGGATTTCTCTTGTCACTTATTGTCACGAAAATCGTGGGGTTTTGCTTGCGAAAAGGCTCAGTTGAAAAGCGAGAGAGAGAGAGAGAGATTACGGTTAGAATTGTTCCATTCATAGCATGAAACTCAAATAGAAAATAGAGCAAGCAACTGAATAGAAAATAACTTCATTAATCATGCAGCTTTAGTTCATGAATTACAACATTAGATACATGCTTAAACATAAGTAAAGTAAAGCTTAAAAGAAGGAAAGAAAGAAAGAGAGAGGGAGGGCGGCGAGGCAGCCACGGTGGTGGAGAGGGCTCTGTTAGTGGCTCGTCATCTCCAGCGATTACAAAAGAGCTTAAAGGTAGCAAGGAGAGGGGTAGAGTAGTTGCAAGTGGAGTGAATGCCTTGAATGGGTGGTTGGAAGGGGTTTAAATAGGGAGAGAGGCTTTCCAAATGAAGAAGGGGTTTTAGTGATGTCCGGGATGTCGCTAAAACCCTTCCCAAAACGTCGGTGAAGACCCCTGCCCGCAGCCGTTCTTCCTCGTGCCCGATCCGTGTGCGTGGCATGAGAGCCGTCCAATCTGAGGTCTTCGCACGGGCGTGATCGGATTGTGCCTTGAGTGCGTGTGCGCGAGGGCGTTGTTAACCGGCGTGAGCGTGCGCGTGGCTGATCGCCGCTTGAGGACGCGCTACGTGGCGCGATCGTCACCGTTCGCGTGCGGATCTACGGCCTTAATCAGCCGCACCCGCTCGAACAGCGAATTAGGCAGCCTGCGAGGGCTCGAATGCTCACCGCTGCCTTTGCAAATAGCGTGCAGCCCGCTGCGCTACCAGCTTGGATTGTCGCGCGGAGGAGGCGAGGCGCACGGGCGTGGGGCGCTGCAGAGCCATGTGGTGGAGGATCAACGGCCGAGATGCATCCCTTGGTGGAGGAAGCGGGGGCTTGCTATGCGCGGAAGAGCGGATGCGGCTGTGGTGAGGCTAACATGTGGCGGCCCCATGGCCGTTGATCATCAGATCAACGGTCAGAACTTCTTGGGCCCATTATGGGAGCTCCGGATGTCAGATTTGGCCAATTTCGAGTCCGTTGGACTCCATTCATCGTTCTAAATCCATCTGTGTGGTCCGATTGCTCATCTGAGGTCTGCTTTGACAAGTGATCATACAAATGGCCATTAATACTGTTTTATAAGCAATCTTGACATATGATGCATGCAATGCTCCCATTCTACTTATGTTGTGTTATCTGTGCCTTTTATTCTTAAGATGGGCCCTATTTAACAGAATTATCACCCCAAGATGCAGTGTTATCAGGGGCCTATACTTTTTCTCCAAGTGTTGAGGACCAAAACCATTATTTTTCCGATCCCACCTATTAAACCCTAAACCCTAACCCCTTAAAAGCCCACCGAGCCCTCCTAAACACACCCACTTCCCCTCATTTTCCATGCACCAACTTGTCTCGAGTGACACGATCTCCAATCGAAAGAGAGAAGAGAGGGCAGGATGACCTCGGCATCCGTGCCAGTAGAGAGAGGTATAAGGGTGTGCAAGTGCACCTCAGTAGATGCGCGAGGAGAGAGAGAGAGAAGGGGGTATGGTTGCACCTCGACAGCTGCATAAGGAGAGAGTAGGTGTGCATGCCCCTTTTTTGTTTCCCCAGGCATGCAAGCACCCCAAGGAGGGGAGGTGCCAGCAATTGGGTGAGGATTCCTAGGGCACGACCGCGACGATCAGACGGCTGGGAGCGACCTGTGCCGTCCAATGGGTGAGGGAGAAGGATCCTGCATGCGATCCACGAGATACGTGAAGCGCCTATAAAGGTGCAACATGTGGCAGTAATGGGAGGGGTGCAGTCGATTCGGTCGAACCAAACCGATCCAACATCGGTTCACATGACTCAGGGCTACTATTCGAACCGGTTCAAGGCTCTATCGGACTTGGATTCGAGCCCAAAAGGACCCGTTGGAAAGATATGGACACCCTCTACATTTTGGTGCTATTTTTAACCCTGTGATCACTCATTTTTTCCACTGAAATTTCAATCGAAGCCTAATGGCCCCCATCTCAACCCATATATGCTCTAAGTTCAGCACTCGGGAGAGGCACGTGTCATGAGGCGGGGCATATAGTGATCATGGGGGAAACGGCCAGGCCATCTGCATCTCCAATCCTTTTGACACATAGAGGTAGAGTGGGTCCCTCTCCCTCGTTCCTTGTTTGTTTCCAATGCCATAATATTAGTGATCATAGGCCCTTAGGAATGTCTCATTACTTGTATTAATGGGACTTGTGTAATGGGACTTGTGTTCTCCCATGTTAGGTGTACATCCTCCCCTTTGTCTGACGTAACTTCTCTCTCTGATCATGTGCTTGATACTTATCTTCTAGTTTCAAGCCACCACAAATTCTAACTCTGAAGAAAAGAAAGCATCAAACTCCTTGTATGTGCATGTGGTGAATGGATTGCCTAGCAGCATAACTAGGACTACACCTGAACCATAAGGGAAACTAGATGCTCATCCAAGGCATTTTGGAATACATGGAAATGTTTGAGACAATGCATGAAACAAACTAGAAACAAGTTAGGATTACTTATGAACCTTAGGGTGAACTATAGATGGTCGCTTGGTTGTGCCCGGACACCGAAGGCTATGAATGCTTAACCCTTGCTAGTAATTAAATAGAAATTCGCTTGAACCCTAGGGTGAATTAGAATCAGTGTCCCGTTGTGCTATTAGATCTTGAGGATGTTGAGGAGATTGGTAATATGCTCATGAGGTGTGATTGTCGGATTTGGCAATTGGTGTTGGGGATGAGCTGGCCGTCGAATACATGCATATCGAGGAGAGTTGACTGCCCTGTTGTATAGGGAGAGAGCTGACCTTACTAGGTAGGGTCCTAACGTAGGAATGACCTTCCTATACCAACTATTGTTGGGCCTACGTAGGGCCAACTGGGATAGTCGGGCGAAAGTACACAAACTTGTTGAGGGGTACAACCCCTATTCTATTATGTGCTATGTTGTTTAGTGCGTACCCATTAGCGAAAATGATTGACCGCGTGTCAGTGTAGGATAGCCACTTGTGCATTTATCACGTGCGTTGTAGTTACCGCTACACCACGACCATGACCCCAGGGTGGTAGATTGGGCGTAGGACGTACACAGGGTGCTCTCCAGGCTAGGAGAGTGCCACGTGCATGCCTTACATCACGGGGATACCACAACAAGATCATCCCTCAAGGGGACATATGAAATAAAAGGAAAGGTAATCCAGGCATATAGGGCTACTAGTGGGAAGAAACTAAGATAACACTAATAAATTAAATAATTGAGAATGGATACAACGTACGTCATGTTTTCCCTGACTTGTATTAAATGTCTACATCAGTTAGTTTTTCTAGTGCCACTCTACTGAGCCTTTTGCTAACGTCTACATTTTGTACTTAGGTCAACAAAGTGAGCAACCAATCCCACCGATTGCAGAGGGAGCTGGGCCCAACCATGCACAACTGTAGCTAGTAGTTTTCCCTTTGTCTTTGTAGTACGTACTTTTCCTATTATTATTCTAGTTTCCTTATGTCTTTTGGGAAGCTTGTGGTGTGATGGCTTTGATGTGGAAACTCGTCATCTTTTATTTTGCATTACTACTAGCTAATGTTTATTTCCTTTCTTGTTTTTTTTTCTACTATGTTGCATGTGTGGATATTGCTATATGTTTTGGTCTATTACTTGCTAGACGACCAAGTCTTGGGATAGTTGACGCGGGCCAACTCGATTCTCGTATGGATCCGAGTTGGGTTGTAACAAATGGTGGTGTAGGTGCTATGAATAAATATCTACTATTATGCACTTTTAACAAAGAATAATGAGAGAGAGAGAGAGACAAAGAAACAGAGGATTAAGGAATTTGATGAGAAAGGAGGATAGATGGGCAATTATGTGTGATTGGAGAGAGGAGAGATGAGTTACAGAGGACGGGTGTCAGCGAGGAATAAAGAAAAGGTACCGAGGAGGGGGGAGAGAGAGAGAAATGGGGGCATGTGTAAGAAGTAGGTGGATCAAACCCTCCTTTAGATATATACTAGTGTATTTGGCTCTGTGCTTCGCTACAGGATCGATAAATGAGAAAAAAAAAGAGAAAGAGAGACATGTGAATCCATGCAGTATGAGTAGGGCATACACGCATGAGTATTAACTTTGAAAATAAATATGTAAACTCAACCAAACCTGACCATATTCATATCTCTATATCCGATGCCACTAATGTATAATGTATAATACTTCATACAAAGCAAATTATTCAGAAAAAAAAGTTACCTTATAAAATCCCTCCTTGTATACTAAAAGAATAAATCGAGACTTAGATAGCATGGTGGATTATTAGTAATAACTATATAAAAGAGAAGAAAAAGGATAAATTGGACATGTGGCATGGAAAACTCCTTTATAGCATAGAGATATAGATTATACTCGATCAACAGCCATCAAAATCCGAAAAAAAAGAAGGAAAAATTAGTTGAACAAGGGGGCGAGAGGGGAGAGAAAGAGAGATCAAGGGAGCGAGGAGACATTAAATGGATAGAACAGAAGGCGAAAGAGAGAGCGAGGGTGAGGAGGGAAAATGTTGGCTCATGACACAGGGGAACCCCTTTTAGTATATAAGGATATATAGATAGATAAACACGTCACCTTTAATAGTCTCATGGTAGGAATGACTCATTAGATTTTTCTATTGCCCTAGTTATTTCCTCCATTTGTTTCTCTCTAGTCATAGTTTTCAACTTTTCCATATCATGGATTGTGATACGGTCTCTAATTTTTTTCTATCAAAAATTTTATGTTTGATATGATAATATTAATCAAATCGAGTAATGTATTATTAAAAAACTATTAAAAAGTTCCAAATATTTTAGACCTCCAATAGCGCAACATGAGAGAGAGAGAGGGAGAGCAGGGGGAAGGGGAGTGGGAGAGACTGACACGTGCGTGGGGGTAAACACACCTTTAGTATAAAGTATAGATTCCTTTTTGTTCTTCTGCACTCATAGTGCCCTTTGGCAATGCTTTCACTACAAGGCATGCTATTTATTGGATGAGGATAGATAGAGATATTTTCCTCTTTCTCCTTTTGCCTAATCTAGACTAATTAAAGGGAACACGCACTTGTTAATTTGGATAGGATATAAAAATGTTTGCCAAGTAATAGCTTTTGGTTACTGTTTCTACCGGTATTTCTTTTATCGATGTTGACATTTTGCATCTTGGAAGATGGATAAGCGTTCTTATCTTACAATTGGGAAGTTGTAAAAAACTACCGCTTTTCCTTTTTTTTTTTTTCATTGGACATTTGGATCACAAAGTTTGAGTCTTGATAAAACAATATCAAATTTGGTGTGCATGGCCTCACTTCAGTAATAAGTTTCGAAAAGAAAGTCATATTCAGTTGCAAGTTCACAGTTTTTATCATGGTTTTGCATTTATTAGTTTAACTCACTTGGTGGATTAAAATGTATCACAAAAATGATGGCGGCAAATGGTATTGACATCTCCAGAAAACTTTTGGCAAAGTGAGTAAATGGGGGTCATTATAGAGGTTTGTACTGTAGGGAGGATAAGAGAAAATTGATCGCATCTCTGTTGCTTCTTCACGTTAAACCATCTAGAGGTTAAATGTGAAGGTCGCAAAGAAGACTGTTGGGAAGTTTGCAATGATCTTCTAGAATCTTTCACGTCAAGGAAGACCTAAAGCAAGAAGCGTCAAGTTCCTCGATGTCATGCCAAAGGTTGTCAAAGCAACCAAGTAGGGAATCTTGGGATCTCCTGTGCAAGAGCCTGACGATGGTTCCCATGGGCATTGTCAAGAAGCTCAAAAGGATGTCCATGAAGTTTGCATCAGGCTCTGTGATTGCTACTTTGTTATTGAACCTGTCGACGTAGAGCTTCACACTTAGTGTAGGAGGAGATGCCATGGTAGGAGGACAGGAAGTTGTCCTCTCAGGCATTTTGTTGACCATCTTCCATGTGGGGACCGGGTCGACAATTTAGCATCGCAAGACAGATTTGTCTTTAAAGTACCAGAGATTCAAGTTACTCCATCATCAAACATCAACGAAAATATCCAAAACTTTTCATCTAAAATGCATCACTTTCTATTCCATTCAAACTCCAAGACCCCCAATAGAACACAACACACAACATTAATGCAACCACATAAAAAGTAAAAATTGTAAACACCAGCACGTAATCTCCACCCCTTAATCTTGATCATTGAATTGAACCCATAAAGGATCCTCCCCAACCTCTGCAGAGTGTAGACTATGTCCATTGTCAGTGATGGTCTTCCTCATTGCATGCTCCATGTAACTAACTACGGCGCTTGTCACATGAAGATCTCGAGCTTCAATCTGCTGGTCTCATCATAGATGATCTCACTGATTCACTTCAGTCACCGAAAAGCAAGCTTCATGATGCCTTGGATGTTTGCCGCCGAGGAGCTCCCTGTCGAAGGTCCTACTCACGTAGCTAGAATAATGGTTACCAGATCAAGGTGTTGAAAAAAGATGGGAACTTTAGAAATGGAGGGAGGAGTACCTCCTACGTTAAAGGAGTTACAGATGCGCTCTAGAGGAAATACTCCTTACTGGAGTAGAAGGTTGTGATGTTAAAGGAGAGCACTTTTTTAATCTCTGCATGGTTGTCACTCCAATGCCACCTCTTGAACCTGATTAAATGGGTGACAGAAACATGTTGTTGCTTTTTGGCAAAGAGAAAGGGGAGGTTGTCAGGAGATTGAGGGTCATGGGAAAGGAAAAGAATGGGATTGGGCAATGGACACATAGCTTGACAAGTGGGCACTGGTAGCCATAGGGGGGAATTTGAAGAAATAAAGAAATGAAGTCGGGGAGTGAAGGAAAATCACGTGAAAAGGAGACGATGTAGCGAGAGAGAGAAATGGGTCGGGGCAAGGGGGATGGTGTGGAAGGACAGGTTTCCGACTTTGTCTTTGACACATGTTTGAAGGAGGTGCTCAACACCTTCTTTTAGTATATAGATAGATATTGTTTTACTAAAGTACTGGATTGCTATCAGTTTACTTCAACAAAAAGGCCCATAACGACAAAAGTTAGGGATTAAAGGCCTTACTCCTAGCTTATGTTTATAAGTCAAGGCCTATACCTGGCTTATAATCCTACACCAAAAGTAGCCTACCATACACTTTTGCCAGGGATCCTCCAAGGTAAAATAATCCTACTATTTTCGAAGGAAACTCCTTCACAAGCTCTTTTTGGAGCCATGACAAATGATCAATACCTATGCAATGCTATTGAATCCAATTACCTTTTTTTTTCCATTTCAGGTTTCAAATTATATCGAAAAAAATTAAAATTAAGCAACTAATTTTTATAAATAAATTGAAAATATGGTTAATTTTTATTAAAATCCAAACATTAAGTTCATGGATGCCCTTCTTGAGGACTATATGGAAGACAAATGAGCGTAAAAATACAACACTATCCGGAACACAATTTGATATTCACAATTTCTTCTTGAGATGGTTGATACTACAAATAGATCATCTGCTTGTTTAGCTTCCCATATCCCCTCTTATAGATCATCTCCATCATGCAGTTCAAATTTGGGTATCTAAAGCATACATAAAAGAACATTTAGCTCAGCCATTACTACAAAAAAGTGGTGAGATGGATACATTGATAATTCAAGTGGCAACACAAATCCTACTCATAAGTTACACAAGGCTCGACTCTGCATAGCATGTTCAGTGTGGCCTTGTTCACCTTCAAGAACACGCCATTGAAAATCTATATGCAAGGAACACTTCAAAGTAATCTCTCGTGCTCAATAAACACTAATCAAAACCTGAACTTCGAAAACAAAGACAGCAGCTAATCTACTGGTAAAAAAACAAGCCAAATTCTCACCTTCCTCAATAGCTAGAGCTGCAATATTTTCCTGATTTTAGGGTGCATGTTGATACTACAAACAACAGTCAATCAAGACCACAACAACCCAACCAAAGACTTGATTTTTATGACATGTTACTCAAATAACAACATACACACTGATTTGGAGGATGAAGAGGAGCTTGGCCTAGGGCTCCACATAGAATTTGCCCTTCAGATGTGCCTCTCTCTTCAGCCTCACTAGCCCCTTCTCCTGGATCAAATAAGTGCCCATTTCAGCAATCATTGGGATTTAACCTTTGCAACCCTAAAGGTCCCACCTTTGTCAAGAAAAGTGCTCACCCAAGACTCGTATTCCTTGTTATGATAATAAAAGGCAATTGATTTTTCTTGACAAACAGTATAAGACATCATTATTGCTTACTTCTTTGGATAACCCTAGAGCTCATCTAAGAACATTGTACCAATCCGGATAAATTTAAGGGATGCTTAGAACCGGTGAGTATGATGATGGTCTCAATGTATCCATCTATTGGTTGGGAAGAACGAGGGGAGAACATTTGTTGACGCATTACATACCGAGCAAAGCTCTAATGTGATCTCATCAAAAGTTTTTTGGGATTTTTTATGATAAACCTACAGAAAATAGCATGCACTAGTTTTTGTTAGTCCAAGAAACAAAGTTCACCACTTCTCTTTGTCATAGGAAGTGATTCACCAATAAAAGCTGATTACATGGATAGGGAAAAAACATAGCCAAAGCTTGATGACTAGAACATGATCTACAATTAGTTTGTAAGACTTGGCAGCATAAGTTCTCAAAACCAAAACCAAGTGCATGACCACAATCTCTCTACATTTAGATACCATGTAATTAAATAAGCCTTCCCATGTTTTCCCAAGATGCTTACTTGGTCGATCTTGGTAGGATTTCCCTCAAGAAGGCAAGCATCAGCAAGGACGATATCCACAAGCTTTACGGTAATTATATCCCCTTGCAGTAGGATGCCAACGTCTTGCTCTTGCCACCATCCATCTCTGACAACGTAAAGGAAGATAAATATAATCAAATCAAGTTTGCAGATCTTGATCTCATTAGGTTGCATTGTACCCTGATCAGGTCTTAAGCGACTAATTCAAGATAATAGTAGAACCACCAAGCAATTGCACAAGCACAAAAGAAAGTTGGTGATCCAATTCCACTTTATTAGTATACATCTAAGGAGGGGATCTAACCTTCAAATATTCACTATATCACGTATTACAGTTGATGAGAATGCTCAGGGTTCAATTACCCTTTCACGGAAACTATTCTATCCCCTACAATAATTACAGGAGGGTAATCATACCCTTGCTCATTGCTCGATATCGACCCTTCCACTCCACGAGGGATCTTTAGTGACTCGTCTCCCGAGTAGTTCTGCATTCCCCAACTCACTCAATCATTCTTTGTACCTCAGGCAGGAGATTCACTTGGTCACTTTCTGAGTTCTACTACTTTGGTCTTCGTCACGGCAATTTTGGGTCATCTACCTTGGCAAGCACCTGGGTCAAGTTCCCTGGTAGCCTCCCAGATCATGTGCCCTGGACGCCTCCCAGGTCACGTTCCTTGGCGAGCATCTGGGCCAAAACCTCTGGTAGGCATCCAAGTCAGACATTCTAGCAAGTTGGTTGGGCCCAACAGGTGGTGGGCCACCTAGCCTAAGGATCTTCTCGTGGGTTCATCTAAAAGCTCATTTTTTCATTGGCCCATCATTCCTGGGCAGGTTCTTTTCTTCCCTCATTAGTTTCCCTCATTCTCGTAATCTGATTGTGCTAGTTGCAATAGTACAATTCTGTTGCCATCTAAATTTCTATTTTCTTTCTTTTCTCCTTTCACTTTCTTTTATTTTTTGTCCTACTTTAAGGGTCCTCTTGACCCTAGCTGCCAGCCCTCGATGAGTCGAGTAGGTGGGTGCTTACAAGGCACCCTAAGCGGTAGCCTTTGGTGGGTTTTCTTCTAAGAGGATTGCTCCCTACAACTGTGAGGGGTTGCCCTCTGCATGTATAGTGGGTTTCTCCCTACAATTGTGACAGGGTTTCCACCTACAACTGTGGCGGGTTTATGGAAGGTTTCTTGACAAGTTGACGATTGTTAAGCTGGTTGCACTCAGTCGAGCAGTTACAATGGCGACTGAAACAGTATGACCACTTGCGCTCTCGATTGAGCAACTATAGCAATATGATCGCTTGCATTCTTGGTCGGACACTTGTGAAGGAGCTACCCCTACGTCCAAACATGGTGGTTTGGGACCATCTAGGTTTCAACTGGGGCGCAGTGCCCAAACTGCAACAATATGTCCACCTCAATTTTCTGGCAAGTGGGGCCAACAATCACCTCATGCTACCTCTCAGTTAGGAAATGCAAAGAGATAGACAATGATTGTGTCCAATATTGGCCTCATTAATGGGTCACATGTCATGCCACATTTGAGAGATCCCAAGCAACCCTAGCATCACATTAATTGCAATGTGACAAGATTAGGTAGTAAAACCGTGTCGCTTCCCCTCCCTTTAGGGGTATAAATAGGGGCAGTTGGGCAATCAATGCTTGTTACCACGTGGTCAACGTTTGCTTGAACCCTTTCATGCCACCTGAGCTAATAGACCACCTTTTGTGTGTCATTTAACTGCCTGATCAAGGCCCTTTTGTTGGGAAGCTCTTTAGCTATGTGCAACTCTACTAGAAGATGTCGAGTGCCTTAAGTCAAGGTAAGGGTCCTTCCTCGTCGAGTCACCTTAGCAAGTCCACCTCAATGCTTTATTAATTCTAGTTGAAGTTAGTTAGCAAGAGTAAGGTTCACTTGCTACTCCATACTCATGCCCTTGCAAATGTTCTCTCTAGCAGGCAATTACGAGCAATTGTGCCCACTCGAGCGAGGTAATTCATTTTTATATGTAGATATGGTATTAAGCATGGGTTGAGGATCTTGCTCAACCCTTTCATTGTTTCTTTTCTTTCTATAACCTGGTGCCACTCAACTTAGACTTAATTGCAAGCCGATGCCTAATGCTTTTACAATGGTACGCATTAAGATAGGGATTGCTATCCAATTGAATGTTTTCCGCCAGTGTTCTGGGTTTGTCCCTTAAAATGTTAAGAAGGGGTACTCGCTTACTAAGACCTACATATTTTGGCCCTGCACCCCTGGCTATTGAATCATTGATCTGCTAGATAGCCTGAAAGGGCTTGATCATCTTTTCTTTTTGATGGACAATGAAGAGGCGCACTCCAAGTCCCCAACACTGGCAAGGTCCACTTGAAAAGGACCTCCGCCCGAGGGATGTGGACATCTAGACTTTCATGGACATCGAGGCAATAAAGAACTTTGATTCTCTTGCCTGCTCGAAGTTGAGGTAGCTGAGCATTTAGGAGCTACTTTTGTAGGTGTTGGATGACTACCTAAGGGCTAGCAAGCATATTTTTAGTAGCATTCCATTATTGGGTCCGATCTACCTTGTATATTCTATACCACCTTTCTGTTCCTGAAAAAAGTGGATCTCCTACCAAGAAAAGGAAGCTTGCTCCATCTTCGGGTGGGGATGTTAATGTTGGGTCCTTGAGCCAGTTGCCCAGGAAGAGCCAGTCATCATCACCTCACCCGAGGCGATCGCCACCAAAGCTTCCCCACCCTTGGTCCTATTGTTTGCAAGTAGGTGTCTCTTCTCCCAAGTGAAGGGGCACCTACGAAAGGTGGGGATGCCAACCCACTTGGTCCCCAATGATCAAGGTCGGCGAAAGAAGCCCCTCTCCATCGATCATGGAGGCGTGTGCTACCATCAAAGCTCCACTTCACGACTCGCTTGGTCATAAGGGTGAAACAGCAACCACTGAGGGGCCTAATGGAGAGGAGTCGATATCCGAGATCCCAGCTAGGAGGGCATCGACAAGTGAAGAGATGCCAACAGTAGAGGAATTGATTGGCAAGGAGCAGGTTCAAGAGGAGACAATAAGGGAGTAGCTGATCATAATGGAGGTGGAGGAAGAGGGGTAAATGGACCTATCCAAGCTTCCCCTTGCTGACACCCAGCAAAGTGCTGGGGGTCATCGTATTCACAAGGACCCCTTTCGCAGGATGGGGTATTGCCTCATTGACCAGATACCCTTTCTTATGGCGAGGCCAATCTTAGACCTGGTTACCTAGATGGATGTTTACTTAAGGTCTGGCAGAGGGCAGCAAGTGGAGGGCCCCTAAGAGGATCCGGAGTGCTCCTCAGACGCTCCCTACGCGAGCTCCCCCCTAGAGGAGCTATTCAATTGAGAGGAGGGAATTCGCTAGTGGGTAAAGGAAAGCTTGTAATCAGGTGTTCAAGCTACTCTTGCAAAGCAAGGATGCTCCTTGAAGGAGCATGACCTTTGTCCACCCAGACTCCGTCAGGTGGATTCACCTAGAGACGGAGATGACACCTCTTCGCCAGTGTCAATAGGGCGACCTTGCCTAGGGCACCCTCGTACATGTGGAATACCCTTTACAATTCTCTGTGGATTGTAAGTAAAAGATCTGCCTAAAGCTATTTTTGTTTAATTTTTTTTGACATCACTTAAATTATGCTTTCCTTTCTTCTTTGTAGGTAGAGTTGGTTAGCCAAAACATACCAATTAGGAGTCATGTCATTGAGTCTGACTCCCCGATGCCCCCTAGGTGGAATCGAGCCTTTCATGCTGAGCAAGCGACGAGTTGGGTGTACACTACGTAGTCGGACACACAAGAGATGTATTGCTAGCTCAAGGATGCCCTCTTCACCCAGGTGCAGGCGAATGAAGAGGTCGTCGCTTTTAAGTGGTAGTTGAAGAAGAGGCAGGCAACCTCCACCCTCTAGGAGTGGGCTAGCAGGGTAGAAAAAGAGAGTGCTAAGGTCTATTAGAAAATGGAGGAGTTGAAAGCCGCCGCTAAGGTGTTTGAGTTCCTAAATGGGTTTTATTCACCTAGCAGGAATAGTGTAGGGAGGTGGTTGTTATGGAGAGGGTGAAGGCCCTCAATGGGGGACTTCAAACCATGTGGTCGTTAAGCGGAGAGTCCAAAAGGTTCAAGCAGAGGCCTAGCAAGACATGGAGATGACACTAAAGGCAAAGCGAGGTGTTGCAAGCTGATGGTGGCAAAGGCTATCGCCACAGCGAGGGTCGATTCATCAAAAAGGAGCATCGCCCACTTAACCAAGGTGCTAAAGGCCAAGGAGAGGTCCCTTGAGGTAGCAACCTCATATAATCAAGAACTCTCCAACCAAGTCATGTGTTTGAAAGACCAACAGCGAAAGAAGCTGGGCCCTATAGTGGTAATAGAGTTCTTTTGTGGCGATGTCTGTGGAGAGTCACTACCAACAGCTTGGGGTGAATGTGAGGAAAGCCACCCTAGCTACTGCCCAATTGATCTTGCTAATTTGGGTGTCCTCTTTGGAGGATTTCATCTCCCAATTTGCTCTTCAACTCTTCAAAATACACAAGGAATAGGTCTAAGTAGGTCCCATTGAGAACTACATTACTAAACAACAAGTAGACGAGGGCGCTAGAGAGGCTGCTTCACCTAAGTCAAATTGTAACGGTTCCAGAGGGTTGTCTAACGAGTCAAGTTTAAGCAGCAATGAATAGACAAAGGCCTCTACTCACAAGACCTTGGGAAAAGTTCCAACAATGAGAAAAGAGATTTAAGGCACTTGTGCCTTCCTCTTCCCATTTTTATCTCCCCTCCTTTTTTGTTCTGGCAGCTACATTCATTTGATGCCTGCTTCCTTCTTTTGTAATTCCCTGTCTAAGGCCAGTTATTGTAAGGGCTCTCCCATTCTATACTGAAATTGCACATGTTGCCAATTTGTGTTTTGTCATGGATTCTTTATTTTACACCTTTGGGTAGGTAACTACGATGCATTCGCTTAAGTGAAATAGAGCCTTAACATCATTGCGTGTCATGATCTACGTATAGAGCACCTATCAAAGACCTCGCATTTGTACAATTTGACGGAGTTAGAGGTGATTACATTGTAGGGGCCCTCCCAATTTGGGGTCTGCTTCTTTCTTGGCTCGATCTAGTTGGACACCTCAACCCGCCTAAGCACCAGGTCTCCTATGCTAAAGAGTTGCTACTTGACCAGTTGATTGTAAAATTTACCTATTGTCTCCTTGTAAGTGGCTACTTTGTAATTCCTATCTTGTGATTTCTAAGTGTTCTAGTACTCATCTGGTCTTCATTTTTTACGGGATCATAGAGCTAAACCTAGTAGGAGGGGAGGTCAAACTCTACATAGATACCTCTACCCTACAAACCAAGCTGAAGAGTGTTTGTCCTATGACGGTCTTCTAGCTTGTTTTGTACCCTTATAGGACGTAGGGAAACTTTTCCACCCATTTCCCTATGACATTATCTAGCCTTCTATTGAGGGTTGAGATGATTATTCGATTGTTGACTTCTGCGAGGCCATTTTCCTGGGGATGGATGATTGACGTGAAGTTCAACCAAATTCCCTAGTCGATGCCAAAGTCTTTAAAGTGTTTTGAGGCAAATTGTGTAATGTTATCTTCTACAATTATTTGACGGACTCCATATTTGCATATGATTTCTTTACGGACGAAGCCAACAACCCTTTCTACATTTGGGCTTGCTATTGCCTTCGCCTTGACTCATTTTGGGAAGTAATCCACAACTACAATGGCAAATATCTTTTAAGTGGGGACCACTGAGAAGGGACCCAATGAAGTCCATTCTCCATCTCACAAAAGGGATAAGGGATATAATGGGGATCATCTCTTGTATAGTGTGCCATCTAAAATAATGTAACAGGATGCTTTTAAGTGGAAAGCCTTGGTGTTCACTACCCTAGGTGGGACTTCTTATCTCCTAGATAGTTTATTACGGGGCCCATCCATGTGCCGCCTACGTTGATTACCATGACTTGACCTACCTTAATAGTCGAAGCCATTAACACTTTTAGGCAAATTTCATCTTCCTACCATCCTTGTATTATTAAGGCCAACTTTGCTAGGGCATCCATAAAGGGGTTCTCTACGCGAGGTACCAGCTTAAGCTCTATTTGGTTGAAGTCGGAAATGGACTCTCGTGCCTCCTCAACATACAGGGCCATTATTTGGTCCTTGGTTTGAAATTTGCCTTTAACCTAGTTGGTTTCCAACTAGGAGTGCATATAGACATCTAAGGCCCAAGCTCTCATCACCTTGGTGAGTCAAAGGCCTGCTAAGAGGGCCTTGTATTTTGCTACTTTGTTTAAAGCCAGGAACGCCAAGCAGATGGCATATTTCCTAATGAAGTCAATCAATGAGGCCAAAGCAACCCCTACCCCAGCTCCTTCAGAGGTAGAGGAGTCATCAACGTGGAAACGCTAGATGCCTTCTTTTTCTCACTCTACCAAGGTGAATTCCACCACTAAATCAACCAGTACTTAGCCTTTAATGGCCAGGCAAAATTGGTATTCAATATCAAATTCAGCCAACTCTAAGGCCCACCTTATCTAGCAAGTGGAACATGTGGGCCTGTGCAGTATCTACCTGAATGGTTGGTCAATGAGGACAATGATGGTATGGGTCTAGAAATAAGGTCATAACCTCCTTGCAACCGTCATCAATGCCCCTAATTTGTTTTACTGACGAAGTAAATTGCCTTTTCAACGTCGGCCACCTCCATTACAAGGGTAGCGTTGATGGCAAAGTCCGAAGCAAGTAAGTGATATTACCAAAGCTATCAAGGCGTTAGGTAGCTGCAAGGCGACAAGCTCCTTAATCGCCTGAGGTGAGAGGCGACAAAAAGGCGATTGCCTGATTGAATTGATGCAACAGATCTTTTTATTTCTTAAAATATTGAATATCTAATAAAATCATATGGTAGCATTGACTTTTATAAGAAACATATGATAATATTATTTAAGTGAACGAAAAAACAATGATGCTATCATATTTAAGTAACAATAACATATATATTTATATTATCATACACTGTGTAAACATATATATTACATTTATAATTACAAGCCAAAACAAACAATCAAAATATATATCATATGTATCTACCAAAACAAGATAGTGACATGTATTTATTTTGAAGAAGAAAAGAAGGGTTAACAATAGATGTTAACCCTCTACTGCATTAATAAAAGGAGCTAATTACACCAAAAATTACAAAGAACATTATAATAATAAAGCAATCCCTCTATTAAGACTCCCAATCCATTAAGTTTGAGCCAAATGCACTACAATAAAGTGAAAGCCTTCCTCAAGGTAGAGGCATCCACCAATTGCCCACAAATGCTAGCCCAAAAGGTTGTCTCCAAGTTGTATTCAAGACAATAACATGTATTATAATATACTATATTTACAATACAATACAAATTGAATACCATAACTTATACATATATTGTTATATAGAATTAGACAGTTGTAGACAATAACAAATATATACATACATCATTAAATTATAATATATCATAATTATATCATTATAGACATACAATAATGTATATGTATAACTTAACAATAGTGTAAGTTAGGAAGAGAAGACAAAATTAAGCATATAAAAGCTGTCAATAGCATATATGTATGTATGTATTATGTATATACAACAATATATAAGACAAACATATCTATAATATATATAACTTAAGACCAAATAAGAGTCTTATGATCTTACCTAAAGTGAATTAGGAGTAAGGTGACAAGGCGTAAGGCGACCCAGGCGACAAAGAAGGCTACTAGGCAATAGCCTGGACGAAGCCCCTAATCTGGAATAGCTACAAGGCGACCTTTGGCTTTCTCGCCTGGCCCGGTAGCCCGATAGCCTGATGCGATAGCCTTGATAACATAGGATATTACTATATAAATTTATATCATTTATGCATAACTAATGCTAATCTAGGGGTTGAATAGGGTAGAATACATTTAATTAGATCAATTTAATCATATAGGTGCATTTTATAAATATTGCATAAGTTTGGATTTTTCGGCAATTTTACCCAAACTTATATCTTTCAATGACATGTGCAAGCATCAAGTTTGGAGCAATTTAGAGCCATATAGTTAGGAGATTCAAGATTGAGCTCATTTATGAAGAGGATTGAGTTAGTTTATGCAATTGGACCCAAACCCAATTAACCCTAAGTCTAGCCCAATTTAGAAACCCAATTAACCTAAAGTCTAGCCTAATTTAGGAACCCAATTAACTTTAGCCCAAAACATAATTAGCTAACCTATTACCCAACTATACTTGGTTGGCCATGAGCCCAATTGAAGACCACTTTTTGGCCAACCAAAAATAGGTCTTATCCCTTAGAAAAACAAAACATAAACCAAATCATATTCTTAATCTCGAAATTCATAACAGCCTGATACATTCTAGTATATTGGCCATAACGTTTGCATTTTAAGTCCAGATTGAGTGATTCAAGTTACATTTAAAAGCTGATTTCGAAGGCTACAACTTTTCTTTTATATACAATTTGAAATTCGGAATAGAACAAGGCCGAAAATTCGAAACAAGTGAGGGCAATCCTATAAAGCTATTACAACAACCTTCATCCAACTCTAACTAAAACAACCTAGCCTATCTACCTAGACTTGATCCTAGCCTTTAATCCTAACCTAACTAAATCTAGGCCATCCACATCATTGATCTGAGGTACACTAGTTAGACCAATAGGAAGCCTCTACCTTTCCTATAAAAACCAATAGGGCATACCCCCTTAGTCATCTCTTCCTCCACCAAAAATCCCCCACCTTCTTCCACCACCTCCTAAGTAGAACACCTAGACTTTCCACCATGGTCATCCTCCCCCTTAGGTCCACCCTTTTCCACCAAGTATTCCTCTACTGGACGTCCTCCTCTGCATCCTCTCCAGCTCTGTCGACGGATCTCTCCACCACCGTGACTATGCTCCGGATCTTCTCTCATTCTCTCCTTGTTCTAGTAGAATAGCATCTAGTTTATTTCTCAATAACTCTATGTACTCATTTTGCTCGTATTAATAAATGTCTTTTTATCTCTATTTCTTACTCTCTCTCTTTATTATTTTAGTTAGTATTAATTCATATTTACTTTTGTTTGCATTCGTGAATTACGATTATTGCCTCGCTATGTTTGACCCGAACTCCCAATCTGGCTATTATTAAAATTGATAGCGATTCTGTGTACTACAACGAACATTATTAACATATCACCTAGAATCGTTGTCACTAAGTATTGATATAGCGACTCTTTAGGCGTTGGGGCCACCAAGATAGGAAGATTTTGTAGGTACTGCTTGATCTTGTCCAAAGCCACTTGTCCAAAGCCCTTGCCCATCTTTAGGCAGTCAAAAAAGGGAAGGCACTACGCACTAGTCAGATGCCTTGGAGAAGAACCTTCCTCAGGCAGCAATCCTTCCAACTAAAGATTGGATTGCTCTAAGGCTACCCAAGGGTCACAGGTTCATGACCACCTAAATCTTGTTTAAGTTGGCTTATATTCCTCAGTTCAAGACTACTGAGTGGTGTAAAACACTTGTATGGATCTTGGGTGTGGGTCCATGTATCATATCTTTTGATATAAATTGTGCAACACATCCTCCCACCTCCTTTGTCATTTGTGAGTGAAAAAAAAATCTATAGTGGCTAATGGGCACTAGAGTCATTGTGGAACTTGTGCTCCCATGGTTTTTCCCATGACGAGTTTTCCACCTAATATCATGTTTCCATGTGTTCGTGTTTCATTCAACATGGTATCGAGCCATGGTGATCTAATTTATTCTTCTTAGATCGTTATTCATGTTTTCAATAGAGGGTTCTAGGCAGCTCCTACAGCAATCAGCAATTGCTAGAACCCTTGCATGCTCCAACGACCATGGCAGTGCTCCAGCGACGGTTCTATCAACC
Organism: Thalassia testudinum; assembly: GCA_037157565.1. Taxonomy (NCBI): domain Eukaryota; kingdom Viridiplantae; phylum Streptophyta; class Magnoliopsida; order Alismatales; family Hydrocharitaceae; genus Thalassia; species Thalassia testudinum. The sequence goes on along the minus strand of JAZHRO010000024.1, from coordinate 180,426,306 downwards.
CCAGTAGAACCATAACAGGTTTGTTCAGTGGTCAGGGGTTGCATGGTTGCCACCCTCCCCTCCTCTTCTTGTTGCCTAAGCAATGTCACCCTTAGCCACTATTGAGTGGTGTAAAACACTTGTATGGATCTTGGGTGTGGGTCCATGTATCATGTCTTGATATAAATTGTGCAACACATTCTCCCACCTCTTTGAGTTGTCATTTTTGAGTGAAAAACAATATATAGTGGCTAATGGGCACTAGAGTCCTTGTGAAACTTGTGCTCCGGTGGTTTTTCTCTTGACGGGTTTTCCACCTAATATCATGTTTTTGTATGTTTGTGTTTCATTCAACATGGTATCAAGTCATGATGATCTAATCTATTCTTCTTGGCTCGTTATTCATGTTTTCGATGGAGGGTTGTAGGCAGCTCCTACAACGATCGGTAGTGTTGCTAGAACCCTAGCATGCTCCAACGACCTTAGCAACACTCCAACGACGGTTCTATCAACCCCAGCAGAACCGTAATATGTTTGTTCAGAGGTCAGGGGCTGCATAGTAGCCACCCTCTTCTCCTTGTTGCCTAGGCAATGTCACCCTTGGCCACTACGCCGTCACCAGAGCTCCGAGAACCCTCGACAACTCTCCATCGTACTCCTCTAAGTCCAACTAGAACTCTATTTTGATTGTTTGGCCATCTGAGTTACAGATCTCATGGATTCTTTCTTGATCTTCCTGCTTGCTCAGCAATTCCTATTTCATATACTTGCTAGTGTGGCTGTTGCTACTACTGTTGTACTGTTGCACTAATACGAGCCCAGGATTCCATGGCTGTTGCTGTGGCTTGCAAGTTCATGTATCTTTTAATTGGGTTCAATCTTCTCATCATTTTGGGTTGGTTCTTGGTTGTTCTCAGGTAAAGGTTGCAACATTCATCCATCTCTACAAGGTTAAGCGTGTGTGGATACATTCTACGATTTCAGTTGTTGATGATGGGATATAAGACATCAATTATGAAGCCTATAGTAGAAGACTCTAATTGTGTTGTGCTCTGGTTACTCAAGGAAAAACATATGATCATGCTTTGTCTCCCTATGACTAGACCGGTGATAGTTGTACTACCAATCACATGACTAGCGACCAACCACGATGGTTTTCTCAAATATAAGCTTGGTCCAGGAAAAGATGAGATCAAGGTTGCTGATGGATGTAGTGTAAAGGTTGCAAGGAAAGGTAGTATACATCTTTTGAATAGAATTAGTCTCGATAATACCCTCTATATTCCAAAGCTTTCCTTAAGTTTGCCATCGTCAACAAGATTTGCAAGGAACTAAAGTGTAAACTGATTTTCTACAAGGATCAATGTGTCTTACAAGAACTGCAAACAAGGAAGGAGAGTAGGATTTCTCGAGTACAATGGACTATATCGGTTACCTAGAAAGGTCGCACTTGCTCTTCAGGCTATGTAAAATTCCAGGGAAATGAACTTCACAAAGGTTCATGATATGGTACTATGGCCCAAGAGACTTGGACATCTAAACTTTGTGGCTCTGCAAAAATTACTTCCAAACTTATTAGCAGGGGTCAATTTATAGGATGTGAACTGTGAGTTGTGCCAGTTAGAGAAACATCATTGTGCATCATTTCCAGAGTCGACTGTCACTTTGTTCGTGATGCAGTCCTTACTGGGAAGATTAGCACTCCATATGTCTCCTCTAAGCTTCAACTACCAGATATATTCACCAAGGCTCTAAAGAAAAACGTCTTGATTTTTTATGCGAAAAGTTGGGTCTTATTGATATCTACGCCCCAGCTTAAGGGGGAATATTGAACCTAGAGGTATATTTGCTATTTTATATTATTTTTGGATGATGTGATTTTCTCATACCTCTCTATTATAAAAAGAGACTAGGGTTTCCTTTTAATACTAATTGCAACTTCTATTTTAATAGGGCATCAAAGTAGTGATCCTAGGCTGGTGCTCTGATATCTTACCAAATCCCGCCCCAAAAGATAATTGAATCACCACCTAAACGGTGATTCGATGGAAGAAACACGACAGGATCACAAGAACAGCAGCAACATGGGAGGAGCCTCTCCCAGCAACGCTGCCCTTGTCAAATTACTTGCAGCGCCAATCACGACTACTGGCAGCGTCGCCGATGGGCCCAGCGTCACCGCTACTAGTCTATCAGTGACCCAGCAGTCCAACAAGTTGGTCGCTTCTCCTATTGATGGTGTCCTGATCAGCATGATGAGCCTTCTCTTACGCCTAATGTGCATAATGATGAACCTTCCCTTTCCATGGTTGATGAAGTTTCTTGTTTTAAGCATAATGAGTCTTCTCCCATGCCAAACATGTGTTTGGACTATTTGAAGGGTCTATTTCAGACTACCAAGCATGTACATATGCAACCCAAGAAGGATCGAAGAAGATGGGAGACAGAGGAGTATGGGTAGTTGATTCTGGTGCTTCTATCCATCTCACAGGAGTTGTGAATCGATTCATGAATCCTATGGATCCACATGGGATCAAAGATGTTAGAGTGGCTAATGGGGCCACGTCACTGATAACTGCTGTTGAAAGTGTGCATGCTTCCTTGAAGATGATGATCGAAGAGGTTCATTATGCTCCAGAGTTTCTGATGCACCTATTGTCCATTGTCCGCATCTGCAAGGATCTCAGGTGTCGTGTACTGTTTGATAAAGATCATTGCTACTTCCAGGCTGGACAGACAGGAGAGATTATAGATAGGGGGTATAGAGCAAGATAGTCTCTATTACCTAGACACACCTACATTGTTTGCCGGAACAATACCCTATAGCTACTAATCCTTGACTATCATACAAGAGACTTGGGCACCCATCACTTAAGAAGATGTGACAGATGTACCCTAGATTGCCAGGTTCTTTGACTCTACAGTGCAAAGATTGTCAGCTTGGGAAGCATCACAGGAGCACTTACCCACGGAGGGTTGTTGGGGTAAGTGCTATCCTCTTTTCTCTGGTGCATTGAGATGTTTAGGACCATCCAGAGTTCCTACTCCAGGACATTAGTATTGTACAGTCTTTGTGGATGATCACAGTCGTCTCACTTGGGCCTTCTTGATGAAGACACGCTCAGAGATTTCTCATATTATTTAGCAGTTTCTGTCAAAGGTTCAGACTCAGTATGCCAGTACAGTCAGAATTTTTCGTAGTGACAAATGCCTTATGCAGCAAGATGTTCAGAGTCTTTTCTTCTCTAGAGACATTATTCATTAGACGTCTTATGTTCATACATCTCAGCAGAATAGTGTGGCTACATGCAAGCTTCGACACCTCCTAGATATTGCTAGGACCTTGATGATCCATATAAAGGTTCCTAAGCAGTTCTGGGGGAATGCTATACTTAATGTAGCCTACCTGATTAATCGGGTGCCTTCGTCTATGTTTGGAGGATAGGTTCCTTTTTAGGTGATCCATCGAGACTGTGACAGGTTGTTTGCTCTTCCATTAAGGATTTTGGGTATACTTGCTTTGTTCAGGCATACGGTAATCACAACAAGTTCTCTCCTAAGGTTGTCAAACGTGTCTTCCTTAGATGTTCTAGGACAAAAGGATATAGGTGCTTTGACCCAAGTCGCAAGAGATACCTTATTACAACAGATGTTACTTTCTTTGAGAAGATTCTATGCTTCTCAGAGAAAGGAACCTCTAAATAGGCTACCTTGGAGGAGACCCAAATTTACCATCGGAGACCATAGACTTCACCAGATACAGTGCCTTGTCCTGTCATGACATATGAGAGTGGCTCAGATACAGAGGAGCAGTCGGTTCTAAGGAGGTCCAACAAAGCATGTACTCCTCATCCTCTATCACAGTATACAAGAGTTGCCTACCTGGAGGATAGGGTTCGTCAGTTTGCTTCCACCATTACTACAATTATTATCCCCAGGGATTTTGTTCAGGCCTCACAGGACTCTAGGTGGCGTACAGTGATGGATGAGGAGATGCAAGCATTACAGTCATGAAAGACATAAGATCTTGTACCGTGTCCTTCAAATGCTACAATGGTTGATTGCAAATGGGTTTATACCATCAAGTATAGAGCAGATGGAACGGTGGATAGATATAAGGCCAAGCTTGTTGCCAAGGTCTTCACCCAAACTTATGGGATAGACTATCTTGAGACTTTCTCCCCTGTGGCTCGTATTACATATGTCAGGATTATTATCTTAGTTATTATTGTCAGGAGATGGCCTTTATATCAGCTTAACATTAAAAGCATCTTCTTGTATGGTGAATTATCTGAGGAGGTGTACATGAGACAACTACCAAGTTACAGTAATTAAGGGAAACTTATTTGTCGCCTGAGGAAGGCTATATATGGGTTGAAGCAGAGTCGTGCCTGATTTGAAAGGCTTAACTCAAAGATCGAGAAGATTGGGTTCCAACGCTCTAGTTCTAACCATTTCATCTTCATCAGGAAGACTAGGTATGGTGAGCATACTCGAGTTGTTATTCTTGTTGTTTATGTAGATGGCATGCTTCTCACTAGTGATGACAAAGATGGGATTATCCATACTAAGCTCTTTTTACAGTCTACGTTTGTTACCAAGGACTTGGGTGATCTTAGATATTTTCTGTAGATTGAAGCAATTTGACAGGGATCGAGTTTGTCCTTGTCACAGAGGTAGTATATGTTGTAAATCCTTGAGGTTGGTTTGCTTGGGACCAAGCCTTCTGGTATTCCTGTTGAGTCTCTACCAATGTTGTCGAGGCGAACGCCTCAGGTGACGAGGCACTGAAGCAAGGTGAGCAGAGGCCTTATCACCTCGAAGGACTCCTAAGCCCTAATCTTCAAGCAGGCAATGCACCTCCTCGATGCAGGCAATGCCTCGCTGCCTATCGCCTGAAGCCCTAACTCACGTTGTTCTTCAGTTTTTCTTTTAAATCGCAACTTTACACATTCCCACTTCCCAGTCGACCTTTGAGTTCCCACGATAACTATCATACATACATTACCACCCTCTGGCCCTTCCCTTATGCTTCCAACCTCCATCACCCGCTCGCCATTACCAACCTCCATTGTCTGGTTGCCATTGCCATACCAGCAGTGTCAACCTCCGTCGCCCAGACCTCCATTGCTATCTTCATGTGCATCACCCAAACCTCCATCGCTCAAAGCTCCATCGCCCAGACCACTAGGTATTCAAAACCTCAATCTCAAGACCTCCAGCACTATCTTCACATGGCCTCACGTGTCGTCTTTCTTTTTTTGTTTCTTGGTCGACCCCCAGTGCCTAGCATAACTATTTGTTGATATGTTATTATTTGTTAGTATAGATACTAACTTATCACCTTTAGTATAGACATGTGTAATGTTATTATTTCTTATATGTTATAAGTTAGTAACTTGGTAGAGATATTAATAACTCTCAATGAAATTTAGACTTCGATTGGATAACTCACAATGATATGATGATACGGTTAGACTTAGATTAGATAATAATAGCTCACAGGGAGTTAATAGCTTAATAATAGTATTCTTATCGAATATAAATTAAGGCATTGTCCATAATAGTATAAAATAAGGAAATATTAATATAAATAAATATTATGATAATAATATAAAATAAGTTACTATTTATATTATACGATAATAGCAAGTTATGAGTTAAGTTGGTTGAAAGAGTTCAAGTTTATTAGAAATCCTAGGTCACTTTATATAGGAGAGACTAGAAGGCTAAAAGTACATGAATGTCCCTGAGGGACAAGAGCTATTATAGCCACACAATAAGACAGAACAAAATAACCTAAAAAAAATACACCAACATTCCCCCTCAAGCTAGAGAATAGATATCAATCATGCTCAGCTTGGACATACAGGTATCAAATGAAGATCTGGCCAAGAATGGTAAAAATATCTGTCGTCTGCTCCTCAAATGCAACAGAAGTGGTGTATAGCAGTCCCTTCTTAATAATGTCCCTGGTATAGTGACAGTCAACCTCAACATGCTTCGTCCTCTCATGAAATGCAAGGTTATTAGTAATGAAGGTGGCTGCTCTATTATCACACCTCATCTCTTTGGGACTAGAAAACTGCACTTGTAAATCAACAAGGATCTGATCCACATCATCTCAGTAATTGTCTGAACCATAACTCTGTACTCAGACTTGGCACTGAACCTTGCAACTGTACCATGTTTCTTGCTCCTCCATGTGATTAAGTTCCCTGCTAAGAAGGTGCAGAACCCAGTAGTGGATTTGCGATCCACATGACATCCCGCATAGTCTGCATCTAAGTATCCAACCAATGTCATAAAAGACTCCTTGGAGAAGAAAAGACCTTTCCCAGGAACCTTGATATATCTAAGTACCATCAATGCTGCATCCCAATGTTGACGTGTTGGCTTAGCCATAAACTGACTCAGTCTCTCAACTGCAAAGGAGATATCTGGCCTTGTGATGGTGAGATACAATAGCTTGCCCACAAGCTGTCTATACTGTCTACTGTCCACCACCTGTGCATTCTCATCATACAGTAGCATCTTGGGGTTCATAGGAATATTGGCCTCCTTGGCCCCAAGCATACCAACCTCCTATAGAATATCTAAAGCATACCTCCTCTGTGACAAGACCACACCCTTCTTACTGAGAGCAACCTCGATTCCAAGGAAATACTGTAGGCCCCCCAAGTCCTTTATAACAAACTGCTCTACAAGAAGGCGTTTGATCTCAATAATGCCCTGCTCATCATTCCCTGTATAATCAAATCATCAACATAAACCAAGAGTACCATAATACCTGTTATTGACCTCCTGAAGCCAGCTGCCTCAACAACTTGTGACAATCTTTGAAACCAGGCTCTAGGACTCTGTTTTAGGCCATATATAGCCTTCCCTAACCGACATGCACACTCCCCCTGTCTCTCAAAGCCAGGTGGCTACTGCATATAGACTTCCTCTTGGAGATCACCATAAAAGAAGGTATTCTTGACATCTAGCTGATACAAGGGCCAATCTAGCTGAACTACCACTACAATCAAGACTCGGACTATGGGAAGCTTGGCGACTAGTGAGAAGGTACTAAAGAAGTCAACCCCATAGGTTTGGGTGAACCCCTTTACCACGAAGCGGGCTTTGTATCGAGCAACACCACCATTAGGGTTAAACTTCACAGTAAATACCCACAGGCAGCCAACAACTGCAGCACCATCAGGAAGTGAGGTTAGCTCCCAAGTCCCACGACCTCGAAGAGCAACCATCTCATCCTCCATGGCTACCCGCCATTTTGGATCAAGCATGGCCTCACAGTAAGTGGCTGGAATCGACGTTGTAGCTAAGGCCTGTGTAAATCCAGCAAATCCAGGAGATAAACTGTCAATAGCAAGTGCCCCTGTCGTAGAATAAGTAATGCAGGTCCGTGGTTTCCGAATGGCTATCGGAATATCAAGATCATCTCTTGGCACATCATATGTCATGTCGCTGTGACTATCACATGGCAAAGATACGTCAGTGTCTAAAGGACTTACCTGAGAAGCCAATGGTGAAGGCGAGGGTGGGGGTCCCTAATAGGTAGTATGGGGGCGAACATATGTCCAGAGTGGCTCGGTCAGGCGTGGAAAGGGATGCGTAGCAAGTGGTAGTGGTGATGTAGTAGGGACAGGGATCTCAGGGAAGCTCCTAAAGCGAATAGGTGTATATGTCATAAGTGTCATATCACCCTCAAGAGGCATTTTAGCAGCCGTCATAGAAAAAAAAGGTACAGCCTCATGAAAGATAACATCCGCAGAAACAAAATGTCGAGAGGTAAGCGGATCAAAACAACGATACCCCTTTTGTGTGCGGGTATACCCTAGAAAAACACATTTAACTGCTCTCGGTGCAAGCTTATCTCGACCCGGTCCCAACAAATTGACAAAGGCAACGCAGCCAAAAGTCCGAGGGTGACGTGAAACAGAGGGCAATCGGGATACATGACTTGAAGAGGAATCCGTTCATGTAACGCAGCATTAGGCATCCGATTTATCAAAAAACATGCAGTCAAAATAGCGTCACCCCAGTAAAGAGACGGAATTGAATGATGAATAAATAAGGTGCAGGCAGCATCAAGAATATGCTGATGTTTCCTCTTAGCAACACCATTTTGCTGAGAGGTATGAGAACAGGTAGTTTCATGAATAATGCCACAACTAGAAAGTGCGCAAGTGGATAGTACAAAACTCTAAAGCATTATCTGAATGAAAACACTTAACCAAACAGGAATGCTGGTTTTTTATTTCCTTAACAAAGTTTTCAATAAGTTGCCCCACATCAGACTTATTCTTTAAGAGAAACATTCAAGTAACACGAGAAAAATCATCAACTAAAACAAGACAATATTTGTTCCCAAGTCAATCAGGAGTACGACTGGGACCCCACACATCCATATGAACCAGGTCAAATGCAGCAACAGATGAAACAGATGAAGAACTGGAAAAACTAGCCCTGTGATGCTTGCCAAGCTGACAGGCATCACAGGTGAGAGCAGTAGTGGAGGAGATATGCGAAAGAACACGTCTGAGGCGATGAAGTGGTAAATGGCCAAGGTAGTGGTGCCACTGAAGAGATCCAGCAGAAGCAAGACCCTAAGTAGCAGAAGTAGCAAAAGCAGTACAGCTCAGACGGTATACCCCATGTTCCTCATGCCCTCTACCAATCGTCTTCCCAGTGAATTTGTCCTGCAACATACAAGAGGACACATCAAAAATAACTCGGCAGTTCAAATCTCTGGTGATATTGCTAACAGATAATAAACTCAATTGAAAATCAGGCACATAGTAAACATCTGTAAGCCTCAAGGTAGGAGATAAAGACATCTCCATTGCCAACAAGTGGCGAGTGTCTCCCATCAGCCGCCTGTACTGTCCTGGCAGGTGTAATAGGTGCAAGGTGGGACAAAGGACCTCTGTCGCCACAAAGGTGCTTGGATGCACCAGAGTCAATCAGCCACTCACCAAAAGACGAAAGGGAGGACATACCAATCGCAGGAACCTCTGAAGATGTAGCAATAGCTGCCGTTTCAAGAGATCGAGAAGAGGAAGCCTGAGTCAAAAGAGCAATCTGCTGTCGCAGAGCTTCAATCTCAGTACTTAAGGAGCTAACATCAGGGGTAGTAAGAGTTGAATCTGGGACTTCAGCTACCTGATTGGCCACCAGTGGCCTACCATGCTTCTGCCAACATGTAGCCTTAGAGTGACCAAGTCTGCCACAGTAAGTACACAGAGTTCTATTCCGCATACTAGAAGAGCGTCAACGTCCATGACCACGTGCAGGATAAGAAGTACCCCTACCATGTCCAGGGATCGCAACCAACACGAATGACTGAGCAGTAGAATCAGCAGTAGAAGAACGCACTGTAACTCTGCTGAGCCTGCTATATGCTTCCTCCAGGTTAGGAAGATCCGGAGTAGTAAGAATCTAATCTCTGGCTACAGCATATTTAGGTCTAAGGCTAGCCAAGAAAAGAGAGCCAACTATCTCCTGAAACTCCAGGACTCGCAAGAACACCCTGGCAGGTACGAATAGTGCCTCTCCAGCATACCCTTCATAAGAGAGTAATATTGTGACAACGTACGCCCCTCTTGACGTAGGTAGAAGAGATCGTAAAAGACCTGAAAAACACATGCGAAGTTCTTGGCATGTGAATAGGTATCATACAAGGACTCCCACATCTTCGTTGTAGTGTAATACATGATCTCATCTCCTATTCTAGGAATAACTGTCTGCATCAGCCATGCACAAATCATAGCATTACCACTATCTCAGTTGGCATTTATGCCAGTCTTGTTCTTAGGCTCCGGATCGGTAAGTATATGACGCTTTTTATGACCTCTGACAGTCATAAGAAAGGTTTGGGACCATCGCGGGTAGTTGGTCTCATCCAACTTAACAACTGGACCAAAGAACAAGTTCTTAAGTACCTCGGTGTCCGAAGTAGAGCCCGAAGACACCTCAAACTGATCATCTGAAGCCATCTCCACAATCCGGCAGCCACACTCAAGTGTCTAGGACCAAGAGATCATCAATAATCCAACAATGCAGTAGATTCAGATCAACATAGCTGCTAGGAGGCTTCCTTGGACAAGTGGTAACCTCACTTAGGTGCAAGGAGAACACCCAAGGAGGCAATGAACAGGTCTAACACCCCTTCTAGCGACTGATCTCCGCCTATCGTGGCCTTAGATAGTTGTTGTGACACCAACAAGAGCTAGGTGACGGCGCTAAGGCTTGCTATAGGGCGTCGCCCAGCTGCTAGGAACTGCAGCGCCGGCAGCAGCACCTGTATGGGGTTGCAAGCGCCGCCGCTGGGTCTATTGACCCTCGCCGAAGCGCCGCTGGGTGACGCTGGAGGTCGCAAGGGCTAAAACAGGTCGTTGGGTGATCCTGCATTGTCGCTGGGTCTATTGACCTTTGCCTCAGCCCCGTCGCAAGGGCTAAAACAGGTTGCGCTATCGCCTCAAGCCACTAGGGCCTCGCCGAAGCTCTGATTGATAGTTGAGGAGCTTTCACACCGCCACAACCCCGTCGTGAGGTTGAATCAGGTTGAAGCAGCGCCGCCTTCGGGTGTTAGGGCTGCTGCGTGGCGCCTGTGGGGTCGCGCGATGGCTCAGGAGACTTGGCGCCGCTTCAGCGTCGTTGCAAGGTTGAAAGTTGTTCGCAGAGGCGCCACCTCCAGCTACTAGGGCACTTGCGTGCGGTCGGAGAGCCGCTGAAGAGAATGGGATTTAGGCGTTAGGGTTTCAAAGACCTTGAGGGGTGGGATACCTAGAGCCACAGTCTAGGACCAGTATTCTGATACCAAGTTGGTTGAAAGAGTTTAAGTTTATTAGAATCCCTAGGTCTCTTTATATATAGAGAGACCAGTAGGCTAAAAGTACATGAATGTCCCTGAGGGACAAGAGCTATTATAGCCACACAATAAGACGGAACAAGATAAGCTAAAAAAAATACACCAACAATTTATAATAGCCTTATAGGTACAAGTATCCTATTACAGTAATGTATAGCAATAACTTATAGGTATAGGTCCTATATATATATAGCAGTAATTTATTATATATCTATACAATAATATATTTCAATAACTTAGTTTATATTTATAATAACGATAACTGATAATTTATAGTATAAAAACCAATGGGTATAACAATCCATCATTAAGTATGCAAGTTACTAATTTACTATATACATTTGTAAGCTAGACCTATGACCTATCTATATTTTTATAATGTATAAATTACAACTTATAGATTACAATTTATAAGCTTATAACTTATTATAATATTATATAATAATAGGGATTTTTACGTAAATGTCGTTAAAATCTTTTAAAATTACTTAAATGATATTTAATTTACTATATTTACAGATATGTTATTAAAAAAGTAGTGTCATTTTTGTATTTACCACTCTGTTAACTATAATCGTTAAACTTAACGACTTTAGACTGAAATGCAATAAAAAATTATTTTTTAATCCTTAAAATTATTTTTTGGTCTTCAAATTTTTTTAAGTCCTTAAAATTTTTTTAATCCTCAAATTTTATTTTTTTTAATTTTGACCCCCTCCCCCCTCGCTCTACCCTCGCTAGTTCACCTCATTTCCTCCTCATGTCTGACCACCTCCACCTCCACTCTCCAACCTCCGACCACCTCCTCTACCCCTTCTCTAACCACCACCTCCTCCTCCTAAGGAGACATTGAAATATAGGTCCCCGAAGCCCACCATCACCACCACAACATCTTTGGGTGCCTTTCCAACGACAAGCCCAAGAAGGGCATCATCACGGACGACAAGAAGTTAAAGGGTACCACCGCAAACAATGAGAAAATGATAAAGGGCAAGGGCAAGGTCGTCGCCTTGGGAGGAGGTGGTGGTTGAGAGAATGTGATGGTTAGAGAGAGGGGGCGGAGGAGGTGGTCAAAGGTTGGAGAGTGGGGATGGAGGAGGTGGTCAGTAGTGAGGAAGAAGGGAGGTGAACTGGCAATGGGAGGGGGTGAAAATTAAAAAAATAAAATTTGACTAAAAAAGTTTTGAGGATTAAAAAATGATTTTTGAATAGTAAGAAATAATTTTTGAGGACTAAAAAATAATTTTTTATTATATTTCAATCTAAAATCATTAAGTTTAACTGTTATACCTAACAGAGTTGCAAATATGAAAATAACACTACTTTTTCAATAACATACCTGTAAATATAGTGAATTAAATGGCATTTTAAGTAATTTCAAAATATTTTAGTGCCATTTACGTAAAAATCCCATAATATTATAATGTATATAATTCTAAATTGTGTAAATACTAAATAGTAACCTACATTCATAAACATTAATTGTTCAGAATTATTTTTTAGTTCTTTACATATATATGAACTTTGATTTCTTATGTTTATGTTATTGTCTGACTTGTTTGCTTGTGTTTTGATTCGTAGATGGATAAATTAAGGAGGAAGTATCCATGTTAGAAATATGTGATATTGGAGGATACTAAAAAGACCAATGACACGAAATGTAATTTCTTTGGTAGGATAATTAAGGGTAGGATTTATGGAGCTATTGAACATATTACTGGTGGCGATAAGAATACAGTAATATGTTCAAAAGCTTAACATGTTAGAGAAGAGTTGAAAGAGTATCGACAGTCTAAGAAGGAAGAGAAGGCAGCATTCATGAGTGATTTTGTTTATGATGAACCAGTATATGATGATGACGATGATGGAGAACAAAAACAAAATATGAAGGAATTGAATGTATTTCGAGGTCCAATGAACAAATTCACAACTAGAACAAAAGGAGCAAATCACACACAATCACATGCTAAGAAGGCTCCTCTGATGACAGGTGTTGGTGGGAGTGGAAGTAGTGGACTTCCTATAATGAAGTTTCATAGACCCATGGATAAGTTTACTAAGCTCAACCCTGAGAAGGTGGTTCATGAACGAAAAAGGAGATTATTCACAAAACAAAGTACAATTTTTAGGTGTTCAAGAAAGGAGGAGAAGCAATTCGGATCATTGCAAAATGGAAGTACCATAACAATATTTCATTTAATGTTGATAAAGACATTTGGTTTGACATGATAAAGGCCATTGGTCGTTTTGGCCCTAGACTGAAGCCTCCTTACCATGAAGGGTTCCTCTATTAAGACATCATGTGAGTGTAACTAACGATTTTATTACTAAATATCATGAGGCTTGGAAGAAATACGGATGCACACTGATGACAGATGGTTGGACAGATAAAAAGAATAGAACACTTACAATTTTTTTTGTTAATCCTCCCATGGGATTGTTTTCTTGGAGTCTATCGATGCCTCATCTTATATAAAAACTGAGAAGCTTTGCAAGCTTATAAGTGACAATTGCTCGTGTTAGAGAAGAATATGTAATTCAAGTTATCAGTGACAAAGCATCCAACTATGTCCTTGCTAGTAATAAATCTGTACTTGTTTTAACTTTTATCATATATATTTTCTTTACTAACGTAAATAAATTATTTAAATTTTAAATTGATATCTCCCTTTTCCATAGGTAAATTATTAGAGGCTAAGCATCCACATATTTATTGGACTCCTTGTGTTGCACACTGCATCAACGTGATGTTAGAGGACTTTGGCAAGTTAAAAGATGTAAAGAAGACTTTAAAGAATACAATACAATTGAGTAGTTACATATACATGCATCTTTCAATCTTGAATTTAATAAGACAGTTCACAAGTAAAGAGTTGTCGAGGCCTGTGGTGACCAGATTCGCTACATCTTTCCTTAGTTTGCAGAGTATTCATAGGAAGAAAACAAATTTAAGGAAGATGTTCACTTCGGATAATTGGATCAATTCTAAAATTGCAAAAGATAAGGGAAAGAAAATAGTAACAATTGTTATGATGCTTTCCTTTTGGAACAAAATCATCTACATTCTTAAGACATCTCCTTTTATCAAAGTGCTACGTATTGCTGACTCAGAAAAGAGGCCTGTAATGGGATATAGATACGAGATAATGGATAAAGCTAAGAAAGCTATCATAAAGGCTTTCAACAACAATGTCGAGAGATTTAGACCCAATATTATAAAAGTCGATAATCGATATTCAATCGATCAGGACACTGACTAAAGAATATATAGTATGAAGGGGAGTAGTCGAGGAATACTCAGTCAGGCATTTTTAAATATTTAAATACTCACACATCAAAAAGTAAAATATATCATTGCATAAAAATAAATCATTTCAAGCTTAAGATTATAAAATAAGCTACAGCGAGGAGATAAAATCTCGTCGCAGCAGCTTAAGCGATGCAACAAGTACTTGTCGCCTATTAGCCCTTGGGGCTTGGGTGACACAGCAGCTTAGGCAAAGGTCACAGCAACTTGGGCAAAGGTCACAGTAAGGGCACAGGTGATGAGTGGTGTCACAGTAAGGGGAGCAACCTAGGCAAAGGTCGCAGTAGCACCTTGGGTGATCGAGTGATTGGGCGACGGAGGGTTTTTTCTAAGTCGAAGAGTCACGTGAAAATAAATAGTTTCAGGGTAGTGGTTAGGAGAAGGAGGTTGAGTGAGGTTTTATTTGACCTAAAAAATAATATACCTATATACCTCTTTTTTCTTTATTCAAAAAATCGACCTAATACTCAGCCGACTACATCGACTAATCGGCTGCATATTCAATGTTACCAAGTATGGGCTATTCAGTCGAGACGGTGCCGCCTAGGATTTACTCCGCCGATTACTCGACCAAGTAGGCCGATTTTTACATCACTATTTGAAACTATCTGTGAAATTATAGATAGGTACTGGGAATGCCAGCTTCATATATCTCTACGTGCAACAAGATATTTCCTAAATCCCAAATTCTCTTATAAGAATCCAATTCTAGATCTTAATTCGGAGGTTATGAATGGATTTAACATTGTCTTAGCAAGGTTGGAGCTTGATGAGAGTATTCGAGATGAAATAACATCTGAAATTTCCATTTATGAAAATGCTAAGGTCTTTTTGTAACGCCTGTGGCAATTAAACGAAGACTATTGCTCAATGTACTAAAGTGGTATAATTTTTATTATATTATTATAAATCCTAAGTCTTATTAAATATAACTTTTTTTTATAGTGTAGTAGTAAAATTTCTTTGATGGCTTTACACTAAACTTAGCAAAATTGACATTGAAGGTGCTAGATCTTACTTATAGTGCCTCAGGATGCGAAAGGAATTTGAGTATATTTGAAAACGTAAGTTATAAATTAATACTAATATGCATTGCGTTAGTCTTATTACGTAATTTTATAATAATACTTTGATAATTTATAAATATAGGTTCACTCTAAGAAGAGAAATCCACCGGTACGACAAAAATTGAATGATCTCGTATTTGTCAAGTACAATAAAGCTTTGAGAGATAAATATGAAGACAGGGATTATCTCGATCCCATTCACCTCCAAGAGATTGATGATTCGTGGTTGTTAGGGAAAATGGAGGAAGATAAGGAAAATGTAAGGGATGACCGTGTGTTTAGTGATGATCTCATTTGGAGCATGGTTCAGCTTGCATCAGGCATTAATAAACAAGCTACTTCACGACATACTCGTGCTCATGCTACTACAAAGCAAAATGCTCCTAAGCAGGCTAAGAAAAAAAGGAAAGTGTTAATAATCATTGAAGAAGAGGAAGAGTATGTGGACAGTGACAATGAGGAAGGGGAAGAGGAGATTGAAGTTGGTGGTGACAACCACGATAACGGTGATAAATTAAATCTTGAAGATGACTTTAATGAGTGATGCATTATATGCATTATTTTGTATTTTTTTCTACCTTGATTAGAGGATAATTTTCTTCCTTTATAATTTCGAAGTTTGAAACTATGTAAAACGTTTTTTCAATGCAATTTCTATATTTTTCTTTTGCTTAAACTCCAAAAATATTGTTATTATAAATGATTTTATAAAGTTGATACTATTATTATGAGTAAGGTATATATATATAAATTGTCACCTCAATTCACACAAGTTGTCGCCTTTTTGTCGCCTCTTGCCTCGACCTATTATGGACCTTGTCGCCTTAGTGTAACCTTAGTGTCACCTTTTGCATTAACAACTTTGGTCTTTTCCTACACATCCTTCCGATAAGGAAGATCCGCCATATGAAGATGTTACTAGATATTGAAGTACAGTTGCTTGTCTAGTTTACCTTACTATCATGAGGCCTGATATTAGTTTTGTAGTGAGCAATGCCAGCCAGCATATGCAGACTCCTAGATACAATCATTAACGTAAGGTTTGCCTTATTCTTAGGTATCTAAAAGGGCACCAGGTAGAGGACTTTACTACAGAGATAAAGGTAGTCTTGACATTTTAACCTATTCTGATGCAGACTATGCTTGATCTGTGGATGATCGACACTTTACTTCAGGTTTTGCAATATATCTTGGTGGGAATCTAGTTTCCTGGAGAAGTAAGACGCAAAGTGTTGTTCGCTCGAGTGGAAAGGCGAAGTATAGAGCGATGGCTCAAGCAGCTTGTGAGGTTATGTGGGTTGTTACTTTTCTACAAGATTTAGGTATTCAGGTCACTATGCCAGTTCTACTCTATTGTGACAAGTCTACCACATATATTTCTTTGAATTCAGTCTTCTATGAAAGGACCAAACATATTAAAATCGACTGTCACTTTGTCCGTGATGCAGTCCTTACTAGAAAGATTAGCATATCATATGTCTCCTCTCAGCTTCAACTAGCAAATATATTCACCAAGGCTCTAAAGATAAAACATCACTGTTGAGACTAAGAGTGTATTTGCTATTTTATATTGTTTTTAGATAACTATGTAGTTTTCCCGAATCTCTATTATAAAAAGAGAGGCTAGGGTTTCCTTTCAATAATGATTGCAACTTCTATTTTCACAGTTATCAATGTAGACTTCAAAGGACTTTCCGATTAATTCAGCCAAGATAGAGTTTACAAGTCATTGGTATGTGACACCAACATTTTTTTAAGTCAAATGGCATTCCACAAGACTGAAATAATCCTCTATTGATGATGAAGGAGGTGTGTAATCTATTTGTCTAGGCCAAAGCTAATCTGGTAATATTCGTTGTAGGCATCCAGGATTGGCTTGTGTATTTGGTTGAAGCAAGTCTTTGAACAGGCCTTGCCTCATTCAAGTTAGTAAAGTCCAGGCATATTCTCCATTTGTCATTCTCCTTCTTCACCATAACTATGTTGGAGAGCCATTCCGAATAGAGGAACTTCTCTATGAATCCCGGCTCCATAAGTTTATCCACATCTTCTGCCATCGCCCACCATTATTCTGTGGACTTGTGGCAAACTTTCTTCACCAGCCAAGCACTTAAGATGATGTTCAAGAGATGCTTGTTGACAATCGATTCCATGCTTGGTAAATCTTTGGCGAACTAGGTTAGAAGGTTAGCGTTGCACCTCAAAGGGTCAAGCAAATCTTGGACCTCTACATCAATAAGGTCCAAGTTAATTTACAACCGCTCAGAGGGATCATCCTTGTAAAGTTGGACCATCATGGTAGAGGATCGCAGGGTGAGACTCTTAAGTGACTGCTATCGAAGCCACATCAAGTTCGCTCTCCAAGTTGATGGTATTTATTGTGTCCACTTTTTCCCCCATTTTTGAGGATTTAGGGGAATGCGCTAGAGGATGTGCTCCATGTCTAGGCAGAGTAGCTCTTGCCTAGATGATTTATGCATAAATGATCTCAATGCCAATTGAAACCAAAAAATGACCATCTAGAAGTAAAAGGCATTGACGGCAAAAACATGGGTAATGAGCCTCCTTACAATGTTGTCAAAAGTGGCAACGACATTGGTTACAGTAAATATGGACATCCAGTTCAGGTATCGATTCTTATCCTTGATTTGGACAGAGAGGTCAATTTTACCCTTAGACATGACTTGGTGGTTCCCAAAGCCCACCACTGGGTTTTGCGCACTGATTTAAATGCCGACGGCAAGGCCTGTTTTGAGAGGTGACCATGCCGATATGGTTGTAATATCAAAAGTCAGGAGTTTCGCCAGCATGCCGACCATACCGGAGGCATGCTGACATGCCGATGCCGATGTCAATGATGTGTGCTTGCTGCAGACTGCCACTGCCATCTCTTCCGCTCCGCTAATGCCACTGCCACTGCCATCTCTGCCGCTGCTTCAGGCTATAGTCTGCATCGTTACTTATGGAACTTCTCGCCTTCTTGGTGGTGGACTTGTTGCCTGCTGGGAAGGTGGGGGAGTGTCTCCCTGTAGAGGGTGGTCACCGCATGTTTAGGATTTCCTCCAATGATGACTCTTTTGGAGGGAAGGGGAAAGGGGACAAAGGTAACGGGAGGTCGTGCGGTGCCAGTGCCCGCACTGGCTGGTGGCATAATGCAATGGCCAATGTGAATGGGGTGGGAATTAAGGTGTGTGCACTGTGTGGTGGATGGTGGTGGATCTGGTGGTGGAGGAGAATGGGTAAATTGTGTTGCCTTGTGTTTCGCGCAAATGCTATTATCCTAGGAACATATGACCAATGTGCTCACTAAATCCTAGAGTTTAGAGTCTAGACTAAAAAATAACATGAGTTAGTACCTGCACAAATGTCGAGACCCACACGAACCATGATTGAGCAATTATTGAGGTATACAATATAGTGATGTACATTGTACAATGAGTTGTACTTGTACATTCACATAGTATGTGACTCACTGACGAATGTAATGATAAAAAATCCATAAAATATTAATCGACGATTTGCACAGTACGTCACCGACGAACGTAATCGTAAATATACCGAATGAAATATTTGCACAGTACGTCATAATCATAAAAAATCCACAAAATATTTATCGACAATTTGCATAGTAGACATCACCGACGGACATAATCGTAAATGTATCGAATCAAATATTTGCACAGTACGTCACCAACCGACGGATGTAATCATAAAAAATCCATAAAATTTTTATCGACAATTTGCATAGTAGACATCACCGACGAACGTAATCGTAAATGTATCGAATCAAATATTTGCACAGTACGTCACCGACCGACGGACGTAATCATAAAAAATCCATAAAATATTAATCGACGATTTGCACAGTAGACGTCACCGATGGACGTAATCGTAAATGATCAAATAAAATATTTGCACAGTACATTACCGACTGACGGACATGATCATAAAAAATGTATAAATATTTATCGACAATTTGCATAGTAGACATCACCGACGGACATAATCGTAAATGTATCGAATCAAATATTTGCACAATACGTCACCGACCGACAGACGTAATCATAAAAAATCCATAAAATATTAATCGACGATTTGCACAGTAGACGTCACCGATTGACGTAATCGTAAATGATCAAATAAAATATTCGCACAGTACGTTACCGACCGGCGGACGTGATCATAAAAAATGCATAAAATATTAATCAACGATTTGCACAGTATACGTCACCGACGGACGTAATCGTAAATATATCGAATCAAATATTCACACAATACGTCCCTGACCGACGGACATAATCATAAAAAATCCATAAAATATTAATCGAATATTCGGACAATATACGTCTCGCGTCGCACTCATCGATGGTGGATGTACTTAATTATAAATATCACATAAATTATTCGAAATGATTGGTTATAAATATCGACTATCAGTTGCTGCAATTCACACTGACAACCATAGACACATCGATTGAGCTCATAATCCCAATTCAAAGTTAGTGATTTGCTGTTGCCTGCTGTTGCCTATCGATTACTGATAGACGCTGACTCGTTGAGTTAGTAAGTTGCTGTGGTGAGACAGTTTCTTTCAAAAATCAAGCAGAAGGTTTCAGTTATAGCTTTCGTACCTTTTTTCCTACCTCTTTTTCGTTTATGGTAGTATTCATTACCATTTTTTAACTATCATATTTGTCAAGTTCTAAATTTAGCAATACACAATAACAAATAAAGTAGTAACCACCTGTAAAGTATAATACATACTAGCCCCATACTTTCCAACAATAAGGCCCAACACTTACCAATACTCATCATTAAACATATATATTAGACTTTCCAAAAAGTACGATTAGACCCAAGCCTAAAAAAAAGTAGTCGTGCCAACTAAGTTGGATAATTGTCTAAGTCATATTAGACTTAATTGGATCATTCTGGGGTCTTGTCTATTTGGACCAATCGGTGACAAGACGGGTCTGTGCGGTAACTGTGTTAACCTCTAGTGGTGTCCCACCATGCGGGGTGTCCTAGGAGGTCCCACCCATCTGGCCGACCAGGTAATTCAAGGGTTGGGGTAATCCAATCGGGTCTAGTAGGACTTGGATTAGATACAAAAGGTGTAACCATTTAAGGTAGATTTTTCTCGCTTGTTTGAATTAGATAGGAACAGATATGTCAAAGGTATAGTATGATTATATAATAATTATGAATTATGAAGTAAATGTAGTGTAGCTGTGCAGAATCAATATGTCTGGAAAAGGCAAGGCTGTTGTTGGAGGAAGTGGGAGCGGAAACGTCAAAAAGGATAAGGAAGACATTGGATGGTTGTATTGCACCAAAGTGATGGATGGAACTAAACCTATGACAGAATGTAATTTTTGTGGAAAACAGCTAAAGGGTGGTGGAATTACACGATTCAAGCATCACCTAGTTGGTGACGATAAGAATGTCATAAAATGTGAGGATTGTTCAGATGAAGTTCGTGATTTGATTGCCGAATCAATGACGTCAAGGCGAGAGAAGGAATTAATAAAATAGAGGTCAAAAGAAGCAGTCTGTGAGGCCATATTTGGTAGTTATGAAGATTATTACGATGTAGACTCTGACTCGGATGAAGACTATGAATATCCGAGTGATGTGAAGGCCGATCCAAGGAGGAGGAGACAATTCAGACAAGCAATGAAAGACTCACTTAGAAGTGAGCATGAACGACAAGCTCTGGTAGGTGACCGAAGAGCACAGAGCATGAGGTATACAAATGCTGGTGGTAGTGGCTCAGGTTCAGGACTACCTCCACACCCATCCAAAAAATAAAAATGGGTTTACATAGTTTATTTCGATCTGGTAGCACTAAGGGGAGCCTGGGGGGAAAAGCAAACCCAAAATAGAAAACTATTAAGGGCATGTTTGGGAATGCAAGGGAAAAGGTTGGTAGAGCAGTCACGAGCTTAATTTCGGCTCATGGGCTACCAACTAACATTGCAAACGGGCCATGGTTGCAAAATGTTATTGTCGTCAGTGCTCAATATGGGACTAGAGTTCAGGCTCCTACAGCATATGAAATAACGAACAAATACATGCTTATGGAGAAGGTAGATTTAGGTGAGTATATTTCTGATTTGAAAAGTATGTGGCCCCATTATGGAGTTACATTGATAACAGATGATTGGACTAGCTATACAAGGAGGCAAATCATTGACTTGTATATTGTGATGGACAATCCATTTTTTTGAAATCCGTCAATGCATCGGATAAAGTAAAAGATTACAAATACCTTTATTCCTTATTGAAGGATACGATTAATGAAGTTGGGAAGGAACATATTGTTCAAATTATTACGGACAATGGAAACTTCAAGAAGGCAGGATAAAAGATTATGAAATCAAATAAATATGGAATATTCTGGACACCATGTGCTACACATTGTATAGATTTAATTTTGAAAGACTTCGGAAAGAGGAAGTCAATTTCGTCTATTATGGATAAGACCCGATCGATTACATCATTTATTTACAAACACGGGCATGTCTTGTAGTTAATGAGAGAGCATTGCAATAGCGAATTAGTGCGTCCTGGGATAACACGATTTACTACAAATTACATTACCTTGCAAAGTATTGTAGACAATAAAGTTGAATTAAAGTCAATGGTAAATTCTACCAATTGGTTTGCCATAGCAAAAACTAGGACACAAGGTGGGAAGGATGCAGAGGACTTGATAAATAATTCACGATTTTGGGATGATTGTAGCCACGTTACTCGCATTATGGAGCACGTCGTATTAGTTTTGAAGTTGGTGGATGAAGATAAGAAACAAACGATGGGCTACATATACCAAGCACTAGAAATTATGTACGAAAATGTGGAAGAAGCAGCGGGAAGGTCCAAAGAGCTATTCTTAAAGATAATAAGAGAATAAAGGCAAAGCATGTTATCCCACCCGCTCCACCTTGTCGATAAGTATATTTCATTATAAATTTATCTTATTCGAATAATTTTGTATTATTTTAACTATTTATCTTTTATCATAGGCTATTATTTCAACCCAAAATTTAACTATAAATACCACCTTGGCACGCGTGAAAATCTCATTTAAGCTGTGGAAAAAGTTGTTCAAAAGCTCTCTCCTATAACTGCTACGCAAATAGCGTGCATGAATGAGGTAGGCAAATTTAACTTGAAATTTGAAGCTTAAATAAGATATTTGACATCTTTATGTGAACATGTTGTAGATTAAATTATTTAGAGAAAGGATGGGATATTTTGAGAGTTATATGGCACAGTAGGCTATTAAGGTCACTCATCCTAGTAATAACCGACATCCTTTAATATTTACTAATAATAATTTACTCTATAAAATTCAATTTTTGACTAGAATATGTTTCCCTACAACAGAATGGTGGAATTTGTATACAACGGAAGCTCCAAATTTACGGCAGGTGACTGTTAAAGTGTTATCACAAACATCATCTACTGGTGGGTGTGAAAGAAATTGGAGTACATTTAACCTAATTCATTCCAAAAGAAGAAACAAGCTTGGAATTGACAAGCTTAATGACCTTGTGTATACCCAGTACAACACAATGTTACAAATGAGGCACATTCAGGAGGGCTTTGATTTTAAAAACAAGGAAATGGCCGATCCAATTGATCTGGCCTACATTTTCCGAACCGGAGATAATGTGCTAGAAAGTTGGATAAATGACATTGGAGAACCTGTGATGGATGTTAAGGGAAGGCCAGATCCAGAGCTATCAAAGAAAATGGGTGCTGATGTTGAAGGACATATGATCAGATCTGGTCGTCATACATTTCCTATAAGAGTACTGGATGAAGAGGATAAAGAACGACAGTTATCACAGTCTACTTCAACCTCAAAGGATGACTCAGATGATGGCTCAAATGCAGATGCATTTGTAATGGTAGAAGGATATGGATCAAAAGGATCATCCGACAGAGGGAGAATGGTGGTCAAGTGCAAACTCAGGGTGCTAAAGAATATGACGAACGACACACCAATATCCATGGCGAACATATTCCAAGTCCAAGTCCACCAACCATAGATTACGAGGGATATCCAAGTCACGATGCCTACATGGAGGATTTGAGCTCCTCAATTGGTTCCATGAGCATTAGTGATTAGTTTTTTGGTTCTTCAGCACCTGGATCTGGATATGACATGGGATCATACGACACAACACGTGAGACGGGATCTTCGTATGCTCAACCATTCTACCCGCAATCATTTGCACCACCACCGCCTTCATATAATTATCCATCATATTCATACGCTGAGTCTGAAAATGTTGACACTTCTGGGACTAGGATTGGGAGTGAATATTCTTACCCATATGAGTATGGTATGATCCAAAATTATTTTCCTCAGCAGTTCCAACCCCAAGCTCCCCCTCAAATGCCAAGATCAGAAACATCACAAGATGATTCTAGAACAGGATTCTCACAAACACGTGCAACTAATCGTACATGTGGGCAGCGTAACAGACCATACGCAGATAGTAGATTTCCCCATCTTAGGATTTTTGTTAGTATGAATGAACATGAATACAGACAGCACATAATGGATTACCAGACAATGTATTCATATATGTCTTGGAAAGATTACTATGAATACATTCAAAGTATTCATCGACACAATAGTCAACAATGGTATCAAGTGGTAATAGTACCCATGAGAAAGATATGAATCCAGCAAGACACTCTTGGTTCTGGTGAAATCTGTCTTTCAAGTTCCAAGTCCTGACTTCCGATACATTATACATCAAGACATTACAGTTTTAACTTTTACTTTGAAACTATACACTTTGATTCTTTCATTCTTAAATTCTTTGTATTTTTAAATTCTTTGCATTCTTCTATTATTAAATTTTCTATATTCTTAATATGGTAAGAATATTTGATCTCATTATTAAATTTTAACATTGTATGGTCATGTTGTATATGAATATTATGATGTAACACTCTTATTGTTACATAATCAACATTTGATTTTCTTAAAACTAATATCATTTTGACCACTTCTACCATTTTTGTCGGCATGCCCTCGGCGTGGCTCCGAAATGGCATTTTCTCGAGCCATCGAAATCGTCGAAATCTGCCATCGAAAAACGGGCATTTCTCTGGCATGTCCTCGGCATGCCTACGAAATGCACACTTGCAATTTCATCAGCACGATGTCGAAATCGGCATTTCGAACCTTGGTTTTGCGAGGGAATGAGGTTGCTTTCCACAAACCCGAGGTTAACGAGGGTTCTAAGGAAAAGGATGTCGACGGTGCTCCCCTCGTCCACTAGAAGCCATGGCTGGTTCTTGCCCACCACAAGAAGAGTAATCAATAAGGGGTCGTTTAGCATCCAAGGTCTGGGAGCTGCTAGAATGTCTATGGCAGTTCGTTCAACCTCTTACCAGGGCATCCCGACTCCCTACTGAGAGATCGCCAACATTACCTACACTGAGTCGGTCCAAGTCCCTGTTATTGCCCACTTGGCATTGCGTTAATGCCAAATATGAACTTAACCTGCACTGATTCGGTTTCAACCGATCGACCTTTAATAGCAGGGGGTGCCTATTCACGCCTTCTTCTCAGCATCTGGAGGGTGCGCTAATAACACTCAGGCAAGAACAAGTGACCATTCATTGTTGCATGAAGACCTATGTGACGTCATCCTATTTGGTCGAGTCTATTACAGTGACCATGTTCGCCCCTTGGTATTTCTCCGTATGGAAGTGCTCTAGCTCCTCCTATCTTACCCTTGTCCACTTCATTTCTCTAAATGTATTGGGCAATGTTGCTGCTGCAGATCTAGGTCTCAATCTAATCTCATAGATCTCGACAATACTTAATGGCGTGCCCCTTTGCCCCGTGGTACTTACAGTACAGGCCTCTTGTGGCAAATCATTAAGGGGTGGTGGAGGGGGGAGTTCTCCAATAGCTGTGGTGAGTACACTTGCCAAGAAGTCTACCTTAATGTAGACTAGTGACATACTGTTAGAAGAAGTCCAATTCAGGCTATGAATGGCGCCTCTCACAGTCATCTTTGCAGTGGGGAACCTAAAAGTCTATTGACTTATTTCGTCATCTCTCATTCTAATGATCGGTCATTTGGTTGCAATCTAAGCCCACTTATCTTGTCAATGCCTGCCCACCTTTATTTAGGCGAGAGCATTTCCTACCTACTCTTAAATTCTTGCTACTTTCAAGCAGGATAGAAGGGTGCATCCTTATCTGTGTAATGATTAGCACAATTTCATAGTTCTATCATGTCAATTTGCAGCAAGTCTTCCATGTTGTTCCAGAACTCTCGGTCAAACAACCCCTGCTTAAACATCTAGATGGTTATTTAATCATAAGGATGCTGACACTTGAAGTATTGATTTTTGAACATATTCAAATATGACCTAAATAGTTCACCTTTCCTCTAGCAAATTTCTAATAGCTTTTCTAAGTTCTCTTGGGTCTACTACTACCCGGAGAAGTACTTGCAGAACTTCTCTGCCAGCTCTTTGAAGGAACCAATTTGACTAGTGAACCATTCGTGGGCAACTCCGGTCGAGAGAAATGGAAAGACCCGGCACATGACTTTGTCTGGGCAACCATAGATCAACATGTGCTATTGATAATTATTGACAAGGATTATGGGGTTGGAGGAGTCATCATATTGTTGTAAGGTAGGGTGCTTGAAGCATAGGGGAGTAAGGAATTCATCACCTCTTCCATAAAAGGGAAGGTGGTGAAAAAGGGCTACCTATGTATGCCTTTCATTACCCAGGCGACCTTGCAGGGTGCAATCTTTGGTATCTAACTCTCTTAATAGGGGGAGGGGTTGAGGTTTAAGCAACGAGCTAAGAGTTTACCTCAAACGCCATTTGATCTTCCTAATGGTGGTTAAGCTAACGAAGCTCCTTGATCTGCTGCCTTAAGTAGCCATTTTCCCCTTCAACCTCACAAAGGCAGTTACTCCTATTCTCGTTGATGGTCTCCCCCACCTTCACCTTTAGGGGCAACTCCTTGCAACATTGCACTTCCGAGAGGAACTTAGTGTATCACTGTTGCTCCTCTTAAATGCTTTCCAATAGTGCTAGGTTTTTTTTTCCCATCTTCCTCTGCATGCCACAAGGGGTTGAGTGGCTCCTACTAGCTCGAAGTTTGAACCTCAAGCGAGTCCACCATCTTCTCCTCGTGGGAAGCATCCTCACGGGGGTCCAGAATCTCCACATAGTAAGACTCCAACTCTTGGCCACAAGGCTTCTCTGTGGGAGCGACCTCTTTGTTGTCTCAATTCACAAAGTATAAAAGCTTCTTCAGCTGGGACTTCAAAGCCATTAAGCAAAGTTTGCCTAAGTCGAAGCTTTATAACCAATGGGGTTGTTCAAAAATTCCCACAAACGGCACCAATGATGAAGTCTCAACTCTCAAGCAACCCAATCCAAGATAAAAGTCAAACCACCAAGCAGACACACAAGCACAAAGGAAAGTTGATGTCGTAGTTTCACCATAACAATGTACGCTTAAAGAAGGGATCTAACCCTCAAATATTTCCTATGTCACGTATTAGAGTTGGTAAGAATGCTCAGGGTTCAATTACCCTTTTAAAGAAAATATTCTACCCCTTTCATAGGGTACCAAGGAACAATAATTATGGGAGATAATCATTCCTTTGCTCATTGCTCGATGCCGACCCTTCTAGTCCTCGAGGTCTTCAATGTCACTTCGTCTCCCGAGTGATTCTATACTGCCTGACTCACTCGACTATCCATTGTAACTCGATCAAGAGGTTCACTTAGCCACCTATCAAGTTCTACTACTTTGGTCTTGGTTACAGCAATTCTAGGTCACTCACTTTGGTGTCCACCCGAGTCAGATTCCCTGGCAACTTTTTGAGTTAGGTACCCTAGCAACCTCCCAAGCCAAGTCCTTTTAGCAAGCCTTTGGGTTGAACCTTTTAGTAGTTATCTAGGTCAGCTGAGCCTGGTGGGTGGTAGGCCTCCTGCCCCAAGGATCTTCTTGTAGGCTCACTCTAGACTCATTTTCTTGTGTGCCCATCATTCTTGGACCTGCTCTTTTCTTACCTCATCACAAAGCTGTTAATGCGAAAGGCCACACTAAGGCAACAAGATCCATAATAGCCTGAGGCAAGAGGCGACAAAAAGGTGACAGCCCAAGTGAATTGAGGCGACAATTTTTTTTTCATTATATATATATATATATATATATATATACACACACACACACACCTTACTAACTCATAATAATAGTACCCACTTTATAAAAACATTTATAATAATAATATTTTTAAAGTTTAAGCAAAAGAAAAGTATAAGAATTGCATTGAAAAAATCGTTTTACATAATTTCGCACTTAGAAATGATAAAAGAAGAAAATCATCCATTAATTAAGGTAGAAAAAGCACAAAATAATACATATAATGCATCACTCATCAAAGTCATCTTCAAGATTTAATTTATCAATGTCATCATCGTTGTCACAACTAACCTCTTCAATCTGCTCTTCTTTCGCTTTGTCACTGTCCACATACAGTTCCCCTTCCTCAAGGATCATTAGAGCTTTTCCTTTTCCCTTAGCCAACTTAAGAGCATTTTCCTTTGTAGTAGCACAAGCACAAGTGCGTCTAAAAGTAGCTTGTTCGTTAATGCCTGATGCAAGCTCAACCATGCCCCAAGTGAGATCATTATCACCAAACACAAGGTCATCCCTTGCATTTTCCTCATCTTCCTCCATTCTCCCCAACAACCACTCATATGAATCATTAATCTCCTAGCAGAAAAGGAGATCAAGATAATCTCTATCATCATATTGTCTCTTAAAGCTTCATTGTATATAATAAATATGAGATCATTCAATTTTCGTTGTGCCAATAGATTTCCATATTTATACAAGTGAACTTATATTTATAAATTACCAAAGTATTAATATAAAATTACATAATAAGACTAATGCAATGCATATTATTATTATTTAATTTATAATTTATATTTTCAAATATACTCTAATTCCTTTCACATCTCAAGTCACTACAAGACCTAACACCTTCAATACCAATTTTGCCAAGTTTGGTGTAGAACCACCAAATAAATTTCACCACTCCACTATAAAAAAATAAATTATATTTAATAAAACTTAAGATGTATAATAATATAAAAAAATTATAGCACTTTAGTGCCTGAAGCAACAACCTTCCTTTGTCTAATTGCCACAAGCGTTCAAAAAAAACCTTGTCATTTCTACAAATGAAAATTTTACATATTATTTTATCCTGTATATCCTCATCAAGCTCCAACCTTGCTAAGACATTGTAAAATCCATCCATAACCTCCAAATCAAGATTTAGATTTGCATTCTCATAAGAGAATTCATAATTTACGAAATATCATGCGCTATGTAGAGATCTATAAAGTTGGCATTTCCACCTCCTATCTATAATTTCACAGATAGGTCTCAACCTATCGACATTGTTGTTGAAAGCTTCCATGATAGCTTCCTTAATTGTATCCATTGCCTCGTATATATATCCCATTGTAGGCCTCTTTTCTGAGTTAACAATACATAGTACTCTAATAAAAGGAGGCATCGCCTTAAGAATGTAGACGATATTGTTCCAAAAGGAAGGAATCATAACAATTGCTTTCCCTTAACTTCTTTTACATTCTTAGAATTGATCCACTTATCCGACGAGAACATCTTCCTTAAATTTTCCTTTTGCCTATAAATACTCTACAAAATAAGGAAAGATGTAGCGAATTTGATCACCACAAGCATCAACTCTTTACTTGTGAATTGTCTTATTAAATTCAATACCGAAGGATATATGTATATGTAATTACTCAATTGCATTGCATTCTTCAAAGTCTTCTTTACATCTTCTAACTTATCAAAGTCTTCTAACATCATGACGATGTAGTGTACAGCACAAGAAGTCCAATAAGCATGTGGATGCTTAGTATCCAATAATTTGACTATGGAGAAGGGAAGCATCATTTTAAAATTTAAATAATTTATTTACATCGGTAAAGAAAATATATATGATAAAAATTAAAATAAGTAGATATTTATTACTAACAAGGACATAGATGCATTGTTGCTGACGAATTAAATTACATATTCTTTCCCGACATAAGCAATCATGTCACTTATAAGCTTGCAAAGCTTCTCCCCAATTTTTATATAGGATGAGGCATCAATGGACTCCACGAAAGCAGTCCCAATGGGAGAATTAGCCAAAAAATTTATGAGTGTTCTGCTCTTTCAATCTGTTCAACTATCTGTCATCAGTGTGCATCCATATTCCTTCAAAACCTCATGATGTTTGGTAATAAAATCTTTAGTCTCATTTACATAATGTCTCAGCAGAGGAGCCCTTACTTCGTGGTAAGGAGGCTTCAATATAGGGCCAAAACGACCAATGACCTCTATCATGATCTCAAACCAAATGTCTTTATCAGTATTAAATAAAATATTGTTACGGCACATCCACTTCAAAATGATCCAAACAACTACTTCTCTTCTTTCTTGAACACCTCAGAAATTGCAATTTATTTTGTCAATAATATCCTTTTTTGTTCATGAACCACCTTCTCAGGTTGAAGCTTAGTAAATTTATCCATGGGTCCATGAAGCTTCTTCATCATAGGAAGTCCACTTTCACTCCCACCTACACCTGTTATGAGACGAGCCTTCTTAACCTGTGATTGTATGGGATTTATTCCTTTTGTTCTAATTGTGAATTTGTCCATCAACCCTCGAAATACATTCAATTCCTCTACAACTTGTTCTTGTTTTCCATCATCATCATCATCATCATATACTGGCTCATCATAAACAAAATCACTCATGAAGCTTGCCTTCTCTTCTTAAACTATCGATATTCAATTCTTCTCTAACATGTTGTGGAACTTTTGAACATATTGTATTCTTCTCACCAACAGTAATATGTCTAGTAGCTCTGTAAATCCCGACCTTGATTATCCTACCACAAAAGTTGCACTTCGTGTCATTGGTCTTTTTAGAATCCTACAATGTCACATATTTCCAACATAGATACGTCCTCCTTAATTTAGCCATCTATGAATCAAAACACATGTAGACAAGTCGGACAATAACATAAACATAAAAAATCAAAGTTCATACATATGTAGAGAACCAAAAAATAATTGTGAACAAGTAATGTTCACAAATGTAGGTTACTTACTATTTAGTATTTACACAATTTAAAATTATACATATTATAATATTATATGATATTATAATAAGTTATAAGCATATAAATTATTATCTATTAAGTTGTAATTTATGCATTATCAAAATGTAGAGAGGTCATAGGTGTGACTTACAAATGTATATAGTAAGTTAGTAACCTGCAAACTTAAGTGTTATAAATTAAGTTTATGTTATTATAAATAAATAATAAGTTACTTTTATATATTATTGTATAGATATATAGCAACTTCCTGTTATATATTATTGTATAGATATCTAATAAGTTACATTTATAAGTTAACACTTATACCTATAAGGTTATTATATATTATAAATTAAAGTTATTGTGTAATATAAATAGTCACTTGTTTTATATTAATATCATAATATTTATTTATATTACTATTACCTTACTTTTGAGTTATTATCTAATGTAAGTCTAAATTTCACAGTGAGTTATTATCTATACTAAGTTACTAAGTTATAATGTATCAACTATACTAAAGAAATAATAACAAATCAACACATATCTATACTAGCTTATCACTATTACTAACAAATGCTAACATATCAATACATATCTATGCTCGGGAGTGGGGTTCGACCAAAAAAGAGAAAAGAAAATGAACACACAGCGACACGTGAAGATAGCATTGAGGTCTTGCGGTCGAGAATTCCAATACCTGGAGGTCTGGGCGATGGAGGTTGATGCTGTTAATCTAGGCAATGGAGGTCGACACTACTAGAAGTTGGTAATGGTGATCGGGCAATGGAGGTTGGAGGCATGAGGGAAGGGTCACGCCACAAGTAACGTATATATCATACTTGACGTGGGAACTCAAAGGTCGATTGGAAAGTGGGAATGCCTCAAGTCATGATTTTTTTAAAAAAAAGTACGTGCTCAGGCTTTGGGCAATGGGCAACGAGGTCGTGAGGCAGTGCCTAAATCGAGGCTTGTCGCCTGCTTGAAGACCACCACCTAGGAGTCCTACAAGGCGATAAGGTCTCAACTTGCCTTGCCTCAACGCCTCAACGCCTGAGGCAGTCACCTCGACATCACCACATCATCATACTCCATCTCCGACCCCAAGGAAATTCCATTTCCAAAATTTTCCATCAAAGAAAATAGTGAGGAAAATAGAATAATTTCTCTATGATTCTTCTTCAAAACTGCTGAGTTATAGGGATATGTTTGATATTTGTTTATTTAGTGTGAGGTGCTTATGTAATTTGCCCAATCCTCTTTCATATAAAAGAAGGGATAGGGTTTCTTTTGGAGACTAATACAGATCATTTTGTTCCACAAGACATCAGAGCAGCAATCCTAGATTGATGCTCCGATATCCCACTAAAAAATATACCTATAGGATGATTAAATCACCTTCAAGATGGTGATTCAATGGACAAGGATCTCCACCGAGCCACCACAGCCCTTATAGCAACCGGCAAAAGCATTGTAGCCACTGCCAAACAAGTTGGCAACGGTGGCTACACCACCATCAATCTGTCTGGTGGGGCCAATGCCGCCACCAGTCAACTAGGTGGGCCTAGCAGCATCAGTAGGGCCTGCAGCAACCACCGCAGGGGGTAGGCGCCTATCGCCTGCGGCTAGGATTTATGTATGTGTGATGTGTCTTCTCTCACATTTAATTTGGATGGTGATGAGTCTTCTCTTGCCTACAGTAGAGAGGTTTGATTCAAGAAGAAGATCAACCTCCGTTTCTACGCAACTTACGTGTGAAACCTAACAAGTTGTGGAGAAGAATAAGAGGGTTTGGAGTGCATGGGTGATCGACTCCAGCACCTCTATTCATCTCACAGCAGACAGACTGGCCAGTTGACCCTATTGTTCCACAAGGAGTAAGAGATGTAAGAATGGACAATGGGGCTATCTCTCCAATCATTATAGTTGGGCATGTAGATGCGACCCCAAAGTTGAAGATTGAGAAGGTATACTACGTTCCCGAGTTTCCTATGAATCTCTTATCTGAGTCATATTTGAAGGGATCTTGGATGTTTGGTTATATTTAATAAGAATCACTACTATCTCCAAGACCGTCTGACATGAGATATTGTAGGTGAAGGGAATTAAGAGAAATAGGTTGTACTATCTTGACACACCCACCATGTTTGCTAGAGCGGTCTCCATTAACCATGATCCAATGTTGTTGCACAAGAGGCTTGGGCACCCTTCTAGTGGGAAGATGCGATAAATGTACCCAGAGTTGTCAGACTCTTAACTATAGAGTGCGAGAATTGTCAGATGAGTAAACACCATAGGAGCAATTATTCCTGGAGAGATGGTGGGGTCAGCATAGTGCCTTTTTCCTTGTTTCACTGTGACTTTTGGGGACGATCCAATGTTGCCACTCCAGGCGAGTACAAATACTTTCCTATATTTTTGGACGATCATAGTCATCTTACATGGGTCTTTCTAATGAAGGCCCGAGGCGAGATTCCCTCTTTTGTATAGCAATTTCTTTCTGAAGTGCAAACCCAATATGCTACCACATTTTGAGTTTTCCATAGTGATAATATACATGAGTTCATGCACAAAGATTTTCAAGAGCTTCTCAGCTCCAGGGGAATTATTCACCAAACTTCATGTGCTTGTGCTTCCTAGCAGAATGGGATTGCTAAGCACAAGTTGAGACATCTCCTTGATATTGCTAGGACCTTAATGTCTCATATGAAGGATCCTAGACAATTTTGGTGAGATGCCATACTCACAACAGCATACTTGATCAATCAAATGCCATCGTATGTGCTTTATGGTCAAATCCCATATCCAATTATATACCCAAGATGTAGTAGGCCATTCTCCCTACCTTTGAGAGTATTTTGGTGCATATGCTTTGTGCAGAACTATGGCAATCAGGATAAGTTTGCTCCCCGGAGTACGAAGTGTATCTTCCTTGGTTACTCTAGGATGTAGAAGAACTACAGATGCTATGATCCGGTCCATAAAAGATATGTTGTTACTGTTGATGTGACCTTCTTTGAGAAGATTCCTTCTCAGAAGAAGGATCCTCTATAGAGAACGCTACACAGGAGACAGATATATCACAGGAGACCGCAGTTGAACAATTCCCAGGGAGATGAGCCTATATAGAGTCCTACCTCTCCAAACAAATGTGACTCAGATGGAGATGAGGGGCCTATGCAGAGATCTACTACAATATGCACCCTTCATCCCATGTTCCTGTATACAGCAGTTTCTCATTTGGAGGATAAAGACAAACAGTTTGCCTCTACTATTACTACCATTATTGTTCCCAGAGATTTTGTTCAAGCATCTCAAGATCCCAGGTGGAAAGCTGCTATGGATGCACACATTATAGTCCAAAAAGACATGGCATCTTGTGCCATGTCCTACGAGCGCTACAGTTGTTGGGTGTCGATGGATGTATGCGATAAAGTACAAATATGATGGGACTATTGATAGATATAAGGCCAAACTTATTGCCAAGAGGTTCACCCAAACATATGGGGTGGATTACCTTGAAACCCTTTCTCCTGTTGCTCACATTACCTCCATCAAGATTATTCTTTCTTTGGCAGTAATCCAGAAGTAGTCGTTATACTAGCTAAATATTAAGAACACTTTCTTATTTGGAGATCTAGCCGAGGTGTACATGAAACAACCACCAAGTTATGATGTTCAAGGAAAGCTTGTGTGTCGCTTATGGAAGGACATTTATGGCCTAAAGCAAAGTTCCAAAGCCTAGTTTAAAAGGCTCAATTTAGAGATAAGGAAGTTTGGGTTTCAACGATCTACTACTAACCATTCTATCTTTATCAAGAGGACAAAGTATGGTAGTACCTGGAGAACTGTTATTTTGGTAGTCTATGTTGATGACATGATCCTGACTGGCTATGATACAGATGGCATAGTCAGACAAAAGCATTTTTATAATTTACTTTTGTCACTAAAGATTTAAGTGACCTTCAGTACTCTGGAATTGAAGTAGTTTGCCAGGGGACCATCTTGTCCCTCTCTCAGAGACAATATACTTTCTAGATCCTTGAGGAGGCTGGGTTGCTTGAAACCAAGCCATCTAGGATACTAGTAAAGCCATAGTCTGGCCATGGTACAGATGAGATAGATCCTTTGTTTAAGGATATAACTAGATACTGCAGTACTGTTGATTGCTTACTATATTTAATCATTACACGATCTAGTATCAGTTTTGTTGCCAATAGAGTCAGTTAGTTTATGCAAAATTCATGATACAGTCATTAGCAAGAAGTGTGTCTCATTTTGAGATATTTGAAGGGCACCCCAAGTAGAGGTTTGTACTACAAAGAGGCAAATCTCTTGATCTTCTGGTGTATTCAAATCTTGATTATGCAAGATCTATGGAAGACAAGTGGTCTACTTCAGGTTTTGTTATTTATCTGGGAGGTAACTTAGTTTTTTGGAGGAGCAAAAAGCAAAATGTAGTGACTTGCTCCAGTGCAAAGGCAGAGTACAGATCTATGGTCCAGGTAGCCTGTGAGATTATGTAGATGATTAGTTTTCTACAAGACTTGGGAATAAAGGTTGATTTGCCAATCCTACTTTACTGTGGCAATAAATCAGCTACCTACATTGCCTCGAATCTGATCTTCCATGAGAGGACCAAACATATTGAGGTTAACTGTCACTTTATACGAAATGTAGTTTTTTAGATGGCAAGATTAGTACCCCTTACATATCCTCCGAGCTTCAATTAGCAAATATTCTCACTAAGTCAAAGAAAAAGCAACATGATTTTCTTAATAGCAAGTTGGGTCTCATAAACATATATGCCCTAACTTGTAAGGGAGTGTTAAGTTATAAGGATATGCTTGATATTTGTTTATTTCTTGTGGGATACTTACGTAATTTACCTAGTCCTCTTTCATATAAAAGGGTCAGGGTTTCTTTTAGAGACTAATGCACATCATTTTTTCCCACAAAAACTGTGGGAAAAAAATTGCTATCCCAACATCTTGGCAAGGTTTCTATCCCCCCAAGCTTGCAGGGCATAGGATCAATTCCTAACTACATTTTACTTGGGGTCTATGTGTGTACGCTCTACACAGTTCTTCCTTATGAGCCCTCCAACCCCAAGGATCTTCTCGTGGATTCATTCTAGACTCATTTTCTTGTGGGCCCATCAATCTTGGGCTTATTTTTTTTCTCCCCTCATCATACCCATCTCAAGCCCCAAGGAAATTCCATTTCCAAAATTTTCCATTGAAGAAAATAGTGAGGAAAGAAAAATAGTTTCTCTATGATTCTTGTTTAAAACTATGTGGGAAAAACATTCCTATCCAAACGTCTTGACATGGTTTCTATCCCCCTAAGCTTGTAGGGCATGGGATCAATTCCCAGCTGCATTTTACTTGAGGTCTACGTGTGTGGGCTCTACACATTTCTTCCTTGTTGGCCACAAGATCCTTGGAGATGTCAGAAAAGAACGGGCGCACAAAAACATATTATATGGATTAAGAGGAAAAGAATTTGCCAAAATCGAAATCTTAAAGACATGATGGCTCATAATAACTTGCTTAGAAGAGAACGAGAGCACAAAAACATATTATATGGATTAAGAGGAAAAGAATTTGCCAAAAACGAAATCTTAAAGGCATGAGGGCTCATAATAACAATAGCAAGTTCAAGAAAATCATAAAATCAAGAGGTCTAGCACATTGCCAAAATAATATAGAAATTATAGTTGTAGGATTCTATGAATTGGGAAGAACGCACACAGCTAATGTGGGGTTTGGAAGAACTGCATGGGAGGGGGATCTCTAGGAGAGGGAAAAGATTGACAAAAGATGGAAGATAATCAAGGGGAGACATACTTGAAGAAGATTGATTTGATGATACCAAAAGACTTTTTTCTCACTTAAATTTGTGTTTCTTTTTCATATGGATATATAGCATATAGAATTGCAAGCTATTGCCTTTGCCTAAAATATAATCATTTTTTTGAAGTGAAAGGGCGGCTATCCGATTGATGACCACCAGGTTTTCCATTCACTAAAAAGGCACTAGGTCATATTACAAATTACAACTCCAAATGAAAATAGAGAGAACAGACTCCACAAAAATTCTCCACATACAGACGCTATCTCCTAAATACCATAGTATTTCTCCTAAGCCAGATGCCCCACAAAACTGCAAGAGGTTGTGCCCTCTCCTTCTTCATCCGAAAAGAATTATACCCCTCGTTTCTGCTGCCCCTTCTGAAAGACCTCCAGAAAGCGTGAAAAGAATCATGGGACCACCACCCATCACCAAAGTGCCTCCATATTTGTGTCACCACAAGACACTTGAAAAACAGATGCTCCACATCCTCTACTCCTCCAAGGCAAAGCGAGCATGTAGTATCCACCCCCTAAGCCCACCTGACTCTCCACACCTTCGTCATAATCCTACCTTTCCTAAGAAGCCAAGCAAAAATCTTCACCTTCAACGGGCAAGCAGCCTCCCAAGCCAGTCGACAATCTCTGATAAGATCAACATCCTCCATCAAGGCAGGTTCTCTCAACCTCCTGTACGCACCTTGAACAGAGAAGTCTCCCTCCTCCCACCCAAAAGCATCCACCACCACCTCAGGCTGGAAGCGCTCCAAATCCCCTAATAGCTCATGCACCTCTTCAATCCTCTGATCAGATAGATTCCCTAAGAAGGTAGGGCACCAGCAACCATCCCACACATCACCAACCAATGCTCTTCTATCCACTGCCAACGTTGCTAATCTGGGAAAACAATCGCACAATCTCCCCTGTCTTGTCCAATCATCTATTTAAAATATGAAATCCCTTCCCTCTCCAAGAACTGGTGTAAAGGAACTTTGGATCCCAAGCGCCACCAGAGATAAACCCCTAGCAAACTATGATGCACCCCTTGGAGGAGATGCCAGCAGATCCCAAGTAAGAGAGGCCCCATAGCACGAACATAAGATTCTACCAACCAAACAATCTTCCCTCTCAAGCGGTCTCACAAACCACTTGGCCAAGAGACTATAATTCATCCTCCCCACCTCCCTAACTCCCAACCCCCCTTCCTTGAAGGGCTTACAAAACTCCTTCCACGCCACCAGCTTCACCCTATTCCCATTCGCCCCATAATTTGCCCAAAAGAAGTTCCTCGTGAGAGTTAAAATCTTCTTCTCAACCTATCGTCGCATCTTCAACATGGTTGCAAAATAGGAGGGCATCGATGCCAGTACAGCTTTGAGAATCACCAATCGTCCCCCCTAAACAAAAGTTTCGACACCCACCCTGCCAACCGTCCCTCAATCCTCTCTACCAGGGGAACCCAATCTTGCACAGCAACCCTCCTATCCATCAAAGGCAAACCCAAATAGGAGATAGGAAAGACTCCTCTATCTATCCCCAACGCAAGACTGCAAGCACCGACCTCCTCCAACAAACCAAAAGGAATGAACATTGACTTCTTGCAATTGATCTACAGGCCTGACGCCTCTCCAAACAGCTCCAACAGCACCGTGATCCTCCTCGCCTCCATCTCCGCCCCATTAGTAAAGAAGAGGGTGTCATCTACATACTGAAGAACAAGAACTATGATCCCATCATCCACGGCGAATCCCCTGACCAGTCCCTTCTCATAAGCTATAACTGAAGACCTCGCCAATGCATCCGCCGTCAAGACAAAAAGCATAAGCGCCAAAGGACACCCCTGCCTACCCCCCTCCTTGGTTGTATCCACCCTCCTACCGAATTTTCATTGATGAGAACCGAGAAAGAAGTTGTCGTGACACACTACTTCATCCACTGTATCCAAACCAGTGGGAAGCCCTCTTGATCATAGAAGCTCACAGGAAGATCCAGTGGACTGAGCCATATGCTTTCCTGAAATCCACCTTCCAGAGGAAAGTTGCCTCCTCTCCCTCCTCTAAAGGGCCAAAATCTCCATGTCAACCACATAACCGTCAAGAATATTCCTTTCTGGTACAAACATCGTCTACACCTGATAGACCACCCCATCAATCACTCCCCTCAACCTATTTGCCAAACCCTTTACCACAATCAAGTAAATCACACTGGACAAGGCAATAGACCCAAACTCATCAATAGCTTCCACCCCCTCCTTAGGCAGTAGGAACAAGAAAATTTTGTTAAGCCTATTAAAGCTGCAGTTCTCCTCCCTAAAATCTATTATCACCTCCAAAACATCCCCCTTAAGCATCATCCAGAACTCCTTGTAAAAATGAATCGGGGAGCCATCAAGACCTGGACAACCGTCTGCATTTAAACCTCAAACCACCTTCCGCACCGCATCCTCTGTGAAAGGTGCAACCAACCCCTCAGCCTAGTCATCACGAATGGATGGTATATCTGACCCCCACCACCTCCAATTTCCAATTCACCTCTTCCCTGCAAACTCCCTAAAAAAATCTACAGCCGCTCTGTCAACCGCCTCCCTGCCAACAAACTCTTTGCCACCTACCAAAAGTTTGTCAATGCAATTTCTCTGCCACCTACTAGAAGCCACCATGTGAAAATATCTAGTATTAGAATCCTCCACTTTGATCCACTTCTGTCTAGACCTTTTCCTCCACTCCACCTCAGCCTTTCAATCCTCAACCTGGATGGTTTTCAAATGTTCAACCCTGGCCACCTTCTCCCCTGCCGTCAACAAACCCAGATCTTCAACTTTGTCCAACCTCTCAACCTCCCCCAGAGCCTCCTTCTTCCTGGTCCACTCCTCCTCCTTCACCTACCTCCTAAACTCCTTAAGGAAAAATATGAGATCTCAAAGTTTCGCCTCTAGCCTCGCCCTTGCCAACCCCTCCGGTTGCAAGGTCCTCCATTTGTCTTTGATCTTCATTCTGAACCCCTCCTTCAGCAGCCAAGCTCGATCAACTTTAAAATACATACCACACCTAGTAGCTTCATTAGAGCCCCACATTAGAGGCGTGTGGTCTAAAAATGGTTTCTCCAAAGGTCAAACTCCTGCCAAGGGAAACACCTCCACAAGCTCCAACGAGGAAAAGAACCTGTCCAACCTAAGCATCAGTCCTCCAGAACTCCTCCATGTGAATGCACAGGAAGGAGGTAGGTCCACCAATCCATGTGTACCAACAAACTCCAAAAACTCTTCAGAACCATGGTCCCATCCACCTCGTCCTCCCGGTCTATCATCAACCGCCAAGGTAACATTAAAATCCCCACCAATCAACCAAGGGCAACCTTGGAACCTCACGGCAATGTGGCTCAAATCCTCCCACAGGACATGTCTATTGGAGTCTTCAATCAGCCCGTACACTGTGGATATCACAGTAGCAAAACCATCACTGCACCTCCTGAGCTGGACTAAAACAACGCTCCTCTCAACTACTGAGTCCTCCAAGGAGAAAACATCCCCCTTCCAAGCAACAATGATACTCCCAGAGCATCCCGCAGCATCCAAAGCCACAAACTCCTCAATGGCATCCCCTCCAATCTCCCTCCACACTCTAGAATCACACTAGTGCAACTTTGACTCTTGAAGCAGCACGATATCAGGACCCCACTTCTATAAATACGTATTCAACGCCATCCACCTAGATGGATCGTTAAGGCCCCTAATGTTCCATGTTAGGACCTTCATCAATGGGTAGGAATACAAACACCCCCTCCGACCAGCCCAAAGCCCACAACCGCTACCACTTTGTCAACCTCAGCGTAATCGAATAGCCCACTCCAGTTCCTTTCCCCCTCGCTCCCCCAACCACCTCCAGCTACCACCTCCACTCCCCCACCGTCCAACACCAGACCAACGATCTCCCCCACCTCCAAACTCACCGCCCTCTCCATACGGTCCCTCCCCTTACCCACTACAAGTCCAGCCCCATCACCGCCCAACGCCACCTCATTAGCACCCACAAAGCCCTGCGCCGCCAGCCCCACCGTCCCCATGTAAGCTGATGATGCTACAATGGACACAACCCCCCCCCCCCCCCAGCCGAGACACAAAGCCACTCCATTTACTGGCGATGGAAGCAATCTGCCCTAAGGAGGTGGCCACCAGTGCTCCTAATCGCAGCATGCGAGCCCTCCGCTGCCGAGGAGGCCCTTGTGTCGTCTCCCTCACCGCCAAATGAAGATGCACGAGGTGTACCCCATCAGAGTGAAACATCTCCCCCATCGCAAATACATGTAGGATGGGGGCCTCTCTGGAAAGACCACCGTTGAAACCTGGATCCGGATCCAGGTCTGCATGCACCTTCTCGCAAGACCTGGGGTCTCGCGCGTCATCCCGCTATCCTCGGAGTGTAAATCATCTGCCATAAATGGCCGCACAACCAAAATCTTCCCATATTCACCACTTTCCAAAACGGCATTGGACTCCAGCTCAGCCCCATCATTAAAGTCGCGCGTCGCCTCATCATCCTCTACGTGATCCTCAGGCGCATCAACTGATCCAACGGAATCCACACCCCCAATCTCGCTCTGATCCCTTACCTTCCAAACACGACGCACGGTCTTCCGCTCCCCCTCCACGACGCTGCCCCTTCCACCACCGCTTTCGTTGCCACCACCTCCACTCTTCGTCGTCATTATGGCGTCGACCCAACGAGGACCACGCAGGGCCCCAGTGAAAGCCTTCTTGAACGACCTTGCACCAACCCCCGTCACGCCCACCTTAACAACCCAAGCCGGTCATCCCAGCCACAGCACCAGCTTCGGAGGAACCGCCGCCCCTAGCATCATCTCCACCACCACCCTTATGGTCGCCATATCTCCCTCCAACACCCCCAGAGATGAGCAACCCCTAAGGGTGGCGAAAGAGGATACAATTGCCTCCACCACCTCCTTAGTCCTAAGCCAAATAGGGATCCCCTCAATCTGAAGATGCATCTCCGCCTTCATCGGCGGTCACTCCGCCAGAGCCCCATCGTATCTCGTAGGCCACCTCCAGCGCACCAAAGCACCTCTGAACATGGTCATGCCAAAGACCATCTTGTGAACCGCTTCCTGCCCCAGCCTAAAGATCAGGCACTTCAATGACGACAGCAAAGCCACCTTTCCTCGTAGTGAGGAAGCAAAGACCTTCATGTGCATCCACTCCAGGGCTCCCTCCACTACCTCCCCTACTAGTGCCCCCGCCAATTCCTTCTCTATGACCTGCACCTGCGAGGACCAAGGGACCTCCACCTCCATAAGAGGGGCATCAGAAGGTGACGGAGGAAGGACCTTCACCGACTCCTGCTCCTTCCCTCCCCCTCGATGCACAATGCAAACCACTCTACGATGTCCCAACCCTCCACACTTAAGACATCGAAACGGTTCCTAACAAACCGTCGCAACATAACCTAGCCCCAAGCATCTGAAGCACCGCACCGAGGGGTCCTTCCTCCTACGGCTCCTCTCCACCCTCACCCATGCACCACCCTTACCCTCCTCTGCACCCTCTCCATGCTCTCTCTCGCTCATTTCTCTTGAGTTCTGAAATTCATGGTCTCAATCTTGTCCTCACACAAAGAAAGCAAGGAAATCATAGTCTCAACTACCAAGATAAATGATTTACGAAACTTGAATAACTAAGTAAAGGATGTCTCAACAATGATTGTAACCAAGATCTCAATCTAGCAGAATCACCTGAATCTTGGATGAGGCTTTATATCAAAAATAAACAGAAATGTCCAATGTAATCCATATAAATCCCATTAGATATTTTGAAATTTTATGTATTCTGATATTTGTTTTCAAATTTCGAATGGCACTATAACAGATGCACAAATGCTACTTTCTTTAAACTATAAAACATAAAATTGTTGGAACCTGAATAAAAATGTCCTCTACATATCAACTACATAAATATCCATCACATATTAACAATATCAATAGCCCAAAGGCATCCTATGAAGGCCTAATAGGACAAATACTAAATGACACAAAATGTATAACATCAACATCAAAATTAAAAATCAACTAAAAAAATCCATAACCAAGCAAGTTGAATCCAACCACAAAACTCGATGAACCAATACGACAAAGAAGCCCGTAAGATGAGACCATTAAAAGTCATAAACATCAATAAGCAAAATCCCACCACATCCATTGCCACTAATCCCCTCAATCACAAATGGACAACAAATAGAAACACAGACTCCACATTCCCAAAGTTCCCTCTCTTTACCACGATCTTTTCCATAGAATGATAATTAATCGAAAAAGCCACCACAACCTAGATCCAATGCTCCACACAGCCGAAACCACATGATTACAAAAATATCTTAATTTATTACATGTATGTACTGCATATCACCTCTGGGAGGATCTTGACCTGCAGATTTAGGCAGCTGAATGTCAGTTTAAAGGTGCTTCACAAGTACATTTATCATGTGTGTGCATGTTTTATTTTGCTGCTAGTAGATAGTTATTCCAAGTTGAAATGAAACTAAAAGGAATTTGACTTGCATCCTCAAACCCCAACCGTAATGTTCGGATTAACATCTTGGATCAACAGTCTAACTCTGGGTGCAAAATACATTTCATCTAATATTCATCTCGTCGTGACCCAGAGCCCATGTTTTGAAGCAGAGGTCAAGCATCTGGGATGCGAAAGTAAACGAAGCCATGGATATAAAACCAGGAGGATCACGATGTGCGCCTTTTCCAAGCCCTCCCCAACCCTCAACTCTTCTTCCCCTACAACACCACCACCCTTCCAACAATTTAGGCGATCATTATCCGCCCCTCAACTCTCTTGAGCATTTCATCGAACCACTTTGGCGCTTAAAACAAACTGTTCCTTTCCAACAACAGATCACCTGAAAGCCCCAGTTTCCAATGGATCCACACGTATCGAGCCCTAAAATATCTAGTTTTCTTAAGTGCCGGATTCGAGACGGGGATTCTGAGGGAAAGATCGGGACATACCTAATGAAATATTCGGCACGAAGAGATCCTCGCCACTTTCCCCTGGGGAAGCAGCAGCGTTGCGGCGGTGGGTCCTAGCAAGACCGACAGGCGGCCCAGAAAGATCAATCAATACATATAGGGGTCGGCTAGGAGCCTTAGAGTGATAGATCAATACAGGGACCGAGGTTGATCCAGAGAGATCAGCCAAAGTTGATGGAAGTGTCTTCCAAGTAGTAGGAGGCTTTTAACTTAACAAGACAATCAATTACACAAAGATAATAAGATTGTTTATTCAGATCCATTACGAAATGTTGTACATCTCAGGAGAAGATGATGTTCTCAAATATGAACTAATAAAGAACAAGAATACAATATCTCATTTTCTCTTGAATTACTTGAAAGAGGTCC
The DNA here is from genome assembly GCA_037157565.1 of Thalassia testudinum. Taxonomy (NCBI): domain Eukaryota; kingdom Viridiplantae; phylum Streptophyta; class Magnoliopsida; order Alismatales; family Hydrocharitaceae; genus Thalassia; species Thalassia testudinum. The sequence goes on along the minus strand of JAZHRO010000024.1, from coordinate 180,382,594 downwards.
TCGAAGGCCTCGAGGGCTCTCTTTACTATTTATAGTACTAGGGTTAATCCTTGCGCGAGATATTCTAGTTGAATATGTCCATTGCCAAGATATATATGCTGTCAGTTTATTAATTACGGCGGTCATGCTATAAATAAATGATGGTTGCGTTGGACTTTTTCCACTGTCTCTTTGTTGGTGCCGAATCCTTAGGTGGGTCGGGTCTTCCAAACTCACGTGTATCTTGGCCTTTCCGAGTGTAGGTGGGTCGGATCCTCGGATCTGCTTGTACCCGAGCCCTTTCGGGTGTAGGCGAGTCGAATCTCTAGACCCGCCTATATCCGAGTCTCTCTGGGTCGAGCCCTTCTCGTTGGGCTTTTCGCGAAGTTTTGAGTCCGATGGCATTTTTTGTCCCTCGTTATATGCCCCTTACTCTCTAGCTAGTAGACATTTGCTAAGAGAGTAACTTTAGTGGTAAAAACTTTGCAATAAGTAATGCCTCCAAATGGTGCCCTGACTGTTTGTTTAAGTGGAGAAGCATTTGTTATGGAGCTGAATTTACCCCAAATATTTGCCTGTTATGTTGCCTTATCGTAGGAGGTGGCTTTATGGGCATTCGCCTAGTGCTGTTGTCCTTAAGAGGAGGCTAAAGGCAAATTTGTTTGTGTTTCCACCAGCCTTAGGAGGCGGCATAAAGCACGTTCACCTGTTGTATTGCAGGCCTTAAGTGGCAGCATGAGGTGCGTCAGCCTGCTGTATTACTAGCCTTAAGAGGCAACATGAAGCGTGTCCACTTGTTCAACTTCCGCGAGTAATGGCCAATGACTGCAGGATTTACATTTTGTCTTGTTACTTGACAAGACCAGCATTAATTGCTGTCATGATTAGGCTTTAAGGCCTAAAATACCACGCTTGGCAGGGATGTGACCAGTATTATTGTCGTGCAAGATACGCACTCGTAGGCATTAATTGTCGGTAATGATTACCGAGGTGTCCTTACCTTAAAGGGGGTATTTTTTGAAATCCTCATCCATACGGCGAGATTTCATTTTTTGAAACTCACGTCATGCATGGGGGAAACCACTCGATACAAGGGTTATAAATAAGGGGTGTGGGGCATAGTAAATGCCCCACTTATCCCTTGGTGAGTGCTCTCTCCTAGTGGTGTGGTGCTCTCCTGCTCAGGAAAAGCGCGAGGAGCTGTTGTCTCGAAGCTCCTTTTTCCAGTGAGTGTTGAGATGGTGTTTGACGATGTCTGGCCTCACGAGCAAGGGTAAGTCGTCGTCTTCGTCTGGCATCTCACTTGAGACAAGGGAGCTTTATACCTTTGCTTTTGACTTTCGTAGTCGTTCTGCCATTAAGGCATTTTTGAGTGAGTACAAACTCAATGGAGTTCCGTTCCACCCCTGTGAATCACTGACCCGCTTGTTCTCAGATGGGTCTAAGGACTCGTTCATTATTTGTAAATATGCCATTGAATATGCCATCGGATTCCCTTGAACCCCTTCTTGTGCTTGTTCCTCGCTTACTACTACCTGGCCCCTTCTCAACTCAGCCTGAATTGTTGGCTAGTGTTGAATGCGTTTATCGCCATTGGTTTTCATTTGCAGATTGTCCCCACCTAGGCTTGTTCCACTTGCTTTTCAGCCTCATGCCCTTGAAGGTTAAGAAGGGAAACCCCCATCTGATACGTATACAGTATACAACCGACACACCAAATACTGTATAGTTGACCTGTCCGATAGTTTAAAGGGGTAGGACCTCCATTTTTTCTTCATCCTTGTAGAGGGTCATGGCATCCTGTATACCTGGCAAAGTCCATTTGATAAGGACTTGCTACCCAGGCCTAAGGAGGTTGACCAGCTACTCAGGCGGATATCGATAGGATGTTGAATTCGAGCCAATTTCTCGCTCGGAGCTCAAGTAGGAAGATGTCTGGGTGGCTTTATGGTGGGTCGCGGATTCGTATCTCACACCATGTAAGTAGGGAAAAGGAGGTAGCTATAGAACGCGCAGCCTCCTTTTGCTAGTTACTTAATGGCTTGCTAACTCCATTGTTTGTTTGCAGCTTTTGGCTGATTTGCTCAACCGGAAATGCCCAGGCGGCGAGGCAGCGGTTCCTCTTAGCATCGGTTGCATCAAGTGGAGGAGAGGCCCACGGAGTGAAGTGAGGGAAGCCAGTCCTCTAGCTCCAAGGAGTTGAAGAGGAAAGAGACAGGGAGGAAGCGAGGAGAAGGTGGAGACCCCTCTCAAGCTCCCAAAGAGGGGTTCAGCGGATGTTTGACAATCATCTTCCACTCGTAAGAGTTCAAGCGAGGCTAAAGTGCAGGATGCCCTAGTGGATTCGCCTGCCCCCTCGAATCTGCTTGGCCCACCCAAGGTGAAATGACCCTTCCCAAGGGTCATTTGAAATTTTACGGAAAGATAGGGGCGTGAGTGCAATTTTAAACCCCCTGGGTTTAGGTGTGTGGGCCTTGCGGGAAGAAAAGGTTCTGTGGGGGAGATTCCGCAATTTTCACTCTCTCTCTCCTTCCACACAACACACCCCCATGCACACACACCTCCCCTCATAAACCCTAACCCTCTCCCTTTAAAAAGACACCACCACCCTTACCGCTGGTCGCTAGTTGGCAACCAGCAAGTATATTTGTTTTTATTACTCGAAAAATAGGAAATTTCCGAGGTCGAACTCAGAGAGCAACACTTGATTTTAGAAGCGTACAAAATCACAATTTACAATATGGGTATATACTGTTTCACAAAAAATTAGAGAAAGGGAATAAAATATTTCTTGTCTTCTTTTCTTTTCTCTTTTTCTGTCTTCAGACGTTTGATTCCATGAATCAGACGTCTTAAGTAGCAGTTGCTACAGTGCTCATTTCCTTCTTCTTCCTTTCTCTTTGGCTGATGCTGCTTCTCCTTGGCTTGTTCTTCTTCTCTTCTTCTCTTCCCTACTTGGCCTTCTTAGCTTCTTCCTTTCCTCAAGCTTTGGCTGCGGCACCTTTCTTCTTCTTCTTCTGTTCTTCTTTGTCTTTCCTTGTCTTCTTCTTCTTCTTCTGTTCTTCTCTGTTGCGCCGCCTCCTCTTCTTCCTTGGTTCCTTCCTCAGCCTTCTTCTTCTTTCCGCGGCTAAGTCCTTCCTTCGGCTACTCTCTGCTGCGCATTCTCCTCTTCAGCAGCACCTCCTTCTCCCTTAGCTGCTCCTGACTCCTCCTTCCTTTCCTGCACAGAGCGACGCAAAACCTACCCCTACCCTCCCCGCATCTCTCTCTTTCTATTTCGCTCTTAGGACACAACTCTCCCAGAGCCTTTCTCGGGTAAACGAGTCGGGTATGCGTGCCCTGGACCAGGCCCACCGGCGTGTGGTTGTGGGCGAGGAGTGCACGGGTAGTCGGGTTTAGGCTAGGTCCGCGTAGGAGTGATCACAGACGAGGTGGGTGTACGTGGGCAAGGGACCTCACCCCATGTACTGGAGGCGAAGAGGTAAAAGCACAAAAACAATTTAAGTGTTGTAGCGTACCTCTAAGTTTACGAGGTGGGACTAAATGTCCCACCCGCTTTGCTTGCGCCCGCGTAGGAGGACTTCGCCTAATCGCCGCAGCTGCATGGGGCTTCAGTGTCAATCACTCGGTTGGGGCTATGCACAAAAGGATTCCGCGCGAACTGGGACCTGTAGCCTGGAGCAGAGAGTCCTGGAGCGAGCTTGCAAGCAAGCTTTGCTCCTGCTCCAATGGCGGCAGGGGGTCGAAACTTGCGATTACTGAACACAGCCTTTCGGCCCCATTAGAGCACACAGGCAGCTTCGCCGTGGCACGGCGAAGGTAAGGCGGGGGGTGGCGCAGAATGGCCTAGGCATGCATGCCTAGGGCGGACTGCGGCCGTGAAAGTGCGTGTGTTCGGTGGGCACGTGGGGTGTGTGTGGCGGTTAATGGAGTGGATGGTGATCAGTGAGTGATGACGAAGGTTTTGAGGTGGGCGGCGAGGCGTGTGGACGGGTGGAATGACAGATTCGCCTCGTCGGTGGTCTGCCGGAGGTGGAGATGGCGATGGTGGACAGTGGCAGTCGAGGGATAATTCGTGAAATAGATTGAGGGGAATTGAAGAGGGGATAGAGAGGAGTGTGTCTAACCTGATTAAGTGGACGAAGGGGGAGATATGGCGACAGGCAGTACCTGCTGTCGCCGAAGAAGACGATGTCCAGTGGAGGGAGATGGCGGCGACGATGGGGCTAGAGATGCTCACGCGGGTGCTGCGCGAAGCGGAGGAAGATGGTGAGGACAGCTCTGCCACTGGTATTGTGGCATAGCGACAAGAAGGAAGAGGGTGGCTCGTCGGAGCTTGCTGGACCACTTGGCCGGAGGAGAAGAAGACGAAATTGGGGTGGAACCCTGGCCAAGACAAGCTTGAGAAGCGGTAGAGCGTGCTGCTTCTTAAATAGGCAAGGGCAGGTCGGCAGGCGTGTGAGAATGGGGGAAACCACCGGAGACATGGGCAGTCGGAGACCCATACCTCTCACGCGTTCACACGAGAGGTATGGGTGCCGGCAGGGCATGGGAGGTGGTCCATGTGGAAGAGGACAACGCAGGGGATCCTCCTCTTGTTTCTGGGGCCGGCTCCCATGCCCTGCGCAGCGCCATCCCCTGCACAAAGTCGCCAGAGGTATGGCCTGCTGCTGCGGTGGCAGAGGGACCGATTCATAGAAAACGACGAGAAAGTTGAGGGGGTAAATGCAAGAGTTCAAAAAGTTAAGGGTCAGAAAGTAATTATTGAGAACCAATTTGTAAAGTAGGTCAAGGCAACCTTTCCTTAGGTCCAAATTTTGGTATAACCCTAATTTGGACATAAGGAATCCAATGGTGAAGTTGGATTTTAGGTTTGACCACGTTTGATCAGACATTTTGTATAAAAACCCAAATTAGGTCAAAAATTGGGTATGGTTCTCAATCTAGGTCAAGATAGGTTCCAATGACCAAATTGAAGGTTCTAAACCCTAGGGGATGTTTTTTCATGAATTTTAGAGGATTTAATTGATTTTTATCTTACCTGAAACTTCATGAATTAAAGTGGGTTTGTTTTAGGGTTGTAGAATGTCATTTAATTCCTAGATGTCGCTATAACCCTTTTTAGACCAAATCATCTCACTTTCTCTCTTATTAAGCCCATTTGACTTGTGTCTAGACCTTTAGAAATCCTGTTTATGTACTGCATTGGTAAAATTGCAATTTTACCCCATGTGAATTGTTTTATACTTAAATCTGTAATTCTCTAATTTAGGCTTTCCCTTAGATTTTGTAGAAGCTTTTGTACACTTATTTAGGTCAAAATGTGCTAATTAGGGTTCATGATGAGGTTCTCATCATACCCCCATGCCTAGATTTTGCTAGTCCCTTAGCAAAATTTTAACGTTTTAACCTCTGTTCTAAACCATGAATTTCTTTCATCAATTTTGATAAGTGTTTTTCCTCTTGTATCCTTGATTAGGTCAGAATGCCAATCATAGGCCTAAAAGGTACTCTAGTACCAACTAAGATCCAGATCTATCTAGCTTTATCTTTAGTCTTTAGCAAAGGTTCTTAAGGCCTACAGGAACTAACCTAAGTTTATTGGACTCTGTGGTTAAAGCACCCGTGCTTGAGACATTTTTAGCCTTGGTTCAGTTTGCAATGCTTTTTCTAAGAGAGAGACAGAAGGTTTATTTGTTTGGAGAGTTTTCTCTCTCTTTTCTTTTTAATTCTAGCTTAGGATTGGCTTCACAACACGATCTGTATCGAATTCTTTGTCCCCATCATAATACTCAAGGGTCCCTGGCAGTCGATGCTTCGAGATAGCATCGCCCATGGTAACCCCCAGAACCCTAGCTTTCAAGATTTCGAGATAATCCCGTCCATGGTGTTCCGTGACCGAATTCAGACCCTGGCAATTGACACTTTGTGATAATGCCATCCATGGAATATGAACTAGCAGAGTGCTTACATGCCCCTGGTTGGATATGTAAATATCCTAGGAGACAAGCACCGAGGAGATGATTGTGGATTCCCTACCAGGAGGGGGTGACGTAATAAAATGCGGAATAGAATATAAACAATTTTACAAAAAATTCAATCACACAATGTGCACAATTATTTTTAGGTGGAAACCCAAACTGGGTGAAAACCACCACCTAACCCTCTCGAGTTAGGATTTTCCGATAAACCAAGTTGATCAAATCCACTAAACGAATTACTTAAACGAGGGTGATTCAACCTCAATTACAACCACGCTATAACTGCGAGGGTAGCGTTCCTCAACCCCTTCTCTACACGAGAAGGATTTTTTCCCACGAAGGAGATGGGAATTCGTAAAGCGAATACCCAACCAAATAACAAAGATAAAATAACAAATATAGTCCTATAGAGCCAACAAAGATTTAAACCTAGCTTTTATAGGAATTAAGAAACTTCCCTTTGCAAGGAGTGAGTCGAATCGATGACGCGGGTGCGTGAGCCATGCGACGGCGCAACGTCGCTCTCGTGAACTACGGCGGGAGAGCGGGTGCGCAGAGGCTTGATGCTCTCAAGATGTAGAACTTGAGCTTGGAGAGCAAGAGCTTTTCTAGGACATAAAAGAGTAGAAAGTATGTTGCTTGGGTGTGTCTTGGTGTATCTAGGTGTGCAAGAGGTTCCTCTCTATTTATAGAGGCCTTAGGAAGGCTTTGGAAAGCTTCCATAGCCGTTGGGAGCAAAGCCCAAGAGAATCAGGCCGAAATTAGGAACAATGATTGCACTGACAGGGTTATCAGACGCCTGATCCTGGCATTAGACATCTGGGAAACCAATTTGAGACGTCTGAAAATAAGGTCAGATGTCTGATTTTAGGCGGGTTTCTTTCTGACTTGAATTAGATCTAAACAGGGTTTTAGTGCAAGTCCATCAAACGACATATAGGACGTCTGGCACTATGTCTGGACGTCTGGAAACCTACTTTTTCGTTGGAATGGATTTCCAAGAGTTCCAACGGCTAAAAAATCTCTGAGAAGAGATTTTGGGTCAGCCGAGGCAAAACGGTCATCTATCAGACATCTGGAAAGGCTTAAGGACGTCTGATAAGGCTCTAACGGTCATATCCTTGAGTGTTTGCTAAGCCAGCCAACGGTCCACTAATTGGACGTCTGGTAAATCCATCAGACATCTGGACTAAGGTTTGGACATCTGATTTCATCAGACAGAGCTAAGTAAGTCCAGCCTAAATGTTATCAAACGTCTGAATAAACAGTCAGACGTCTTAAAACACATTATCAAACGTCTGATTTTGGAATTAGATGTCTGGAAAAGCTGTTTGAACCCTATTTTGATTTTTTAAGTTCTCTACAGAAAACCTAAGCATCCTAGGGTTGTGCAGGTGTTCCTAGGACTACTGTTAGGGTACTTTGAGGCTCTTTAACAAGATTTTCTAAGGAACAAAAAGAGCAAGGAAATAAAGACAAAAGTACATGAAGGAAATAAACATAATTCTATCCTAATCTTCTTGTCTTTCCATCTTCAATCTATCGCTCCTCGTGAATCTCCTCTGTTCTCCATCAAGCTCCTCCAATCCATTCTGGATGCGAGCTCGAACTCCGTCTAATCACGTTTCCATTTGCAATTGACCTGAAATCTAATACTCCAAGTGTAAATGTTAAATGACACATGTTTTGTTATCATCAAAACCAATGATCGTGGTGCTCTAGCACCAACAATGATATGTTTTTATGCATCTTCGAGGGAAATTTCCCACCTCTCCGCACCGGGAACTTGTCCAAATCAACTTGTGTTGATCGGTCGCTCCTAATCTAGGTGACATTTTTGGAATATTTGAAACACTTCTATGTGATTTTGATATTTATGCTCACTGAATCAGACTGTGTGTGTGAATTTGGGTGCTTAGGTTACTGAGTCCCGTAAATCGAAGGTCAGTTAACGAGGCCGAATACTCCCTAAGCCTTGGACCTAATACTTAAGCTTTTCATTTTCCTCAACCTCTTGAGGAATATCTAGATCTTAACGGGTACTAAGAGTCTAGCCAAGAATGCCTAAAGTTCGCGTTCTTACTAATCTTGTTGTGCACTTTCACTTTACTTTTCCTTAATGTGGTCTAGAACTTTGGTTAATTCCTTAATTTCTTACTAATGACTATCCCTTTTCTTTTTCATTTTGTGCTCCTTTTTAGCATTTAGCTCTTTTTCTCCTCCTCCTTTTGTAAAGTCCACAAAATTTCTTCCCTCATCCCAATTTTTTTTTTCTTTTTTTTTGTATATTCGGATTTTTTTTGTTGAAACATTTTCTTGTTATGTCATTTCATTACACTTTCATACCAACCAGTATGTGGCGGATCACATCCATCAAGGGGATGTTTATTTGGACCTGCTCAAAGAGCTTGATCAGGTCCTCCTCAGGAGCCACATATTTAGTTGTTCGCTTTCCCTTGGTCAAGGCCTCGGGAAATGGAAAACTTGGTTGGTTCCTTTAAAATAGGTCCAGGTTTTTGATCTGGGACAGGGATAGGAACATCCTGGATGACTGTCCTAGGGTTTGGGTCACTACCAGGCTTGGAGTGGTCTGGATAAGGTGGATCTTGGGTTACCTTACCACTACGGGTTGTTACAGAATTTATTCCTGCCTGGTTCTGGTTGGGGGTTGGTAGGATGGGCTGCTGTTGTTGTAACTCGCATAGGAGGTTGAAGCTTCCATCCCGTCAGGTGAAGGAATAAAAGGGGCTTGATATATCATGTGTGCTTGGCTCAGGTTTGGGCTCATAACATGCCGCTGGGTCAACACGCTATTCAAGTTAGGAAGAGGCTGAGAAGGAAGTGTGCCAGGTTGACAAGAATTTGCCAACTGGGCAAGTTGATTGCGGACTTTTGTGATTTCATCCTTATGTTGCTTTTGGATAGCCGCATTCGTTCTCTGAATGTCAGCCAGAGTTTAAAGGATAAGGGACATTTGATCTTGGTTGGGCCTAGATGGATAAGTGGGGTTGGGCCGAGGCTGAGGCGGCTGGTAAGGACGAGGGGCTTGTGGACGAGGCTGAAAGGGTGGTCTTGGGTTCTGAGAATTTCCCGTCCACTGGAAATTGGGATGGTTTCGCCATCCAGGATTGTAGGTGTTGGAAAATGGGTCATTCTGGATGGCGGTGAGGTCCTCGCAGGTCCGAGGAGCCTCAGAAAAGTCGGAAAATGGGGGAGTAGGGTTCCCCCGGCAAGAATAGAAAGGATCGGAGGTCCCTCCTATCCTGGAGTCAGATGGGGGTGGATAAGAGTCCATCCTAGGAGAAGGTCGGTGGAAATGTTCTGCACAGTTTTCCGTGCGGGAGGGGGCTATGCGAAGGAGTTCTGCATAGAGGTGTCTCGCTGCAAGTGCTGAGTTAGCTCATCCACCTTCTTCTCAATAATTGAGACCTTGTCTAATCGACTGGCCATTAATTCCAAGTCGACTGATGCGGATAGGCCCTACGTCTCATGTGCTCCCCTAAGGTTCGTCGCTGCGCAGGTATTCGTTCGGTCGAATAATCCCATGGAGTCATTGTTGATGGAGTTCTCGCACATGTTCTCGAGAATCTCCCACATGGTGTCTTCATGTTGACCCATGATATTCTCTCCACAAGTTGCATTGACGAACAGTCTAATATCTTCATGGAGTCCCTGGTAAAAAGACTGGACTTGTTCCCATTTAGGAACTCCGTGATGGGGCACTTTCTCATGAGATCCTGAAAATGATCCCATGCCTCATGAAGAGGTTCTCCCGTTTGCTGCGTGAAGTGAGTAATCTGATGACGTAAGGCATTTGTCCGACCAACGGCGAAGAACTTCTTCAAAAACTCAGACTGAAGTTCTTCCCAAGTGTTGATCGGGCAGGTCTGCGTTTGATACCAATGAGCCACCTTGTCCATAAGGGAGAAAGAGAACATCTTCATGAGTAAGATATCCCGATTCTGTGCATCTGACCCCAAAGTCTAGGCCAGATGCTTAAGCTGTTTGATATGCTGGAAGGGATCTTCAGAGTTAAGCCCATGGAATTTAGGTATGGCATGGATCATGTTGGGCTTCAATTCAGAATCAGGTCCTCCAACCGTGATTCTGACTCGAGGCTCAATTGCCACCGCAGCGGGATTATAGTGATCTCACATCATGGGATGCTGCGGTGGCTTCATGAAGTTTTGGAAGAGATCATTGAGTCGTTCCCCGACAACGGCGCCAAAAATGCTGGAGCTGGTGCTCAAGATTATTCTCTTCTTCAACGGGCTGAGCCATTGTGGAAGAAGGGGAATTAGGTTCAGAATCAGAGGAGAGGTCTATGTGAAGTGGTTGTTGCACAAACAAGGGTACCGAGGCTTGGCCTCAGGGAGAGTGAATTTCTAGAGGAGGTTTCAAGGACCTCCTACCGAACATGCACTGATGGATTGGACAAGGTTAGCAGATGCTGGACCCAATCAAGACACTCAAAATGTTGGGTGACTATAGAGGTTCAGGGCGGATGATACCCCTTAATCAGAAGGTCGTCCACTTGAGAATTACCTAGGCAGTCAGAGAGGGTGAGTCCCGCGAAGACCCCTACACGGTAGAGTACCCCCACGGGTTACAGGGTTTCCCCCACCCAACCTTTCTTGTCACTAAGATTCCAGGTAGACCAGAATGGGAACCTTGACCTCCTAAGTCTACCACTTTTAATTAGAATCAAGGTGCTTAGGGTTTCACTTGAACTTTAACCTTTTGTGTGCAAAAAGTGACCTAATTTAAAGGTTGGTTGATCCAAGGGATCAACTTCGCCTATTAGTTCCTATGAGAGCTTATTAGGTCCTTTCTTTTATGATTCAAGTGATTTAAGAGCCGGATTGCTTAGGGTTTCACTTTATTAGGTCTTTTCAAACAATGGCTTAGGCACACTTCTTTTGGGAATTTTTAGTTCTTGATTAGAAGGTGTGTCTCTAAAACCCTAGCTTAGAATCCTAGGTTGGCTCTAATTAGTCCAGTTAGTTGCCTCAGGATTACGTAACTAGGGCTTCAAGCAAGAAGGTTTTAGCCCTAATTACCTTTAGTAGATATGCAGATAGAATGTGTTGAAATTAAAAATCAAGCAACTCTTATGATTTACTATGTATAAAAGGCAGGTAATCCCTAGATTGCTTTTCTTTTTCTTCTTCCTCTTTAGAATTTAAGGGGCTTAAAAGAGAGGATAGAAGATTACCTGTCCCTTGGTGTGGTTGTTGTGCGGCTGCGTGTTTCTTCTTGTCTTCTTGTGCCTGCACAACAAAAGAAAAGAGATTAAGTCAGTAGTAAATCAGAAATTGTGATTTAATAGCTTTTAGAATGCCCGTTGCTCCCCGGCAACGGCGGCAAAAATGCTGGTTGCTGGTTGGCAACCAGCAAGTATATTTGTTTTTATTACTCGAAAAATAGGAAATTTCCGAGGTCGAACTTAGGGAGCAACACTTGATTTTAGAAGCATACAAAATCACAATTTACAATATGGGTATATACTGTTTTACAAAAAATTAAAGAAAGGGAATAAAATTTTTCTTGTCTTCTTTTCTTTTCTCTTTTTCTGTCTTCAGACATTTGATTCCATGAATCAGACGTCTTAAGTAGCGGTTGCTACAGTGCTCGTTTCCTTCTTCTTCCTTTCTCTTTGGCTGTTGCTACTTCTTCTCCTTGGCTTTTTCTTCTTCTCTTCTTCTCTTCCCTGCTTGGCCTTCTTAGCTTCTTCTTCCTTTCCTTAAGCTTTGGCTGCGGCACCTTTATTCTTCTTCTTCTGTTCTTCTTTGTCTTCCCTTGTCTTCTTCTTCTTCTGTTCTTCTCTGTTGCGTCGCCTCCTCTTCTTCCTTGGTTCCTTCCTCTGCCTTCTTCTTCTTCTTTCCGCGGCTAAGTCCTTCCTTCGGCTACTCTCTGCTACACATTCTCCTCTTCAGCAGCACCTCCTTCTCCCTTAGCTGCTCCTGACTCCTCCTTCCTTTCCTGCACAGAGCGACGCAAAACCTACCCCTACCCTCCCCGTGTCTCTCTCTTTCTATTTCACTCTTAGGACATAGCTCTCCCAGAGCCTTTCTTGGGTAAATGGGTCGGGTATGCATGCCCAGGACTAGGGCCACCGACGTGTGGTGGTGGGCGAGGAGTGCGCGGGTAGTCGGGTTTAGGCCAGGTCCGCGTAGGAGTGGTCACGGATGAGGCGGGTGTACGTGGGCGAGGGACCTCACCCCATGTACTGGAGGCGAAGAGGTAAAAGCACAAAAACAATTTAAGTGTTGCAGCGTACCTCTGAGTTTACGAGGTGGGACTAAATGTCCCACCCGCTTTGCTCGCACCCGCACAGGAGGACTTCGCCTAATTTCCACAGCTGCATGGGGCTTCAGTGTCAATCACTTGGTTGGGGCTATGCGTAAAAGGATTCTGCGCGAACTGGGACCTGTAGCCTGGAGCGGAGAGTCCTGGAGCGAGCTTGCGAGCAAGCTTTGCTCCTGCTCTAATGACGGCAGGGGGTCGAAACTTGTGATCACTGAACACGGCCTTTTGGCCCCACTAGAGCACATAGGCAGCTTCGCCGTGGCACGGTGAAGGTGAGGCGGGGGGTGGCGTGGTGCAGAACGGCCTAGGCGTGCGTGCCTAGGGCGGACTGCGACCGTGAAAGTGCATGTGTTCGATGGGCACGTGGTGTGTGTGTGGTGGTTAATGGAGGAGTGGATGGTGATTAGTGAGTGATGGCGAAGGTTCTGAGGTGGGCGGCGAGGCGTGTGGATGGGTGGAACGACGGATTCACCTCATCGGTGGTCTGCCGGAGGTGGAGATGGCGATGGTGGATGGTGGCAGTTGAGAGATAATTCGTGAAATAGATTGAAGGGAATTAAAGAGGGGATAGAGAGGAGTGTGTCTAACTTGATTAAGTGGATGAAGGGGGAGAGATGGCAACTGGCAGCACCTACTGTCGCTGGAGAAGACGATGTCCAGTGGAGGGAGATGGCGGCGACGACGGGGCTAGAGATGCTCACGCGGGTGCTGCGTGAAGCGGAGGAAGATGGTGAGGACAGCTCTGGCACTGGTATTGTGGTAGAGAGACGAGAAGGAAGAGGGTGGCTCGCCGGAGCTTGCTGGACCACTTGGCCGAAGGAGAAGAAGACGAAATTGGGGTGGAACCCTGGCCAAGACAAGCTTAGGAGAAGCGGCAAAGCGTGCTGTTTCTTAAATAGGCGAGGGCAGGCCGGCAGGCGCGCGAGAATGGGGGGAAAAACCCCACCGGAGACGTGGACAATCGGAGACCCATACCTCTCGTGCGTTCGCACGAGAGGTATGGGTGCCGGCAAGACATGGGAGGTGGTCCATGTGGAAGAGGACAACGCAGGGGATCCTCCTCTTGTTTCTGGGGCCAGCTCCCATGCCCAGCGCGGCGCCATCCTCCGCGCGAAGTCACTGGAGGTATGGCCTATGGCTGTGGTGGCAGAGGGACCGGTTCGTAGAAAACGACGGGAGAGTTGAGGGGGTAAATGCAAGAGTTCAAAAAGTTAAGGGTCAGAAAGTAATTATTGAGGACCAATTTGTAAAGTGGGTCAAGGCAACTTTTCCTTAGGCCTAAATTTTGGTATAACCCTAATTTGGACCTAAGGAATCCAATGGTGAAGTTGGATTTTAGGTTTGACCACATTTGACCAGACATTTTGCATAAAAATCCAAATTAGGTCAAAAATTGGATATGGTTCTCAATCTAGGTCAAGATAGGTTCCAATAGCCAAATTGAAGGTTCTAAACTCTAGGGGATGTTTCTTCATGAATTTTAAAGGGTTCAATTGATTTTTATCTTGCCTATAACTTCATGAATTAAAGTGGATTTGTTTTAGGGTTATAGAATGTCATTTAATTCCTAGATGTCGCTATAACCCTTTTCAGACCAAATCATCCCACTTTCTCTCTTATTAAGCCCATTTGACCTGTGTCTAGACCCTTAAAAATCCCATTTATGTACTGCATTGGTAAAATTATAGTTTTACCCCTTGTGAATTATTTTATACTCAAATTTGTAATTCTCTGATTTAGGCTTTCCCTTAGGTTTTGTACACTTATTTAGGTCAAAATGTGCTAGTTAGCGTTCATGATGAGGTTCTCATCACTTACCATCTCCACCACCTCTCCATTTCCACCACCACCTCCACCTTCATCCTCCAACACCTGCTGGCAACCCCTTGCTCTTCCCTGTCCCCTTATAGCCTCAAGTAGGGGAAGGAGGGAAGCTCGAGACGAAGGAGAAGGAGAAGGAGAAAGGGAGAAGCATGGGTGAGAGAGAGGGAGAGTGTAGGTGAGGGAAAGGGAGAGCAGGGAGCTCGGGAGAGCTTAAGAGAGGAGGCGTGGTCGAGGGAGCTCATGGAGAGGACCTCCGTTACCTCCTGTAACCGCAGGAGGAGCTGTTGCGGTCGCTGCGAGTGGAGAGGAGTGCGAGGAGAAGGCTCACAGGGCGCACTGTGGAAACATTTTTCCACAGTATCAGACATCTGGAACTCCACCCAGACGTCTGGAGGAGCCTTAAGACGTTCGGAGCTGGCGCCAGACATCTGACAACACGTAGAGTGCCGAGGTATGTCCTTTATACGCGCCTGCATGCACATACTTAGGTTTTTACGTGTCGTGTTTTTAAGCCTGCATGCATGTGCAGGTACAGGACTTGGGAAAGGCGCGTGGCACACCCTTCAATGTGCTTTAGGACATCTGGAGACAGTTCCAGACGTCTGACTGCACTCTCAGACGACTGGAGGGAGTATCAGACGTCTGGGATCTCTCTCAGATGGTTGTGAAGGGGTTCGAACATTTGAGGAAGCCGCAGGAAAGTAAGGTGAGATTCTGAGGTCGTTTACGACATCTGGGTCTAGTCCCAAACATCTGATTTTAGTCAGTATGCACGTTTTTGGCCCATTTAGGACCCAAATGGAGTTTGTTTTGCATAAACGAAGTATCGTAGGTTTTCGTTCGAGTTTCTCTATGTGTTAGTGTCACTCGTATATTGTTTTGAACTCATTTGATGTGTTTGGTCAATTGTATAGGTCTCCAGCCAATTGAGTATATAGGGCCCGTGGAGACGACAGGATCTGCGATTCGAGCCCTCATTCCACCCGTGTATCCTAGTAGAGTGGTTTTATCTCTAATCCTCAAATTAATAATTAAATTGCATGCTTTAAAAATGTTCGATTGAACCCTAGGTTGTGAGATGAACCCTAAGGCTGAAAGAGATGAATGCATGATACTTTAGAAATATTCACTTGAACCCTAGGTTGTTGTAACGACCCGGTTCCCGAGTCCCTACGAGACACGAGAACCAGACCGACTCAACTAATCCCAAGACCTAGTCGTCCAATGAGGAAGTAACCAAAAGAGCAGTAAAATAAACCACATTCAGCATGAATATAACTAACAGTAAGAAAGTACAGCAGCAAGGAAAGAAACTACCACAGTATGTACCACCACAACAGTAGAACAACATTCATAATATAATTTGAACTGCAGGTAAAGAAAGTACAGTGGAAACAAGAACTACTCACTACAACGTAACAAAAAGAGGTACAAGAGACAGTGGTAACTCTACTGGACCCTACTCGGCCCAGCGTCCTCTGCAGCCGCTGACCCTGGCTGCTCAACACCGGGTCCTGAAAAAGGTAACGAGTGTAACACGTCAGCAAAAACACTGAGTAGAGTGGCAACTAAAACTAAAAGCAACAGTAGAGTGTACAGTAGCTGTTATGTTCGATTACTTTCTTTATTCACATCTTTCAAATGTCTCACTATTTCATTTATTCCTCAGATCTTTTTCTTGATCTCGAATGTTCCTCGTGGGAATGATCTTGATTGCAGTCTTTTCCAAAAAGTAGAAGTAGCACGTGGTGCTCTCCTGGCCGGGAGAGTCCCCCGTGGTGATCCTACCCTCAGTCAACCACCCCAAGGTCACTGACAGACGTAACGGTGACTACGGCACGCCCGATAAACGCACAGGTAGCTAACCCGTACTGGCACGCGGTCAGTCGTTTCCGTTAACGGGTGCGCCCAAAGCACAGCACGGAACCAGTCCAGGGCAGAGCCCTCTCAGTAACAGGGGTCCAACCCCTCCACAGTAACCAAACCGGGGCCTTGCCCCTCCACAGTCCGCGCACCCTCGCCTGACTACCCTAGTTTGCCCCAGCGGGCCTAACAAGTCGGTGTGGGAGGCTAGCAGAACCCCGGGGCCCGTGGGGTAGCTAGTACCTCCCTACACTAGTAGCTCTCCTCGGTACTACGTACGCGAGGGCCAGCAAGTCGGTACAGAGTGGCCAGTCCTAACCCCGGGTCCCTGGGGCGGCTGGCTCCGCTCTACACTAAACAGGGGGACAGTCGCTCTCCTTGATACTCCGTACTCAAGGGCCAGCTCACTTCCCCAATACTATTCCATTCACTTTCCAGGAGTTCTACTCCTACTTCCCCGTAGAGTTCCATCCTTTTTACTCAAACATCCAGGTTTCACTTTCCAGTTTCACATTCTTACAATCCATGTTCTCAACCATGTTATTTATTCACAACAGGCAGCTGTTAATTCAAATTACAGGCAGCTTTATATCTCTTTCCATTTTCTAAGACTGCAGTATTATACATTCCACTAGTTTTCCCATCCTAGGATTCATGCCATATCCTAGGATCTATCATACAATCTAGTTTTCCAGCCCTAGGATTCATGCAACACCTAGGAGCTATCATTCCATCTATTTCTCATTCCTAGGATTCATGCAATGTCCTAGGTTCTATTTATGGTTCCATAATTTAATAGATTTTATTAATAACTTAAAGCCACTCTACCAGGTACAACGGGAGAAATGGGGGCATGGTCGGGAATCCCGCGTGCCTCCGCGACCCCCGAGACTGCAACAGAACGGGGTCCTATCACAAGGATCAAACACAAGGAGTACCTCAAAACAGTGTATAGCTACTGTAGACGGGTAGATGAATTAATTCCGAAAAGAACGCAACTTGAATCGCGGAAAACGGAACCCGAACGGGCCCTAAACGGGTCGAAAACGACGACACTGTGCAAAATCAGACGTCTGGAACTTCTTCCAGATGTCTTAAAAAGTGGATCAGAGAATTACCTTGTTCAGCGTGGTTTCCCAGACGTCCAGAAGTCTGCGGGGACGTCTGGCCTAGCTCCCAGACGTTCGATGGTCACCCCGGACGTCTGGAGGTCGCTTCCGCCGTCTGGTACTACTGCTAGACGTCTGATTCACGATGGATGGCGAATCACCGAGCCTACGCACACCCATCTCCCTCCCTCAGTATGGTCAGTTGACAGGAAGGAAGAAGGAGACGGAAAACTCACCTTTCAGACGTCTGGATGGTCTTCAAGACGTCGCCCTCGCCGTCTGGCTATCAACCCAGACGTCTGATTCTGGAAATTTTTCCAGAATCAGGGCGCCACTCGGCCTCCGCTCGCGACGCCGCCTACGTCGCACCTCGCGTGCCTGCTGCTCAGACCACAGCAGTCCCCCCTCCGCGTCGCTCCGCGCCCCCTGCGCCCTTCGCCGGCCGGCCCTAGCAGCCCCGGCGAGCTCGCCCTCACGGCAGAGCTCCGCTCTCGCACGCAGCACCTCCTCCACGCTCACTGCGGCCGCCGCTGCCGCCCTCGCGCTCGCGCTCACGCTCACTGGCTGAAGGAGAAGAGGGAGGAGACAGTGGTGACGGAAGTGAGGGGAGGCGTGGCCTTTTAAGGCCGTGCGAGGAGGAGAGAGGACGCGGCAGGGCGTCTGCAGCCACAGGGAATAAACGAATATGCGGGTCTGCGTGCTCAGGTGCGCAGATGACCCGCGCGTGTGGAAGATAACAGATTTCCAGACGTCTGGAAACGATCCCAGATGTCTGGTCCGACGTCTGGGCCACCTCCCAGACGTCTTAAAAGACGTCTGGGGCACGCGTTCGTTACAGTTGTGAAATGAACACTAGGATGAAGGAGATGAATGCGCATGTATTGAATGATTAAATTGTTGTGATGCTTATTGAAAGTAGTAAACCATGAGTTGCTTGTACCACATTTAAAGAACCATGACATGAATGAAAATATCTGTGGTGTACCGAATATTCGATTGTGAAATCTTGAGTTTCCTGTTATGCATTTAATGAATCGGATGTGGAAATAAGAAAGTCTATGTATGAACCTTACGGGGAATTAGAAAGGAACTCGCGTGTATGGAACGAATATTGTATGTAGGAGGGAAGTGAGCTGGCCCTCGAGTACACGGTACTGAGGAGAGCAACTGTCCCTTTTGCATGGAAAGTGAGCTGGCCTTCGTGTACGTGGTACCGAGGAGAGCTACCGTCACTTTAGTGTAGGGGGAGCTAGCCTCCCTTGGGTTGAGACCTGGGGTTAGGAATGGCCCCCTACACCGACTCTGGCTACTTTAGTGTAGGGGGGGCGCCAGCCTCCCCATGGGGATCTGGGTTAGGACTGGCCACCCTACGCCGACTCTTGTTAGGCCTGCTAGGAAAATCGAGATAGTCAGGAGAGGGTACGGAGACTGTTGGGGGGTGAGACCCCTATTCTGTTCTATACTATACGTTTAGGCGTACCTGCTAGTGGAAACGACTGACCGCGTGTCAGTGTGGGATAGCTACCCGTGCGCTTATCGTGTGTGCCGTAGTCATCTCTATATCGCGACCGTGACCTTAGGGTGGTAGATTGGGTGTAGGACTACCACGGGGACTCTCTCGGCTAGGAGAGTGCCATGTGTACATCCTACATCGCAGAATAAACTGCAATCAAGATTGTTCCCTTAGGGAATAAGAAGATTAAGAAATGTTGTGGATCCTTATTAGAATAACCGAAACAGAAACACCTAGTTGAGATAAATGGAAATGAATGATTAGTTACTTGCTTGTTTCTTTAAGTTAAATTGCATATAAATGACTTAACTACCACTCTACCTAGCATTAGCTGACTACGGATTGTATAATCATGTTCAGGTTCGGGAGTTGAGCAGCCAACACCACCGACTGTCGAGGGTGCTGGGCCTAGCCGAGCCCAACCGTAGTGTTGTTCCTTTTCTGTTTCAGAGCTCTTTTGTAGTAGTGAGTACTCTTAGTATGTATTAGTTGTTTCTATTCTATTTTTGTTCATGTTATATTTCTCTCTACTGTAGTTGTGATGGCTATGTATGTTATGGTACTCTTCTTCTTGTGGCATGTAATATTTGAAACTTTTCGTATTGATTTCTATTACTGCGTCTTATTTATTTCTGCTTAGTTACATTGCATGTGTGGTTGTGGAATATTTTCTGCTTTTGGGTTATTTCTCGTTGGATGACTAGGTCTTGGGATTAGTCAAGGCAAAACGATCTCTAGTCCTGTAGGGAGCTGGGATCAGGTCATAACACGAGGGGTGTGTCATCATCAACTCTCCGCTTGCCGCCGCAACTGAGAGGGCTCCTTCTGGCGGCACGACTGCATCCAACGCCCCATCTGAGCCAGTTGGCACCTTTTCTAAGTTGGCGTAGGAGGTGGCTATGATCAGGGCTTCCTTAGTGGGAGCATTTTTGCACAGTTGCACTATAGGCAGAGCTTGACGGGGATGAGGGTGTTGGTGGACCCTTTGAGAAAAGAAGGGCCTCAGATGATAGGGCGGACGATCGGATCTACCGAGGGATCCATTTTGGAAGCTGCCAGCATCAAGACTATACCTGGTCAATGATGATAACATCATCATGAGCCATAACTAGCTTTAATTAGTCACAATCAATTGACAAATGCTCCTACATACTCACCGGAGAGTCATAATTCACTGAATATCCATTCTGAGAGGAATACATTAAAATAGGGTTAATTCTACAGTTTTAACAAGCATATTATGAATGCAGAACAACCACGGGGTTTTCTAGGGGTTAACTAAAGGTCTAATGTTCCTTAAAAATCTAACAAGAGGGTCCACACAGATAGAAACGAGTTTTCGTGCATTTCAAGAATTAATAGTAACCCAAAACCCTAATTTCAAACCCGCTTAAATAACAGAGGTTCTAGTCAAAATAAATTCCATCTAAACCTTCTAAAATTCATAGAAAAATATTCCATGAGATTTGGTACCCTTGATTTGACCATTGGAACCCATTTTACCTTAAACAGAGTTTTAGACAGAAAGTTGCCCTAATTTGGATTTCTACACAAATTATCCAGTCAACTTGGCCAAAACTAAAATCCAACTTCACCATTAGATTCTTTGGGTCAAAATTAGGTTTGTACCAAAATTTGGGCCCAATCAGAGATCATCTTGACCTAGTTTGCATTTTGGTCCAATTTGACTCTTTCTCACTCATACACAACCCTAGCTTTTGAAATCCTTGCAAATAACTCCCTAGGTTTGTCATCTTCTTCGCAAGGAGGTCCCTGCCGCCATTGAGGTTAAATCCAACCTCCAAGCAAGGTTTGACTACTCCTAAAATCTACTCGAATCAACACCAAATCCCACCAAATTTGGTGGGATTGGTGTTCACGCATAGGAGAATCATTTGGAGCTAGTTTTGGATCCTAAATCTCTCTGATTCGTGCATGCAAACACATGAAATTAGTGGGGTTCTTCTTGAATCCTAAGCAAACCAATCAACCTTGTTTCCTATTCTAGAGCTCTCCATGAGCTTTATATAAGCTCTAACAACACAACAGCTCTTCCTTAGCTTGGTTTGGCCACATTTCTTTGCCAAAAACTCCTCCCTCTGGCCTCCTCCTACTAGCTCTGGCGATGTCCTCTCCCTCGACTTCCTCGTCCACTGTCACATACCATAGGCAGCCGAACTGCCTTCCCCTCCTTCCTCCACTTCTCACAACACCAACGAGGAGCTCTCAAACTCTCTCTTTCCTCGCCGTTCCACCACTGGAGATGTTCTCTTCCACGGCGTCGGCCAATCAAAGCTGGCGCCCTCCTGCCCCTTTCAACTGGTAACTTAGGTCTCTATCTCTCCCTCTCTTTATATAGTTTAGAATTAGCTCTTTAAAACCTAATTTCGACCACAGACCACGCCTCTCTCTCTCCGTCTTCTCCATGTCCGGCGTGGCCTACCCAACGCCATACACCACCAAATGCCGCCACTCCATGTCCAAAAGCTCTGTCTCACCTCACCGCACAAAACTCCTCATCTAATTCCTCGATTCACCCACTCAAACACTTCACCGAACACACCCATCGCCGTTCACCCCTTCTACCTCCTTCCAGCCACCACACACACGCACACACCATGCAAACACCACGACCACCTTCACCAACACTTGGCGAGTCTCCTGAGATGTTTTAATGTGGCCGAGAGGCTGTAACTTATGTTTCAGGTACTCGTTGTTCTCCGTCGTCACCTTCATCATCTCCGACGATGTCCGCTTCTCTCTAGCTACCATCCACCTTGCTATCTCTTCCAATCGCTGCAGACGAGGATCACGAAGCCATCCTATTTCTCAATCGAGGATTTCAGCGTTAGCAACACACCAATTTGATGAAGTTTCCTCTGCAGCTGCACGCGAAGGAAGAAGGGGGACAATAGTCCCACCTCGAGGAGTGAAAGGAACGTGCGCACACATAAGATGAATTCATGCTAAGGCCTCTCTGCCTAATTACAAGGGGTCAGGTCCCTCATCCCCTCACATTTTCTTACCCGACCTATGAGCACTACTCGCTTGCGATAACACGCCCGTAGGCCTGGTCCATGCTTTCGACCCAATAACTTTGATCCGACTATACGCTGGGTCTTGAGAGAGGAGAAGGATTTGTTAGAGAGTGGGGGAGGGTTTTTCTTTTTCAGGGCTTAACCTTGGCCCTGTGTGACACTTAGCCCCAGAAGAGAGGTTGTTCCCTTGTGCTGTGAGGAGGGAAAGCCTTTGAAGAAGGGTCGTGCCTTTACAAGGAAGGAGAGGCTTTAGAAAGAGAGAAGAAGGTCTGAACAAGGAAGGACAGGCTTTGAACAAGAAGGAAGGAAGCTGAAGAAGAGAAGAAGAAGGCTTTCTGAAGAACCTTATGCCTGAGACACTTAAGACATTTGAAGAAAGAAACCAATGTCTGATTTGATGATAACACTGTTACATTATTTAAGTACTATGGTTAAGATTGAATTCTGATTTGAATGAATTGAAATATTGATTGCATGCTTAATTAAGAGAATAAGTGGTGATTCAAATCACCATTGTTTTGATTCTTGTTTCTTTTTTATTCCATACAACCTTGAGATACATTGAATATTAATTCTAATCAGTTTCATTCATTGCATATCTATTTTGTGATCAATTAATTGTGCTCATTGATTCTGAATAAGATTAATGTTGTGAATTCCATTATTGCTCTCTGAGTTCGACCTCAGACTCCTTTGATTCTGAGTTATAAATTTAATTATTTTTGAGCGATTGAGGCTTTGCTACAATGAAACGACTTAAAACTCCTCGATAACGTGCTTAAACAGTTGGGTACTCCCAATCCCGGGCGGTAGTCTTGGGGGGCCCAGTGGTTCGGGTGGGGCGCTCATTATGGAGAGGCAGCTCATCCAGCATTTGGAGGATGCCATCTCTTGGGCAATGTCTTGCTCAGGAGGCATGCACCTGAATCACGTGTTCTACTACTCCCTCCAAGTGATAAGCCTTGTCTCACTTTTCCCTTTACTTATCCTTTTGGAAGGATTTTTTTTTTTTATCTTCCCATGGTTGTGAGCAGGTGGAGATTCTGGGGACAACCTTTATTCCCCATGGCGATGCTCCATCCGGCGCCACTAGGCTTGGCAGGCTTTCTGAGGTTGTTGAGATAACCGTGAAGTAGGCCATGACGGCCAGGGTGGAGCAGTGGGACTTTGCCTGCTATGTGGCGAAGGCGAGTGCCTCCTGAGAGTAGGTGGAGAAAAGAGCAGACGACGCCCTTTGCTAGCTGCAGTCGCAATAGCAAATGGCCCGTCAAGTCTCCTATCTAGAGGAGGAGCTAAAGAAGGCCCAGAAGGCTTTGAGATGGATCATCGCCTAGGGCAATACATTGGAGGGGAGCCTTATTAGAGCTCACATTGAAGTCATGGCTCTACAAGGTTATCTGAGCACCTACAAACTTCCTTCACCAACATCCTCTCCCTGAAGGAGGAGGTGTAGATGCTAAGGGCCAAGCGCTCTTCGATGGTGGAGGGCTATGGGGCGGCCCTTAAGGAAGAGAGTGTTCGCTTAAGTACAGCTATCGACAAACTTGCTGAGGCATCGGTAAGTGAGGAGGCACTGAAAGCTAACCTTGGTAAGGCTCAGCAACTCGTGAAGGACCGAGGTAAGGCAGTACGCAAGTTGGAGAAGGCTAGACAGGTGGGGTTCTCTCCTGACGTGGTGATGAAGTTCTTTGCCACAAACCCTTCCATGGCAAAGAACCAAGAGGCCTTGTCGAAGGAGGTAGGGAAGCATACCTTGGCAATGGTGTAGGCCTTGCTGGAAGGCAAACACACCTCTGTGGAGAAGCTGTGTGGCTGGTCTATGGACCAACTCTTGTCCAAGCATGACCATCAAAAAGCTGAGGGTCATGTTGTGGACAAGGCTCCTATAGAGCTGCCAAAGGACGAGGTAGAGCCAGAGCCCTTGAGCCAGCTGGGAAGCCCGGCTCCTGAGTAGGAGGCACCCAAGCCGGATCTGTCAAGAGCTGTGGGATCACCAGTTCATCCGAGCAGTTCTCCTCGTGTTGCCTCGTTGCTGCCAAAAACACCTGGGGTAGAGTTCTTCGAAGACTGGGAGTGAAGGCACTTAGTCTTCGAAATGGTCCTATTAGCTCTTTTTTTTTAAAGATGTAATAGGTAACACTTTTTTGAATGAAAGAAAAATTCTATCTTTATTGCTTGTCTGTATTTATACATGATATAACATAAGTTGCTCGCATGCCAATAGTAGGGATGCTTTTGCTGCCTTGGGTTTGTAACTCATAGAAGTCTCCCAGACTGTCTTTATGAATCTTATAAGGCCCTTCCTAGTGTGGGTCTAACTTCCCGCGTGATTGACTTGGCATGGAAGCTTTGCACTTGTGCAGGACTAAGTATCCTTGGGAGAATGTCCGCTTACGAACCCACCTATTGTAGGCGACGACGATGGCTTCTTTATGTTTGAGCACTGCCTCTGATGCCTCTTCTCTTAGCTCATCCAGAAGGTATAAGGATGGGCGAACTTGGTCATCATTGGTGGCAGGGTCATAGAATTGTGTCTTGTAAATGGGGAGGACTGTTTCGATAGGCAATCGAGCTTCCATGCCGTATACTAGGCTGAATGGTGTATGGCCCGTGGAAGTCCTTTAGCAAGTTCTATAGCCCCAAAGCACATTGAGCAGCTCGTCTGCCCATCTCCCTTTGGCTGAATCTAGCCAGTGTTTTAAGGCTAAGATGATGGTGTAGTTGGTCACTTCCTCTTGTCTGCTTCCCTAAGGATGTCCCACGGACGTGAAGCATAGGCGGATATCCTAGTTGGTGCAAAATTCTTCGAATTTTTTGCAAGCGGACTGGGTGCCATTGTCTGTGACAATGTAATGGGGTATCCCCTATCGAGCTATAATGCTTTTGTGAACGAAGGATATAACTTGATGGGAACACCATCATGAGCCCTAACTAACCCAATTTGGTCTGATAAAGTTGATAAAAGCTCCTACATAACCATTAGAGGGTCCTATGTGCATACTAGTCTATTTTTAGAAAAAGAGAAGAACATAAGGTTATTTTTGCAATTTTAATTGCATTTCATAAGTATAGAATAACCACGGGGAATTCCAGAAGTTAATTAAAGGTCAAATGGTCATTAATGTCTAATAAGAGGGTCCATGTAGATAGAAACAAATTTTCACGTATTTCAAGAATTAATGGACATCCGAAATCCTAATTTCAGACCCACTTAATTAACTGAGGTTATGGTCAGGATAAAATTCACCTAAACCTTATAAAAATCATAAAAAAATATTCTATAAGATTTAGTATCCTTGATTTGACCATCTGAATCCATTTTGACCTAAAATAGAGTCTTAGGCAAGAAGTTACCCTAATTTGGGTTTCTATATAAATTTTCCAATCAAACTTGGTCAAAACCAAAATCTGACTTGACCATCAGATTCCTTGGGTCCAAATTAGGTTACCAAAATTTGGGCCCAATCAGAGTTTATTTTGACCTAGTTTGCCTTTTTGATCCATTTTGACTCTTTTTCTCTCAAGTAGCCCCTCAGCTTTTGAAATCCTTGCAAATGGCCCCCTAGGTTTGTCATCTTCTTCGTCCAAAGGTCCCTACCACCATTGAAGTCAACCGAACTCCAGGCAGTGGATTGACCTAACCTAATCCCACTCGAATCTTCATTAAATCCCACAAAAATTGGTGGGATTGATGTTCACACCCTGACGAATCTATTGGGATTGTTCCTAACTCCTAAATCCCTTTGATTCGTGCGTGCGAACACACGAAATCAGTGGATTCTTTCTTTAATCCTAAGGAACCAATTAGGGCTCCTTACTATTCTAGAGCTCAGTTGGAGCTCTATATAAGACCCTCATGGCCTGCCTTACCTCTTCAGTGAGTTTTTGGGCCACAAATCTCTTCCTTTCTCCCTCTCCGAATTGCTCCAAGGTTTGCTCCAGCGACTCTCTACCTCCTACTCCCTCGCCGGCCGCCACATACAATAGGCGGTCGATTCTTCTTCCCCTCTTCATTCCATGCCTCGCAATATCAGCGAGGAGCTCTTCGACCCCTTCTTCATCACCGTACCCCTCATTGGAGCATTCACCTTCTCCGGCGCTAGCTTATCACAATCGATGACTCCTTTGCTTCCTCCTCGTCAGCTAGCTACCCTCTTCGACTCCTCTGCTTGTACTGATCACCCCAGCATCATCAAACCTCACCTTTGACCACGAATCCGCCCACTCCACCTTCATCTTCCAACTCGCTGGCATACCTCCAGTGATCTCGCCTGACCACTACACCCCACTAAACCATATGCTACCAGTCCCTCACCATCGTCGAATCCCCACGAGCAAAACCCATTAAGAAATTGAGGGGATTGCTTGCCCTAGCCCTCCATCGAACACCTTTACGTGCTCCGACCTTCTCCACCTTTGCTACGCTCACACATACACTCTCACAGCATGCCACCGAAGTTCCTGAGCTATTCTGAAAAGGATGAGAGGCTGTTTTCTCCTTTTCAGGTGCTCGTTGGCTCTTCACCACTATAAGTCATCTTCCTTGACCTCGGTCGCCATGTTCTAGTCGTGTTCTTCATTGCCAACACCTCCGGGTGACGCGGTCTTCTTCCAGGAGCATCCCAGGTCTCCAATTGAAGGAGTCACCCTCTCCTTTGACTGCAATCAAGAACTTCATCAACAGCAGCTTCACACGGAGAACTGCAGGGGCTTTAGTCCCATATCATTACTTGACGAGCCCTTCACGTCGCATAAATTATTTTTCTGCATTGGACTCCTTGCTCAGTACACGAGGGGTCGGGTCCCTCCTCATGCTCTCCTCACTCCTTGGCTATTACTCACACCCAGTAGCCCTGGTCCCCTGCCCTGATCTATATACCCACCTGTTTACCCGACTACGGTTGGATCCTCAATAAAAAGAAGGAAAGAGAGAGAGATAGGGGGGTTTTGCCTCACTCTCTAACACTCTCTAACACTTAGAATAATTTCAGAGGAGGCCTTTGCCTCTGTTGTGACACTGCTATGAGTCTCTCTCCTGAGGCTTAAGAAGATGAAGAGAAGGCTCTATTTGAGGAACCTTGTGCTGTGCTGTGCCTCTTTCTTAAGGCTTGAAGGAGGAAGAAGAGGCCTTTGCCTCTGTTGAAGCTGCTCCTCCTGAACACTTAAGTCGTTTGGGGCTTTATCTTTGTCGTCTGATATCTGATGGTTCTAAGCTTCTATGGCTATATTGGTTACTTAAGTGACGAGGAATACCTAATTGAGTTTTCTATTCATTTATTTGAGATTATTGTGAGCTTAAGTTCAAGGGTTAATTAGTGATTTAAATCACCATTTACCCCATTCTTTTTGCACTCTGATATTGACTCTCATATATTTATCATTTTTGAATGGAATTTTGGTTATAACTGCTCATATCTGTGCTTAAAATTGTGATATTTGAAATTGAATTGCCATTATTGCTCCCAGTGAACGACCTCATGCTTTCTCGAGATTATAAATATAAGTGTTTTCACGATTTCTCAACTATACTACTATGTATTTCTTTAGATTCGACGATTTCGCGTTAACATTTTGGCATCGTTGTTGGGGAGCAACGTGCAATTTGATTTCGTTGATTACAATTTCTAATCTTGGTACTAACTTGACTTATTTATTTTGTTATGGTTTGTATGAGGTACATTTGAGAAGATCAGCCACACACCAGCCACTCCAGGGGTAGGTAGTCTCGTTCCCATCCGCTTAACCCCTTTTTCTGGGAAGATCTAAAAAAGGAAATCAATTAGGATCAACTTGCATTTCATATTTAGAATTAATCATCTTGAATTGCCTGATTTGATTTAAAAAATCTCAATCCAGATTTCTGTACCTAATAGGGACTTAAGGTGCCTAGGGCTACTCACCTTCTTGATTGAGCCGTAGGTGCCAAATTTGGAAGAATCTGATTGGACCAAATAGAACCACATTAGGGTTTTCACCTTAGGGTTGAGAAACACACGAGCCTGAAATAACAAGAATTGAGTTTCCCGCTTCGTGTGCTACCTAAGCCCTTGTTTGAAGTTACCTAATCAAGGAGACCGTAAAATCAAGATCTAATCATCATTTGAATCTTAAAATTGGGACTTAATGTTGGTGCTAGAGCACCACGATCATTTGTTTTGATGATAACAAAACACATGTTATTTAACATTTGCAATTTGAGTCCTAGATTTCAGGTCAATTGCAAATGTGGACGTGTTTAGACGGAGTTCGAGCTCGCATCCAGGACGGATTGGAGGAGCTTGACGGAAAATAGAGGAGGTTCGCGTGGAGCGACAGATTGAAGATAGAAGACAAGAAGAATAGGATAGATTCTTTTTAATCCTTTCTTGTATCTCTTATCTTTATTTTCTTGCTTTTTTTATTTTCCTTAGAAAATTATGTTAAAGAGCCTCAAAGAACCCTAACAGTAGTCCTAGGAACACCGGCACAACCCTAGGATACTTAGGTTTTCTGTAGAATACTTAGAAAACCAATATAGGGTTCAAACAACACTTCCAGACGTCTAATTCCCAAATCAGACGTCTGATAAAGTATTTTAAGACGTCTGACTGTTGTTTCAGACGTCTGATATCTGTTAGGCTGGGATAGCTAGTTCTGTCTGACGAAATTAGACGTCCATACATTATACCAGACGTCTTAGGAGACGTCTGATGGACTTGCCAGACGTCCAGATAGTGGACCGTTGGCTAGCTTAGTAGGCACTCAAGATTATGACCGTTAGAGCCTTATCAGACGTCCTTAGGCCTTTCCAGACGTCTGATAAATGACCGTTTTGCCTCGGCTGACCCAAAATCTCTTCTCAGAGATTTTCTAGCCGTTGCAACGTTTGGAAATCAATTCCCACAGTAGAAGTAGGTTTCTAGACGTCCAGACATAGTTCCAGACGTCCTGTATGTCGTCTGATGGACTTACACAAAAACCCTGTTTAGATCTGATTCAAGTCAGGAGGAAACCCGCATAGAATCAGACGTCTGACCTTGGAATCAGATGTCTTAAAGTGGCCTTCCAGACGTCTGATGCAAGAGTTAGACGTCTGATAACCCTGTCAAATGTAATCATTGTCCTGATTTCGGCCTGATTCTCTTGGGCTTTGTTCCCAACGGCTATAGAACCTTTCCTAAGCCTTCCAAAGCCTTCCTAAGGCCTCTATAAATAGAGGGGAGCCTTTACACACCTAGATACACTAAGAAAGACACAAGATACACACTTGGATACACTTAGCTACACACTTTCACACTCTTTTGTGTCCAGAAAAGATCTTGCTCTCCAAGCTTAAGCTCCATTCCCTTGAGAGCATCAAACCTTCGCGCACCCGCTCTCCCGCCGTTGTTCACGAGAGCAACATTGCGCCGTTGCGTGGCTCACGCACCCTCGTCATCGTCGACGCACTCCTTGCAAAGGGGAGTTTCCTAATTCCTATAGAAGCTTAGGTTTATTACTTTGTTGGCTTTATAGGTTTGTTGTTTATTTTATCTTTGTCTTTTGGTTGGGTATTCGCTTTGCGAATTCCCGTCTCCTTCGTGGGACAAAATCCTTCTCTCGGAGAGAAGGGGTTGAGGAACGCTACCCTCGTACTTGTAGCGTGGTTGTACTGAGGTTGAATCACCATCGTTTTAAAGTGATTCGGTTAGTGGATTTGATCAACTAGGTTGATCGGAAAATCCTAACTCGAGAGGGTTAGGTGGTGGTTTTCACCCAGTTTGGGTTTCCACCTAAAAATTCTTTGTGTACTTTGTGTGTTTGTTTATTCTGTGATATTGTTTATTTCCGCATTTTATTACGTCACCCCTCCTAGTAGGGAAACTTTCACTTAATAACAAGGACAGGTCAAGTGAAGTTGACCCACCTTGTGGGCTGACCAATCTTCAAATTAGGTTACCAAGCACAAATGAACTCTAAAGTTCAAGTGGAATTCTAAGCACCTCAATTTAGACTGAAAATTTGGTAGACTTAAGAGGTCAAGACGCTCATTCTGGTCTATTTGGATCCGGGGTGACAAGGAAGGTCGAGGGGGGGGGGGAACCCTTTAACCCGTGGGATGCTCTACCGTGTAGGGGTCTTTGCGGGACTCTCCCTTCCTGGCTGCCCAATTACTTCTCAAGTGAGCGACTTTCTGATCAAGAGGTATCAATTGCCTCGAACCTCCTTAGTCATCCAAGTGTATTTGGGTGCCTCGATTGGGTCCGTCAAACATTCTGTCCCTTATCTACTCTGCTAGTGCATGTTCGGGAGGAGGTCCTTAAGACCACCCTTAAGGCCTCCATTAGCTTTTCACTCTCGTCGAGGCCAAGCCTTGACCCCCTTGCTTGTGCAACTTCCCGATCAAATTGACATCTCCTCCGACTCTTCCATTTCTGAGCATATATCTCCAGCCATAGCCATGGAATACCACAGAGAAGAACCTGACCTTGAACATCAATTCCATAACCTCAGAGATCAATTTGATGCATACATCAACCCACCACAGTGTCCTCAAATGGGAGATCACTACAATCCCTCTGCGGTGGAAATCGAGCCTTGAGTGCAAATCCCTATGGGAGGACCTGAGGTGGAGCTCAAGCCAAGTATGCTTCATACAATCCCGAAATTCCATGGCTTGAACTTCGAGGATCCCTTCCAACACATTAAGCATCTAAAGCTTCTAGCCCAGAGCTTCGAGCCAAACATACAGAATCGAGATGGCTTACTCATGAGAATGTTCTCCTTCTCTCTTTTGGATAAAGCCACTCATTGGTTTCAAACTCACTCATCTGATCACCACTTGGGGAGAACTTCAGACCGCTTTCCTACAAAAATTCTTTCCCACTGGTTGGACGAATGCTATGCGGCATCAGATCACGCACTTCCCGCAAGGAGCGAGAGAACCTTTGCATGAGGCATGGGATCATTTTTTGGATCTCATGTGCAAGTGCCCCCATCAAGGAGTTCCAAAATGGGAACAAGTCCAGTCTTTTTACCATGGGCCCCGTGATGATATCAAACTCTTTGTCAATGCAACTTATGGTGGTAGTATCATGGGTCAGCATGAGGACACGATTTGGGGAATTCTCGAAAACATGTGCGAGAACTCCCTGAATAATGAGTCATTGGGTGTGTACGACCAGATGACCACCTGCGCATTGACAAATAATCGGGGGGTACACGAGACCCGAGGCTTGCCCACATCCATTGATCTGGAGTTGGTAGCTAGTCAATTGGATAAGGTCTCAATCATTGAGAAGAAGGTGGACAACATAACTCGACATCTACACCGACCCACCATTGCACCACAAAGCCCATACGTGTGCTCGCCCTTAGGAAGGGAGGGTGTACACAACATCTGCCATTCTCAGGGGATGGATGCCTATCCACCCCTATCTGATTATGGTCTTGGAGGAAACTCAGGACCAGCCTACTCTAGTTGGGGAAACTCTGAACCCTCTTACTCTGATTTTTCTGGAGTTCCTCAGACCTGCGAGGATCTCCACGCCATCCAGAATAATCCATTCTCAAACAATTATAACCCTAGATGGCTCAATCATCCCAATTTTGCGTGGTCGGGAAATAACCCAAATCCAAGATGTCAATTCCCACCCCAACCACAAAACCCATGACCTTATCAACTCGCTCAACCAAGGCCCAATCAAAATTTCCAATCCAGGCCACCTAGGGAGGACCAAATGTCTTTGATTCTCCAAACCTTGGTTGACATGCAAAAACAACACAAGGAAGAAATCACAGAGGTTCGCAATCACCTGGCCCAGTTAGCAAATGCTCGCCAGCTTGGTGCACTTCCTTCCCAACCTCTACCTAATCCAATAACGTGCCAAACCAGAGGCACGTTATGAACCCAAATCAGGGTCAAGCACACTATGTTTACCAGGCTCCTTCTGCTCCATCACCTGATGGGATGGAAGCTTCAACATCATATTTAGGGTATCAGCAACAGGCACCTATTTTGCTTAACCCAAACCAGAATCAAGCAGGATTTAACTCCATCAGCACGCGTAGTGACAAAGCAACCCAAGATCCACCATTCCCTAGCCACGACAAGCCTGAACATCCAGACCCCAACCCTAGATTGGTGATCTAGGACACCCTTATCCCAAATAAAGAGCCTGAGCTAATTGTAAAGGAACCAACTAAGGTTCCATTCCCTGAGACCTTGACCAAGGGAAAGAGGAAACCCAAGACCGTGGCACTAGACGAAGACCTGGTCAAGCTTTTTGAACAGGTCTAGAGAAACATCAACTTGATGGATGCAATTCGCCATGTACTGGCTTAGACGAGATTTTTGAAAGATGTGTGTACACCTAAGTGAAAGTCGTGAACTAAGGGTGAGAGTCTATTGATGGGCTAAAACGAGGTTTTAAAATTGCTTTGTTATAATATAGCCGAAATAGCTCAAAAGCATATATAATTTATATCTCGAAGAATCGTCAGAAAATCTGAGGTCAAACACAGGGAGCAAGTATTACAATTTAATCTCAAAGATCACAATTCTAGCACATATTTGAACAATAATTCCACTCAAGAATAATGTATATATGAGAATCAGTATCAAAATGCAAAAAAGAATGGGGTAAAATGGTGATTTAAATCACCAATTACCCCTCACAATAATCCTAAATAAGTGAACAGTAAGCTCAATCAAATAATCCACGTAGATAAGTAACCAAAGAGACATAGGAACATAAGTCAGTAGTATCAGACATCGGGCAAGGTGCTCAGACGCCTTAACAGAAGCTTCGCTATAGTGCCTTTCTTCTTTTCTCCTTTAGTTCTTATTCTTCTTTCAGATTTTCTTCTTTCTTCTTCTTTCTCTCACACACAAGGGGCTTCTTAAGTTTCTCAGCGGCTAAGTGTTGGGTCTTCTCTCTGAAGAGAAAAACCCCTGGCCCCCCACCTACTCTCTTTCTCCTCTTTCCCTTCTCTTTTTAAGTAACCAGGCATGTAATCGGGTATTTGGGGATCCAGTTGACTAGGCTTGTGGGCGTGGGGTCGTAAGCGAGGAGTATGTTAGGCGAGTATGCAGGTGAGGGTGAGTTGAGCGCGTGAAGGGGACCTGACCCCCGTGTTCTTGGGCGATAGGGTAAGTGGAGGAATTCCCTTTATCTCACTCATGTAGCTACTATCTCCGCGATGTGGGACTAAAGTCCCACAGCTTCTTCGCACATGAGCAGTTGCTAGAGAGGCTTCCAATTGATGGCGAAGATGAGTCTGCAGCGTCAAAGTGAAGGCCTGGAGAAGGACCTGGGACTAGACCGCAGCACCTGGAGGTGAGACTTGGAGTTGCTGTGGCAAGAACGCAGCTCCAAGGTTGCTTAGAGGAGCTTCGTTAATGGCGGCCGAGCATGATGACCTGAAACATGAAACACGGCCTTGCAGCCACATTAGAGAAGCTCAAAAGCTTCGTGCGAGTGTGGCAAGGGCAATGGTGGCGGTGGTGTGTTGTGGAGGTGGTCGGAGAGGCTTGATGACCATGCGGAAGGCATATGAAAACATGTGAGAGATGAGGTAATAGAGAGAGCCTAGCCCCAAATTTCTTTGGGGCTTGTACTCAGTGAAGTGGGGCGATGCTTGCAGATGCGATGGCGGGCATTTTGGGTGAGTGTAGTTGTAGGAATGCCTCGCCAGAGGTTCACCGACGAGATGGAAGACAGAGTCGGAGCGGGCGCGTGAGTGGTCGAAGTAGAGTTTTGGAGGAGCGGTGATGATGAGCAGATGTTGATGAGTTGAGGGGACTAGCTATCAGACGAAGGAGGACGGAGTTGGCATCGGTGTGGTATGGCCAGTGCTGAAGAAGGTGAAGGCTCCGGGAGAGGGAGCAGTGATAAGGAAGAGGTTAGAGGACACCGCGCAGGTATGGCGAAGTGCAGTTTGAAATGAGGAAGGAGGGTCGACTGCCTATTGTATGTGGTGGCTGATGAAGAAGCTGGAGGTAGAAGGTCACCAGAGACTAGTTGGAGTGAGCCAGAGGTAGGAGAAAGAAGAGGAATTGTGGCTCAAAAACTCGCTAAGGAGGATAATTTATCCTCAAGGGGTCTTTTATAAGTACTAGAAGGCCGTTCAAAGCTTGGAAACCAAGCTTGGAAGCACGTGGTCCTCACACAAAAGGAAACTCAAACCCTTGAAAGGTTTGCATGAGCTTTTGGGAGCGAAGTAGGATCCATGGACGATCTCATTTGGAAGGGAATTTCTCAAGGAATCTCCCTTTCAATTTTGGGATTGATTGATTGAGAATCGAGCGAGAAATCCTTACTCGAATCTCAATGGTGGAGCTTTTGTTCACACCAATGGTGGTAGGGACCTATTTGAAAATAAAATGAGAAAATTAGGGACCTATTTGTAAGAATTTCAAAAGTTAGGGGCTGGTGTGAGATAGAAAGAGTCTAATTGGACTGAAATGCAAACTAGGTCAAAATGATCTATGATTGGGTCCACATTTTGGGACAAACCTAATTTGGACCCAAGGGATCTAATGGTGAAGTCAAATTTTGGTTTTGACCAAGTTTGACTAGGCAATTTACATAGAAACCTAAATTAGGGCAACTTCCCATCTAAGACTCTATTTTAGGTCAAAATGGGTTGAGATGGTCAAATCAAGGATAGCAAACCTTATAGAATATTTTTATATGATTTTTAGAAGGTTTTGGTGAATTTTATCTTGACCAGAACCTCAATTAATTAAGCAGGTCTGAAATTAGGGTTTCAGATATCCATTAATTCTTGAAAGGCGTGAAAACCCGTTTCTGCCTACATGGGATCCTCTTATTAGACATTAATGACTATTTGACCTTTAATTAACCCTTGGAATTCCCTGTGGTTATTCTGTACTTATGAAATGTAGTTAAAATTGCAGAAATAACCCTAGTTTCTTATCTTCTTCTCAAAACAGAACATTATGCATATATGACCCTTTGATGGTTATGTAGGAGCTTTTATCAACTTTATTAAACCAAATTGGGCTAGTTAGGGCTTGTGATGGTGTTCCCATCATACCTCCATGCCTAGATTTTGCTAGTTCCTTAGCAAAATCTTATGAAAGGAACTAGAGTTCTAGACCATGCTCTGAAGTTTAGAGTCTTGATTTGTTCCATATTATAGAAATTAGGTCAAAATGCTAATAGTAGGCCTAGAGGTACTCAAGTATCAATCAAGATCCAGACCTGACCAGCTTTAGTCTCAATCTGCCGCGAAGGCTTCTAAGGCCCGTAAAAACTACCCAAAGGTTTGTTGAACCCAGCGGTTAAAGTGCTTGTGCATAAATGTAACAAGTCCAGGTTCAGTTTGCCAGTGTAATTTTTTTGGAAGAGAGAGGGATGGAAGTAGATTTTTTTTATTTGGAGAGTTTTCTCTCTCTTTTCTTTTTAGGTTTCCCTAGATCCAGCCTCGAATTGGCTGTAAACACGGTCTGTATTGGATTCCTTGTCCCCACCATCAATCCTCAAAGGATCCCTGGAAATCAATGCTTCGGGATAGCATCTCCCATGGCAACCCCTAGAACCTTGGCTTTTGACACTTCGGGATAGTGCCTCCCATGGCGTTCTGTAGCTAAATTCAGGAGCTGGCAATCGACATTTCGGGATAATCCCGCCCATGGCACCTGAACTAGCACAAGGTGCTTACATGCCCACGGTAGGATATTTAGATATCTTATGAGATAAGTACCGAGGAGACGATATGTTATTACGCATCTTCGAGGGGAATTTCCCACCTCTTCACATCGGGAACTTGTCCAATCAACTTGTGTTGTCGAGTCGCTCCTAAGCCAGATCTTTGAGATAATTTTTTAGAATATAACACTTTTGGTAGATTTTTCTTTATTAAGTGCACTGAACCAGACTAAGTGTATGATTTTCGGGTGCTTAGGTTACCAAGTCCCGCAAACCAAAGGGCAGGCAACGGGGCCGAATAATCCTTAAGCCTTAGACCTAATACATCAACCTCTTGAGGATTAATCCGGATGTTAACAAATACTTGAATATTTAAGCCCTAAAGCAAGCTCAAGAGGCCTAAGATCAACACTCATACTAATCTCCTTGTCTCTCTGTCATTTTAGGACTTAATTTTTTTCTTTTGATTAGGTCTAGAACTTAAGTAATTTCCATAATTAAGTGCTAATGACTATCATTTTTTGTTCTTGATTTTGTTCCTTTTTGACATTTAAACTCTCTCCTCTTTTCCTCCTCATGAATGACATGCAATCAATTCTCAAAATTTTCCTCCCCTTTCCATTTTTTTTTCTTTTTCAAAAGTTTTTATTTTTTGAATATATATTTTTTGTGAGAACCCCGTAGAAATTTTAATTTCCATGTGTTTGCACTTTAACACCCTCCCATGCCTAAGTTTTGCAATGTCCTTATTGTAAACCAGAGGATATGAAATCAGCTTGGTTAAGGGTTAGAGCAGGATCAAAGGGTGGGTGAACGGGTCGAGATGACTATTGCAGACTGTTCGACCTGGATATTCACGTTTTCGAATATGAAAATCATCGTTATGTCATAGTATAGTGCGAATCCGATCAAAACAAAAATATTTCTAAAATACGAGACTTGGAGTCCTGGTCGCTCGTCTTTGGGAGGCGTTTAGAAAATGCAAAATAATTTTCGATCTCGCTCGCTCTTCTTTCTTAAGATTGCATGTCAGCTTATACTAAGTTACGTATTCATGAACGATATACTGTTGCAATAGAAATATAAAATGAGTGCAGACAACTGATTATCACACAAAAGATATGGCAGTCAAGCACATGGTGATTTTCACACATAGATATAGAGATATATAAAAAGATGATTTCACTGATTGCATGACGGTGGTTACAACACAGCTAGAGGAATGCTTGGTATAGGAAAGCTTGAAACATAAATTACTTGCTAGCAGAAAATGACTGCATACATGAATCTATGGGGGGATTATGCATGCATCATTGGGGGAGAAATATGGAGCTACACTACTAAGCAATAATAACACAGTAAATCTACGAAGAACTATCTACTTAGCTAACAAAAATAAGGTCATTCAGAGGTGGGCTCCGATGGCCTTTGAGTTGGTTGAGAGGAGAAGGAGGGGTGGCCAATGGGGATTAGGTCGACCCTTGGAGAGGTGAGGAGGAGGTGATCCAAGCTCTTGGGGTGGGGCTGCTACTGGCCATGGTGGGAGCTCATGGAGGTGGAGTTATGCTATGGAAGGTGGAATGAAGCCAAGAGTGAATGTAGCAAGGATGGGTGCAAATGGCCACCCCTTAGGTCATTTTATAGACCTAAGGGAAGCTCTCTAGAGAATTATAGAATTCTCTAGAGAGGGCCTATGGTGGGAGCTCGTGAGAAAGGGAGAGAGAGGGTGGAGTGGTTCTTTTAGATCCACAAAATGTGGATCTCAAAGAAGACCCATCCTTGGTTGCTTAAAATAGCAACCAAGGGTGGCACCCAAGTGGAAAGAGTTCTAGAGAACACTAGTGAGTATGTGGGTGCATGAATGGGTGTGTGTGTGTATGTGGTTGTGCCCTAGGTGGCAAAGTGAGCTAGGTTAGGTCCTAATAGGTTTAGGTTAGGGTAGGTCTCAAATTAGGGTTGCAAACCCTAATTTGCTAAGGAGAAAATGCAATTAAACTTAACACAAGTTTAATTGAATGAGTGTGAACCTAATTGAGAGTGAAATAACTCAATTAGGTTGGGCTTAGGTCAATAGGACTCTCACTGAGTCCAATTGGACTTGTGTGGGTTGAGATCTGAACTTAATTGGACTCTATGAGTCCAATTGAATAGGCAATGGTAATTGACTATGATCCAAGTCAATTGGACTTAGTGAGAACGTAATTAGATTCTTAGGAAGGTCTAGAGGTGGTGTACTAGGGTTAGGGTACCTTAATTTAGGTTCCTAAGGGGTTGGAATTGGGTTTTAAGGCTTCCTAGGCTACGGTAACCTAATCTAAGGGTGGCTAAGGCTTGGGAAGGCTTCTAGGGCTATCCTAGGGCTATGATTGAACCTAAGTTCTTTATAATTTAACTGCTTTACTTCTACTCAATAGAATAGCTTACCTCAACCCTTTACATTATTTCTCTACTACATTTTATTTTAATCTTCCACTCTAGCTCTGTTGCAGCACTAGCTTCAGGTCCAGCTTTAGATCCAGCTTCAAATCTAACTTCTAAGATTCTTATTTCCTGCAATTTATATAATGCACTTAATTAGTACATTATATCGTTATTTCATTCATGGCTAAAGGAAAGAAGTAAAGATGTAAGTAATGCTTATGCATGCGTGAATTACACTAGCTTATGTTAAGTTCTAGCCTAATTTAGGT
This sequence comes from Thalassia testudinum, assembly GCA_037157565.1. NCBI lineage: Eukaryota > Viridiplantae > Streptophyta > Magnoliopsida > Alismatales > Hydrocharitaceae > Thalassia > Thalassia testudinum. The sequence continues at coordinate 180,344,654 of JAZHRO010000024.1, read as the reverse complement.
CAATTAAGACCTATGATTGCTTTGCAATCATGGACGATTTCAAGCTTTGATACAAATACCAAAGGTGGAGTTGGTTGTTCTAACTTTGAACTCTAGGTGCAGTTGGAGTGTAGCTCAAAAGGATGATCAAAAGGGTGTCAAGTTTTTTCAAAAGATGACGGGTTGCCTCCCATTAAGCATTAAGTTTAACACCATCATTTGGTGCAATGAACTCAAAAGGTTATGTCAACTGATGATGAGTGATAGGGGAAAATATGTGATCGTGATGAATGAGAATCACATGGCCACAGATGAGTACCAAATTATGATGAAGAGTCATTCCAGAAGATCTATGATATGGGTCAGGTTGATTTGTTTCTGGATGGCTTTTATGGAGTTTCTGCAGAGGAGTCACTCAAAAAATGTATTGATTATGGAGTTCAGAAATAAGATCACCATGGGTCCATAATCCAAGAAAGGTGAATCAAATTAGCATATCCTAGATGTGAGGTTTCTCTCATGCTACATGGCCTAACGAATCGATATCCAATGAGTCATTTTGATTCTTTTCTGCTGAATGAAAGATCATCTCCTCAAGAAATGTCTTAAAGATTAGGTCTTCCAATGAATCTTTACTATGATTTTCATCCCAATCAAAAGTGAATGTTTGGAGAGTGCCTTTTGGATTATCTATCTCGAGTTCTATAAAGGATTCATACTCTGGGTGAAGGTCACTCTCAATACCTGCCAAGCCTGATTCCTGGGGGTCCTCAAAACAACAAAATGTCTCCAAATCCAAGGAATAAAAATCTGAACTTGATGTGTCATCATTTTCCCAAAAATCCCTTGGTATGTCCTCAAGATTAAAGGTGAAGGCCTCCACTGCTCTCATGTCATTTGAATTATGCTTGGTTAAATCAAAATCATCCATTATGTAAAAATTTCCAGTTCTGGTTCTAGGTTCTTTACTAATGATATAGTCATGAGGTCTTGAATAAAACCTAGTTGCTCTACCGAGCTTTTTCCTTTTCCTTTAGCTGCCTCGAAAATATTAATCACAGTTCATTCATCTCCAGAGGCAATTATCATGTGCTCTGATTCACAATTGATTATGGCTCCTGCAGTAGCTAAGAATGGTGTCCCCAAAATCAAAGGCATATCTTCTATTTGCTGTGGCATCTCCATGTCAAGAGCTAAGAAATCGATTAGGTAGCTGAAGTCCTTGACTCTAACTACCACATCCTCTACCAACGCAATCGGGTGATTACGGTTCGGTCAGCTAGTTGCAGAGTAACATCAGTGGGTTTTAGCTGTTCGATCCATAGTTTCTCAAATAGGGTGGTTGGGATTAGGTTGATTGAAGCGCCAAGATCTAATACAACCCACTTGAAATTTGTACCACCAATCTTGCAGGGGATTAGCAGGGTGCTTGGATCAGATTTCTTATGAGGTGGATTGTTTTGGATTATGGCACTCACACTTTTAGACAGTACTACCTTCCCTTATGATGGTTCTTCTACCTTTTTTTTGGATAAATCAAGTGAGGTAGGATTGAGAATGAGGATATCAAGTAATGGAATAGTGACTTGTGCGTTCCTCAAAGGTCCCGTTACATCAGATTCTGATAGTCCTCTAGTGTGGAGGTGGGATAAGATCTGGGATAGGGGATAAGATATGGATTGGCTATCTTTGGGGATGGGTTTCTGTTCTTTTCTCATACCCACAACATTGATCATAGCACAATCGTGATGCGGCAGTGGAGGAGAGTGAATTGGATTTTGTTGCCGAACAGTAGGATAGGTCGTGGTGCGATTCGGATCAGATGAGGTGGATGAGGTAAACACGCAGGTATGAGTGGATGCGACTGGCTGAGTGTAGTTTGTTTAACCTTGGATTTGATTCACTATGTGTTTTTGAGTCAACATGTTGTTTGGATTTGGCAGAGGTTGGGAGGGAAGTGTGCTAGACTGGAGAGCACTTGCTAGCTGAGCCAGTTGATTACAAACCTCTGTGATTTCTTCCTTATGTTGTTTTTGTTGGTGCTAGAGCACCACGATCATTTGTTTTGATGATAACAAAACACGTGTTATTTAACATTTGCAATTTGAGTCCTAGATTTCAGGTCAATTGCAAATGTGGACGTGTTTAGACGGAGTTCGAGCTCGCATCCAGGACGGATTGGAGGAGCTTGACGGAAAACAGAGGAGGTTCGCATGGAGCAAAAGATTGAAGATGGAAGGAAATGAAGAATAGGATAGATTTCCTTCTTTTGTACTTGTATTTTTCGTTTCTTTTGTTGCTCTTTATTTCCTTAGAAATTATGTTAAAGAGCCTCAAAGAACCCTAACAGTAGTCCTAGGAACACCGGCACAACCCTAGGATACTTAGGTTTTCTGTAGAATACTTAGAAAACCAATATAGGGTTCAAACAGAGTTTCCAGACGTCTAATTCCCAAATCAGACGTCTGATAAAGTATTTTAAGACGTCTGACTGTTGTTTCAGACGTCTGATAACTGTTAGGCTGGACATAGTTAGTTCTGTCTGATGAAATCAGACGTCCATACCTTAGACCAGACGTCTTAGGAGGCGTCTGATGGATTTGCCAGACGTCCAATTAGTGGACCGTTGGCTGGCTTAGCGAACACTCAAGAATATGACCGTTAGAGCCTTATCAGACGTCCTTAGGCCTTTCCAGACGTCTGATAATTGACCGTTTTGCCTCGGCTGACCCAAAATCTTTTCTCAGAGATTTTCTAGCCGTTGCAACGTTTGGAAATCAATTCCCACAGTAAAAGTAGGTTTCCAGACGTCCAGACATAGTGCCAGACGTCCTGTATATCGTCTGATGGACTTGCGTAAAAACCCTGTTTAGATCTGATCCAAGTCAGGGAGAGACCCGCCCAAAATCAGACGTCTGACCTTGGAATCAGACGTCTTAAAGTGAACTTCCAGACGTCTGATGCTAGAATTAGACGTCTGATAAGCCTGTAAGAACAATGATTGTTCTTGATTTCGGGCTGATTCACTTGGGCTTTGTACCCAATGGCTATGGAAGCTTTTCTAAGCCTTCCAAAGCCTTCCTAAGGCCTCTATAAATAGAGGGGAGCCTTTACACACCTAGAGATACAAGAGACACACCAAGAGAAACACAAGACACACTTAAGCAACATAGTTCCACTCTCTTGTGTCCTAGCTTGCTCTTGCTCTCCAAGCTCAAGCTCCATTCTCTTGAGAGCATCAAGCTGTTGCGCACCCGCTCTCCCGCCGTAGTCCACGAGAGCGAAGTTGCGCCGTCGCGTGGCTCACGCACCGCATCATCAACTCAACGCACTCCTTGCAAAGGGGAGTTTCCTAAATCCTATAGAAGCTTAGGTTTATTACTTTGTTGGCTCTATAGGTTTGTTGTTTATTTTATCTTTGTCTTTTGGTTGGGTATTCACTTTGCGAATTCCCGTCTCCTTCGTGGGACAAAATCCTTCTCGTGGAGAGAAGGGGTTGAGGAACGCTACCCTCGTACTCGTAGCGTGGTTGTATTGAGGTTGAATCACCCTCATTTTAAGTGATTCGGTTTAGTGGATTTTGATCAACTTGGTTGATCGGAAAATCCTAACTCGAGAGGGTTAGGTGGTGGTTTTCACCCGTTTTAGGTTTCCACCTAAAAACACTTTGTGTACTTTGTGCGATTGTCTTTCTGTGTGATTGTTTATTGCTTTATATTGTTTCCGCAATTATTACGTCACCCCTCCTGATAGGGAAGAACCTTCAGTTTTTGCATGTCAACCAGGGTTTGGAGAATCAGAGATATTTGGTCGTCCTTGAGTGGCCTGGATTGGAAATTTTGATTGGGCCTTGGTTGAGTAGGTTGATAAGGTCGTGGGTTTTGTGGTCGGGGTTGAAATTGAGTTCTTGGGTTTGTGTTATTTCCCGACCACGCAAAGTTGGGGTGATTACGCCATCCAGGGTTATAAGTGTTTGAGAATGGATCATTTTGGATGGTGTGGAGATCCTTGCAGGTCTGAGGAACTCCAGAAAAATCAGAGTAAGAGGGTTCAGAGTTCCCCCAACTAGAGTAGGTTGGTCCTGAGTTTCCTCCAAGACCATAATCAGACGGGGGTGGATAGGCATCCATCCCCTGAGCAGAGTAGATGTTGCGTACACCCTCCCTTCCTAAGGGCAGGTGCATGTATGGGCTTTGTGGTGCAGCGATGAGTTAGTGTAGATGTCGAGTTATGTCGTCCACACTCTTCTCAATGATTGAGACCTTATCCAATTGACTGGCTACTAACTTCAGATCAACGGATGTGGAAAGGCCTTGGGTCTCGTGTACCCCCTAATTATTTGTCAATGCGGGGTGGTCGTCTAGTCATACACACCCAATGACTCATTGTTCAGAGAGTTCTCGCACATGTTCTCGAGAATTTCCCAAATCGTGTCTTCATGTTGACCCATGATGCTACCACCACTGCATTGACAAAGAGTTTGATATCGTCACGTAGCCCATGGCAAAAGGACTGGGCTTGTTACCATTTTGGAACTCCATGATGGGGGCACTTGCGCATGAGATCCAGAAAATGATCCCACACTTCATGTAGAGTTTCTCCCGCTCCTTGCGAGAAGTACTAATCTGCTACCACATAGCATTCGTCTGACTAATGGGAAAGAATTTTTGTAGAAAAGTGGTCTAAAGTTCTTCCCAAGTGGTGATCGGATAAGTGCGAGTCTGAAACCAATGAGCGGCTTTATCCAAAAGAGAGAAGGAGAACATTCTCATGAGTAAGCTATCTCGATTCTACATGTTTGGCTCAAAGGTCTGGGCCAAAAGCTTTAGATGCTTAATGTGCTGGAAGGGATCCTTGGAGTTCAAGCCATGGAATTTTGAGATTGTATGAAGCATACTTGGCTTGAGCTCCACCTCAGGTCCTCTCACAGGGATTTACACTCGAGGCTCGATTTCCATTGCAGTGTTATTGTAGTGATCTCGCATTTGAGGATGCTACAATGGGTTGATGTGGGCATTGAATTGATCTCTAAGGTTATGGAATTGATGTTGAAGGTCAGGTTCTTCTCCGTGGGGTTTCATGGTTGTGGCTGGAGATACGGGCTCAGAAATGGAAGAGTCGGAGATGTCAATTTGATTGGGAAGTTGCATACGCAAGGGGGTCAAGGCTTGGCCTCGATGGGAGTGAAAAGCTAATGGAGGCCTCAAGGGTGGTCTCAAGGATCTCCTCCTAAACATACACTAGAGGATGAGATAAGGAACAGAAAATGTGATGGACACAATAGAGACACACAAATATTTTGGATGACTATGGAGGTTCGAGGCGGATGATTCCTCTTGATCAGAAAGTCGCTCACCTGAGAAGTAATTGGGCATCCAGGAAGGGAGAGTCTCATAAAAGCCCCTACACAGTAAAGCCTCCTCACGAGTTACAGACTTTCCCCCACCCGACCTTCCTTGTCACCGCGGATCCAAATAGATAAGAATGAGCGACTTGACCTCTTAAGTCTACCAAATTTTAAATTTGAATTGAGGTGCTTAGAATTCTACTTAAACTTTAGAGTTGATTCGTGCTTGGTGACCTAATTTGAAGATTGGTTGACCCCACAAGATGGATCAACTTCACCTAATTTGTCCTGAGATTATTAGGTCCCAAGTTTTGGATTCAAGTGGATAATAAGAGCTTGATTTTAGGGTTTGCTTGATTATGTAAATTCAATGAAGGTTTTAGGCAACACACAATGCGGGAAGGTAGATTCTTTTTATTTCAGGCAAGTGTGTTTTCTCAACCCTAAGATGGAAACCCTAATGTGGCGCTTGTTTGGTCCAATAAGTTTCTTCCAATTTTGGCACCTAGGGCTCAATCAAGAAGGTGAGTAGTCCTAAGTACCTTAAATGCCTAGTCGGTGCAGGAATCTTGGAGAGGGGTTTCTAAATAGATCAAGTTAGGCAACTTAGAAGTGATTAATTCTAAATAAGGAATGAGAGTTGGCCTAATTGATTTCCTTTTTTATCTTTTTCCAGAAATAGGGGCTTATGGAGATGAAAATGAGATTACCTACCCCTGGAGTGGTTGTCGTGCGGCTGGTCTTCTCCTGTGTACCTTGCACAGCCACAACAAATCAGATAAAGCAAGTTAGACCAAGACCAGAAATTGTAATCAACGAAATCAAATTGTGCATTGCTCCCCGGCAACAGTGCCAAAATGTTGACAGGCTAAAATGGGGTTTTAAAATTGCTTCATTGTAATATAGCCGAAATAGCTCGACAACAGATACAATTTATATCTCGAAGAATTATTAGAAAATCCAAGGTCGAACATAGAGAGCAAGTATTGTAATTTAATCTCAAAGATCACAATTCTATCACATATTTGAACAATAATTCCATTCAAGAATATTGTATATATGGGAATTAGTATCAAAATGCAAAAAATAATGGGGTAAAATGGTGATTTAAATCACCAATTACCCCTCACAATAATCCCAAATTAGTGAACATTAAGGCTCAATCAAATAATCCATGTAGATAAGTAACCAAAGAGCCACAGGAACATAAGTCAGCAAGATCAGACGTCAAGCAAGGTGCTCAGATGCCTTAACAGAAGCTTCGTTATAGTGTCTTTCTTCTTTTCTCCTTCAGTTCTTTATCTTCTTTCAACTTTTCTTCTTTCTCTCACGCACAAGGGGCTTCTTAAGTTTCTCAGCGGCTAAGTGTTGGGTCTTCTCTCTAAAGAGCAAAACCCCCCCACCTACTCTCTTTCTCTTCTTTCCCTTCTCTTTTCAAGTAACCAGGCATGTAATCGGGTATTCAGGGATCCGATTGACCAGGCTTGCGGGTGTGGGGTCGCAAGCGAGGAGTGTGTTAGGCGGGTATGCGGGTGAGGGTGAGCTGAGCATATGAAGGGGACTCGACCCCCGTGTTCTTGGGCGATAGGGTAAGGGGAGGAATTCCCTTTATCTCACTTGCGCAACTACTATCTCCGCGATGTGGGACTAAAGTCCCACAACTTATTTGCACGGGAACAACTGCTGGAGGGGCTTCGAATTGAGGGCGAAGATGAGTCTGCAGCGTCAAATTGAAGGCCTAGAGAAGGACCTTGGATTGGGCTGCAGCACCTGGAGGTGAGACCTGGAGCTGCTGTGGCAAGAACATAGCTCCAAGGTTGCTTGGAAGAGCTCCATCAATGGTGGTCGAGCATGATGACCTGAAACATGAAACACGGCCTTGTGGCCAAGTCAGAGAAGCTTAGAAGCTTTGTGCGAGTGCGGCGAGGGCGGTGGTGGCGGTGGCGTGCCGTGGAGGTGGTCGGAGAGGCCTGTTGACCTTGTGAAAGGCGTATGAAAACAAGTGAGTCAGGTAAGGCAATAGAGAGAGCTTAGCCCCAAATTTCTTTGGGGCTTTTACTCAGTGAAGCAAGGCGATGCTCGCGGATGTGGTGGCAGGCGTTTTGGGTGAGTGAAGTGGCGGGAATGCCTCGTCAGAGGTACGTCGGCGAGATGGAAAACGGAGTCGGAGCAGGCACGTGGGCGGTCAAAGTCTTGTTTTGGAGGAGTGGTGATGATGAGAAGATGATGATGAGTTGAGGGGACTAGCTATCGGATGAAGGAGAATGGAGTTGGCACTGGTTGTGGTATGGTTGGAGTCGGAGAATGTGAAGTCTCTGGGAGAGGGAACAACGATGAGGAAGGGGTTAGATGACACCACGTAGGTATGGTGAAGTGTGGTTTGAAACAATGAAGAAGGACCGGCTACCTATTGTACGTGGCGGCTAGTGAAGAAGCTGGAGGTAGAAGGTCACCGGAGACCAGTTGGAGTGAGCCGAAGGTAGGAGAAGAGGAATTGTGGCTCAAAAACTCGCTAAGGAGGATGGTTTATCCTCAGGGGGTCTTTTATAAGTACTAGAAGGTCGTTCCAAGCTTGGAAACCAAGCTTGAAGCACGTGGTCCTCACACAAAATGAAACCCGAACCTTTGAAAGGTTCGGATGAGCTTTTGGGAGAGTAGGATCCATGGACGGTCTCATTTGGAAGGGAATTCCTCAAGGAATCTCCCTTTCAATTTTGGGATTGATTGATTGAGAATCGAGCAAGAAATCCTTGCTCGAATCTCAACAGTGGAGCTTTTGTTCACACCAATGGTGGTAGGGACCTATTTGCAAAGACAACGAGAAACTTAGGGACTTGTGTGTAAGAATTTCAAAAGTTAGGGGCTGGTGTGAGATAGAAAGAGTCTAACTAGATTGAAATGCAAACTAGGTCAAAATGATCTTTGATTGGGCCCACATTTTGGCACATGCCGAATTTGGATCAAGGAATCTAATGGTGAAGTTGGATTTTGATTTTGACCAAGTTTGACTGGGCAATTTACGCAGAAATCCAAATTTAGGCAACTTCCTATCTGAGACTCTATTTTAGGTCAAAATGGGTTTAGATAGTCAAATCAAGGATACCAAACCTTATAGAATATTTTTCTATGATTTTTAGAAGGTTTAGGTGAATTTTATCTTGACGAGAACCTCAGCTAATTAAGTGGGTCTGAAATTAGGGTTTCGAATGTCCATTAATTCTTGAAATGCGTGAAAACCTATTTTTGTCTGCATTGACCCCCTTATTAGACATTAATGATCATTTGACCTTTAATTAACCCTTGGAATTCTACATGGTTATTCTATACTTATGAAATGTAGTAAAAATTACAGAAATAACCTTGGTTTCTTATCTTCTTCTCAAAATAGAATATTATGCATATATGACGCTTTGATGGTTATGTAGGAGCTTTTATCAACTTTATCAAACCAAATTGGGCTAGTTAGGGCTCATGATGGTGTTCCCATCAAAGTCTGATCGTCTTTTTGGAGCAATCCAGCTTTATCATTTTGAGCAAACTCTAGCCTAAGGCAAAAGATCCTGGTACCCCTCTAATCTCCTGCAAAATCGGTGATATAAAATTCGATCGAGCCTTATTGGATCTAGGAGCTTCCATAAACTTGATACCGACATCCCTACTAGACAACCTTGAGGAATCTAAGCTTAAACCAACAGAGGTGACTTTGCAATTAGCAGATCGATCAATCAAGTCACCTAAAGGAATTCTTGAGGATGTTGTAGTTCGGATTCGTGATTTCTACTTTTCGATGGATTTTATTGTATTAGACATGGATACTCCTTAGAATTTGAAAAACATACTGATTATATTAGGAAGACCATTCCTAGCCACAGCTAGAGCGAACATAAATTGTGAAGAGGGCCAAATCGAGTTGAAATTTGGGAGCACGATATTAAAGAAGCAGGGGGTTTGGAATTTGATCCTTGAAGGAATTTAATGATTCTCTACTGTTAAAATGGGCAATAAAAATTTTCCAAGGGGAGAATAAATCATGGGCAGAAGTGATCAGAGGAATATATGGTCCTTCACACTTCGTGGCAAATAGACTTTCTCCCATCAAAGCATCACCTTTCTGAAGTTCAGTGGTGGCAGTTATGAAGGAAAATTGGGATTTATTCTAGCTAGTTTGTGGGGACGGATGAACTTTTCTTTTCTAGTTGGAAAAATTGGTCATCTTTGGGTCTACTACATAATCAAGATCCATGTGTATATGGCCTTCTGGGTGATAGAGAGGCTAAAGTTGCAAACTTTTGGGATGAAGAGGTGAATAGATGGGAGATACCAGAAATGAGCTGCAGGGAAGGGAGTCGCACATGGGGGGAAAGAGCATGACTGATGCAAGATTTGCAAGCCCTCAAGCCAATGGGGGTGCCGACACATACAGATGGATGGGGAATTTTTCCACTGCCAAGTCCTATGAACATATGGTTGCAAGGAGACAAAGTGAAGATGCTGACGCCATTTGTGTAGGTTTATGGAAGCTGAAAATCATGTTGAAGATACAAATTTTTCTTTGGCTCTGCAGGAGGGACGGACTCATCACTAGTGACTTGAGGCACCGAAGAATGGGGGTGGCTTCTCATACATGTTATCTATGTGGCTTCTAGACTGATAGTGTGCGGGATATTTTTTCCTCATGTGTGGTCAATGATTGTGTGTGGAACAGGGTATGTGATGGTGAAATGCCTGTATGGGAGGACATGTGGGGGGATTTTATTAGGAGTGGGAGACCTCATTGTTCCATGGCAGCTGTTCTGTGGTGTATTTGGTGTGCACGAAATGAGTGTCTTTTTCAGGGGAGGCCTATCAATTTAATATAAATTGTACATGAGTGTCAGGCTCTTATACGTCATTGGCAAAGTTGATGTAATTTATTTTTTGATTCTATTAATAAAATCCCCGGATGGCTATCTCCTTAGATAGCATTCCTTATTTTATTAAAAAAAAAAGACATTAAAGATTGATATCTTTACGGCCTAAAAAGGAATTAACTGTGGGGTTATTGAACAAGTTTGCGATATCAGTTCTGTGGTTGAGGACCTGCTCATAGAGGAAAACCTGATTGTTGGTGATACTCGACCATAAGAAGATCATGACCCACAGTTAGAGGAGCCTAGACATGACCCGGATACACCTACAGCTCCTACCTTTACTCCTAAACCCTACCCTGAACCTCTTGTTGCTACTGATAATATGGAATTGAAGCCCCTCCTAGATCATTTGAAATACGTCTTCTTGGGTTCAAACCACATGTTTCCTGTGATCATCAATTCCTGACTTACCCTGAATCAGGAAATGAAATTGATTTCTATCATCCAACAGCATTGGAGAGCCATTGGATGAACTCTTGATGATCTGACTGGTATCAGCCCCTCATACTGCACACATCACATCTGCACGGAGGAGGGCTCACCATCATCCCGAGAGATACAAAGACGACTTAATCCAAATTTGTAGGATGTCGTGAAGAAAGAGATCATCAAGTGGTTAGATGCTGGGATCATCTACTCGATCTCTGACAGCCGTTGGGTGAGCCTGATCTAAGTTGTGACTAAGAAGGTAGGGCTTACCATGATCATGATGGAATCCAGAGAGACCATCCCAACTCGTATTGCAAACTCATGGAGAGTCCGCATTGATTACAGAAGACTAAATGCCTCCACGGAGGACCATTTCCCATTGCCATTTATTGATCAGATACTCGAGAAATTGGCGGGAAATTAGTTCTTCTATTTCCTAGACGGGTACTCCAGATACAATCAGGTAGCAATTCATCCAGAGGATCAAGAAAAGACCACCTTCACCTGCCCCTAGGTACATACGTGTTCTGTATGATGCCATTTGGGCTATGTAATGCACCTGCTACTTTTTAGCAGTGCATGCTAGCCATATTTTTCGATATGGTAGATGAGTACCTTGAAGTCTTCATAGATGACTTCTCGGTCTTTTGTGAATCTTTTGATGATTGCCTCCTTCATCTGGTCCAAATCCTCAGGTGGTCCATTGATGTGAACCTGATTCTTTCCTGGGAAAAGAGGCACTTCATGGTTCCTAAGGGCATAGTCCTAGGACATCTTATATCTGAAAACAGCATCCAAGTTGACCAGGCTAAGGTAAATTTGATTTCCAAACTACCTGTGCCTAGCTCGATCAAGGACATCTGATCTTTCCTAGGGCATGTCGATTTTTACAGTCGATTCATTCCCGATTTTTCCAAAATCGTGTGCCCCCTGATAAATCTTATGTCAAAGGACACTCCATTCGAGATAACTAATGAGTGCATTCAAGCGTTTGAGATCTTATGTGATCGAGTCACCTAAGCACCTATCCTACAATCCCCTGACTAGTCTCAACCCTTTGAGATCATGTGCGATGCATCTGACTATGCAGTAGGTGCAGTGCTTGAGTAGAAAATCGATGGGAAACCTATGGTCATCTACTGTGCTAGCAGGACACTTGACGAGGCTCAGTGTAACTACATAGTTATTGAGAAAGAACTATTGGTTGTAGTATTTGGCTTGGAAAAATTCAGATCATACCTTCTGGGATCCCGTGCCATCATCTACTCAGATCACATTGCAGTGAGGTACATACTCGCGAAGAAGGACATGAAACCTCGACTAATCCATTGGATCTTGCTGTTGCAAGAATTTGATCTTGAGATTCGTGATAAGGTGAAAAAATATAATGTGGTAGCTGATCACTTATCCCACCTTCCCTCTTCTATTATCAACCCTTCCGAACTTATCATGGAGCACTTTCTGGATGAGCACCTCCTGACTATTGGTACAAGACTTCCCTGGTATGCTGACATGGTGAATTACTTGGCATCCCACCATATTCCATCTGATTAGCCGAAGGCCAAGAAAGACAAATTACTTTCTGATGCCAAGTACTACATTTGGGAAGACTCGTACCTCTTCCACATTGATGCTAATCAAATTATCAGACGTTGTGTTCCGAAAGCGAAAATACAGGACATCTTGTCCTTCTGCCATGACTAGGCCTATGGTAGACACTTCTCTGAACATAAAACCGCAGCTAACGTCCTCCAGTGTGGCTTTTATTGGCCCACAGTCTTCAAGGACGCACAAGATTACTATAAGGCATGCAGTTGTTGCCAGACCTTGGGCAACATGAGCCACTGTGATATGATGCCTCTACAGCTAATTCTCGTGTGTGAAATCTTCGATATTTAGGGGATTGATTTCATGGGCCCCTTCTCTAAATTCGATGGCTTTGAGTACATTCTCCTCGCTATGGACTAAGTGTCCAAATGGATTGAAGCCATCCCGATTCGAACTAATGATCATAAGGTGGTAATCAAGTTCATTCATCAACACATCTTTTCTTGGTTCGGCATTCTACGTGCCATCATTTTTGATGGAGGGACCCATTTCACGAATGCACAGTTCAAATCCCTGAGGACAAAGTACGGGGTGTCAAATCGAATCTCGACTCCTTATCACCCCCAAACTAATGGATTGGCTGAACTGTCAAACAGGGAGATTAAGAAAATCCTTCAAGTCACTGTTCGGCCTAATAGAAAGGATTGGTTGGCCTGCCTTCCGGAAGCTTTGTGGGCTTATAAGACCGCTCACAAAACCCAATTAGGCATGTCTCCCTTCAGACTTGTGTACGAGTAGGCTTGTCAACTGCCTGTTGAAATGGAGCATAAGGCCTATTGGGCAGTACAGAAGTGCAATCTAGATCTTTCAAAGGTTGGAACCCACCACTGATTACAAATGAGTGAGATCAAGGAACTATGCAATGACGCGTATGAGAACTCCTGAATCTATAAAGAGCGGGTTAAGGCCTTTCTTGATAAACACATCTCGCAAGACTTTCTAGCCTGGTCAGAAAGTACTCCTCTTTGATGCCAAACTTAAACTCTTCCCAGGAAAACTTAGATCAAAGTCGATTGGACCATTTTTAGTCCGATGTGCATTTGGAAATAGAGCTATAGAAATCAGTGAACTCAGCCGTGATTCTGAACCTTTTGTCGTGAATGGTCAAAGACTCAAATCATTTGTCGAACTCGCTGACATGAACTTGGCTACATTATCTTTTGATCTCCATTCTCCTTGAGTTCCTTGCGCCCAGCTGATGGCATTAAACTTGGCACTTAATGAGAGGCAACCCGTCATCTTTTGAAAAACCCGAAACCCTTTTGACATATCTCTTTGCTGAATTCATATTGCACTTTAGGGTTTGTCCATTAGAATAACTAACTCCACCTTTGGTACTTGTATCAAAGCTTAAAATTGTCCGCAACATTCATCCTGACCCTTCCACCCACCCTTTTACCCTGTTCTAGTGTATGATCTAAGCTAAACTCGAACCTACCTAATTTACAATAAGGGCATTGCAAATCGTAGGCATGGGGGGTATTAAAGTGCAAAACACTGTGAAAATCAAATCACAAAAGGGTGTCATAAAGAAAAAAGGGAGGTTGAGAGAAAAGAAGATCCATTTGAGCTCAATGAAGAAAAAGGAGGGAAGGAAAAGAAAATGAAAGAGAAAAAAGGAGTAAAAAGAAAAACAAAAAGAAGGAACGATGAATGCAAGGTTGTTTTAGGAGAGACTGGTGTGCGTTATGCAAATTGTAAATGAGTGCTGGTCCCTCATACATTTATGGGAATCTATTTTGTAGTGTCCCCTACTATTCTTTTTTAGATGATGAATAAAATGCCCTTCTAGATTGCTATCGTGATTCGATAGCTTTCCTTTCTTTTTTTAAAAAAAAAGAAAACAAAAAGAAAAAGAAGGAAAGTCCCTTAAAAATAAATATGGAACTTACCTAACTTCTAGGTTGGATCGAATGATGAATTAAGACCTGTAAGGCTAAAACTTAAGGAATTAGTGGTGAATACCGACCTTAGGCCTCTTGGATCTGTTCTAAGGTTTAAACACTCAAGTACTTGTCAAGATCTAGATTAGTCATCAAGAGGATGAGGAAAATGCAAAGCTTATGTGTTAGGTCTAAGGCTTAGGGATTATTCAACCTTGTTACCTGACCTCTAGTTTGTGGGACTCGGTAACTTAAGCACCCTAAATCACACATAGTCTAGTTCAGTGTGCTTAAATATGAAATCTTGCCAAAAAGCATTCATGTTGTTCTGAAAATGGTCCTAAGATCTAAATTAGGAGTGGCTCAAAAACATAAGTTGATTGGTTGAGTTCTTGGCACGGAGAGGTGGGAAGTTCCCCTCGAAGATGCACAATAACATATCATCTCCTCGGTGCTTGTCTCCTAGGATATCTACATATCCTACTGGGTCCTTCTAGGCCTTCAGCATCCTTACCTTCAGAACTCTCGCAGACCTTCTTTCTGAACCGAACCAATTTTTTTTCCTTTTAACCAAAAATTAGTTTTTTTATTGGCGGCTTGGACCGATCGGGGATACACAGCACCCCTCTCAGGGTGGGACCAAACCCTACTAGGTCTAAGCCTGGTTTATTTTAGTTTTGATTTATTTCTGGTTCATAGTCTTGAGCCAAACCTGCTCATGGCCTCCCAGGCCCAGCTCATGCCCTCGGGCTCACACTTGCACGCCCACAGGCGCACACACACCCGGGCACACACGCGCCCACACACACACCCAATGCACATTCGTAACCTTGCGCCATGCACTGCCAACTAATGAGGCCATATCAAAAAAATGTTTTATACCCATGCGGCCACTCAGATTCTATCGAGGTGGGACTAAGTTTCCCCCTCCTTGACCAAACTTCAAACGATGATTTCTCCCAGCTCAAAGCTCCTTTCCAAGCGAATAAAAGCTTGTTGGAAAGATCTTGAGTTGTTCTATACAATTGAAGTGTCAATTTGATACAAAGGGGAAGCTAAACTCTTTGATTTGAAAGGCGAAGGTTCTGTTTTGTCTATGTTCAAAATGGCTTGCAGAGTGAAGTTTCACCTCTAAGTCCACAAATTGGACTTTGACTTCCAGATGAAGTGCTAAATAGGTTCAGAGGTTAATTCCGCAGCTGCTGGTGAAGGTTTAAAACTCTCAGGAGCTTCAGGAGATGTACAGAAGCTAAAAGCTTCTCAAGGAGCTTCAAATCTGTAATTTACACTCTGAAAAGTCCTAACAGACAACTAATGACCTAATGAATCAAATTAAACAACCTCTAGAGGTTGTTACAAATCCATCTAGGCAGATTTTGCATTCAAATCTCATCACAACACTACTGTCGTCAGATTGGGTTCAAAAGTAACCTAAACTGACAGAAATCAAATTCTATATTATATAAACCATCAGAGCTCATCCAAAACTCATCTAAATCTTTCACAATCATCTCAGCAACAATTTGAACTCATCAATTCATCTAATTGAATCCAGAATCCAAGGATCAAACTCAAGTTTGATTGTAAAGCCTCGAATTTTGATTTTCCGAGTTAAACCTTTTCAGTTGAAATTAAAGCTTAAAATATCTTCCCTTCAACTTCAGGAACAGGTTCAGACCCTTAAATTGGTGTTTCAACTAAAGTTCCTAGGGTTCCAGGCTCATCGTTTGAGATTGAAAAGGTGTTTGTTCGTTAGGATAAATCAAAGCTTATTACAGTGGTTTAATCATAGAAATGAACTCAGGGTACAGCACTGAAACTTTCCGACCTCTTAATTGCGGCTGAAACCTAACTGTCAGACTTCTCCAACTCTACTGGAGTTGGAGAAGATGAAGACCTATCAACAACTCCAAACACTAAAATCTCAATTTAAATGTCTCAACATGATCAGTAAACCTCAAATCAAAGTTCTGGAGCTTCACACCAAGTTTAATAGGCTGAAGAACTTATTTTGACTCGCCGGAGTTCCGGTGAGTCCAGAAAAAGGTGAAATGTATACAGATGATGTGAAATTATGCCATTAACAATTCAAAAAGCTTCCTGAGGTCACAAGGAACCTTAGGAACAAATTAATTCCTTCAATTGCTCATTAAAATAAAGATTTAATAGTGAATTCATTTTAGAGAAAATCTGAGTTGGATTAGGCTCAGGACTTGTTTTCCCACTCAATTGAGTGGAGAAAACAAGTCAACGGATAATTGCGATAGTATATATATAGTTAATTAATGACTTGAACTACTCCTGAGCCGCCATTGACAGCGAGCTCACGAGCTTAATTAAAATTGGGCGTTTACATTATAGGGGGTAATTATTGAAATTAAAGTGTGGAATAGGGTCCTTAGGTGATGAATGAATGATGGAAGACCCAGTGAAGGTGGAATTAGCTCAACTACTGCTGCCATGGACAGCAGGAGTAGTTGGTGGAGGTGAAGGTGGTTTAGGCGATTAAATGATCAATTCAGTAATTAAGGACTATAGAAATGTTCATGGAAGATTCAAGAAGGTGAATGGTGACTTAAAAAGACAAAATCATTGCTCCTGACAAGCTCAAGGAGCTCGTCGGAGTTGAGGCAGACGAGTGCTAAATCTAAGATTATGATAAACGTTAGTTTATCATCATTCTTATGCACTAAAACAAACCTAGCTCTTGGGATTTTACTCCGCAAATGGGTTTTTGGGCTGCATTTAGCCATTAACTAGGTTAGGCATGCATTGCATTTTCTTTTGTTGTTTTAATGTGTTTTTGTGAGTGTTAGGGATGAACAGATATACAGATCCTTAAAACCCTAGCACTCAAGAAGGTAATTGGTGAAGAAGGAGCTCAGACTAGCTGGAACTCAGCTTGATCCAGCTCACCACAGTTGGAACCTAGCTCACGTGGACTAGGGTTAGCTCATCCCAGCTCCATTCAACTAATCTTAGCTGAATGGTAGCTCAAGAGAGCTCATCTTAGCTCACCCTAGCTCAGGTCAGCTTAGATCTAGCTCAACTCAGCTGAGTCTAGCTCATCTCAGCTCCCACTAATTCACAGGGAGCTCTAGCTAGCTCAACTGAGTTGATTGGAGTTCACCCCAGCTTAAATCCAGCTACATCCAGCTCCACTCAACTCTAGCCAGCTGAAGAAGAACTCATCCCAGCTCAGGAAGCTCAAGTCCAGCTCCCGGGGACCTAACTTAGCTCAAGCTAATTGAACTAAGCTACCTTAGCTGTCTCAACCAGCTCAATCGTCCCCGGGAGCACTAGACCCAGCTCACCTCAGCTCCATTCAATAGAAGCCAGCTCACTTTAGCTTGGTTTAGTAGCTAGCAAAGAACTAGCAAGCTAAGCTGGCTAGAGTAGCCCCATGTTGACCTCTTCAGCGGCTGCCTGCTCCACTTCAGCTCTAGATTCTTCAGAACCAGCTCCTCCCTCCAAACCCTAGCTCCAACACCTCCTCCTCTACTCCTCCATTAGCTAAGCTAGCTTATATTAGCTTAGCTATGCTCCAACTTCCTTGTCTTGTACCACCCAAAAACCCTACCTAACAACTCCACCAACTAGCTCCACCTAAGCTCCACATAAGCTAAACCTACTTGGCGCCAACCTAGCCTACCCACCACCTCCAAAAGACACCTAAAAATGGTGCCAAAACCACCCTAACTACCCCCTTGTTGGCGCTACTTTTCCCTCCAAAAATCCCCTTCATCTCCACCACACATCTCCCCTTGAACCCATCTCCACCCTCCACATAATCCCACCTTCTAGAAACCTCAAAGTTGGCGCCAACCCATGGCACCTCTCCATGGTTGGCACCACTTTTAGGTGCCTCTTGACCAACCCTAACTACCCCCCTTACACCCCTTAGGTGGCGCCAACAACCCTTAACCCTAGGATCATCTAACCACCTCCATCCTTCCATCTTAGCCCTCCATTTCAAGAGGCACCTTAACCCCTCATCCTACCCTATAAAAAGACCACTACCCACCACCATTCAAGGCATCCTTGGCTAGCAAATTCACTCTCATATTCCACTTAGAGCCCATGCCCAAGAGAGAAGAAGAATAAGAAGATTAAAGGGATATTCTGTCCCTTTGGTGCCTTCCCCTCTTCCCTTCTCTCTTGAGCCACGCTAGCCAAAGGAGAAGCTAGGCAAGGAAGATCTTTGGAGGAGATCTTGAAGGTGGTCCACGCCACCTTGGAGGAGCTTTTGAGGGCGGTGCATGCCCACCCCTTGGAGGAGAGCATTGAAGGTGGTAGCATCCACCTTGGAGGAGCTCTCAAGGAAGGAGAAGAAGGAGGCCCTCTTTTCAAGCCAAGGAGCAACTAGGCTTGGTGTAAGAAGACTCCCTTCTTCACCAATTTTTGCAAGAGGATTTGTGTTTCTTTTATTGCTTTTAGATTTTTTCATTTCTAGTAGAAGCATTCCTCTACTTGTTTTGGAAAAAGAACACAAATTCTAGTTAATCAAATTGCCTTCTTTTTACTTTCTATTGCAATTGTTGTTTTGGTTCTAGCACTTGTTTCACGACTTCTTCCTAATTACTCTAGGCCTCCACTTGCCTAGAGTGAGCTTAGGAAGAGGATATATCTATCTCTTAAGTTTTAGTTAAGTAATTATAGGTGTTAGTACTTTCCACTACAATTCGCATTTTGCCCTCGTCTTTTCAAAACAAAAAAAATTACATATTTAAAATACCAAAAAGAAAGTTGAGACCTATTTTGTAAGCAAGAGAATTAATTTTGCAAACTTTTGGCCTCCTTGGATGACCCTAGATACTCCCACTATCTAGGATACAAATTTAAAAGCATATGCGAATTCGCGTGTTACAACGATATTAAAAACCCACTTTTACAAATCACGCGATATTTCGCATCACATTACAGCTACCTAAGCTACCTAACTAACTAACCTAACTAAACTACCTACCTAATCTACTGTTACATGGACGAAGGGGATAGAGGATCTTCGTCGATGGCTCATAATGGAGGAGGAAATCAAAGGGTTGTCGAAAGATCTCCGACGGGCAGTTGTGAGGTGAAGTAGAGGAGAGCTCCTAGTCAGCACTTGCGTCAGAAGACTCGGCTGACTTTGGCGGAGGTCCAAAGCTATTGAAGATGGATGGAGGAAGTTGGATGAGGTGGAGGAAGTTCGTTGGAGTTTGGAGAGAATAGCCTATCGAAGTCAGCTCAGTGAAGAAGAAGGAAGGGAGCCAACTTGGTGGAAATTGAAGGTGTGAAGGGGTATTTATAGGTGACGGCGACTGAGAAGGAGGTGGAATCTGGATGGAGAAGTGGCTAGGAGGGGAGTAACCACTGACGTCTTCTCCGATGCCGGTGAGGTTATCTCCAACCTTAAATTAGGATTATAGCATCATCCAGACCGGTGGATGAAAAAGAGATGGTGAGCACAAGCTCCAGGAGCTTGGAGAAGAAGGGATGACTTCAGATGGGCGGTGATTAGGCGGTGGACGCACCTTCTGTTGTCAGCCATCCAGACGGTTGAAGAAGGAAAGGAGAAGAAGTTTAGGGACTTGTTCGTAGTGAAAACTGAGGACCTAAATGGAGAATAAGGGCCCGATTGAACTAAAACATAATGACTAAAATGTAAACTCAGGTTTTCAAGGTTTGTTTCAATTTAAATCTTTTTCAACTTTTTATATATGATTATAAATAAGACAATTATTATATTTAGACCTTGAATTTACATTTTTGACCTTGTTAGATTAATTTATTTAATTAGATAATGTTACTTAAGTTATTACATACTTAGGTATACATTATACTTAAACTAGTTAACACATTAATTAAATGAATTATTGATAATATTTTGAGTCCAATTATTAATTAAATTATTAATAATATTAATTGGATGATAATATAACATTTTTAACTTATTTTAAGGTCATTTACTATTTGTCCCTTATTTAATAATTAACCCATATATTCACATATTTCTAGCTAATTACTAGGAAGACTAGATAATTAGGGGTAATTAGAGACCATGATAAGCTTCTTATCATACCCCCAAGCCAAAGTTTTGCTAGTCCCTAGCAAAATTAACTAAGAATATGATGATTTAAAGAACTTGAGTTTAAATTAATATAAATAAGAACCAAGTAGAGGAAAGCTTAGGTTAGAAAAAACTTTTTAGATTTAATATAAATAACTAATATACAGAGCATTCTGTGAAAATTCCTTACTTAGACTTAAACTCAAAACATTTTCAAAACACACTCTATTAAAAATAGAGTTGTTAACAAGAATTTTATCAAAATTAGAATCTCAAAAATTACTTATTCTTTGTAACTATTCTTAACCCTTAAAACTTAGAATTCAAACTATTTTAAGAAAACAAAACCTAAGAGTTGGAAATTAAATTTTGACTCAAAAACTCAATAGACTTAAGTTAATCCTTTGTTTATGATATTTGATTTCTATCAATCTAAGTTTAAGCAAATTAACCAGATATTCATCATTAATCAAACTTAGAGTAGTAAAACTTTAATCTACTAGCCTACACTAAGGACAAACTTCCAGACCTAGGATTTTGTCAATCCTTCTCCTTTAGATCTCAATTGTAAATCCTCAAAACCTGATTTCTTGGGCTTCATTGCCTAATACCAAGGTTCAGTGGCTATGATTTTAAAACATCTGTGCTTTGTGAAGAGAGTTGTCCTAAAGGCATCCAAATTTACAAAAATCCAGATCTTAAGACATCAATTTCCAATCCAGATTATTCCAATTCAAGCCTTTGTCTTAGCCTTACTCAGGTTTGGTTGCTTTCTCCTCACCAGTTTTCTATCCCAAGGTTAACACTTTTTGTGTATATCTCCCCGGTGGACCACTGGGTCTCTTATTCCTAATTTTTATCTCCATATTTTTTTCAACTTTTTCTATAGGTTAGAACACCCATATGTATCGAGGTGTTCTTTTATTTGATGGAAGGAAGGTAGCATCTATTTATACCGAGATGCTTTATTTTTATGGAAAAACTGCATAAGTACCAATTTATAGAGAGGTACTTAACTGTAGGGTGTTTTATTTTTATTTTTTTATTTTTCTCCTCCTTCTCATTTTTCTTACTAACTTTATTCTCCAAATCTTTTTTCTAGGTGAGTGGCACGTCCTTCACCCTTTTGTGAACCGCCCTGCGGAAATCCTTAGACTAAAGAGGACTTAGAATCGATCTCTTAATCTTTGTGTTTTCGCGGTCTCAGATGCCAATAAGACAATTCTATGTGTGTGATTTTAGATGTTTTGGTTACTTAGCTCTCAAACCAGAGCTTAGACAACAAAGCCATTCATTCTCAGGTTCTTTAAATTTTTAGTTTCCTCCTATAGGATCTGTCAAGACAAAAATTCCCAAGTCTAGCCAAATGTCCTTAAGTTGATTAAGCTAACTATAGCTTGATAGACTTGAAGACTAAGATTCTACTAACTCTCTACTTAATTAACTCTGAATATCTGGCCTTTTTACTTAACTTTATGAAAAAATCAAATATTCAAAAATCAAAAGGATTACTTAATCTAATTGATTAAAAAGTTACAATTTAATTCTAAAACTTAAGTTTAAAACGTAATACACCTTAGTTTCTTAATTTCAGGGTAAGAATCGAAAAACACAGCTTTAAGGTTTAAAGATTTTAACAAATAAAATCTTGTTTTAAAAGATTGCAAATAAAAGTGTGTTTTTACAAAATGTTAAAAGTAAAAATCTAAATAAGAATTTAATGCTCTTATATATATACTATATATATTCTTTATATATATATATATTTTGGTTTCTGACCTAAAAGAAAAATTAAGCTCTTAATATATATATATTTTCTTCTTCTTTTCTTTATTCTAGATGAAAATACCCCTTTTATTATAATTTTTATAATTTTTTAATTTCCAAATTTTTGTATTTATATATTTTTGTTTTTATGTTTTATAAAATTTTCCAATTTTTATGAATTTTCCAAAATATTTCAAATTTTTTATGAAATTTTTTATTTTGAAAATTTTTTAGAATTTTTTGGTATTTCTATTTTTTTTTTAAATTTCGTGGGTATTTAATTTTTACGTGTTTTTTTTATATTTTGTCTATAGATACACTTGGAGTGAAAAGTTCACTTCACACCCCCCCAAGTCAAGATTTTACAATGTCCTCATTGTAAGAAGGGTGAAAAGATATTGCACTTCGTTTAGTGTAAGGTGATGGAAGGAGTCGGATAGAAGAGATCAAAGATCTATGTGCAGATGATTTCAAGTCTGACTAAAGGTCAGAGTGGATAGTCGGACTAAATGAAGGTAATTAGTGTAAGATGAAGTGAAAAAATCAGAAAAGTGTATGGAGAAATAAAAGTGTAGAAAGCAGGAAACAACTATGTACAATATGGATGGATAGTGGCAAACCCTAATGGAGCATGTAACAGTCTCCAACAAGACCCAAAGGATGTGTTTCCAAGAAAGGTTTTAAACGTTGACCATTAACTTTGAAGGGTTGATCCTTGTTGGGTTCGATGATTTTGACAGCTCCATTGTCAAAGACTCTCACAACAATAAATGGCCTTGTCATTTAGACCTAAGTTTCCTAGGGAAGAGCTTCAAACGGGCATCAAAAAGCAACACCTTCTGACTAGGTGTAAAAGATTTGCAAGAAATATATCTATCGTGGAAGGCTTTAAGTTTTCCCTTATATAGCTTTTAACTCTCATAGGAATCATGACGTAATTCCTCAAGTTCGCTAAGCTGCAACATACGATGATCACCAGCTTTCGCGAGGTCTAAATTACAGGCTTTAATTGCCCAATAGGCCTTGTGTTCAATTTCTACGGGAAGATGACAGGGTTTCCCATAAACAAGTCTTTATGGTGACATGCCTATTGGTGTTTTATGGGCAGTCCTATAAGCCCACAAAGCTTCATCTAAATAGGAAGACCAATCCTTCCTATCGGGTTGGATTGTCATTTGAAGGATCTTTTTGATCTCCTGATTAAAGACCTCAGTTTGCCCATTAGTCTGGGGATGATAAGGTGTAGAAATATGATGTGTGATCCCATATTTTTTAAGTAGATTTTTAAACTGGGCATTAATAAAATGGGAACTGCCATCGGAAATAATGGCACGAGGTACCCCAAAATGAGCGATAATATGACTCTGTATAAAAGGAATGACAACTCGATGATCGTTTGTGCGTGTGGGTATGGCTTCAATCCAACGAGAAATGTAATCAACAACAAGTAAAATGTATTCGAAGCCAAAAGGAGACGGAAACAGACCCATAAAGTCTATACCCCAAATATCAAAGATTTCACAGACCATAATCAGGTTTAGAGGCATCATGTCTTTTCGTGACATGCCACCAAGAGTTTGGCAGCGACTACATGCCTTACAATATGTCTGTGAATCAGCAAATAAAGTGGGCCAATAAAGCTCGCATTGCAGAATTTTTGCAGCGGTCTTTCGACCAGAAAAATGACCACCACAAGCCTGGTCATGACAAAAAGAGATGATAGAATCAATCTTAGAAGAAGTGACACAACACCTGATGATTTGATCATTACAGAGTCGGAAAACATATGGATCTTCCCAAAAATAATATTTGGCTTTTGCTTTGAGTCGTGATTTGCGATTCCCATCCTAGTCTGGGGCGAATTGATGTGTAACCAAATAATTAACAATATCTGCATACCAAGGAAGATCTGAGGAGATAGTCAAAAGATGTTCATCCGGAAAGTGTTCAGTAATTGGAGGAGATGATTCAATAGTATCAGAAGGAAGGCAGGAAAGGTGATCGGCAACAACATTCTGTCATCCTGCCTTGTCACGAATTTCTAGGTCAAATTCTTACAAAAGCAAGATCCATCTGATCAACCTAGGTTTTGTGTCCTTTTTGGATAGAAGGTGTCGGATAGCTGAGTGATCAGAGTACATAATGATTCGAGATTTGAGTATATAAGATCTGAACTTTTCTAATCCAAATACTATTGCTAGTAATTCCTTCTCTGTAACTATGTAATTCCTTTGTGTCTCATTCAAAGTTTTACTAGCATAGTAAATTACTACCGGATTCTTCTCAACTTTCTGTCCCAAAATAGCTCCTGTTTTATAATTTGATGCATCACACATGATCTCAAATGGTAAATCCCAATTAGGTGGTTGCAAGATCAGAGCCTGTGTAACTCTGTCTCTTAATGTTTTAAATGCTCAAATACACTCCTCACTCATCTTAAAAGTAGCATCCTTTGTGAGGAGGTTTATGAGTGGTCGGGCAATTTTTGAAAAATCAAGTATAAATCTCCTATAAAATCCCACATGCCCGAGAAATGATCTAATGCCTTTGATCGAGTCAGGAATTGGAAGATTTGCAATTTGATTGATCTTAGCTCGATCTATTTGGATACCTCGCTCAGACATGAGGTGGCCAAGTACAATGCCCTTTGGAATCATAAAATGGCTCTTCTCCCAACTGAGGACAAGGTTCACTTCTATACATCTCTTAAGAACCTTCAACAAATTATCCAGACAAATATCAAATGTTTCCCCAAAGACTGAAAAATCATCCATAAAAACCTCCATATATTCACCCATCATTTTAGTAAAAGTGGCTAACATGCAACGCTGAAAAGTCGCGGGTGCGTTGCAAAGCCCAAATGGCATTCCTCGGAAAGTAAAAGTTTCGAAGGGGCAGGTGAAAGTCGTTTTCTCTTAATCTTCAGGATAAATTGCTACTTGATTATATCCGGAGTAACCATCTAAAAAGTAGAAGAACCTATTACCAGCTAATCTCTCAAGGATTTGATCAATGAATGGCAAAGGAAAATGGTCCTTCTTTGTAACTATATTCAGCTTATGATAATCAATACAAACCTGCCATGAATTCGCAATTCGTGTAGGAATGGTTTCTCTAGATTCAGTCTTAATTACGGTGAATCCTGCCTTTTTAGGTACCACTTGAATTGGACTCACCCAAGGGCTATCAGATATGGGATATACAATATCAACATCTAGCCACTTGATTATTTCTTTCTTAACAACCTCCTTTAAATTCAGATTTAGATGTCTTTGAGCTTCTCTTGAAGGTCGTGCCCTATCTTCAATATAGATACGATGAGTACAAAAATTGGGGCTAATCCCAGTGAGATCATGTAGAGTCCACCCAATTTCCTTCTTGTGATTTTGAAGAACCTTGATCAATTTGGATTCTTATGATTTAGAAAGATAGAGTTGATAATTACAGGATATGTTTGATCATATTCGAGATAGACATATTTAAGATTATCAGGCAATGGTTTCATTTCTAGTACAGGAGTAGAATCAACAGCAGGATTTGGGGTGAGATTTTTGATTGCGAGAAGTTTGTTAGATGAGTCATAAGATTCAGATTCAGGATTGAGTAAAGATTCTAATAATTGGATTTCGTTGTTTTGAGGGTATGGGATATCAAAAGGTGTGCTCTCTAGTTCTAAGGAACTAATGTCATCCTCAAAAGCTGCAATAGATTTGATTTCCTCAATCCAATCACAATCCAATCCACTAGAAGCTCTAAATATATCTAACTTAATTGTCTTCTCCCCAAATTTCAATTCAATCTTTCCAGATTCATAATCAATGTTGGCCTTTGCAGTGGGCAAAAAGGGTCTCCCTAAGATAATTGGGGTATCTCTAAGGTGTTTGGGTACTTCCATATCAAGGACAATAAAATCTATTGGGAAATAAAAATCCCGAACTCTTACAATTACATCCTCCAACATTCCCTTGGTGACTTAATAGATCTATCGGCTAATTGTAAAGTCACATTGGTAGACTTAAGGTTTTCTATGTTGAAATGTTTTACCAAAGATAAAGGAATGAGGTTAATAGATGCTCCTAAATCTAGGAGGACTCTATCAAAACACTGACCCCCAATTATACAGAAAATAAATGGAGATCCTAGGTCTTTCTTTTTCAAAGGAAGTGTACTTGAAATTATAGAGCTCACATGCTCTAA
Source organism: Thalassia testudinum (assembly GCA_037157565.1). NCBI lineage: Eukaryota > Viridiplantae > Streptophyta > Magnoliopsida > Alismatales > Hydrocharitaceae > Thalassia > Thalassia testudinum. Next base: position 180,318,485 of record JAZHRO010000024.1, on the reverse strand, counting down.
AAGTACCACAGTGCTTCCTTTATTCGGTTTACGCTTAGGAGTACACAACTCCTTAAGAAATCTCGCACAAGTTGGAATGTGTTTGATAGCATCTAGGAGTGGGATATTAATGTGTACCTGTTCAAAAATTTTAATTAAATCTTCATTTAATTTAACAGGTTGTTTTTGTTTCTTAGTCTTCTTCAAAGCTTCAGGAAATGGGGCGTGGATTTTCTGTTCTACTGAGGTATTTCCCAGATCTCGCGAATTAGCGGGAATTGCGGGATCGGGTTCTGCACCTCTTTCAGGTGTAGAAACAGGGGTCGTTCTAGATGTACTAGGGTATTGGGATAGGTTCCTTGGATAAACTGGATCCCTAGTGGAAGTTCCACGGTGAGTTGTAACAGAGTTAATACCCACATGAGAAGAGGAAGATAATGAAGAAGAAGATGCTTGTTGATTTTGGAAAGATGAATTAGAGATCAAAGGTTGATTTGAAAATGATTGCTGTTGATTAAGATATTCAAAATCATGATTAGCAGAGGGTGGATTCGGATTTTGATTTAGATTTGAATTCAGGGGTAATTGATTAAGGAGATGGACATGTCCCTGATTCGAATTTTGCACTCCCAGGTGTTGTCCCTGCTGGATATTCTTAGGGTTTGGAATTGGTTGGGATGGAAGGGCCCCTAGCTGACGAGATTCAGCTAACTACGTGATTTGGCCCCTAAGATTAGCCAACTCTGCCGAACATTGCCGTTGGACTTCAACAAGAGCCTCAGCATTTTGTCGCTAGCTCTCTGTCACAGCTGGCAAAATCTGGTCAAGCTATGAATCTCTATTTGGCCCTACGGGGTTTTGCGAACCCACGTAAAATGGCCTCGCATTAGGTTGCTGAAACAACAACGTAGGCGAGTTTTTCCTGGTCTGAGTCAGATATGATGGTCTTTGTGAATGGTTAGACCAAGAGAAATTAGGGTGATTACGCCATCCAGGATTATAGGAATTAGAATGTGGGTTTGATCTTGGTGCATATCCCTGAATGGCATTCAAATCTAAAGGATAAGGCATGTTTTCCACAAAAATAGGAGATGGGGAAAAAGGTGGGAAAGATTGTGGGACAAAGGTCCCTCCTTGGGTTGGTGTAGGAGTAGATAGGAAACCCAAGGAAGATGGATCTCTAGAATCCAGATTATTCACAAATTCCCTCCCCGTGGGAATTTGCAAAACAGGTGAATCCGTGGAATTTTGCGTAGTAAGTAGAGGTGTAAGAGTTTTCATAGTGTTTCGGACCTCATCGAGATGCTTTGCTACGATGTCGACCTTGTCCAGTTTCTCTACAATAATTTCCAATCCTTTGAACTGGACGGATTATCGATCTCGTGAATGCCCTTATGCGGATTTTGATGTGCTGTATTCATACCCCACGTAAATTGTGACATGGATGCATTGTTGATCGAGTTCTCCGCCATCCCTTCAAATAATTCTGAAGCGGATTCTGCATCGCGATTGAGAAAGTTCCCTCCACAAGAGGCATCGACTAGATTGCGAATGCCCTCTTGCAATCCATAATAGAAGATATGCATTAGTTGCCAACGAGGGATGTCATGATGTAGGCATTTCCTTTGTAATTCATGAAAGTGTTCCCACACTTCATGAATTGGTTCTCCTTGATTTTGATTGAAAGTTGTGATTGCTCATCTTAAAGCATTTGTACAACAAATAGGAAAGAATTTCTTCAAGAATGCAGATTCAAGTTCAGCCCAAGTTGAGATTGGTCTTGCTAGAGTTCTATACCAATATGCTGCTTTATTTTTAAGGCTAAAGAGAACATTTTCATAAGTAGGATTTCCCTATTTTGATTTCGAGGTCCAAGAGTTTGAGATAGATTTTTAAGATCTTCAATATGTTGAAATGGATCCTCGGATGCAAATCCGTGAAAATGTGGGATTAGACCTATAATGTTTGGCTTCAATTCTGGATCATTTTTCCCAATGGGAATCCTAACATTAGGCTCTACTTGTGCATTAGATGGATTATAATAGTCTTTGAGTAGAGGCCTTGGACGAGGAATCGGTAAATCAGGAAGGTCAAAACCCGCCTCAGGTTGAGGTGGAGGATGGGTTTGAAGATTCTGTAAATTATTTAAGGCTGCTGTTAAAAGATTAATTTGTCGATTTTGTTCAAGCATCCTAAGATTCTGATTCAGGAGAGCCTCATGAATGTCAAAAGGCAGCATCTCCCCCTGACCAGAAGAAGAAGGGATCTCGGGATTTTGATTTTGTAATTGATCCATAGAAACAGACGAATCAGATGGGAATTTAAGTGGTTACTTATCTGCAACTGGCTTAGGATCACCTGTCAAAGGAGTTACAAGAGGTGGATGCAAGGATCACCTCCCGTGCATAAAACGAAAAGAATGTGCAAAGGCACACCGACACCACCAGAAATAAACGGAAACAAAAACCCGCAAAACAACGTGAAAAAATAGGTTTTTCTCTTCTTTCAAAGGAAAGAAGAGAGTCCTAGAATACGCAAAAATACTTTGAACACAAACAAGTATAGAATCAGTATCAAAATACGCATCCTATACCCGTGTCTACGCAAGTGCGTATCCTTAAAGCTTAAAGGTCTGAGGTCTAGGATCGAGACTGCTCACTACTGGCTCCCCGGGGCTCTAGTAGTGAGATAGACTTGTTGATCTTCAACCAAAGCCCTAAGAGGTGCAAAGAGGAGAGATAGAAAATTTAGACTCGTGTGACTCTAGTGATCGTGCTGTGTGCACGATAGCATGCAACAGACGATTGCGATAAAACCCGCATGCATTCTGCAAACAGATTTAAGTCACAGTTTTTATTATCCTCTTTTTTTACTTAATCATTTCAAAATATAATAAAAAGAATTAAAGTGACCGCTTTTTAAGTATTTTCAAAAAATATGTGGTCTTGATATTATTTCCAAGACAGGGATCTACGTGTTTTTTTCGCGTGTTTTCCCGTTGATGCGAGAAAAATAGTAGAAATCTTTCCTGAGTCAAATCGTAAAGAAACTAGCAGGTAAATGCACTCTTAAAAGTGTATGCCTATATCATGCTGCTGCTAATCAGAAAGGTATGTATTTTATAATTTTTAGCTAACTAAATGCAACAATTCAAACTAAACTAAAGACTAAGGAAAGAGTACTTACAATGGTATGTATAATGGAAAACTAAACAAAGAAAATCCGCCTTCTTTCCTGAGATTACCCGCAGAGGTAAACCTGAAAAGAAGATAGAAAACAAAACAAAAACAAAACTAATTAATACAAAACACAAAATAGTAATAATGGTGAATATAATTACAGTTACCTCCAATGGCACCATTAAAATGATTGTCAAACAAAATTCGTGCAAGGGAATGTTTTGGTGAATTAAAATAAAGCAAAATATAACCTCCCCGGCAACAACGCCATTAAAATGATTGTCCTCTTCTCAACACAGTTTATTAAGTTAATTGTGCTTAATTATGTGCAGAAGAAAGTAACTTAGGTCAACTTGAATTTGTGTTGATTGAGTAGTATAAGGTCAAGTTAACCTAATATTTTAGATTTTATTTCTTTTAACTGGTTGAGTCTAGGTCGTTCGCTGGGAGGCATAGCTTATTTAGAATTCACCATTAAGTCTAAGCTACTCATTGAAAGTATAATTAAGTTTATTTTAAGAACATGAACTTTGCTTAATGATTTCAAATTAAAAGAGTATGTTAAATTCCATAAGAAAATATATTTACATAAATGATCTTTAACAAGTAAACATGTTTATTTCTTTTTAATTCAAGAGATTAAGGCAATAGAAAGTATTTCTAATAAAAATATGCCTTATTACAACATTAAACTCAAAAAGGAATTAAAAATGTGCAAGAAATTAAACCATTTCTTTCTCTTCTCTTTTCTCTACCTCTCTTTTTCTTCTTCTTTTACCTTTCTCTCTTTCTTTCTCTTTTCTTTTTACTTATTTCTTAATCTCCTCTTAATCTTTTTCTTAATCTTTCTTGAGCTCACATCTTCTTATCTTTCTTTCTTCTCTTCCTTACTCTGCCTTTTCTGTTTAGTGTCTGTTCAACCTTCCTTCCTCTCTACGAATTCTCCCTTTCTTCTCCTTCTCTTCCTTTCCTTTCTTCTCTTTAGCCCTTGCCTGTTTACCTTTCTTCTCTTCTCTCTTCTCTGCCTTAGCATTTCTTCCTTCTGAGCCTTCAGCATCCTTACCTTCAAAACTCTTGTAGACCTTTGTTTGTACGCTTTTGTGGGGTTTTAAAGAATGTCACGTTGAAATATAGCCGACAAAACGTTCAAACAAATATAGAGAATTTTATTACTCAAAAAACTAGAGTATCTGAGGTCGAACACAGGGAGCAATCTCAGTACTTTTAAAACCAAAGAATACAACTTTTAAATGAAAACAATTGATTCAAAGAGAGAGAGAGTTATAAAAAGAATTGCTAAAAGAAAGCAGAATTGGACGTCTGATTTATTTATCAGACGTCTTAAAAGTAAGTCTTCTTTCTCTCTTCTTCCTTCTTCTTTTCTTCTGATCCACAGGTCTTTTTCTTCCTTGAACTTCTTTCTCTTCTCTTCTCTTTCCTGCGAAGGCTTCTTCTTCCTGCCTTTGTTTCTCTTCTGTCTTCTTCTTCCGTTTTGTCTGCAGTCCTTCTTTCTTCCTTGTCTTCTCTTCTTCTGCTTCTTCTTCCTTCTTCTCCTTGCGGCTAAGTCTCCTCTCTTCGCCGCCCGGCCTGCCTGCACACAGGGAAGCAAAACCTAACCCTTTCCCTCTACCCGAATGTCTCTCTCTCTCTATGCAATTTGCTCGAGGACACTCTCCCAGAGCCACGGGTATTCTGGTCGGATCTCACACCCAGGACCAGGCGCATCAGCAGGTGGGTGATGCGCGAGGAGTGCTCAGGTTAGGGTTGGGTCGGATCGGATCCTGCCAGATCCGCGAGGTGAAACCGCGGACGAGGCAGATAGGGGTTAGGTGAGGGACCTCACCCCTGTGCGTTCGGAGGCGATAAGCAGATAACACAAAAACACTTTAAACCATACCTGCGCGTTGCGTGTCACCGATGTGGGACTATCTGGCCTGCCCCAATTTCGCGTGCCCGCAGAGCTTTCTTCGTGCAATTGCCAAAGCTGCGGGCTTCGCAGCTCTACCAGCTGGACCCGAGGGCTTCGCACTGCTCGCGCGAATCTGCTGCGCCTGAAGCCTGGAAGACCTGACGCCTGGAGCTGCTGCGAAGCTGCTTGCTGCTTCAACCGTCCATGGCGGCAGGAGCTGAAACACTGTCCAACACAGGCACGGCCTATTGGCCTAATCAGACCAGCTGGGCACCTTCGCCGTGACACGGCGAAGGTGGTGAACGGTGCTGCAGGCCGTGGGATGGCCTAGGCATGCGTGCCTAGGTCAACCTGTGGCCGGAAGTGTGGGTGAGTTCGGGGTGCTATTGTGGAGGTGTGGAGTGGCAGTGGAGGGGCGGAGCTTCTGAGATGGTTCGCGAGCCGTGTGGAGGGGCGGAATGGTGGATGCGGCTCGCCGGAGGTCGGCCGGAGGCGAGGAGGATGGAGGTGGTCAGGCACTGTCGGGGGGCAATTAACTAAAATAACAGGGGGAAAAAAGAGAGAGGGAAAGATAGAGAAGGTATCTGGAGTGTTCTGGACGGGAGGGAGGCAGCAGAGCGGACGGCACGTAGCTGCCGTCGTCGGAGAAGAACCTTGAGGGAGAGAGCGGCGATGAGGACGAGGTCAGGAGAACGCGCGCCTGGTACTGCGCGACGCGGGAGAAAGAGGCAAAGTTGACTCTGCTGCTGGTATGGCAGCAGAGCGACGAGAAGGAGGGGAGGAGGTCGCCGGAGCTTGCGGGTCTCTTGGCCGGAGATGGAAGAGAGGAAAGTTTGGGGGAATCTCCGCCAATTCAAGTCTGAAGATCTGCGGTCGGGTCTGAAGATCCTTTTATAGGTGTTGGCCGAACCTTCTAGTGCGTGGAGGGCGCGCAATCACCTCCGCCGGCTCGTCGGAGAAGGAAAGAAGGTGGATACCCAAATCCCTCGTGCGTTCGCACGAGGGATTGGGTTCACACCAGAGATCGTGATTGGCTTTAGATGGAAGGGAATTCCTCAGAGAATCTCCCTTCCATTTCTGGGAGGGAATCTCTGAGGGATCAGAGAGTAATCCCTCTCTAAACCTCGCCGGAGATCGGTTCTTCCCTAACAATGGCGGCAGGACCTGATTGCAAAGGTGGCGAGGAACTTAGGGGGCTCTCTGCAATGATTTTCAAAAGATAGGGACCAAGTTGTGATTTGGGTGTACTAAATTGCAAAGTAGGTCAAGCTGACCTCCCCTTAGGTCCAAATTTTGGTACAAACCTAATTTGGACCTAAGGAATCAAATGGTGAAGTTGGATTTTAGGTTTGACCTCGTTTGACTGGACATTTTGCATAAAAACCTAAATTAGGTTACTTGAAGAGCTAGGACCCTAATCTAGGTCAAACTGGGTTCCAAAGGCCAAATTAAGTGTTCTAAACCCTCGAGGATATTTTTCCATGATTTTTAGAGGGTTTAATTGATTTTTATCCTGACCAAAACCTTGTTAATTTAAGCGGGTATATTTTAGGGTTACCAAATGTCATTTAATTCGTAGATTGCACATAAACCCATTTCTGATTGACTCACCCCACTTTTTATCTCATTTAGACCATTTGACCTATGTTTTGCTTCTGAGAAATCCCGTTTATGTACTGCAATGGTAAAATTGCAGTTTTAACCTTTAATTTATGTTTTCTTCTCAGAGCACTTATTCCTTTATTTAGGCCCTCTTCTAGGTTATGTAGGAGCTTTTATCTTCTTTATTGGGTCAAAATGAGCTAGTTATGGCTCATGATGAGGCTCTCATCATACCCCCATGCCTAGGTTTTGCTAGTCCCTTAGCAAAATTCCAAGGCTTTAACTTCCATTCTAGACCCAGAGTGTCTGTTAACAATCATGATAAGTGCTTCTCCTTTTCTTTTGTGATTAGGTAGAAATGCCGACAATAGGCCTAGAGGTACTCAAGTACCAACCAAAATCCGGACCTGACCCGCTTTAGCCTCAGTCCTCCGCAAAGGTTTCTAAGGCCCACAAAAACTAACCTAGGGTTTGTTGGAATCTGCGGTTAAAGCACCCGTGCTTGAGACATTTTTAGCCTAAGTTCAGTTTGCAGTGCATTTTTGTAAGAGAGAGATAGAAGATTTATTTGTTTGGAGAGATTTTCTCTCTCTTTTCTTTTTATTTCTAGCTTCGGATTAGCTTCTCAACACGGTCTGTATCGGATTCCTCGTCCCCATCATCAATCCTCAAGGGTCCCTGGCTTTCGAGATTTCGAGATAATCCCGCCCATGGCAACCCCCAGAACCCTAGCTTTCGAGATTTCGAGATAATCCCGCCCATGGCATTCCGTGGCCGAATTTAGACCCTGGCAATCGACATTTCGTGATAATGCCGCCCATGGTATGTGAACCAGCAGAGTGCTTACAGGCCCCCAGTAGGATATTTAAATATCCTAAGAGACAAGCACCGAGGAGACGATATGTTGTTACGCATCTTCGAGGGGAATTTCCCGCCTCTCCGCGCTGGGAACTCGTCCAAATCAATTTGTGTTGATTGGCCGCTCCTAATCTAGGTGACTTTTTCAGAACATTAAACGCTTTTTGCATGATTTGGATGTTTATGCGCACTGAACCAGACTGTGTGTGAATTTGGGGTGCTTAGGTTACCGAATCCCACAAACCGGAGTTCAGTTAACGAGGTCGAATACTTCCTAAGCCTTAGACCTAATACTTAAGCTTCGCATTTTCCCCAACCTCTTAAGGATTATCCAAATTTTAGCGGATACGTGAATTTTTAAGCTAACAAATCTAGCCCAAGAGGCCTAAGACCAGCGTTCCCGCTAATCTCTTGTTATGTCTCCTTAGCACCTTTTCTTTTATTTGATTTGGTCTAGAACTTCAGTTAACCCCTTAATCTTTTACTAATGACTATTTTTTTTCATTTTCATTTTGTGCTCCTTTTTGTCATTTTACTCTTTTTTCTCCTCCTCATTTGTATGACCCTGAATTGTTCCTCCCCTCCATCAAGTCTTTTTTTTTTTATTGAAACCCTTTCTTGATATGAATTTTCCTGACATTTTGCACTTTCATACCCCCCTATGCCTAAGATTTGCAATGTCCCCATTGTAATTAGGTGGGTTCGATTTCAGCTTAGTTCATGCATTAGGACAGGTGTGTGGTGAGTGAATGGGTCGAAGTGACTTGTTACGAACGATTTCTAGTCTCGGGTAGGGATACCTGAGGTGAAGTCAGCTGTTCTAATGGATGAACCCTAAATTGCAATATGAATTCCGCATAGAGATGTCAGAAACGGTTTCAGGTTTTTCAAAGAATGACGGGTTGCCTCCCATTAAGCGCTGAGTTTTACGCCATCGGCTGGGTGCAATGAGATCAAGAGGAATGGAGGGTAAAGGATGACTCGGCCAAATCTATATTGGTCATGTCAATGAACGGCTTGAGTCTCTGACCGTTCACGACAAAGGGTTTAGAATCGTGGCTGAGTGGGCTGATTTCAATGGCTCCATTTCCGAAGATTTGTCGGACTAGGTAGGGTCCGACCCACTTGGATCTTAGCTTCCCTGGGAATAATTTGAGTCGGGCATCAAAGAGTAAAACTTTTTGACCAGGATGAAAGATCTTTCTAGAAATGTGTTTGTCGTGAAAAGATTTAACCCATTCTTTATAAATTCGCGAGTTCTCATACGCATCGTGGCGTAATTCATCAATCTCGCTCATTTGAAGTCTTCTGTGGGTTCCAGCCTTAGAAAGATCCAGATTACAGGTCCGTACTGCCCAATAGGCTTTATGCTCCAACTCGACAGGGAGGTGACATGCCTTCCCGTACACTAGTCTGAAGGGAGACATTCCTAATTGGGTCTTGTGGGCGGTCCTATAGGCCCACAATGCTTCCGGAAGCCGAGAAGACCAATCTTTTCTATCAGGTCTAATAGTAACCTGAAGGATCTTCTTGATCTCTCGGTTAGATAGCTCAGCTAGACCATTAGTTTTGGGGTGGTAAGGAGTAGAGATTCGGTGTGACACCCCGTATTTGGTCATCAGTGACCTGAACTGAGCGTTTGTAAAATGGGTCCCTCCGTCGGAAATTATAGCACGTGGAATCCCGAACCTTGAGAAAATGTTTTGATGAAGGAATTTTATAACGACTTTATGATTTTTGGTTCGGGTCGGAATGGCTTCTATCCACTTGGAAACATAGTCAACTGCAAGTAAGATGTATTCGAAGCCATCCGAGATCGGGAAGGGTCCCATGAAATCAATCCCCCAAATATAAAAAATTTCTCATACTAAGATCGGCTGTAGAGGCATCATGTCTCGATGGCTCATGTTGCCCAGAGTCTGGCAACGGGAATAGGCCTTACAGTGATCATATGCATCCTTGAAAATTGTGGGCCAGTAAAAGCCACACTGGAGGACTTTTGATGTGGTTTTATGTCTTGAAAAATGTCCACCGCATGCCTAGTCATGGCAAAATGAGAGTATGTCTTTGATTTCCACTTCCGCGATGCATCGTCGAATTATCTGATCAGCACCAATGCGGAATAGATACGGGTCTTCCCATAGGTAATACTTGGCATCGGAACACAATTTGTCCTTTTTGGCCTTCGGCCAATCGGGCGGAATCTGATGTGATGCCAGGTAATTAACTATATCAGCGAACCATGGAAGACTTGTACTGATAGTCAGGAGGTGCTCATCAGGAAAATGTTCTGTAATAGGTCTGGAAGGGTCGATTATTTCAGAAGGAAGGCGGGACAAGTGATCAGCTACCACATTCTGCTTTCCCGCCTTGTCGCGAATCTCGAGGTCAAATTCTTGCAACAGCAAGATCCATCAGATTAATCGAGGTTTCGCGTCCTTCTTTGCAAGGAGATGCCTCACAGCTGTGTGATCCGAGTATATGATAACACGGGAACCCAGAAGGTATGATCTGAATTTTTCCAGGGCAGATACTACGGCCAGCAGCTCTTTCTCAGCAACCGTATAGTTACGCTGAGCCTCATCCAGTGTTTTGCTGGCGTAGTAAATGACCACAGGTTTCCCGTCAATTTTCTGCCCCAAAATCGCTCCTACAGCGAAGTCAGATGCATCGCACATGATCTCAAAGGGTTGAGACCAATCAGGGGACTGTAGGATCGGGGCTTGGGTGACTCGGTCACGTAGGATCTCAAATGCTTGAGTGCATTCCTTGGAAATTTTGAAAGGCACATCCTTGGAGAGAAGATTGGTCAGGGGGCACGCGATTTTGGAGAAATCAGGGATAAATCGACGTAAAAATCGACGTGCCCCAAAAAAGATCGGATGTCCTTAATCGAGCTAGGCATAGGGAGCTTGGAAATCAGGTTAACCTTAGCTCGATCCACTTAGATGCCTTTCTCCGATATTAAATGTCCCAGGACAATTCCCTTAAGCACCATGAAATGGCTCTTTTCCCAGGAAAGAACCAAATTCACCTCAATGCACCGCCTGAGTATTTGGATCAAGTGTTGGAGGCAATCGTCAAATGATTCTCCAAAAACTGAAAAGTCATCCATGAAGACTTCCAGATAATCACTTACCATATCTGAGAATATGGCAAGCATGCACCGCTGAAAAGTTGCAGGTGCATTGCAGAGACCGAATGGCATCCTTCGAAATGCGTACGTCCCGAAGGGGCAGGTGAATGTGGTCTTTTCTTGGTCTTCTGGATGGATTGCCACCTGATTGTAACCGTAGTACCCGTCAAGAAAGTAGAAGAACCTATTTCCCGCTAGTTTTTCGAGAATCTGATCAATAAACGGTAGTGGGAAATGATCCTTCTTCGTGAAGGAATTGAGTCTTCTGTAATCAATGTAGACTCTCCACGAGTTTGCTATTCGGGTAGGAATGACTTCTTCGGCTTCAGTCTTGATAATGGTAAGTCCTGCCTTTTTAGGCACCACTTGTATTGGACTCACCCAACGACTGTCGGAGATCGGGTAGATGATCCCTGCATCTAACCACTTTATGATCTCCTTTTTCACGACCTCTTGTAGGTTAGGGTTTAGGCGTCTTTGCATTTCTCTTGAAGGTCGTGTGCCTTCTTCTGTGTATATTCGATGTGTGCACTATGAAGGGCTTATGCCAGTCAAATCATCGAGAGTCCATCCAATGGCTCTACGATGTTGCTGGAGAACGGAAATCAAACGGAGTTCCTGGTCAGGTGTGAGTTGAGAGTTGATAATCACAGGAAACGTCTGATTTGAATCTAAAAAACGTACTTCAGATGTTCGGGAAGGGGCTTGAGTTCCATGACAGGATTTTCAGCAGCAGCGGGTGGTTCGGGGTTTGTATCAGGAGCAATGGTAGGAGTCATAGGTGTGTCTAGATCATGTTCGCACTCCTCTATTAGCGGGTTTTGATTCTCTAGTGGTTGATCAGGGATAATCAGATTGTCTTCTATATGCAATTCATCAACCACGGCTCTGACATCACATATTTCCTCTATAACCCCACAATTAATCCCTTGTTGGGCCTTAAAAATGTCAATCTTCAGGTTTTGGTTCCCAAATTTTAATTCTATCTGGCCCTCTTCGCAGTTTATGTTGGCCCTAGCAGTGGCAAAAAAGGGTCTCCCTAATATGATTGGTGTGTCCCTTGGGTTCTTAGGTGCATCCATGTCTAGTACTATGAAGTCCACCGGGAAATAGAAATCTCGTACCCTAACAATGACATCTTTGAGTATTCCTCTAGGTGACTTGATGGATCGATCGGCTAACTGCAATGTCACCTCAGTGGGTTTAAGTTCAGATTCTTCAAGGTGGTCAAGGAGGGATGTAGGTATTAAATTTATGGAGGCACCTAGGTCTAGTAAGGCTCCATCAAATTGGGTTTCACCAATTTTATAGGAAATCAAGGGAGTTTCTGGGTCTTTAGCCTTGGGTGGGAGTTTGCTCAAGATGATAGAGCTGGCTTGCTCTGACAGTACGATTGGATTCCCATCCTTGGTTCGCAGCTTACGTTTAGGGGTACATATGTCTTTCAAGAATCTTACGTAAGCCGATATGTGGAGAATTGCATCCATCAATGGGATGTTTATCTGGACCTATTCAAAGAGCTTGATCAGATCCTCCTCGGGAGCCATGGGTTTGGTTATTCTTTTTCCTTTGGTCAAGGCCTCAGGAAATGGGATCCTAGTTGGTTCCTCTAGGATAGGTCCAAGTTCTTGATCTGGGACAGTGGTATCTTGGATAACTATCCTAGGGTCTTGGCTATTATCAGGCTTGGAGTGGGTCAGATAATGTGGGTCTTGGGTTGTTCTACCACTACGTGTTGTTACAGAGTTCAATCCGGCCTGATTTTGGTTTGGGTTAGGTAGGAGGGGTGGCTGCTGCTGAAATCCCGCATAAGATGTTGAAGCTTCCATCCCGTCTGGCGATGGAGCAGTAGGGGCCTGATAAATCACATGTGTTTGGCCTGAATTTGGATTCATAACACGCTTCTGGGTTAGCACGTTATTTGAGTTGGGCAGAGGTTGCGAGGGAAGGATACCAGGTTGGCGGGAATTTACCATCTGGGCCAGTTGGTTGCGAACCTCTGTGATCTCGTCCTTGTGCTATTTTTGCATTGCCCCATTCGTCTTTTGAATGTCAGCCAGTGCTTGAAGGATAAGGGTCATTTGATCCTGGTTTTGCCCGGATTGGTAGGTGGGATTGGGCCGAGGCTGAGGCGGCTGATATGGACGAGAGGCTTGTGGACGGGATTGATATGGTGGTCTTTGAGAATTTCCTGCCCACTGAAAGTTAGGATGATTTCGCCATCCAGGGTTGTAGGTATTGGAGAATTGGTCATTCTGGATGGCGTTGAGGTCCTCGCACTTATGAGGAGCCTCAGGAAAGTCAGAATACGAGGGTTTAGAGTTCCCCCAACTCGAGTAGAATGGATCGGAGGTCACTCCGGTCTGAGAGGTAGACGGGGGTGGATATGGGTCCATCCCCTTGGCAGATTGGTGATAGATGTTTTGCACAGTTTCCCTTGCCAGAGGAGGTCGTGCAAAAGAGTTTTGCGCAGAGGTGGCTTGCTGCAAATGTCGAGTTAGCTCGTCCACCTTCTTTTCTATGATAGAAACCTTGTCCAACCGACTGGCCATTAGTTCCAAGTCGATAGAATTGGACAGGTCTTGCATCTCATGTGTCCCTCTCAGATTCGTCGATGCGCGGGCATTCGTCCTGTCGAATAAGCCCATGGAGTCATTATTTATGGAGTTCTCGCACATGTTTTCGAGAATCTCCCACACCGTGTCCTCATGTTGACCCATGATGTTTCCTCCGCACGTTGCATTGACGAATAAACGAATGTCTTCACGGAGTCCCTGGTAAAAAGACTGGACTTGTTCCCACTTAGGAACTCCGTGATGGGGACACTTTCGCATGAGATCTAAGAATCGATCCCATGCTTCGTGAAGAGGTTCTCCCGGTTGTTGAGTGAAATGAGTGATCTGGTGGCGCAAGGCATTCGTCCGGCCAACGGGGAAGAATTTTTTCAAAAATTCGGACTGCAGTTCCTCCCATGTGTTGATCGGACGGGTCTGAGTTTGATACCAGTGTGCGGCCTTGTCCATGAGGGAGAACGAAAACATTTTCATGAGTAGGATATCCCGATTTTGTACATCTGACCCGAAGGTCTGGGCCAGATGCTTGAGTTGTTTAATGTGTTGGAATGGATCCTCAGAGTTAAGCCCGTGAAACTTTGGTATGGCATGAATCATATTGGGCTTCAGTTCAGAATCAGGTCCTCCAATCGGGATTCGTACTCGAGGTTTGATCGCCACCGCAGCGGGATTATAGTGATCTCGCATGAATCATATTGGGCTTCAGTTCAGAATCAGGTCCTCCAATCGGGATTCGTACTCGAGGTTTGATCGCCACCGCAGCGGGATTATAGTGATCTCGCATCATAGGTCGCTGCAGTGGGTTTACAAAGTTCTGAAAGAGATCGTTAAGGCGTTGAAGTTGGTGTTCAAGGTTATTCTCCTCTTCAATGGGTTGTGCCATGATGGGAGAAGGAGAATCAGGATCTGAATCAGATGAGAGATTTATGTAGTGGGGTTGCTGCACAAACAAGGCCGTCGAGGCTTGGCCTCGACGAGAGTGAATTTCTAAAGGAGGTCTTAAGGGTGGCCTTAAGGACCTCCTACCGAACATGCACCGAAGGATGTGATGAGATTTAGAAGGTGCTGGACCCAATCAAGACACCCAAAAAATTGTTGGGTGACTATAGAGGTTCGGGGCGGATGGACCCCTTAGTCAGAAAGGTCGTCCACTTGAGAAATACTTGGGCAGCCAGAGAGGGAGAGTCCCGCAAAGACCCCTACACGGTAGAGCGTCCCCACGAGTTACAGGGTTTCCCCTACCCGACCTCTCTTGTCACTGCAGTTCCAGGTAGACCAGAATGGGGACCTTGACCTCTTAAGTCTACCTTTTTTTACTTTAAGATCAAGGTGCTTAATGTTCCACTTGAACTTTTAGGTATTTTCAGTGAAAAAGTGACATAATTTTAAGGTTGGTTGACCCAAGGGATTAACTTCACCTTTTGTTCCTTTAAGAGCTTTTAGGTCCTTTTCTTTTAAGGTTCAAATGGATTAAAAGCCTGATTTGCTTAGGGTTCTTCTTGTGTAGATCTTTTCAAACAAGGTTTAGGCACACCTCTTTTGGGAAAATTTGTTTCTTTGTTTAAGATAAGGTGTGTCTCTAAAAACCCTAGCTTTTTAATCCTTAAATTGGCTCTAGTGGGTCCAATTTAGTTGCCTCAGAATTTAGTACCTAGGGCTCAATCAAGAAAGTTTTAGCCCTAGTTACCTTAGTTGGATGAGCAGATAAAAATGTGTTGAAATGAAAATCAGGCAACTTGATGAGTTACTAAATATGAAACAGGTAGCCCTAAGTTGATTGTTCTTTCTTTTTTTTTCCTTTCAGATTTTGAGAGAGTTAAGAGGGAGGGCTTATGGAAATTACCTGTTCCTTGGAGTGTCTGTTGTACAGCTGCTCTTCTTTCCTTTTTGCTTTCCCTGTTTTGAGCACAACAAAAGAGAGGAGTTAGGTCAAATATTGGATCAAAAAGTTGTAATCAAAAGCTTTAAAAGTGCCTGTTGCTCCCTGGCAACGGCGCCAAAATGTTTGTACGCTTTTGTGGGGTTTTAAAGAATGTCACGTTGTAATATAGCCGACAAAACGTTCAAACAAATATAGAGAATTTTATTACTCGAAAAACTAGAGTATCCGAGGTCGAATACAGGGAGCAATCTCAGTACTTTTAAAACCAAAGAATACAACTTTTAAATGAAAACAATTGATTCAAAGAGAGAGAGAGTTATAAAAAGAATTGCTAAAAGAAAGCAGAATTGGATGTTTGATTTATTTATCAGACGTCTTAAAAGTAAGTCTTCTTTCTCTCTTCTGCTTTCTTCTTCTTTTCTTCTGATCCACATGTCTTTTTCTTTCTTGAACTTCTTTCTCTTCTCTTCTCTTTCCTGCGAAGGCTTCTTCTTCCTGCCTTTGTTTCTCTTCTGTCTTCTTCTTCCTTTTTGTCAGCAGTCCTTCTTTCTTCCTTGTCTTCTCTTCTTCTGCTTCTTCTTCCTTCTTCTCCTTGCGGCTAAGTCTCCTCTCTTCGCCGCCCGGCCTGCTTGCACACAGAGAAGCAAAACCTAACCCTTTCTCTCTACTCGAACATCTCTCTCTCTCTGCAATTCGCTCGAGGACGCTCTCCTAGAGCCACGGGTATTCGGGTCGGATCTCGCACCCGGGACCAGGCGCACCGGCAGGTGGGTGATGCGCGAGGAGTGCTCAGGTTAGGGTCGGGTCGAATTGGATCCTGCCAGATCCGCGAGGTGAAACCGCGGACGAGGCAGGCGTGGGTCAGGTGAGGGACCTCACCCCTGTGCGTTCGGAGGCGATAAGCAGATAACACAAAAACACTTTAAACCATACCTGCGCGTTGCGTGTCACCGATGTGGGACTATCTGGCCTGCCCCAATTTCGCGTGCCCGCAGAGCTTTCTTCGAGCAATTGCCAAAGCTGCGGGCTTCGCAGCTCTACCAGCTAGACCTGAGGGCTTCGCACTGCTCGCGCGAATCTGCTGTGCCTGGAGCCTGGGACCTGACGCCTGGAGCTGCTGTGAAGCTGCTTGCTCTTCAACCGTCAATGGCGGAAGGAGCTGAAACATTGTCCAACACAGGCACGGCCTATTGGCCTAATCAGATCAGCTGGGCACCTTCGCGGTGACACGGCAAAGGTGGTGAACGGTGCTGCAGGCCGTGGGATGGCCTAGGCGTGCGTGCCTAGGTCAACCTGTGGCCGGAAGTGTGGGTGAGTTTGGGGTGCTATTGTGGAGGTGTGGAGTGGCAGTGGAGGGGCGGAGATTGTTCCTTGTGGTGGGGCGGAGCTTCTGAGATGGTTCGCGAGCCGTGTGGAGGGGCGGAATGGTGGATGCGGCTCGCCGGAGGTCGGCCGGAGGCGAGGAGGATGGAGGTGGTCAGGCACTGTCGGGGGGCAATTAACTAAAATAACAGGGGGAAAAAAGAGAGAGGGAAAGATAGAGAAGGTATCTGGAGTGTTCTGGACGGGAGGGAGGCAGCGGAGCGGACGACACGTAGCTGCCGTCGTCGGAGAAGAACCCTGAGGGAGAGAGCGGCGACGAGGACGAGGTCAGGAGAACGCGCGCCTGGTACTGCGCGACGCGGGAGAAAGAGGCGAAGTTGACTCTGCTGCTGGTATGGCAGCAGAGCGACGAGAAGGAGGGGAGGAGGTTGCCGGAGCTTGCGGGTCTCTTGGCCGGAGATGGAAGAGAGGAAAGTTTGGGGGAATCTCCACCAATTCAAGTCTGAAGATCTGCGGTCGGGTCTGAAGATCCTTTTATAGGTGTTGGCCGAACCTTCTAGTGCGTGGAGGGCGCGCAATCACCTCCGCCGGCTCGCCGGAGAAGGAAAGAAGGTGGATACCCAAATCCCTCGTGCGTTCGCACGAGAGATTGGGTTCACACCAGAGATCGTGATTGGCTTTAGATGGAAGGGAATTCCTCAGAGAATCTCCCTTCCATTTCTGGGAGGGAATCTCTGAGGGATCAGAGAGTAATCCCTCTCTAAACCTCGCCGGAGATCGGTTCTGCCCTAACAATGGTGGTAGGACCTGATTGCAAAGGTGGTGAGGAACTTAGGGGGCTCTCTGCAATGATTTTCAAAAGATAGGGACCAAGTTGTGATTTGGGTGTACTAAATTGCAAAGTAGGTCAAGCTGACCTCCCCTTAGGTCCAAATTTTGGTACAAACCTAATTTGGACCTAAGGAATCCAATGGTGAAGTTGGATTTTAGGTTTTACCTCGTTGGACTGGACATTTTGCGTAAAAACCTAAATTAGGTTACTTGAAGAGCTAGGACCCTAATCTAGGTCAAACTGGGTTCCAAAGGCCAAATTAAGTGTTCTAAACCCTCGAGGATATTTTTCCATGATTTTTAGAGGGTTTACTTGATTTTTATCCTGACTGAAACCTTGTTAATTTAAGCGGGTCTGTTTTAGGGTTACCAAATGTCATTTAATTCCTAGATTGCACATAAACCCATTTCTGATTGACTCACCCCACTTTTTATCTCATTTAGACCATTTGACCTATGTTTTGCTTCTGAGAAATCCCGTTTATGTACTGCAATGGTAAAATTGCAGTTTTAACCTTTAATTTATGTTTTCTTCTCAGAGCACTTATTCCTTTATTTAGACCCTCTTCTATGTTATGTAGGAGCTTTTATCTTCTTTATTGGGTCAAAATGAGCTAGTTATGGCTCATGATGAGGCTCTCATCAACCTTCTTTCTGAACCGAACCGATTTTTTTTCTTTTTAACCAAAAATTAGGCTTTTTTATTGGCGGCTTAGACCGGTCGGGGATACACAACATCCCTCTCAGGGTGGGACTAGACCCTACTAGGTCCAAGCCTAGTTTATTTTAGTTTTGGTTTATTTCCGGTTCATAGTCTCGAGCCAAACCGGCTCATGGCCTCCCAGGTCCATGCTCACGCCCTCACGGGCCCACACTCGCATGCCCACAGGCACACACACACCCAGGCACACACACGCCCACACACACACCCAATGTTCATTCGTATCCTTGCGCCGTGTGTTGCCGATTGAAGAGGCCATATCAAAAAAATGTTTTATACCCATGCGGCCACTCAGATTCTACCGAGGTGGGACTAAGTTTCCCCCTCCTTGACCAAACTTCAAACGATGATTTCTCCCAGCTCAGAGCTCCTTTCCAAGCGAATAAAAGCTTGTTGGAAAGCTCTTGAGTTGTTCTATACAATTGAAGTGTTAATTTGATACAAAGTGGAAGCTACGCTCTTCGATTTGAAGGGCGAAGGTTCTGTTTTGTCTACGTTCAAAATGGCCTGCAGAGTGAAGTTTTAGCTCTAAGTCCACAAATTGAACTTTGACTTCCAGATGAAGTGCTAGATAGGTTCAGAGGTTAATTCCGTAGCTGCTGGTGAAGGTTTAAAACTCTCAGGAGCTTCAGGAGATGTACAGAAGCTAAAAGCTTCTCAAGGAGCTTCAAATCTGTAATTTACACTCTGAAAAGTCCTAACAGACAACTAAAGACCTAATGAATCAAATTAAACAACCTCTAGAGGTTGTTACAAATCCATCTGGGCAGATTTTGCATTCAAATCTCATCACAACACTACTGTCGTTAGTTTGGGTTCAAAAGCAACCCAAACTGACAGAAATCAAATTCTGTATTATATAAACCATCAGAGTTCATCCAAAACTCATCTAAATCTTTCACAATCATCTCAGCAACAATTTAAACTCATCAATTCATCTGATTGAATCCAGAATCCAAGGATCAAACTCAAGTTTGACTGTAAAGCCTCGAATTTTGACTTTCTGAGTTAAACCTTTTCAGCTGAAATTAAAGCTTAAAATATCTTCCCTTCAACTTCAGGAACAGGTTCAGACCCTTAAATTGGTGTTTCAACTAAAGTTCTTAGGGTTCCAGGCTCGTTGCCTAAGATTGAAAAGTTGTTTGTTCGTTAGGATAAATCAAAGCTTATTACAGTGGTTTAATCATAGAAATGAACTCAGGGTACAGCATTGAAGCTTTCAAACCTCTTAATTGCAGCTGAAACCTAACTGTCAGACTTCTCCAACTCTGCCGGAGTTGGAGAAGATGAAGACCTATCAGCAACTCCAGACACTAAAATCTCAATTTAAATGTCTCAACATGATCAGTAAACCTCAAATCAAAGTTCTGGAGCTTCACACCAAGTTTAATAGGCTAAAGAACTTGTTTTGACTTGCTGGAGCTCGCCGGAGCTCAGGTGAGTCCAGAAAAAGGTGAAATGTATACAGATGATGTGAAATTATGCCATTAATGATTCAAAAAGCTTCCTGAGGTCATAAGGAACCTCAGGAACAAATTAATTCCTTCAATTGCTTATTAAAATAAAGATTTAATAGTGAATTCATTTTAAAGAAATCTGAGTTGGATTAGGCTCAGGATTTGTTTTTCCACTCAATTGAGTGGAGAAAACAAGTCAATGGATAATTGTAATAGTATATATATAGTTAATTAATGACTTGAACTACTCCTGAGCCGCCATTGACAGGGAGCTCACGAGCTTAATTAAAATTGGGCGTTTACATTATAGGGGGTAATTATTGAAATTAAAGTGTGGAATAGGGTCCTTAGGTGATGAATGAATGATGGAAGACCCAGTGAAGGTGGAATTAGCTCAACTACTGCTGCCATGGACAGCAGGAGTAGTTGGTGGAGGTGAAGGTGGTTTAGGCGATTAAATGATCAATTCAGTAATTAAGGACTATAGAAATGTTCATGGAAGATTCAAGAAGGTGAACGGTGACTTAAAAAGACAATCATTACTCCTGACAAGCTCAAGGAGCTCACTGGAGTTGAGGCAGACAAGTGCTAAATCTAACATTACAGCTACCTAAGCTACCTAACTAACTAACCTAACTAAACTACCTACGTAATCTACTGTTACCTGGATGAAGGGGATAGAGGATCTCCGTCAATGGCTCATAACGGAGGAGGAAATCAGAGGGTTGTCAAAAGATCTCCGGCGGGCGGTTGTGAGGTAAAGCAGAGGAGAGCTCCTAGTTAGCACTTGCGTCAGAAGACTCGGCTGACTTTGGCGGAGGTCTAGAGCTATTGAAGATGGATGGAGGAAGTCGGATGAGGCAGAGGAAGTTCGTCGGAGTTTGGAGAGAATAGCCTATCGAAGTCAGCTCAGTGAAGAAGTGAGAAGGGAGCCAACTTGGTGGAAATCAAGGGTGTGAAGGGGTATTTATAGGTGACAGCGACTGAGAAGGAGGTGGAATCTGGACGGAGAAGTGGCTAGGAATGGAGTAACCACTGGCGTCTTCTTCGACGTCGGTGAGGTTATCTCTAACCCTAAATTAGGATTATAGCATCATCCAGACCGGTGGATGAAAAGGAGATGGTGAGCACAAGCTCTAGGAGCTTGGAGAAGAAGGGATGACGTCGGATGGGTGGTGATCAGGCGGTGGACTCACCTTTTGCCGTCAGCCGTCCAGACGATTGAAGAAGGAAAGAAGAAGAAGTTCAGGGACTTGTTCGTAGTGAAAATTGAGGGCCTAAATGGAGAATAAGGACCTAATTGAACTAAAACATAAGGACTAAAATGTAAACTTAGGTTGTCAAGTTTTGTTTTAATTTAAATCTTTTTCAACTTTTTATATATGATTATAAATAACACAATTATTATATTTAGACCTTGAATTTACAATTTTGACCTTTTTAGATTAATTTATTTAATTAGATAATGTTAAGTTATTACATACTTAGGTATACATTATACTTAAACTAGTTAACACATTAATTAAATGAATTATTGATAATATTTCAAGTCCAATTATTAATTAAATTATTAATAATATTAATTGGATGATAATATAGCATTTTAAACTTATTTTAAGGTCCTTTACTATTTATCCCTTATTTAATAATTAACCCATATATTCACATATTTCTAGCTAATTAACTGGGATGACTAGTTAATTAGGGGTAATTAGAGATCATGATGAGCTTCTCATCAAGGGCATGTAAGCACCTTGTGCTGGTTTAGATGCCATGGGTGGCATTATCATGAAATGTTGATTGCTAGGGTCTGGATTTAGCTACAGAATGCCATGGGCAGCACTATCCCAAAGTGTCGAAAGCTAGGGTTCTAGGGGTTGCCATGGGCGATGCTATCCCAAAGCATCGATTGCCAGGGATCCTGCAAGGATTGATGATGGGGACAAGGAATCCGATACAGACCGTGTTGAGGGCCAATCTGAGGCTGGATCTAAGGAAAAATAATGAAAGGGAAAAGAGAGAGAGAAAACTCTCCAAAAATGAAAATCTTCTTCTACCTCTCTCTCTTACAAAAAATGCGTTGGCAAACTAAACCTGGACTAACCTTGTTATAAGCATGGTTGCTTTAACCTCTTGGTCCAACAAACCTTTGGATAGTTTTTGCAGGCCTTAGAAACCTTCGCGACAGACTGAGGCTAAAGCTGGTCAGGTCTAGATTTAGGCTGATACATGAGTACCTCTAGGCCTACTATTGGTATTCTGATCTGATTTCTAGAGTTGCAGCTTAGTAAGGCATCCTGACGATCACATCTGACCTAGATAACTGGTTTGATCCATATAATTTTTTGCTAAGGGACTAGCAAAAGCAAGGCATGAGGGTATGATAGGAACACTATCATGAGCCCTAACTAGCCTAATTTGGTCTGATAAAGTTGATAAAAGCTCCTACATAACCATCAGAGGGTCCTACGTGCATACTATTCTGTTTTAAGAAAAAGAGAACATAAGGTTATTTCTACAATTTTAACTGCATTTCATAAGTACAGAATAACCATGGGGAATTCCAAGGGTTACTTAAAGGTTAAATGGTCATTAATGTCTAATAAGAGGGTCCATGCAGACAGAAATGGGTTTTCACTCATTTCAAGAATTAACGGACATCCGAAATCCTAATTTCAGACCTACTTAATTAACTGAGGTTCTGGTCAGGATAAAATTCACCTAAACCTTCTAAAAATCATAGAAAAATATTCTATAAGGTTTGGTATCCTTGATTTGACAATCTGAACCCATTTTGACCTAAAATAGAGTCTCAGGCAGGTAGTTACCCTAATTTGAGTTTCTACATAAATTTTCCAATAAAACTTGGTCAAAACCAAAATCCTACTTCACCATCAGATTCCTTGGGTCCAAATTAGGTTTGTACCAAAATTTTGGCCCAATCAGAGATCATCTTGACCTAGTTTGCATTTTGGTCTAGTTTGACTTTTTTTTCTCTCAAGTAGCCCCTCAACTTTTGAAATCCTTCCAAATGGCCCCCTAGGTTTGTCATATTCTTTGCACAAAGGTCCCTGCCACCATTGAAATCAACCGACCTCTAGGCAATGAGTTGACCTAACCTAATCCCACTCGAATCTTCATCAAATCCCACCAAAATTGCTAGGATTGATGTTCACACGTTGACGAATCTATTGGGATTGTTCTTAACTCCTAGATCCCTCTGATTCGTGCGTGCGAATGCACAAAATCAGTGGATGCTTTCTTGAATCCTAAGGAACCAATCAGAGCTCCTTCCTATTCTAATGCTCGGTTGGAGCTCTATATGTGGCCCTTATGGCCTGCCTTACCTCCTTAGAGAGCTTTTGGGCACAAATCTCTTCCTTTCTCCCTCTCTGACCTGCTCCAAGCTTTGCTCTGGTGACCCTCTACCATCAACTCCCTTTCCAGTTGCCACGTATAATAGGCGATCGGTTCCTCTTCCCCTCTTCACTCCGCGCCTCACAATACCGGTGAGGAGCTCTCTGACCCCCTCTTCATTGCTGTACCCCTCCTCTAAGCATTCACCTTCTCGGACGCTGGCTCATCATGGACGATGCCTCCTCCACTTCCTCCTCATCAACTAGCTACCCTCTTCGACTCTTCTATTTCTACTGATCACCCCAGCATCATCAAACCTCACCTTCGACCACGAATCCGCCCGCTCCACGGTCATCTTCCAACTCACCGACGTACCGTCGGTGATCTCATCCGACCACTACACCCCACTAAACCACACTCCACCAGTCCCTACACCATTGCTGAACCCTCATAAGTAAAACCCCTCAAGAAATTGAGGGGATTGCTCGCCTTAGCCCTCTACCAAACACCTTCACGTGCTTCGGCCTTCTTCGCCTTTGCCACGCTCACACATGCACTCTCATAGCATGCCACCACCACCACATTTGCTGCACTTGCGTGAAGCTCCTGAGCTATTCTGATAGGGCCGAGAGGCCATTTTCTCCTTTTTAGGTGCTTGTCGGCTCTCCGCCACTGCAGGTCATCTTCTTAGACCTCGGCTGCCATGTTCTAGCCATGTTTTTCATCACAACACCTCCAGGTGACGCGGTCTTCTTCCAGGAGTGTGCCTAGGTTTCCAATTGAAGGAGTCACCCTCTTCTTCTACTACAATTAAGAACTTCATCAGCAGCAGCTTCATGCGGAGAACTGCAGGGACTTTAGTCCCACATCGGTGCCTGACGAACCCTTCGCGTCACATAAATTATTTTTTCTACATTGGACCCCTCACCCAGTACACAAGGGGTTGGGCCCTCCTCATGCTCTCCTCACTCCTCGGGTATACTCGCACCTGGTAGCCCTGGTACCCTGCCCAGATCCGTATACTTGCTTGTTTACCCAACTACAGTTGGGTCCTTAATAGAAAGGAGAAGGAGAGAGAGAGAGGGGGGTTTTGCCTCACTCTCTAACACTCTAACACTTAGAAGAATTTCGGAGGAGACCTTTGCCTCTGTTGTGACGCTACTGTGAGTCTCTCTCCTAAGGCTCAAGAAGAAGAAGAGAAGGCTTTATTTGAGGAACCTTGTGTTGTGCTGT
This sequence comes from Thalassia testudinum, assembly GCA_037157565.1. Lineage (NCBI taxonomy): Eukaryota > Viridiplantae > Streptophyta > Magnoliopsida > Alismatales > Hydrocharitaceae > Thalassia > Thalassia testudinum. The sequence goes on along the minus strand of JAZHRO010000024.1, from coordinate 180,294,445 downwards.
GCCTCTCTCTCGAGGCTTGAAGGAAGGAAGAAGAGGCCTTTGCCTCTATTGAAGCTCCTCCTCTTGAACACTTAAGCCGTTTGGGGCTTTATCTCTATCATTTGATATCTGCTGGTTCTAAGCTTCTGTGGCTATATTGGTTACTTAAGTGACGAGGAATAACTGATTGAGTTTTCTATTAATTTATTTGAGATTATTGTGAGCTTAAGTTCAAGGGTTAATCGGTGATTAAAATCACCAATTTACCACATTCTTTTCATCCTCTAATATTGACTCTCATATATATATCATTTTTTAATGGAATTTTGGTTATAACTGCTCATATTTGTGGTTATAATTGTGATCTTTGAAATTGAATTGCCATTATTTCTCCCAGTGAACAACCTCGTGCTTTCTCGAGATTATAAATTTAAGTGTTTTCTCAATTTCTCAACTATACTACGATGCATTTCTTTAGATTCGACGATTTCACGTTAACATAACTCTATCAGCTGTTGGGCTGGCCATGCCCTCAATTTCGACCCAATTGGAGAAGTAATTGACAGCCATTAGTATGAACCGTTTCTGAGCCGAGGCTAGTAGGAAGGACCAATGAAGTCTATCCCCATTTTGCAAAGGGGATGGGTGATATCATAGGCACTAACTTTCCTGGTAGCAAGTGGTGTAGGGTAGCGAACCTTTGGTACTTGTCACACTTACGAAGTCCTTGCAGTGTTGCTTCATTTGGGGTCAAAAGTAGACTGCCTAGAATAGTTTGGCCAGAAGCACCTTGTACCCTTCGTGATTTCCCCGCACTCCTCCATGGGCTTCTCGAAGGGCCTGGGTTGCTTCCTATTATTTTTGGAAGCACAATAGGGGGGTGGAATACCCCCGCTTGTACAGTTGCCCCTCTATCAAGGTGTACCTTAAGGCTTTCAGGTGAAAATCCTTGGGTCGTGGTTCCCTTGGGGGTAGCTCTCTAGAGTTCAGATAGGTGATGATAGGTGTCATCCAGGAGATGGGCTGCTCTATCAAGAATGTCTTGGGAGCAAGGATAGTTGGCTCTTTTAGGGTCTGGAGGCAGATATCTTCGTCTTGTCCTAGAGGGATGGCAATAGCGAACCTGGCTAGTGCACTCGCCAGGGGGTTGTCTGCTTTAGGCACCCGCTTGATCGAAACAACCTTGAAGTCTGCCAGCTCCTCATTGACCTTATCAGCATACAAGATCATGTTTGGATCTCAAGCTTGGCATTTGCCATTTATTTGGTTGGCAACAAGTTGGAAGTTCATGTAAATCTCTAATGAAGTGACTCTTGTGGATTTGGCTACTCGAATGCCTGGCATCATGGCCTCATACTCTGGCTAGTTATTAGATGTAGGGAAGTCTAATTTTATGGTGCACTTATGGGTAACACCGTCTGAGGCGGTCAAAGCTATCCCAGCCCCAGACCCGGTTGTCATGGATGAGCTGTTAACATACAGCTGCCAAGGGAGTGTGAGGGAGGCATCGGGGTCCATGAATTTCACCACAAAATCCATCAGGACTTGTCCTTTGATGATTCTCCTTGGCTGGCACTTGACGTCAAATTTCACCAACATCATAGGCCATTTGATCTGTCGTGTAGACCCCATGGGCTTATGTTGCATTCACCGCAGGGGGTACTCTGACAGGACAATTATAATGTGGGCTTGGAAGTATGGGCGTAGATTCTTGGCTACAGTGACCAAAGCTAGTCCTAGTTTCTCGATGACCGTATACTTAGCTTTTGCTCCTTGATAGGTTTTGCTAGCGAAGTATACGGGTTGCTGTGTTCCCCCCTGCTCGTCAACTAGAATGACGCTGATGGCAGACGCAGACGGTGCAAGGTATAGTGAAAGGATCTCCCCGAGTTGGGGAGTCATTAAGATGAGGGGACTTTGGCACACAGCTTTGACTTCTTCTAAGGTCTTCTGGCAGTGAGGGGTCTAGTGGGCGGCAGTATAGCCTTTGCCCCTTTTAATGCACTTGAAGAAGGGGAGGCATTTGTCGGAAGATCGAGATAAAAATTGACTTAACGAGGTGATCTTTTTGACTAACAATTGCATCCCTTTCAAGGTGCTTGGCAGTTACAGATCTATGATTGCCTGGATCTTGTCTGGGTTGGCTTCGATCCCCTGGTTGGAGACCAAGAACCTTAAAAACTTGTCGGCTGAGACCCTAAAGGTACACTTGTTTGGGTTCAGGTGGAGGGGGGTGTCCCTTAGAATCTGGAACACCTCTACCAAATATTCTAAGTGTTGAGGGAAATTAGATCCCTTTACAAGCATATCATTTATGTATACCTCAAAAGATTTTCTTATTATTTTTGAGAAAACCATATTTACAAGGTGCTGGTAGGTTGCTCTAGCATTTTTCAAGCCAAAGGGCATGACTCTATATTGAAATAGACCCCTATCGATGATGTAGGTGTGAGATCTGTCTGTTGGAGTGAGGCTAATTTGGTGGTACCCGTTATAGGCATCTAGGAAAGACAAGTTGGATTGTCCGCTATAGGAGTCCACTAGGGCATCCACCCTTGGCATGGGGAACTCATCCTTTGGGTAGCCTTTGTTGATGTTGGTGAAGTCTACACACATGCACCATTGGCCATTGACTTTCTTCACCAACGTTAGAGAGCCATGCCGGGTACAGGGATTCTTCGATAAACCCAGCTTCCAGGAGCTTTTGGACTTTGGCTTCAGACGCCTACCATTACTCGGCTGATTTGTGCCAGCACGTTTGCTTGACCGCGCTGGTGCTCGTATTGATGTTCAGATGGTGATGGATCAAGGGCGGGTCTATTCAAGCCAAGTCGATGGTGGACCAAGCGAAACGTCTACGTTGGCCCGAAATAAAAGTAGCAATTCCTGTACCTTGGAGGGCTCAAGGTCCGCTTCAACCGGACGAGTTTGGTAGCATCGTCTGGATACATTTGTATGGCCATGGCTGAAGAGCTTGGCTGTAGTCCCGAAGTCACTGGCGAATTAGCAGGAATTATCTCCTGCTGGATTGCCTGGACTTGGTTTCTTTTCTTTCCCCCATTTCTATGGCCTAGGGGGCTTTGGTTCCATGGACTTCTCTAGCTCAATCTTGAGGAGCTTGTGCTTAGCCGTCTGATCCCCATGAACTATTCCTACTTTGCGTGGAGACTGGAAAAGCACAAATTGGAAGTATGATGAGGGGATTAGGCGGAAGGCATGGGTAATTGGGCAGCCGAGGATGCTGTTGAATGCCACTGTCAATTTGACCACTATAAACGTGGTCGTCAGGTTGAGGTGACTATCCCCATCGCAGATGGACAAGGGGAGGCTAATTTCTCCTTTTGGCATCACTTTGTGGTTGCTGAATCCTACAATCGGGTGAGTTGACAGGGAGAGGTGTTCTTCTGTGAAACCCAACTAGAGTAGCATTTTGGAGAAGAGGACGTCCACAACACTAACCTCGTCCACGAGGAGCCAGGGTTGCTGTTGTCCCGCTAGCAGGAGTGTCATTAGCAGTGGGTTAGTGTGCTCTGCTGGATTTGGTAGGGAAGCAAACAGTCTAGAGGCCGCCCACTTAACGGGACCTCCCTCACCCCATTGGAGGGTTGGTAACGCTCTACGAGTTGCCTGCCCGGAGGGGGTGAGTTGTTGATCCAGGGCAACGTTGACCTTGAAAATCAGTTCAGCCTCCACGTCTGCGAAGGGCAGGTGGTGAGTGTTTTGGGGTAGCCCAGGCATAACCACCAGGACTTGGCGGTGGTACTTAATCGGGGAGAGAAGGGGGGATACCGCCTATTCGAGGCGATGGGCCACAACGTTGTTGGGCTCTCGGCCATCTACGAGGACCAGGTTGACCCCTCGGAACTGTTGAAGTTTTTTCTTGTGGTAGTCTTCTGGGCCCTCCATGGGCCCTTTACCCTTATCCCGGCCCTCATTCTGCCTAACGAAGTGGGCCAGATTTCCATTTCAATTTTGGTACTCAATTTAGTCCCACAGGTCCCGATAGTCTTTAGTGGCATGCCCCTGGGCCTTGTAGTATTTGTAATAGAGCCCGGAGTCGGCCTTCTTCATCAGCTTATGCTGGGCTAGCAGGTCATTGTCTGTAGACAATACCTCTGCCAACATGTCTGCTTGGTTCACGGTTAGGAGAGTGTACTTCGAAGTAATCCTGCCTAGGTTGGCAGGGTCCACTATTTCGACCCATGGTTGGTCGATCATTCTTTCACTTTGGTAAGCTAGCTTTGCGCTTATGAAGCAGTCGCCTCCGCGGATGGAGATGGGGGCAGGATCTATCGAGGCCTGCTTCTTCTCGACCGGGTTGGCATCGTCTCCATATCCCTCTGTCAGCCGACTGCGGGAGCGGAAAGAGTCATCCTACTCCGCGAACCTTGTATCTCTGTCCCAGAGCTCTGTCATATCTCTAGGCGGGAAATCGTCAATGTCATACCAAAACCTATAAGTCAGGAGTTCTGACTTGAAGTATTGGATGGTGATGGCATCGTGAGGCCACTTTCATTTGAAGTACTAGGCCTTGAATCGGTCCAAGTAGGACTGGAAAGATTCTTTCTTTCACTGCTGGATCTCTAACAACCTTTCAGGGTTGTCACTAACTCTCTACTGCCCAACAAAATATTGGCAGAACTTGTCCGCCAACTCTTGAAAGCTTGTGATTTGTTTGATCAGCAGTTTATTGAACCACTCATGAGCCATGCTGGACAGGTAGGACGGGAATACTCGATAGAGCACTCCGTTAGGGTAGCCATGCACTAGCATCATCTGACAGTAACTCCCAACAAAGCTGTTGGGGTTTGCCGTTCCATCATATTGGGCGATGACGGGCTGCTTGAATTTCTTTGGCTGGGGGGCCGTCATCATCTCCTCAATGAAAGGGTAGGTGGTGACGTAAGCCCAGTGGCATATACCTCACATTGCTTTGGTGACCTGGCGAATGATCTCAGGGATCGAGCCTCCGTTGTTGATCCCCAGGGGTTAAGCCCCTGAGTTCTCTTTCGACAAAGGTGGGCCGGGAACTTTATGCGGGTCAGGAGCTTCCCATTTCTTGCTACTAAGCTCTCGTTTTAATTTTTTGAGCTATTCTCGTAGATGAGTGTTCTCGCCCTCCACAGTACAACTCCACCTTTGCTGCTCGTCTTCGAGGCTTGATTGGCGGGGCTCCTCTAGGGGAGGTTTACCGAACTCCCGGTCTGTTTGATCTCTAAGAGTTTCTCCATGACTGAAATCTCTTTTGCCCTAAGAGTCGCCAACTTAGCCTGATACTGCTCCTCCCTTGCCTACATTTCCAGGAGAGGGTCATGCTTAGGGTCCTCCAACAGTCAACCGGGGACTCCCTACTTCTCCTTGCTTAGCCCGACCAGCTAAGGGTGTCTCTTGGACACCGAGACACTAGATTCAGCCTGGGACGTTGCTTTCTCAGGGTTGGCCTGGGAGGAGTTGCGAGTTGTAAGAGCCATTGGGAGGACTCTGAGAGCTAGGAAACGTTATCAACTGATAATCGTTTCCCACAGGCAGCGCCAATTGATCAGACCTCCTAAGTAATTAGAGGCTCTGACTCAACAACACAAGTAATCACACAGAGTCAGGGAGGTTGTTTACCCAGTTCCACCACGAAAGGGTGTATGTCTCCAGGGAGGATGATGCTTCCAAATATGCACTAGTAAAGAACAAGAATACAATCTCTCATTTTCTCTCGAATTGCCTGAGAGAGGTCCTCGAGGGCCTTTCTTCGCTATTTATAGTGCTGGAGTTAGTTATTGTGTGAGATCTTCTAGTTGGATATGCCTGTTGCCAGGGTATGTATGTTGTCAGGTTATTAATTGCGATGCCATGCCATCTGATGAGTCGGTTTTCACTTTAGAAGTAATTTTGCATATAAAATGATGCGTTGTAGTATGCAAGTGGTGGAAAACCAGTCGTCAAAATAATTAAAATTAACCACTTAAGAAGAGCGGGTCATATCCACGGGAAGAAACACACCTGTTAAAACTTACAAAATTTGAAAACAAATGTTTACCAAAGTTTCCACATAGAAACAAAGTCGAAACTCCTTTCAAATTAGGCTAGGAATGACGAGTAATGCTGAAATAGCATTTACGAGAAAAAGGGAGGTCCTTTACATAAACTAACTATAATATTTAATTAATAAAATCAAAAATCAAAAGGTGGCAATGGCATTGAATGTAATAATAAATGCAACCCAAAATAGGGGAAAAATTTCCCTTGGCCATGCGCGCAGAGGAAGCCAAGGCCGGAGATGAGGCTCGCGGTGAAGAACAAGTTTGCCGAGGGCTACGCGGAGGTGGTGGTGGCGAGTTGCGAGGGTGTCAGAGGTGGCCGGTCGGAGAGGAGGCTGTTGTGGGTGTCTGGCGGCTTGCTGCTGTTGTTGGAGTAGAGCACACAACAGCCACGTGAGTGGGTGCTGTGTTGGTAATAAAGTACCACGATCATTGATTTTAATGATAACAAAACATGTTATATTTAACATTGTATTTGGAGATGAATATTTCAGGCTTAGGGTTGGATGGAGCTTAATGAAAGCTTAAGATCAAGGAAATGAGGAGATAAAGATAGAAGGAGATGAGCATCAAGGAAATGATAAGATGAAGATAGTAGGAGATGTAGTTAGTTTTGCTTATTTTAAATTTTTAGAATGTAAATGAGCCTTGCATTATCCTTGGGATACCTTTAGAACCTTCCTATCCTCACCCTTCTATCAGCATACAAGACTTTATTTCTGATTGGTTTTTCATACGTCCTATGATTCCTTTAGATGTCTGAGTCTGCTTAGTCAGAAGTCTAATCTACTTTATCAAATGTCTAGGCTCCCGTACAAAACCTAGAATCATATCTAGAATCTTTGACCTATGTCACCTAGGATTTCAAACATCTGTGATCCACTTCAGATGTTTAATAATGTCTTTTAGACACCTCCTTGAGCTTTTGATATTTCTTTAACTTTAGAAGAACAATGATCATAATTTTTCTTGTCTTTTAGATGTCTTCTATCTTCTTGAGACATCTGGAAATGACCAACACTCACTTTCTATGCAACGATCAAATTGATCGTAATTGACTATGTCAGTTTCCCTTTGACTTTAAACCGTTGTAGGCCATCAGACATCCTTGCATTTATTCAGATGTCTAATGATTGCTTTAAGAAATCTAAACTTTTGACTAGACATCCGGTAAGTCGTCTGACCATTTGTCTTTAGATCCCTATTTGGATCCAACCTCATTCCAGGAACGATCACTTTGACCCTGAGGCTTTTTCATACATCCGATTTTATTCTCAAACGTCTGAAACTATCTATTCAGATGTCTATCTTGCCTTTTCAGACGTCTAATCTAGTCAAACTTGGAGTAATTGCTTTGTAGCCATTCTACCGTAATTTATTCCATTCAATTCAAATTCCAACGACTATCTAGGGTTAAATCTGACCTCCTACACCTATATATACCCACAAAGGGTTGCTTTAAGCATACACATAAAGAAAACAAATATTCTAGTGCTAAATACTTTCTATTATCCTATTCTAAGCTTTCTAAAGATATTGTGCTCTTTTGTTCTTAGAGATTCTTGAGAGCAATATCACTCCTACTTTGATTTTCTGCATCACATAGGTTTGCAAAGGGAGTATCATAGTTTACTTTCTATACTATATCATACAAGGCTCTTAGGATTGTTTACATTATTTTGTTTTATTAGTTTGTTTGGGTGCCCGAGCTGTGGGTTTCCCGTTTCTTTTTAGTAGAGGGATTAAACTCTCCTTGGGGGTTGTCTAAGAGAGGAGAATTGTTTTGAGGAACACCACCCTCAGATTAGTGGTGTGGTTTAGTGATTCCCATTGAATCAGGGGAAAAATCTTAGATTGACAGATCTAAGTAGAGGTTTTTCCCACAAGGGTTTCCTCTCTAAATACCTGTGTATTTTGTTGTGATTGCTTTTACTTAATATTATTTCACAATTCAACCCCCCCTTCTTGTGCCACTAACATACTGTGCGTGCGTGAGGTGAGGGTGTCGGTGAGGGTGGGCGTGAGGCACGCGTGTGTATGGTGAGGGGTGACGTCGATGGGCGTGAGGCGCGTGGAGGAAACGGCCTGTGAGCGTGAGGCGCTCTGTTTATTGTTGCTTTCTCGCGTGAGTAGCTATGTGAAACCACACGCTGCTACGTAAGAAAGAAGGGAAGATGCAGGCATGTGCTGTGGCATGGCTGGTGGTCGCGCGTGGATGGTGCGGGGAGGTGGTGCTGATGCTGGTTGGGGATGTAGAGATGATGAGTTGTTGGAGTTGGAATAAGATGAATAGTAACAAAATAAGAAGATGGTGGTGATAATGTTGGAGAAGCACGGTGATGCAGCCGCTTTGATCTGGCGGTGCGTCCTGTCACGACGCATGCCCATGGTGGTGGAGAGGACTGCCACGGTCGAGGCCGACGGTGGTGAGGCGGGATGAGCTTCCACTCTGCATAGTTATGGGTCAAGGTGGAGGCCTCTCGAACTTGGTGCCCTTACTCGTCCTTTATACCAGCAAGGATGAATTTGAATGGAGCAAGAGGAGCGTCGAGGCCATTAAGGCTAGATTCGCTCCTTCTGGCTCTTTGATTGCCTGGGAGTAATGGTGCTTGGCTGGCTAGCTAATCGCATGGGAGAGTGACTGTCGGCAGCAGCTGTTATCCTTATGCGATTCCAATAGGAGAGAAGAAATGAGTAAACAATTAATTATTAGCTTATTTATAAACAACACTCTAAAAGAAATCCTAATGCATGCTATCATATTTACTTGAACTATGCATATTAGTGAGTAAACCACTTAGTGCTTCCTATATATATGTGTTAATCAATCAAATGTATGAATTAATTCTTTACATCCTAATGCATGCTATTTATATATTATTATTAATCTATAGTCTAGGCATTTATGTAACCAAACAACCCACAAATATGGTCTCATCACCATCATTTATTGATGGCATGGCTGCGTTGGACTTTTTCCACCGCCTCTTTGTTGGCATCAGGTCCTTAGGCGGGTCAGGTCTTCTTCACTCGCTCGTATCCAGGCCTTGCTGAGTGTAGGTGGGTCGGATCCTCGGACCCACTTGTACCTGAGCCCTTTTGGGTGTTGGTGGGTCGGATCTTTGAACCTACCTATATCTGAGTCTTTAGGGGTTGGGCCCTTCTCGTTGGGATTTTCACAGAGTTTTGAGTCCGAGGGCATTTTTTGCCCCTCATCACTTCGTAACACTCTTGGAGTTAGAGAGAGTGTCAAACACCCGGTGGAGGTTGGGAGTCTTGAGGCTTCTTATGCTGTGGCCGAGAGGCCGTCCAACGAACAAAAGTAAACACAAGAAGCAAAAGCAAAATGAAAAGGGAAGTAATCTAAAGGATTCGTAAATGTTTCTTGACCTTTCATTGTAGCCTTACAACAAGATGTTTGCTCCTGGAATCATTTTCCTTTCATAACCATCGAAAGAAACCAACCTCATGTAAATAAAAAGAAAAAGAGGATCATGTCTTAACATGTAAGTAAAAGTATATGCAAACAGTAGCATATGCAAAAACACATGCATCCGCCACGCCTATAAAATCTGGTCTAATCGCTCCATACACATCTTTTTCACCACCCTCACCACACACGTAGCCTTGGAATAGAGCATTGGACAATCGATTTGTGCAGGTGCTGGGAATGGTGACGCCTTGATAAGCACAGGTATGCATAACAGAATCAAGGTGAGTGGGTTCCTTGTTATGGTTGAGAGTGCTTGGTGGGTGTTTGGTGCGAGTATTTGGTGAGTGTGGGTGATCGGTGTGTGTGGGTGCTAGATCGTAGGTGCGTGTGCTGGAGCATGGGTGCGGGACTTGGTGCGAGTGGGTGCTTGGTGCGTTCAGGTGTTGGATCGTGGGTGCATGTGCTAGTCTGTGGGTGCATGGTGGAGAGTGCAGTGTTGGTTGTTATTGGTGTGGGTGCAGGTACAGGTGCAAGTGCTAGGAGAGTGGGTACGCATGTGAACGTTGTTAGTTCAAGCCCTCATAAATAATATTTTGATGATTTTACAAAGTAAAGAAAAAGAGATAAAACATAAGCGTAGCATATTTTTCTCCGTAATAACACAATTGCAGGTTTCATGGAGTTTTCCAAGTCGAAGCATTAAAAGCGTGAAGACTAGGTAGCATGAGTATTGTCATAGGTCAGAGGCTTTTATGTAAACTTTCAAAGGTTATAATCTTTATTTTATTTGAGTCTAAAAATGTTGTAAAGAGCCCTCAAACATAACTTATAAATAGCTAACTTAGGCTCTCTACATTTAAGATAAATTAAAAACAAAAACCTAACACTAAGACACAAATTAGATGCCCATAACAACTGTCAGACGTCTGATTTTCAACTTTAAGACGTCTGGTCAGTGTTTCAGGCATCTAATTACCTATAGCATTGCCTTTGCATTTTGACTTCTTAGGCATCAGTCGAAGCAACCTTCTATTAGACGTCCAGAGCCTCATCCAGATGTCTAATAGTTTGCCTGGATGTCCTTAAACCAACCATTAGACTCAAGTACCCATTTTCTTTCTGTTAGTAATGGGCAAAATAGTTTTTTAGACGTCTGGACATATCTCCAGACGTCTATCATTAAACTGTTGCTCATTTATTTCTATGCAAATCTTATTAGGAACCAAAGATCTACTCTTAGATTTCCAAGACAAGTCCTTTTTATGTTTCCAGATGTTTAGGGAATCCTATAGACGTCCATACTGACGTTTGTTCCTTAAAAATCTAGAACCCTGTTTGGATTTGGTCAAAATAGGAACGAATCCACTTATAATTTGACATCCAATATTTTTATCAGACATCTTATGTGAATATATCAGACGTCTCTGTTTCGATCCAATGAAAATAGTAAAGCCTGGCTAATAGTATCAGACAACCATAATTGTAATCAGACATCTTACACGACATCTTATCCTAAAATTAGACGTTTGATATTGCTGTCAGATTCATGATTACCCTGATTTGTGTTGGATTTTGTCCCAATCTCTTGGGACTTGCCTCCAACGGCTAGGAGACCTCTCTCAGAGTAGGTTTTCCGCTTTTAGGAGTAACATTCATGGAAAGATCACTTGGAGGGGAGAGTCATTTCCACTGGCAGATCTGAGGGGCATTCCACCACCCGACCACCACTCTTTGAAGGGACAAACTACACTTATTGGAAGCTGAGACTGAAGATGTGGCTTCAAGCCAACGATTTCTCCATTTGGGAGAAATGCGAATCCGCATATGTCATTTCTGAGAAACCAGAAACGAGATACACAGTGGAGTAGATTCATCACCTTGGACTGAATGCTAAGGCAATGAACTCACTCTACTGTGCACTCAGCTTGGAGGAATTCAATCACATTAGCCAATGCACAACTGCCCACAAGATATGGAGAACCTTAAAGGTAACTCACGAAGGTACGTCTAGAGTTAAATCCTCTAAGATTAACGTGTTATCGTAGGAATTTGAAGCCTTTTCTATGAAGGAAAATGAGAAACTTGGAGACATGTACACCCAATTCACGTTAATCGTGAATAACCTCAAGTCTCTAGGAAAGACATTTATAAAGGGGGAGCTTCAAGGGAAGCTCCTTCTCTCCCTTGGACCCGAGTGGGAGCAAAAAGTCACGGCAATAGAAGAAGCAAACCAAGTAGAGGATCTAGACACGGAAAATCTACCTAGGAATCTTATGGCTTATGAATAAAAAATGGAGCAAAAGAAGAAATCTATCACATCGGAGCCAAAGAAGAAGACTTTAGCCTTCAAAGCTATGTCGGATGATGAGGTAAGTGTAAATTCCCTTACTTGAAGGGGGTGAGATCAGCGTGACGTAAAAATGCGGAATTAAAATATAACAATCTCACAAAATAGCAATCACACAAAGTACACAATGATTTTTAGGTGGAAACCCAAACCAGGTGAAAACCACCACCTAACCCTCTTGAGTTACGATTTTCCGATCAACCAAGTTGATCAAATCCACTAACGTACTACTTAAACAAGGGTAGTACAACCTCAATTATAACCATGCTACTTTATACGAGGGTAGCGTACCTGAAACCCCTTCTCTTCACGAGAAGGATTTTGTCTTACAAAGGAGACGGGAATTCACAACGCGAATACCCAACCAAATAACAAAGTAAATTACAAATAGTCTTATAGAGCCAACAAAGATAATCTTAACCTAAGCTTCTATAGGAATTAGGATGCTTCCCTTTGTAGAAGTGCGTCGACGACGCGGATGCGTGAATGATGCGACGGTGCAACGGTGCTCTCGTGAACTACGGCGGGAGAGCGGGTGAGCAAAAGATTGCTGCTCTCTAGATGTAGAACTTGAGCTTGGAGAGCAAGGACTTCTTTTGGACACAAAAGAGTGGAAAGAATGTTGCTTGGGTGTGTCTTGGTGTATCTAGGTGTGTATTTGAGTGGCAAAGGTTCTCCTTTATTTATAGAGGCTCCAGGAAGGCTTTGGAAGGCTTTGGAAGGCTTCCATAGCCATTGGGTGCAAGGTCCAAGAAAAGCAGGCCGAAATTAGGATTAATCATTACACTGATAGGGTTATCAGACATCTGATCCTGACATCGGACATCTGGAAAACCAGTTTAAGACGTCTGGGAACAAAGTCAGACGTCTGATTATAGGCGGGTTTTCTTCCTGACTTGAATCAGATCTAAACAGGGTTCTAGTGAATTGTCATTAGACGACATACAGGACGTCTGGACTGATGTTTGGACATCTGGAAACCTACTTTTCTATGGGAATGGATTTCCAAGAGAGTGCAACGGCTATAAGATCTCTGAGAAGAGATTTTGGGTCAGCTGAGGCAAAACGGTCATATATCAGACGTTTGGTGTCCTCTACGGACGTTTGATACGAGGCTAACGGTCATTCCCTTTATTGTTTGCTAAGCCAGCCAACGGTCCACTAATTGGACGTCTGGCAATATCATTAGATGTCTTCTAAGACATCTGGACTAAGGTCTGGACGTCTGATTTCATCAGACAAAACTAACTAAGTCCATCCTACATATAGTCGGACATCTGAGTCAACATTCAGACATGTTAAAAGTATTTATCAGATGTCTGATTTTTAGATTAGACGTCTGAAAAGGCTGTTTGAACCCTAGTTTGATTTTCTAAGTTCTTTACAGAAAACCTAAGTATCCTAGGGTTGTGCAGGTGTTCCTAGGACTACTGTTAGGGTTCTTTGAGGCTCTTTAACATGAATCTAAGTAACAGAATAAAGAGCAACAAAAGAAACGAAAATACAAAGATTACAAGGAAAGGAAATCTATCATATTCTTCATCTCCTTCCTTCTTCAAGCTATCGCTCCTCGCAAAGCTCCTCCAATCCATCCTGGATGCGAGCTCGAACTCTATCTAATCACGTCTCTATTTGCAATTGACCTGAAATCTAAGACTCCAAGTGCAAATGTTAAATGACACGTGTTTTGTTATCATCAAAATAAATGATTGCGGTCCTCTAACACCAACAGTAAGTACCGATGATGAACAATTCATTTTATTAGCTAAAAAGTTTAAAAAGTTTCTCAGAAATAGAAAAGAGATCAAGGGAAAGAAAAGGGAGGAAGCACCTTTAGTTTGCTATAATTGTAAGAAGAGAGGTCACATAAGGAAGGATTGTCCCTTACTCAAAAGGGATGATGAGAAGAAATACAAGAAGACTTCCAACTACAAGAAGATCTCCAAGCCCAAGGGACTCAAGAAGAAGCGTTCCAAGCAACTTGGGATGACTCCACCTCTGAAGAAGAAGAGGAGGAGGAAACAAATGAAGAAACAACATGCTTGGGACTAATGGCAACGAAAGATGCTTCTGAATCTGAATCTGAATCTGAGGAGCCTGAGGAGCAAAGGGGTCTACAAGAAAGAAGGCAAGGAGACCACCGCTATCAAGGAGGCCGATGGGTGATGGACTCCGGGTGTTCCAAACACATGACGGGAGACAAGCACTTATTTTTGGACCTCCAACCTACGGATGGAGGAACGGTTACATTTGGCAACAACCACAAGGGCCATATTATTGGCCTTGGTAAAATAGGTAACCCTCTCTCTCCCATCTCAAATGTCTCTCTAGTTAAAGGACTAAAACATAATCTTTTAAGTGTTAGTCAAATTTGTGATAAGGGATTCAAGGTAGTATTTACTTCGAAAATATTTGAAATTATGCATGCATCAACCAATTAAACCCTTCTTAAGGGAACTAGATTTAAAGATATTTATATCGTAGAATTTGATAAAGATAGCACTTATGACTGTCTTGTAGTAAATAATGAGTTAAGTATATGACATAGAAGACTAGGACATGTTCATATGAAGCTAGTTCAAAAACTAGCCAAACATGAACTAGTCTGAGGTCTTCCTAAAGGAAAATTTTTAAATGAGCTTATCTGTGATTCATGTAAATTAGGTAAAATTATGAAATCTAGTTTTAAAAATAAAGAAGTTATATCCACATCAAGCCCATTAGAACTACTTCACTTGGATCTGTTTGGATCAACAAAATATGAGAGCCTTAGTGGATGCAAATATTGCCTTGTTATTGTAGATGATTTTTCAAGGTTTTCATGGGTTTCCTTTTTGAGATCCAAAGAAGGAGTATTTTCCATCTTTTCTGTTCTTTGTAGGAAGGTTCAAACTGAAAAAGGCTACCAAATCACTTGTATTCGTAGTGATCATGGGGGAGGGTTTGAAAATTCTTTATTTGATGATTTTTGTCAAGAGCATGGTATTGCTCATGAGTTTTCTTTCTCCCGAACACCTCAACAAAATGGGGTGGTTGAGACAAAGAACTATACTCTTCAAGAGTGTGCTCGAACATTGCTCATAGACTCGGGGTTATCGAAGTACTTTTGGGCCGAGGCAGTTAACATGGCTTGTTACGTGTTAAATCACACCTTAATTCGATCCAGGTTGCGGAAAACTTGTTTTGAATTATATTATGGGAAAATACCCAAAATCAGTTATTTTAAAGTTTTTAGATGTCGGTGCTTTGTTTTGAATACCCGCTCTAATTTAGATAAATTTGATGCCAAAGGTGAAGAAGCCATCTTTATTGGTTATTCTTCACGTAGTAAGGCATATCGAGTCTTTAACAAGACCACATTAATAATGGAGGAAACCCTTCATGTTTCCTTTGATGAATCTCCTCACTCTTCCTCTAATGACCGATTCAAAATGGAAGATGAAGATGATTCTTCTATTGATGTGTCTTACATTCCAAACTCCAATATCCATAATCTTCCAAAAGATTGGATATATCAAAGGGATCATCCCGAAAGTCAAGTCATTGGAAGTGTTCCCGATGGCGTTAAAACCCGATCTCGTTTTAGTTGTTCTTTCGGTCTCTTTGCCTTTGTATCTCATGTTGAACCCAAGAGTGTCGAGGAAGCATGCTTCGAAGAACCTTGGATGATGGCCATGCAAGAGGAACTCAACCAATTCCAAAGGAATGAAGTTTGGGATCTAGTACCTAAGCCTAAAGGGCAAACGGTAATAGGAACAAAATGGGTATTCCGGAACAAGTTGAATGAATCCGATATAATCATTCGGAACAAGGCTTATTTGGTAGCACAAGGGTACAACCAAGAAGAAGGAATTGATTTTGATGAGACCTACGCTCCCATAGCTCGACTCAAATCAATTCGCATGCTTCTTGCTTATGCAGCCTTCCTTGGCTTTAAACTCTTTCAAATGGACGTTAAGAGCACGTTTCTTAATGGATTCATTAAGGAGGAAGTTTTTGTAAAACAACCTCCTGGTTTTGAGTCTCATGATAAGCCTCATTTTGTCTATAAATTAAAGAAGGCACTATATGGTCTAAAGCAAACTCCTAGAGCTTGGTATGAGAGGCTCAAAGACTATTTGTTAAATGCAAAATTTTCTATAGGGGAGGCTGATTCCATGTTATTCATTAAAAGAAAAGAAAAGACATTTTATTAGTTCAAATATATGTTGATGATATTATCTTTGGTGCTACTAATGAATCTATGTGTAGAAAGTTCTCAGAGATTATGCATGAAGAATTTGAAATGAGTTTGATGGGTGAACTCAAGTTTTTCTTGGGTTTACAAATCACTCAACTTGAATTCAGGACCTTTGTGTGTCAATCAAAATACACAAAGGAGATGCTGAAAAGATTTAAAATGGCAAAAAGTAGAAGAACACTCCTATGAGTGTGACAACTTCCCTAGACTTGGACGAATTAGGTACGCCCATAGATCAAAAGCTCTATCGTAGCATGATTGGATCTTTACTGTATTTAACTTCTAGTAGACCTGACATTTTATTTAGTACCTGCTTATGTGCTTGGTTTCAATCAAACCCTAAACAATCACACTTAAATGCTATAAAATGAATATTTAGATATCTAGTTGACACATCTGATTATGGCTTATTCAACCCTAGGAGTCCACAATTCAACTTAGTCACATATAGCGATGCGGACTATGCAGGTAGCCGCACCGATAGGAAGAGTACTAGTGGGACGTGCAAATTCTTGGGTAAATCACTAGTCTCTTGGTTCTCAAAGAAATAATCTAGTGTAGCCTTATCAACCACAAAGGCTGAATACATAGCCGCCGCTCTAGCATGTTCCCAAGTGCTACGGATGAAAAATACTTTGAAGGATTTTAACTTGATATTTAATAAAATAAAAATATTATGTGATAATACTAGTACTATCAACCTCTAGAAAAGTCCCGTACATCACTCCCGTACAAAGCATATTGATGTTCAACATCATTTTTTGAGAGATAATGTACTTAAGGGAAAAATCGAGGTTGAATTTATTTGTACTGAATTGCAATTGGTTGATATCTTGACTAAACCTTTGAATTATGATCGTTTTAATTATATACGTAGGAAACTAGGCATATGTAAGCTAAGTGATATTTGAAGAATTTAATGACTTAATATAATTTTGTTTGTCATGAACATAGAGGGAGTCTTGACTTTACTAAATTAAGAACCTTCAAAGATAGTTCAAACATGAAAATACACATTCTTTGCAATATCATACGTCTGATTAATTCCACAAACGTCTTATACTTAAATATTTGACGTCTGAAGATGTGGAACAGACGTTGATTTTATATCTGAGAAGAGCTGATAAAAGTGCTATTTCAGACGTTCGTTATCCTTCACAGACGTTTGGACCGTCGCCCAATGTGTTGACAGATGTCTATTTTTGCATCAGAGTATGTATTAGGATGTCTGAATTCAGACGTCTGATTACTCAGTCAGACGTCGTGTAAGTCGTCTGATAAAGAAATCAGATGACAACTTGTAGCTTTAGGGTGAGATCCAGGAAGGACTGTCTGCAGATATCAGACGTCTAATTTTAGGTTTAGACGTCAGTTCAGCCGTCTAATATAGAAATCGGATGACAACCTGGAGAATAAACCATTTTCCAGGGAGGTATGTCTGTAGAAATTAGATGTCTAAATTCTTAATTAGTCGTTAGATAAGTCGTCTAGTAATAAAAACAGACGATGCCATCAAAAGGGTTAAAATCCCACAGGGCCAATCCCGACGTCTAAAGACGGGTTCAGATGTTTGATCTGGCCAAAATATGCCGCTTCATGTCTATTCTCTGAATGGTTTTGCAATGAAAATTTCCCCAACTTTAGGGGGAGACTTGCTCAACCCCTTGGGATATAAAATCCCACTCGTTGAGGTCCCACTTCCCCCATTCTCAAAATCCCCAAGACCTCTCTCTCCTGCTTGATGGGCGACGGCTGCAAGTTGGGGCTGCTCCTCTCGCCGTCAGACGACCGCTCCTCCTCCTCGACGACTGGAGGTGCAGTTGCTCTCCTGTGCGCGTGCCCCCACTCCTCCGTGCATCTGGAGACCTTCCTCCATGGGTATAACCTCTCAAACCCTTAGGGCATCTCCACGGCTTTGCTCAAGTCTTTTTAAAGCCCTCAACTTGTCTCTTCTTTTTGATGAACAACTCGATTAAGATTTCCTCTTCTATCATGCCTATTTTTGCCCTAGGAGCTAAAACCCTAGAACAAAACCTATAGCTTGGAACTTATTTTTTATGTAGCATAAATGTATATCTTTTTGGTTGTTAATGGCAAGGGTATTACCTCAAGTGATTCAAGCTGACATCTTAGTGGCTTGAATTCAAAGGTATATTGCCACAACATTATGGCAGGTTGTATTGCCTTAAGGCATACTGCCACACAGTTATTTCTGGTATCAATGTTATATGCATGTATGACACTATATTGCCTTATTGGCTGAATGACTGGTGTAGGATTGTTTTTGCAGGTGTTCTATCCTATAACACCAAACCCCTCCCTCCAAAACCCAATCAACCAACCTACCCAAAATGCCTCCCTGTCGGAAGCAAGCCGAGGGCTCTTCCACCTAGTCTTCCACTTATTTGGTTGACCAACTGCGTGGCGACATCGCTAGACAGTGATTTTGTCGCTTTGCAAATGCCAAAGTCAAGTGCCCTCGATTCATTGTATGGAATGACTTTGCCCATCTAAACCTTCGGGAACATTTTGAAACCCTTCATCTCTTCCACTATTTTGACCGACAGTTCCATTCTAGTGTTGAAACTATTTGTGTGTTTCCTGATCTTGTCCGACTTTTCTACGCCAACATCGTTGAAGGCTACAGCAACGATGAACATGAGTTACATACCCGTTTATTTAGGTGTGAAATCCATATCACCTCTGATTCTATTTCTGCCCTTCTTGCCATCCCTAATGAGGGAAATTACTTCAATGACATTCTGAGGCAATATGACTCAGAAGTCATCAATCAAGAATTAGTCCTACCTGAAAAATATGTCGAAAATCTTGGCACCTTACCATGCAAGAACCTTAAACCTCTTCCCCGATTACTTTCTCGCATTTTTGGGTGGGACCTTCTAAATAAATCAGGAGGTTTTGACTATATCTCATGCCAACACAAGGTGCTCCTTTTTGCCGCCGTACGTCACATTCCCTTCAACTATTGCTGCCTCATTGTTCGTGTTATGAATGAGGACCATGGGACGTCTCTACCATTTGGGTCCATTTTATCCAAAATTTTTGCAAGCCATCGGATCTCCATCAATGACTAGGCGGTTGACAAAAAGATTGAGCCCTACAACTGGGCCACAGCCGCCAAGATGCTCATTCTTAGAGAGCATCTTGAGCTAGCCGAAGAGCCCGTTGAAGAAGAACCCCTTCCACCCTTTCCGGATCTCCATGAAGAACGTCCACTTCAAATAGAAGCTCCTCGCTCAAGCTTTGATGAGACATGGGATCCCGCCACGGATTCCCTCTCCTCCGGCATCTCTCTCTTGTTGCGACGAACCGGCGAGATGTACACTCATATGGGAAGTATGTGCTGCAACATCGATGAATTTCATTCTGACGTTCGCAATCTATAGATGGGACAAGGACCCGCTCGCCATCGCCACTGCCATGATCAAGAAGACTAGTTTAGTTCTTTTGTTTTTCTTTCTTTCTGTCTTTCCATGTTGGCTTGTATTAAGGGGCCTTGACCCCATACTTATATATTTCTTTGGGAACAATAGCTATTCTGTGCTTAGGGAACATACATTCTACAGTAATATGATCATTAATATCGTCTTGGGTTTCCACCTAAAAATCTGGTGCCTCTTTTTGTGATTGTATTTTTTGTCTTACAATATTTTATAAATTCACTATTCACCCCCCTCTAGTGCAATTTCAATCATTAAGTTAATTGATGTAACTAGAATTGTAGGCCATGTAAACGTAGGTTTGCTCAACGTGTCCTTGCATGTGATTCATCGAGCTATGTGCTTCTTACTTACACTGGGTCACGTGTGCACTCATCGTCTTTTAACCTTTAATGCGTGATCATCATCTTTTAATGCAGTTGATTAAGTCATCTTGTATCTAATGACACTAGATTACCATCGTACAATAACATCATACACAAATTGTAAACCTTCCATCACAATTTTTGATTCATTATTTACTACTATGGACATCGAAAGTTCCAGGAAAATGGCAAATTACAATGGTCTTGTTTACTACAACTGCAATTGCTTAGCAAAGCTATGCATTGATGAAAGATTTGGAGTGAGCGAATCACACCCACTCACTCGGATCAACTTAAAGTGCCCCAATGTTGAAGGGGTACGCCCTTATGCTATGGTTACATCCATTTCGATAACTCATATGTATGTTAAAGGTATGGCAAATTTTGTAGAACATTGTGGAGTAGTGTGATTTCAAACTTAGTCTCTAGGCAAAATCCGTTCTACCAATTGAAGCTTCAGGTCATAGGGAACTTAGAATGAGAAAGTTAGTATACTTCCTCGCAAACCATCTTGACAACGTTGAAAAGGAGAGAAACAAGTTAGAAGGAAAAGTGGAGAACCTAACAACCATCACCATCAATGAGGCAATGATCGACAACCTTAAAGACGAGAAGAAGGATTTCTGCAGGAAGGTGCAAGAGGTCCTTGATTTCTACCATGGTGGAAGCTTTAGACTTCAGGCATAGGTCTAGCACCGACACAACTTCACTGAAGGAATTAGGTTAACAAGTTGACTTTCTCTAATGATGGCACAATTTATGAACTTCTCTGCTTCCCTTGCTCTGCTTGACCATATTAGCTACCCTACTTAATTATTGCCTCTGTATATTTATGTTTTAATGTCGAACTCTTTATTTAAAAATGATGCTTTATTTTGCTACGAACTAAGAAAATCCACAAGGATTGGGCACTGTTATGAGCCCTGTAACGTAACTCATATTAACATTTAATTATTGTTTAAGACAATAATAGCACAACGCAATAGCAAGAAGTAGAACCGGTCATGCTTTTAATTAATATTCATATCCTTACTGTGATAATTGCATCACTATTCAAAATGCCACTTCCTAATAAAAAGCAGCCATTCTTCTCCCATCAAAATTCCACACCAACATGGCACTGCAAGTGGCCATAACCAAGAATGAATGCAAGGAATTGACGCGACGTTAAGGACATCATTGCACTCGAAGGCATGACCTTCGAAGCATACCATCCACTCCACCCATTCGAAAGCAAGTCTCAACTATAGAGAAGCACCTTCAAACCCCCTCTCCACCCATGGAAACCCACCGACTACGTAGCAACGGAGCAAACATCGCACAGGTCCGCCTCGACATTCGCCATAGAGCCTCAAGCATGTGGATCGCAACTGACAACTCCAATACAGGTTTGTTCCTTCTTAGCCTTTGCAAATGTCGACCAACTGCTTCCACACATATTTCGTTTGAGAAGTTGCCATCAACTTACCTTGAGTATCTACATCTAAATGCCATAATTTCTTCATACTCTTTCATTTCTTTGACAACAAAGTCTTCAAGAACAACTATAATACCATTGTGCAATACAAACAATATGCATACTTTACCATTTATTTCCTTCAAGTTAAGATCTTAAACCTGAAATTGCACTAGAGGGGGGGTGAATAGTGAAATTATAGAGTATTGTAATACAAAAAAAAAAAATCAATCACACAATATACTCAATTATTTTTAGGTGGAAACCCAAGATGGGTGAAAACCACCACCTAAGCCAATCTCTTGACTTAGGATTTTCGATCACAAGGTGATCAATCTACTAACCACACTACTTAAACTAGGGTAGTGTACCTCAATTACAATTCCCACCTCCGATCCCTAAACGGAGGTTTCTCTCTTCAAAATGAAGAGACGAGGACCCGACAGGCCGGATACCCAAAATACAGAAATTAAGAAGTAAAAATAACACCTATAGAGCACCCCAATAATTTAGTTGCTTTCTTATCTACTAAGCATGAAAAGAACTCCCTGATGATTTGCAGAACGGAGCGAGCCAGGAGTATGGATTTGCCCTTTGATCAGAGTATTAGCACAGCACAAG
Organism: Thalassia testudinum; assembly: GCA_037157565.1. NCBI lineage: Eukaryota > Viridiplantae > Streptophyta > Magnoliopsida > Alismatales > Hydrocharitaceae > Thalassia > Thalassia testudinum. The sequence goes on along the minus strand of JAZHRO010000024.1, from coordinate 180,272,511 downwards.
GGCAAGATGGAGCTTTAGAGTAGTGAGCAAGAGATTTTTCTAATGGAATTGTATCTCAAGAGGTGTGTATTGCCTAAGAGGAGTTGTAGTCTATTTATAGGCAAGTTTGGAACCTTCAAGAACACTTGGGAGAGCTCTTCTAGCCGTTGGAAACAAACCCCAAGAGTTTAGGATGAAATCCACACAAAATCAGGGCAATGATGAGTCTGACAGCAACATCAGACGTCTAATTATAGTATCAGATGTCTTATAGGACGTCTGATTTTTCCTATGGTCGTCTAATATTGCAGGACATCCTTAACTGACTCTTTTGGATCAAAAGAAGGATGTCTGATATTATCTCCTAAGACGTCTGATTATTTCATTGGACGTCTAATGAATGGTGCATTCGTTCCTGTTATCATCAGATCCAAACAGGGTTCTAGGTTTAGAGGATCGGACGTCGTTATGGACGTCTGATAACATTACCAGATGTCTGGAAACCTAAATACTCTTCCTTCCTCCTTCTGCCAAAAGATTATGTGGCCGTAGAGAGATACGCACAGAAAATCATGGCCAACGGTTCAAAGGCAGACGTCTGTAAATGTGTCCAGACGTCTGGAAATTCTTTTTCCTACCAAGGTCCAACGGTTAGTATGAGGACGTCTGGGTAAAGAATCAGACGTCTGTGAAAGGTTATCGTCGCCTGAAAGTGAAGTCCTTCGACTGATGTTTATGAGGAGATAACAATGGCAGAAATCTTTGAAATTAGACGCCTGATACACATGTCAGACGTCTTAAAGTGGAAAATCAGACGTCTGGAATTTGTCCTGGACGTCTGATAAAAGTATAAGTGTTGGGTTTTTATTTCTAATTTATCCTAAGTGTAGAGAGCCTAAGTTAGCTATTTATAGGTTTTGTTCGGGGGCTCTTCACAATATTTCTAGACTCAAATAAAATGAAAATTACAACCTTTGAAAGTTTACATGAAAAAGCCTAAGACCTAATACTTATGCTACTCGTCTTTACACTTTTAATCTCCTGTCTTGGAAAGCTTTTTGAAATCCTACAAATATGTTATTACAGAGAGAAAATAATATGCTACGCTTTATTTTTTATTTCATTTTCTTTATTTTGTAAAATCATCAAAATATTATATACGAGTGGTTGAACTAACAATCTCCCGCTTTTTGATGATTTTCAAAATATAGCTGTAGGTTCCTATTTCCTCCCCCTAAGGGTTGTACTTGGTAGTCTTTATCTATTTAGGAAGTTTTTATATTATTCCTTAAGTTCTTACCTACATTCTTCTCCCCCTTTTTGAATATCATCATGAAGGGTTGTTAAAGGGAGTTGAAATCCAAACTACAAGAGTGATATCTACAAAGTAGAGTGCATGAGTAAAATTGCATGTTTAAAAGATGACAAGGCATTAAGGAAAATTGATTAGGAATAGAAATATTTAAGCATGGACTAGCTATTTGTTCCCAAAAATATTAAGTACGGGGTCAAGGCCCCTTAATACAAACTTAGAATAAAAGACAGAAAAATAGAGGCACTAAAACTATTCTTCTTGATCTTGGTGGCGGCGGCGACGAGCGGGTCCTTGTCCTATCTGCAAATTTTGAACATCTGATCTAAGTTCGTCGATGTCGCGGCGCATGCTTCCCATATAGGTGTACATCTCGCCGGTTCGACGCAGCAGGAGGGAGATGCCGGAGGAGAGGGAATCTGTGGCTGGATCCCATGCTTCATCAAAGCTCGAGCGGGGAGCTTCTATTTGAAGGGGCCGTGGTTCATGGAAGTCTGGAAAGGGTGGAAGGGGCTCTTCTTCCATGGGTTCGTCGGCGGGCTCAAGTTGCTCTCTAAGTATATGCATCTTGGCGGCTGTGGCCCGGTTGTAAGGCTCAATTTTCTTGTCAACTGCTTGGTTAGTTATGGAAATCCGATGGGATGAAAAGATTTTGGATAGAATAGACCCAAATGGAAGTGATGCCCCATGGTCCTCATTCATGACGCGAACAATGAGGCGGCAATAATTGAAAGGAATATGACGAACAGCCGCTAAAAGGAGCGCCTTGTGTTGGCGCGAGATGTAATCAAAACCTCCCGATTTGTTTAGGAGGTCCCACCCAAAAATGCGAGAGAGTAGACGTGGAAGGGGTTTGAGATTTTTGCACGGTAGAGTGCCAAGGTTTTCAACATATTTTTCCGGGAGAACTAACTCTTGATTGATGATTTCTGGGTCGTATTGCCTCAGAATGTCATTGAAATCATTTCCCTCATTGGGGATGGCTAGAAGGTCGGAGATAGTTTCGGATGTGATGTGTATTTCACGACCAAATAGGTGGGTATGGAGTTCAAGTTCATCGTTGCTGTAGTCCTCAACGATGTTGGCATAAAAGTGACGGCAAAGATCAGGGAACACACCAAGAGTTCCAATGCCGGAGTGGAATTGACGGTCAAAATATTGGAAAAGATGGAGAGTTTGGAAGTGTTCCCGAAGGTTCAAATGGGCAAAATCATTCCAAACAATAAAACGAGGGCATTTAACTTTGGCATTCGCGAAACGACGAAATCGCTGCCTAGCGATGTCACCCCGCAATTGATCTGCCAAATAAGTGGAAGAGGAACTGGAAGATCCCTCAACTTGCTTCCTACGGGGAGTCATATTTGGTGGAATGGGCGGTTAGGTTTAGGAAAAAAAATGAGTGGTGTTTTGAGGATAGAATACCTGCAAAAAAGAAACAGCCATGCAAGAACATTCAACCAACCAAACAACATTCACCCAAAACATAGTTTCAAACACTGCAATCATCATTTGAAAAATATGTGGCAGTATGCCTTGAGGCAATACAACCTGCCATGTAGTTCTGGCAATATACCTTTGGATGCAAGCCACTAAAATGTCGGCTTGAACCTCATGAGGTAATACCCTTGCCATGGAAGATGCAGCTAGGGCTAACAGGGTTTTCTTGACCGAGGGTTAGGGTTCTAAGGCTGATAATGATATGAAATGAACTAGATGCTACAAGATGCTACAAGGTTGTGGGTAAAAGATCATGGAGACGCCCTAGGAGTGGAGAGGATATACCCACGGGAGGAGGGAAGCCTCCAAATGCGCTGTCGAGAGGCAGGGAGGACGCGCGCAGAGGAGCAGCAGTTCCGTCAGTCGTCGAAGAGGCACAACGGTCGTCTGGCGGCGAGCAGAACTTCGCAAACTGCTGCAGTGGGCCGTCGGGTGTGAGGGAGAGCGGCGTACAGATTTTGTGTGGGGTAGGGATTTTGGACAGGAGAGTGGGACCTTTGCGAAGGGGATCTTATATCCCAAGGTCACGTAGCAAGTCTCCCCCTGAAGTTGGCGAGATTTGCATTTCAAACCGTCCAGAGAAAAGCCACGATGCGCAGATTTTTCCCCCGATCAGACGTCTGGCAACGACGTCAGACGTAGGGATTAGGCAGAGGGATTTTAGCCCATTTCAGGGAGACGTCTGTTTTATTCATCAGATGACAAATGAGACGACTAATTATATAAATAGACGTCTGATTTCTGCAAGAATCTCCCCAGGTTGTCGTCTGATTTCTTCCTCAGATGACAATGAAGACGTCTAGATATAATATTAGACGTCTAATTTCTGCAGACAGACCTTCCTGGATTTTCGTCTAAAGTTACAGGGTCATCCGCTTTTCCTGTCAGACGACCTCTACGACGTCTAACCACAGATTCAGACGTCCGATAGGTAGTACATGTTCTGTCTCCGAGGTAGACGTCTGTCAACACATTTGGACGACATTTCCGACGTCTGTGTGGTGTACCAGACGTCTGATTTTACTGTTTTGGTAGATAAAATCGTCGTCTGTCCCAGATGTTTAGACGACGAAATTTAATGTATAAGACGTCTGATGATTTAATCAGACGTCTTCTATTGGACAGAATGTGCATTTAGATGTTTGAATGAAGGCTTCTAACTTAGTGAAATCAAGGTTCTATCTATGCTCATGACAAAAGAGGTTCCATTAAATCACTAAATTCTTCAAATATCACTTAGCTTACATATGCCTAGTTTCCTACGTATATAATTAAAGCGATTATAATTCAAAGGTTTAGTGAAAATATCAGCTAATTGCAGTTCAGTACAAATAAATTCAACTTCGATTTCTCCCTTAAGTACATTATCTCTCAAGAAGTGATGTCGAACATCAATATGTTTTGTGCGAGAGTGATGTACGGGGTTTTTCGAGAGGTTGATAGCACTAGTATTGTCACATAATATTTTTATCTTATTAAATATCAAGTTAAAATCCTTCAAAGTATTTTTCATCCAAAGCACTTGGGAACATGCTAATGCGGCGGCTATGTATTCAGCTTCTGTAGTTGATAAAGCTACACTAGATTGTTCCTTTGAGAACCAAGAGACTAGTGATTCGCCTAAGAATTGGCATGTCCCACTAGTACTCTTCCTATCGGTGCAGCTACCTGCGTAGTCCGCATCGCAATATGTAACTAAGTTGAATTGTGGACTCCTAGGGTAGAATAAGCCATAATCAGATGTGTCAACTAGATATCTAAATATTCATTTTACAACATTTAGGTGTGATTGTTTAGGGTTTGATTGAAACCTAGCGCATAAGCAGGTACTCAACAAAATATCAGGTCTACTGGAAGTTAAATACAGTAAAGATCCAATCATGCTACGATAGAGCTTTTGATCTATGGGCGTACCTGATTCGTCCAAGTCTAAGGAAGTTGTGACACTCATAGGAGTGTTCTTCCCTTTACTTTTGTTCATATCAAATCTCTTCAGCATCTCCTTTGTGTATTTTGATTGACACACAAAGGTTCCAATTTTGAGCTGAGTGATTTGCAAGCCCAAGAAAAACTTGAGCTCACCCATCAAGCTCATTTCGAATTCTTCCTGCATAATTTCTGAAAACTTTCTACACATAGATTCATTAGTAGCACCAAATATAATATCATCTACATATATTTGAACTAATAAAATGTCTTTTCCTTTTCTTTTAATGAATAATGTGGAATCAGCTTCCCCTATTGAGAATTTTGCATTTAACAAGTAGTCTTTGAGCCTTTCATACCAAGCTCTAGGAGCTTGCTTTAGACCATATAGTGCCTTGTTTAATTTGTAGACAAAATGAGGCTTATCATGAGACTCAAAACCAGGAGGTTGTTTTACAAAAACTTCCTCCTTAATGAATCCGTTAAGAAACGCGCTCTTAACGTCCATTTGAAAGAGTTTAAAGCCAAGAAAGGCGGCATAAGCAAGAAACATGCGAATTGATTCGAGTCGAGCTATGGGAGCGTAGGTCTCATCAAAATCAATTCCTTCTTCTTGGTTGTACCCTTGTGCTACTAACCGAGCCTTGTTTCGAATAACTATACCGGATTCATTCAACTTGTTCCAGAATACCCATTTGGTACCTATTACCGTTTGCCCTTCAGGCTTGGGTACTAGATCCTAAACTTCATTCCTTTGGAATTGGTTGAGTTCCTCCTGCATGGCCATCATCCAAGTTTCTTCGGAGCACGCTTCCTCGACACTCTTCGGTTCAACTTGAGATACAAAGGCGGAGAGACCAAAGGAGCAACTAAAGCGAGATCGGGTTTTAACGCCATCAGAAACACTTCCAATGACTTGACTTTCGGGATGATCCCTTTGATATATCCAATCTTTTGGAAGATTATGGATATTGGAGTTTGGAATGTTAGACACATCATTAGTAGAATCATCTTCATCATCCATATTGACTCGGTCAATGTAGGAATGAGGAGATTCATCGAAGGAGACATGAAGGGTTTCCTCCACTATTAATGTGGTCTTGTTAAAAACCCGATATGCCTTACTACGTGAGGAATAACCAATAAAGATGGCTTCTTCACCTTTGGCATCAAATTTATCTAAATTAGAGCGGGTATTCAAGACAAAACATCGACATCCAAAAACTTTAAAATAACTAATTTTGGGTATTTTCCCATACTATAGTTCAAAACAAGTTTTTCGCAATCCGGATCGAATTAAGGTGCGATTTAACACGTAACAAGCCGTGTTAACCGCCTCAGCCCAAAAGTACTTTGGTAACCCCGAGTCTATGAGCAATGTTCGAGCACACTCTTGAAGAGTCCGGTTCTTTCTCTCAACCACCCCATTTTGTTGAGGTGTTCGAGGAAAAGAGAACTCATGAGCAATACCATGCTCTTGACAAAAATCATCAAACAAGGAATTTTCAAACTCGCCCCCATGATCACTATGGATACGAGTGATTTGGTAGCCTTTTTCAGTTTGAATTTTCCTACAAAAAATAGAAAAGATGGAAAACACTCCTTCTTTAGATCTCAAGAAGGAGACCCATGAAAACCTCGAAAAATCATCTACAATTACAAGGCAATATTTGCATCCACTGAGGCTCTCATATTTTGTTGGTCCAAACAGATCTAGGTGAAGTAGTTCTAAAGGTCTTGATGTGGATATAACTTCTTTGCTTTTAAAACTAGATTTTATAATCTTACCTAATTTACATGAATCACAAATAAGCTCATTTAAAAATTTTCTTTTAGGAAGACCTCGGACTAGTTCATGTTTAGCTAATTTTTGAACCAGCTTCATATGAACATGTCCTAGTCTTTTATGCCATATACTTAACTCATCATTTGCTACAAGACATTCATAAGTGCCATTTTTATCAAATTCTACGACATAAATGTCTTTAAATCTAGTTCCCTTAAGAAGTGTTTCATTGGTTAATGCATGCATAATTTCAAACATTTTAGAAGTAAACACTACTTTAAAGCCCTTATCACATATTTGACTTACACTTAAAAGATTATGTTTTAGTCCTTTAACTAGAGAAACATTTGAGATGGGAGAGAGAGGGTTACCTATTTTACCAAGGCCAATAATATGGCCCTTGTGGTTGTTGCCAAATGTAACTGTTCCTCCATCCGTAGGTTGGAGGTCCAAAAATAGGCGCTTGTCTCCTCTCATATGTTTGGAGCATCCGGAGTCCATCACCCATCGGCCTCCTTGGTGGTGGTGGTCTCCTTGTCTTCCTCCTTGTAGACCTTCTTCCTCCTACAAAAGATCTTTGATGGTGACTTGGTGTTTCTATAGGTCTTTCTAATTTGAGTCGTCCATCTTTCATTTTGTATATCCAATTTTTGACATTATGATGTCCTTTCATCCCTACAAAACAAAGTGAGAGTTGTCTTTTCGGTATCCATTGTAAAGTGGATCCGTATTTGTTAGTGGTCTCCTTTAGAGGAGGATCCGTTTTCGGCTCACTTTGACTAGGTTCATAAAAGCCTAATCCAAATTTACTTGAGGAAGGTTTTTGATGGGCAATGAGTTTGTCCAAGTTATCTTTCCCCTTTGTAAATTTGGATAGGTCCTCAAGAAGTTGGTTTGACTTTTCTTTAAGATGATTTATCTCTATTTTCATTATGTCTAGTTTATCTTCTAATGCTCTAATTTCTACTCTAAGTAAGCCATTTTCATCCTTTTTAAAGGAGTTTGATTTTTCAAGCACATGGATTTTGTCGAGTAATTCTTCTCTATCTAAAAATTTTTGTTCACTCATTGTTGTATACAAATCATTTGTTAATGACTCTTTCTCAATCATTAGATTTCTTATTTGCATATTTAAAGCAGTGGTTTCTTTTGTAAGAATTAGATTCTTTTCTTCAAGATCATTGATTAATCTCTTATTTTCTAGGTTTTCTTCTTTTAAGGCCTTGCTTTGGGTTTTTGTTTTCTTAAGATCTACATATAGTGAATCAAAGGCATCTTGTAATTCATCTAAAGAATAGGAGTTTACCTCAGGTTCCTCAGATTCTGACTCAGAACCATCATTTGTTGCCATTAATCCCAAGCATGCCGTTTCTTCATTTGTTTCCTCCTCCTCTTCTTCTTCGGAGGTGGAGTCATCCCACGTTGCTTGAAACGCCTTCTTCTTGAATCCTTTTGGTTTGGAGATCTTCTTGTAGTTAGAAGGCTTCTTGGGTTTCTTCTCATCATCCCTTTTGAGTAAGGGACAATCTTTCCTTATGTGACCTCTCTTTTTGCAATTATAGCAAATTAGAGTATCTTCTTCTCTTTTCCTTCCCTTGATCTCTCTTCTATTTTTGAGAAACTTTTTAAACTTTTTAGCTAATAAAACAAATTCTTCGTCATCGGTACTTACCTCATCATCCGAAGTAGCTTTGAAGGCTAAGGTCTTCTTCTTTGGCTCCGATGAGATTGATTTCTTCTTTTGCTCCATTTTTGATTCGTAAGCCATGAGATTCCCAAGTAGATTTTCCATGTCTAGATCCTCTACTTGGTTGGCTTCTTCTATTGCCGTTACCTTTTGCTCCCACTCGGGTCCAAGGGAGCGAAGGAGTTTCCCTTGAAGCTCCCCCTTTATAAATGTCTTTCCCAAAGACTTGAGGTTATTCACGATTAACGTGAATCGAGTGTACATGTCCCCAAGTTTTTCATTCTCCTTCATAGAGAAAGCTTCAAATTCCTGCGATAACAAGTTTATCTTTGAGGATTTAACTTTAGATGTACCTTCGTGAGTTACCTCCAAGGTTCTCCAGATCTCGTGGGAGGTTTTGCATTGGCTGATGCGGTTGAATTCCTCCGAGCTGAGAGCGCAGTAGAGTGAGTTCATTGCCTTGGCATTCAGTCCAAGGTGATGGATTTGCTCCACTGTGTAACCTGTTTCAGGTTTCTCAGGAATGACGTATGCAGATTCGCATTTCTCCCAAATGGAGAAATCGTTGGCTTGAAGCCACATCTTCATTCTCAACTTCCAGTAAGTGTAGTTGGTTCCTTCGAAGAGTGGTGGTCGAGTGGTGGATTGCCCCTCCAATCTGCTTGTGGAAATGGCCTTCCCCTCCATGTGATCTTTCCGCGGATGTTACTCCTGTAGGCGGAAAACCTGCTCTGATACCAAATGAAATTGCACTAGAGGGGGGGTGAATAGTGAAATTATAGAGTATTGTAATACAAAAAAAAAAAAAAATTCAATCACACAATATACTCAATTATTTTTAGGTGGAAACCCAAGATGGGTGAAAACCACCACCTAAGCCAATCTCTTGACTTAGGATTTTCGATCACAAGGTGATCAATCCACTAACCACACTACTTAAACGAGGGTAGTGTACCTCAATTACAATTCCCACCTCCGATCCCTAAACGGAGGTTTCTCTCTTCAAAATGAAGAGATGGGGACCCGACAGGCCGGATACTCAAAATATAGAAATTAAGTAAAAATAACACCTATAGAGCACCCCAATAATTTAGTTGCTTTCTTATCTACTAAGCATGAAAAGAACTCCCTGATGATTTGCAGAACGGAGCGAGCCAGGAGTATGGATTTGCCCTTTGATCAGAGTATTAGCACAGCACAAGGGCAAGATGGAGCTTTAGAGTAGTGAGCAAGAGATTTTTCTAATGGAATTGTATCTCAAGAGGTGTGTATTGCCTAAGAGGAGTTGTAGTCTATTTATAGGCAAGTTTGGAACCTTCAAGAACACTTGGGAGAGCTCTTCTAGCCGTTGGAAACAAATCCCAAGAGTTTAGGACGAAATCCACACAAAATCAGGGCAATGATGAGTCTGACAGCAACATCAGACGTCTAATTATAGTATCAGACGTCTTATAGGACGTCTGATTTTTCCTATGGTCGTCTAATATTGCAGGACATCCTTAACTGACTCTTTTGGATCAAAAGAAGGACGTCTGATATTATCTCCTAAGACGTCTGATTATTTCATTGGACGTCTAATGAATGGTGCATTCGTTCCTGTTATCATCAGATCCAAACAGGGTTCTAGGTTTAGAGGATCGGACGTCGTTATGGACGTCTGATAACATTACCAGACGTCTGGAAACCTAAATACTCTTCCTTCCTCCTTCTGCCAAAAGATTATGTGGCCGTAGAGAGATACGCACAGAAAATCATGGCCAACGGTTCAAAGGCAGACGTCTGTAAATGTGTCCAGACGTCTGGAAATTCTTTTTCCTACCAAGGTCCAACGGTTAGTATGAGGACGTCTGGGTAAAGAATCAGACATCTGTGAAAGGTTATCGTCGCCTGAAAGTGAAGTCCTTCGACTGATGTTTATGAGGAGATAACAATGGCAGAAATCTTTGAAATTAGACGTCTGATACACATGTCAGACGTCTTAAAGTGGAAAATCAGACGTCTGGAATTTGTCCTGGACGTCTGATAAAAGTATAAGTGTTGGGTTTTTATTTCTAATTTATCCTAAGTGTAGAGAGCCTAAGTTAGCTATTTATAGGTTTTGTTCGGGGGCTCTTCACAATATTTCTAGACTCAAATAAAATGAAAATTACAACCTTTGAAAGTTTACATGAAAAAGCCTAAGACCTAATACTTATGCTACTCGTCTTTACGCTTTTAATCTCCCGTCTTGGAAAGCTTTTTGAAATCCTACAAATATGTTATTACAGAGAGAAAATAATATGCTACGCTTTATTTTTTATTTCATTTTCTTCATTTTGTAAAATCATCAAAATATTATATACGAGTGGTTGAACTAACAAAACCATGCTGCAATGCTTTAACAGCCAATTACCATACACTAGACCTTGTACTTACAACCATATTTCACAGCACCTTCACACAACATAAGACCCTAGATGATAAACTCTGGTTTATCATCATTCTTAGGCACATTTCATACCTAGTTCCTAAGTACTTTGCACCTGTACTATAATATTAGGCTTGCATTAGGAATACATGCATATTTAGGGACACTGCATGTCTTGTTAGGTTTTTTTAGTATTTTATGTTATCAATGTGCATTGCTTGCTTGTCAGGGGTTGCTGGACCTTTGTAGATTATCAAAACCTTGGCAAACTTAAGAGAAAGGTAGAACCCTAATTGGAAGAAGAAGATAGAATCTCCTGCAATTGCATTTAGCTCACCTTAGCTCCCTTTCAGCTCAGTCAAGCTCTATCCAGCTCAAGGCAACTCAACTTAGCTCTTCATAGCTGCTAGCTCTTAGCTAGCTAGCTAAGTTAAGTTGTGAAGTTCATTACAACTGCACCTCAGCTCCTTCCAACTACCTACAACTCCACTTAGCTCCTAGCAGATACTAGCTATCTCAAGCTAGCTAAGCTAAGTCCATCACCTTTCCTCCTACTCTACCCTACCTCCACTTAATAATGGTGCCAACACCACTAAATGACCACCTTCCCAATTGGCGCCAAAGTTGCATAACCACCACCACCTTCACAAACCTTCACTTGGTGCCAAAAAGACTCACACCCCTTCACCATGTGGCACCAACCCAACCTAGTAACCACCATGGAGTTGGTGCCAACTTTGGTGGTTATTAACCCCCTTCACATCCCTTCAATTGGCACCAACTCCATCATGCCCTCCATTCCCTAACCACCACTTAAACAACCACATCTAGCCCTTAATTTTGGCACCAACCACCATTTTTCTAGAACCCTAACTTGGCGCCACCTTTATGCCTCCCTACACCATAACCACCACCTCCCTCCACTCCTATTTACACCCCATGTAACCACCATCAAAAGGACATCCTTGGCTACTTTATTCTACCACAAAAAACACCACCATAAACCCTAGAAGAAAAGGTTGGGTGTGACAAGTAGAGGGATCCCTACCAATCCCCCTCCCCCCCCCCCCCCCCCCCCCCCCCACCCATTGCCCCTCCTTCATCCATGGAGCCAAGCCAAGGAGCATTCTAGGAGGGTGGACAAGCAAGGAGGAAGGGTGGACGTCCACCACCCTTGGGAGTAAGTTGGAGAGCATCACCATCTAAGGAGCAAGAGGTGCATCTTCTTTACACTTGGTAGCTTCTAAGTTTGGAGCGAGGATCTCTTTGAGCACCATATTTAAGGATCTTCCTTCTATCTTTTACTTTCTTTGTATTTTTATGTTGTTGAAGCAAAGCTTTCTCTATATTTGGAGGTTACTTGTGCAGGAATCCTCTACACAAGTGAACCTTCCAATTGTCACATTTTCTTCTTCTCTACAATTAAATACAAAGTTCACCTTTCCATTTTTGAGTTCAAGTTATACTTCTCTTCTCGTAGTTTTTGTTGCACACACCACTATCCCAATTACCCTAGGCGACACTTGCCTAGGGTGAGCTTAGGATGGTTGGGTTTTCATTTTATTTTGCACTTAGGAATATTTCCATCTCGATTGCCTCGATTTCAAAAATCCTAAAAGAAATTCTTAAAACTACAAAAACCCTAAAAAGGAAGATTTGAGAGAGCAAGAGAGAGATTCTTCATTTCTATAACTAGAGTTGTCTCCTTGGACAACCCGAATACTCATCGAATACTTGGTTTCAAAAATTTAAAAGTGTGTGTATTTGCTTATTACAATGACACTTAAAACCTATTTTTACAAAATGTGCATTTTCTTGCATCACTACCCACCGGCGATACAGTATAATGGCATGAAAAGTGAGTAACATAATCAGAAAGCACAAATCCAAAAACCTCCCTCTTATTGAAATTACCATTGCTACGTCGATTCCATACCTTCTCACTAAGCACACAGAATACACAACAACATGTGTGTTAGTCACTTTGAATCGGGTTTTAAAATCAATGCATTGCAGTATAGATTGAATTAGCGTGAAAAACAAATAATATTTATACTCGAATATCAGAAATGAAGTCCGAGGTCGAACATAGGAAGCAATTGGCAAAAATAGTTCTCAAGATTGCAATTCAAGCGCAATATAAGCAATGTATAATAGAACTCCAAACAAGAATGATATATAAATGAAAGTAGATGTCAATAATCCAAAAAGAATGAGGTAAAATGGTGATTTGAATCACCAATTACCCCTCACAATTATATCAAATATCTCAATAGTACTAATCAATCTAAATTCCACGTAGGATGAGTGCACAATGCACTCCCTTCAGAGATCGGCCGATGGAACTCTATGTGCCAAGAGGGCACTCTTCCTCTTCTCTTCTTCCTTCTCTTCTCTCTTCTTCTGCCCCCTTAAGCTCCAGAGAAGGCACAACACAGGGCTCAGCAATGCTAGTAGAGGCAAAGGCCTCCCTCAGAGATCACAAGTGTTGAGAGGAGGGCGGTAGAGCAAAAACCCCCCCTCTCCTCTCTCTTTCTCTTCTTCCTCTCTTAGAACCAGGCAAACTAGAGTAGACCCGGGTATCTGGGTAAACGGACCGAGCCCAAACACGTGAGGCGGGAGCGAGGCGAGGGCATGCGTGAGGCACGTGCGTGTGGGGACCTCACTCCCTATGCGTGCTGAGGCGATAAGCCATCAGCACTTTTTTATGCTCTGTAGTGGCTTTAGTCTTCTACGAGGTGGGACTAAACCCATAGGGCTTGTTTGCGCAGCAAGAAGGTTGACTTCCTTCATCGAATTGGAGTAGCAACCGCATATTTTAATGTCAATTGAAGGCCTGGAAACCTTCCTGGAGTGTCTCTACGCGACCTGGGCGTAGCACCTGGGAGGTGCTTGGCTTGGAACATGATGAACAGGGTGAGGAAGGAGGTGGCAGTGACGGAGCTCCGATGAGAGACTTGAGATAAGGAATACAGCCTGATGGCCACATTAGAGCAGCTCAGAAGGTTCACCGGACCATGGAGTTTGGTTCATTGAGGTGGACGATCGGTGATGGAGTAGGTCGCGTGAAGGTGGTTACTCGGTGGGCGGTTTGGGTGGACGGTGGAGTGTGATAGGTTAGGGCTTTAGATGAGGGGAGTACGGCGAAGGTTTGGGACTGGTTGGTGAGGGGTTTGAGTGTGTGAAGCGATCGGAAACCCTCTTCGATGATGTCACCAGAGGTGGAGACGAAGGCGGGGTTAGATGTGTAGCAGCGGTTGAAATGAGGTCTTGATGGTGTATAAATGATCGTGGGAGAGGGAGAGAGAGTTTAGGGAACTTAAGGAGATGTTGGGAGGTGGAGGCGGTCAGTTGTGGTGGACCGACACCAGAGAAGGAGGAGAATACAACGAGACGGCGACGACGAAGTAGGCGGAGATACGCCCTCCCTTTGGCTAGGGAGGGTCGTGACGAAGAGAGGAGTTGAGAGAGCTGACCAATTTGGTTATTGGATGGTCAGAGGAGGAGGATCGAAGAGGGTCACCGGAGCAAGGGTTTTGGTGGCCGGAGGAGGAGAATCAGAGGTGGTTGACTCACCAAAACTTGTTGAGAGGATGTGCAAGGCCACGGGGGTCCTTTTATAAGGCTCTAGATGGAGTTCCAAGCTTGGAAAACAAGCTTAGAAACTCTGAGCTCTTCGCCGGAGATGGATACCCAATCAATCAAAACGTTCGCATGAGGATTCTAGAGAGATTTAGGATCCCTAAATGGGCTCAATTGGAATGCAATTACTTAACAAGTTTCCTTTTCAATTTTGAGAGGGATTCATCAAGAAATCACAGAGATCTTGCAATATTAAGGTCGTCGGAGTTTGTAGGATTAGGATTTCATGGCGGTAGGGACCTTTTTTGTGAAGACTATGATAAAGTTAGGGACCAAAATGCAAAGGATTCAAAAGTTAGGGGATATGTGTGAGATAAAAGAGTCAGACAGGACTAAATTGCAAACTAGGTTAAGATGATCTCAGATTGGGCCTAAATTTTGGTACAAACCTAATTTGGACCTAGGGAATTCAATGGTAAATTCATATTTTGGTTTTGACCTAGTTTGACTGGGTAATTTATGGAAAAACCTAAATTAGGGCAAAAGTCTGCTTGTGTCTCTATTTTAGGTCAAGATAAGCTCTGATGGTCAAATCAAGCATACCAAACCCTAGAGAATATTTTTCTATGAATTATAGAGGGTTTAGGTGAATTTTATCCTGACCATAACCTCAGTTAATTAAGCGGATTTATTTTTCAGGTTTCAGAAGTCATTTAACTCCTGAAATGCACGAAAACCCATTTCTGTCAGTATTAACCCACTTGTTAGACTCTTAAGACCATTTAACCCTTAATTAACTCCTGAGAAAACCCGTGGTTGTTTTGCATTCAAGATATGATGGTAAAATTGTAGTTTTAACCTTGGTTTCTTGTATCTCTCTGAAAGGATTTGCAATGAATTATGGCCTTTTGGTGTTCATGTAGGAGCATTTAATGACTTAATTAGATCAAATTGAGCTAGTTATGGCTCATGATGATGTTCCCATCATACTCCCATGACTAGCTTTTTCTAGTCCCTTAGCAAAATCTCATGGAATTAACTTAGATTCTAGACCATGCCTTTTTATGCTCAGATTTTTGCTATGTGCTTTCTTTTGTGGATTATGTCAGAATGCCAATAGTAGGCCTAGAGGTACTCAAGTACCAACCAAGATTCGAACCTGACCAGTTCTAGCCTCAACCCGCTACGAAGGTTTCTAAGGCCTATAGGAACTAACCTAAGGTTCGTTGAACTCCCCGGTTAAAGCACCCGTGCTTAAAACATGTTTAGTCCTGGTTTAGTTTGCAGTGCATTTTTGTAAGAGAGAGACAGAAGATTTTTTTGTTTTTGGAGAGTTTTCTCACTTTTTTCTTTACTTCTAGCTTCGGATTGGCTTTACAACATGGTTTGTATCGGATTCCTAGCTCCTACCATCAATCCTCGCAGGGTCCCTGGCAATCAATGCTTCGAGATAGCACCGCCCATGGCAACCCCCAGAACCTTAGCTTTCAAGATTTCGGGATAATCCCACCCATGGCGTTCTGTAGCTAAATCCAAACCCTAGCAATTGACATTTCATGATAATGCCGCCCATGGCATCTGAACCAGCACAAGGTGCTTACATGCCCCCAATAGGATATTTAGATATCCTAGGAGACAAGCACTGATGAGACAGTATGTTATTACGCATCTTTGAGGAGAATTTCCCACCTCTCTAACCCGGAAACTCTTCCAAATCAACTTGTGTTGATAAGCCGCTCCTAATCGAGGTAGCTTTTTAGAACAGAATTAATGCATTTGCATGATTTTGATAATTAAGCGCATTGAACCAGACTGTGTGTGGATTAGGGTGCTTAGGTTATTGAGTCCTGCAAACTAGAGGTCAGTTAATGAGGCTGAATAATTCCTAAGCCTTAGACCTAATACTTAAGCTTCGCATTTTCCTCAACCTCTTGAGGACTATCCGGATCTTAACGGATACTTGAATTTTTAAGCCTAAACACAAGCCTAAGTGGCCTAAGATCAGCGTTCGTACTAATCTCTTTTTTTTGTCTCTTAGCACTTTTGTCCTTTATTTCTTTCTTTTGATTTGGTCTAGAATAAGTAGATTCCTTAATCTTTTACTAATGACTATCCCTTTTTATTTCAAATTGTTGCTCCTTTTTGACATTTATATCAACTCCCCTTTTCCTCCTAAAAAATGATATGCAAATTGATCTTTTCAAAATTTCCTCCCTTCATTTTTTCTTTTTTTAATTTTTAATTTTTTTTGGTTTTTTTGGAATATGTATTTTTTTTATGAAACCCTTTCTTGTGAACTGATTCTCACAGCATTTTGCATTTTAATACCCTCTCATGCCTACAATTTGCAATGTCCACATTGTAAATTAGGTGGGTTTGAATTCAGCTTAGATCGTACATTAGAACATGTTTTGGGTAAGTGGACGGGTCGGGGTGATTATTGTGGACAATTTCAAGCTCTAGTACGGGTACCAGAGGTGGGGTCGGCTGTTCTAATCGATGAACCCTAAAGTGCAATATGAGTTCAGCATGGGATGTGTCAAGAAGGGTTTCGGATTTTTCAAAAGATGACGAGTTGCCTCCTATTAAGTGCTAAGTTTAACGCCATCAGCTAGGTGCAATGAGCTCAGGGAGAATGGAGGGCAAAAGATACCTTAGCCAAGTTTGAGTCAGTGAGTTCGACGAACGGTTTGAGTTTCTGATCGTTCACGACAAAAGCTTTAGAATCAAGGCTGAGTTCACTAATTTCAATGGCTTCATTTCCAAAGATTCGTCTCACCAAGAATGGTCCAATCCATTTTGATCTGAGTTTTCTTAGGAACCGTTTGAGTTTGGCATCAAAGAGTAGAACTTTTGACCAGGGTGGAAAGATTTTCGCACAATGTGCCTGTCGTGGAAGGGTTTGACCCGCTCTTTGTAGATATGCGAGTTCTCATACGCATCATTGCGTAGTTCCTTGATCTCACTCAATTGCAACCGACGGTGTATTCCAGCCTTCATTAGATCCAGATTGCACTTCCGTACTGCCCAATAAGCCTTGTGCTCCATCTCGACGGGAAGGTGACATGCCTTTCCGTACACTAATATGAAGGGATACATGCCTAATTGGGTCTTGTGGGTGGTCCTATAGGCCCACAAAACTTTCGGAAGGCGAGTAGACCAATCCTTCCTATCAGGGTGAACAGTGATCTGAAGGATCTTCTTGATCTCTAGATTCGACAGTTCTTCCAATCCATTAGTCTGGGGGTGGTAAGGAGTCGAGATATGATGCGACACCTTGTACATTTTCATCAGGGACTGGAAGTGCACATTATTGAAATGAGACCCACCATTGTTGATGATGGCCTTAGGAACCCCCAATCTGGTAAAGATGTTCTCCTGGATAAATCGGAGGATAACTTTATGATCACTAGTTCTTGTGGGGATGGCTTCGATCCATTTAGAGACATAATCAATAGTGAGTAGAGTGTACTTGAAGCCATTAGATTCGAGAAAGGGTCCCATGAAATCAATTCCCCATATGTCAAAGATTTCGCACACAATAATAGGGTTTAAGGGCATCATATCCCGCGAGCCCACGTTGCCGAGGGTCTGACAACGAGTGCATGCCCTACAATATGTCTGTGCGTCTTTGAACAAAGTGGGCCAGAAGAACCCATATTGGAGAATTTTTGCTGTGGTTTTACGCCTAGAGAAATGGCCACCGCAGGCCTGGTCATGACAGAATGAGATCACGTCATTAACCTCATCATCAGGAATGCATCTCTGGATCACTTGATCCTTGCCAATGTGGAAGAGGTATGGTTCCTCCCAAATATACTACTAGGCTTCAGCAATCAATTTGTCCCTCCTGGAAGTTGCCTAATCTGGCGGGACTTTCCCTGTAACCAAGTAGTTTACAATATCCGCAAACCATGGGAGACTATGAATGGCTAGCAGGTGCTCCTCCAGAAAATGTTCAGTGATTGGACCAGATGGGTCGATGATCGAAGAAGGAAGACATGAAAAATGGTCAGCTACCATGTTCTGTTTTCCCACCTTATCATGAATCTCGAGATCGAATTCTTGCAACAGCAAGATCCATCGGATTAGTTGAGGTTTCACGTCCTTCTTCCTGAGGAGGTGCCTCACTGCAGTGTGATCCGAGTTTATAATGATGCGGGAACCAAAAAGATAAGATCTAAATTTTTCTAGGCCAAATACAACAGTTAGTAGCTCTTTTTCAGTAACTGTGTAGTTACATTGAGCCTCGTCAAGTGTCTTGCTAGCGTAGTAGATGACCACGGGTTTCCCATCTATTTTCTACCCAAGTACTGCACCCACAGCATAATCAGATGCATCGCACATGATCTCAAAGGGTTGAGACCAATCAGGGGACTACAGGATAGGTGCTTGGGTGACTTGATCACGTAGGATCTCAAATGCCTGAGTGCACTCCTCAGTAATTTCGGAGGGGACATCCTTGGAGAGAAGATGTTAGGGGGCATGTGATTTTTGAGAAATCGGGAATGAATTGATGGTAAAAATCGACGTGCCCCAGAAATGAATGGATGTCCTTGATCGAGCTAGGCATAGGGAGTTTGGAAATCAGATTCACCTTGTCTCGATCAACCTGGATGCCTTTTTTAGAGACGAGATGTCCCAGAACAATTCCCTCAGGTACCATGAAGTGGCTCTTTTCCCAGGAAAGAACCAAATTCATGTCAATGCACCGCCTGAAAATTTGGACCAAGTGCAGGAGGCAATCATCAAAAGATTCTCCAAATATCGAGAAGTCATCCATGAAGACTTCAAGGTATTCACCTACCATATCTGAGAATATTGCAAGCATGCATTGCTGAAAAATAGCAGATGCATTGCAGAGATCGAATGACATCCTTTGAAATGCGTACGTCTCGAAGGGGCAGGTGAAGGTAGTCTTCTCTTGGTCCTCAGGGTGGATTGCAACCTGGTTATAACTGGAGTACCAGTCCAAAAAGTAGAAGAATCGATTTCCCACTAATTTCTCGAGTATCTGATTAATGAACAGTAGTGGGAAATGATCCTTCTTTGTGGAGGAATTGAGTCTTCTATAATCAATGCAGACTCTCCACGAGTTCGTTATACGGGTTGGTATGGTTTCTCCGATTTCAGTTGTGTGAGTCTTGCCTTCTTAGGCACAACTTGGATTGGACTCACCCACGGACTATCGAAGATCGAGTAGATGATCCCTGCATCTAACCACTTGATGATCTCCCTTTTCACAACATCCTGTAGATTTGGATTTAGCCGTCTCTACATTTCATGGGATGTTCGTAAGCCCTCTTTGGTATAGATGTGATGTGTGCAGTATGAGGGGCTGATGCCAGTCAGATCATCGAGAGTCCATCTAATGGCTCTCCGATGCTGCTGGAGGATAGTAATCAAGCGTGTTTCCTAATCAGAGGTGAGTTGTGAGTTGATAATCACAGGAAACATCTGATTGAAACCCAAAAAGACATATTTCAGATGATCAGGAAGAGGCTTTAATTCCATAACTGGATTGTCAGCAGTAGCAGGTGGTTCAGGGTGGGTGTCGGGAGCAAAGGAAGGAGCTATGGGTGTGTCTAGGTTAGGTTTAAGCTCCTCAAATTGCGAGTTTTGATCTTCTTGTGGTTGATCAAGAATAATCGGGTTTTCATTGATACATGGGTTGTCAACCACGGCCTCGATATCGCAAATTTACTCAATAACCCTGTAATTAATTCCTTGTTGGGCCTTAAAGATGTCGATCTTCAATGTCTTGCTCCCAAATTTTAATTCAATTTGGCCTTCCTCACAATTAATATTGGCCTTAACTGTGGCAAGAAAAGGTCTTCCTAAAATGATTGGTGTATTCTTCAAGTTCTCAGGAGCATCCATGTCTAAGACTATGAAATCCACAAGGAAGTTGAAATTGTGTATCCTGACTATGACATCCTTGAGGATTTCTTTTGATGACTTAATAGATCGATCAGCTAATTGCAAAGTCATCTCTATTGGTTTAAGCTTAGATTCCTCAAAGTGGTCTAGTAGGGATGTGGATATCAAATTGATGGAAGCTCCTAGGTCCAAAAGGGCTTTGTCAAATTCTAAATCATCGATCTTGCATGAAATTAGAGGGTTACCAGGGTCCTTTGCCTTAGGCGAGAGCTTGCTTAAGATGATGGAGTTGGCTTGCTTCGACAATATGATTGGGTTCCCGCCTTTGGTTTGTAGCTTATGTTTGGGTGTACACACGTCTTTCAGGAATTGCACGTAAGCCAGTACGTGGCATATAGCATCCATCAAGGAGATGTTTATTTGGACCTGCTCAAAGAGCTTGACCAGGTCCTCCTCAAGTGCCACGGATTGGGGTTTCCTTTTTCCTTTGGTCAAGGCCTCCAGAAATGGAACCTTTGCAGGTTCCTCTAGAATGGATCCAGGTTCTTAATTTGGGATAGAGGTATCCTGGATGACTATCTTAGGGTTTGAGTTTGCATTACCAGGCTGAGAATGGCTTGGATAAGGTGGGTCCTGTGTTGCTTTGCCAGTACGGGTACTAACTGAATTTAGTCCTACCTAGTTCTGGGTTGGTGTGGGCAAAAGTGGTGGTTGCTGCTGATAACCTGCATATGATGTCGAAGCCTCCATCCCGTTGGGTGATGGATTAGAAGGGGCCTGATAGACATAGTGAGATTGGCCCTGAGTTGAGTTCATAACGCTCCTTTGGTTCAGCATGTTATTCGGGTTAGGCAGAGGATGCAAAGGAAGTGCACTAGGTTGGCGGGGATTTGCCATTTGGGCGAGTTGAGTGCAAAGCTTTGTGATCTCGTCTTTATACTATTTTTGCATAGCCACATTCGTTTTCTGAATGTCAGCTAGAGTCTGAAGGATAAGAGTCATTTGGTCTTCTTGAGTTGGCCCAGATTGATAAGTTGGGTTGGGCCGAGGCTGAGGTAGCTGATATGGATGAGAAGCTTGTGGCCGAGGCTGATATTGAGGTCTTTGATTTTGATTATTCCTTGACCACCTGAAATTAGGATGATTACTCCATCCAGGGTTGTCGGTGTTTGAGAATGGATCATTTTGGATGGCATTGATGTCCTCGCAGGTCTAAGGAGCCTCAGAAAAGTCAGAATACGAGGGTTCAAAATTCCTCCAACTAGAATAGGCAGGTCCAGAGTTTCCTCCTAACCTAGAATTAGATGGGGGTGGATACGGGTCCATCCCCTAAGAAGATCGATGGTAGATGTTATGTACAGCCTCCCTGCCAGAGGGTGGTTGCGCAAACTGGTTTTACGCAGAGGTGGCTCACTGTAGGTGTCAAGTTATCTCATCCACCTTCTTCTCAATAATAGAGACCTTGTCCAGCCTACTGGCCATCAGTTCCAAGTCGATGGAAGTGGACAGGCCCTGCGTCTCATGTGTTCCCCTTGGATTCGTCAATGCACAGGTATTTGTCAAGTCGAACATGCCCATGGATTCATTATTGATGGAGTTCTTGCACATGTGCTCGAGAATCTCCCACACGGTGTCTTCATGTTGACTCATAATGTTTCCTCCACAGGTCGCATTGACGAATAAGCAAATATCCTCACGGAGTCCCTAGTAAAAAGACTGGACTTGTTCCCATTTAGGAACTCCGTGGTGGGGACACTTTCGCATGAGATCCAGAAAATGATCCCATGCCTCGTAAAGTGGTTCTCCTGCTTGCTACATAAAATGAGTGATCTGGTGCCATAGAGCATTTGTCCGACCAATAGGGAAGACTTTTTTCAGAAACTCAGATTGTAGTTCCGCCCAGGTGTTGATTGGACGCGTTAGTGTTTGGTACTGGTGAGCAGCCTTGTCCATGAGAGAGAAGAACATTTTCATGAGTAAGACATCCTGATTTTGAGATTCTGACCCGAAGGTCTAGGCCAGATGCTTGAGTTGCTTGATACGCTGGAAAGGATCCTCGGAATTACGCCCATGAAATTTGTTAATAGCATGAATCATGTTGGGCTTGAGTTCAGTATCAGGACCTCCAACTGGGATTTAGACTCGAGGTTCGATCACCACCGCAACAGGATTGTAATGATCTCGCATCATAGGACGCTGTGGTGGGTTTACAAAGGCTTGGAATAGATCGTTGAGGCACTGAAGCTGATTTTGAAGATTGTTTTCTTTTGCTGGTTACTCCATGATGATGGATGAAGGAGAGTTAGGTTCAGCTGAATCAGAAGAGATATCGATCTGGTTGGGTTGTTGCACAAACAGGGAGGTCGAGGCTTGGCCTCGACGGGAATGAATAGCTAGTGGAGGTCTCAAGGGTGGTCTTAGAGACCTCCTCCCAAACATGCACCAATGGAGTAGATGAGGGATAGAATGTGATGGGCCCAATCAAGGCAACCAAAAAATTTTGGATGACTATAGAGGTTCGAGGCGGATGATATCCCTAAGTTAAAAAGCTGTCCACCTGAGAATTACCTAGGCAGCCAAAGAGGAAGAGTCCCGCGAAGACCCCTACACGGTAGAGTGCCCCCACAAGTTACAAGGTTTCCACCACCCGACCTCTCTTGTCACTAAGGATCTAGGCAGACCAGAATGGGGACTTGAATTTTAGATGTTTTTGTGCAAGGTGACCTAATTTGAAGATTGGTTAACCCAATAAGGTAGGTCAACTTCACCTGTTTCATCCTTTGAGAAATTTAGGTCCCTCTTTTAGTATTCAAATGAGATTAAGAGCCTGCTTTTAGGGTTTGCTTGAATAGATCAATTCAACCAAGGCTTAGGCACACACTGTTTGGGAAGGTTAATTCTTGATTAAGCAAGTGTGTCTCCAAAACCCTAAAATGGAAACCCTAATTTGCTCTTGGTTGGTCCAATTTAATTTGTCAAAATATGGTACCTAGGCTCAAGTAAGAAGGTGATTGCCCTAGATACCTTAAACCCTAAGTAGGTGCACAAATCAGGGTTAGGAATTTTCTAGAAATGAACCAAATCAGGCAACTTGTTTGTGATTGAATCTAAAAATAGAATGCAAGTTGGACCTAATTGATTTCTTCTTTTAGCTTTTCAGAATCAGGGGCTTAGGAGAGATTGGATTTGTGTTTTACCTGCCCCTGGAGTGGCTAATGTGCAGCTGATCTTCTTTCAATGAATCCCTGAAATAGATCACAGTCAAAAGAGATAGAGCAAGCTAGTACCAAATTAGATATTGCAATCAAGAGATCTAAGTTGCGCGTTGCTCCTTGGCAATGGCACCAAAATGTTAGTCGCTCTGAATCGGGTTTTAAAATCAATGCATTGCAGTATAGATTGAATCAGCGTGAAAAACAAATAATATTTATACTCGAATATCAGAAATGAAGTCCGAGGTCGAACACAGGGAGCAATTGGCAAAAATAGTTCTCAAGATCGCAATTCAAGCGTAATATAAGCAATGTATAATAGAACTCCAAACAAGAATGATATATAAATGAAAGTAGATGTCAATAATGTAAAAAGAATGGGGTAAAATGGTGATTTGAATCACCAATTACCCCTCACAATTATTTCAAATATCTCAATAGCACTAATCAATCTAAATTCCACATAGGATGAGTGCACGGTGCACTCCCTTTAGAGATCAGCCGATGGAACTCTAAGTGCCAAGAGGGCACTCTTCCTCTTCCCTTCTTCTTCCTTCTCTTCTCTCTTCTTCTCCCCCCTTAAGCCTGAGAGAAGGCACAACAAGGGGCTTAACAAAACCAGTAGAGGCAAAGACCTCCCTCAGAGATCACAAGTGTTGAGAGGAGGGTGGCAGAGCAAAACCCCTCCTCTCCTCTCTCTTTCTCTTCTTCCTCTCTCAGAACTAGGAAAACCAGAGCAGACCTGGGTATCTGGGTAAACGGACCGAGCCCAGACCTGTGAGGCGTGAGCGCAGGCGAGGGCGTGCGTGAGGCACGTGTGTGTGGGGACCTCACCCTCTGTGCGTGCTGAGGCGATAAGCCACCAGCACTATTTCAATTTATGCTTTGCTGTGGCTTCAGTCTTCTACGAGGTGGGACTAAACCCACAGGGCTTCGTGCAGCAGGCAGGTCGACTTCCTTCGTCGAATTGGAGTAGTAGCCATGTACATTAATGTCAATTGAAGGCCTGGAGACCTGCCTGGAGCATCCTCGCACGACCAGGTTATAGCACCTGGGAGGTGCTTGGCTTGGAACACGATGAACAGGGTGGCGAAGGAGGTGGTGATGACGGAGCTCCAGTGAAAGATCTGAGATAAGAAATACGGCCTGATGGCCATGTCAGAGCAGCTCAGAAGGTTCGTCGGACCATGGCGAGTGCAACGACGATGGATTCGTGGAGTTTGGTGCACGGAGGTGGTCAGTCGGTGACAGAGTAGGTCGCGTGAAGGTGGGTTACTCGGTGGGCGATTTGGGTGGATGGTGGAGTACGATAGGTTAAGGCTTTAGATGAGGGGAGTACGACGAAGGTTTTGGACTGGTTGGCGAGGGGTTTGAGTGTGTGAAGCGAGCGAAAACCCTTGCCAGTGATGTCGCCAGAGGTGGAGACGAAGGCAGGGTTAGATGTTAGCGGCGGTTGAAATGAGGTCTTGATGGTGTATAAATGATCCCAGGAGAGGGAGACAGAGTTTAGGGAACTTAGGGAGATGTTGGGAGGTGGAGACGGTCGGTTGTGGTGGACCGACGCCGGAGAAGGAGGAGAATACGGCGAGCAGCGAGGATGAAGTAGGTAGAGATATGCCCTTCCTTTGGTTGGGGAGGGTCGCAACGAAGAGAGGAGTCGAGGGAGCCGACCAATTTGGTCATTGGATAGTTGGAGGAGGAGGATTGAAGAGGGTCCTCGGAGCAAGGGTTTTGGTGGTCGGGTGATGAGAACCTCATCATGAACCATAACTAGCTCATTTTGACCTAATAAAGAGAATAAAAGCTCCTACATGACTTAGAAGAGGGCTTAATTGGAGGAATAAGTGTTCTGAGAAGAAAACATGAAATAAAGGTTAAAACTGCAATTTTACCATTGCAGTACATAAACGGAATTTCTCAGAGACAGATCATAGGTCAAATGGTCTAAATAAGATAAAAAGTGGGTTGAATCAATCAGAAATGGGTTCATGTGCAATCTAGGAATTAAATGACATTTGGTAACCCTAAGACAGACTCGCTTAATTCAACAAGGTTCTAGTCAGAATAAAAGTCAAATAAACCCTCTAAAAATCATGGAAAAATATCCCCTAGGGTTTAGAACATTCAAATTGGCCTCTGGAACCTAGTTTGACCTAAATTAGGGTCCTAGCTCATCAATTGACCTAAATTGGGTTTTTATGCAAAATGTCCAGTCAAACGTGGTCAAACTTAAAATCCAACTTCACCATTGGATTCCTTAGGTCCAAATTAGGTTTGTACCAAAATTTGGACCTAAGGGAAGGTCATCTTGACCTACTTTGCAAAATAGTCCACCCAATTACATTCTGGCCCCTAACTTTTGAAAACCCTTGCGAAAACCCCCCCAACTTTTGTTGTCACTTTCTGCATTCCGGTCCCTCTGCCAATGCAGCAGATGACCCATACTCCGGCGAAGCTTTGAGGACGATTTCTCCTCGCTTCCCCAGGGAGTTGCTCTCAGATGTGAAAGGGGGGTTCCCTGAGAAGTCCCCTACTGCCTGAGCAGCTCCCCATGCCCTGATTCGCACCATACCTCTCGTGTGAACGCTCGAGAGGTATGGGTGTTGTACCTGCGGCGACCTCCGGTGAGAGCTTTGCTCACCCTCTGTGCATCTGCCCCTTTGCTGGCGCCTTTAAAAGAAACCCCAGGACCAGCCGCTTGAAGTAGACTAGTCTTGGCGGAGAAACTCTCAAAAATTCCTCTCTCCCCACTCCGGCAAGAAACCCACCAGCTCCGGCGACCGCTCCTACTCCTTCTCGTCGCTCTGCTGCCATACCTGCAGCAGAGCCAGCTTCGTCTCATCTTCCTGCGTCACACCGCACCAAGCGCACGCCTCCCTGCCCACTTCCTCGTCGCCACTCCCTCCCTCTGGGTATTTCTTCTCTGGCGACAGTCGATATGACTGCCCGCCTCTCCGGCGCCCTTCATCCCTACAGGTAGGTTACATTTACTCCCCTTCTTCCCCTCTTTCTTTTCCCCACTCTATTTCACTTGATTGCCCCATGACCACGCCTGTCCACCATCACCTTCCTCGCCGCTGGCCAACCTCCGGCGAGTCGCCCCCATCACTTCGCAACTCCATACGACTCGTCGACCGTCGCAAAAGCTCCGCCTCATCACACTAAATGCCCTCCGCCCCTCCACTGCCACTCTACACCTCCACAACTCACCCCCGGTTACACCCACTTTTCCGGCCATAGGACGACCTAGGCATGCATGCCTAGGCTGTCCCGCGGCCTGCTGCACTTTGCACCACCTTCGTCGTGCCACGGTGAAGGTTCCCCAGTGGTTTGATTATTCCGAGAGGCCCTTTTAGTGCTTGAAAGGTCTGCTGTCCCGGCCGCCATTGACGACGACTCGAGAAGCTCCCAAGTGCGCTCTAGGCTTCAGAGCTCCAAGTTATCAGTTGCTGCGAAGGCGAGCAAGTTGTGTGAAGGCAGGCAGCTGGCAAGCGAAGGGGATCGAGGCTGCAGCTGCGGAAGCAAGGCTAAGGTCTTCCTGCGGGTGCACGCGAGGAGAAGCAACCAAATAGTCTCACATCGTAAGATTATGAAGCGCTGCACCGGTTTAAATTGTTTTTGTGTTTCTTGCTTACTGCCTCAGAACACGGGGTGAGGTCCCCTCGCCCACTCACCTTCGCCTCGTCCGCGGATTCACCTCGCGGACCTGGCAGTTCCGACCCGACACTACCGAGCACACCTCGCGCACTATACACACACCAGTGTAACTAGTCACGGGTACGCTATCCGACCCGTTAACCCGGCTCTGGGAGAGCTTCCTGTGAGCGGTTTGTAGAGAGAGAGAGAGACGTGAGAGTAGAGGGAAGGGTTAGGCTTTGCGGTGCCTTGTGTGCAGGAACAGAGCGCGAAGGAGAAAGGCTAAGTACTTAGCTGCAGGAAGGAGAGGAGAAGCAGAAGAAGAGAGGCCGTGCAGAAGAAAAGAGAAGGAAGGAAAAGAGGAGAAGCACTGTAGCAGGCTGCAGTTAAGTCGTCTGACTGCTGTATCAGACGACGGATGAGCAGCCTTCAGAGGAGATAAAGTAGAGAAAAAGGAAAGAAGAAGGCTTTGCAGCTGAAGAAAAGAGAAAGAAAAGAGAAGAAGGAAGAAGAGAAGACTTTGCAGCTGAAGAGCAGAAGAAGAAGACAAGCAGCCAGGAAGAAAAAGAAAGAAGAAGACTTGACCGCCAGAAAGAAAGAGAGAAAGGCAAAGGAAGAAAAGAGAAAGAAGAGAAGAAGATAGGAAGAGCGGAAGAAGAAAGAAGAGGGAAGAAGACAGGATCAGAGAGAGAGCACAAAGAGAAGAAGAAGAAGCCAAGACAAAAATCTATCTCTCTCCCTCTCTCTCTCTTATTTTTGTAATTCAATAGAGAAACTTCATACTTCTAGAATTCCAGTAGCTCCCTGAGTTCGACCTCGGGAAAACTATTTCCGAGTAAAAAATTTTCTATTGTAATGACAATCGTAGCTGTCTTGTCTTATACTATAACGACTATACGATAATAAACATAAAGACGCCACAAAGCAGCACCGCGGTTAGCCATTAACATCGGGGGAGGAGAATCAGAGGTGGTTGACTCACCAAAACTTGCTGAGAGGATGTGCAAGGCCACAGGGGTCCTTTTATAAGGCTCTAGATGGAGTTCCAAGCTTGGAAAACAAGCTTAGAAACTCTGAACTCTTCGCCGGAGATGGAGACCCAATCAATCAAAATGTTCACATGAGGATTCTAGAGAGATTTAGGATCCCTAGATGGAATCAATTGGAATGTAATTACTTGACGAGTTTCCCTTTCAATTTTGAGAGGGATTCATCAAGAAATCACGGAGATCTTGCCATCTTAAGGTTGCCGACGTTTGTAGGATTAGGATTTCATGGCGGCAGGGACCTTTTTGTGAAGACAATGATAAAGTTAGGGATCAAAATGTAAAGGATTCAAAAGTTAAGGG
Organism: Thalassia testudinum; assembly: GCA_037157565.1. Taxonomy (NCBI): domain Eukaryota; kingdom Viridiplantae; phylum Streptophyta; class Magnoliopsida; order Alismatales; family Hydrocharitaceae; genus Thalassia; species Thalassia testudinum. The sequence continues at coordinate 180,244,258 of JAZHRO010000024.1, read as the reverse complement.
CATATGTGTGAGATAAAAGAGTCATACGACCAAATTGCAAACTAGGTTAAGATGATCTCAGATTGGGCCTAAATCTTGGTAGAAACCTAATTTGGACTTAGGGAATTCAATGGTGAAGTAGGATTTTGATTTTGACCTAGTTTGACTAGGTAATTTATGTAAAAATCCAAATTAGGGCAAAAGTCTGCCTGTAGCTCTATTTTAGGTTAAGACGGGTTCTAATGGTCAAATCAAGCATACTAAACCCTAGAGAATATTTTTCTATGAGTTTTAGAGGGTTTAGGTGAATTTTATCCTGACCAAAACCTTAGTTAATATGTTTTTAGGATTTCAGAAGTCATTTAATTCCTGCAATGTGCGAAAACCCATTTTTATCTGTATTAACCCACTTGTTAGACTCTTAAGACCATTTGACCCTTAATTAACCCCTGAGAGAACCCGTGATTGTTCTGCATTCAAGATATGATGGTAAAATTGTAATTTTAAGCTTGGTTTCTTGTATGTCTCTCTAAAAGGATTTGCAATGAATTATGGCCTTCTGGTGATCATGTAGGAGCATTTAATGACTTAATCAGATCAAATTGAGCTAATTATGGCTCATGATGGTGTTCCCATCAATGTGCTCTACCCAACATATGCAATACACACTACCCAAGTAACACTTACTCCATCAAAATTTATACAGAAACATCCTCATCCATTATCTATTTTGTAGCTCAATCCAATTACCAGGTGCATCTGCTGACAAAAACATGTAACATTACCTTTCCCCTAATTTGTAGCATATAAAAACTAATTCCAAATATTAAATGCACATTTCTACAACCCAGAAGGAGCCATAGAAGAAGGTTGATTCCACCAGACTCTTTGTAAGAAACAATGCAACAAAATGTAGAATTTCACATTTATTATAAACTCTAGCAAGTTTATCAACTAATCCATCATCTTATACGTAATATGATTATGCAAACACCTGCCCTTCACAGGAGTACCTTCAATCCATAACCCCAACTAGGTAACAAACATTGGAACTATCTCTATTACACTGCCATCAATCATCACCAACACTTCAATTAGTGCTTCATATGTGCATTATCAACCATTTTTAGGCCTTAGACAAGGTTCCTTTTGCGAAGGCTTGAAAATTTCGACTAACTAGAAACCAATTGATTTAGAGTACTCCATGATTCAAGAAGCCATGACCCTGTTGTTTTACTCTACCTTAGGTCCAAAACATTTCGAGACAAGGGGCTTTGTGTAAGAAATTCTAATTGGGGGCTTTCCTTGGCACACGAGTAATTGGGTGGAGGGCTTATGGTGTAATTTTCCCACCCCATATATAAGCCTTAGATGGCTTGTGTGGGAAGCCATCCAGGCCTTTTGTCTTCACCGTAGGGTGAGATTGGGAGGGAGAAGGGCCATCATCGACCCCTTCCTCCTCTTCCTCCTACTCCTCTTCCCACACCCTTCCTTCGCCTCCTTCTTACCTTCCACGGCTGCTGCTGTTGCTACTGCTGCTATCCCAACTGCAGCTGTTATTGTCCCTGTTGTTGCCATTGGTGTGGAGATAGGGGAATGAAGAAGGAAGTTCCACCACCTCCCCAGGTTCAAGGTGTTGTTGTTCAAGATCAAGTAGGGAATGGTTTTCCCCCTCTCTACTTGTTCCTAGGCAACTTTGAATGTCCTTAGGGGTAGCATTTCCAGTTGTGTCCACATGGTTGATGTTGTGAGGGGTAAAAAGGGTGGTAATGTGATTTTTCTAATTAGGGCACACCTTGATTTTTGATGTGGCATTTTTCTTGCCTAATGTGTTCCCCACCTAGTAGTTAATCGGTGGTTAAATTTTCATGGTAATAGGAGGTGAGGAATGGGAGTTTTGGGGTAAAAGAAGTGTAGGTTGCACAGTCTGACTAAGCTCTGCATCACTACCTAACGTTAGGTACTTGTGACTTAATGTTTGGTAGCTACTAGTAGGCTCCCTAACATTTGGTCACTAGTATCAACGTTAGATGATCCATTTAAGCCCTATGTTGGGTGAAATCTTGGGTTCTTAGCCCTATCAACCCTATGAAGTGACCTAAACTAAACCTAAACCAAATTTAGGATAAAATGGACTCCTTAATGGAGGATGAAATATAAAATTTACATATAAACCCTAAAGGGAGGTAAAGTATCCTATTTAAGCTCAAATCTTCCTAAGCAAGTTAAAAATGGCCCGAAATGCCTAAGAAAAGGATTAACCCTTCATAATAAATTATAATGACTCTATTATGAGTCTACACTAGGAAGACTTGGATCCTAGGGTCTAAGATATGATCCCAGGCAATCCAGTAGGTCTTTAGGGCTTATTTCCCTAATATGGGATAAAGAAGAAAAAGAGAGTTAGATCTGATAGGTGAGCTCGTAAGGTTAGGCAACTTGGACTTGGTGAACCACAAGTTCACCATTTGGGTTGAAGACCCATGATGATGAGGTGGCTAGAGGATACCTGTGATTTGCCTCGAAACTCGGATAGTTCTTGGCAACGGTGACTAGCTATGGGTTGTCATTGAAATAAGGTACTTGGATGTACCCGACTCCAACTCAGTGAGAAGGTACTCAAGCAAGATGCTTACTAGGCACTCGTGTACGCGGAAGTCATTGGGGTACTGTGATGGGTTTGGTTGAGATCTCGTTTGATGATAGATTGAGAGGGCACACCTGGAGGCTACGCTCCAAGCGGGAGCATTAGTGTAACCCAACATTTTTCACCAACCCTGCGATATTGATCTAGAATGATCTACGACCACCTTGTTGGACACGAATGGAGCTTGCTCTTTGCTGTTGTAAGGCATTGGCCTGGGTAGCTCCCAAGAGGCTCGACTCTTCTAACTGAGGTTAGCAACGTTCCTGATACATTAAGAATGGGTATGCCTTTCACAAGGATAACCAGACATACTAACCTCTCCCATGATCAAGGAGAGACTACCAGGTTGGGGTCAGAGGGAAGGATACATCTCCATCTTCTTTGATAGAGAGGGTTGATTTACTACATCTGACTCTTGAGGCGAGTGAGGGAATTTATCATGTGACAATAATGCATGGCTGAGCTTGAGGAAATAAGGAAAATTAGTGGATAGATGGCCTGTAGTATAGGAACCCGACTTTACCCTCTTCCTGTTTTAGCTTTACATATGGTTTCATCCCTATTGTGCTGTTTAGCTCAACCCTATCTTTGTGACCCATTTCAGGATCCAATGTCATGAGCCAGTGGATTTTGCCTCTCCCACGAGTAGTGCCGATGCTTAGTGGTGGCAGATCAGCTTTTTGTGCAAACACTTATACACCTAGAGAGGGTGATAACAAAAGCGCAGCACCCAGGGAGGTGGGCGGACTCACCTATTGAGTCATTGTAGATTCTTTTAGTGGAGTTCATGGAGGCCACCTGTTAGCTAGAGTAGGTGATTTATTTTGTGGGGGACTTTTAGATGGATGGTTCTTTAGCTACTTCCTCTCTGTTTAGGCCGTAGTTTAGCATGCCATCTCTTTTGTGACAATTGTTGTGGGCCCCTCTTTCGTAACTTCCGTTATTTTGGGATAAGTTAGTATTTTGTGATGTAAAAAGCACTAACACTTGTGTATATTTATGTATAGACTATGGTCATCCGTATGATTGTGGTTGTGGATGATTCACCATGGTTGGAAAAGCCTTTTGATGAAAGGATTATGTGACTACGTTTACGTCTTGTATATATCATAGTGGATACTATGACAAAAATGCTTGTTTGATGTGGATGGTTTGAGGTTGTTTTCCATTATTTTTCGTGTTTTTCACTGCTTTGATGGCAGGGTGTACTCGCACATTTTCTTGGTTCCGACTTTTACTTTGTTGTGTTTGGGGGTGGGGCGTGCCCACCTTATATTTTGTGGTATGCATGCACAGAACTCCCTTACAAGTACAACTATGGGAAAAAGTCCCTTAAATAGTGGAGTCTCTACAGATTACATTCCTCGATGGTAGCTAATAATGATGAACTACATCGTTAACTCTAACCGTCTAATAATTTGAACTTGTTTATTCTGCCCAAACACCAAGTAGTCCGTTCCAGACTGGCTAGGAGTACTAACGGGCCGTGACACCTTCAACAAACCATCCACTTCTCACTACTGCAGTAGCAACACCTATTTAACTTCACACCTAGGTTAATAGCTGAGACATCAACCAAACATAGCACATAGTAGCATTCATCCTTTAAACCTAGTAATTCATACAACAATATCGTACAGGAGAGGCCCCCGATTGCAGCAAACGTCATCTTCTGAACGTCATACTCCCAACCAATCTTTCCTTACACCTTCCACAACACCATAAACACAAGAAACCTTGGAAACAAACACAACAGGTAGTATCAGTCCACCTCATCAAAGGGCAATACCAATGCATAGGTAATAACTGAACATATCTTGCATCCATCATCAGATTAGTAACATATCTGAACAACTTGAAACAACAGGGATGACTACCCCACCTTTGACAACAGATCAACCATAAAGGATTTCCTGCATCTTTACAATAAATCCTCCAACCGAGTGAAGATAAAATTCAAATCAACCCCATTCGGATATTTCTAAGGGTACGAGTACCCTGTAAAGGACAGTAGGCTTTGTGCACAACTAATAAGTGCATATGACATGGATTCTAATGATTTCTTCCTTTGTGGTCATAGATTTCCTTTCACACTTGACCTCGTATCAATGATTACTGGCCTCCCACTACATGGTGAGGAATTCGACCTCAAGGCAGAAAGAATAGAACTAAAACATCCATTCTGAACCAAGTACTTCCCAGGGGGTGGAGCACCTATGTGTCAAAGGCAAGGAAGGTTCTTCAAGAGCTTCAAAGGATTGGACCAAATAAAGAATTGAACGATCAAGTTTGGTTATTGCTACTTCTACTTTGTGCAAGCTTCCTCCTCCCACATGGAGCACATGTGATTTATCCAAAACTATTTGAGTATGTGACTGAACTGGAAGATCTCAATGGTTATGCATGGGCAAAAGCGGTGTACAAGGTGCTCCATGAGGGTTTAAAGGAGATGGCAAACAAAATGTACAACACCCGAGATGGAAGGGGTTTAGGTTACCTAAAGGGATGTGCACCACTCCTAACACAATTTAATTCATATTGCATAGACAACCATCTAATTTAACTAACATGCAAGTCTGGACTCTTGAGGTACTAAACATTATAGAACCAAAAAACCCAACAACATACCCCATTGTTTCAAGTTTGGACTATATGAATCCAATCTCCATAATTCTCCATGAGAAGAGACTGGACATCGATGACCTCTCCCTAATCTACTTATGACCTAATGCCTTTAAGATCTATGCTAGAGAATCGAGCTTAACAACATACACAACAACTCAACCACTCCCTCCTAGGGTGGGCAATAGAACTACCGAACATGCTCCTCACCATAAGATGAATAGAACCAACCCCATCATAGCAGGAGAACCCTCCCACCAACGCCAACATCACCAGCATCCCCACAAGCAAGTATGGAACCCAATCTTGGATAGCTTGCATTGTAAAACAATGATGTCATTCAAAAGATCAATGAACTAACATCACTCGTCTAGAGGGGGGATCGTTAGAACCAGAAAATACTGAAGGACATGCAACACCTCATGAGAAAGTTTGATGCCCTACATGAGTCATACCAAACATGCAAGTAGCAGATGTATCAAATGGAAGCACAGGTTTGTTTAGTGTAGCATAGATATAAAACATTAACAAGTTTACACTCAAGCCTAACACATAAATGTAGCTTCATAAGAGCACCCCACAACAAGAAACCAACCATAACCTGGGATCAAAACACTAGAATAGCACAACAAATACCAGCATAACCAAATCCAAAACACCATCACTGCACCAAAACCAATAACCAACATTACCAGCACCAACAGTTTCCTTAGCACAAGTTCATTCAGCATAGCTTACATTTAAGACATTATGAAATTCACATTCAAACCTGACAGGTACATGTAACTTCATAGGAGCAGTCCACTCCAAGCAAGCAAGCACAACTTGGGAGCAAAACACCAGCACATCACTAGCATAACCAAACGACATTGCAGCAGCATCACCACACCAGCACCAATCATGGCATCACCAACACTAGCAGTTTCGTTAGGAAGCCCCTCTATGCCAAAGTTGACTAATGAATAATCCTCGATCACGGATTTATTTATTAAGGTATGTGATGTAAACATGTTTATATTACATAAAATGTCTATTTATGCATGTTCTTAAGCATAGAATTGTATTACATACCATAAATATTGCATAACATGCATCATCTTGCATTTAGATTAGTCTAAATAAAATGGAGGTTAATTGTCTCCTTTTTATGGTCAGAGACAGGGTGATTTTTATCAGGGCCTCAGATCAAAGATCCAACTGTACGGATTTGATCAGGGCGATGATTGGAGTTCAACGACTCTAAGATTGCCCTAATCGGATATCCGTAGCATCGGTTAGAGATTGAGGAACCCTAGAAGATCAAGGGCCAAGATAGTGTTAATCTGCACTTTAGACGACAAATCCGACCGCATGGATGGATTCAGATTGACGATCGCAGCCTAACGATGTGAAAATCGACTCAATTCGATACCCGTGGCACCATCTACATCACCCAGAAGATGGACGGCCAAGATGGTGCCATGTGGCGCCATCTCGACCGCCCAACCAGCCATACGAATCCGCTGAAGCATCTTGCGCCAACACTTCTCCGCCGTTGGATCAAGATCCAACGGTTGTGAAGCACACGCGCTTAAGTTAAGCGCTTGACACAAATGCACCCACAGCGCGTTGGTCGAGTGCCTTAACGCAATGTTGAGGAGTGGGATCGAGTCCTTGCATGCCTCAATTGGAGCGGGTGTGCGAGTGTGATCGACCGCATGATGGAGATGAGCAGCTGTGCGTGCCCAATCGGCTGAATGCGCCATCTGACGCGGCGAGGTGACGCGGGATCTCACGTGTTGAGGTGCAGATGAGGCGGGCGAGGAGCTCTCTCAGCCATTCGATCTCACGATTGAACGACTAAGATTTGAAGAACGTGGACGTGCGTTAAAGAGGGTGGAGGCGAGCGGGCACATGTGAGCTACCCACGAAGGCCGCGTTCAGGCCTTTAGTGACAGATTTATTCGTCACTAAAGGTCTTGAATTAATGATTTTCAACATGTAATGACCAAATTGCCCTCACTCCTTGCAACTATAAAAGGAGACCCCCTCCATACGAAATTCTCATCCGTTCCTTCTCTTCTCTCCCTCTTCAAAGCTCAAGAGAAGCTTATCCCACACCCGGGATGCTCCTCAAGAGATAAAGTCAATTTTTTGCCCTCATTTTGGAAGCGGATCCTGCGACGACGAGGACGTGCTGCCCCGTTCTCGTTCTTCCTGCCTCGACCTCCTTCTTCCCACTTTGTTCTTCGTCTTCCAAGCATCGCCCCGTCCGGCACGTCCTCCAAGCGATCGTCGAGGAGGATAACTTCTCTCTCCCATTCCTTTTTCCTACTTTCTGGAGTAGAATTTTCCCACTTTCTAATGTAATAGTTTTCCTGTTTTTAGTGTAATTTCTCGCTTGCTTAATTGTATAAACATTTTGAAGTATCAAGTGAATGTTCTCTCTCTCTCTTATTCTGATTGTTTATAGTGCTTCATTGTAATTACTCTGCTTTTCAACAAAAACACGAAAAGAATATAATTGCGAATTTAGATCGACGTAGCCTCCCTGAGTTTGACTCGGGATTTCTATACTGGTATAAATTTTATTTGTTGAATCGAGTTCTTCGCTATTCAAACTACAACAACAGGTTCTCAAAACCAAATTCAATAGTGTAGTAACCCGTCGCTTCAACATTTTGGTGCCGTTGCCGGGGAGGCAACGATTTCTGATCTTTTCGCATTCCATGCACTTTATTGTCTTCTAATTTGCTTTCTTTTGTGTCTATTGTTTTGCAGAGACCTCCATCAGGGAATCGTCAAGTGGTAGACCGGAGTAAAGTGCAGTTGAAGACGACTGTAAGTGCTCCCCATTCTTCCCCCTCCATAGATTTCATTTGTCACATTAAGTTCAAACTCCAATTAACCTAGGTGTTTTCATAAATCCTAAAATTAGTTTGGTTGTTTGGATTTTCACTCACACTCATTTCACCCTCGCTTATAGAAAAAAAAACAAAAAGATAATTTTGTGGGGTAATTTTCAATAGACACACAACATACACCCACATTCAAGGCACTTAACCTACTTGATTTGCTTCTACTCAACCGGGCCCTGATTTGTGGAACTGGTACACACAAATCAACACATAAAAGAGTAGAAATCATTCTAGGTTAACCATCTTTATGTGCCTAACCTAGTGGTGCAGTTGTGGCCAGTTGTTTGAGTTGTTTGGGCCGCACCACTCAACCTAAAATCAACTCATCAAGTAGCTTCTTCTTAGGGTTTTCAATCTAGGTTCATACCAGGCACTCCACTTTATTTCTGGTTTTAAAGGAAAGCAATCTTCACCCGTGCTTGAAAACCTGGTTTGCCTTAAACTTGATTGAAATCAGCCTAATTTTAAACCCTAAAAGCTACTTAAGCAAGATTTGAACATTAAAATCTACACATCACAAATAATCTTGCTTGAAAACCCTGGTTGTGTGGGTGAGCGGGTGCACGGGCGAGCAGAGTCGTGCGATGGAGATCATGCGACGTTGAGCGGTGATTGCACCGCAAAAATACATCTACAATTGTGCCGTCTTGTGCTATTTCCTAGCATTATTAGTGCATATTAGGTAGACATAGTCGCATTTGTGAATATAGGCACATGCATGCATTTAATTGAGAGGGGAGGAGAATAAAATAAGTGGCCTTGCAATTAACATTTTTCCTCAAGTTCATCTTTGCAAAATTCACCATCTTTTTTATTTTTATTTCACTAGATTTTGAAATCTTCCCCGCGGCTGCATGGAGCATCTTCTTCTCCTCGCACCATTCCCTGCTCACACCCTTCCCTGCCAGCCGCATACATGATCTCCCTGCCATGAGCCATCCTTGAGCCATGCACAGCCAGGGCATGGCTGTGCATGCTCTCCTCTTCTTTAAAAAGAGGGCACGGCTTCTTCTTGCTGCAGCCTGGTCCAACGCCAGAAAACCCAGCACTTCTCCTTCCAGGCCACCGTCCTCTCCTCCCTCTCCCTCCACACGCCGGCCCTCCTTCTTCGAGGAGACACCCAGCGGACAGGAGCATCTCACGATGGTGCACAACCACCACCGTGAGTCAACCACCGCCCAACTCACCATAGAGCCGGTAGGTGTGGTGGATCTTCCCCAATTTCTTCGTTTCCAGCCATTCCAGCCATTGGAGCGGTAGCTTCAAGCTTTGAAGCTCAAAGCTCCACACGCAGCAGCAGCAGCAGCAAGGGCAGCAGCGGCATGTAGCAGCAGCTGCCCCAGTCCATTCCGCGCACGCCTGCAGGCCACCCTTGCCTCCAGCGCACTCCTGCAGGCGCCATCGCCTCTCGCTACTCCACCCTGTCGCGCTCTCTTTTTCGCCCACAACCGGCCACCGTGCGCCACTGCAGCGGCTGGCCAAGCCTCTCCGTGCGCCCTTGCCAACTCCCGCAAGCCACCGCGCAAGCAGCAGGTTGCCCTAGCCCTCCACCGCGCACGCCAACTCCCTCTCCACGCGCTTTGTCGCGAACTTCTCTGCGCCCGCAACCGGCTGGCGCAGACCTTCTTCCTTACGTGCCAGCCCGTGCGTGCCAGCCGTGAGCCGGCCGCACTCACAACACCTGCAGCTTCCGGTAGAGCGGCTCGCCCGACCACTATAGCCACTGTTCACGCGTTTCTGCGGAACAATGTGGCTACAATGGGGTGACCGGTGAGTTTCTCACTTAACCGGTCACCCGGCGCGTCGCTACCGCTGTTCGCCCGTGTGCGCATCTTGCCCCGATTTCTGGCAGAGCCCGCCCGCGCATCTGCGTCGCCCGCACCCGCCCGCGTCGCCCGCTCCCTTCGCCCGCGTGTGCCTGTGAGCACCCGTTCCAGCCTCTTCACGCAGCGCTGTGCGTTGCGGTTTCCTCTCCGCGCCCATTGCCCTCCAGCACGCATGTCCTTGCGCGTATACGCGCCTGCGCGAGAGCTTGAAGCACCAGACGATGCCCCGCTGCTGCATACAACTTAAAAAGCGCCTCTTCACTCAGCAGGAAGCGTGCGGTAGCCCTCTCTCTCCCGCTTTCTCTCTCTCTCACTCTGTCTCACAACACTCTCTCACTCTCTCTTTACCGATGCTCACACACACATACATTCACACTTCCTTACACACACACACCTATACACTATTATATACATATATATACTTATATTTATACATATAGTAGTACCTATATACTTATGTATTAGTATACATACATACATATATATATACCTATATACTTATATATATACATATATATATATATATATATATATACATATATACATATACTTATATACATATACATATATATATATACTTATATCTATATATATAGTAGTATTTATATAACTAAGTATTAGTATACATACATATATATATATATATATACACATACATATATCTATATACGTATATATATATATACATATACATATATATATACATATATGCATATACTTATATACATATATATATATATATTTATACATATATCTATACATATATTAGTACTTATATAAATATGTATTAGTCTATATACATACACACACACATATATATATATATACATCTATATACTTATATATATATATACATATATATACACATATACTTATACATACATATATATATATATCTATAACTATTATACATATATGTATATACATATCTATCTACATATATCTATATACATATATTACTATATATATACATATACATATATATATACATCTATATAGTATTATATACATACATACATACATACATATATATATATAAAAGAGAAAAGATAATCCTTGACTTGCAGGTAATCCGTCTTGCGAATAGATAAGACCATTTTGGAACCTTGTTTTGTCTCAAAGCCAAGAACCCAATTTTGAGGGTGTGCCTCAAGGACAAAGATTACCAGAAAAAAATCTAAATAGAAAAACACCAAAAACACAATAAACGAACGGAAGAGACTCGTTGTAGGAAAGGTGTAGAAACTTGACTTGTAACCCCACTTCCCTGAGTTCGACCCTGGGCCTAAAAGTGACCAAGATAAAATCAAATAGGCCAGGTAAAAAATTTTTGTAAAGAGATGGTTAGGTCCGATTTAGGTTAACCATTATACACACTTCAACGATAAAATCATCATATTAACAACCTATTCGGGTCCAACACCAAGCAGCTGATAGTGCCCACACGCGATCAGATGCGCGGCGCTGATGTGAGATCACACGCGGGTGCGTGATGCGAGCAGGGATTGTTTAAGCTGTCCGATCTCTTGATCGGACGACTGTAAGCATGTGGACGTGCACGTGCATTGTACGATGCAAAGGCGAGAAGGCATGCAGTGCGCGCACACGAAGGCCACGTTTAGGCCTTTAGTGATGGATTTATCCATCACTAAAGGTCCTGAATTAATGTTTTTCAAATTGTAATGACTAAAATGCCCCCACTCCTTGCAACTATAAAAGGATACCCCCTCCATACAAATTTCTCATCCCTTCCTTCTCTTCTCTCCCTCTCTAAAGCTCAAGAGAAGCTTATCCTGCACGTAGGATGCTCCTCAAGAGATAAAATCAAATTTTCGCCCCCATTCTGGAAGCAGATCCCGTGACGACGATGATGTGCTGCCTCGTTCCCGTTCCTCCTGCTGGACCTCCTTCTTCCCACTCCATTCCTTGTCTTCCAGGCGTTGTTTCGTCTGGCTCATCCTCCAAGCGATCATCGATGAGGATAACTTCTCTCTCCCATTCCTTTTTCCAACTTTCTAGAGTAGAATTTTCTTACTTTCTAGTTGTAATAGTTTTCCTACTTTCGGATTGCGCAGCAATCATAGGTCATAATTGACCTAGATTAAGTTAGGACTTAGCATAAGTTAGGGTAATTCATGCATGCATAAGCATTATCTGCATCTTTACTGCTTTACTTTATCTATGCATAAAATAATGTTATAATGTGCTGATTAAATGTATTATGTCGATTGCAGGCAATAAGCTGATCAGGTGCTAGATCTGGAGGTTGATCTGGAGCAGAATCTGAAGCTGGATCAAGAATAACAGGTGTTGCAGCAGAGCTAGAGCAGAAGACTTAGATTAGATGTAGGAATAATGATGTAAGGGAGTTAAGGTTTGCTATTCTATTAAGTAGGAATAAAGCAGTAAAATGTGAAAAGCTTAGGTCCATCCTAGCCCTAGGATAGCCTAGAGACTTCCCCAAGCCTTAGCCACCCTTAGATTAGGTCACAACACCCTAGGAAGGTCCAAAACCCTAGTTCCAACCCTTATCTGGATGTCCAGATGAATTATAGGATGTCCAGAACCCTTATCTAACTCTCGCACACCTTAAACCCACTTCTGCAGTGTTATTGGACGTCCAGACACTTGGTCAGACGTCCAATTTCTACAGAATAGCCAAGACAGAACCTAAAATCCCTCCTGACTCTGATTGGACATCCAGACAACAAGTCTGGACTTCTGATTTTTGAGTATAAGACATTTGACACTATTATTAGACGTTTGATACTGCTCTCCAGTTCCTATTTTTAGATTCAAGCCTTAATCTTGGATCTCTAGGTCCCTAAACCCAATTCCAACCCCATAGGAACCTAAATTAGGGTGCCATAATCCTAGTACATCACCTCTAGACTTCCCTAAGAACCTAATTAGGTCCTCACTAAACATAATTGACTTGGATCTTAGTCAATTCCATCAGCCTATTCAATTGGACTCATTGAGTCCAATTGAGACCTGATCTCAGTACACACTGTCCAATTGGACTCAGTGAGAGTCCAATTGACCTAGACCTGACTTAATTGAGTTGTTTTACTCTCAATTAAGTTTTCACACACCCAATTAAACTTGTATTAAGTTTAATTGCACTTTACCTTAGTGAATTAATGTTTACAACCATAATTTCAGACCTACCTTGACCTAAACCCACTAGAACCTAACCTAATCAACCTAGCCACCTAGGTTTCGACCCACACACACCCACACACACCATCCACACGAAAATATCTAGCCTAGAGTTCTCTAGAACTCTCTACCATGTGTTGTTGCCTTGGTTGCCAAAATTAGCAACCAAGAGCCATTCAATTTTTAGATCCACATTTGGTGGATCTAAAAATCACGATCCACCCTCTCTCTCTCTCACTCTCCCACGATCTCCCACCATAGGCCTCTCTAGAGAATTCCATAATTCTCTAGAGAGCTTCCCTTAGGTCTATAAAAAGACCTAAGGGGTGGCCATTTGCACCCATCCACTTTTTGGCCATACTTGCTTGGCTCCATCCACCTCCACTTAGGCTAGCCACCACCCTCTCCACAAGCTGAGCACTATCATGAAGGACACCATGCTAGGATGCTGGATCACTCCTCCAACCTCTCTCCAAGGGCCGGCCTAAGCTCCATTAGCTGCCCCTCATTCTCCTCCCTACCACTCCAAGGGCATCGGAGCCCACCTCCAAATGCCCTCACTTTTGATAGATTAGTAGCTAGCTCTTTACATTTACTACTTTTATTTACTGCTTAGTAGTATAGTCCTTATTCTCCCCCAATGATGCATGCAAAATCCCCCCGTAGATTCCTGTATGCGATCATTTTCTGTTAGCTAGATTTACATTTTAAACATTTCTGTACAAGCTTTCCTCTACAGTTCTTGTTGCAAACACCTCGCCAAAATGAATGAATGAAGGATGCATTTATATATATATATCTCTATGTTTTGAAATCACCATGAGCTTATTGATTGCCATCCTTTTTGCATGATTCAAGTTGCTTGTTTTCACTCATTTATCTATTTCACAACAAGCATGTCGTTTCCTGAAAATATAGAAAATCTAACAATAGACGCATTTTCTGTAAATAGTCACCACCTCACTAGAATCATGCGCACAGAAACTCACACTTTCACCTTCGTGATCTATTTAACACATGCGCACGTAATCAGGGTTTATAATAGAAGTGGTGAAATCTTAATCAGAAGACTGGAAACCGACGTGCGATTTTAAACAAAGTAGAGCGATAAAAGATCGAATTCAAAAGTAAAAAAAATGCCTCCCAGAGACGAATGATTGGGACTCAAAGTCTCATTATCTTTTATTAAATATCTTTGTTTGATCATATTGCGCACTATACTATGATGTTTTCCTATCAAGAACGTGCTCTACGAGATCCCAAACACTTTCTAGTGTAATTTCTCATTTTCTTTAGATGTACAAACATTTCGCAACTTCAAGTGGATGTTCTCTCTCTCTCTTTCTCTGATTGTTTATATCGATTCCATTACATTGTAATTACTCCGCTCCTTAAACAAAAATAAAAAATATAATTGCGAATTTTGATCGATCTAGCCTCCCTGAGTTCAACCCGGGATTTCTATTCTAGTATAAATTTTATTTGTTGAATCCGAGTTCTTCACTATTCAAACTACAACGATAGGTTTTCAAAACCAAATCCGATGGCGTAGTCCTCCGATGGTTCAACATTTTGGCGCTGTTGCCGGGGAGGCAACGATTTTCCAATCGTCTTTTCGCATTTCACGCACTTTACTGTCTTCTAACTTGCTTTCTCTTGTTCTATTATTTTGCAGAGACCTTCATTAGGGAATCGTCAAGCGGTAGATCGGAGTAAAGTGCAGTTGAAGACGACTGTAAGTGCTCCCCATTCTTCCCCCTCTATAGATTTCATTTGTCACATTAAATTCAAATTCCAATTAACCTAGGTGTTTGCATAAATCCTAGGATTAGTTTGGTTGTTTGGATTTCCACTCATAGTCACATTTCACCCTTGCTTATATAAAAAAACAAAAAGATAATTTTGTGGGGTAATTTTCAATATACATACAACATACACCCACATTTAAGGCACTTAACCTACTTGATTTTCTTTTACTCAATTGGATTCTGATCTGTGGAACTGGTACGCACAAATCAACACATAAAAGAGTAGAAATCATTCTAGGTTAACCATTTCTGTGTGCTTAACCTAGTGGTGCAGTTGTGACCAATTGTTTGAGTTGTTTTGGCTGCACCACTCAACCTAAAATCAACTCACCAAGTAGCTTCCTCTTAGGGTTTTCAATCTAGGTTCATACCAGGCACTCCACTTTATTTCTGATTTTAAAGGAAAGCAATCTTCACCCGTGCTTGAAAACCTGGTTTGCCTCAAACTTGATTGAAATCAACCTAATTCTAAACCCTAAAAGCTACTTAAGCAAGATTTGAACATTAAAATCTATGCATCACAAATAATCTTCCTTGAAAATCTTGGTTGTGCACGCACTTACACATACTCAATCAATCATTAAGGGCACAACCCATTTTAAGGGCCCATCACATTCCATAAGCACTACAATCCCAAGCCTCAATAAAATCTAGTAGACGTTGGCCTTAAGGACTGATTCGCTCTTCGGGACCTAGTCTAAGATTGTTTACGATTAACCTACTTGTACTGATTAAGCTGATGTCTAGCTAGGGGAGTAGCATCAAACGACCACAGCTGGGGGGTACACTAGGAACCAGAGGCGCAAGTCGAAGGAAGAACCTTCTCCCCAATCCCTCCTTCTAACTGGTTGGATTGAGCAAATACAAGTAGAGTAAATCGTTTATAATCTTAAGGTGGGTTCTCAGAGTCTGTAGATCTTAGTCTATCCTACTTAAGGATAGGCTTGTTTTGTTGTGCATCAGAGTCCTTATCCCCAGTCCTTCCGATCTTTTCCTAGTTTATGCTGGGAAGAAGGTCATTGAATCCCCGATTGGAAGGACCACTAGAGTATTCTAGGAGGCATAAATTGGATTTTGGCCAAATTGATCCCATGGCCGATCAATAGCCTCCTCTGCCCCGAGATCCACAGGAGGAATTTCGAAGGTAGCTGGAAAAAATGAGAGAATATAAGAATGGTTCCAGAGAATGTAGGGCACTCAGCCCTTGAAGGATTTTTATGATCCTTCAAATTACGGGGAACGTCCCAGCATCCAGATTCCGATCGGAGATGTAGAAATCAAGCCCTAGGTGTTAAGCTTGATCAAACATTACCATGGGCTTGGCTCCGAAGACCCGTTTCAGCACTTGGAGGACTTGACCACTTTGGTCCAGACCACCAAGGCACGAAACGTGAATGAGGAGCAAATGATCATGAGGCTCTTCCCCCACTCTCTTAGGGATAAATTCACTCATTGGTACAGGACTATAGGAAGACCAATTGCAACTTGAAATGAGTTGAAATTGGCCTTTTTGAAGAAATTCTTCCCTGTTGGACGTACCAATGCTTTGAGACGGGCAATCACTACCTTTACCCAGTGACCGGGGGAGCAGTTTCATGTGGTCTGAGAGTGATTCTAGGACCTATTGCGGAGGTGCCCACACCACGAGGTGCCGAAATGGCAACTCGTGCAGATCTTCTACCACAGGTTGACTGAGCAACTAAGAAATCACGTGGATGATTCTTGCGGAGGTAATTTCCTCAATAAAGATGCAGATAGTGCACACGATTTGTTTGAGGAAATGAGAGAGAATTCAATCAATCATGCCTCCATGGATACTTTTAACCGGTCTCAGTAGCCTAGATCAAATGTTAATGAAGTCCATGACTCATTCATTTGATATGGAATTGATTTGAAACAAACTTGATAAGGTGGACTTGGTTGCTAAGAGAATGGAAGAGTGGATGGCTGGAAATTCAATGAACAACTCTCGATCCACTCAATCCCAGAATTCGGGATTCCATTCATCACGAGCTCCTTCTGGATGGGAGTTCATGAATCAACTCGATGCGACTCAACCTATGAGTCAGTGTTATTTGGAACCCCACGGGTTGCAAACTGGGGCCTTTGATCCCAGTTTTTCTGATCCTTCCCTTTCTTTCTCTCCATCCTCACCCTATGAGGATGTCTGTGCTGTATAGGAGAATGTTAGATCCAACCCCTATTCTAATGCTTATAATCCGGGTTGGAGAAACCACCCTAACTTCTCTTGGAAAAACCTGGGGCAACAGACCCAATTCCAACCCAGCAACTTTGCTCTGCAACAACCAATGGGTCAGGGTCATGTGTATACTCAGTTGCCCCCAGATCAGGTCAATCAGCCAACTTGGAATGCCCGACAACCTGTAGGACAGGCTGATTTAAACCGACAAATGGTAGAGATGCAAGGATCCATGCTCCAACTCATGCAGCAAATGAAAACCTCACTGGACAACTTGCAAATCGGGCTCATAGCTAACTCTCGTCAACCCGGATCTCTACCATCCCAACCAGTACCCAACCCACGAAATATCCTACATTTGGGCAACCAAGCTCGTGGGTACGAAAATAAGAGGGACCCACACGCACATGCTTAGGTGGTTGAGCAGGGTCCTTCCTCTTCTTTTTCTACACATCAACAATTCTTAGCTAATCAAGCCCCTTCAATCTTTCCTAACCCTCCCCAAAACCCAAACTCTTATGCATCCGCAAATTCTATTACCTTGAGGAGTGGTAAACAAACTTAGGATCCACAACCACACTGTTTTGATTTACCGAATCCTGAAGAACCTGAGGAGAGAGAGGAGAATTCTGGAGAAGAAATCAAGGTTCAGGAACCTGATTCCAAAGATTTGACTCATGTTCCTTTTCCTGAAGCCTTGATCAAATCAAAGAAGAAGTCTGTTGATAGTAATGAGGAGCTTCTGAATATTTTTAAGAATGTTGAGATTAATATCCCGCTCCTCGATGCTATCAAGCATATACCAGCTTATGCGAGATTTTTAAAGGATTTATGTACACAAAAGTGTAAGTCGAGAGAATCTATTCCGAGGAAGGTGGTGCTCTCCGAGCAGGCTAGTTCTATTATCTTGCACCACCTCCCTCAGAAAAAGAGAGATCCATGTGCTCCGTTGATTTCTTGTGTCATCGGAGATTACACTTTTGATAGAGCACTTCTGGATCTGGGTGCATCCATCAACCTAATTTCGACTTCTCTTTACGAGAAGTTTGGATAGGTGAACTTCGGTCGACTTCAGTAACATTGCAGTTAGCGGATCGTTCGGTCACAAATCTATGAGGCGTTATTGAAGATGTTATAGTTAAGGTCAAGGATTTCTATTTTCCTGTAGATTTCCTTATCCTTGACATGGATGTACCAAAAAATTTGAGGAACACACCCATCATTCTGGGGCATCCGTTCTTGGCTACTGCTAAGCCCAACATTAACTGTGAAAGCGGTAGCATGGAAATCGCCTTTGGGGATCAACGAATGAAATTGGATATTTTTAAGGCGATTAATAAATTTGAAGATTGTAGATTTATTGAGGAACTTGAGGAGGATAATGTGAACATTGAAACTTGTTTGATGGTTTCTGCAATTGAAAGTTCCTCCTTTGATGATGAATTGGACTCGCAACCCTCTATGGCAGACCTGCCATCTTCTGAAGAGGTTATTGATTTTGTTCACTCTCAACCTCTTCCTCTTGATGAGTCATCAGCATTTTCCTTACCTTCATTCATCAACTCGCCCTAGCTTGAACTGAAACCATTGCCTGAGAATTTGAAATATCAATTTTTAGGACCACAGAAGATGCTCCCAGTGATTATCAGTGTTAAATTAACAAAGGAGCAGGAGATTAAATTGATCAAGGTCCTGAAGGAACACAAGGAGGCAATTGGTTGGACCATTCATGACCTTAGGGGGATTGAGCCATCTTATTGCAATCATAGAATATTCTTGAAAGATGGATCCCACCCTTCTCGCCAAATGTAAAGTAAATTAAATCAAAATATGCGAGAAGTGGTCAAAAAGGAAATCATTAAGTGGCTCGATGCAGGAATTATTTATCCAATCTCTGATAGTCCCTAGGTAAGTCCCGTGCAGATTGTTCCCAAGAAAGCTGGGATTATCGTTGTGACTAACGAGAGAGGAGAATCTGTCACAACTCATTCAGCTTCCTCTTGGAGGATTTGTATCGATTACAGGAAGCTGAACACGACCACGAAAAAGGATCATTTCCCTTTGCCTTTCATTGATCAAATCTTGGAAAGACTAATCGGGTAGAAGTACTTCTGTTTTGTTAATGGCTAGTCAGGATACAACCAAGTTAATATCCATCCCGAGGATCAGGAAAAAACTACTTTCACCTATCCCTATGGAACCTTTTGCTTTCCGTAGGATGCCTTTCAATTTATGCAATGCACCTGCGACTTTTCAAAGGTGTATGTTAGCCATATTCTCTGACATGGTGGGAGAGTTTATGGAAGTCTTCATAGACGATTTCTCTATTTTTGGAGAATCGTTTGACTCTTGTCTGGCTAATCTAGAAACGATTCTTAAACGATGCATCAAAACACGATTGGTCCTTAGCTGGGAAAAGAGTCATTTCATGACACAAGAAGGCATTGTCTTGGGTCATGTAATCTCTGAACGGGGAATTGAAGTGGATAAAGCTAAGGTTGATGCTATTGCTAAACTTCCTCCTCCCACATCTGTTAAACAAATTCAATCATTTCTTGGTCATGTGGGATTTTAAAAAAGATTCATCAAGGATTTCTCGAAGGTTGCTCATCCTCTGAGCAATCTTCTCACCAAAGAAATGCCATTTGTTTTCGACGAATCATGTCGGATGGCATTTGATTTCCTAAAAACGGCAGTCACTTGTGCTCCGGTGTTGCAACCATCGGTTTGGATAGCCCCTTTTGAGATCATGACCGATGCTTCTGATTACGCGGTCGGGGCTATTTTGGGTCAGAAAGTTGATAGGAAGCCCTCTATCATCTACTATGCTAATAAAACTCTGGATGAAGGCCAGAGGAATTGCACTGTTACTGAAAAGGAATTACTAGCCGTAGTATTTGCTTTGGAAAAATTCAGGGCTTATCTCTTAGGATCTCATGTCATCATTTATACTGACTACTCTACCTTGAGACATCTTTTGGCCAAAAAGGATGCCAAACCTCAGCTTATTCGTTGGATTCTTCTGCTTCAAGAATTTGATCTTGAAATCAAGGATAAATCTAGGGTACACAATGTGGTGGCGGATCATTTGTCAAGACTTCTAAGTGATTCTTCTCGTCCGGACATCCCGATTGTTGATACTTTTCCGGACGAAACTATCCTTGCAGTTTCAGGTGTCCAAACCCAGTGGTTTACTGACATTGTTAATTATTTTGGCCGTTGGTCAAATCCCCCAAGATTGGACCAAGCAACAATGGGATAGACTCAAATCTAAGGCCAAATACTACTTCTGGGAGGACCCTGAACTGTACCGCATCAGCTCTGATCAAATTATTCACCTATGTGTTCCAGAGAATGAGTTCAACAGTATACTAAAGTTCTGCCATGCATCTGCCTGTGGTGGACATTTCTCCTGGAAAAAGACGACTGCAAAGATTTTGCAATCTGGCTTCTATTGCCCGTGTTTATTCAAGGATGCCCAGGATTTCTCAAGGTCGTGTTCTCGATGTCAAGCACTCAGGAGCATAACTAAGAGAGATATGATGCCCCTAAACCCAATTCTTCCTATCGAAATCTTCGATGTTTGGGGCATCGATTTCATGGGACCCTTTCTCCCTTCATTTGGACATCAGTATATTCTTGTCGCTGTTGATTATGTGTCCAAATGGATTGAGGCAATTCCCACCCGAACCAATGACCACAAGGTGGTCATCGATTTTGTCAAGAAACACATCTTCAGCAGGTTTGGGATTCTGAGGTCCATCATCAGTGATGGTGGCACTCATTTTACTAATGCCCAGTTTTGTAATTTGCTGGCGAAATACGGGGTTAATCACCGAATCTTCACACCTTACCATCTCCAGACGAATGGACAGGTCGAGATCTCCAATCGGGAGATCAAGAATATTCTACAGAAAATGGTTAGGCCTGATCTCAAGGACTGGACTCAAAAGCTTGAGGACGCTCTTTGGGCCTACCGTACGACGTATGAAATGCCCATTGGCATGTCTCCATTTCGTTTGGTGTATGGAAAGACGTGTCATTTACCCATAGAGATTGAACATAGGGCATTCTAGGTAATCAAGCAATGCAATTTAGATCTGAATTTAGTTGGTGGTGGTCGGACCCGGATAGATGTGTTAATATAGTAATTTTATCGTTGAAGTGTGTAGTGTGTATAGTGGTTAACCTAAATTGAGCCTAACCATCTCTTTACAAATTTTTTTTTTTTACCTGGCCTACTTGATTTTATCTTGGTCACTTTTAGGCCTAGGGTCAAACTCAGGGAAGTGGGGATAGAAGTCAAGTTTCTACGCCTTTCCTACAATGAATCTCTTCCGTTCGTTTATTGTGTTTTTGGTATTTTTCTATTTAGATTTTTTTCTGATAATTCTTGCCCTTGAGGCACACCCCCAAAATTAGGTTCTTGGCTTTGAGCCAAATCAGGGTTCCAAAAATGGGTCTTGCTATTCGCAAGGTGGAGTACCTGCAAGTCAAGGATTATCTTTTCTCTTTTATATATATTTTTTATCTTTTTACTGGCATGCAAGAGAAATAGAAATAAAGTAAATATAGTATAGATATATATGTATATACTATATATGTATAAAGGGGTGGGGGTGGAGGCGGAGATGGAGTGTAGCACGGTGTCGAGTCGGTCGTCGTCTAGAAAGATGCAACCAACAGGACGAAGTACCGCGTGTAAGGTGGACTGGTGGAAGATGAATGCGAACACGCTTTTGTATGTGTGTATCAGGGAATATCAGCAACTGGTGCAGATATTCCCGCAATACCACGTATGGTAAGTAATGTGAAAAAAAAAATATATATGTATATATGTAAATATATCTATATGTATATATGGTTATAAATATATAGGTATATATGTAGTTATATGTATATATATATGTATATATGTATATATATATATCTATATATATAGGTATGTAAATATATGTATAGATAGATATATGTATATGTATATGTATGTATATATAACTATATAGATGTATATATATATATGTATGTATATGTATATAGTAATATATGTATATATAGATATATGTAGCTAGATATGTATATATATGTATATATAGTTATATAGATATATATGTATATATGTATGTATATTTATATATATATATATATATATATATATGTATAAGTAGGTGTGTATATATGTATATATATGTATATATATATATATATATATGTATGTATCTGTATACGAATATATGTATATATGTAAGTATATATGTGTGTGTATATATATATATATAAGTATATAGATATATATATATAGACTAATACATAGTTATATAAGTACTAATATATGTATAGATATATATATATATATATGTATATAAGTATATGTATATATGTAAATATATATGTATATATATATATATATATATATATATAAGTATATAGATATATGTATATATATATATATGTATGTATACTAATACTTAGTTATATAAATACTACTATATATATAGATATAAGTATATATATAGATATGTATATATATCAATATATATATGTATACGTATATATATATATATATATATATGTATATAATAGTGTATAGGTGTGTGTGTGTGTATGAAAGTGTGAGTGTGTAAGTGTCGATAAAGAGAGCGAGAGAGTGCTGTGAGGGAGAGAGAGAGAGAGAGAGAGAGAGGGTGCTGCTAGAGTGAAAAGAGAGGCGTTTAAGTCGTCTGCAGCAGTGGGGATCGACGTCTGTGTCCACGCTCGGATGCGCAGGCTCATAGGCGCGCTAAGAGGCGCGCACACGCAGGGGAGTGGGCGCGGAGGAAGGAACGCAGCGCCCCACGCTGCATGAGGGTCTGGAGCGGGTGCTGGCAGGCATACGCGGGTGAAGGCAGCGGGCGGGAGTAGGCATTGGCAGAGGACCGCATGCAGACACGCGGGCGAAGGCCGGTTGCGGCGCGCCGGGTGACCTGATAAGTGAGAAACTCACCGATCACCCCACTGTAGCCACAGTGTTCCGCAGAAACGCGTGAACAGTGGCTACAGTGGCCGGGCGAGCCGCGCAATCGCTTGCTGCAGGTGCTGTGAGTGCGGACGGCTCAGCGTGCGTGTGGAAGAGTGGCTCTGGCTGCTGGCTTGCGGGCGGGACTTTGCGACGGAGTGCGCGGAGAGGGCTGGGTCGTGGGTGAAGGAGCGCGACAGGGCGTGTGGTGGCCTGTGGGGGTTGGCTAGTGTGCACGGTGAAGCTTGGCCGGCCGCTACAGGGGTGCGCGGTGGCCGGTTGCGGGCGGAAAGGTGAGTGCAATGAGAAGAAGTGGGAGGCGAGGGTGCCTACAGGCGCGTGCTGGAGGCGAGGGCGGCCTGTAGGCGTGCACGGAAAGGGCTGGGTGGCTGCTGCTGCAGCTGCGTGCGGAGCTTTGAGCTTCAAGCTTGAAGCTCCTGCTCCAATGGCTAAAGTGGCTTGAGCGTTGAAACAGGGAATACCACCACGCTCACTAGCTCTTTGATGAGCTCGGCGGTGGTGGTCTCACTGTGGTGGGTGTGCACCACAGTGAAGGACTCCTGCCCGCAGAGTGGCTCCTCAGAGGAGGAGGTCCTGCGTATGGAGGGAGAGGGGAGGGAACGGCCTGGAAGGAGAAGAGCTGCTGTGTTGTGTGGGTTTTTTTTTGTGTGGAGGACCAGGCCCTTTGCAAAGAAGGAGCTGTGTTCTTTTTAAAGAAGAGGAAAGCATGCACAACCATGCCCTGGCTGTGCATGGCTTGCATGCGGCTGCAAGGAGTGGCGAGCAAGGAATGGCTGAGTCAGGACAAGGTGCGAAGAAGAAGAACCATTCCTTGCAGCCGCGGGAAGAATTCCAAGTCAAATAAAAATTAAAAAAATAAAAGATGGTGAATTTTTCAAAGCAGCACTTGAGGAATACGTGAATTGCGAGGCCATTTTATTTACTCTCCTCCCCTCTCAATTAAATAAATGCATGCATGTATTTTTACAAATGCGACTATGGAAACCTAATATGCACTGGTAATGCTAGAAAATAACACAAGACGGCACAATTGCAGGTGTATTTTTGCGGTGCAATCATACCCCCATGCCTATCTTTTACTAGTCCCTAGCAAAACATTTTTTTTGTTGTATTTAGAAATGATCTTTAGCTGAAGATTTTCTCCTGAGGCAACATAAGTGTGTTTATTGTTGGATATTGTGAGAACCAATTGTAGAGAAGACTACCAGTACTTTAAGTCTCGCATGACATAGATCATCTCTCGACTAACCAAGATTCTTGATATTTAAACCTTAAGTACGATTTCCAAAACCTAGGAGGTTTTTGCCGTACTCGAGATCTCAAGAGGTTATGGCTTGTGCTTAGTGAAGGATCAAGACTGACCAGATGAACATTAAGACTCAAGCCCAGGGTTTCACGAATTTTTAAGTAAAGGTTGGTCCCAGTTTCAGCTCGTGTCTTCGGATTGACCCTTAAAAAGATGACGGAAAACTCAACTCCCATTTTCTGACATTTGTGGCTTAAAGAAGACAGGGTATTTGCTACATGCCCTGAAGAACTTCTTGTAGGGCGAAAACTTTACAAACATTTGTGAGATATACTGACTTATTTGCATCTTTTTTTATTTTTATTTTTTTGAACACGTGTCAGTATATCTCTTACAACATTATTTGGAGGAGCACACTTTTTTCTTTTTGGTGGGAGAGTTCCTTTTTGGTGGAAAGAGTCTCTCCTAGACACAAGACTTAAGCTTGGGATAAAAAGTCTACCTGCGTGCACAAGTAAGGACTCCACCTTCCCTAATGAACACTAGGGTTGGATCTTATGTTCACCTGGTCTTTCCTGATATGTGTAGTGTGAACCAAGATTACTTAGGCTCTCAAGTAGAAGCAAACCAACGGATCCTGTACTGGTGTCTCAGGTACAAGAATACGTCCTTAGTCAGGAGAGATTCCGATCTAACTTGTCAATGCTCAAGTGAATTAAGCCGAGCTTGAGCGAATCAAGCTTCTGTGGCCTGGAAAGTCTTCAAAACAGTGGTTGAATATCCATAAACACTTATTGTATTTTTGTTTCAGCCTTCAGATCATTACTAAACACTATATATATATATATATTTTTCTTTTTCTTTTTCTTACATATTTATAAATAGGTGGAAATTGCATGATACCATAAAATACCCAGATCCTATGGATGCCTATCCACCCCCCCATGCCAAACAATGCTATGTCCTCTTATGCATGTAGGGTAGGGTAGAGGAAGGACGAAAGATTGGGTAACGAGAGCTGAGGTGCAGGGTATACAGCAGGGTGGAAGGGTGGGTAGATGGTGGGTGGTGAAGTGAAAAGTGAAGTGATCATGATAGTGGCGTGAAAAGTGATGGTGGATGGTGAAAGGTCTGGCATTTCATGGGACGAGAGTGTCCCAGGAGGATCAGAAAACAAGTCAGGAGGAAGAAATTGGCCCTCAGATTAGCCAAGAAGAGGGGCTTTTTGGATAGATGGATCCAAAAAGGAATATCCCCAGTGAGTAGGATGTGGGTTCAAGGTCCCAGTGTGGAGTTGCAAATCCGCTTGATTTGGCGGGAAAGAAAGGGCTATCTGGTCTTCAAGAGTGTGGACCGGTAGTGAGTAGCCAGGATATGACTCAGACCACGAGGTATGGGAAGCGGAAAAAACCTCGTCAGAAGTCTGGCCAGGAGAAGGTACGAAACAAGGGAGGGATGGGGGAATGTCACAATATGTGTTGGTCAGGCAATCATCAGTGTTTACAGGTAATCTGCAACAGTCAGAATAGGTCCCAATTAGTCCGATACATGCGCTGACGGCCATGTCCTCGTCAGACGTGTCATCCTCGATGCAATTGCAATCAAAGTTCTTGGCTGCCTTGAAGATGTTAAGCTTGACCTTTTCAGATCCAATGGCAATCTCGATACAGCCCGACTCGCAATCGATATGGGCAGGGCCTGTGGCCAAGAAAGGTCGACCAAGGATGATCGGACAATCAGAAAGTGAACTACTAACTTCCATATCTAAAACAAGAAAGTCAACAGGAAAACAGAGACTGTTGACCCTAACCACCACGTCTTCCACCACACCCTTTGGGATTTTGACAGAACGATCTGCCAACTATAATGTGATAGGGGTGGGTTTCAGATTTCCCAAGGAAAATTTTTCAAGCATGATGGTTGGTATAAGATTGATGGAAGATCCTAGATCAAGCAGGGCACGGTTAAAATTGCAACCTTGGATGCCATAGGAAATAAGTGGTGTGCCCGGATCTTTCTGCTTCGGTGGTAGATTTGACAGTATAGCACAACTCGCATGAGGCGAGAGAACCACCGGATTCTTAGTTTTCTTTGACTGTTGCCTGGGTGTTGTGTAGTCTGTGAAAAATCATGCGACAGTAGGTATGTGGTCAATAGCCTCGAGCAGGGGTACCTTGATTTCTACATCCCTGAACAAATTACGCAAGTTATCAAAGGCATATGTATCTTTCTTCTTGCCTTTTGGCTCCCTCAGTAGAGCCTTAGGGAATGGAACTGATTCTACCACCAATTTGGGTGTATCATCCTCTCACGAATGTGGCGCGCATCCCGAATGAGAGGGCGATGAAGAAGACGGGCCAGGATCAGGTCGAGGCGGATCGACGGTCTGCTTACAGCTCCTCATCGTGATAGCATTGGACGATGCGGGTCCAGTTGGATCATACGGTGGAGGAGGGTTCGCAATGGGGACATAAGAGTGAGGTGCTGTAGCGGGATTAGCCTGAAATCCCGGAGGAATGCTCGGAGCCTACAGAATAGGATGATCCTGTCCCTGAGAAGGTTGTACTTGTGGTTGAGGACCATGGGGTACGAAATTTCGCAAGTTTGGAACAGATTGGGCGGGAAGAGTGCCCTGAGATCGAGTCGCCATGCGTAGTTGACTGATCTCAACATTCTGCTGCACCAATTGGTGCTGAAGAGAGGTCATGTTCTCTTCATGGCGCTTTGACATTTTCGTCATCATTCACATCAATTTATCAAGAGGACTTGATGCGTGTTCGATTTGCAGTACGCAAGGGCCTGATGGTGGATTAGCCATAGGATTAGACTAGGCCCTTGGGATGACGGGTGCGAACGGTCGCATTGGTCCACCCATGGGGTTTTGGCGCTGCGGGTTGTTGGACCATGTGAAGTTTGGATGATTTCGCCACCCTGGGTTATAAGTGGCAGAGAACGGGTTGTTCCCCAGGGCACAAGTGCCTTCTATGCCAGAAGACGCATCCGCATGAAAATATGCGTCTGAGCACACGGAGGCGTGGTCCTCCGTGTCGAAAAACTGGCTTGCAGAAGCCAGATCCACATGACTTACCGAGTCGCTCGGCGCAACACTCGATAAGGAAGGTCTTATGGGGTTTCTCGGGATAAGCCTGGTGTTGGAAGAATTTGGATTGTGATGAAGTGGTGAGGTGGGGGTGTTTGCCATAGAACGGGCGGGGTTGGCCACAAGCTCGTCCAGCTTCTTGTGCACGATGGAGACTTCATCCAATTTCTGTGCGATAAGGCTAAGATCTGTGGATGAATGGGAGGGTCCCGTGTCAACTTCGTGGATATTTCGAGGCAGGATGGTACGATTAAAGGCGAAAATGGAGGCATTGTTCATCGAGTTTTCGCTCATATTTTCAAACAATTGGAATGCTCCATTCTCGTCTTTATTATGAAATTCCCTCTGCAGGAAGCGTCTGCAATTTGCTTCAAAGTCTCATTTAGCCCATAGTAGAAAATCTGGGCTATATGCCACTTAGGCAGACCGTGGTGTGGACACTTCCTGAGGAGGTCATTATATCTCTCCCATGCCTCAGGAAATTGTTCACCGTTTTGTTGCGTAAATGAGGTGATAGCATGGTGAAGTGCATTGGTTCTCCTAATTGGGAAGAACTTGAGAAACGCTGTTCGCATCTCTTCCCAAGAGCGGATGGTTCTCCCAAGGGTGCATAACCACTGGACACTTTATCCCGCAATGAAAATGGGAACATTTTCATGAGGGCAATAGGTAACCCGATATTTCTAGGTTTAACAGTTTCAGCCAATCGGGTTAGGTCTTCCAAGTGGAGAAAAGGATCTTCAGTTGCAAGACCATGGAAGTGAAAATTAATTAGGCCAATTATGTTAGGTTTTAATTCAAAGTCTTCCCCGCCCATGGGGACCCGAATTTGTCCTATGGTCTCTGTAGCAGCGGGATTCTAATAGGAGCTAAGAGACCTAGGCTCCTCCCATTCGGAAGGGTTCTGCATTTCCTCCAATGTCTCCCAAATGGCTTCAATTTGCTCATTATACATTTTCATTTGGGCTTGGAGGCAAGTTATGGAATCTAAGGCTCCACCACCTGGTGGGTTCTGAGGGTGGTTTCCTCCCTCAGGATTTGGGGGTGGGCGTGCAGCCATATTTGTGGAGGAGGAGGACGATTCGGCTTCTTTTCTAAATTTATCAGGCAATTCAAACAGTTCAGGATTTTGTGACCTCCTCCCAAACATGCACTACCGCAGGAAGAATTGGGGGGATAAGAAGGGAAAAGAGATGAGAGAAATGACGCCGCAAAGGTACACTTGATGACAAATCAATTCAATCAAATTCCTAACCTCTACAGTGTGCCATTAGACCTAAAGATCTAAGTTACCTACTATCACGAACTACGGAATTGAATGCGAGCACCGCGGAACCATTGGGCCAGATTGAAAGGCCATTTGCCCCAGTCTTAGACACCCAATAGCACGCGGGAACCCTCACCAGCACGTAGGCATTACACGCAGGTAGATAGACCTCCAATCCTTAATAAGGGTCAAGTTACTGCCAATTTTAGTTAGAGGCTTAGGATCAAGTGCTTTTGGAATGTGAAGGGCATTGTTTATGGGTAATGCCCAAGTGATTGATTTTAAGAGTGTGTAAAACAAGCATGCAACGGGGAAATCTCCCCGAATTGAAGTTTTAATTGGTGAATGGTTTTTAGAGTTCAGCCTTAAGTAGTATAGATTTTAGGATTTCGCTGAATTACCAATTCAACCAATCTCTGGGTTTTTGAAAGAATACAGGTTTTCTTCTAAGCCCAACAAACCCTTCTTCAATGTCAATTGGTTAATGCATGCTAAAATGCAATAGGCTTCCCCAAATGGAGATTTCTATGTGTGGATGCACGAATCAGTTTTAGATTAGTGTGAAAGGGAGCCAAAGCACTTCATTTCAAGTGCTCCCAATCACCAAAAATGATGTCCACACACAAGGCTCAACCAAAAGATAAAGAAACTCAAATTGTTGGTGTTGAAATATTCGGGATCGAATCTTAGGCAAGTTGAAAAGTCGTGGTGGGGTTGGAATCAACTCAATTCCAAGTCTCCCCA
This sequence comes from Thalassia testudinum, assembly GCA_037157565.1. NCBI lineage: Eukaryota > Viridiplantae > Streptophyta > Magnoliopsida > Alismatales > Hydrocharitaceae > Thalassia > Thalassia testudinum. The sequence goes on along the minus strand of JAZHRO010000024.1, from coordinate 180,214,744 downwards.
CCAAAAATGTGATCCCGAATTTGCAGATAAGTGAGGCAAAGAAGGGTGCAATCAATCTTTTTATGTTTGCCTCAAAGAATACTTCACACGGCAAAAAATTCAAGAATCAAGATTCTTGGATTTTCGCTATGCGAAGTAAGGCGGGAAATCCCGGGTCGGTGGGAGTAAAGGCAATCAATCAAACAAGTGAATTTTAATCCACTTGCCCCAAGAGATCCCAAGAAGTTTTTCTATTTTTTAGTTTTTTTAGTTTTATTAAGGTGACAAGTTAACCTAGGTTGCTAAGAAAGAAAGACCTACTTGTGCAGCAACGTGTGCGGAGCTCCAATGCGGTGTCAGCATCTTCACGCTCTCGTTCCTGCCTTGGATCTGCCCACATCTCTGACTTCGTCTGCCTGCCTTCTCCTTGCAACAGGTTTACCTGCACACCAAAAATAGAGACACCCGTGAAGAGAGAAGAGAAAAAATGAAAGGAATGGAATAGAAACTTACTTGAAGGCGCACTTCCCCGGCAACGGCGCCAGAAAAGATGGTGGTCGGACCCGGATAGGTGTGTTAATATGGTAATTTTATCGTTGAAGTGTGTATAGTGGTTAACCTAAATCGAGCCTAACCATCTCTTTACAATTTTTTTTTTTACCTGGCCTACTTGATTTATCTTGGTCACTTTTAGGCCCAGGGTCTAACTCAGGGAGTGGGGTTAGAAGTCAAGTTTCTACTCCTTTCCTGTAACGAATCTCTTTCGTTCATTTGTTGTGTTTTTGGTGTTTTTCTATTTAGATTTTTTTCTGATAATTCTTGTCCTTGAGGCACACCCTCAAAATTAGGTTCTTGGCTTTGAGCCAAATCAGGGTTCCAAAATGGGTCTTGCTATTCGCAAGACGGAGTACCTGCAAGTCAAGGATTATCTTTTCTCTTTTATATATTTTTGTTATCTTTTTACTGGCATGCAAGAGAAATAGAAATAAAGTAAATATAGTATAGATATATATGTATATACTATATATGTATAAAGGGGTGGGGGTGGAGGCAGAGATGGAGTGATGTAAACACATTTACACTACTTAAAATGTCTATTTATGCATGTTCTTAAGCATAGGATTGCATTTCATGATATAAATATTGCATAACATGCATCATCTTGCATTTAGAGTAGTTTGAATAAAATGGAGGTTAATTGTCTCCTTTTATGTGCTTGGACATGGCAAACATTTTGTCGGGACCTCGGATCAAAGATCCAACCGTATGGATGTGATCAGGGCGACGATTGGAGTTCAACGACTCCAAGATCGCCCTAATCAGGCATCCGTAGCATCAGAGAGTGACCGGGGAACCCTAGAAGATCAAGGGCTAGGGTGGTGAAAATCTGCACTTCAGATGACAAATCCGATTGCACAGATGAATTCGGATCGACGATCGCAGCCCAACGACACAAAAATCGAGTCAATCCGACATCCGTGGCACCATCTACAACTTCCAGAAGATGGACGGCCAAGATAGCGCCATGTGGTGCCATCTCAGCCACCCAAACGACTGCTTGCATCTTGTGAAGGCCCCACGCCCGATCGCTCTCGCGCTTAAAAGCGTCCGGTCGACCATCCACGCCCCATAGCGCAGTGGTCGAGCGCGCTTTCGTGAGAGCCGGGCACGGGTTCTAGCCGTGGCGAGGAGCGGCAGGCATGGGCGATTGGGCGCGGGTGGAGCGTCAGATGGAGATCGGACGGCCGTGCGCGCTCGATAGCATCGGCGCGTGATTGAACGCGCAATCAGACGCGCGGGCGGGCGGAGACGCATCTTAAGTCGTTCGATCTCGTGATCGGACAACTGAAAAGCGACGAACGTGCGCAAGCAGTTGAGCGTGCGAGCAGGCGAGGAGGCGCGCGCGAGCCGCCCACGAGTCCCATGTTTAGGGCTTTAGTGACGGATTTATCCTTCACTAAAGACCCCTCTTTTATTATTTTGAAGTTGTAATGTCCATTTTGCCCCCACTCCTTGCAACTATAAAAGGAGACCCCCTCCATACGAAATTCTCATCCCTTCTTTCTCCTCTCTACCCCTCCAAAGCTCAAGAGAAGCTTGTCCCACACCCGCGATGATTCTTGCGAGATAAAGTCCAATTTTCGTTCCCCTTCGAAAGTGGATCCCACGACGACGATGGCGTGCTGCTTCGTTCCCGTTCTTCTGCTTCGTCCTCCTTCGTCCTTCTTCGTTCTCCTTCGTCTAGGCGTCGTCCTGTCCGGCTCGTCCTCCAAGCAATCGTCGAGGAGGATAACTTCTCTCTCCCATTCTTATTTACAGCTTTTCTAGTGTAGAATTTTCCTGCTTTATAGTGTAATTGATTTTCCACTTTCTAGTGTAACTTTTATTTAGTTTGATTATATAAACAATTGAAATATTGAATGCATGTTCTCTTTCTCTCTCTCTCTCTCTTTCTTTTAGTCTGATAGCTCCATTGTAATTATATTACCTTGCTTATCAAAAATCCTAAAAAAAATATAATTGCGAATATAGATCAACGTAGCCTCCCTGTGTTCGACTCGGAATTCTTTTCGGTATAAATTTTATTTGTTGAACACGAATTCTTCGCTTTCGAACTACAACGACAGGTTTTCTAAAACCAAACACGTAAGCGTAGCGATTCGCAAAAAACGGTTCAACATTTTGGCGCCGTTGCCGGGGAGGCAACGATTTCCGATCTTTCCTTTGCATTTCTTGCACTTTATTTGTTTTCTAACTAGCTTTCTCTTGTGTCTATTGTTTTGCAGAGACCTCCATCAAGGAATCAACAAGCGGTAGACTGGAGTAAAGTGCAGTTGAAGACAACTGTAAGTGCTCCCCCATTCTTTCCCCCTCCATAGATTTTATTCGCCACATTAAATCCAAATCCCAATTAACCTACGTGTTTGCATAAATCTTAGGAATAGTTTGGTTGTTTGGATTTTCACTCACATTCATTCCACCCTCATTCATAAAAAAATAACAAAACGATAGTCTTGTGGGGGTAATTTCCAACAAACACACAACAAACACCCACATTCAAGGCACTTGATCAACTCGATTTGTTTTCTACTCAACCGGGTTCTGATCTGTGGAACCGGTACACACAAGGCAACACATAACAGAGTAGAAATTATTCTCGGTTAACCATTTTTTTTTTGAGTGCCTAACTTAGTGGTGCATTTGTGGCCAATTGTTTGAGTTGTTTGGTCCGCACCACTTTATTTTAAAACCAACTCATCAAGTAGCTCCTCCTTAGGGTTTTCAATCTAGGTATATTCCAGGCACTCCACTTTCTTTCTGATTTTAAAGGAAAACAATCTTCACTCGTGTTTTACAACTTGATTTTCCTAGAAACTTGATTGCAATTCACCTAATTTGAAACCCTAAAAGCTACTTAAGCAAGATTTGAACACTAAAATTCACACATTATCAATAATCTTGCTTGAAAATCCTGGTTGTGCACCACACACAAGTCAATCAATCATTAAGGGCACAACCCATTGTAAGGGCCCATCACATTCCATAAGCACCACAATCCCAGGCCTTAATAAAATTGAGTAGACATTGGCCTTAAGGTTTGATTCGCTCTTCAGGGCCTAGTCTGAGATTATTTTTGATTAACCTACTTATACTGATTAATCTGATGTCTAGCTAGGGGAGTAGCATCAAACGACCGCAGCTGGGGGGTACACTAGGAACCAGAGGCGAAAGCCAAAGGAAGAACCTTCTCCCCAGTCCCTCCTTCTAACTGGTTGGATTAAACAGACGTAAGTAGAGTAAATCACTTACAGTCTTAAGGCTGGTTTTGGGAGTCAGTAGATCCTTAGGCTACCCCACTTAAGGACAACCTTGTTTTGTTGTGCTGCAGGGTCCCTATCCCCAGTCCTTCCGACCTTCTCCTAGTTTATGCTGGGAAGACGGTCATTGAATCCCCGATTGGAAGGACCGTTAGAACATTCTAGGAGGTGCAAGTTAGATTTTGGTCAATTTGATCCCATGGCCGAACAACAGCCTCCTCTGCTTGAAAATCCACATGAAGAATTTCGAAGGCAGCTGGAACAAATGCAGAGAATGCAGGAATGGTTCCAGAGAATGCAGGGCGCTCAGCCCTTGAAGGATTTTTATGATCCTTCAAATTACGGGGAACGTCCCGGCGTCCATATTCCAGCCGGTGACATAGAAATCAAGCCCCAGGTGTTAAGCCTGATTAAACATTATCATGGGCTTGGCTCCGAAGACCCGTTTCAGCACTTGGAAGATTTGACCACTTTGGTCCAGACCACCAAGGCTCGAAACGTTAACGAGGAGCAAATGATCATGAGGCTCTTCCCCCACTCTCTTAGGGATAAAGCTGCACATTGGTATAGGACAATAGGAAGACCAATTACAACTTTGAATGAGTTGAAATTGGCCTTTCTGAAGAAATTCTTCCCAGTTGGTCGTACCAATGCTTTGAGACGGGCAATCACTACCTTTACCCAGCGGCCGGGAGAGCAGTTTCATGTGGCCTGGGAGCGATTCCAGGACTTATTGCGGAGGTGTCCACACCACGAGGTGCCGAAATGGCAACTCGTGCAGATCTTCTATCATGGGTTGAATGAGCAACTCAGAAACCATGTGGATGCTTCTTGCGGAGGCAATTTCCACAATAAAGATGCAGATAGTGCACATGATTTATTTGAGGAAATGAGTGAGAATTCAATTAATCATGCCTCCATGGATACTTTTAACCGGTCCCAGCAACCCAGATCAAATGTCAATGAAGTCCATGACTCTCATTCATTTGATATGGAATTGATTTGTAATAAAATTGATAAGGTCGACTTGGTTGCTAAAAGAATGGAAGAGTGGATGGCTGGCAATTCTATGAACAACTCTCAATCCACTCAATCCCAAAATTCGGGATTCCATTCCTCACGAGCTCCTTCTGGACGGGAGTTTGTGAATCAACTTGATGCGACTCAACCTATGAGTCAGCATTTTTTGGAACCCCATGGGTTCCCAACTGGGGCCTTTGATCCCAGTTTTTCTGATCCTTCCCTTTCTTTCTCTCCATCCTCACCCTATGAGGATGTCTGTGCTGTACAAGAGAATGTTAGATCCAACCCCTACTCGAATTCCTATAATCTAGGTTGGAGAAACCACCCTAACTTCTCTTGGAAAAATCTAGGGCAACAGACCCAATTCCGACCCAGCAACTACGCTCCGCAATGACCAATGGGTCAGGGTCAAGTATATACTCAGTTACCTCCGAATCAGGTCAATCAGCCAGCTTGGAATGCCCGTCAACCCGTAGGGCAGGCTGATTTGAACCGTCAAATGGTAGAGATGCAAGGATCTATGCTCCAGCTTATGCAGCAAATGAAAAACTCGCTGGACAACTTGCAATCCGGGCTCATTGCTAACTCTCGTCAACCCGGATCTCTACCATCCCAACCCGTACCCAACCCGCGAAACATTATAAATTCGGGCAATCAAGCCCAAGGGTACGGAAATCAAAGGGACCCACACGCACATGCTCAGGTGGTTGAGCAGGGTTCCTCATCTTCTTCTACTAATCAACAATTCATGGTCAATCATGCCCCTCCAATCTTCCCTAACCCTCCCCAAGACCCAAATTCTTACGCTTCTGCAAATTTTGTCATTTTGAGGAGTGGTAAGAAGACTCAGGATCCACAACCACACTATTCTGATCTTTTGAATCATGAAGAATCTAAGGAGAGAGAGGAGAATTCTAGAGGAGAAATCAAGGCTCAGGAACCTGATTCCAAAAATCTGACTCATGTTCCTTTTCCTGAAGCCTTAGCCAAAGCAAAGAAGAAGAAGTCTGTTGATAGCAATGAGGAGCTTATGAATTTATTTAAGAATGTTGAGATCAATATTCCGCTCCTTGATGCTATCAAGCACATACCGGCTTATGCAAAATTTTTAAAGGAATTATGTACACAAAAGCGTAAGTCGAGAGAATCTGTTCCGAGGAAGGTGGTACTCTCCGAGCAGGCTAGCTCTGTTATCCTGCACTACCTCCCTCAGAAAAAGAGAGATCCTGGTGCTCCTTTGATTTCTTGCGTTATCGGAGATTACACATTTGATAGAGCACTTTTGGATCTCGGTGCATCCATCAACCTAATTCCGACTTCTCTCTACGAGAAGTTTGGGTTAGGTGAACTTCGGCCAACTTCAGTAACGCTACAGTTAGCGGACCGTTCGGTCACAAACCCGCGAGGCATTATTGAAGATGTTATAGTTAAGGTCAAGGATTTCTATTTTCCTGTAGATTTCCTTGTCCTTGACATGGATGTACCAGATAATCTGAGGAACACGCCCATCATTCTAGGGCGTCCGTTCCTGGCTACCGCAAAGGCCAACATTAATTGTGAAAGCAGTAGCATGGAAATTGCCTTTGGGGGCCAACGAATGAAATTGGATATTTTTAAGGCGATCAACAAATTTGAGGATTGTGGATTTATTGAGGAACTTGATGAGGATAATGTTAATATTGAAACTTGTTTGACAGTTTCTTCAATTGAAAGTTCCTCTTTGGTTGATGAATTTGACCCGTAACCCTCTGACCTGACATCTTCGGAAGAGGTTACTGATTTTGTTTACTCAAAACCTCTTCCTCTTGTTGAATCTTTAGCATCTACCCTACCATCAATCATTACCCCACCCTAGCTTGAATTGAAATCATTGCCCGAGAATTTAAAATATCAATTTTTAGGACCGCAGAATACGCTCCCTGTGATTATTAGTGCTAAATTGACAAAGGAGCAAGAGATTAAATTGATTAAGGTCCTAAAGGAACATAAGGAGGCAATTGGTTGGACCATTCATGACCTCAGGGGGATCGAACCATCTTACTGTAATCATAGAATATTTTTTGAAGATGGATCCCGCCCTTCTCGCCAGATGCAGAGGAGATTGAATCCAAATATGCGAGAAGTGGTCAAAAAGGAAATCATCAAGTGGCTCGATGCAGGAATTATTTATCCAATCTCTGACAGTCCCTGGGTAAGTCCCGTTTAGATTGTTCCAAAGAAAGCCAAGATTACTGTTGTGACTAACGAGAGAGGAGAATCTGTCACAACTCATTCAACTTCCTGTTGGAGAGTTTGTATTGATTACAGGAAGATGAACACAGCCACTAAAAAGGATCATTTTCCCTTGCCATTCATTGATCAAATCTTGGAAAAATTAGCTGGGCAGAAGTACTTCTGTTTTCTTGATGGCTACTCGGGATACAACCAAGTTCCTATCCATCCCGAGGATCAGGAAAAAACTACTTTCACCTGTCCCTATGGAACCTTTGCTTTTCGTAGGATGCCTTTTGGGTTATGCAATGCACTTGCGACTTTTCAAAGGTGTATGCTAGCCATATTTTCCGACATCGTGGGAGAGTTTATGGAAGTCTTCATGGATGATTTCTCTATTTTCGGAGAATCATTTGACTCTTGTTTGGCTAATTTAGAAATGATTCTTAAGCGATGTATCAAGACACGACTGGTCCTTAGCTGGGAAAAGAGTCATTTCATGACCCAAGAAGGCATAGTTTTGGGTCATGTAATCTCTGAACGGGGAATTGAAGTGGACAAAGCTAAGGTTGATGCTATCGCTAAACTTCCTCCTCCCACATCTGTTAAACAAATCAGATCATTTCTAGGCCATGTGGGATTTTATAGAAGATTCATCAAGGATTTCTCGAAGGTTGCTCGTCCTTTGAGCAATCTTCTTACCAAAGAAACGCCGTTTGTTTTTGATGAATCATGCCGAAAGGCATTTGATTTTCTGAAAACGGCAGTCACCTGTGCTCCAATTTTGCAACCACCAATTTGGACAGCCCCTTTTGAGATCATGACCGATGCTTCTGATTACGTGGTCGGGGCTATCCTGGGTCAGAAAATTGACCGAAAGCCCTCTGTCATTTACTACGCTAGTAAAACTCTGGATGAAGCCCAGAGGAATTACACTGTTACTGAAAAGGAATTACTAGCTGTAGTATTTGCGTTGGAAAAATTCAGGGCTTATCTCTTGGGGTCTCATGTTATTGTTTATACCGACCACTCGGCCTTGAGATATCTCTTGGCTAAAAAGGATGCTAAACCCCGGCTTATTCATTGGATTCTTCTTCTTCAAGAATTTGATCTTGAAATCAAGGATAAAGCCAGGGTGCAAAATGTGGTAGTGGATCATTTGTCGAGACTCCTAGGTGATTCTTCTTGCCCGGACATTCCGATTGCTGACACTTTTCCGGACGAAACCATTCTTACACTTTTAGGTGTCCACACCCCATGGTTTGCTGACATTGTTAACTATTTGGTCGTTGGTCAAATCCCCCAGGATTGGACCAAGCAACAACGGGATAGACTCAAATTTGAGGCCAAATACTACTTTTGGGAGGACCTTGAACTGTATCGCATCAGCTCTGATCAGATTATTCGCCGATGCATACCGGAGAATGAATTCAACAATATACTCGAGTTCTGCCATGCATCTGGGTGTGGTGGACATTTCTCCGGGAGAAAGACAGCTACAAAAATCTTGCAATCTGGCTTCTATTGGCTGTCTTTATTCAAGGATGCCTAGGACTTCTCAAGGTCATGTTCTCGATGTCAGTCACTCGGGAACATAACTAAGAGAGACATGATGCCCCTAAACCCTATTCTTCCTATAGAAATTTTCGATGTCTGGGGCATCGATTTCATGGGACCCTTTATCCCTTCATTTGGACACCAGTACGTTCTTGTTGCTGTTGATTATGTGTCCAAATGGATTGAGGCAATTCCCACCCGAACCAATGACCACAAGGTGGTCATCAATTTTGTCAAGAAAAATATCTTCAGTAGGTTCAGGATTCCGAGGGCTATCATCAGTGATGGTGGCACTCATTTTACTAATGCCCAATTCTGGAATTTATTGGCCAAATACGGGGTTAACCATCGAATTTCCATACCTTACCATCCCCAAACGAATGGACAAGCTGAGCTCTCCAATCGAGAGATCAAGAACATTCTGCAAAAAATGGTTAGGCCTGATCGCAAGGATTGGACTCAAAAGCTTGAGGACGCTCTTTGGGCCTACTGTACGGCATATAAAACGCCCATCGGCATTCTCCATTCCGTTTGGTGTATGGAAAGGCATGCCATCTACCCATAGAGATTGAACACAGGGCATTTTGGGCAATCAAACAATGCAATTTAGATCTGAATCTAGCTGGAAAGACTAGGAAACTCTAACTATCTGAGTTGGAGGAGCTTAGAAATGATGCTTATGAGAATGCCAAGATCTACAAGGCTCGGACCAAAGCTCTACATGATCAATTGATTTCCCGCAAGAGCTTTGAGCCAAACCAGAAGGTTTGGTTATTTGATTCTAAACTTAAGCTCTTTCCTGGTAAACTTAGATCTAAATGGAATGGCCCATTCATAATTGATCAGATTTTTCCTAATGGTGCCGTTCAGATTTCTGACCCAAAGACGGGTAACACCTTTAAAGTCAATGGTCAACGTTTGAAGCCTGTTGTTGACCGTAATCTTCCAGAACCCGTCTCAGACTTTGTTGCTCTAGCCATTCTGTGACTTCTTTGGCTGGACTTCGCCTAGCTGACGGCATTAAACTCAGCAGTTATACATACGACACAAGGCTGATACGAGCTTCATATCCAGGTGACATCTTTCATATTCTACCCTTTCTTTCATGTCTCTTTTTCAATGAGGACATTGCATCAGCTAGGCATGGGGGGGTGGATTCATTCTTGAATTATTTCGTCAGCTTTGTGAAATCCATATAAATTGTCTCTCTTCTTATTTTAAAAAAAAAAAATTAGGAAGGATTAGTTGGACATTAGGACTTTTCAATCCTAAGAAATTTTACATTAGGATCTGAACACAAAGACCCCTCAGGTCTTTACACTTAATTAGCCTGTGTATCCACTAAAATGTGGATTTGTTTTTGAGTCCTCACCATCTTAATTCTATTATAATTGGAATAAATAAGTTTGGGTGATAAGTACACGACTTATCAACCCGCCCTCTGATTTGAGGAAATTTTGAGTTTTAAGCATCTACACACTTTCTTTGCACTGACTCGTTGTTCGGCGATTCTAACGGAAATTGGGTAGCTAATGAACCTTCTAGGGTGATATGGCTGGCAAGTTATCGTGGGTAACAGCCCATAGGTAGGTTGTCCAGAGCCCAGTCACTGGACCTTTCTTAGTTTGCTGCCTTTAGGTAAATCTTAGACTAGGGAAGCCACCTACTTAAAAAAAAAAAGGAGAAAAGAACAAAAAGAAATAAGCCACACTTCGCCTTACGAGTATGGCTGGCAGTTGTCGACGGTAACAGCTCATCGACTGGTTGTCCAGAACCCAGCTCAGAAAATGCACTAAAAATTCCCAAAACACTTAGGAAGAAACCGAGAAGTAGAATAAACCGGGGAGATATACACTGGATTCACCCTTGTGTTGACCCCGTAAAAAAAATAAAAGTAGGGAGAAAGCTACCGGTTGTAAAGATACACTTTTAGGTAGAATTCTGGTTAGGTCACCTAGAGGCGTAGAAATCGGAAGTCCGTTCTAACTGCCGGTCAACGAGTCTATCACAATCACAATAAGATGCTTAAAGCTTAGGGTTCTCATCAAATTTTGGGTGAGTTGAATGGCCGTAGAAAGCCACTCTTAAACCCGAAAATTTGAAAATCAAAAAAATTAGAAAAGAGAAAAAGAGAAAAAGAAAATTTTCTTTTAATAAGGCGAGGGCTTGAGGCGGTCTGCATTTTGGCTAATACCTGGGCACTGTTGTGTCTTTGAAAGTTCGGTTCCTAAGTAGACAATTTCTTAATGATTGAAAAATAACTCAAGTCCAAATAATCTAACCTAATTCTTTTATAAATAGCATATAGTTTTTGCTAGGGATTAGCAAAAGATAGGCATGGGGGTATGATTTAAACACTTTTACACTACTTAAAATGTCTATTTATGCATGTTCTTAAGCATAGGATTGCATTTCATGATATAAATATTGCATAACATGCATCATCATACATTTAGAGTAGTTTGAATAAAATGGAGGTTAATTGTCTCCTTTTATGTGCTTGGACAGGGCAAACATTTTGTTAGGACCTCGGATCAAAGATCCAACCGTATGGATGTGATCAGGGTGACGATTGGAGTTCAACGACTCCAAGATCGCCCTAATCAGGCATCCGTAGCATCAGATAATGACCGGGAAACCCTAGAAGATCAAGGGTTAGGATGGTGAAAATCTGCACTTCAGATGACAAATCCAACCGCACGGATGAATTCGGATCGATGATCGCAGCCCAACGACACAAAAATCGAGTCAATCCGACATCCGTGGCACCATCTACAACTTCCAGAAGATGGACAGCCAAGATAGCACCACGTGGCACCATCTCAGCAGCCCAAATGGCTGCTTGCATCTTGTGAAGGCCCCGCGCCCGATAGCTCTCTGCCGTTGGATCTTAATACAACAGCTGTGGGCACTCGCGCTTAAAAGCATCCACTCGATCATCCGCGCCCCATAGTGCAGTGGTCGAGCGCGCTTTCGCGAGCATCGGGCGCGGGTTCGAGCCGTGGCGAGGAGCGGCAGGCGAGGGCGATTGGGCGCGGTTGAGCGTCAGATGGAGATCGGACGGCCGTGCGCGCCCGATAGCATTGACGCGCGATTGGACGCGCAATCCGACGCGCGGGCGGGCGTGCAATGCAGTGGGCGGAGAGCATCTTAAGCTGTCCGATCTCGTGATCGGACGGCTGGAAAGCGACGAACGTGCGCAAGCCATTGAGCGCACGAGCAGGCGAGGAGGCGCGCACGAGCCACCCATGATGCCCACGTTGAGGGATTTAGTGATGGATTTATCCATCACTAAAGACCCCTCTTTTATTATTTTGAAGTTGTAATGTCCATTTTGCCCCCACTCCTTGCAACTATAAAAGGAGACCCCCTCCATACGAAATTCTCATCCCTTCTTTCTCCTCTCTACCCCTCCAAAGCTCAAGAGAAGCTTGTCCCACACCCAGGATGCTTCTTGCGAGATAAAGTCCAATTTTCATTCCCCTTCGGAAGTGGATCCCGCGACGACGACGGCGTGTTGCTCCGTTCCAGTTCTTTTGCTTCGTCCTCCTTCATCCTTCTTCGTTTTCCTTCATCCAGGCGTCGTCCCATCCGGCTTGTCCTCCAAGCAATCGTCGAGGAGGATAACTTCTCTCTCCCATTCTTATTTACAACTTTTCTAGTGTAGAATTTTCCTGCTTTATAGTGTAATTGATTTTCTGCTTTCTAGTGTAACTTTTATTTAGTTTGATTATATAAACAATTGAAATATTGAATGCATGTTCTCTTTCTCTCTCTCTCTCTCTCTCTTTCTTTTATTCTGATAGCTCCATTGTAATTATATTACCTTGCTTATCAAAAATTTTAAAAAAAAATATAATTGCGAATATAGATCAACGTAGCCTCCCTGTGTTCGACCCGGAATTCTTTTCGGTATAAATTTTATTTGTTGAACACGAATTCTTCGCTTTCGAACTACAACGACAGGTTTTCCAAAACCAAACACGTAAGTGTAGCGATTCGCAAAAAACGGTTCAACATGGAGTGCAGCACGGTGTCGAGTCGATCGTTGTCTAGAAAGACGCAACCAACAGGATGAAGTGCCGCGTGTAAGGTGGACTGGTGGAAGATGAATGCGAACATGCTTTTTGTACGTGTGTATCGGGGAATATCAGCAACTGGTGCAGATATTCCCGCAATACCACGTATGGTAAGTAATATGAATATATATATCTATATGTATATATGGTTATAAATATATAGGTATATATGTAGTTATATGTATATATATATGTATATATGTATATATAGTTATATAGATATATATGTATATATGTATGTAGATTTATATATATATATATATGTATAAGTAGGTGTGTATATATGTATATATATATGTATATATATATGTATGTATCTATACTTATACTTAGTTATATAGGTAATAATATATATATAGATATATGTGTATATATATATATATGTATGTATGTATACGAATATATGTATACATGTAAGTATATATGTGTGTGTATATATATATATATATAAGTATATATATATATATATATATATATATATAGACTAATACATTGTTATATAAGTACTGATATATGTATATATATATATATATATATGTATGTATGTATATAAGTATATGTATATATGTAAATATATATGTATATATATATATATGTATACTATTACTTAGTTATATAAATACTACTATATATATAGATATAAGTATATATATATATGTATATAAATATATGTATATATATCAATATATATATGTATATAATAGTGTATAGGTGTGTGTGTGTGTATGAAAGTGCGAGTGTAAGTGTGTAAGTGTTGGTAAAGAGAGTGAGAGAGTGTTGTGAGGGAGAAAGAGAGAGAGAGGGCACTGCTGGAGTGAAAAGAGAGGCGTTTAAGTCATCTGCAGCAGTGGGGGCCAACGTCTGTGTCCACGTGCGCATGCACAGGCGCATAGGCACGCTGAGAGGCACGTGCACGCAGGGGAGTGGGTGCGGAGGAAGGAATGCAGCACCCTGTGCTGCGCGAAGGGCTAGAGCGGGCGCTGGCAGGCACACGCGGGCGAAGGGAGCAGGCGGGAGTGGGCGCTGGCAGAGGACCGCACGCAGATGCGCGGGCGGGCGCTGGAGCGGACTCGGGGCAGAATGCGTGTGTGGGCGAAGGCTGGTTGTGGCGCGCCGGGTGACCGGATAAGTGAGAAACTCACCGGTCACCCCACTGTAGCCACAGTGTTTCGCAGAAATGCATGAACAGTGGCTACAGTGGCCGGGCTAGCCTCGCAACCACTTGCTCCAGGTGCTGTGAGTGTGGATGGCTCGGTGTGCGCGCGGAAGAGTGGCTCTGGTTGTTGGCTTGCGGGTGGGACTTTGCGACAGAGTGTGCGGAGAGGGCTGGGTCGCGGGTGAAGGAGCGCGACAGGGCGTGCGGTGGCCTGTGGAGGTTGGCTGGTGTGCGCGGTGAGGCTTGGCCGGCTGCTGCAGGGGCACGCGGTGGCCGGTTGCGGGTGGAAAGGTGAGTGCAGTGAGAAGAAGCGAGAGCGAGGGCGCCTGTAGGCGCGCGCTGGAGGCGAGGGTGGCCTGCAGGCGTGCGCGGAAAGGGCTGGGGCGGCTGCTGCTGCTGCTGCATGTAGAGCTTTGAGCTTCAAGCTTGAAGCTCCTGCTCCAATGGCTGAAGTGGCTTGAGCGTTGAAACAGGGAATACCACCACGCCCACCGGCTCTTTGATGAGATGGGTGGTGGTGGTCTCACTGTGGTGGGTGTGCACCACAGTGAAGGACTCCTGCCCGCAGAGTGGCTCCTCAGAGGAGGAGGTCCTATGTATGGAGGGAGAGGGGAGGGAACGACCTGGAAGGAGAAGAGCTGCTGTGTTGTGTGGGTTTTTTTTTGTGTGGAGGACCAGGCCCTTTGCAAAGAAGGAGCCGTGTTCTTTTTAAAGAAGAGGAAAGCATGCACAGCCATGCCCTGGCTGTGCATGGCTTGCATGCAGCTGCAGGGAGTGGCGAGTAGGGAATGGCTGAGTCAGGACAAGGTGCGAAGAAGAAGAACCATCCCTTGCAGCCGTGAGAAGAATTCCAAGTCAAATAAAAATTAAAAAAATAAAAGATGGTGAATTTTGCAAAGCAGCACTTAAGGAATACGTGAATTGCGAGGCCATTTTATTTACTCCTCCCCTCTCAATTAAATGCATGCATGCATGTATTTTTACAAATGCGACTATGGAAACCTAATATGCACTGGTAATGCTGGGAAATAGCACAAGACGGCACAATTGCAGGTGTATTTTTGTGGTGCAATCAGTTGGGAAGTCCAGGAAACTCCAATTATCTGAGTTGGAAGAGCTTCGAAATGATGCATATGAGAATGCCAAGATCTACAAGGCTCGGACCAAAGCTTTACATGATCAATTGATTTCCCGCAAGAGCTTGAGCCGAACCAGAAGGTCTGGTTATTCGATTCTCGACTTAAGCTCTTTCCTGGCAAACTTAGATCTAAATGGAACGGCCCGTTCATTATCGATCATATTTTTCCAAATGGAGCCGCTTAGATCTCTGACCCAAAGATGGGTAACACATTTAAAGTTAACGGTCAACGTCTGAAGCCTGTTATTGACCGTACTCTTCCAGAACCTGTCTCAGACATGGTTGCGCTAGCCATATTGTGACTTCTTTGGCTGGACTTCACCTAGCTGACGACATTAAACTCAGCAGTTGTACATATGATACAAAGTTGACTCGAGCTTCATATTCAGGTGATATCTTTCGTACTCTACCCTTTCTTTCATGTCTTTTTTTCTCAATGTGGACATTGCATCAGCTAGGCATGGGGGGGTGGATTCATTTTTGAATCATCTTGTCAGCTTTGTGAAATTCTTGTAAATTGTATTTCTCTTCTTATATATACATAAAAAAAAAAATTGAATTAGGAAGGAATACTTGGACATTAGGACTTTTCAATCTTAGGAAATATTACAATAGAATTTGAACACAAAGACCCTTTAGGTCTTTGGGCTTAATCAGCCCGTGTATCCACTAAAATGTGGATTTGTTTTTCGAGTCCTCACCATCTTAATTTTATTATAATTTGATTAAATAAGTTTGGGTGACAAGTACATGACTTATCAACCCACCCTCTGATTTGAGGGAACTTTAAGTCTAAAGCATCTAGACACTTTCTTTTCACTGACCTGTTGATCGGCGGTTTTAACAGAAATTGGGTAGCTAATGAACCTTTTAGGGTGATATAGCTGGCAAGTTATTGTGGGTAATAGCCCATAGGTAGGTTGTCCAGAGCCCAATCACTGGACCATTCTCTTTTACTACCTTTAGGTAAATCTTAGACTAGGGAAGCCACCTACTTAAAAAAAAATGAAAGTCAAAAAGAAAAGAAAAAAAAAAGAGAAAAAAGAAAAAAAAGAAAAAATAAAAGAAAATAAGCCACACTTCACCTCACGAGTATGGCTGGCAAGTTGTCGGTGGTAACAGCTCATCGATCGGTTGTCCAGAACCTACCTCAAGAAATGCACTTAAAATTCCCAAAACACTTAGGAAGAAGCGGAGAAGTAGAATAAATCGGGGAGATATACACTAGATTCACCCTTGTGTTGACCCCATAAAAATAAAAGTAGGGAGAAAGCTACCGGTCGTAAAGATACACCTTTAGGCATAACGCTCTTTTTAAGGTCACCTAGAGGTGTAGAAACCCGAAGTCCGTTCTAATTGCCGATCAACGAGTCTATCACATTCATAATAAGATTCTTAGAACTTAGGGTTCTCATTAAATCTTAGGTGAGTTGAATGGCAGTAGAAAGACACTCTTTAACCCTAAACTCAAAAATCCAAAAAAATTAGAAAAGAAGAAAAAGAGAAAAAGAAAATTTTCTTTGAATAAGACAATGGCTTGAGGTGGTCTACATTTTGGCAGATACCCGGGCGCTGTTGTGTCTTTGAAAGTTTAGATCCTAAGTAAAAATTTTCTTAATGTTAAAAATAACTTATGCTCAAGTAATCCAACCTAATTCTTTTATAAATAGCATGTAGTTTTTGCTGGGGACTAGCAAAAGATAGGCATGGGGGCATGATGTAAGCATGTTTATATTACATAAAATGTCTATTTATGCATGTTCTTAAGCATGGAATTGCATTACATACTATAAATATTGCATACATGCATCATCTTGCATTTAGATTAGTCTGAATAAAATGGAGGTTAATTATCTCCTTTTATGGTCAGGGACATGATGACTTTTTATCGGGGCCTCAGATCAAAGATCCAACCATACGGATCTGATTAGGGCGATGATCGGAGTTCAACGACTCCAAGATCGTCCTAATTGGATATCCGTAGCATCAGATAGAGACTGAGGAAACCTAGAAGATCAAGGGCCAAGATGGTGTTAATCCACACTTCAGACGACAAATTCGATCGCATGGATGGATTCGGATTGATGATTGCAGCTTAACAACATGAAAATTGAGTCAATCCGATACCCGTGGCACCATCTACATCACCCAAAAGATGGACGGCCAAGATGGCGCCATGTGGCACCATCTCGGTCGCCCAACCGGCCGCACACATCCATTGAAGCATCTCGCGCCAACACTTCTCCGCCGTTGGATCAAGATCCAACGACTGTGAAGTGCGCATGCTTAAGTTAAGCACTCAACACAAATGCACCCATAGCGTGTTGGTCGAGTGCCTTAATGCAATGTTGAGGCACGGGATCGAGACCCTGCATGCCTCAATTGGAGTGGGCGCGCAAGTGCGACCGACCGCATGATGGAGATCGAGCAGCTGTGCGCGTCCAATCAGCTGAATGCGCCATCTGACGCGGCGAGGTGATGTGGGATCTCACGTGTTGAGGCGCACAGATGAGGCGGCTGAGGAGCGCTTTCAGCCATTCGATCTCACGATCGAACGACCGAGATTTGAAGAACGTGGACATGCGTTAAGGTAGGTGGAGGCGAGCGGGCGCGTGCGAGCAGCCCATGAAGGCCACGTTATGGCCTTTAGTGATGGGTTTATTCGTCACTAAAGGTCCTAAATTAATGATTTTCAACATGTAATGACCAAATTTCCCTCACTCCTTGCAACTATAAAAGGAGACCCCCTCCATACAAAATTGTCATCCCTTCCTTCTCTTCTCTCCCTCTCCAAATCTCAAGAGAAGCTTGTCCCACACCCAGGATGCTCCTCAAGAGATAAAGTCAATTTTTCGCCCTCATTTCGGAAGCGGATCCTGTGACGATGATGACGTGCTGCCCCATTCTCATTCTTCCTGCCTCGACCTCCTTCTTCCCACTCTGTTCTTCGTCTTCCAGGAGTCATCCCATCTGGATCGTCCTCCAAGTGATCGTCGAGGCAGATAACTTCTCTCTCCCATTCCTTTTTCCTGCTTTCTAGAGTAGAATTTTCGTTCTTTCTAGTGTAATAGTTTTCCTGCTTTCTAGTGTAATTTCTCGCTTGCTTAATTGTATAAACATTTTGAAGTATCAAGTGAATGTTCTCTCTCTCTCTCTTATTCTGATTGTTTATAGTGCTTCATTGTAATTACTTCGCTTTTCAACAAAAACACGAAAAAAAAATAATTGCGAATTTAGATCGACGTAGCCTCCCTGAGTTCGACCTGGGATTTCTATTTCGGTATAAATTTTATTTGTTGAACCGAGTTCTTCGCTATTCAAACTACGACGACAGGTTTTCAAAACAAATTCGATAGCGTAGTAACCTGTCGCTTCAATAGGTAAAGCTTCACCAAACATTGAAACATACAATGTTAACTAACATATACCTCACAATCTAAACTTCCAACTCACAAGAAGTAGAGAGTGTCATTGATTGGGAGAATTTACTTGGCCCATTGCTTCCCAGGCAACGGTGTCATTTGATCAGGAGAATTTCACTTTGACAAGTTAAGAATAAAATAAAAATGATGTTGTGTCGTTCTATCTGCATGGTGGAAAATCTCCCAATAAAAAATCAATAAAATCTACCATGTAGGCTAAGCCGTATCCACTTGGAGGATTGAGCCAAATAAACTTACAAATATTTAGCATTCATGTTCATATAGAAAATTATTGCATATAACCATTCAATCAAATTCATTAAAAGATAGAGAGATATCATGAGAATTGTGAGAGAGAAAGAGAGATGAACGGGAAATTTTTGCTTGAAAGATGATGTGTTAGAAAAATATGTCGTCATATTATGAATCGCGTGATGGAAAAATCCCGAACAAAAATATTTATCAGTAAAACTACGAAGAGTCAGGTCGTATCCATAGGGAGGAACAAATGTACTAAATTCATGAATACTTTCCCATTATATTTGCCTAATCATGTGTGAAATCCATGCCCAAATCCAATGCGAAATGAGGTGAAAGGAAGAAGACACACAATAACTCAAGAATGCGAGGGTTAGGTGTGCAATTTACCTCAATAAAATAACCCACAACTTAAATCCAAATTACCCACAATGGCATGTAGTCTAATTATATTGTAAGACATTGGGTTTTGTCCTCTAGGCCATATGGGTGCTTAATGATATTTCATGCATTGATAATGCAATATAGTGAGAGTTGAGTGCATGAGAAGGAAAAATAAAGAAACATTGGGCCTACAAGCAAAAGTCACCCAAGTAATTTATTCATCATAAATATTCGAATAGTGTCACGACAATGGCATATTTTGTAAATACTAATAGGATGCAAAATAGAGGATTTCTTCCCCTTGCATATGCTGTGTGTGAGGTCGTGGCAGGCTGCAGGAAGCTCGAGGAAGGTCGGCCAAGGCGAGAGCTTCGCAATGGCGGTTGTGATGTAGACGGAGACGGTCGGAGGTGGGTTGATGGTCGCCGATGGTGGGTGGTTTTGGGCGGCGAGACGGCTGGCACATTCGAAGGCGTAGAGTCGAGGTGACTGCGGTGGAGTCAATGGTGCGAGGAATCTCGGTCGGAGGTGGCGGCTGCGTGGAGGAATGCCTGCTGGTTGATGGGTTCTTCTTTGATGGAGAAGATGAACAACGTGCGAGTGAAGGTGGTTGAGTGCGGTGGCTGGTGGCACGCGAGCAAAGGTGGTTGCGTGCACTGAGATGGCTGCGCTAGCGGCTACGCACGAGGGCATGATAAACTCTAATTTATCATCATTCTTATGCCTAAAACAGATCTAGCTCTTAGGGTTTTAACTCTGCAAATGAGTTTTCAGGTTGCAATTAGGCATTACCTCGGTTAGGCATGCATTGCATACTTTTTGTGTTTTTAACATTTTTACTTGAGTGTAAGATGATCAGACCTCTAAAACCCTAGCACTCAAGAAGATAGAAAGTGAAGAAGATCAAATCAGCTGAACCCTAGCTGAATTCATCTCATCTGATCTGGATATCAGATCACTTGAGTTAGGTTTATCCCTCTCTAGCTCCATTCAGCTCATCTTAGCTAGATAACTTAGAGTAGCTCAACTTAGCTCAACTCAGCTCAATTTAGCTCAGATCCAGCTCAACTTAGTTGAGTCTAGCTTATCCTAGCTCGAATCAGTTCACTGGGAGCTCTAGCTAGCTTAACTTAGTTGACAAGAGTTCACCTTAGCTTAGGTCTAGCTCTCCCCAGCTCCACTCAGCTCACGGCAGCTGAACTCCCTCCAGCTAAGCTACTACTTGTCTACTTAGTGGCTAAGCTAGCTCAGGAGTTCTTAAGAGAAGCAGGTCAAGCTCCAACCAGCTCTAGATAAGTTGAGATCAGCTCAACTTAGCTCCACTACTCAAGCTTAGTTGCTAGCAGAAGAACTAGCTAGCTAAGCTGAGTAGTTGAGTTCCTAAGAAGATCTCTTCAACCATCATTAGCTCCGGGAAATTTACCTCAGCTCCAGATTTACTTTAGACAGCTCCCGGCTACATCCTTCCAATTAAGCCCTAGCTTCCTCTACTCTCCAACTAGCTAAGCTACCTTAGCTAGCTAACCCTAGCTCCTCTCCACTCCATGGCTGTCCACCACCACCCTAACCTTAACCTTTAACTCCACCCTGAGCTAGCTCCACCTTAACTCCACTAAAACCTAAGCTACCTCCACCCAATTTTGGTGCCACCATGAAGGCACCTCTTCACACCACCACCACCTCCAAGAGCCACCAAAAGTGGCACCAACTACCCCTCCTATAACCACCCACATATGGGGCCAAAACTATCCCTACCTGTCCACTCTTCATCCACCCTACTACCCTCCATCCAACCATTCAAGTTGGCACCAACATGATACCTTCTAGAACACTCATTCTTGGTGCCAACTTGATGTACCCTTTCACTCCTCAACCACCATAACCACCCCCTCCTAGCAACCCTTAGGTTGGCACCAATTCACCATGGCCCTTGGATCCCTATAACCACCTCTAAAAGCTATCCTAGCCTTCCCTTGTGTCCATACCAACCTACCCCCTTTAACCACATTAAAGTTGGTGCCAACCCTCTTCCAACCACACCTACCCACACCTCTCCAAGTGGCACCAACACACCCTAGCCCTTCATCCCACAACTACCACCATATGACCCCATCCTAACCCTAAAACACACCATACTAACCCCTTAACTCTAGTCCCCCCTAGGGTTGGTGCCAACTATCAAATGCCCCTCCACTTTGGCACCAACAAGCCTTATCCCTAGGATCCTATAACCACCATTCACATTCCATCCTAGCCATCCCCCTTAACCACACCTACCCCCCTTCCACTCTATAAAAGAACCACTAACCACCCATTTCCAATCACCCTTGGCTACACATATGCATAGCATTTTTCCACCTTCATTCCACCATCCCAACGACCACGGAGAAGAGGAGAAAAAGAAGAAGATTAAGGAGACACTTTGTCATCTTGGTGCCTTCAACTTCTTCCCTTCTACCTTGTGTCTTCGCCAAGCCAAGGAGTCAAGCCAGGCAAGGAGGACGTCCAGAGGAGGACCAAATAGGTTGGTCCATGTCCACCCTAGGGAGGACTTCAGGAGTGGAAACCTTCCACTCTAGGAGGAGCCAGGCACGCCCCACCTAGGGCTTGTCAAGAAAAGGAGAGACAGGAGCAAGCTTCCTTTAATTCAGGGGCAACCTGAATTGGAGTGGGAGTTCTGTAGCAGCATCACCTTCTTCATAAGCTTTCTTCTACATTCTTTTTTTGTATTTTTTGCATGGTAGTGTAGTGTTCAAATTTTGTTGGAGATTACAAGTAGGAACCCCTCTTACTTGTGAGTTCTCCAACTCCGTTGTAAAATAATTTTTATTTATACAAGCATTCCTCTACCTTTTGTTTAGATAGATTGTGTTGTTTCTTGTTGTGTGTTGTTCCTCCATTACTCCAAACCTCCTGTGCTTGGAGTGAGTTGGAGAAACAAGGCACTTGTTGCTTCATTTCTAATAGTTTTAATTCCCGTTCCCTCCACATTCGTTTTGCTCTTATTCAAAAGCCCTAAAACAATATATATTTCAAAACACAAAAAAGAAAGTTGATTTCCTGATTTCAAGTGAGAGATTTCAAATTGCATTCCTACCTCCCTTGGGATGACTTGAATACTTTCCAAGTACTCAATCTTTACAAATTTCAAAATTGATCATAATTGCATGTTACAACGATAAAAACCCTAATTTACAAATCACGCTTTTTCATGATCAGGGCACGCGTGAGAGGTTTGTGAACGTAAGAGGTAGAGGTGGCGCCTCTATTGGTGTGGGCGGCGATGGTGGCAGTGGCGTGGAGGTGGCCAGTCGCGTTGGCCACTCGTGGTGGTTGCATGTGAGGGTGTGGAGGTGGATGAGGTGGCTGGCCATGCGCGGTCATGCGAGGGCACACGCTGAAGGCTGTGCTACACATTGTTGGTTGCATGTGGCTAGAGGAAGGGTGGCCAGCATTGATGGGTTGGCTGGAAGGAGAATCAGAGATGGAAGAGGAGGGAATCGAAGGTGAGGGGAAGGTCTTCCTTCCTGGACGTTTGGAAGCCCTCTCGGATGGCTTAACTCACCCCTCATTCCCGTGTGGTTTGCGAGGGAGAGCAAGATGACGGTGGTGGTCTCGGGCATGGAGGAGTTGCGGTAGTGGATGCGGTGGCGGCGTCACCACCGCGTTGGTAGTCATCGCGGTTGTGGGTGAGACATGGTGATGAATGTTGAGGTAGAGTCTTAGTGGTTGCGGGTGTTGGTGCTGTCACCACCGATCACGATGATGGAATTGGCGAGGACATGGGAGAGACAAGGTGGTGGTTGGGCGTCGTCGGTGGCTTGAGGTGGTTGATGGTCTGTTGGCATGTGGAGGAGAAGATGAAGGTGGTTGGCAAGTTCTTCTTCCGTGGGGAGGAAGATGCTCCCTTGAGTCTATCCTTGTGCCTATTATATAAAGAATAAAAGAAAGAAAGAGAGAGAGAATCAGAGAGAATAATTAACATGATTTCATGGGAAATAAAAAAATGAAAGAGAGAGGTTAACAAGGCAAGTGGAAATCATCAGAAAAGAGAGACCCCACGAGATTAGAAATTGATGAATTCTCTCTTATGTTTCTTATTTTAGCAAGATTCCCTCTGTGATTTTCTTTCTCAGTAAAACCTCTCATACTTTTAATGTTACCTGTAAGATGTTATTCGGAATTATCTCCTGCAATAAGTACACTTAATTAAATGCAGCATGCATTACATCAAAGAATTATGCAGGAATACTAATCGTGACTCTACTCATTTTCTAGTGTAATGTATACTGGAAATCCCATTTAATCTTAGAATTGATTGTTCTTATGCCTAATTATTGTCTACTAAAGTAGACCTATCAAATACTCCCATACCTAAGTTTTGCTAGTCTCGAGCAAAATCATATGGATCATATCAGGTCTCTAGGCCAGATTTTATCGTCAGGATGCCTTATTGTGCCGCACCTCTAGAGATTAAATCGAAATACCAACTATAGGCCTAAAGGACTCAAGTATCAACCAAGATACGGACCTAACTAGCCTTAGCCTTGGGTTCTCCGCAAAGGTTTCTAAGGCCCATAAAAACTGCCCAAAGGTTCATTGACCCCAGGGGTTAAAGCACTCGTGCGTATGTGCAGCAAGTCTGGTTTAGTTTGCTAGTGTATTTTTTATGAGAGAGGAATATTTGTTTTGAGAGTTTTCTCTCTTTTCTTTTCTAAATTCCCCTAAATCCAACATCGGATTGGCCCTGAACACGATCTATATCGGATTCCCTATGCCCACCATCAATCCTTGTAGGGTCCCTGGCAATCGATGCTTCGGGATAGCACTGCCCATGGCAACCCCTAGAACACTGGCTTTCAACACTTTGGGATAGTGCCTCCCATGGCATTTTGTAGCTAAATTCAGACCCTGGCAATCAACATTTCGGGATAATGCTGCCCATGGCACTTGAACTAGAACACTGTGCTTTTGTGCCATCGGTAAGATATTTAGATATCCTAGGAGACCAGTATCGAGGAGACAGTATGTTGCAACGCATCTTCGAGGGGAGTATTTTTCATTCCTCCTTTTTGCCCTGGGAACTTATCCAATAAACTTGTATCTTTGAGCCTCTCCTAAGTCAAATCTTCAGGAAAGCATTTTCAGGACAAAACACTTTTTAGCATTATTCTTCATTACGCGCACTGAACCAGACCAATGTATGATTTCTGGGTGCCTAGGTTACCAAGTCCCACAAACCAAAGGGTAGGCAATGGGGCCAAATAATCCCCAAGCCTTAGAGTTAATACATCAGCCTCACAAATTTCCTTAACTTCTTGAGGAATAGTCTAGGTCTTAACAAATATGTAAGTGTTTAAGCCCTAGCATAGGCCCAGGAGGTCTAAAGTCGGTATCCCTCACTTTTCTCCTTCTCTCTAGCACTTCAGGACTTAATTGATTATTCATTCTAGCCTAGAACTTAGGTAAACTCTTCCCTAATCAAGTGCTTGGACCAACACCATTTTGTTTTTTGCACCTTTTCCTCTCTATGTCTCTCTCTGTTCCTATCTCCCTTTTTCCTCCTCAATATACTTGCAATTTAGCTAACAAAGATTTCATCTCCTTTTCTTTTTTGTTTAAGCAATATGGATGCCCTAATTGCATACAGAATATGTATACATGCTATGAACAACCTCAGGTTATACCCCCCCATACCTAAATCTGATAATGTCCTAATTAAAAAGCAAAAGCAAGGAAAGATATTACCTGAAGTGGAGTTGGGATGTCTCGTAATGGGTGATTCATGCAAATTGGGCTTTAGAAGGGAAGCAGAACGAGATCTGAAAAAGAGTCATAACAAACCTGGCCTAGCAACTAAGTAACCCAAGATGTTGGCAAGTTGATGATGGAGAGTAATGCCAAATGCTTGCCAGATATAGGTGAAAATAGGGTACTCCTGAGCTATTGTTGGAGGATTCACATAATACACATGAGTAGTGACCTCCGGGAGTGCGCGGAGAGGAGGCAAACGCTCCTTAGGTAGATATGTGTGAGAAAAAGAGGGTGCTAAGAAGGACACCTTAAGGATGATGGGCTGACATGGACAAGCATTGATCCATACCTGCCACTCTACCACAGGATGTATTGGTCTGGTTATCTCCTTGTAAAGCAGGAATGTGAGCAAAGACTTTAGGAAGCTGTTCCTGAAGGAGTGTAAGCCTCTCATTTGCAGGGTAGGGAGGAGGGTCAAAGAGAGCTTGAGAGGTTCAACGTTCTTCCTAGATAACTATTCCAGTTCTTGAATGTCATCAGAAGCAGTCATAGTAACTGATTGACTTTCATGCTGCCTATCATTGGTGTGCACGTCCTGGAATGGGCCCAAATGTTCATCTTCCAAATTAAACCGATCAAGGGTATCACCCATTTCATTATCATGTAAAGTTGGGTTGGAAGAAATAGGAGTGTGAGTGTCCTCAATAACAACATCCCCAGGTTCTTGTTTGATTCTAAGATCTTGCCCTTGGGGTGTATAGATTCCTTCATCAAGGGTATTAATCGCTTCCATTTCTTCCCAATGTTTGAGAGGATGATCTTTGTAGTCAAAAGTAGGTAGGAATCCGGAATTGGCTAAATCAATAAGGTCCTTAGGGGGTAAGTCCTCGAACAAAATGTATTCCTCCTTGAAGTCACTCCATACTTTGAGTCCAGGCCCCTCAAAGTCATTATCAACCTCCTCTATGCTTCTTCCCTCTTGCCCCTGCGACTCAGGAAAATCTTCAACGCCAGGATCAAGTATTTCAAGTGTTTCCTTGTCTTCCTCAAAAATCAAATCCTCATGTCCCTGAGACCAATATTGATCCAAGTCTTCCAATTCAGTATCAATTCCCTCAGGGTCACCTATGTTGGGTACTTGTAAATCCTCAGAATGTTCAATGATAGGTGTTGGTTCCCTAAATAGAGGATCGTGGTTAGCATCAATTCCTTTCAATATGATTTCGTCTGACATCCAAGACTCCTGGAATTTGTTAACTTCAGAATCACAATCCTCAGGGAGATCTAACTGAGGTGCAAGGTCCTCAGAGGTGTAAAGTATAGGTTCGACATCCCTAGGATGGGGTACAGATTCCACCTCAAAATCAAGAATGAGAGTTGGGTTGACTATTTGACTGTGACCTGCTTCATCAAATGTAGCAAAGATACTATCATTTGGGTCGATTTCATTTAATGGGACCATTTTCCCCTTTGATTGGCTCCAACAAAACTTAGGTGCAAAGTCTACGGGATCCTCCTTTTTTGATTGCCACCCTTTTAGGTCACAATTCATTAAATGGCTACTCCTTTCAATTCCCATTGTATCCATGTAGCCCCCTCCCCCTTAATGTCAGAACTTCTCAAAGACGGATTATTGAGTATTGAGGGGTCTATAGTATCCTCAAGAGGATAGCTATACTCCATGATTGAGTCCCTAATGTCACCTTCATCTTATGGCATGGCTCTCTCAAGGGAGATGCATCTAGCGTGGAGGGGTTAGAATCAACCTCAAGGGAGTAAATGAGGTGACCAATTTCTTCATTTAATTGTTGACTTCTCCTCAAAGACTCTCCTAAAGATTCCATCATTTCCCTCATAAAAGAGGAGAGACTACTATAAGATTGGGGAGGATAGTCAATCTCAGGTCCAAGCTACCTAGGATTATCAGTCCAACCTCGATAAGACAAATCATTAAGGGTGGGTGGGTTGGGCCTATTCATGCAAGAATTAGGGTTGGAATACCCTTCTCCTAGGTTCTGCTCATCATTACAGGGTTGGGGATTAATCAGACCAATGCTCCTATAGTAGGAGTAGAAAGGATCCCAATGTTCATCAAATGATGGATAACTGCAGGTTATGGGATTCAGATTCATTGTTCTGGGGTGAAAG
This sequence comes from Thalassia testudinum, assembly GCA_037157565.1. NCBI lineage: Eukaryota > Viridiplantae > Streptophyta > Magnoliopsida > Alismatales > Hydrocharitaceae > Thalassia > Thalassia testudinum. The sequence continues at coordinate 180,187,817 of JAZHRO010000024.1, read as the reverse complement.
TAAGAAGTGAAGTAGCTATTGTAATCCATTTGAAACATGACATGAAAAACACACCCCAATCAAACACAAGGCAATGGGACTCTCCTTTTTCTTAGAGCAAATTTGAGCCAACCTCCAACCTACCCCTCAAAGTTGTCAAATGGGGTCAAGTTTATGCTCGTCCGTTCCCACTTTGGTGGTATAAGAGGGGGCTGTGACTTGAGATCCTTGACAAGCTCTTTGGAGAAAAATAGAGATCAGTTATGTTATTTCTTAGTGGCCAAGGAATTTCATAATCAATTACGGGCCCTAAGTCGACTTTCGCATGCCCTAGGACCTATACCTTGCTTCAATGATACTCTCAAGTGACCTAGTGAGAAGTTACTCCAAGGATGGAACTAAGGGATGCAAGTAGGGCAAACCTTTTCTTTGAGGCAATGCAAATGTAGTGCCTCTTAACTACCCTTTCATTCCTTTAAGGGGTATCCCCCTCATTGGAGTATCAAAACACTTGGTCACAAGATAATATCACCACCATAAGGTGAAATAAGAGGGTCTGCCCTGATGAAAAGACTGGTGACTATAGCCTTAATGGATCAAGACCTAGTGCAATGCTTAGTGTGTGTCCTCAATGCCAGAAGTGTGCATCACACCACAGATCAATTTGTTTTGAGAAGAATCACACACAAGTCCCTTTTGATCATATCAAATGTGATTTTGATTTTAAGGTCGAATCTGATTAGCAGTCCCAATTCAGTTAGGTGACACCGAATTAGGTCAATTTAATCAATTTGATGGTCTTGAGATTTAATCGACATGCAATGTGTGAATAGGAGCTGGATGAAAAGATAGAACAATATACTTGACCCCAGCAATCTCCATGCAGATATGTACATAATGCAAAATGAGATCTAACGTGCTACTCAATCACCCCTAAATGTGCACACCTAAGGGTATGCAACTCCTAAATAGGCAGCTCAATATTTTTTTTTCTTTTAGATTAGGCAAGCAGAGAATCATAGATAACTCACCCTAGTCGCTAAAGAAAGTGGGGACAAACCCCTGGAAATCAGCCCTGATGCTGCAAGGGTGAGAAGAGTGAAATGAAATAAAATCCGTGACAAAGGAGAATCCCCTATGAAAGTAGGATCCAGGTCTCCTCTTTGGGTCCTCTTTGCGTGTGTGGGCATCGCTCAAGGCCAATGTCGTCGCTTGGCTGCACCTGTCATCTTGTCAAATTCCTCACAATGAAAAAATAGCAACTGGTTAGATCAATGTGCACCTCAAAATTGATCAGAAATAAAATTAGTTGAACCTATTGTGTCTGTTGCCTCCCTGGCAATGGTGCCATTTGAATGGGAAATTTTCACTTGAAAGATGATGTGTCAGAAAAATATGTCCTCATAGTGAAAATCCCAAACAAAAATATGCAAGGTTGCAGAGGGGCCAGCCTCTCACGGTGGTTGTATGCGAGGTCGCGGAGGTGGCCAAGGTAGCTGGCTGCATGCGGTCATGCGAGGGTGTGCACTGGAGGCTATGGTGCATGCTGTTGGTTGTGTGTGGCTGGAGGAAGGGTGGCCGACGTTGATGGGGTGGCTGGAAGGAGAATCAGAGAAGGAAGAGGAGGGAATCGAAGGTGAGGGGAAGGCCTTCCTTCCTGGACATCTGGAAGCCCTCCCGGATGGCTTAACTCGCCTCCTCGCTCTTGTGTGGTCTGTGAGGGAGAGGGAAATGATGGCGGTGGGTTCGGGAGTGGAGTCGTAGTAGCGGTAGCAGACGTGGTGGCGGTGTCGTGGTGGTGGTTGTCATTGCGGTTGTGGGTGAGTCACAGTGATGAATGTTGAGGTGGAGTCGTCGTGGTTGTGGGTGTCGGTGCTGTCACCACTGATCGCGGAGATGGAATTAGTGAGGACGTAGGCGAGACGCGGTGGTGGTTGGGTGTTGTCGGTGGCTCATGGTGGTTGATGGTCTGTCGGCACGTGGGGAAGATGAAGGTGGCCAGCAAGTTCTACCTCCATGGGGAGGAAGATGCTCCCTTGAGGCTATCCTTGTGTTTGTTATATAAAGAATAAAAGAATGAGAGAGAGAGAATTAGAGAGAGAATAATTAACGTGATTTCATGGGAACAAAAAAAGAGAGAGGTTAACAAGGCAAAGGGAAATCATCAAAAAAGATAGACCCCACGAGATTAGAAATTGATGAATTCTCTCTTATGTTTCTTATTTTAGCAAGATTTTCCAGTGTAATGTATACTGAAAATCTCATTTAATCTTAGAATTGATTGTTCTTATGCCCAATTAATGTCTACTAAAGTAGACCTATCAAGAGCCAACCGTGGATATTTAGTGAGTGGGATTGAGAGAGATATGGAGAGGAGAAATAAAATAAAATGTAAATAAATGAATAGTGATGGAAATAAAAAAATGAAAAAAACTAATTGGAAGAGTTACTGTTAAGAAATAGAGGTTTTGTGTGCTCATGCTTGCTTGCATGTGGGGGTGCGGTTGGTGGTGTGGCTATCGATAGAGGTGCTCTGGAGGAAGAGGAACTCAGTGGCGGTGGCAATGAGCTCCATGGTGGTTGGAGGTGGCCGAACGGCGAGGAGGGGGTTGGTGGTGATGGGTTTGTTGGTGGAGAGGAGAGCTTGAGGGGCGTTGTGGCTGGAGAGGGCTTGATGGCAGACATGAGGCGAGAGTGCTAGAGGTGATGGTTGTGAGAATGATGGTTGTCGTGAACATGGTGGTGACGGATTCTTCACGAAAGGAAGGAAGAAGATGATGGAGAAAAAGAGGGAAAAGGAAGAGGAAGGAGGACAATGAGTGTGGTCGTGGTGATGAGGTCGTGTGCTCTGAGAGGGAGCAGCAAGCGTAGTCTATGAATGAGTGGTGGAGGGAATCGAGAGGGTGGTTTGCTAGAGAAGGTGGTGGCAGTCTCGACGATGTGGGTGTGTGCAGGGTGAAGGTGTGTGAGGAAGAAGTTGAAGGAGAAGAAGAAAACGAAGAAGAGGAAGATGCGGTGGTAGATGCGGCACTTCAAGGTGGTGGCGTGTGTTGTCACCACACGCACTCATGGTAGGGATGCGTGGTTAAGGCTTGTGGTGATGATGCAGTTGGTGGTGTAGTGGGTGTGAAGATGGAGAGGAGTGATTGAGAGCAGGCCAAGTAGCAACTTGTGTTGAGAAGAGATTTGAAGGAGAAGGAGGGTGCAATGACTTGCGTTGGTGATCATGTTCTGATTGTTCTGATTGAGAGGGAAAGAAAGGGCTAAGAATTAATAAAAATGACAAGAGAGTGTCGTGATTTGGGAAGAAAGGCATAAGAGTGAAAGGAAAGAAATCTTGCTATTTTAGGAGGGTTGGTCTGTGTGGAGGCAAAATAAGGAGTGGGCAATGCCATGCAATCATAGAGGGATTGAGAGGTATTTTTCTTGCCATTTTGTTGATCAAAAACCAAATGTCAAGATGACACTTTAAAATGAGATATGATGAAATTCCATTGAAATTGCGCTTCCCAAAATGATCCTGCATCAAAAATTTGTAATTAATTAAAATTACGTAAGAAGGTATGTAAAACAATGAAATGCAAGGAATGTTAAATCCAACACTTAATTAATTGGGATTTTTATATGAATGCTACTAAAATCTTTTGAAATTACTTAAATATCATCCAATTCACTATGTTTACATATGGCATAGCGACATTTTCATATTTGCCACTCCATTAGCCATAACCGTTAAACTTAACAATTTTGGACTAAAATGTAATAAAAAGCTATGTTTTAGTCTCACAAATTATTTTTAATCATCAAACTTTTTTAGTCATCAATCTTTTCTGGTCCTCAAAACTTTGTTTAGTCCTCAAATTTTATTTTTTTTAATTTTCACTCCCTTCTCCACTCACCAGTTCACCTCCCTTCCTTCTCACCTCTGATCACCTCCTCCATCTCCACTTTGCAACCTTCGACCACCTCCTCCGCCCCCTCTCTTTAACCACCACCTCCTCTCAACCACCCCCTCCTCCCAAGGTGACAGCGAAAAGGAGGTCCCCGAAGCCTTGGGACGAGGGGGTGGTTGAGAGGAGGTGGTGGTTAGAGAGAGGGAGCAGAGGATGTGGTCAGAGGTTGGAGAGTGGGGGTGGAGGAGGTGGTTAAAGGAGAAAAGGAAGAGAGGTGAACTAGTTAGGGGAGGGGGGGAAGAGAGTGGGTGAAAATTAAAAATAAAATTTAAGGACTAAAAAAAATTTTAAGGACAAAAAAAATTAAGGACTAAAAAATAATATTTTATTGCAGTTTATTCTAAAATCATTAAGTTTAGCAGTTATGATTAATGAAGTAGCAAATACGAAAACAACACTACTTTCTAAATGGCATATCTATAAATATAGTGAATTGAATGGTATTTAAGTAATTTCAAAAGATTTTAATGGCATTTACGTAAAAATCCCTAATTAATTTTATCAACGTAATGAATGCTTCAAACCAAATTCCCTTCCCAATAATGATTTACTTAGGCTCTAATTTAGTCCACTCAAGTGGACCTATCAAATGGTCCTATGCCTAAGTTTTTCTATTCTCGAGCAAAATCATATGGAGAAGAACCAGATCTTTGGATCGAAATTTTGTCGTCAGGATGCCTTATCGTGTCTCGCCTCTAAAGACTAGTTTGAAATACTATCCCTAGGCCTTAAGGTACTCAAGTACCAGTCAAGATACAGACTTGATCAGTGTAAACTTTGCATCTTCGACAAAGATTTCTTAGGCTCCTAATGCCTATCCAAGGTTTTGTTGACCCCAGAGGTTAAAGTACTAGTGCGTTCATGCAAGTGGTCCAGATTCAACTTGCTAGCGCATTTTTCATAATAGAGATGAAAGAGATTTTTCTGAGATTTTTCTTTTTGTAATTTTTTGTGATTCCTCTAAGTCTAACCTCAAATTGGTTCTCAACATGGTTAGTATCGGATTCCTTGTTCCCATCATCAATCTTTGAAAGGTCTCTAGCATTCGATGCTTCGGGATAGCACTGCCCATGGCAACCCTAAGAACCCTAGCAATCGACACTTCGTGATAGTGCTTCCCATGGAATTCTTTAGCTAATCAAGGCCCTAATAATTGACATTTTGGGATAATGCCATCCACCCATGGCACCTGAACCACGCGATGCGCTTACATGCCCTTATAGAATATTTAAATATCCTAAGGGACAAGCACCGAGGTAATGACATGTTTATAATGCGTCCTTAACGGGAGTATATACTCCTCCTCTCATACAGTGGGAACTCTTTTAATCAACTTGCATTTTTGAGTCTCTCCTAAGTCAGATCTACGAGGGAACCATTTTTCAGATGGAGAAACCTTTGAGGTTTTTCTCCATTAAGCATATTGAACCTAACTAAAATGTGTGAGATGCAGATGATTAATACATCAATTTCTCAACTTCCTTAATTACCTGAAGAATAATCCGTATCTTAACAAATACTTGAAATTTTGAGCTATATAAGCCCTAGAGGCCTAAAGATAGTATATCTCACTCATCTCCTAAGGTTTGACACTTCATGTCTTAATTCATCATTCGTTCTGGGCCAAAATTTAGGTAAAACTCTTCCATAATCAAATTCTAGGAGTAACACAATTTTGCCCCTTTTCTCTCTTTGTGATGATGATTTTTTTTTCCTTTTTTTTGTATATATAGAAATATATTTATCAATGCACTCTTCATATCCCTAAGTATTACCATTACTAATCGCATGTGTTTCCCGAGTTTGAAATCAGGGTTACAAGTAAACCTTCATCGTAGTTGCAAAACTCGTGATCAAATAAAATTTATACCGAAACTCCAAGGGAGTCCCGGGTTGAACACAGGGAGGTGACGTTTACTTTAATTGAAAACCACGCTTCAATTTGTTTCTTTTTGGTATTTTAGGGTTTTATTTTTTTTTTTGTATTTTTGTAAGAAGTAGACAAGCAGAATAAATCACCAGAGATATGGAACAAATATGATATAGATATCACTTCAATGTCAATTACAATCAACTATGAAAGCATAAAAAGAGAGGGAGGTGAGAAGGAATCTCCCGAATCAGCTGTTCGGTGAGACAATGACGCCTGGTGGAAGCTCAGATGAAGGAGGTGAGGAGTGGGACGACGGAGGTGAGATGCAGGAGGACGTCGGGTAGAGGAAAGCTTCGGTGTGGCTTCGGAATGGAGCTGAGAAGGCGGATATGATCTGCTACCAGAATGGAGGTGGGAGGATAGCTCCAAGGTGACCTATGAATGGGGATGGGAAGAGGGATGAATATCTGGTGAGGCAAAGGTTCGCTACACTAATAGGAGCCTTGGGAGCTTGAGAGTAAGCTCTAATGGAGCGTTGGTAGGCTTGCTAGAGCTTGGGAGTAGGTGAGAGTAGAGTAGGTAGAGATGACTTGGAAGGGAGGGGGTGTAGGTCCTTTTATAGTGGAGGAGAAGAGGCAAAAATAGGTATGGGACCATTAGTGACCTCTAGGCCGTAGCTGGAAGTGTCACTGTAGGCAGCTCATGCCCCGCACGCCCATAGCTAGCTTTGCTGGCATGAGAAGAATTAGCGATGGCTGTAAGCGTCGTTGTAAGTCCAGCTCATGCGTCTCTGTAGGCTGGTGCCAATTGAGCACGCGCCCACACTGTCGTTGCACTGGCGTGCGCTTCTCGTGCCGTGTCGTGCCCGTGCTCAAGTGCTAGCGTTGCGCTGTGTGCATGCATGCCTTTGCGCGCGCACGCGTGCACCCACACTGTCGCGCGTGTGCGGTAGCGCGTGCGTGCGCATGGGTGGCCTGGGCTGCGCCACGTGGTGCAATTTGGGTCGTCCATCTTCTTTTAGTTGTAGGGTTGCTATAGAGGTCAGATTGAGTCGATTTTCGCATTGTTGGTTTGCGATCGTCGACTCGAATCCATCCGTGCGGTCAGATTTTTCATTTGAAGCTCCGAATTATGTCACCTAGTCCCTTGGCTGTTGATCTTCCTCGGACTGCATATGGTGCTACGAGACTCCGATCAAGGCGATTTCGGAGGTGTTGGACTTCGATCATCAATTCGAGGCTCCAAAATAAATATTCTTCTCTCCTGACCACATAAAGGATGTAATTAACCTAAATTATATACTACTCTAAATGCAGAATGATGCATGATATGTAATATTTATAACATGAAATGCAAATTTAAGCCTAGGAACATGCATGAATAGGCATTTTACCCTCAATAAATGTGTTTACATCATACCCCTATGCCTATCTTTTGCTAGCCTCTAGCAAAACTAAACTATATGCTATGTATAAAAGCAGAATTAGGATTAGATTGCTTAGGCCTAAGTCGTTTATTAACAATAGAAAATTTCAACTAAGGTCCTAAACTATGAAGACTCAACAATACCTGTGTGTCTGCCAGTATGTAGACCGCCCAAGTCCTCCCTTTATTTGAAAAGGGAAGATACATTTTCTTTTTCTTCTTTTCTAATTTTTTTGTACTTTTGGAGTTTGAGAGTTACGGGATAACTTTTTATGGCTACCCGACCTACCCAAGACTCGAAATGGACTCTAAGTGCTAAGCATCTTATGAAAATAGTGAAAGACTCACTAGGCAGTTGTTGAAACAGACTTCGAGTTTTTACGACCATAGGTGACCTTACTTAAAGGTTTATCTTTTCGATTGGTAGCTTTCTCCCTACTTCTTTTATTTATGGGGTCAACACAAGGGCAAATCCAGTGTATCTCTCTTTGATTTATTCTACTTCCCCGCTTCTTCCTTAAGTGTTTTGGGAATTATTATGCATTTTTTTGTGAGCTGGGTTCTGGAAAATCGGCCAATGGGCTGTTACCCATGGCAACTTACCAGCCACACTCATGCGGTGAAATGTGGTTTTATTTTTTTTATTTTTCTCTTTTTTCTATATATATATTTCTTTTTTTTTTCTTTTTTTATGTTGGTGGCTTCCCTGATTTAAGATTTACTTAAAGGTAGTACAACGAAAATGGTCATGTGACTGGCCTCTGGACAACCTGCTGATGAGCTGTTATCACCGACAATTTGCCAGCCATACCACCCTAGATAGTTCATTAGTTACCCAATTTCCGAAGAAACCACTGAAAAGTGAGTTAGTGCAAAAAAAGTGTGTAGATGCTTAGGCTTAAAGTCCTCCCAAATCAGAGGGTGGGTTGATAAGCCGCATACTTATCATCGCAATTTATTTACCAACTTAAAATGAATTTTAATTGGCAAGAACTCGAGACTAAGTCCATATTCGAGTGGACACCGGGGCTAATTAAGCCCGGAGACCTGAAGAGTCTAAGTGTTTAGGTCCTCTCATATCATTTCCTAAAGTTAATAACTTCCAAATGCCTAAGTTCTCTTTTCCTAATTTCTTTCTTTTTTTATCTTTTTCAAATTTTCAATTTTTTTTTATTTTATAAGAAACTAAAAGAAATTCTATGGAGTTAACAAAATGATTTCAGGAGTTGATTATCCACCCCCTACTTAAATGATGCAATGTCCTCATTGTAAAAACAAAGACAAGAAAAGGGCAGAGTAAACAGAATATCACCTGAATTTCATGACAACCCGATCAGCTCCACAGAGAGAAGTGAGTATACACAAACGCTAAGTTTAATGCCTTCAGCTAGGCATAATATACATACAAGGAAGAAATTGAGAATTCATAAGTGTGGGTCAGAATTAAAATAAAATGATTGATCCTCAAACTTGTCAGTAGAAGATGTCCACAGGCGTGGACCAGATTATGGTGTAGACCATGCCCCAAGGTCGAGTGGTTCTCAGGTTCTGGATGAAAATCACCCAGAACCGAAGGTTGTTTTGTTTGCAGGGCTAGGCCTGTAGTTTAGTGGTGTGCAACCCAAGACCAAAGTGTTGGACAATGGGTAAAGATGGTTCAATAGGTGCGCTTGTCCACTTAACATCTGGCTCAGAAAAATAATCATTTACTTCGAGCTTGGGTTGCACGTGAAAGATATTGTAAGGGTCCTGGTAGAAAGTAGGTGATTTCAAGTCAATAGGTACCCTTAGATCTAAAATCAAAGTTCTCTCAGAATTAGCCTCCCAAATTTTTATTTCAACAATTCTATCTTCCAACATCAAGGGCTCAAGCTCCGGAACCTCTAGCATATCATTCACCCCATATGATTCTCCCAAGTCCAGAAATCGTGGCTGAATCAAGATTGACTTGGGCACAATGATCTCAGAAGTTAGCTCTTCGGGGTGCAGATGAGGAATGGGGTCACTGATTGAATCATCAAGTAAATGAGGATTCGAATCCTCCATGTTAGCCCCAACCGAATCAAAATCTTCAATGACTGGACTATCAAATGGTTCGTCATGCTCCTCGAGCCCATTTGTCCCACTAAAATCATCTTCCTTAAGCTCAAGTGAGACTTCACTAAGAGATTCCTCACCCTCAGAATCAAAGAATCCATGATCCTCATTTATATGTCTCAAAATCATATGTCATTTCATGGTTCGTGGAGACATATTTTTTGTCATTCCCTGGCTCTAGGATCTCGATTGAGAAACTCGATTCATCCTCAAAGGGTTGCTCTAGCCCAACCTGGTCATCTCCAATCTCAGAATATGTATCCCCCCTGACAGGTGTCTGGGCGGGTTCAGACATTGGCTCTCTTGAAGGGGGTTCATCTTGAGAATCATCCCAAGATTTGACTAGGGCAACTACAAATTTCCTCCTCAACCTCGATAATTTCCCAAGAAGAAACTCACCCAGGTCCTTATCCCTAACACTTTGGAGCAAATCTAATAAAGAGCTATTTAGCTCATTAATCATTTTGATCATAGGCTCCAGTGCTTCAGTGCATTGTGTTGGCTGAGCTTCTAAAGATTGTATAGTGTTCCGCAAATTAGCCAACACCCTATCCTAGATCTGGTTCACTTGAATCGACTAGTTCAGTTTAGGTTTGGGTGGTTTTGAGTTAAATCTAGGGGAGTTAAGATGTCGAGGTTCTCGGGTTCCTCCCTAATAGTAGGTTGTCTCGGGTTGTTCAAAGAATGGTGATGACCTATTTTCAATGGAATACTGGGGAGGGTAGGTGTTATAATCAACACATCCTTCCTTATTGTAGATCGGGTTGGTTTTGTCATCAAAGGATAGAGATCCATAATCATTGTAGGTTTGGAAAGGATAGTAATCATAGTCTTGTTGTCCAGGGTTAGGCTCTGGACACTGAGGTTTGAACTCGTATCCCCAATCAAAGTTATCCCAGCTAGTGGATGGGTAATTATAAGTCAAGTCGGGATAGTAATCATCTTGGGGATATGTGGTGGTAGGAGGGTAGGATGGGAAATGTGTGTAGGATGTGGAAGGGTGCATAGTGGACTAGGAGGGAAATAAGAAGAGAGAAAGGAGCCCTGTAGTGCAAGCAATCAACCTTGTCCTTAGGTGGTTAGCCTAAAGACCTATAGACTCCCATGACCCATCTTGAGATTATAAACGATTTGGTCTACTTTTATCCTGTCAATCCAACAAGTTAGAAGGAGGGACTGGGGAGAAGGTTCTTCCTTTGGCTTACGCCTTCGATTCCTAGTGTACCCCCCAGCTACGGCCGTTTGACGCTACTCCCCTATCTAGACATCAGATGGACCAGCAAAGTAGATTAATCCAAAAAATTCTCAGTCTGAGCCCCGAAGAGCGAATCAATCCTTAAGGCCAACGTCTACTCAGTTTTAGCTAGGCTTGGGATGATCATGCTCTTGGAATGTGATGGGCCCTTAAGATGGGTTGTGCCCTTAATGATTAGTTGAAATGTGTGTGCATGCACAACCAGGGTTTGCAAACAAGGTTATTTGATGATGTATCTTTTAGGGTTTAACCTTGTTTAGTAGCTTTTAGGGTTTAATTCTTAGGTTGGTTCAATCAAGGTTTAGTAGAGCACTCCAAGTTTTGAAAACACGAGTGATGATATGTTCCTTTAAAAATAAAAAATAATGTGGAGTGCCTGGTTCATCCCTAACAAGCTCTGATGAACCAGCCATTATTTCTTATTTTTAGGAGTGGCAAGCTGTTAGGAGTGGCAAGCTACTGATGTTTTAAGTGGCAAGCTACTGATGGATCGCTTTTAATTTGAGTGGTGCGGCCCAAACAAATCAATCAATTAGCCTATTCACACCACAGACTAAGGCACACAATGTCTTAGCCTAATCAGATTTCTATTCACTTATGTGTTTTGAGTTGAAGTGTACCAGGTCCACAGGTTAGATCTCAGTTACATGGTAGAATCAAAGTGGAGTGGTGTGCCTTAAGTCGAGAGTTGTGGGTGTTAAGGTGTGTCTCTTTCAGAAAATCCCACAATCAGATAACACTTTTTTATTTTTTTATTTTATTTATGTGGATGGTGAGGTGAGTGGAGGTGGCAAACAAACAACCAAATCTATCCTAGGGTTTGTAAAAAGCACCTAAGTTGATTTGGGCTTGAGTTATTAGGTTATGGAATAAAAACTAAGGTGGGGGTGGTGTGGGGGACACTTATAAAATACTCTACCTGCACTTTACTCTGGTCTACTGCACTTGGATCTCAATGCTAGGGTACCTGCAAGATAATAGATTAGAGATAAGCAAGGTTAGTGTTTTGTAACTGATAAAAGCGTCGTAGTATAGTTGCGAAATACGATCCAACAAAGATATTATTTTATAAAAATAACGAGACTTTGAGTCCCGGTCGTTCGTCTCTGGGAGGCATTGCTTTTACTTTTGAAATCGATCTTACTCTACTTTGTTTAGAATCGCATGTCGGTTCATGATTATTACGTATATAGGTATGACATGCTTAGTTGCAAGAATATTAGGAATCGGAAACAGGCAACTTGAATCACACAAAAAGAATGACAATTATTAAGCTCATGGTGATTTCAGACATATAGAGACAAATATATATATAAAAGCATTTTTCATTCATTCAGCTGGAGAGTTGTTTGCAACATAAAACGTAGAGGAAAGCTTGTATAAAAATGCTTGAAAATTAAACCTAGCTACCAGAAAATGATCGCATACAAGAATCGATGGGCGGATTTTGCATGCATCATTGGGGGAGAAGTAAGACTACACTACTAAGTAGTAAATAAAAGCAGTAAATATATAAAGATCTAAGCTACTAATCGAAGGAAGGGCATTCGGAGGTGGTCTCTGATGGCCTTTGAGTGGTTGAGAGAAGGAGGGGCGGCCAATGGAGCTTAGGCCGACCCTTGGAGAGAGGTTGGGGGGCTGATCTAGCTTCCTGGCATGGAGATGGTGGCCTCCATGGTGGTTCTCAACTCGTGGAGGTGGAGTGGAGATGGAAGTGGCTAGCCTAAGTGGAATGAATGCCAAGGAAGTGAATGGGTGCAAATGGCCACCCATTGGGTCTTTTTATAGACCTAAGGGAAGCTCTCTAGAGAATTCTGGAATTCTTTAGAGAGGCCTATGGTGGGAGCTCGTGGGAGAGTGAGAGAGAGAGGGTGGATGGTGGTTTTTAGATCCACCAAATGTGGATCTAAAAATTGAATGGCTCTTGGTTGCTATTTTTGGCAACCAAGGCAACCACACATGGTAGAGAGTTCTAGAGAACTCTAGGCTAGGTATTTTCATGTGGATGGTGTGTGTGGGTCGAAACTTAGGTGGCTAGGTTGATTAGGTTAGGTTCCAGTGGGTTTAGGACAAGGTATGTCTCAAATTAGGGTTCTAAACCCTAATTCACTAAGGTAAAGTGCAATTAAACTTAATACAAGTTTAATTGGGTGTGTGGAAACTTAATTGAGAGTAAAACAACTCAATTAATTTAGGTCTAGGTTAATTGGACTCTCATTGAGTCCAATTGGACAGTGTGTGCTGAGATCAGGGCTTAATTGGACTCAATGAGTCCAATTGAATAGGCTGATGGAATTGACTAAGATCCAAGTCAATTAGGTTTAGTGAGGACCTAATTAGGTCCTTAGGGAGGTCTAGAGGTGATGTACTAGGGTTAGGCACCTTAAGTTAGGTTCGTATGGGGTTGGAATTTGGTTTAGGGACCTAGAGATCTAAGATCAAGGCTTAAATCTCAAAACAGGAATTGGAGAGCAGTATCAGACGTCCAATAATAGTGTCAGACGTCTTATACTCAAAAAATAAAAGTCCAGACTTGTTGCCTGGACCTCCAATCAGAGTCAAGAAGGATTTTGGGTTCTGTTTTGGGTATTCTAAAGAAATTGGACGTTTGACAAAGTGTCTGGACGTCCAATAACATTGCATAAGTGGGTTTGAACTGTGCGGGAGATTGCTAAGGGTCATGGACGTCCTATAACTTATCTGGATGTCCAGATAAGGGTTGGAACTAGGGTTTTAAGGCTTCCTAGCGTGTTGTGACCTAATCTAAGGGTGGCTAAGGCTTGGGGAGGTCTCTAGGCTATCCTAGGGCAAGGATGGACCTAAGCTCTTCACATTTTACTGCTTTATTTCTACTTAATAGAATAGAAAACCTTTAACCCCCTTACATTATTATTCCTACATCTAAACTAGGCCTTCTGCTCCAGCTCTGCTACAACTCTTGTTATTCTAGATCCTGCTCCAGATCCAGCTCCAGATCTGCTTATTGCCTGCAATCGACATAATATACTTAATCAGCACATTATAACATTATTTTTTGCATAGCTAAAGTAAAGTAGTAAAGATGCAGATAATGCTTATGCGTGCATGAATTTCGCTGACTTATGCTAAGTTCTAGCCTAATCTAGGTTTATTAAGACCTATGATTGCTATGCAATCAGTAACTGCAAAGAAGCACAATAAACAATAAAGTAAATTTCGTTGCCTCCCCAGCAACGGCGTCAAAATGATCACATGTGTTTCGCGAGTTTGAAATTAGGGTTACAAGTAACCCGTTGTCGTAGTTGCAAAACTCATGATCAAATAAAATTTATATCAATGTGGGTAAAAGATCATGGAGACGCCCTAGGAGTGGAGAGGATATACCCACGGGAGGAGGGAAGCCTCCAAATGCGCTGTCGAGAGGCAGGGAGGACGCGCGCAGAGGAGCAGCAGTTCCGTCAGTCGTCGAAGAGGCACGACGGTCGTCTGGCGGTGAGCAGAACTTCGCAAACTGCTGCAGTGGGCCGTCGGGTGTGAGGGAGAGCGGTGCACAGATTTTGTGTGGGGTAGGGATTTTGGACAGGAGAGTGGGACCTTTGCGAAGGGGATCTTATATCCCAAGGTCACGTAGCAAGTCTCCCCCTGAAGTTGGCGAGATTTGCATTTCAAACCGTCCAGAGAAAAGCCACGATGCGCAGATTTTTCCCCCGATCAGACGTCTGGCAACGACGTCAGACGTCGGGATTAGGCAGAGGGATTTTAGCCCATTTCAGGGAGACGTCTGTTTTATTCATCAGACGACAAATGAGACGACTAATTATATAAATAGACGTCTGATTTCTGCAAGAATCTCCCCAGGTTGTCGTCTGATTTCTTCCTCAGATGACAATGAAGACGTCTAGATATAATATTAGACGTCTAATTTCTGCAGACAGACCTTCCTGGATTTTCGTCTAAAGTTACAGGGTCATCCGCTTTTCCTGTCAGACGACCTCTACGACGTCTAACCACAGATTCAGACGTCCGATAGGTAGTACATGTTCTGTCTCCGAGGTAGACGTCTGTCAACACATTTGGACGACATTTCCGACGTCTGTGTGGTGTACCAGACGTCTGATTTTACTGTTTTGGTAGATAAAATCGCCGTCTGTCCCAGATGTTTAGACGACGAAATTTAATGTATAAGACGTCTGCTATTGGACAGAATGTGCATTTAGATGTTTGAATGAAGGCTTCTAACTTAGTGAAATCAAGGTTCTATCTATGCTCATGACAAAAGAGGTTCCATTAAATCACTAAATTCTTCAAATATCACTTAGCTTACATATGCCTAGTTTCCTACGTATATAATTAAAGCGATTATAATTCAAAGGTTTAGTGAAAATATCAGCTAATTGCAGTTCAGTACAAATAAATTCAACTTCGATTTCTCCCTTAAGTACATTATCTCTCAAGAAGTGATGTCGAACATCAATATGTTTTGTGCGAGAGTGATGTACGGGGTTTTTCGAGAGGTTGATAGCACTAGTATTGTCACATAATATTTTTATCTTATTAAATATCAAGTTAAAATCCTTCAAAGTATTTTTCATCCAAAGCACTTGGGAACATGCTAATGCGGCGGCTATGTATTCAGCTTCTGTAGTTGATAAAGCTACACTAGATTGTTTCTTTGAGAACCAAGAGACTAGTGATTCGCCTAAGAATTGGCATGTCCCACTAGTACTCTTCCTATCGGTGCAGCTACCTGCGTAGTCCGCATCGCTATATGTAACTAAGTTGAATTGTGGACTCCTAGGGTAGAATAAGCCATAATCAGATGTGTCAACTAGATATCTAAATATTCGTTTTACAGCATTTAGGTGTGATTGTTTAGGGTTTGATTGAAACCTAGCGCATAAGCAGGTACTCAACAAAATATCAGGTCTACTGGAAGTTAAATACAGTAAAGATCCAATCATGCTACGATAGAGCTTTTGATCTATGGGCGTACCTGATTCGTCCTAGTCTAAGGAAGTTGTGACACTCATAGGAGTGTTCTTCCCTTTACTTTTGTTCATATCAAATCTCTTCAGCATCTCCTTTGTGTATTTTGATTGACACACAAAGGTTCCAATTTTGAGCTGAGTGATTTGCAAGCCCAAGAAAAACTTGAGCTCACCCATCAAGCTCATTTCGAATTCTTCCTGCATAATTTCTGAAAACTTTCTACACATAGATTCATTAGTAGCACCAAATATAATATCATCTACATATATTTGAACTAATAAAATGTCTTTTCCTTTTCTTTTAATGAATAATGTGGAATCAGCTTCCCCTATTGAGAATTTTGCATTTAACAAGTAGTCTTTGAGCCTTTCATACCAAGCTCTAGGAGCTTGCTTTAGACCATATAGTGCCTTGTTTAATTTGTAGACAAAATGAGGCTTATCATGAGACTCAAAACCAGGAGGCTGTTTTACAAAAACTTCCTCCTTAATGAATCCGTTAAGAAACGCGCTCTTAACGTCCATTTGAAAGAGTTTAAAGCCAAGAAAGGCGGCATAAGCAAGAAACATGCGAATTGATTCGAGTCGAGCTATGGGAGCGTAGGTCTCATCAAAATCAAATCCTTCTTCTTGGTTGTACCCTTGTGCTACCAACCGAGCCTTGTTTCGAATAACTATACCGGATTCATTCAACTTGTTCCGGAATACCCATTTGGTACCTATTACCGTTTGCCCTTCAGGCTTGGGTACTAGATCCTAAACTTCATTCCTTTGGAATTGGTTGAGTTCCTCCTGCATGGCCATCATCCAAGTTTCTTCGGAGCACGCTTCCTCGACACTCTTCGGTTCAACTTGAGATACAAAGGCAGAGAGACCAAAGGAGCAACTAAAGCGAGATCGGGTTTTAACGCCATCAGAAACACTTCCAATGACTTGACTTTCGGGATGATCCCTTTGATATATCCAATCTTTTGGAAGATTATGGATATTGGAGTTTGGAATGTTAGACACATCATTAGTAGAATCATCTTCATCATCCATATTGACTCGGTCAATGTAGGAATGAGGAGATTCATCGAAGGAGACATGAAGGGTTTCCTCCACTATTAATGTGGTCTTGTTAAAAACCCGATATGCCTTACTACGTGAGGAATAACCAATAAAGATGGCTTCTTCACCTTTGGCATCAAATTTATCTAAATTAGAGCGGGTATTCAAGACAAAACATCGACATCCAAAAACTTTAAAATAACTAATTTTGGGTATTTTCCCATACTATAGTTCAAAACAAGTTTTTCGCAATCCGGATCGAATTAAGGTGCGATTTAACACATAACAAGCCGTGTTAACCGCCTCAGCCCAAAAGTACTTTGGTAACCCCGAGTCTATGAGCAATGTTCAAGCACACTCTTGAAGAGTCCGGTTCTTTCTCTCAACCACCCCATTTTGTTGAGGTGTTCGAGGAAAAGAGAACTCATGAGCAATACCATGCTCTTGACAAAAATCATCAAACAAGGAATTTTCAAACTCGCCCCCATGATCACTACGGATACGAGTGATTTGGTAGCCTTTTTCAGTTTGAATTTTCCTACAAAAAATAGAAAAGATGGAAAACACTCCTTCTTTAGATCTCAAGAAGGAGACCCATGAAAACCTCGAAAAATCATCTACAATTACAAGGCAATATTTGCATCCACTGAGGCTCTCATATTTTGTTGGTCCAAACAGATCTAGGTGAAGTAGTTCTAAAGGTCTTGATGTGGATATAACTTCTTTGCTTTTAAAACTAGATTTTATAATCTTACCTAATTTACATGAATCACAAATAAGCTCATTTAAAAATTTTCTTTTAGGAAGACCTCGGACTAGTTCATGTTTAGCTAATTTTTGAACCAGCTTCATATGAACATGTCCTAGTCTTTTATGCCATATACTTAACTCATCATTTGCTACAAGACATTCATAAGTGCCATTTTTATCAAATTCTACGACATAAATGTCTTTAAATCTAGTTCCCTTAAGAAGTGTTTCATTGGTTAATGCATGCATAATTTCAAACATTTTAGAAGTAAACACTACTTTAAAGCCCTTATCACATATTTGACTTACACTTAAAAGATTATGTTTTAGTCCTTTAACTAGAGAAACATTTGAGATGGGAGAGAGAGGGTTACCTATTTTACCAAGGCCAATAATATGGCCCTTGTGGTTGTTGCCAAATGTAACTGTTCCTCCATCCGTAGGTTGGAGGTCCAAAAATAGGCGCTTGTCTCCTCTCATATGTTTGGAGCATCCGGAGTCCATCACCCATCGGCCTCCTTGGTGGTGGTGGTCTCCTTGTCTTCCTCCTTATAGACCTTCTTCCTCCTACAAAAGATCTTTGATGGTGACTTGGTGTTTCTATAGGTCTTTCTAATTTGAGTCGTCCATCCTTCAGTTTGTATATCCAATTTTTGACATTATGATGTCCTTTCATCCCTACAAAACAAAGTGAGAGTTGTCTTTTCGGTATCCATTGTAAAGTGGATCCGTATTTGTTAGTGGTCTCCTTTAGAGGAGGATCCTTTTTCGGCTCACTTTGACTAGGTTCATAAAAGCCTAATCCAAATTTACTTGAGGAAGGTTTTTGATGGGCAATGAGTTTGTCCAAGTTATCTTTCCCCTTTGTAAATTTGGATAGGTCCTCAAGAAGTTGGTTTGACTTTTATTTGAGATGATTTATCTCTGTTTTCATTATGTCTAGTTTATCTTCTAATGCTCTAATTTCTACTCTAAGTAAGCCATTTTCATCCTTTTTAAAGGAGTTTGATTTTTCAAGCACATGGATTTTGTCGAGTAATTCTTCTCTATCTAAAAATTTTTGTTCACTCATTGCTGTATACAAATCATTTGTTAATGACTCTTTCTCAATCATTAGATTTCTTATTTGCATATTTAAAGCAGTGGTTTCTTTTGTAAGAATTAGATTCTTTTCTTCAAGATCATTGATTAATCTCTTATTTTCTAGGTTTTCTTCTTTTAAAGCCTTGCTTTGGGTTTTTGTTTTCTTAAGATCTACATATAGTGAATCAAAGGCATCTTGTAATTCATCTAAAGAATAGGAGTTTACCTCAGGTTCCTCTGATTCTTACTCAGAACCATCATTTGTTGCCATTAATCCTAAGCATGCCGTTTCTTCATTTGTTTCCTCCTCCTCTTCTTCTTCGGAGGTGGAGTCATCCCACGTTGCTTGAAACGCCTTCTTCTTGAATCCTTTTGGTTTGGAGATCTTCTTGTAGTTAGAAGGCTTCTTGGGTTTCTTCTCATCATCCCTTTTGAGTAAGGGACAATCTTTCCTTATGTGACCTCTCTTTTTGCAATTATAGCAAATTAGAGTATCTTCTTCTCTTTTCCTTCCCTTGATCTCTCTTCTATTTTTGAGAAACTTTTTAAACTTTTTAGCTAATAAAACAAATTCTTCGTCATCGGTACTTACCTCATCATCCGAAGTAGCTTTGAAGGCTAAGGTCTTCTTCTTTGGCTCCGATGAGATTGATTTCTTCTTTTGCTCCATTTTTGATTCGTAAGCCATGAGATTCCCAAGTAGATTTTCCATGTCTAGATCCTCTACTTGGTTGGCTTCTTCTATTGCCGTTACCTTTTGCTCCCACTCGGGTCCAAGGGAGCGAAGGAGTTTCCCTTGAAGCTCCCCCTTTATAAATGTCTTTCCCAAAGACTTGAGGTTATTCACGATTAACGTGAATCGAGTGTACATGTCCCCAAGTTTTTCATTCTCCTTCATAGAGAAAGCTTCGAATTCCTGCGATAACAAGTTTATCTTTGAGGATTTAACTTTAGATGTACCTTCGTGAGTTACCTCCAAGGTTCTCCAGATCTCGTGGGAGGTTTTGCATTGGCTGATGCGGTTGAATTCCTCCGAGCTGAGAGCGCAGTAGAGTAAATTCATTGCCTTGGCATTCAGTCCAAGGTGATGGATTTGCTCCACTGTGTAACCTGTTTCAGGTTTCTCAGGAATGACGTATGCAGATTCGCATTTCTCCCAAATGGAGAAATCGTTGGCTTGAAGCCACATCTTCATTCTCAGCTTCCAGTAAGTGTAGTTGGTTCCTTCGAAGAGTGGTGGTCGAGTGGTGGATTGCCCCTCCAATCTGCTTGTGGAAATGGCCTTCCCCTCCATGTGATCTTTCCGCGGATGTTACTCCTGTAGGCGGAAAACCTGCTCTGATACCAAATGAAATTGCACTAGAGGGGGGGTGAATAGTGAAATTATAGAGTATTGTAATACAAAAAAAAAAAAAAATTCAATCACACAATATACTCAATTATTTTTAGGTGGAAACCCAAGATGGGTGAAAACCACCACCTAAGCCAATCTCTTGACTTAGGATTTTCGATCACAAGGTGATCAATCCACTAACCACACTACTTAAACGAGGGTAGTGTACCTCAATTACAATTCCCACCTCCGATCCCTAAACGGAGGTTTCTCTCTTCAAAATGAAGAGACGGGGACCCGACAGGCCAGATACCCAAAATACAGAAATTAAGTAAAAATAACACCTATAGAGCACCCCAATAATTTAGTTGCTTTCTTATCTACTAAGCATGAAAAGAACTCCCTGATGATTTGCAGAACGGAGCGAGCCAGGAGTATGGATTTGCCCTTTGATCAGAGTATTAGCACAGCACAAGGGCAAGATGGAGCTTTAGAGTAGTGAGCAAGAGATTTTTCTAATGGAATTGTATCTCAAGAGGTGTGTATTGCCTAAGAGGAGTTGTAGTCTATTTATAGGCAAGTTTGGAACCTTCAAGAACACTTGGGAGAGCTCTTCTAGCCGTTGGAAACAAATCCCAAGAGTTTAGGACGAAATCCACACAAAATCAGGGCAATGATGAGTCTGACAGCAACATCAGACGTCTAATTATAGTATCAGACGTCTTATAGGACGTCTGATTTTTCCTATGGTCGTCTAATATTGCAGGACATCCTTAACTGACTCTTTTGGATCAAAAGAAGGACGTCTGATATTATCTCCTAAGACGTCTGATTATTTCATTGGACGTCTAATGAATGGTGCATTCGTTCCTGTTATCATCAGATCCAAACAGGGTTCTAGGTTTAGAGGATCGGACGTCGTTATGGACGTCTGATAACATTACCAGACGTCTGGAAACCTAAATACTCTTCCTTCCTCCTTCTGCCAAAAGATTATGTGGCCGTAGAGAGATACGCACAGAAAATCATGGCCAACGGTTCAAAGGCAGACGTCTGTAAATGTGTCCAGACGTCTGGAAATTCTTTTTCCTACCAAGGTCCAACGGTTAGTATGAGGACGTCTGGGTAAAGAATCAGACGTCTGTGAAAGGTTATCGTCGCCTGAAAGTGAAGCCCTTCGACTGATGTTTATGAGGAGATAACAATGGCAGAAATCTTTGAAATTAGACGTCTGATACACATGTCAGACATCTTAAAGTGGAAAATCAGACGTCTGGAATTTGTCCTGGACGTCTGATAAAAGTATAAGTGTTGGGTTTTTATTTCTAATTTATCCTAAGTGTAGAGAGCCTAAGTTAGCTATTTATAGGTTTTATTCGGGGGCTCTTCACAATATTTCTAGACTCAAATAAAATGAAAATTACAACCTTTAAAAGTTTACATGAAAAAGCCTAAGACCTAATACTTATGCTACTCGTCTTTACGCTTTTAATCTCCCGTCTTGGAAAGCTTTTTGAAATCCTGCAAATATGTTATTACAGAGAGAAAATAATATGCTACGCTTTATTTTTTATTTCATTTTTTTCATTTTGTAAAATCATCAAAATATTATATACGAGTGGTTGAACTAACAAAACCATGCTGCAATGCTTTAACAGCCAATTACCATACACTAGACCTTGTACTTACAACCATATTTCACAGCACCTTCACACAACATAAGACCCTAGATGATAAACTCTGGTTTATCATCATTCTTAGGCACATTTCATACCTAGTTCCTAAGTACTTTGCACCTGTACTATAATATTAGGCTTTCATTAGGAATACATGCATATTTAGGGACACTGCATGTCTTGTTAGGTTTTTTTAGTATTTTATGTTATCAATGTGCATTGCTTGCTTGTCAGGGGTTGCTGGACCTTTGTAGATTATCAAAACCTTGGCAAACTTAAGAGAAAGGTAGAACCCTAATTGGAAGAAGAAGATAGAATCTCCTGCAATTGCATTTAGCTCACCTTAGCTCCCTTTCAGCTCAGTCAAGCTCTATCCAGCTCAAGGCAACTCAACTTAGCTCTTCATAGCTGCTAGCTCTTAGCTAGCTAGCTAAGTTAAGTTGTGAAGTTCATTACAACTGCACCTCAGCTCCTTCCAACTACCTACAACTCCACTTAGCTCCTAGCAGCTACTAGCTATCTCAAGCTAGCTAAGCTAAGTCCATCACCTTTCCTCCTACTCTACCCTACCTCCACTTAATAATGGTGCCAACACCACTAAATGACCACCTTCCCAATTGGCGCCAAAGTTGCATAACCACCACCACCTTCACAAACCTTCACTTGGTGCCAAAAAGACTCACACCCCTTCACCATGTGGCACCAACCCAACCTAGTAACCACCATGGAGTTGGTGCCAACTTTGGTGGTTATTAACCCCCTTCACATCCCTTCAATTGGCACCAACTCCATCATGCCCTCCATTCCCTAACCACCACTTAAACAACCACATCTAGCCCTTAATTTTGGCACCAACCACCATTTTTCTAGAACCCTAACTTGGCGCCACCTTTATGCCTCCCTACACCATAACCACCACCTCCCTCCACTCCTATTTACACCCCATGTAACCACCATCAAAAGGACATCCTTGGCTACTTTATTCTACCACAAAAAACACCACCATAAACCCTAGAAGAAAAGGTTGGGTGTGACAAGTAGAGGGATCCCTACCAATCCCCCCCCCCCCCCCCCCCCCCATTGCCCCTCCTTCATCCATGGAGCCAAGCCAAGGAGCATTCTAGGAGGGTGGACAAGTAAGGAGGAAGGGTGGACGTCCACCACCCTTGGGAGTAAGTTGGAGAGCATCACCATCTAAGGAGCAAGAGGTGCATCTTCTTTACACTTGGTAGCTTCTAAGTTTGGAGCGAGGATCTCTTTGAGCACCATATTTAAGGATCTTCCTTCTATCTTTTACTTTCTTTGTATTTTTATGTTGTTGAAGCAAAGCTTTCTCTATATTTGGAGGTTACTTGTGCAGGAATCCTCTACACAAGTGAACCTTCCAATTGTCACATTTTCTTCTTCTCTACAATTAAATACAAAGTTCACCTTTCCATTTTTGAGTTCAAGTTATACTTCTCTTCTCGTAGTTTTTGTTGCACACACCACTATCCCAATTACCCTAGGCGACACTTGCCTAGGGTGAGCTTAGGATGGTTGGGTTTTCATTTTATTTTGCACTTAGGAATATTTCCATCTCGATTGCCTCGATTTCAAAAATCCTAAAAGAAATTCTTAAAACTACAAAAACCCTAAAAAGGAAGATTTGAGAGAGCAAGAGAGAGATTCTTCATTTCTATAACTAGAGTTGTCTCCTTGGACAACCCGAATACTCATCGAATACTTGGTTTCAAAAATTTAAAAGTGTGTGTATTTGCTTATTACAATGACACTTAAAACCTATTTTTACAAAATGTGCATTTTCTTGCATCACTACCCACCGGCAATACAGTATAATGGCATGAAAAGTGAGTAACATAATCAGAAAGCACAAATCCAAAAACCTCCCTCTTATTGAAATTACCATTGCTACGTCGATTCCATACCTTCTTACTAAGCACACAGAATACACAACAACATGTGTGTTAGTCACTTTGAATCGGGTTTTAAAATCAATGCATTGCAGTATAGATTGAATTAGCGTGAAAAACAAATAATATTTATACTCGAATATCAGAAATGAAGTCCGAGGTCGAACATAGGAAGCAATTGGCAAAAATAGTTCTCAAGATTGCAATTCAAGCGCAATATAAGCAATGTATAATAGAACTCCAAACAAGAATGATATATAAATGAAAGTAGATGTCAATAATCCAAAAAGAATGAGGTAAAATGGTGATTTGAATCACCAATTACCCCTCACAATTATATCAAATATCTCAATAGTACTAATCAATCTAAATTCCACGTAGGATGAGTGCACAATGCACTCCCTTCAGAGATCAGCCGATGGAACTCTATGTGCCAAGAGGGCACTCTTCCTCTTCTCTTCTTCCTTCTCTTCTCTCTTCTTCTGCCCCCTTAAGCTCCAGAGAAGGCACAACACAGGGCTCAGCAATGCTAGTAGAGGCAAAGGCCTCCCTCAGAGATCACAAGTGTTGAGAGGAGGGCGGTAGAGCAAAAACCCCCCTCTCCTCTCTCTTTCTCTTCTTCCTCTCTTAGAACCAGGCAAACTAGAGTAGACCCGGGTATCTGGGTAAACGGACCGAGCCCAAACACGTGAGGCGGGAGCGAGGCGAGGGCATGCGTGAGGCACGTGCGTGTGGGGACCTCACTCCCTATGCGTGCTGAGGCGATAAGCCATCAGCACTTTTTTATGCTCTGTAGTGGCTTTAGTCTTCTACGAGGTGGGACTAAACCCATAGGGCTTGTTTGCGCAGCAAGCAGGTTGACTTCCTTCATCGAATTGGAGCAGCAGCCGCATATTTTAATGTCAATTGAAGGCCTGGAAACCTTCCTGGAGTGTCTCTACGCGACCTGGGCGTAGCACCTGGGAGGTGCTTGGCTTGGAACATGATGAATAGGGTGAGGAAGGAGGTGGCAGTGACGGAGCTCCGATGAGAGACTTGAGATAAGGAATACAGCCTGATGGCCACATTAGAGCAGCTCAGAAGGTTCACCGGACCATGGAGTTTGGTGCATTGAGGTGGACGATCGGTGATGGAGTAGGTCGCGTGAAGGTGGTTACTCGGTGGGCGGTTTGGGTGGACGGTGGAGTGTGATAGGTTAGGGCTTTAGATGAGGGGAGTACGGCGAAGGTTTGGGACTGGTTGGTGAGGGGTTTGAGTGTGTGAAGCGATCGGAAACCCTCTTCGATGATGTCACCAGAGGTGGAGAAGAAGGCAGGGTTAGATGTGTAGCAGCGGTTGAAATGAGGTCTTGATGGTGTATAAATGATCGTGGGAGAGGGAGAGAGAGTTTAGGGAACTTAAGGAGATGTTGGGAGGTGGAGGCGGCCAGTTGTGGTGGACCGACACCAGAGAAGGAGGAGAATACAACGAGACGGCGACGACGAAGTAGGCGGAGATACGCCCTCCCTTTGGCTAGGGAGGGTCGTGACGAAGAGAGGAGTTGAGAGAGCTGACCAATTTGGTTATTGGATGGTCGGAGGAGGAGGATCGAAGAGGGTCACCGGAGCAAGGGTTTTGGTGGCCGGAGGAGGAGAATCAGAGGTGGTTGACTCACCAAAACTTGTTGAGAGGATGTGCAAGGCCACGGGGGTCCTTTTATAAGGCTCTAGATGGAGTTCCAAGCTTGGAAAACAAGCTTAGAAACTCTGAGCTCTTCGCCGGAGATGGATACCCAATCAATCAAAACGTTCGCATGAGGATTCTAGAGAGATTTAGGATCCCTAAATGGGCTCAATTGGAATGCAATTACTTAACAAGTTTCCTTTTCAATTTTGAGAGGGATTCATCAAGAAATCACAGAGATCTTGCAATATTAAGGTCGTCGGAGTTTGTAGGATTAGGATTTCATGGCGGTAGGGACCTTTTTTGTGAAGACTATGATAAAGTTAGGGACCAAAATGCAAAGGATTCAAAAGTTAGGGGATATGTGTGAGATAAAAGAGTCAGACAGGACTAAATTGCAAACTAGGTTAAGATGATCTCAGATTGGGCCTAAATTTTGGTACAAACCTAATTTGGACCTAGGGAATTCAATGGTAAATTCATATTTTGGTTTTGACCTAGTTTGACTGGGTAATTTATGGAAAAACCTAAATTAGGGCAAAAGTCTGCTTGTGTCTCTATTTTAGGTCAAGACAAGCTCTGATGGTCAAATCAAGCATACCAAACCCTAGAGAATATTTTTCTATGAATTATAGAGGGTTTAGGTGAATTTTATCCTGACCAGAACCTCAGTTAATTAAGAGGATTTATTTTTCAGGTTTCAGAAGTCATTTAACTCCTGAAATGCACGAAAACCCATTTCTGTCAGTATTAACCCACTTGTTAGACTCTTAAGACCATTTAACCCTTAATTAACTCCTGAGAAAACCCGTGGTTGTTTTGCATTCAAGATATGATGGTAAAATTGTAGTTTTAACCTTGGTTTCTTGTATCTCTCTGAAAGGATTTGCAATGAATTATGGCCTTTTGGTGTTCATGTAGGAGCATTTAATGACTTAATTAGATCAAATTGAGCTAGTTATGGCTCATGATGATGTTCCCATCATACTCCCATGACTAGCTTTTTCTAGTCCCTTAGCAAAATCTCATGGAATTAACTTAGATTCTAGACCATGCCTTTTTATGCTCAGATTTTTGCTATGTGCTTTCTTTTGTGGATTAGGTCAGAATGCCAATAGTAGGCCTAGAGGTACTCAAGTACCAACCAAGATTCGAACCTGACCAGTTCTAGCCTCAACCCGCTACGAAGGTTTCTAAGGCCTATAGGAACTAACCTAAGGTTCGTTGAACTCCCCGGTTAAAGCACCCGTGCTTAAAACATGTTTAGTCCTGGTTTAGTTTGCAGTGCATTTTTGTAAGAGAGAGACAGAAGATTTTTTTGTTTTTGGAGAGTTTTCTCACTTTTTTCTTTACTTCTAGCTTCGGATTGGCTTTACAACATGGTTTGTATCGGATTCCTAGCTCCTACCATCAATCCTCGCAGGGTCCCTGGCAATCAATGCTTCGAGATAGCACCGCCCATGGCAACCCCCAGAACCTTAGCTTTCAAGATTTCGGGATAATCCCACCCATGGCGTTCTGTAGCTAAATCCAAACCCTAGCAATTGACATTTCATGATAATGCCGCCCATGGCATCTGAACCAGCACAAGGTGCTTACATGCCCCCAATAGGATATTTAGATATCCTAGGAGACAAGCACTGATGAGACGGTATGTTATTACGCATCTTTGAGGAGAATTTCCCACCTCTCTAACCCGGAAACTCTTCCAAATCAACTTGTGTTGATAAGCCGCTCCTAATCGAGGTAGCTTTTTAGAACAGAATTAATGCATTTGCATGATTTTGATAATTAAGCGCATTGAACCAGACTGTGTGTGGATTAGGGTGCTTAGGTTATTGAGTCCTGCAAACTAGAGGTCAGTTAATGAGGCTGAATAATTCCTAAGCCTTAGACCTAATACTTAAGCTTCGCATTTTCCTCAACCTCTTGAGGACTATCCGGATCTTAACGGATACTTGAATTTTTAAGCCTAAACACAAGCCTAAGTGGCCTAAGATCAGCGTTCGTACTAATCTCTTTTTTTTGTCTCTTAGCACTTTTGTCCTTTATTTCTTTCTTTTGATTTGGTCTAGAATAAGTAGATTCCTTAATCTTTTACTAATGACTATCCCTTTTTATTTCAAATTGTTGCTCCTTTTTGACATTTATATCAACTCCCCTTTTCCTCCTAAAAAATGATATGCAAATTGATCTTTTCAAAATTTCCTCCCTTCTCCATTTTTTCTTTTTTTAATTTTTAATTTTTTTTGGTTTTTTTGGAATATGTATTTTTTTTATGAAACCCTTTCTTGTGAACTGATTCTCACAGCATTTTGCATTTTAATACCCTCTCATGCCTACAATTTGCAATGTCCTCATTGTAAATTAGGTGGGTTTGAATTCAGCTTAGATCGTACATTAGAACAGGTTTTGGGTAAGTGGACGGGTCGGGGTGATTATTGTGGACAATTTCAAGCTCTAGTACGGGTACCAGAGGTGGGGTCGGCTGTTCTAATCGATGAACCCTAAAGTGCAATATGAGTTCAGCATGGGATGTGTCAAGAAGGGTTTCGGATTTTTCAAAAGATGACGAGTTGCCTCCTATTAAGTGCTAAGTTTAACGCCATCAGCTAGGTGCAATGAGCTCAGGGAGAATGGAGGGCAAAAGATACCTTAGCCAAGTTTGAGTCAGTGAGTTCGACGAACGGTTTGAGTTTCTGATCGTTCACGACAAAAGCTTTAGAATCAAGGCTGAGTTCACTAATTTCAATGGCTTCATTTCCAAAGATTCGTCTCACCAAGAATGGTCCAATCCATTTTGATCTGAGTTTTCTTAGGAACAGTTTGAGTTTGGCATCAAAGAGTAGAACTTTTGACCAGGGTGGAAAGATTTTCGCACAATGTGCCTGTCGTGGAAGGGTTTGACCCGCTCTTTGTAGATATGCGAGTTCTCATACGCATCATTGCGTAGTTCCTTGATCTCACTCAATTGCAACCGACGGTGTATTCCAGCCTTCATTAGATCCAGATTGCACTTCCGTACTGCCCAATAAGCCTTGTGCTCCATCTCGACGGGAAGGTGACATGCCTTTCCGTACACTAATATGAAGGGATACATGCCTAATTGGGTCTTGTGGGTGGTCCTATAGGCCCACAAAACTTTCGGAAGGCGAGTAGACCAATCCTTCCTATCAGGGTGAACAGTGATCTGAAGGATCTTCTTGATCTCTAGATTCGACAGTTCTTCCAATCCATTAGTCTGGGGGTGGTAAGGAGTCGAGATATGATGCGACACCTTGTACATTTTCATCAGGGACTGGAAGTGCACATTATTGAAATGAGACCCACCATTGTTGATGATGGCCTTAGGAACCCCCAATCTGGTAAAGATGTTCTCCTGGATAAATCGGAGGATAACTTTATGATCACTAGTTCTTGTGGGGATGGCTTCGATCCATTTAGAGACATAATCAATAGTGAGTAGAGTGTACTCGAAGCCATTAGATTCGAGAAAGGGTCCCATGAAATCAATTCCCCATATGTCAAAGATTTCGCACACAATAATAGGGTTTAAGGGCATCATATCCCGCGAGCCCATGTTGCCGAGGGTCTGACAACGAGTGCATGCCCTACAATATGTCTGTGCGTCTTTGAACAAAGTGGGCCAGAAGAACCCATATTGGAGAATTTTTGCTGTGGTTTTACGCCTAGAGAAATGGCCACCGCAGGCCTGGTCATGATAGAATGAGATCACGTCATTAACCTCATCATCAGGAATGCATCTCTGGATCACTTGATCCTTGCCAATGTGGAAGAGGTATGGTTCCTCCCAAATATACTACTAGGCTTCAGCAATCAATTTGTCCCTCCTGGAAGTTGCCTAATCTGGCGGGACTTTCCCTGTAACCAAGTAGTTTACAATATCCGCAAACCATGGGAGACTATGAATGGCTAGCAGGTGCTCCTCCAGAAAATGTTCAGTGATTGGACCAGATGGGTCGATGATCGAAGAAGGAAGACATGAAAAATGGTCAGCTACCACGTTCTGTTTTCCCACCTTATCATGAATCTCGAGATCGAATTCTTGCAACAGCAAGATCCATCGGATTAGTTGAGGTTTCACGTCCTTCTTCCTGAGGAGGTGCCTCACTGCAGTGTGATCCGAGTTTATAATGATGCGGGAACCAAAAAGATAAGATCTAAATTTTTCTAGGCCAAATACAACAGCTAGTAGCTCTTTTTCAGTAACTGTGTAGTTACGTTGAGCCTCGTCAAGTGTCTTGCTAGCGTAGTAGATGACCACGGGTTTCCCATCTATTTTCTACCCAAGTACTGCACCCACAGCATAATCAGATGCATCGCACATGATCTCAAAGGGTTGAGACCAATCAGGGGACTACAGGATAGGTGCTTGGGTGACTTGATCACGTAGGATCTCAAATGCCTGAGTGCACTCCTCAGTAATTTCGGAGGGGACATCCTTGGAGAGAAGATGTTAGGGGGCATGTGATTTTTGAGAAATCGGGAATGAATTGATGGTAAAAATCGACGTGCCCCAGAAATGAATGGATGTCCTTGATCGAGCTAGGCATAGGGAGTTTGGAAATCAGATTCACCTTGGCTCGATCAACCTGGATGCCTTTTTTAGAGACGAGAAGTCCCAGAACAATTCCCTCAGGTACCATGAAGTGGCTCTTTTCCCAGGAAAGAACCAAATTCATGTCAATGCACCGCCTGAAAATTTGGACCAAGTGCAGGAGGCAATCATCAAAAGATTCTCCAAATATCGAGAAGTCATCCATGAAGACTTCAAGGTATTCACCTACCATATCTGAGAATATTGCAAGCATGCATTGCTGAAAAATAGCAGATGCATTGCAGAGATCGAATGACATCCTTTGAAATGCGTACGTCTCGAAGGGGCAGGTGAAGGTAGTCTTCTCTTGGTCCTCAGGGTGGATTGCAACCTGGTTATAACTGGAGTACCAGTCCAAAAAGTAGAAGAATCGATTTCCCACTAATTTCTCGAGTATCTGATTAATGAACGGTAGTGGGAAATGATCCTTCTTTGTGGAGGAATTGAGTCTTCTATAATCAATGCAGACTCTCCATGAGTTCGTTATACGGGTTGGTATGGTTTCTCCGATTTCAGTTGTGTGAGTCTTGCCTTCTTAGGCACAACTTGGATTGGACTCACCCACGGACTATCGAAGATCGAGTAGATGATCCCTGCATCTAACCACTTGATGATCTCCCTTTTCACAACATCCTGTAGATTTGGATTTAGCCGTCTCTACATTTCATGGGATGTTCGTAAGCCCTCTTTGGTATAGATGTGATGTGTGCAGTATGAGGGGCTGATGCCAGTCAGATCATCGAGAGTCCATCTAATGGCTCTCCGATGCTGCTGGAGGATAGTAATCAAGCGTGTTTCCTAATCAGAGGTGAGTTGTGAGTTGATAATCACAGGAAACATCTGATTGAAACCCAAAAAGACATATTTCAGATGATCAGGAAGAGGCTTTAATTCCATAACTGGATTGTCAGCAGTAGCAGGTGGTTCAGGGTGGGTGTCGGGAGCAAAGGAAGGAGCTATGGGTGTGTCTAGGTTAGGTTTAAGCTCCTCAAATTGCGAGTTTTGATCTTCTTGTGGTTGATCAAGAATAATCGGGTTTTCATTGATACATGGGTTGTCAACCACGGCCTCGATATCGCAAATTTACTCAATAACCCTGTAATTAATTCCTTGTTGGGCCTTAAAGATGTCGATCTTCAATGTCTTGCTCCCAAATTTTAATTCAATTTGGCCTTCCTCACAATTAATATTGGCCTTAACTGTGGCAAGAAAAGGTCTTCCTAAAATGATTGGTGTATTCTTCAAGTTCTCAGGAGCATCCATGTCTAAGACTATGAAATCCACAAGGAAGTTGAAATTGTGTATCCTGACTATGACATCCTTGAGGATTTCTTTTGATGACTTAATAGATCGATCAGCTAATTGCAAAGTCATCTCTATTGGTTTAAGCTTAGATTCCTCAAAGTGGTCTAGTAGGGATGTGGATATCAAATTGATGGAAGCTCCTAGGTCCAAAAGGGCTTTGTCAAATTCTAAATCATCGATCTTGCATGAAATTAGAGGGTTACCAGGGTCCTTTGCCTTAGGCGAGAGCTTGCTTAAGATGATGGAGTTGGCTTGCTTCGACAATATGATTGGGTTCCCGCCTTTGGTTTGTAGCTTATGTTTGGGTGTACACACGTCTTTCAGGAATTGCACGTAAGCCAGTACGTGGCATATAGCATCCATCAAGGAGATGTTTATTTGGACCTGCTCAAAGAGCTTGACCAGGTCCTCCTCAAGTGCCACGGATTGGGGTTTCCTTTTTCCTTTGGTCAAGGCCTCCAGAAATGGAACCTTTGCAGGTTCCTCTAGAATGGATCCAGGTTCTTAATTTGGGATAGAGGTATCCTGGATGACTATCTTAGGGTTTGAGTTTGCATTACCAGGCTGAGAATGTCTTGGATAAGGTGGGTCCTGTGTTGCTTTGCCAGTACGGGTACTAACTGAATTTAGTCCTACCTAGTTCTGGGTTGGTGTGGGCAAAAGTGGTGGTTGCTGCTGATAACCTGCATATGATGTCGAAGCCTCCATCCCGTTGGGTGATGGATTAGAAGGGGCCTGATAGACATAGTGAGATTGGCCCTGAGTTGAGTTCATAACGCTCCTTTGGTTCAGCATGTTATTCGGGTTAGGCAGAGGATGCAAAGGAAGTGCACTAGGTTGGCGGGGATTTGCCATTTGGGCGAGTTGAGTGCAAAGCTTTGTGATCTCGTCTTTATACTATTTTTGCATAGCCACATTCGTTTTCTGAATGTCAGCTAGAGTCTGAAGGATAAGAGTCATTTGGTCTTCTTGAGTTGGCCCAGATTGATAAGTTGGGTTGGGCCGAGGCTGAGGTAGCTGATATGGATGAGAAGCTTGTGGCCGAGGCTGATATTGAGGTCTTTGATTTTGATTATTCCTTGACCACCTGAAATTAGGATGATTACTCCATCCAGGGTTGTAGGTGTTTGAGAATGGATCATTTTGGATGGCATTGATGTCCTCGCAGGTCTAAGGAGCCTCAGAAAAGTCAGAATACGAGGGTTCAAAATTCCTCCAACTAGAATAGGCAGGTCCAGAGTTTCCTCCTAACCTAGAATTAGATGGGGGTGGATACGGGTCCATCCCCTAAGAAGATCGATGGTAGATGTTATGTACAGCCTCCCTGCCAGAGGGTGGTTGCGCAAACTGGTTTTACGCAGAGGTGGCTCACTGTAGGTGTCAAGTTATCTCATCCACCTTCTTCTCAATAATAGAGACCTTGTCCAGCCTACTGGCCATCAGTTCCAAGTCGATGGAAGTGGACAGGCCCTGCGTCTCATGTGTTCCCCTTGGATTCGTCAATGCACAGGTATTTGTCAAGTCGAACATGCCCATGGATTCATTATTGATGGAGTTCTTGCACATGTGCTCGAGAATCTCCCACACGGTGTCTTCATGTTGACTCATAATGTTTCCTCCACAGGTCGCATTGACGAATAAGCAAATATCCTCACGGAGTCCCTAGTAAAAAGACTGGACTTGTTCCCATTTAGGAACTCCGTGGTGGGGACACTTTCGCATGAGATCCAGAAAATGATCCCATGCCTCGTAAAGTGGTTCTCCTGCTTGCTACATAAAATGAGTGATCTGGTGCCATAGAGCATTTGTCCGACCAATAGGGAAGACTTTTTTCAGAAACTCAGATTGTAGTTCCGCCCAGGTGTTGATTGGACGCGTTAGTGTTTGGTACTGGTGAGCAGCCTTGTCCATGAGAGAGAAGAACATTTTCATGAGTAAGACATCCTGATTTTGAGATTCTGACCCGAAGGTCTAGGCCAGATGCTTGAGTTGCTTGATACGCTGGAAAGGATCCTCGGAATTACGCCCATGAAATTTGTTAATAGCATGAATCATGTTGGGCTTGAGTTCAGTATCAGGACCTCCAACTGGGATTTAGACTCGAGGTTCGATCACCACCACAACAGGATTGTAATGATCTCGCATCATAGGACGCTGTGGTGGGTTTACAAAGGCTTGGAATAGATCGTTGAGGCACTGAAGCTGATTTTGAAGATTGTTTTCTTTTGCTGGTTACTCCATGATGATGGATGAAGGAGAGTTAGGTTCAGCTGAATCAGAAGAGATATCGATCTGGTTGGGTTGTTGCACAAACAGGGAGGTCGAGGCTTGGCCTCGACGGGAATGAATAGCTAGTGGAGGTCTCAAGGGTGGTCTTAGAGACCTCCTCCCAAACATGCACCAATGGAGTAGATGAGGGATAGAATGTGATGGGCCCAATCAAGGCAACCAAAAAATTTTGGATGACTATAGAGGTTCGAGGCGGATGATATCCCTAAGTTAAAAAGCTGTCCAGCTGAGAATTACCTAGGCAGCCAAAGAGGAAGAGTCCCGCGAAGACCCCTACACGGTAGAGTGCCCCCACAAGTTACAAGGTTTCCACCACCCGACCTCTCTTGTCACTAAGGATCTAGGCAGACCAGAATGGGGACTTGAATTTTAGATGTTTTTGTGCAAGGTGACCTAATTTGAAGATTGGTTAACCCAATAAGGTAGGTCAACTTCACCTGTTTCATCCTTTGAGAAATTTAGGTCCCTCTTTTAGTATTCAAATGAGATTAAGAGCCTGCTTTTAGGGTTTGCTTGAATAGATCAATTCAACCAAGGCTTAGGCACACACTGTTTGGGAAGGTTAATTCTTGATTAAGCAAGTGTGTCTCCAAAACCCTAAAATGGAAACCCTAATTTGCTCTTGGTTGGTCCAATTTAATTTGTCAAAATATGGTACCTAGGCTCAAGTAAGAAGGTGATTGCCCTAGATACCTTAAACCCTAAGTAGGTGCACAAATCAGGGTTAGGAATTTTCTAGAAATGAACCAAATCAGGCAACTTGTTTGTGATTGAATCTAAAAATAGAATGCAAGTTGGACCTAATTGATTTCTTCTTTTAGCTTTTCAGAATCAGGGGCTTAGGAGAGATTGGATTTGTGTTTTACTTGCCCCTGGAGTGGCTAATGTGCAGCTGATCTTCTTTCAATGAATCCCTGAAATAGATCACAGTCAAAAGAGATAGAGCAAGCTAGTACCAAATTAGATATTGCAATCAAGAGATCTAAGTTGCGCGTTGCTCCTTGGCAATGGCACCAAAATGTTAGTCGCTCTGAATCGGGTTTTAAAATCAATGCATTGCAGTATAGATTGAATCAGCGTGAAAAACAAATAATATTTATACTCGAATATCAGAAATGAAGTCCGAGGTCGAACACAGGGAGCAATTGGCAAAAATAGTTCTCAAGATCGCAATTCAAGCGTAATATAAGCAATGTATAATAGAACTCCAAACAAGAATGATATATAAATGAAAGTAGATGTCAATAATGTAAAAAGAATGGGGTAAAATGGTGATTTGAATCACCAATTACCCCTCACAATTATTTCAAATATCTCAATAGCACTAATCAATCTAAATTCCACATAGGATGAGTGCACGGTGCACTCCCTTTAGAGATCAGCCGATGGAACTCTAAGTGCCAAGAGGGCACTCTTCCTCTTCCCTTCTTCTTCCTTCTCTTCTCTCTTCTTCTCCCCCCTTAAGCCTGAGAGAAGGCACAACAAGGGGCTTAACAAAACCAGTAGAGGCAAAGACCTCCCTCAGAGATCACAAGTGTTGAGAGGAGGGTGGCAGAGCAAAACCCCTCCTCTCCTCTCTCTTTCTCTTCTTCCTCTCTCAGAACTAGGAAAACCAGAGCAGACCTGGGTATCTGGGTAAACGGACCGAGCCCAGACCTGTGAGGCGTGAGCGCAGGCGAGGGCGTGCATGAGGCACGTGTGTGTGGGGACCTCACCCTCTGTGCGTGCTGAGGCGATAAGCCACCAGCACTATTTCAATTTATGCTTTGCTGTGGCTTCAGTCTTCTACGAGGTGGGACTAAACCCACAGGGCTTGTTCGTGCAACAGGCAGGTCGACTTCCTTCGTCGAATTGGAGTAGTAGCCATGTACATTAATGTCAATTGAAGGCCTGGAGACCTGCCTGGAGCATCCTCGCACGACCAGGTTATAGCACCTGGGAGGTGCTTGGCTTGGAACACGATGAACAGGGTGGCGAAGGAGGTGGTGATGACGGAGCTCCAGTGAAAGATCTGAGATAAGAAATACGGCCTGATGGCCATGTCAGAGCAGCTCAGAAGGTTCGTCGGACCATGGCGAGTGCAACGACGATGGATTCGTGGAGTTTGGTGCACGGAGGTGGTCAGTCGGTGACAGAGTAGGTCGCGTGAAGGTGGGTTACTCGGTGGGCGATTTGGGTGGATGGTGGAGTACGATAGGTTAAGGCTTTAGATGAGGGGAGTACGACGAAGGTTTTGGACTGGTTGGCGAGGGGTTTGAGTGTGTGAAGCGAGCGAAAACCCTTGCCAGTGATGTCGCCAGAGGTGGAGACGAAGGCAGGGTTAGATGTTAGCGGCGGTTGAAATGAGGTCTTGATGGTGTATAAATGATCCCAGGAGAGGGAGACAGAGTTTAGGGAACTTAGGGAGATGTTGGGAGGTGGAGACGGTCGGTTGTGGTGGACCGACGCCGGAGAAGGAGGAGAATACGGCGAGCAGCGAGGATGAAGTAGGTAGAGATATGCCCTTCCTTTGGTTGGGGAGGGTCGCAACGAAGAGAGGAGTCGAGGGAGCCGACCAATTTGGTCATTGGACAGTTGGAGGAGGAGGATTGAAGAGGGTCCTCGGAGCAAGGGTTTTGGTGGTCGGGTGATGAGAACCTCATCATGAACCATAACTAGCTCATTTTGACCTAATAAAGAGAATAAAAGCTCCTACATGACTTAGAAGAGGGCTTAATTGGAGGAATAAGTGTTCTGAGAAGAAAACATGAAATAAAGGTTAAAACTGCAATTTTACCATTGCAGTACATAAACGGAATTTCTCAGAGACAGATCATAGGTCAAATGGTCTAAATAAGATAAAAAGTGGGTTGAATCAATCAGAAATGGGTTCATGTGCAATCTAGGAATTAAATGACATTTGGTAACCCTAAAACGGACTCGCTTAATTCAACAAGGTTCTAGTCAGAATAAAAGTCAAATAAACCCTCTAAAAATCATGGAAAAATATCCCCTAGGGTTTAGAACATTCAAATTGGCCTCTGGAACCTAGTTTGACCTAAATTAGGGTCCTAGCTCATCAATTGACCTAAATTGGGTTTTTATGCAAAATGTCCAGTCAAACGTGGTCAAACTTAACATCCAACTTCACCATTGGATTCCTTAGGTCCAAATTAGGTTTGTACCAAAATTTGGACCTAAGGGAAGGTCATCTTGACCTACTTTGCAAAATAGTCCACCCAATTACATTCTGGCCCCTAACTTTTGAAAACCCTTGCAAAAACCCCCCCAACTTTTGTTGTCACTTTCTGCATTCCGGTCCCTCTGCCAATGCAGCAGATGACCCATACTCCGGCGAAGCTTTGAGGATGATTTCTCCTCGCTTCCCCAGGGAGTTGCTCTCAGATGTGAAAGGGGGGTTCCCTGAGAAGTCCCCTACTGCCTGAGCAGCTCCCCATGCCCTGATTCGCACCATACCTCTCGTGCGAACGCTCGAGAGGTATGGGTGTTGTACCTGCGGCGACCTCCGGTGAGAGCTTTGCTCACCCTCTGTGCATCTGCCCCTTTGCTGGCACCTTTAAAAGAAACCCCAGGACCAGCCGCTTGAAGTAGACTGGTCTTGGCGGAGAAACTCTCAACAATTCCTCTCTCCCCACTCCGGCAAGAAACCCACCAGCTCCGGCGACCGCTCCTACTCCTTCTCGTCGCTCTGCTGCCATACCTGCAGCAGAGCCAGCTTTGTCTCATCTTCCTGCGTCACACCGCACCAAGCGCACGCCTCCCTGCCCACTTCCTCGTCGCCGCTCCCTCCCTCTGGGTATTTCTTCTCTGGCGACAGTCGATATGACTGCCCGCCTCTCTGGCGCCCTTCATCCCTACAGGTAGGTTACATTTACTCCCCTTCTTCCCCTCTTTCTTTTCCCCACTCTATTTCACTTGATTGCCCCACGACCACGCCTGTCCACCATCACCTTCCTCGCCGCTGGCCAACCTCCGGCGAGTCGCCCCCATCACTTCGCAACTCCATACGACTCGTCGACCGTCGCAAAAGCTCCGCCTCATCACACTAAATGCCCTCCGCCCCTCCACTGCCACTCTACACCTCCACAACTCACCCCCGGTTACACCCACTTTTCCGGCCATAGGACGACCTAGGCATGCATGCCTAGGCTGTCCCGCGGCCTGCTGCACTTTGCACCACCTTCGTCGTGCCACGGTGAAGGTTCCCCAGTGGTTTGATTAGGCCGAGAGGCCCTTTTAGTGCTTGAAAGGTCTGCTGTCCCGGCCGCCATTGACGACGACTCGAGAAGCTCCCAAGTGCGCTCTAGGCTTCAGAGCTCCAAGTTATCAGTTGCTGCGAAGGCGAGCAAGTTGTGTGAAGGCAGGCAGCTGGCAAGCGAAGGGGATCGAGGCTGCAGCTGCGGAAGCAAGGCTAAGGTCTTCCTGCGGGTGCACGCGAGGAGAAGCAACCAAATAGTCTCACATCGTAAGATTATGAAGCGCTGCACCGGTTTAAATTGTTTTTGTGTTTCTTGCTTACTGCCTCAGAACACGGGGTGAGGTCCCCTCGCCCACTCACCTTCGCCTCGTCCACGGATTCACCTCGCGGACCTGGCAGTTCCGACCCGACACTACCGAGCACACCTCGCGCACTATACACACACCAGTGTAACTAGTCACGGGTACGCTATCCGACCCGTTAACCCGGCTCTGGGAGAGCTTCCTGTGAGCGGTTTGTAGAGAGAGAGAGAGACGTGAGAGTAGAGGGAAGGGTTAGGCTTTGCGGTGCCTTGTGTGCAGGAACAGAGCGCGAAGGAGAAAGGCTAAGTACTTAGCTGCAGGAAGGAGAGGAGAAGCAGAAGAAGAGAGGCCGTGCAGAAGAAAAGAGAAGGAAGGAAAAGAGGAGAAGCACTGTAGCAGGCTGCAGTTAAGTCGTCTGACTGCTGTATCAGACGACGGATGAGCAGCCTTCAGAGGAGATAAAGTAGAGAAAAAGGAAAGAAGAAGGCTTTGCAGCTGAAGAAAAGAGAAAGAAAAGAGAAGAAGGAAGAAGAGAAGACTTTGCAGCTGAAGAGCAGAAGAAGAAGACAAGCAGCCAGGAAGAAAAAGAAAGAAGAAGACTTGACCGCCAGAAAGAAAGAGAGAAAGGCAAAGGAAGAAAAGAGAAAGAAGAGAAGAAGAAGACAGGAAGAGCGGAAGAAGAAAGAAGAGGGAAGAAGACAGGATCAGAGAGAGAGCACAAAGAGAAGAAGAAGAAGCCAAGACAAAAATCTATCTCTCTCCCTCTCTCTCTCTTATTTTTGTAATTCAATAGAGAAACTTCATACTTCTAGAATTCCAGTAGCTCCCTGAGTTCGACCTCGGGAAAACTATTTCCGAGTAAAAAATTTTCTATTGTAATGACAACCGTAGCTGTCTTGTCTTATACTATAACGACTATACGATAATAAACATAAAGACGCCACAAAGCAGCACCGCGGTTAGCCATTAACATCGGGGGAGGAGAATCAGAGGTGGTTGACTCACCAAAACTTGCTGAGAGGATGTGCAAGGCCACAGGGGTCCTTTTATAAGGCTCTAGATGGAGTTCCAAGCTTGGAAAACAAGCTTAGAAACTCTGAACTCTTCGCCGGAGATGGAGACCCAATCAATCAAAATGTTCACATGAGGATTCTAGAGAGATTTAGGATCCCTAGATGGAATCAATTGGAATGTAATTACTTGACGAGTTTCCCTTTCAATTTTGAGAGGGATTCATCAAGAAATCACGGAGATCTTGCCATCTTAAGGTTGCCGACGTTTGTAGGATTAGGATTTCATGGCGGCAGGGACCTTTTTGTGAAGACAATGATAAAGTTAGGGATCAAAATGTAAAGGATTCAAAAGTTAAGGGCATATGTGTGAGATAAAAGAGTCAGACGACCAAATTGCAAACTAGGTTAAGATGATCTCAGATTGGGCCTAAATCTTGGTAGAAACCTAATTTGGACTTAGGGAATTCAATGGTGAAGTAGGATTTTGATTTTGACCTAGTTTGACTAGGTAATTTATGTAAAAATCCAAATTAGGGCAAAAGTCTGCCTGTAGCTCTATTTTAGGTTAAGACGGGTTCTAATGGTCAAATCAAGCATACTAAACCCTAGAGAATATTTTTCTATGAGTTTTAGAGGGTTTAGGTGAATTTTATCCTGACCAAAACCTTAGTTAATATGTTTTTAGGATTTCAGAAGTCATTTAATTCCTGCAATGTGCGAAAACCCATTTTTATCTGTATTAACCCACTTGTTAGACTCTTAAGACCATTTGACCCTTAATTAACCCCTGAGAGAACCCGTGATTGTTCTGCATTCAAGATATGATGGTAAAATTGTAATTTTAAGCTTGGTTTCTTGTATGTCTCTCTAAAAGGATTTGCAATGAATTATGGCCTTCTGGTGATCATGTAGGAGCATTTAATGACTTAATCAGATCAAATTGAGCTAATTATGGCTCATGATGGTGTTCCCATCAATGTGCTCTACCCAACATATGCAATACACACTACCCAAGTAACACTTACTCCATCAAAATTTATACAGAAACATCCTCATCCATTATCTATTTTGTAGCTCAATCCAATTACCAGGTGCATCTGCTGACAAAAACATGTAACATTACCTTTCCCCTAATTTGTAGCATATAAAAACTAATTCCAAATATTAAATGCACATTTCTACAACCCAGAAGGAGCCATAGAAGAAGGTTGATTCCACCAGACTCTTTGTAAGAAACAATGCAACAAAATGTAGAATTTCACATTTATTATAAACTCTAGCAAGTTTATCAACTAATCCATCATCTTATACGTAATATGATTATGCAAACACCTGCCCTTCACAGGAGTACCTTCAATCCATAACCCCAACTAGGTAACAAACATTGGAACTATCTCTATTACACTGCCATCAATCATCACCAACACTTCAATTAGTGCTTCATATGTGCATTATCAACCATTTTTAGGCCTTAGACAAGGTTCCTTTTGCGAAGGCTTGAAAATTTCGACTAACTAGAAACCAATTGATTTAGAGTACTCCATGATTCAAGAAGCCATGACCCTGTTGTTTTACTCTACCTTAGGTCCAAAACATTTCGAGACAAGGGGCTTTGTGTAAGAAATTCTAACTGGGGGCTTTCCTTGGCACACGAGTAATTGGGTGGAGGGCTTATGGTGTAATTTTCCCACCCCATATATAAGCCTTAGATGGCTTGTGTGGGAAGCCATCCAGGCCTTTTGTCTTCACCATAGGGTGAGATTGGGAGGGAGAAGGGCCATCATCGACCCCTTCCTCCTCTTCCTCCTACTCCTCTTCCCACACCCTTCCTTCGCCTCCTTCTTACCTTCCACGGCTGCTGCTGTTGCTACTGCTGCTATCCCAACTGCAGCTGTTATTGTCCCTGTTGTTGCCATTGGTGTGGAGATAGGGGAATGAAGAAGGAAG
The DNA here is from genome assembly GCA_037157565.1 of Thalassia testudinum. Lineage (NCBI taxonomy): Eukaryota > Viridiplantae > Streptophyta > Magnoliopsida > Alismatales > Hydrocharitaceae > Thalassia > Thalassia testudinum. The sequence goes on along the minus strand of JAZHRO010000024.1, from coordinate 180,147,129 downwards.
TTCCACCACCTCCCCAGGTTCAAGGTGTTGTTGTTCAAGATCAAGTAGGGAATGGTTTTCCCCCTCTCTACTTGTTCCTAGGCAACTTTGAATGTCCTTAGGGGTAGCATTTCCAGTTGTGTCCACATGGTTGATGTTGTGAGGGGTAAAAAGGGTGGTAATGTGATTTTTCTAATTAGGGCACACCTTGATTTTTGATGTGGCATTTTTCTTGCCTAATGTGTTCCCCACCTAGTAGTTAATCGGTGGTTAAATTTTCATGGTAATAGGAGGCGAGGAATGGGAGTTTTGGGGTAAAAGAAGTGTAGGTTGCACAGTCTGACTAAGCTCTGCATCACTACCTAACGTTAGGTACTTGTGACTTAATGTTTGGTAGCTACTAGTAGGCTCCCTAACATTTGGTCACTAGTATCAACGTTAGATGATCCATTTAAGCCCTATGTTGGGTGAAATCTTGGGTTCTTAGCCCTATCAACCCTATGAAGTGACCTAAACTAAACCTAAACCAAATTTAGGATAAAATGGACTCCTTAATGGAGGATGAAATATAAAATTTACATATAAACCCTAAAGGGAGGTAAAGTATCCTATTTAAGCTCAAATCTTCCTAAGCAAGTTAAAAATGGCCCGAAATTCCTAAGAAAAGGATTAACCCTTCATAATAAATTATAATGACTCTATTATGAGTCTACACTAGGAAGACTTGGATCCTAGGGTCTAAGATATGATCCCAGGCAATCCAGTAGGTCTTTAGGGCTTATTTCCCTAATATGGGATAAAGAAGAAAAAGAGAGTTAGATCTGATAGGTGAGCTCGTAAGGTTAGGCAACTTGGACTTGGTGAACCACAAGTTCACCATTTGGGTTGAAGACCCATGATGATGAGGTGGCTAGAGGATACCTGTGATTTGCCTCGAAACTCGGATAGTTCTTGGCAACGGTGACTAGCTATGGGCTGTCATTGAAATAAGGTACTTGGATGTACCCGACTCCAACTCAGTGAGAAGGTACTCAAGCAAGATGCTTACTAGGCACTCGTGTACGCGGAAGTCATTGGGGTACTGTGATGGGTTTGGTTGAGATCTCGTTTGATGATAGATTGAGAGGGCACACCTGGAGGCTACGCTCCAAGCGGGAGCATTAGTGTAACCCAACATTTTTCACCAACCCTGCGATATTGATCTAGAATGATCTACGACCACCTTGTTGGACACGAATGGAGCTTGCTCTTTGCTGTCGTAAGGCATTGGCCTGGGTAGCTCCCAAGAGGCTCGACTCTTCTAACTGAGGTTAGCAACGTTCCTGATACATTAAGAATGGGTATGCCTTTCACAAGGATAACCAGACATACTAACCTCTCCCATGATCAAGGAGAGACTACCAGGTTGGGGTCTGAGGGAAGGATACATCTCCATCTTCTTTGATAGAGAGGGTTGATTTACTACATCTGACTCTTGAGGCGAGTGAGGGAATTTATCATGTGACAATAATGCATGGCTGAGCTTGAGGAAATAAGGAAAATTAGTGGATAGATGGCCTGTAGTATAGGAACCCGACTTTACCCTCTTCCTGTTTTAGCTTTACATATGGTTTCATCCCTATTGTGCTGTTTAGCTCAACCCTATCTTTGTGACCCATTTCAGGATCCAATGTCATGAGCCAGCGGATTTTGCCTCTCCCACGAGTAGTGCCGATGCTTAGTGGTGGCAGATCAGCTTTTTGTGCAAACACTTATACACCTAGAGAGGGTGATAACAAAAGCGCAGCACCCAGGGAGGTGGGTGGACTCACCTATTGAGTCATTGTAGATTCTTTTAGTGGAGTTCATGGAGGCCACCTGTTAGCTAGAGTAGGTGATTTATTTTGTGGGGGACTTTTAGATGGATGGTTCTTTAGCTACTTCCTCTCTGTTTAGGCCGTAGTTTAGCATGCCATCTCTTTTGTGACAATTGTTGTGGGCCCCTCTTTCGTAACTTCCGTTATTTTGGGATAAGTTAGTATTTTTTGATGTAAAAAGCACTAACACTTGTGTATATTTATGTATAGACTATGGTCATCCGTATGATTGTGGTTGTGGATGATTCACCATGGTTGGAAAAGCCTTTTGATGAAAGGATTATGTGACTACGTTTACGTCTTGTATATATCATAGTGGATACTATGACAAAAATGCTTGTTTGATGTGGATGGTTTGAGGTTGTTTTCCATTATTTTTCATGTTTTTCACTGCTTTGATGGCAGGGTGTACTCGCACATTTTCTTGGTTCCGACTTTTACTCTGTTGTGTTTGGGGGTGGGGCGTGCCCACCTTATATTTTGTGGTATGCATGCACAGAACTCCCTTACAAGTACAACTATGGGAAAAAGTCCCTTAAATAGTGGAGTCTCTGCAGATTACATTCCTCGATGGTAGCTAATAATGATGAACTACATCGTTAACTCTAACCGTCTAATAATTTGAACTTGTTTATTCTGCCCAAACACCAAGTAGTCCGTTCCAGACTGGCTAGGAGTACTAACGGGCCGTGACACCTTCAACAAACCATCCACTTCTCACTACTGCAGTAGCAACACCTATTTAACTTCACACCTAGGTTAATAGCTGAGACATCAACCAAACATAGCACATAGTAGCATTCATCCTTTAAACCTAGTAATTCATACAACAATATCGTACAGGAGAGGCCCCCGATTGCAGCAAACGTCATCTTCTGAACGTCATACTCCCAACCAATCTTTCCTTACACCTTCCACAACACCATAAACACAAGAAACCTTGGAAACAAACACAACAGGTAGTATCAGTCCACCTCATCAAAGGGCAATACCAATGCATAGGTAATAACTGAACATATCTTGCATCCATCATCAGATTAGTAACATATCTGAACAACTTGAAACAACAGGGATGACTACCCCACCTTTGACAACAGATCAACCATAAAGGATTTCCTGCATCTTTACAATAAATCCTCCAACCGAGTGAAGATAAAATTCAAATCAACCCCATTCGGATATTTCTAAGGGTACGAGTACCCTGTAAAGGACAGTAGGCTTTGTGCACAACTAATAAGTGCATATGACATGGATTCTAATGATTTCTTCCTTTGTGGTCATAGATTTCCTTTCACACTTGACCTCGTATCAATGATTACTGGCCTCCCACTACATGGTGAGGAATTCGACCTCAAGGCAGAAAGAATAGAACTAAAACATCCATTCTGAACCAAGTACTTCCCAGGGGGTGGAGCACCTATGTGTCAAAGGCAAGGAAGGTTCTTCAAGAGCTTCAAAGGATTGGACCAAATAAAGAATTGAACGATCAAGTTTGGTTATTGCTACTTCTACTTTGTGCAAGCTTCCTCCTCCCACATGGAGCACATGTGATTTATCCAAAACTATTTGAGTATGTGACTGAACTGGAAGATCTCAATGGTTATGCATGGGCAAAAGCGGTGTACAAGGTGCTCCATGAGGGTTTAAAGGAGATGGCAAACAAAATGTACAACACCCGAGATGGAAGGGGTTTAGGTTACCTAAAGGGATGTGCACCACTCCTAACACAATTTAATTCATATTGCATAGACAACCATCTAATTTAACTAACATGCAAGTCTGGACTCTTGAGGTACTAAACATTATAGAACCAAAAAACCCAACAACATACCCCATTGTTTCAAGTTTGGACTATATGAATCCAATCTCCATAATTCTCCATGAGAAGAGACTGGACATCGATGACCTCTCCATAATCTACTTATGACCTAATGCCTTTAAGATCTATGCTAGAGAATCGAGCTTAACAACATACACAACAACTCAACCACTCCCTCCTAGGGTGGGCAATAGAAGAAACTACCGAACATGCTCCTCACCATAAGATGAATAGAACCAACCCCATCATAGCAGGAGAACCCTCCCACCAACGCCAACATCACCAGCATCCCCACAAGCAAGTATGGAACCCAATCTTGGATAGCTTGCATTGTAAAACAATGATGTCATTCAAAAGATCAATGAACTAACATCACTCGTCTAAAGGGGGGATCGTTAGAACCAGAAAATACTGAAGGACATGCAACACCTCATGAGAAAGTTTGATGCCCTACATGAGTCATACCAAACATGCAAGTAGCAGATGGATCAAATGGAAGCACAGGTTTGTTTAGTGTAGCATAGATATAAAACATTAACAAGTTTACACTCAAGCCTAACACATAAATGTAGCTTCATAAGAGCACCCCACAACAAGAAACCAACCATAACCTGGGATCAAAACACTAGAATAGCACAACAAATACCAGCATAACCAAATCCAAAACACCATCACTGCACCAAAACCAATAACCAACATTACCAGCACCAACAGTTTCCTTAGCACAAGTTCATTCAGCATAGCTTACATTTAAGACATTATGAAATTCACATTCAAACCTGACAGGTACATGTAACTTCATAGGAGCAGTCCACTCCAAGCAAGCAAGCACAACTTGGGAGCAAAACACCAGCACATCACTAGCATAACCAAACGACATTGCACCAGCATCACCACACCAGCACCAATCATGGCATCACCAACACTAGCAGTTTCGTTAGGAAGCCCCTCTATGCCAAAGTTGACTAATGAATAATCCTCGATCACGAATTTATTTATTAAGGTATGTGATGTAAACATGTTTATATTACATAAAATGTCTATTTATGCATGTTCTTAAGCATAGAATTGTATTACATACCATAAATATTGCATAACATGCATCATCTTGCATTTAGATTAGTCTAAATAAAATGGAGGTTAATTGTCTCCTTTTATGGTCAGAGACAGGGTGATTTTTATCAGGGCCTCAGATCAAAGATCCAACTGTACGGATTTGATCAGGGCGATGATTGGAGTTCAACGACTCTAAGATTGCCCTAATCGGATATCTGTAGCATCGGTTAGAGATTGAGGAACCCTAGAAGATCAAGGGCCAAGATAGTGTTAATATGCACTTTAGACGACAAATCCGACCGCATGGATGGATTCAGATTGACGATCGCAGCCTAACGATGTGAAAATCGACTCAATTCGATACCCGTGGCACCATCTACATCACCCAGAAGATGGACGGCCAAGATGGTGCCATGTGGCGCCATCTCGACCGCCCAACCAGCCATACGAATCCGCTGAAGCATCTTGCGCCAACACTTCTCCGCCGTTGGATCAAGATCCAACGGTTGTGAAGCACACGCGCTTAAGTTAAGCGCTTGACACAAATGCACCCACAGCGCGTTGGTCGAGTAACTTAACGCAATGTTGAGGAGTGTGATCGAGTCCTTGCATGCCTCAATTGGAGCGGGTGTGCGAGTGCGATCGACCGCATGATGGAGATGAGCAGCTGTGCGTGCCCAATCGGCTGAATGCGCCATCTGACGCGGCGAGGTGATGCAGGATCTCACGTGTTGAGGTGCAGATGAGGCGGGCGAGGAGCTCTCTCAGCCATTCGATCTCACGATTGAACGACTAAGATTTGAAGAACGTGGACGTGCGTTAAAGAGGGTGGAGGCGAGCGGGCACATGTGAGCTACCCATGAAGGCCGCGTTCAGGCCTTTAGTGACAGATTTATTCGTCACTAAAGGTCTTGAATTAATGATTTTCAACATGTAATGACCAAATTGCCCTCACTCCTTGCAACTATAAAAGGAGACCCCCTCCATACGAAATTCTCATCCGTTCCTTCTCTTCTCTCCCTCTTCAAAGCTCAAGAGAAGCTTATCCCACACCCGGGATGCTCCTCAAGAGATAAAGTCAATTTTTTGCCCTCATTTTGGAAGTGGATCCTGCGACGACGAGGACGTGCTGCCCCGTTCTCGTTCTTCCTGCCTCAACCTCCTTCTTCCCACTCTGTTCTTCGTCTTCCAAGCATCGCCCCGTCCGGCACGTCCTCCAAGCAATCGTCGAGGAGGATAACTTCTCTCTCCCATTCCTTTTTCCTACTTTCTGGAGTAGAATTTTCCCACTTTCTAATGTAATAGTTTTCCTGTTTTTAGTGTAATTTCTCGCTTGCTTAATTGTATAAACATTTTGAAGTATCAAGTGAATGTTCTCTCTCTCTCTTATTCTGATTGTTTATAGTGCTTCATTGTAATTACTCTACTTTTCAACAAAAACACGAAAAGAATATAATTGCGAATTTAGATCGACGTAGCCTCCCTGAGTTTGACTCGGGATTTCTATACTGGTATAAATTTTATTTGTTGAATCGAGTTCTTCGCTATTCAAACTACAACAACAGGTTCTCAAAACCAAATTCAATAGTGTAGTAACCCGTCGCTTCAACATTTTGGTGCCGTTGCCGGGGAGGCAACGATTTCTGATCTTTTCGCATTCCATGCACTTTATTGTCTTCTAATTTGCTTTCTTTTGTGTCTATTGTTTTGCAGAGACCTCCATCAGGGAATCGTCAAGTGGTAGACCGGAGTAAAGTGCAGTTGAAGACGACTGTAAGTGCTCCCCATTCTTCCCCCTCCATAGATTTCATTTGTCACATTAAGTTCAAACTCCAATTAACCTAGGTGTTTTCATAAATCCTAAAATTAGTTTGGTTGTTTGGATTTTCACTCACACTCATTTCACCCTCGCTTATAGAAAAAAAAACAAAAAGATAATTTTGTGGGGTAATTTTCAATAGACACACAACATACACCCACATTCAAGGCACTTAACCTACTTGATTTGCTTCTACTCAACCGGGCCCTGATTTGTGGAACTGGTACACATAAATCAACACATAAAAGAGTAGAAATCATTCTAGGTTAACCATCTTTATGTGCCTAACCTAGTGGTGCAGTTGTGGCCAGTTGTTTGAGTTGTTTGGGCCGCACCACTCAACCTAAAATCAACTCATCAAGTAGCTTCTTCTTAGGGTTTTCAATCTAGGTTCATACCAGGCACTCCACTTTATTTCTGGTTTTAAAGGAAAGCAATCTTCACCCGTGCTTGAAAACCTGGTTTGCCTTAAACTTGATTGAAATCAGCCTAATTTTAAACCCTAAAAGCTACTTAAGCAAGATTTGAACATTAAAATCTACACATCACAAATAATCTTGCTTGAAAACCCTGGTTGTGTGGGTGAGCGGGTGCACGGGCGAGCAGAGTCGTGCGATGGAGATCATGCGACGTTGAGCGGTGATTGCACCGCAAAAATACATCTACAATTGTGCCGTCTTGTGCTATTTCCTAGCATTATTAGTGCATATTAGGTAGACATAGTCGCATTTGTGAATATAGGCACATGCATGCATTTAATTGAGAGGGGAGGAGAATAAAATAAGTGGCCTTGCAATTAACATTTTTCCTCAAGTTCATCTTTGCAAAATTCACCATCTTTTTTATTTTTATTTCACTAGATTTTGAAATCTTCCCCGCGGCTGCATGGAGCATCTTCTTCTCCTCGCACCATTTCCTGCTCACACCCTTCCCTGCCAGCCGCATACATGATCTCCCTGCCATGAGCCATCCTTGAGCCATGCACAGCCAGGGCATGGCTGTGCATGCTCTCCTCTTCTTTAAAAAGAGGGCACGGCTTCTTCTTGCTGCAGCCTGGTCCAACGCCAGAAAACCCAGCACTTCTCCTTCCAGGCCACCGTCCTCTCCTCCCTCTCCCTCCACACGCCGGCCCTCCTTCTTCGAGGAGACACCCAGCGGACAGGAGCATCTCACGGTGGTGCACAACCACCACCGTGAGTCAACCACCGCCCAACTCACCATAGAGCCGGTAGGTGTGGTGGATCTTCCCTAATTTCTTCGTTTCCAGCCATTCCAGCCATTGGAGCGGTAGCTTCAAGCTTTGAAGCTCAAAGCTCCACACGCAGCAGCAGCAGCAGCAAGGGCAGCAGCGGCACGTAGCAGCAGCTGCCCCAGTCCATTCCGCGCACGCCTGTAGGCCACCCTTGCCTCCAGCGCACTCCTGCAGGAGCCATCGCCTCTCGCTACTCCACCCTGTCGCGCTCTCTTTTTCGCCCACAACCGGCCACCGTGCGCCACTGCAGCGGCCGGCCAAGCCTCTCCGTGCTCCCTTGCCAACTCCTGCAAGCCACCGCGCAAGCAGCAGGTTGCCCTAGCCCTCCACCGCGCACGCCAACTCCCTCTCCACGCGCTCTGTCGCGAACTTCTCCGCGCCCGCAACCGGCTGGCGCAGACCTTCTTCCTTACGTGCCAGCCCGTGCGTGCCAGCCGCGAGCCGGCCGCACTCACAACACCTGCAGCTTCCGGTAGAGCGGCTCGCCCGACCACTATAGCCACTGTTCACGCGTTTCTGCGGAACAATGTGGCTACAATGGGGTGACCGGTGAGTTTCTCACTTAACCGGTCACCCGGCGCGTCGCTACCGCTGTTCGCCCATGTGCGCATCTTGCCCCGATTTCTGGCAGAGCCCGCCCGCGCATCTGCGTCGCCCGCACCCGCCCGCGTCGCCCGCTCCCTTCGCCCGCGTGTGCCTGTGAGCACCCGTTCCAGCCTCTTCACGCAGCGCTGTGCGTTGCGGTTTCCTCTCCGCGCCCATTGCCCTCCAGCACGCATGTCCTTGCGCGTATACGCGCCTGCGCGAGAGCTTGAAGCACCAGACGATGCCCCGCTGCTGCAGACAACTTAAAAAGAACCTCTTCACTCAGCAGGAAGCGTGCGGTAGCCCTCTCTCTCCCGCTTTCTCTCTCTCTCACTCTGTCTCACAACACTCTCTCACTCTCTCTTTACCGATGCTCACACACACATACATTCACACTTCCTTACACACACACACCTATACACTATTATATACATATATATATATATATATATATATATATATATGTATACATATATATATTGATATATATGTACATATATTTATATATATATATACATATATATATATATATGTCTATATATATATACTTATATTTATACATATAGTAGTACCTATATACTTATGTATTAGTATACATACATACATATATATATACCTATATACTTATATATATACATATATATATATATATATACATATATACATATACTTATATACATATACATATATATATACTTATATCTATATATATAGTAGTATTTATATAACTAAGTATTAGTATACATACATATATATATATATATACACATACATATATCTATATACGTATATATATATATATACATATACATATATATATACATATATGCATATACTTATATACATATATATATATATATTTATACATATATCTATACATATATTAGTACTTATATAAATATGTATTAGTCTATATACATACACACACACATATATATATATATATATATACATCTATATACTTATATATATATATACATATATATACACATATACTTATACATACATATATATATATATCTATAACTATTATACATATATGTATATACATATCTATCTACATATATCTATATACATATATTACTATATATATACATATACATATATATATACATCTATATAGTATTATATACATACATACATACATATATATATATAAAAGAGAAAAGATAATCCTTGACTTGCAGGTAATCCGTCTTGCGAATAGATAAGACCATTTTGGAACCTTGTTTTGTCTCAAAGCCAAGAACCCAATTTTGAGGGTGTGCCTCAAGGACAAAGATTACCAGAAAAAAATCTAAATAGAAAAACACCAAAAACACAATAAACGAATGGAAGAGACTCGTTGTAGGAAAGGTGTAGAAACTTGACTTGTAGCCCCACTTCCCTTAGTTCGACCCTGGGCCTAAAAGTGACTAAGATTAAATCAAATAGGCCAGGTAAAAAATTTTTGTAAAGAGATGGTTAGGTCCGATTTAGGTTAACCATTATACACACTTCAACGATAAAATCATCATATTAACAACCTATTCGGGTCCAACACCAAGCAGCTGATAGTGCCCACACGCGATCAGATGCGCGGCACTGATGCGAGATCACACGCGGGTGCGTGATGCGAGCAGGGATTGTTTAAGCTGTCCGATCTCTTGATCGGACGACTGTAAGCGTGTGGACGTGCACGTGCATTGTACGATGCAAAGGTGAGAAGGCATGCAGTGCGCGCACACGAAGGCCACGTTTAGGCCTTTAGTGACGGATTTATCCATCACTAAAGGTCCTGAATTAATGTTTTTCAAATTGTAATGACTAAAATGCCCCCACTCCTTGCAACTATAAAAGGATACCCCCTCCATACAAATTTCTCATCCCTTCCTTCTCTTCTCTCCCTCTCTAAAGCTCAAGAGAAGCTTATCCTGCACGTAGGATGCTCCTCAAGAGATAAAATCAAATTTTCACCCCCATTCTGGAAGCAGATCCCGTGACGACGATGATGTGCTACCTCGTTCCCGTTCCTCCTGCTGGACCTCCTTCTTCCCACTCCATTCCTTGTCTTCCAAGCGTTGTTTCGTCTGGCTCATCCTCCAAGCGATCGTCGAGGAGGATAACTTCTCTCTCCCATTCCTTTTTCCAACTTTCTAGAGTAGAATTTTCTTACTTTCTAGTTGTAATAGTTTTCCTACTTTCGGATTGCGCAGCAATCATAGGTCATAATTGACCTAGATTAAGTTAGGACTTAGCATAAGTTAGGGTAATTCATGCATGCATAAGCATTATCTGCATCTTTACTGCTTTACTTTATCTATGCATAAAATAATGTTATAATGTGCTGATTAAATGTATTATGTCGATTGCAGGCAATAAGCTGATCAGGTGCTAGATCTGGAGGTTGATCTGGAGCAGAATCTGAAGCTGGATCAAGAAAAACAGGTGTTGCAGTAGAGCTAGAGCAGAAGACTTAGATTAGATGTAGGAATAATGATGTAAGGGAGTTAAGGTTTGCTATTCTATTAAGTAGGAATAAAGCAGTAAAATGTGAAAAGCTTAGGTCCATCCTAGCCCTAGGATAGCCTAGAGACTTCCCCAAGCCTTAGCCACCCTTAGATTAGGTCACAACACCCTAGGAAGGTCCAAAACCCTAGTTCCAACCCTTATCTGGATGTCCAGATGAATTATAGGATGTCCAGAACCCTTATCTAACTCTCGCACACCTTAAACCCACTTCTGCAGTGTTATTGGACGTCCAGACACTTGGTCAGACGTCCAATTTCTACAGAATAGCCAAGACAGAACCTAAAATCCCTCCTGACTCTGATTGGACATCCAGACAACAAGTCTGGACTTCTGATTTTTGAGTATAAGACATTTGACACTATTATTAGACGTTTGATACTGCTCTCCAGTTCCTATTTTTAGATTCAAGCCTTAATCTTGGATCTCTAGGTCCCTAAACCCAATTCCAACCCCATAGGAACCTAAATTAGGGTGCCATAATCCTAGTACATCACCTCTAGACTTCCCTAAGAACCTAATTAGGTCCTCACTAAACATAATTGACTTGGATCTTAGTCAATTCCATCAGCCTATTCAATTGGACTCATTGAGTCCAATTGAGACCTGATCTCAGCACACACTGTCCAATTGGACTCAGTGAGAGTCCAATTGACCTAGACCTGACTTAATTGAGTTGTTTTACTCTCAATTAAGTTTTCACACACCCAATTAAACTTGTATTAAGTTTAATTGCACTTTACCTTAGTGAATTAATGTTTACAACCATAATTTGAGACCTACCTTGACCTAAACCCACTAGAACCTAACCTAATCAACCTAGCCACCTAGGTTTCGACCCACACACACCCACACACACCATCCACACGAAAATATCTAGCCTAGAGTTCTCTAGAACTCTCTACCATGTGTTGTTGCCTTGGTTGCCAAAATTAGCAACTAAGAGCCATTCAATTTTTAGATCCACATTTGGTGGATCTAAAAATCACGATCCACCCTCTCTCTCTCTCACTCTCCCACGATCTCCCACCATAGGCCTCTCTAGAGAATTCCATAATTCTCTAGAGAGCTTCCCTTAGGTCTATAAAAAGACCTAAGGGGTGGCCATTTGCACCCATCCACTTTTTGGCCATACTTGCTTGGCTCCATCCACCTCCACTTAGGCTAGCCACCACCCTCTCCACAAGCTGAGCACTATCATGAAGGACACCATGCTAGGATGCTGGATCACTCCTCCAACCTCTCTCCAAGGGCCGGCCTAAGCTCCATTAGCTGCCCCTCATTCTCCTCCCTACCACTCCAAGGGCATCGGAGCCCACCTCCAAATGCCCTCACTTCTGATAGATTAGTAGCTAGCTCTTTACATTTACTACTTTTATTTACTGCTTAGTAGTATAGTCCTTATTCTCCCCCAATGATGCATGCAAAATCCCCCCGTAGATTCCTGTATGCGATCATTTTCTGTTAGCTAGATTTACATTTTAAACATTTTTGTACAAGCTTTCCTCTACAGTTCTTGTTGCAAACACCTCGCCAAAATGAATGAATGAAGGATGCATTTTTATATATATATCTCTATGTTTTGAAATCACCATGAGCTTATTGATTTCCATCCTTTTTGCATGATTCAAGTTGCTTGTTTTCACTCATTTATCTATTTCGCAACAAGCATGTCGTTTCCTGAAAATATAGAAAATCTAACAATAGACGCATTTTCTGTAAATAGTCACCACCTCACTAGAATCATGCGCACAGAAACTCACACTTTCACCTTCGTGATCTATTTAACACATGCGCACGTAATCAGGGTTTATAATAGAAGTGGTGAAATCTTAATCAGAAGACTGGAAACCGACGTGCGATTTTAAACAAAGTAGAGCGATAAAAGATCGAATTCAAAAGTAAAAAAAATGCCTCCCAGAGACGAATGATTGGGACTCAAAGTCTCATTATCTTTTATTAAATATCTTTGTTTGATCATATTGCGCACTATACTATGATGTTTTCCTATCAAGAACGTGCTCTACGAGATCCCAAACACTTTCTAGTGTAATTTCTCATTTTCTTTAGATGTACAAACATTTCGCAACTTCAAGTGGATGTTCTCTCTCTCTCTCTTTCTCTGATTGTTTATATCGATTCCATTACATTGTAATTACTCCGCTCCTTAAACAAAAATAAAAAATATAATTGCGAATTTTGATCGATCTAGCCTCCCTGAGTTCAACCCGGGATTTCTATTCTAGTATAAATTTTATTTGTTGAATCCGAGTTCTTCACTATTCAAACTACAACGATAGGTTTTCAAAACCAAATCCGATGGCGTAGTCCTCCGATGGTTCAACATTTTGGCGCTGTTGCCGGGGAGGCAACGATTTTCCAATCTTCTTTTCGCATTTCACGCACTTTACTGTCTTCTAACTTGCTTTCTCTTGTTCTATTATTTTGCAGAGACCTTCATTAGGGAATCGTCAAGCGGTAGATCGGAGTAAAGTGCAGTTGAAGACGACTGTAAGTGCTCCCCATTCTTCCCCCTCTATAGATTTCATTTGTCACATTAAATTCAAATTCCAATTAACCTAGGTGTTTGCATAAATCCTAGGATTAGTTTGGTTGTTTGGATTTCCACTCATAGTCACATTTCACCCTTGCTTATATAAAAAATAAAAAGATAATTTTGTGGGGTAATTTTCAATATACATACAACATACACCCACATTTAAGGCACTTAACCTACTTGATTTTCTTTTACTCAATTGGATTCTGATCTGTGGAACTGGTACGCACAAATCAACACATAAAAGAGTAGAAATCATTCTAGGTTAACCATTTCTGTGTGCTTAACCTAGTGGTACAGTTGTGACCAATTGTTTGAGTTGTTTTGGCTGCACCACTCAACCTAAAATAAACTCACCAAGTAGCTTCCTCTTAGGGTTTTCAATCTAGGTTCATACCAGGCACTCCACTTTATTTCTGATTTTAAAGGAAAGCAATCTTCACCCGTGCTTGAAAACCTGGTTTGCCTCAAACTTGATTGAAATCAACCTAATTCTAAACCCTAAAAGCTACTTAAGCAAGATTTGAACATTAAAATCTATGCATCACAAATAATCTTCCTTGAAAATCTTGGTTGTGCACGCACTTACACATACTCAATCAATCATTAAGGGCACAACCCATTTTAAGGGCCCATCACATTCCATAAGCACTACAATCCCAAGCCTCAATAAAATCTAGTAGACGTTGGCCTTAAGGACTGATTCGCTCTTCGGGGCCTAGTCTAAGATTGTTTACGATTAACCTACTTGTACTGATTAAGCTGATGTCTAGCTAGGGGAGTAGCATCAAACGACCACAGCTGGGGGGTACACTAGGAACCAGAGGCGCAAGTCGAAGGAAGAACCTTCTCCCCAATCCCTCCTTCTAACTAGTTGGATTGAGCAAATACAAGTAGAGTAAATCGTTTATAATCTTAAGGTGGGTTCTCAGAGTCTGTAGATCTTAGTCTATCCTACTTAAGGACAGGCTTGTTTTGTTGTGCATCAGAGTCCTTATCCCCAGTCCTTCCGATCTTTTCCTAGTTTATGCTGGGAAGAAGGTCATTGAATCCCCGATTGGAAGGACCACTAGAGTATTCTAGGAGGCATAAATTGGATTTTGGCCAAATTGATCCCATGGCCGATCAATAGCCTCCTCTGCCCCGGGATCCACAGGAGGAATTTCGAAGGTAGCTGGAAAAAATGAGAGAATATAAGAATGGTTCCAGAGGATGTAGGGCACTCAGCCCTTGAAGGATTTTTATGATCCTTCAAATTACGGGGAACGTCCCAGCATCCAGATTCCGATCGGAGATGTAGAAATCAAGCCCTAGGTGTTAAGCTTGATCAAACATTACCATGGGCTTGGCTCCGAAGACCCGTTTCAGCACTTGGAGGACTTGACCACTTTGGTCCAGACCACCAAGGCACGAAACGTGAATGAGGAGCAAATGATCATGAGGCTCTTCCCCCACTCTCTTAGGGATAAATTCACTCATTGGTACAGGACTATATGTAACGAGCGCGTGCCCCAGACGTCTTTTAAGACGTCTGGGAGGTGGCCCAGACGTCTGTAAAGACGTCTGGGATCACATCCAGACGTCTGACCAGACGTCCGGTATAGTTTACAGACGTCTGGCGAACAGTTATGCTCGCACGGGATATTCGTCTGTGCGCCTGTGCGCGCAGACCTGCGATCCTGCATCTTCCTCTGCGGCTGCAGGCGACTGCGATCGTCTCTCTCTCCTCTCCGCGCGGCGTTAAAAGGGGGGGGGCACGCCTCCCCTCCCGTCTCCACCATCTTCCTCCTTCTCTCCTGCCTGTGCGCGAGAGCAAGCGGACGCGAGGGCGCAGCGGCAGCGGCAGCCGCAGTAGGCGCGGAGGAGCTGCGGTGTGCGAGGGCGGGGCTCTGCCGTGAGGGCGAGCTCGCCGGGAGCGGCTTGGCCGGCCGGCGGAGGGCACAGGGGGCGCAGAGCGTCGCGGAGAGGGACCTGCTGCGGGTGGAGCAGCGGACGCGCGAGGTGCGACGCGGGCGGCGTCGCGAGCGGAGGCCGAGCAAGGTTCTGATTCTGGAAAAATTTCCAGAATCAGACGTCTGGACTGGTATCCAGACGGCAAGGTCGACGTCTGAGAGATCATACAGACGTCTGAAAGGTGAGTTTCCTCTTTCTTCTTCTTTTGTCGACTGACCGTACTGAGGGAGGGGGGTTGGCTGTGCGCAGGTGGTCTGATTCGTCATCCTTTGCGAATCAGACGTCTGGAAGTTGTACCAGACGGCGGGAGTGACCTCCAGACGTCCGTAGTGACCATCGGACGTCTGGGATCTAGGAGAGACGTCCCCACAGACTTCTGGACGTCCGGGGAACCAAGCCGAGCAGGTAATTCTCTGATCCACCGTTTAAGATGTCTGGAAGGAGTTCCAGACGTCTGATTTTGCACAGTATTGTCTTTCTCGACCCGTTTAGGGCCCGTTTGGGCTCCGTTTTCCGTGATTCGAGTTGCGTTCGTTTCAGAATTTATTCCTCTACCCGCCTACAGTAGCTATACACTGTTTTGAGACACTCCTTGTGTTTGATCCTTGTGATAGGACCTCGTTCGGTTGCAGTCTTGAGAGTCGCGGAGGCGCGCGGGATTCCCGACCACGCCCCCATTACTCCCGTTGTACCTGGTAGAGTGGTTTTAAGTATTAATAAAATCTGTTAAAGTATGGAACCATAACTAGAACCTAGGGCATTGCATGAATCCTAGGAATGAGAAATATATGGAATGATAGCTCCTAGGTGTTGCATGAATCCTAGGGCCGGAAAACTAGATTGTATGATAGATCCTAGGATATGGCATGAATCCTAGGATGGAAAAACTAGTGGAATGTACATTACTGCAGTCTTGGAAAAATGGAAAGGAATATATAAAGCTGCCTGTAAATTTAATTAACAGCTGCCTGTTATGCATAAAGAATCATGTTGAGATCATGGAATGTGAGAACGAGAATCTGGAAAGTGAAACATATGATGTTCTGAGATAAAGAGCTGGAACCCTATGGGGAATTAGGAGTGGAACTCCTGGAAAGAAAAGGAATGGAACTGAGATGTAGTTTGTACTGTCTCTTGGGTACGCAGTACCAAGGGAAGTACCTGTACCTGTTTTAGTGCAGAGTGGGGCCAGCCGCCCCAGGGACCCGGGGTTAGGCTTGGCCGCTCTGTACCGACTTGTTGGCCCTCGTGTACGTAGTACCGAGGAGAGCTAGTAGTGTTAGGAGAGTACTAGCTACCCCACGGGCCCCGGGGTTCTGCTAGCCTCCTTCACCGACTTGTTAGGCCCACTAGGGCAAACCAGGGTAGTCAGGCGAGGGTGCGCGGACTGTGGAGGGGCAAGGCCCCAGTTTGGTTACTGTGGAGGGGTTGGACCCCTGTTACTGAGAGGGCTCTGCCCTGGTTCCGTGCTGTGCTTTGGGCGCACCCGTTAACGGAAACGACTGACCGCGTGCCAGTACGGGCTAGCTACCTGTGCGTTTATCGCGCGTGCCGTAGTCACCGTTACGTCTGTCAGTGACCTTGGGGTGGTTGACTGAGGGTAGGATCACCACAGGGGACTCTCCCGGCCAGGAGAGCACCACGTGCTACTTCTACTGTTGGAAAAGACTGCAATCAAGATCGTCCCACGAGGACATTCGAGATCAAGTAAAGGATCTGAGAGTAAATGAAATAGTGAGAAAAATTGAAAGATGTAAATAAAGGAAGTAATAGAACATAACAGCTACTGTACACTCTACTGTTGCCTTTAGTTAGTTTGCCACTCTACTCAGCGTTTTGCTGACGTGTTACACTCGTTACCTTTTTCAGGACCAGGTGTTGAGCAGCCAGGGTCGACGGCTGCAGAGGACGCTGGGCCGAGTAGGGTCCAGTAGAGTTACCACAGCTTTGTACCTTCTTTTTGTTTCTGTTCTAGTGAGTAGTTTTGTTTCCGCTGTACCTTCTTTACCTGCAGTTTTTGTTATATGATAAATGTTGCTTTACTGTTGTGGTGGTACCTACTGTAGTAGTTTCTTTCCTTACTGCTGTACTTCTTACTGTTAGTTATATTCATGCTGAATGTGGTTTATTTTACTGTCTTTTGGTTACTTCCTCGTTGGACGACTGGGTCTTGGGATTAGTCGAGTCGGTCCGGTTCTCGTGTCTCGTAGGGACTCGGGAATCGGGTCGTAACAAGATGGTATCAGAGCAAAGTCGTCCCGAGAAGTGAATCAACTGACTGGAAAATAACCAATTCACATGTTTATAACTAGAGTAGCCACCACAACATATCTCTTGACATGAGCTCTTAGAAGTGTTGTTAGGTACCGTCTGTTTTGACGTTTCCGTTTTGTTTCGCGTCTCCTTGCTGGAGATGCCTCGTCGTGGGACTGGCGAGACTGGCCGCGGGCGCGGCCGAGGGCGAGGTCGGCGAGGTGGACGTGCTGTCGTTGACGTCTCGGTGGACCAGCCACCACTCCCTGGCATCCAGGCCCAGGACCTCGCCAGACTGATACGGGATATTGTACGAGAGGAGCTCCACCCACCGCCCCGAGCACCTCCTCCTGGGGTTGCAGAGGGGGAGTCCTCTGTGGGACCACGTGACGGACGCGGCGCCGGACACGAGGGAGGGGATGGGCCCCTGCCGCCCCCACCTTCCTCCGACACTTCTGTACACGAGGCACCTTCGCCTGGAGGTGCACCAGCACCTCCCCTACAGCACCACTTCGAGCTTTTCGGACAGTTCCGGAAGCTGAAGCCCCCCTCCTTCAAGGGGGATGAGGACCCGACCGAGGCAGAGGACTGGCTTGAGCAGCTGGAGAAGATCTTCGACACCCTTCGCCCCCCGGTGGAGTGCCGCGTGGCCTTTGCCACGTACCAGCTGGAGAGTGCGGCACACCGGTGGTGGAGGGCGGTCCGGGGACAGGAGAGGGACGAGCCGACGTGGGACCAGTTCGTCACCCTCTTCTGCGAGCAGTACTTTCCCCAGACGTGGCAGGACCAGAGGAGGCGGGAGTTCCACACTCTCCGCCAAGGGACGATGACCGTGAGCGCGTACCGCACGCGTTTCTTGGAGCTGTCCCGCTTTGCAGCGACAGCGGTAGCCACTGAGGAGGAGCGCCTTTGGAGGTTCACCGAGGGGCTCCGGCCTGCGATCCGGGGGTATGTCAAACCCCTGAAGCTGCCGACGTTTTCGAGGGTGGTAGAGGCAGCCATGACTTACGAGGAGACCAACCCGTCCGCGCGAGAGACCGACGGCGGGCGGAAGAGGCCCTTTCAGCCAGACTTCTCACAGGGCCGGCGAGAGCGGAGACACGTGGCGTCCGCAGGAGAGCCGTCACGTTGTGCAGGGCCATCAGTGGCCTTTGGGGGCCCTCGACAGGGGCCAGTCGCCAGCACCGGACCCCCGCCTAGCCGACAGCAGGGACTCACTGAGGGCGGGAGTCGGGTTCCCCTCTGCTACCAGTGTGGCCAGCCGGGCCACGTCAGGAGGGACTGCCCATCTAGGGCAGGAGGTCAGCAGATACTTCCCGCGCAGAGCACTGGAGGGCGCGCAGGAGGCCGCGGTTTCCAGGCGCGAGGAGGAGGACCGCAGTCGCGAGGAGGGTACCGGCCGGCACCTACCCGTCCGACGCAGAGTGTGGCTGCTTCGTCCGCACCTAGAGCTGAGGGGCGTATCAACGCCCTAACACACAGGGACGCCAGAGCTTCGGGATCCGTGGTAGCAGGTATGGTTTCAGTTTCTGGCAGACTCGTTTACACGCTTTTCGATTCCGGCGCTACGCACTCGTTTGTCGCAGACAGTTTCGCAGTTAGTTTGGACCAGGATTATACATTGCTAGAGAACCCGTTCGTAATCAGAGGTCCGAGTGGTCAGCTGTTTGTAGCTGAGGAGGTGTACACGGGTTGCGGGGTCAGCATCGGGGGACACAGCCTGCCAGCTGACCTGATTATGATACAGATGGAGGACTTTGGAGTGATTCTGGGGATGGATTGGCTGTCCGCTTACCACGCCTTGGTAGACTGTTTTGAGAGGAAGATTGTCTTCTCCATTCCGGAGTTGCCTTCCTTCGAGTTTCACGGGCAGCCAGTGGATGGAGGTTTCAGGTGCATTTCGGCACTTCGGGCGGCGAGACTTTTGAGCCAGGGGTGTGAGGGCTTCTTAGCTTGTGTGGTGGCAGAGCACAGCCCCGTGGCAGACTTCCAGAGCATCCCGGTGGTCAGAGAGTACCCCGACGTGTTTCCAGAGGAGTTACCAGGACTACCGCCCGAGCGTGAGATCGAGTTTGAGATCTCACTAGTACCAGGGACCAACCCCATCTCCACCGCGCCATACAGGATGGCACCGCTTGAGCTGCGAGAGCTCAAGTCTCAGTTGTAGGACCTTTTGGAGAAGGGTTTCGTGAGGCCCAGTGCGTCTCCCTGGGGAGCCCCGGTACTGTTTGTGAAGAAGAAGGATGGGACCCTACGCCTTTGTGTGGACTACCGACAGCTGAATAGGGTCACCATCAAGAACAGATATCCGCTGCCGAGGATTGACGATTTGTTTGACCAGTTGCGGGGTGCCACGGTGTTTTCCAAGATCGACTTGAGGTCTGGATACCACCAGTTGAGGATCAGGGAGACCGACGTCTCCAAGACAGCTTTCCGCACCCGCTACGGACACTACGAGTTTTTGGTCATGCCGTTTGGGCTGACCAATGCCCCCGCTGCTTTCATGGACCTGATGAACCGGGTGTTCAGACCGTACTTGGACCAGTTTGTGGTGGTTTTCATAGATGATGTACTCATCTATTCTAGAGATCGGACGCAGCACGGACAGCACTTGCGGATGGTTCTGGACACTCTGAGACGACGCAGGCTGTACGCCAAATACAGCAAGTGCGAGTTCTGGTTGAGGGAGGTGACCTTTTTGGGTCATGTGATCTCTGGAGACGGCCTGGCGGTGGATCCCGCCAAGGTCGAGGCAGTGCTCAGGTGGGAGAGACCGCGTTCAGTCACTGAGATTCGCAGTTTCCTGGGACTGGCAGGTTACTACAGACGGTTCATCAGAGGGTTTTCGCAGATTGCACGACCTATGACACAGTTGACTCGGAAGGGTGTGCCTTTCACTTGGACAGACGCCTGTGAGGCGTGTTTTCTGGAGCTGAAGGAGAGGTTGACCTCGGCTCCCGTGCTCACCATTCCTGACAGTAGTGGCAGGTTCGTCGTGTACACGGACGCTTCCTTGCAGGGGCTAGGAGGTGTGCTCATGCAGAGGGGTCACGTGGTCGCTTACGCTTCGCGGCAACTGAAGCCCCATGAGCATACCTACCCTACCCACGACCTAGAGTTGGCAGCTGTTGTCTTCGCGCTGAAGACATGGAGGCATTACTTGTACGGTGAGACCTTCGAGATTTTTACAGATCACAAGAGCCTCAGATATCTTTTTGACCAGAAGGAGCTCAACATGAGACAGAGACGTTGGTTGGAGCTCCTGAAGGACTACGACTGCAGCATCTCCTACCACCCGGGAAAGGCCAATGTGGTGGCTGACGCCTTGAGCCGTAAGGCGCCCGCACGCTTGGCCAGTCTACAGTTACAGAGTTGGAGCCTTTTGGAGGAGGTGGGCAGTTGGCGACCTCTAGAGTTACGAGGGTACTGTGGGGCAGTGACGGTGACACGGCAGACCAGACCAGAGTTGATAGACCGCATCATCACGGGACAGATGGCCGATCCGTACTTGCAGTCTTTGCGCGACAGAGTACTGTCAGGGGACCCAGGGGACTTCTCTTTCACAGACCAGGTGTTACGCTTGAGGGGACGGCTGTGCGTCCCCAGAGACGAGGAGCTGTTGAGAGAGCTCCTGACTGAGGCACACGGTTCCAGATTCACCATACATCCCGGAAACACGAAAATGTACCATGACTTGAGACGCGAGTTCTGGTGGAGAGGGATGAAGCGGGATGTGGGTGAGTTCGTGCAGCAGTGCTTAGTGTGCCAGCAGGTGAAAGCCGAGCATCAGAGGCCTGCAGGGCCGCTTCAGCCGCTTCCAGTGCCAGAGTGGAAGTGGGAGAGCATCACCATGGACTTGGTGGTGGGCTTACCTGTTACCCAGCGAGGACACGACGCGGTCTGGGTAATAGTGGATAGATTGACGAAGACGGCACGATTCTTGCCGATCCGAGTCACTTTGGGACCAGCACAGTTGGCTGAGAGGTATATCCGTGATGTGGTGCGACTACACGGAGTTCCGCGGGAGATCGTATCCGACCGGGATACCCGCTTTACGTCCCAGTTTTGGGCTGAGTTTCAGCAGGCTTTGGGGACGAGGTTGAGGTTTAGCACGGCTTACCACCCCCAGACGGACGGACAGTCGGAACGCACGATACAGACACTTGAGGATCTTTTGCGTGCCTGTGTACTAGACTGGAGGGGCTCTTGGGAGGAGCACCTACCCCTTGCAGAGTTTGCATACAACAACAGTTATCACTCGAGCATCGGCATGGCTCCCTACGAGGCTCTGTACGGACGGAAATGCACGGCACCCTTGAGTTGGGTTGAGGTGGGGACCAAGTGGGAAGTTGGCCCCAGGTTGATCCGGCAGAGTCAGGAGGTAGTTGAGCAGATCCACAGACGACTCCGCACTGTCAGGAGCAGACAGAAGAGCTACGCAGATCGCAGACGCAGAGAGGTGCAGTTCGAGGTCGGGGACCACGTCTTTCTTCGTGTTTCGCCCATGAAGGGCTTACAGCGGTTTGGGGTGAGAGGGAAGCTCGCGCCGAGGTTCGTGGGGCCCTTCGAGGTCCTGGAGCGGGTTGGACCCGTTGCTTACAGACTTGCCCTTCCCCCGCAGCTTTCTGGTGTGCACGACGTGTTCCACGTGTCCAACCTCAGGAAGTACGTAGCCGATCCCAGCCACGTACTGAGTCACGAGAGCGTCGAGGTGAGCGACGACCTGACCTACCCCGAGCGGCCAGTGCAGATCCTAGACCGAGCCGTCCGCAGGTTGAGACGAAAGCAAGTACCCCTGGTAAAGGTTTTGTGGAGGAGCCAGCGGTACGAGGAGGCTACCTGGGAGCCTGAGGCGGCAATGCGGGAGCGGTACCCAGAGCTTTTCGCGGGTACGTCTTTTCGGACCGGCTTCGGTCCTCTTTGAGTTTGTTATGGTTATTTGGACATCTTTTTCCCGCACCCTAGTTGGCTCAAGTTTCGGGGACGAAACTTCCTTTGAGTTTGTTATATTGTAACGAGCGCGTGCCCCAGACGTCTTTTAAGACGTCTGGGAGGTGGCCCAGACGTCTGTAAAGACGTCTGGGATCACATCCAGACGTCTGACCAGACGTCCGGTATAGTTTACAGACGTCTGGCGAACAGTTATGCTCGCACGGGATATTCGTCTGCGCGCCTGTGCGCGCAGACCTGCGATCCTGCATCTTCCTCTGCGGCTGCAGGCGACTGCGACCGTCTCCCTCTCCTCTCCGCGCGGCGTTAAAAGGGGGGGGGAGCGCCTCCCCTCCCGTCTCCACCATCTTCCTCCTTCTCTCCTGCCTGTGCGCGAGAGCAAGCGGACGCGAGGGCGCAGCGGCAGCGGCAGCCGCAGTAGGCGCGGAGGAGCTGCGGTGTGCGAGGGCGGGGCTCTGCCGTGAGGGCGAGCTCGCCGGGAGCGGCTTGGCCGGCCGGCGGAGGGCGCAGGGGGCGCAGAGCGTCGCGGAGAGGGACCTGCTGCGGGCGGAGCAGCGGACGCGCGAGGTGCGACGCGGGCGGCGTCGCGAGCGGAGGCCGAGCAAGGTTCTGATTCTGGAAAAATTTCCAGAATCAGACGTCTGGACTGGTATCCAGACGGCAAGGTTGACGTCTGAGAGATCATACAGACGTCTGAAAGGTGAGTTTCCGCTTTCTTCTTCTTTTGTCGACTGACCGTACTGAGGGAGGGGGGTTGGCTGTGCGCAGGTGGTCTGATTCGTCATCCTTTGCGAATCAGACGTCTGGAAGTTGTACCAGACGGCGGGAGTGACCTCCAGACGTCCGTAGTGACCATCGGACGTCTGGGATCTAGGAGAGACGTCCCCACAGACTTCTGGACGTCCGGGGAACCAAGCCGAACAGGTAATTCTCTGATCCACCATTTAAGACGTCTGGAAGGAGTTCCAGACGTCTGATTTTGCACAGTATTGTCTTTCTCGACCCGTTTAGGGCCCGTTTGGGCTCCGTTTTCCGTGATTCGAGTTGCGTTCGTTTCAGAATTTATTCCTCTACCTGCCTACAGTAGCTATACACTGTTTTGAGACACTCCTTGTGTTTGATCCTTGTGATAGGACCTCGTTCGGTTGCAGTCTTGAGAGTCGCGGAGGCGCGCGGGATTCCCGACCACGCCCCCATTACTCCCGTTGTACCTGGTAGAGTGGTTTTAAGTATTAATAAAATCTGTTAAAGTATGGAACCATAACTAGAACCTAGGGCATTGCATGAATCCTAGGAATGAGAAATATATGGAATGATAGCTCCTAGGTGTTGCATGAATCCTAGGGCCGGAAAACTAGATTGTATGATAGATCCTAGGATATGGCATGAATCCTAGGATGGAAAAACTAGTGGAATGTACATTACTGCAGTCTTGGAAAAATGGAAAGGAATATATAAAGCTGCCTGTAAATTTAATTAACAGCTGCCTGTTATGCATAAAGAATCATGTTGAGATCATGGAATGTGAGAACGAGAATCTGGAAAGTGAAACATATGATGTTCTGAGATAAAGAGCTGGAACCCTACGGGGAATTAGGAGTGGAACTCCTGGAAAGAAAAGGAATGGAACTGAGATGTAGTTTGTACTGTCTCTTGGGTACGCAGTACCAAGGGAAGTACCTGTACCTGTTTTAGTGCAGAGTGGGGCCAGCCGCCCCAGGGACCCGGGGTTAGGCTTGGCCGCTCTGTACCGACTTGTTGGCCCTCGTGTACGTAGTACCGAGGAGAGCTAGTAGTGTTAGGAGAGTACTAGCTACCCCACGGGCCCCGGGGTTCTGCTAGCCTCCTTCACCGACTTGTTAGGCCCACTAGGGCAAACCAGGGTAGTCAGGCGAGGGTGCGCGGACTGTGGAGGGGCAAGGCCCCGGTTTGGTTACTGTGGAGGGGTTGGACCCCTGTTACTGAGAGGGCTCTGCCCTGGTTCCGTGCTGTGCTTTGGGCGCACCCGTTAACGGAAACGACTGACCGCGTGCCAGTACGGGCTAGCTACCTGTGCGTTTATCGCGCGTGCCGTAGTCACCGTTACGTCTGTCAGTGACCTTGGGGTGGTTGACTGAGGGTAGGATCACCACGGGGGACTCTCCCGGCCAGGAGAGCACCACGTGCTACTTCTACTGTTGGAAAAGACTGCAATCAAGATCGTCCCACGAGGACATTCGAGATCAAGTAAAGGATCTGAGAGTAAATGAAATAGTGAGAAAAATTGAAAGATGTAAATAAAGGAAGTAATAGAACATAACAGCTACTGTACACTCTACTGTTGCCTTTAGTTAGTTTGCCACTCTACTCAGCGTTTTGCTGACGTGTTACACTCGTTACCTTTTTGAGGACCAGGTGTTGAGCAGCCAGGGTCGACGGCTGCAGAGGACGCTGGGCCGAGTAGGGTCCAGTAGAGTTACCACAGCTTTGTACCTTCTTTTTGTTTCTGTTCTAGTGAGTAGTT
Source organism: Thalassia testudinum (assembly GCA_037157565.1). Lineage (NCBI taxonomy): Eukaryota > Viridiplantae > Streptophyta > Magnoliopsida > Alismatales > Hydrocharitaceae > Thalassia > Thalassia testudinum. The sequence goes on along the minus strand of JAZHRO010000024.1, from coordinate 180,122,039 downwards.
TTGTTTCCGCTGTACCTTCTTTACCTGCAGTTTTTGTTATATGATAAATGTTGCTTTACTGTTGTGGTGGTACCTACTGTAGTAGTTTCTTTCCTTACTGCTGTACTTCTTACTGTTAGTTATATTCATGCTGAATGTGGTTTATTTTACTGTCTTTTGGTTACTTCCTCGTTGGACGACTGGGTCTTGGGATTAGTCGAGTCGGTCCGGTTCTCGTGTCTCGTAGGGACTCGGGAATCGGGTCGTAACACTATAGGAAGACCAATTGCAAATTGAAATGAGTTGAAATTGGCCTTTTTGAAGAAATTCTTCCCTGTCGGACGTACCAATGCTTTGAGACGGGCAATCACTACCTTTACCCAGTGACCGGGGGAGCAGTTTCATGTGGTCTGAGAGTGATTCTAGGACCTATTGCGGAGGTACCCACACCACGAGGTGCCGAAATGGCAACTCGTGCAGATCTTCTACCACAGGTTGACTAAGCAACTAAGAAATCACGTGGATGATTCTTGCGGAGGCAATTTCCTCAATAAAGATGCAGATAGTGCACACGATTTGTTTGAGGAAATGAGAGAGAATTCAATCAATCATGCCTCCATGGATACTTTTAACCGGTCTCAGTAGCCTAGATCAAATGTTAATGAAGTCCATGACTCTCATTCATTTGATATGGAATTGATTTGAAACAAACTTGATAAGGTGGACTTGGTTGCTAAGAGAATGGAAGAGTGGATGGCTGGAAATTCAATGAACAACTCTCGATCCACTCAATCCCAGAATTCAGGATTCCATTCATCACGAGCTCCTTCTGGATGGGAGTTCATGAATCAACTCGATGCGACTCAACCTATGAGTCAGTGTTATTTGGAACCCCGCGGGTTGCAAACTGGGGCCTTTGATCCCAGTTTTTCTGATCCTTCCCTTTCTTTCTCTCCATCCTCACCCTATGAGGATGTCTGTGCTGTATAGGAGAATGTTAGATCCAACCCCTATTCTAATGCTTATAATCCGGGTTGGAGAAACCACCCTAACTTCTCTTGGAAAAACCTGGGGCAACAGACCCAATTCCAACCCAGCAACTTTGCTCTGCAACAACCAATGGGTCAGGGTCATGTGTATACTCAGTTGCCCCCAGATCAGGTCAATCAGCCAACTTGGAATGCCCGACAACCTGTAGGACAGGCTGATTTAAACCGACAAATGGTAGAGATGCAAGGATCCATGCTCCAACTCATGCAGCAAATGAAAACCTCACTGGACAACTTGCAAATCGGGCTCATAGCTAACTCTCGTCAACCCGGATCTCTACCATCCCAACCAGTACCCAACCCATGAAATATCCTACATTTGGGCAACCAAGCTCGTGGGTACGAAAATAAGAGGGACCCACACGCACATGCTTAGGTGGTTGAGCAGGGTCCTTCCTCTTCTTTTTCTGCACATCAACAATTCTTAGCTAATCAAGCCCCTTCAATCTTTCCTAACCCTCCCCAAAACCCAAACTCTTATGCATCCGCAAATTCTATTACCTTGAGGAGTGGTAAACAAACTTAGGATCCACAACCACACTGTTTTGATTTACCGAATCCTGAAGAACCTGAGGAGAGAGAGGAGAATTCTGGAGAAGAAATCAAGGTTCAGGAACCTGATTCCAAAGATTTGACTCATGTTCCTTTTCCTGAAGCCTTGATCAAATCAAAGAAGAAGTCTGTTGATAGTAATGAGGAGCTTCTGAATATTTTTAAGAATGTTGAGATTAATATCCCGCTCCTCGATGCTATCAAGCATATACCAGCTTATGCGAGATTTTTAAAGGATTTATGTACACAAAAGTGTAAGTCGAGAGAATCTATTCCGAGGAAGGTGGTGCTCTCCGAGCAGGCTAGTTCTATTATCTTGCACCACCTCCCTCAGAAAAAGAGAGATCCATGTGCTCCGTTGATTTCTTGTGTCATCGGAGATTACACTTTTGATAGAGCACTTCTGGATCTGGGTGCATCCATCAACCTAATTTCGACTTCTCTTTACGAGAAGTTTGGATAGGTGAACTTCGGTCGACTTCAGTAACATTGCAGTTAGCGGATCGTTCGGTCACAAATCTATGAGGCGTTATTGATGATGTTATAGTTAAGGTCAAGGATTTCTATTTTCCTGTAGATTTCCTTATCCTTGACATGGATGTACCAAAAAATTTGAGGAACACACCCATCATTCTGGGGCATCCGTTCTTGGCTACTGCTAAGCCCAACATTAACTGTGAAAGCGGTAGCATGGAAATCGCCTTTGGGGATCAACGAATGAAATTGGATATTTTTAAGGCGATTAATAAATTTGAAGATTGTAGATTTATTGAGGAACTTGAGGAGGATAATGTGAACATTGAAACTTGTTTGATGGTTTCTGTAATTGAAAGTTCCTCCTTTGATGATGAATTGGACTCGCAACCCTCTATGGCAGACCTACCATCTTCTGAAGAGGTTATTGATTTTGTTCACTCTCAACCTCTTCCTCTTGATGAGTCATCAGCATTTTCCTTACCTTCATTCATCAACTCGCCCTAGCTTGAACTGAAACCATTGCCTGAGAATTTGAAATATCAATTTTTAGGACCACAGAAGATGCTCCCAGTGATTATCAGTGTTAAATTAACAAAGGAGCAGGAGATTAAATTGATCAAGGTCCTGACGGAACACAAGGAGGCAATTGGTTGGACCATTCATGACCTTAGGGGGATTGAGCCATCTTATTGCAATCATAGAATATTCTTGAAAGATGGATCCCACCCTTCTCGCCAAATGTAAAGTAAATTAAATCAAAATATGCGAGAAGTGGTCAAAAAGGAAATCATTAAGTGGCTCGATGCAGGAATTATTTATCCAATCTCTGATAGTCCCTAGGTAAGTCCCGTGCAGATTGTTCCCAAGAAAGCTGGGATTATCGTTGTGACTAACGAGAGAGGAGAATCTGTCACAACTCATTCAGCTTCCTCTTGGAGGATTTGTATCGATTACAGGAAGCTGAACACGACCACAAAAAAGGATCATTTCCCTTTGCCTTTCATTGATCAAATCTTGGAAAGACTAATCGGGTAGAAGTACTTCTGTTTTGTTAATGGCTAGTCAGGATACAACCAAGTTAATATCCATCCCGAGGATCAGGAAAAAACTACTTTCACCTATCCCTATGGAACCTTTTGCTTTCCGTAGGATGCCTTTCAATTTATGCAATGCACCTGCGACTTTTCAAAGGTGTATGTTAGCCATATTCTCTGACATGGTGGGAGAGTTTATGGAAGTCTTCATAGACGATTTCTCTATTTTTGGAGAATCGTTTGACTCTTGTCTGGCTAATCTAGAAACGATTCTTAAACGATGCATCAAAACACGATTGGTCCTTAGCTGGGAAAAGAGTCATTTCATGACACAAGAAGGCATTGTCTTGGGTCATGTAATCTCTGAACGGGGAATTGAAGTGGATAAAGCTAAGGTTGATGCTATTGCTAAACTTCCTCCTCCCACATCTGTTAAACAAATTCAATCATTTCTTGGTCATGTGGGATTTTAAAAAAGATTCATCAAGGATTTCTCGAAGGTTGCTCATCCTCTGAGCAATCTTCTCACCAAAGAAATGCCATTTGTTTTCGACGAATCATGTCGGATGGCATTTGATTTCCTAAAAACGGCAGTCACTTGTGCTCCGGTGTTGCAACCATCGGTTTGGATAGCCCCTTTTGAGATCATGACCGATGCTTCTGATTACGCGGTCGGGGCTATTTTGGGTCAGAAAGTTGATAGGAAGCCCTCTATCATCTACTATGCTAATAAAACTCTGGATGAAGGCCAGAGGAATTGCACTGTTACTGAAAAGGAATTACTAGCCGTAGTATTTGCTTTGGAAAAATTCAGGGCTTATCTCTTAGGATCTCATGTCATCATTTATACTGACTACTCTACCTTGAGACATCTTTTGGCCAAAAAGGATGCCAAACCTCAGCTTATTCGTTGGATTCTTCTGCTTCAAGAATTTGATCTTGAAATCAAGGATAAATCTAGGGTACAAAATGTGGTGGCGGATCATTTGTCAAGACTTCTAAGTGATTCTTCTCGTCCGGACATCCCGATTGTTGATACTTTTCCGGACGAAACTATCCTTGCAGTTTCAGGTGTCCAAACCCAGTGGTTTACTGACATTGTTAATTATTTTGGCCGTTGGTCAAATCCCCCAAGATTGGACCAAGCAACAATGGGATAGACTCAAATCTAAGGCCAAATACTACTTCTGGGAGGACCCTGAACTGTACCGCATCGGCTCTGATCAAATTATTCACCTATGTGTTCCAGAGAATGAGTTCAACAGTATACTAAAGTTCTGCCATGCATCTGCCTGTGGTGGACATTTCTCCTGGAAAAAGACGGCTGCAAAGATTTTGCAATCTGGCTTCTATTGCCCGTGTTTATTCAAGGATGCCCAGGATTTCTCAAGGTCGTGTTCTCGATGTCAAGCACTCAGGAGCATAACTAAAAGAGATATGATGCCCCTAAACCCAATTCTTCCTATCGAAATCTTCGATGTTTGGGGCATCGATTTCATGGGACCCTTTCTCCCTTCATTTGGACATCAGTATATTCTTGTCGCTGTTGATTATGTGTCCAAATGGATTGAGGCGATTCCCACCCGAACCAATGACCACAAGGTGGTCATCGATTTTGTCAAGAAACACATCTTCAGCAGGTTCGGGATTCTGAGGTCCATCATCAGTGATGGTGGCACTCATTTTACTAATGCCCAGTTTTGTAATTTGCTGGCGAAATACGGGGTTAATCACCGAATCTTCACACCTTACCATCTCCAGACGAATGGACAGGTCGAGATCTCCAATCGGGAGATCAAGAATATTCTACAGAAAATGGTTAGGCCTGATCTCAAGGACTGGACTCAAAAGCTTGAGGACGCTCTTTGGGCCTACCGTACGACGTATGAAATGCCCATTGGCATGTCTCCATTTCGTTTGGTGTATGGAAAGGTGTGTCATTTACCCATAGAGATTGAACATAGGGCACTCTAGGTAATCAAGCAATGCAATTTAGATCTGAATTTAGTTGGTGGTGGTCGGACCCGGATAGATGTGTTAATATAGTAATTTTATCGTTGAAGTGTGTAGTGTGTATAGTGGTTAACCTAAATTGAGCCTAACCATCTCTTTACAAATTTTTTTTTTTTACCTGACCTACTTGATTTTATCTTGGTCACTTTTAGGCCTAGGGTCAAACTTAGGGAAGTGGGGATAGAAGTCAAGTTTCTACGCCTTTCCTACAATGAATCTCTTCCGTTCGTTTATTGTGTTTTTGGTATTTTTCTATTTAGATTTTTTTCTGATAATTCTTGCCCTTGAGGCACACCCCCAAAATTAGGTTCTTGGCTTTGAGCCAAATCAGGGTTCCAAAAATGGGTCGTGCTATTCGCAAGGTGGAGTACCTGCAAGTCAAGGATTATCTTTTCTCTTTTATATATATTTTTTATCTTTTTACTGGCATGCAAGAGAAATAGAAATAAAGTAAATATAGTATAGATATATATGTATATACTATATATGTATAAAGGGGTGGGGGTGGAGGCGGAGATGGAGTGTAGCACGGTGTCGAGTCGGTCGTCGTCTAGAAAGATGCAACCAACAGGACGAAGTACCGCGTGTAAGGTGGACTGGTGGAAGATGAATGCGAACACGCTTTTGTATGTGTGTATCAGGGAATATCAGCAACTGGTGCAGATATTCCCGCAATACCACGTATGGTAAGTAATGTGAAAAAAAATATATATATGTATATATGGTTATAAATATATAGGTATATATGTAGTTATATGTATATATATATGTATATATGTATATATATATATCTATATATATAGGTATGTAAATATATGTATAGATAGATATATGTATATGTATATGTATGTATATATAACTATATAGATGTATATATATACATGTATGTATATGTATATAGTAATATATGTATATATAGATATATGTAGCTAGATATGTATATATATGTATATATAGTTATATAGATATATATGTATATATGTATGTATATTTATATATATATATATATGTATAAGTAGGTGTGTATATATGTATATATATGTATATATATATATATATATGTATGTATCTGTATACGAATATATGTATATATATATATATGTATGTATCTGTATACGAATATATGTATATATGTAAGTATATATGTGTGTGTATATATATATATATAAGTATATAGATATATATATATAGACTAATACATAGTTATATAAGTACTAATATATGTATAGATATATATATATATATGTATATAAGTATATGTATATATGTAAATATATATGTATATATATATATATATAAGTATATAGATATATGTATATATATATATATATGTATGTATACTAATACTTAGTTATATAAATACTACTATATATATAGATATAAGTATATATATAGATATGTATATATATCAATATATATATGTATACGTATATATATATATATATATGTATATAATAGTGTATAGGTGTGTGTGTGTATGAAAGTGTGAGTGTGTAAGTGTCGATAAAGAGAGCGAGAGAGTGCTGTGAGGGAGAGAGAGAGAGAGGGTGCTGCTAGAGTGAAAAGAGAGGCGTTTAAGTCGTCTGCAGCAGTGGGGATCGACGTCTGTGTCCACGCCCGGATGCGCAGGCTCATAGGCGCGCTAAGAGGCGCGCACACGCAGGGGAGTGGGCGCGGAGGAAGGAACGCAGCGCCCCGCGCTGCATGAAGGTCTGGAGCGGGTGCTGGCAGGCATACGCGGGTGAAGGCAGCGGGCGGGAGTAGGCATTGGCAGAGGACCGCATGCAGACACGCGGGCGAAGGCCGGTTGCGGCGCGCCGGGTGACCTGATAAGTGAGAAACTCACCGATCACCCCACTGTAGCCACAGTGTTCCGCAGAAACGCGTGAACAGTGGCTACAGTGGCCGGGCGAGCCGCGCAATCGCTTGCTGCAGGTGCTGTGAGTGCGGACGGCTCAGCGTGCGTGTGGAAGAGTGGCTCTGGCTGCTGGCTTGCGGGCGGGACTTTACGACGGAGTGCGCGGAGAGGGCTGGGTCGTGGGTGAAGGAGCGCGACAGGGCGTGTGGTGGCCTGTGGGGGTTGGCTAGTGTGCACGGTGAAGCTTGGCCGGCCGCTGCAGGGGTGCGCGGTGGCCGGTTGCGGGCGGAAAGGTGAGTGCAATGAGAAGAAGTGGGAGGCGAGGGTGCCTACAGGTGCGTGCTGGAGGCGAGGGCGGCCTGTAGGTGTGCACGGAAAGGGCTGGGTGGCTGCTGCTGCAGCTGCGTGCGGAGCTTTGAGCTTCAAGCTTGAAGCTCCTGCTCCAATGGCTAAAGTGGCTTGAGCGTTGAAACAGGGAATACCACCACGCTCACTAGCTCTTTGATGAGCTCGGCGGTGGTGGTCTCACTGTGGTGGGTGTGCACCACAGTGAAGGACTCCTGCCCGCAAAGTGGCTCCTCAGAGGAGGAGGTCCTGCGTATGGAGGGAGAGGGGAGGGAACGGCCTGGAAGGAGAAGAGCTGCTGTGTTGTGTGGGTTTTTTTTTGTGTGGAGGACCAGGCCCTTTGCAAAGAAGGAGCTGTGTTCTTTTTAAAGAAGAGGAAAGCATGCACAACCATGCCCTGGCTGTGCATAGCTTGCATGCGGCTGCAGGGAGTGGCGAGCAAGGAATGGCTGAGTCAGGACAAGGTGCGAAGAAGAAGAACCATTCCTTGCAGCCGCGGGAAGAATTCCAAGTCAAATAAAAATTAAAAAAATAAAAGATGGTGAATTTTTCAAAGCAGCACTTGAGGAATACGTGAATTGCGAGGCCATTTTATTTACTCTCCTCCCCTCTCAATTAAATAAATGCATGCATGTATTTTTACAAATGCGACTATGGAAACCTAATATGCACTGGTAATGCTAGGAAATAACACAAGACGGCACAATTGCAGGTGTATTTTTGCGGTGCAATCATACCCCCATGCCTATCTTTTACTAGTCCCTAGCAAAACATTTTTTTTGTTGTATTTAGAAATGATCTTTAGCTGAAGATTTTCTCCTGAGGCAACATAAGTGTGTTTATTGTTGGATATTGTGAGAACCAATTGTAGAGAAGACTACCAGTACTTTAAGTCTCGCATGACATAGATCATCTCTCGACTAACCAAGATTCTTGATATTTAAACCTTAAGTACGATTTCCAAAACCTAGGAGGTTTTTGCCGTACTCGAGATCTCAAGAGGTTATGGCTTGTGCTTAGTGAAGGATCAAGACTGACCAGATGAACATTAAGACTCAAGCCCAGGGTTTCACGAATTTTTAAGTAAAGGTTGGTCCCAGTTTCAGCTCGTGTCTTCGGATTGACCCTTAAAAAGATGATGGAAAACTCAACTCCCATTTTCTGACATTTGTGGCTTAAAGAAGACAGGGTATTTGCTACATGCCCTGAAGAACTTCTTGTAGGGCAAAAACTTTACAAACATTTGTGAGATATACTGACTTATTTGCATCTTTTTTTATTTTTATTTTTTTGAACACGTGTCAGTATATCTCTTACAACATTATTTGGAGGAGCACACTTTTTTCTTTTTGGTGGGAGAGTTCCTTTTTGGTGGAAAGAGTCTCTCCTAGACACAAGACTTAAGCTTGGGATAAAAAGTCTACCTGCGTGCACAAGTAAGGACTCCACCTTCCCTAATGAACACTAGGGTTGGATCTTATGTTCACCTGGTCTTTCCTGATATGTATAGTGTGAACCAAGATTACTTAGGCTCTCAAGTAGAAGCAAACCAACGGATCCTGTACTGGTGTCTCAGGTACAAGAATACGTCCTTAGTCAGGAGAGATTCCGATCTAACTTGTCAATGCTCAAGTGAATTAAGCCGAGCTTGAGCGAATCAAGCTTCTGTGGCCTGGAAAGTCTTCAAAACAGTGGTTGAATATCCATAAACACTTATTGTATTTTTGTTTCAGCCTTCAGATCATTACTAAACACTATATATATATATATATTTTTCTTTTTCTTTTTCTTACATATTTATAAATAGGTGGAAATTGCATGATACCATAAAATACCCAGATCCTATGGATGCCTATCCACCCCCCCATGCCAAACAATGCTATGTCCTCTTATGCATGCAGGGAAGGGTAGAGGAAGGACGAAAGATTGGGTAACGAGAGCTGAGGTGCAGGGTATACAGCAGGGTGGAAGGGTGGGTAGATGGTGGGTGGTGAAGTGAAAAGTGAAGTGATCATGATAGTGGCGTGAAAAGTGATGGTGGATGGTGAAAGGTCTGGCATTTCATGGGACGAGAGTGTCCCAGGAGGATCAGAAAATAAGTCAGGAGGAAGAAATTGGCCCTCAGATTAGCCAAGAAGAGGGGCTTTTTGGATAGATGGATCCAAAAAGGAATATCCCCAGTGAGTAGGATGTGGGTTCAAGGTCCCAGTGTGGAGTTGCAAATCCGCTTGATTTGGCGGGAAAGAAAGGGCTATCTGGTCTTCAAGAGTGTGGACCGGTAGTGAGTAGCCAGGATATGACTCAGACCACGAGGTATGGGAAGCGGAAAAAACCTCGTCAGAAGTCTGGCCAGGAGAAGGTACGAAACAAGGGAGGGATGGGGGAATGTCACAATATGTGTTGGTCAGGCAATCATCAGTGTTTACAGGTAATCTGCAACAGTCAGAATAGGTCCCAATTAGTCCGATACATGCGCTGACGGCCATGTCCTCGTCAGACGTGTCATCCTCGATGCAATTGCAATCAAAGTTCTTGGCTGCCTTGAAGATGTTAAGCTTGACCTTTTCAGATCCAATGGCAATCTCGATACAGCCCGACTCGCAATCGATATGGGCAGGGCCTGTGGCCAAGAAAGGTCGACCAAGGATGATCGGACAATCAGAAAGTGAACTACTAACTTCCATATCTAAAACAAGAAAGTCAACAGGAAAACAGAGACTGTTGACCCTAACCACCACGTCTTCCACCACACCCTTTGGGATTTTGACAGAACGATCTGCCAACTATAATGTGATAGGGGTGGGTTTCAGATTTCCCAAGGAAAAATTTTCAAGCATGATGGTTGGTATAAGATTGATGGAAGATCCTAGATCAAGCAGGGCACGGTTAAAATTGCAACCTTGGATGCCATAGGAAATAAGTGGTGTGCCCGGATCTTTCTGCTTCGGTGGTAGATTTGACAGTATAGCACAACTCGCATGAGGCGAGAGAACCACCGGATTCTTAGTTTTCTTTGACTGTTGCCTGGGTGTTGTGTAGTCTTTGAAAAATCATGCGACAGTAGGTATGTGGTCAATAGCCTCGAGCAGGGGTACCTTGATTTCTACATCCCTGAACAAATTACGCAAGTTATCAAAGGCATATGTATCTTTCTTCTTGCCTTTTGGCTCCCTCAGTAGAGCCTTAGGGAATGGAACTTATTCTACCACCAATTTGGGTGTATCATCCTCTCACGAATGTGGCGCGCATCCCGAATGAGAGGGTGATGAAGAAGACGGGCCAGGATCAGGTCGAGGCGGATCGACGGTCTGCTTACAGCTCCTCATCGTGATAGCATTGGACGATGCGGGTCCAGTTGGATCATACGGTGGAGGAGGGTTCGCAATGGGGACATAAGAGTGAGGTGCTGTAGCGGGATTAGCCTGAAATCCCGGAGGAATGCTCGGAGCCTACAGAATAGGATGATCCTGTCCCTGAGAAGGTTGTACTTGTGGTTGAGGACCATGGGGTACGAAATTTCGCAAGTTTGGAACAGATTGGGCGGGAAGAGTGCCCTGAGATCGAGTCGCCATGCGTAGTTGACTGATCTCAACATTCTGCTGCACCAATTGGTGCTGAAGAGAGGTCATGTTCTCTTCATGGCGCTTTGACATTTTCGTCATCATTCACATCAATTTATCAAGAGGACTTGATGCGTGTTCGATTTGCAGTACGCAAGGGCCTGATGGTGGATTAGCCATAGGATTAGACTAGGCCCTTCGGATGACGGGTGCGAACGGTCGCATTGGTCCACCCATGGGGTTTTGGCGCTGCGGGTTGTTGGACCATGTGAAGTTTGGCTGATTTCGCCACCCTGGGTTATAAGTGGCAGAGAACGGGTTGTTCCCCAGGGCACAAGTGCCTTCTATGCCAGAAGACGCATCCGCATGAAAATATGCGTCTGAGCACACGGAGGCTTGGTCCTCCGTGTCGAAAAACTGGCTTGCAGAAGCCAGATCCACATGACTTACCGAGTCGCTCGGCGCGACACTCGATAAGGAAGGTCTTACGGGTTTCTCGGGATAAGCCTGGTGTTGGAAGAATTTGGATTGTGATGAAGTGGTGAGGTGGGGGTGTTTGCCATAGAACGGGCGGGGTTGGCCACAAGCTCGTCCAGCTTCTTGTGCACGATGGAGACTTCATCCAATTTCTGTGCGATAAGGCTAAGATCTGTGGATGAATGGGAGGGTCCCGTGTCAACTTCGTGGATATTTCGAGGCAGGATGGTACGATTAAAGGCGAAAATGGAGGCATTGTTCATCGAGTTTTCGCTCATATTTTCAAACAATTGGAATGCTCCATTCTCGTCTTTATTATGAAATTCCCTCTGCAGGAAGCGTCTGCAATTTGCTTCAAAGTCTCATTTAGCCCATAGTAGAAAATCTAGGCTATATGCCACTTAGGCAGACCGTGGTGTGGACACTTCCTGAGGAGGTCATTATATCTCTCCCATGCCTCAAGAAATTGTTCACCGTTTTGTTGCGTAAATGAGGTCATAGCATGGTGAAGTGCATTGGTTCTCCTAATTGGGAAGAACTTGAGAAACGCTGTTCGCATCTCTTCCCAAGAGCGGATGGTTCTCCCAAGGGTGCATAACCACTGGACACTTTATCCCGCAATGAAAATGGGAACATTTTCATGAGGGCAATAGGTAACCCGATATTTCTAGGTTTAACAGTTTCAGCCAATCGGGTTAGGTCTTCCAAGTGGAGAAAAGGATCTTCAGTTGCAAGACCATGGAAGTGAAAATTAATTAGGCCAATTAATTTTCACTTCCATGGTCTTGCAACTGAAGATCCTTTTCGTTTTAATTCAAAGTCTTCCCCGCCCATGGGGACCCAAATTTGTCCTATGGTCTCTGTAGCAGCGGGATTCTAATAGGAGCTAAGAGACCTAGGCTCCTCCCGTTCGGAAGGGTTCTGCATTTCCTCCAATGTCTCCCTAATGGCTTCAATTTGCTCATTATACATTTTCATTTGGGCTTGGAGGCAAGTTATGGAATCTAAGGCTCCACCACCTGGTGGGTTCTGAGGGTGGTTTCCTCCCTCAGGATTTGGGGGTGGGCGTGCAGCCATATTTGTGGAGGAGGAGGACGATTCGGCTTCTTTTCTAAATTTATCAGGCAATTCAAACAGTTCAGGATTTTGTGACCTCCTCCCAAACATGCACTACCGCAGGAAGAATTGGGGGGATAAGAAGGGAAAAGAGATGAGAGAAATGACGCCGCAAAGGTACACTTGATGACAAATCAATTCAATCAAATTCCTAACCTCTACAGTGTGCCATTAGACCTAAAGATCTAAGTTACCTACTATCACGAACTACGGAATTGAATGCGAGCACCGCGGAACCATTGGGCCAGATTGAAAGGCCATTTGCCCCAGTCTTAGACACCCAATAGCACACGGGAACCCTCACCAGCACGTAGGCATTACACGCAGGTAGATAGACCTCCAATCCTTAATAAGGGTCAAGTTACTGCCAATTTTAGTTAGAGGCTTAGGATCAAGTGCTTTTGGAATGTGAAGGGCATTGTTTATGGGTAATGCCCAAGTGATTGATTTTAAGAGTGTGTAAAACAAGCATGCAACGGGGAAATCTCCCCGAATTGAAGTTTTAATTGGTGAATGGTTTTTAGAGTTCAGCCTTAAGTAGTATAGATTTTAGGATTTCGCTGAATTACCAATTCAACCAATCTCTGGGTTTTTGAAAGAATATAGGTTTTCTTCTAAGCCCAACAAACCCTTCTTCAATGTCAATTGGTTAATGCATGCTAAAATGCAATAGGCTTCCCTAAATGGAGATTTCTATGTGTGGATGCACGAATCCGTTTTAGATTAGTGTGAAAGGGAGCCAAAGCACTTCATTTCAAGTGCTCCCAATCACCAAAAATGATGTCCACACACAAGGCTCAACCAAAAGATAAAGAAACTCAAATTGTTGGTGTTGAAATATTCGGGATCGAATCTTAGGCAAGTTGAAAAGTCGTGGTGGGGTTGGAATCAACTCAATTCCAAGTCTCCCCACCAAAAATGTGATCCCGAATTTGCAGATAAGTGAGGCAAAGAAGGGTGCAATCAATCTTTTTATGTTTGCCTCAAAGAATACTTCACACGGCAAAAAATTCAAGAATCAAGATTCTTGGATTTTCGCTATGCGAAGTAAGGCGGGAAATCTCGGGTCGGTGGGAGTAAAGGCAATCAATCAAACAAGTGAATTTTAATCCACTTGCCCCAAGAGATCCCAAGAAGTTTTTCTAGTTTTTAGTTTTTTTAGTTTTATTAAGGTGACAAGTTAACCTAGGTTGCTAAGAAAGAAAGACCTACTTGTGCAGCAATGTGTGCGGAGCTCCAATGCAGTGTCAGCATCTTCACGCTCTCGTTCCTGCCTTGGATCTGCCCACATCTCTGACTTCGTCTGCCTGCCTTCTCCTTGCAACAGGTTTACCTGCACACCAAAAACAGAGACACCCGTGAAGAGAGAAGAGAAAAAATGAAAGGAATGGAATAGAAACTTACTTGAAGGCACACTTCCCCGGCAACGGCGCCAGAAAAGATGGTGGTCGGACCCGGATAGGTGTGTTAATATGGTAATTTTATCGTTGAAGTGTGTATAGTGGTTAACCTAAATCGAGCCTAACCATCTCTTTACAATTTTTTTTTTTACCTGGCCTACTTGATTTATCTTGGTCACTTTTAGGCCCAGGGTCTAACTCAGGGAGTGGGGTTAGAAGTCAAGTTTCTACTCCTTTCCTGTAACGAATCTCTTTCGTTCGTTTGTTGTGTTTTTGGTGTTTTTCTATTTAGATTTTTTTCTGATAATTCTTGTCCTTGAGGCACACCCTCAAAATTAGGTTCTTGGCTTTGAGCCAAATCAGGGTTCCAAAATGGGTCTTGCTATTCGCAAGACGAAGTACCTGCAAGTCAAGGATTATCTTTTCTCTTTTATATATTTTTGTTATCTTTTTACTGGCATGCAGGAGAAATAGAAATAAAGTAAATATAGTATAGATATATATGTATATACTATATATGTATAAAGGGGTGGGGGTGGAGGCAGAGATAGAGTGATGTAAACACATTTACACTACTTAAAATGTCTATTTATGCATGTTCTTAAGCATAGGATTGCATTTCATGATATAAATATTGCATAACATGCATCATCTTGCATTTAGAGTAGTTTGAATAAAATGGAGGTTAATTGTCTCCTTTTATGTGCTTGGACATGGCAAACATTTTGTCGGAACCTCGGATCAAAGATCCAACCGTATGGATGTGATCAGGGCGACGATTGGAGTTCAACGACTCCAAGATCGCCCTAATCAGGCATCCGTAGCATCAGAGAGTGACCGGGGAACCCTAGAAGATCAAGGGCTAGGGTGGTGAAAATCTGCACTTCAGATGACAAATCCGATTGCACAGATGAATTCGGATCGACGATCGCAGCCCAACGACACAAAAATCGAGTCAATCCGACATCCGTGGCACCATCTACAACTTCCAGAAGATGGACGGCCAAGATAGCGCCATGTGGTGCCATCTCAGCCACCCAAACGACTGCTTGCATCTTGTGAAGGCCCCACGCCCGATCGCTCTCCGTCGTTGGATCTTAATCCAACGGCTGTGGGCGCTCGCGCTTAAAAGCGTCCGGTCGACCATCCGCGCCCCATAGCGCAGTGGTCGAGCGCGCTTTCGTGAGAGCCGGGCACGAGTTCTAGCCGTGGGGAGGAGCGGCAGGCATGGGCGATTGGGCGCGGGTGGAGCGTCAGATGGAGATCGGACGGCCGTGCGCGCTCGATAGCATCAGCGCGTGATTGAACACGCAATCAGACGCGCGGGCGGGCGGAGACGCATCTTAAGTCGTTCGATCTCGTGATCGGACAACTAAAAAGCGGCGAACGTGCGCAAGCAGTTGAGCGTGCGAGCAGGCGAGGAGGCACGCGCGAGCCGCCCACGACTCCCATGTTTAGGGCTTTAGTGACGGATTTATCCTTCACTAAAGACCCCTCTTTTATTATTTTGAAGTTGTAATGTCCATTTTGCCCCCACTCCTTGCAACTATAAAAGGAGACCCCCTCCATACGAAATTCTCATCCCTTCTTTCTCCTCTCTACCCCTCCAAAGCTCAAGAGAAGCTTGTCCCACACCCGCGATGCTTCTTGCGAGATAAAGTCCAATTTTCGTTCCCCTTCGAAAGTGGATCCCACGACGACGATGGCGTGCTACTTCGTTCCCGTTCTTCTGCTTCGTCCTCCTTCGTCCTTCTTCGTTCTCCTTCGTCTAGGCGTCGTCCCGTCCGGCTCGTCCTCCAAGCAATCGTCGAGGAGGATAACTTCTCTCTCCCATTCTTATTTACAGCTTTTCTAGTGTAGAATTTTCCTGCTTTATAGTGTAATTGATTTTCCACTTTCTAGTGTAACTTTTATTTAGTTTGATTATATAAACAATTGAAATATTGAATGCATGTTCTCTTTCTCTCTCTCTCTTTCTTTTAGTCTGATAGCTCCATTGTAATTATATCACCTTGCTTATCAAAAATCCTAAAAAAAATATAATTGCGAATATAGATCAACGTAGCCTCCCTGTGTTCGACTCGGAATTCTTTTCGGTATAAATTTTATTTGTTGAACACGAATTCTTCGCTTTCGAACTACAACGACAGGTTTTCTAAAACCAAACACGTAAGCGTAGCGATTCGCAAAAAACGGTTCAACATTTTGGCGCCGTTGCCGGGGAGGCAACGATTTCCGATCTTTCCTTTGCATTTCTTGCACTTTATTTGTTTTCTAACTAGCTTTCTCTTGTGTCCATTGTTTTGCAGAGACCTCCATCAAGGAATCAACAAGCGGTAGACTAGAGTAAAGTGCAGTTGAAGACAACTGTAAGTGCTCCCCCATTCTTTCCCCCTCCATAGATTTTATTCGCCACATTAAATCCAAATCCCAATTAACCTACGTGTTTGCATAAATCTTAGGAATAGTTTGGTTGTTTGGATTTTCACTCACATTCATTCCACCCTCATTCATAAAAAAATAACAAAACGATAGTCTTGTGGGGGTAATTTCCAACAAACACACAACAAACACCTACATTCAAGGCACTTGATCAACTCGATTTGTTTTCTACTCAACCGGGTTCTGATCTGTGGAACCGGTACACACAAGGCAACACATAACAGAGTAGAAATTATTCTAGGTTAACCATTTTTTTTTTGAGTGCCTAACTTAGTGGTGCATTTGTGGCCAATTGTTTGAGTTGTTTGGTCCGCACCACTTTATTTTAAAACCAACTCATCAAGTAGCTCCTCCTTAGGGTTTTCAATCTAGGTATATTCCAGGCACTCCACTTTCTTTCTGATTTTAAAGGAAAACAATCTTCACTCGTGTTTTACAACTTGGTTTCCCTAGAAACTTGATTGCAATTCACCTAATTTGAAACCCTAAAAGCTACTTAAGCAAGATTTGAACACTAAAATTCACACATTATCAATAATCTTGCTTGAAAATCCTGGTTGTGCACCACACACAAGTCAATCAATCATTAAGGGCACAACCCATTGTAAGGGCCCATCACATTCCATAAGCACCACAATCCCAGGCCTTAATAAAATTGAGTAGACATTGGCCTTAAGGTTTGGTTCGCTCTTCAGGGCCTAGTCTGAGATTATTTTTGATTAACCTACTTATACTAATTAATCTGATGTCTAGCTAGGGGAGTAGCATCAAACGACCGCAGCTGGGGGGTACACTAGGAACCGGAGGCGAAAGCCAAAGGAAGAACCTTCTCCCCAGTCCCTCCTTCTAACTGGTTGGATTAAACAGACGTAAGTAGAGTAAATCACTTACAGTCTTAAGGCTGGTTTTGGGAGTCAGTAGATCCTTAGGCTACCCCACTTAAGGACAGCCTTGTTTTGTTGTGCTGCAGGGTCCCTATCCCCAGTCCTTCCGACCTTCTCCTAGTTTATGCTAGGAAGACGGTCATTGAATCCCCGATTGGAAGGACCGTTAGAACATTCTAGGAGGCGCAAGTTAGATTTTGGTCAATTTGATCCCATGGCCGAACAACAGCCTCCTCTGCTTGAAAATCCACATGAAGAATTTCGAAGGCAGCTGGAACAAATGCAGAGAATGCAGGAATGGTTCCAGAGAATGCAGGGCGCTCAGCCCTTGAAGGATTTTTATGATCCTTCAAATTACGGGGAACGTCCCGGCGTCCATATTCCAGCCGGTGACATAGAAATCAAGCCCCAGGTGTTAAGCCTGATTAAACATTATCATGGGCTTGGCTCCGAAGATCCGTTTCAGCACTTGGAAGATTTGACCACTTTGGTCCAGACCACCAAGGCTCGAAACGTTAACGAGGAGCAAATGATCATGAGGCTCTTCCCCCACTCTCTTAGGGATAAAGCTGCACATTGGTATAGGACAATAGGAAGACCAATTACAACTTGGAATGAGTTGAAATTGGCCTTTCTGAAGAAATTCTTCCCAGTTGGTCGTACTAATGCTTTGAGACGGGCAATCACTACCTTTACCCAGCGGCCGGGAGAGCAGTTTCATGTGGCCTAGGAGCGATTCCAGGACTTATTGCGGAGGTGTCCACACCACGAGGTGCCGAAATGGCAACTCGTGCAGATCTTCTATCATGGGTTGAATGAGCAACCCAGAAACCATGTGGATGCTTCTTGCGGAGGCAATTTCCACAATAAAGATGCAGATAGTGCACATGATTTATTTGAGGAAATGAGTGAGAATTCAATTAATCATGCCTCCATGGATACTTTTAACCGGTCCCAGCAACCCAGATCAAATGTCAATGAAGTCCATGACTCTCATTCATTTGATATGGAATTGATTTGTAATAAACTTGATAAGGTCGACTTGGTTGCTAAATGAATGGAAGAGTGGATGGCTGGCAATTCTATGAACAACTCTCAATCCACTCAATCCCAAAATTCGGGATTCCATTCCTCATGAGCTCCTTCTGGACGGGAGTTTGTGAATCAACTTGATGCGACTCAACCTATGAGTCAGCATTTTTTGGAACCCCATGGGTTCCCAACTGGGGCCTTTGATCCCAGTTTTTCTGATCCTTCCCTTTCTTTCTCTCCATCCTCACCCTATGAGGATGTCTGTGCTGTACAAGAGAATGTTAGATCCAACCCCTACTCGAATTCCTATAATCTAGGTTGGAGAAACCACCCTAACTTCTCTTGGAAAAATCTGGGGCAACAGACCCAATTCCGACCCAGCAACTACGCTCCGCAATGACCAATGGGTCAGGGTCAAGTATATACTCAGTTACCTCCGAATCAGGTCAATCAGCCAGCTTGGAATGCCCGTCAACCCGTAGGGCAGGCTGATTTGAACTGTCAAATGGTAGAGATGCAAGGATCTATGCTCCAGCTTATGCAGCAAATGAAAAACTCGCTGGACAACTTGCAATCCGGGCTCATTGCTAACTCTCGTCAACCCGGATCTCTACCATCCCAACCCGTACCCAACCCGCGAAACATTATAAATTCGGGCAATCAAGCCCAAGGGTACGGAAATCAAAGGGACCCACACGCACATGCTCAGGTGGTTGAGTAGGGTTCCTCATCTTCTTCTACTAATCAACAATTCATGGTCAATCATGCCCCTCCAATCTTTCCTAACCCTCCCCAAGACCCAAATTCTTACGCTTCTGCAAATTTTGTCACTTTGAGGAGTGGTAAGAAGACTCAGGATCCACAACCACACTATTTTGATCTTTTGAATCATGAAGAATCTAAGGAGAGAGAGGAGAATTCTAGAGGAGAAATCAAGGCTCAGGAACCTGATTCCAAAAATCTGACTCATGTTCCTTTTCCTGAAGCCTTAGCCAAAGCAAAGAAGAAGAAGTCTGTTGATAGCAATGAGGAGCTTATGAATTTATTTAAGAATGTTGAGATCAATATTCCGCTCCTTGATGCTATCAAGCACATACCGGCTTATGCAAAATTTTTAAAGGAATTATGTACACAAAAGCGTAAGTCGAGAGAATCTGTTCCGAGGAAGGTGGTACTCTCCGAGCAGGCTAGCTCTGTTATCCTGCACTACCTCCCTCAGAAAAAGAGAGATCCTGGTGCTCCTTTGATTTCTTGCGTTATCGGAGATTACACATTTGATAGAGCACTTTTGGATCTCGGTGCATCCATCAACCTAATTCCGACTTCTCTCTACGAGAAGTTTGGGTTAGGTGAACTTCGGCCAACTTCAGTAACGCTACAGTTAGCGGACCGTTCGGTCACAAACCCGCGAGGCATTATTGAAGATGTTATAGTTAAGGTCAAGGATTTCTATTTTCCTGTAGATTTCCTTGTCCTTGACATGGATGTACCAGATAATCTGAGGAACACGCCCATCATTCTAGGGCGTCCGTTCCTGGCTACCGCAAAGGCCAACATTAATTGTGAAAGCAGTAGCATGGAAATCGCCTTTGGGGGCCAACGAATGAAATTGGATATTTTTAAGGCGATCAACAAATTTGAGGATTGTGGATTTATTGAGGAACTTGATGAGGATAATGTTAATATTGAAACTTGTTTGACAGTTTCTTCAATTGAAAGTTCCTCTTTGGTTGATGAATTTGACCCGTAACCCTCTGACCTGACATCTTCGGAAGAGGTTACTGATTTTGTTTACTCAAAACCTCTTCCTCTTGTTGAATCTTTAGCATCTACCCTACCATCAATCATTACCCCACCCTAGCTTGAATTGAAATCATTGCCCGAGAATTTAAAATATCAATTTTTAGGACCGCAGAATACGCTCCCTGTGATTATTAGTGCTAAATTGACAAAGGAGCAAGAGATTAAATTGATTAAGGTCCTAAAGGAACATAAGGAGGCAATTGGTTGGACCATTCATGACCTCAGGGGGATCGAACCATCTTACTGTAATCATAGAATATTTTTGGAAGATGGATCCCGCCCTTCTCGCCAGATGCAGAGGAGATTGAATCCAAATATGCGAGAAGTGGTCAAAAAGGAAATCATCAAGTGGCTCGATGCAGGAATTATTTATCCAATCTCTGACAGTCCCTGGGTAAGTCCCGTTTAGATTGTTCCAAAGAAAGCCAAGATTACTGTTGTGACTAACGAGAGAGGAGAATCTGTCACAACTCATTCAACTTCCTGTTGGAGAGTTTGTATTGATTACAGGAAGCTGAACACAGCCACTAAAAAGGATCATTTTCCCTTGCCATTCATTGATCAAATCTTGGAAAAATTAGCTGGGCAGAAGTACTTCTGTTTTCTTGATGGCTACTCAGGATACAACCAAGTTCCTATCCATCCCGAGGATCAGGAAAAAACTACTTTCACCTGTCCCTATGGAACCTTTGCTTTTCGTAGGATGCCTTTTGGGTTATGCAATGCACTTGCGACTTTTCAAAGGTGTATGCTAGCCATATTTTCCGACATCGTGGGAGAGTTTATGGAAGTCTTCATGGATGATTTCTCTATTTTCGGAGAATCATTTGACTCTTGTTTGGCTAATTTAGAAATGATTCTTAAGCGATGTATCAAGACACGACTGGTCCTTAGCTGGGAAAAGAGTCATTTCATGACCCAAGAAGGCATAGTTTTGGGTCATGTAATCTCTGAACGGGGAATTGAAGTGGACAAAGCTAAGGTTGATGCTATCGCTAAACTTCCTCCTCCCACATCTGTTAAACAAATCAGATCATTTCTAGGCCATGTGGGATTTTATAGAAGATTCATCAAGGATTTCTCGAAGGTTGCTCGTCCTTTGAGCAATCTTCTTACCAAAGAAACGCCGTTTGTTTTTGACGAATCATGCCGAAAGGCATTTGATTTTCTGAAAACGGCAGTCACCTGTGCTCCAATTTTGCAACCACCAATTTGGACAGCCCCTTTTGAGATCATGACCGATGCTTCTGATTACGCGGTCGGGGCTATCCTGGGTCAGAAAATTGACCGAAAGCCCTCTGTCATTTACTACGCTAGTAAAACTCTGGATGAAGCCCAGAGGAATTACACTGTTACTGAAAAGGAATTACTAGCTGTAGTATTTGCGTTGGAAAAATTCAGGGCTTATCTCTTGGGGTCTCATGTTATTGTTTATACCGACCACTCGGCCTTGAGACATCTCTTGGCTAAAAAGGATGCTAAACCCCGGCTTATTCATTGGATTCTTCTTCTTCAAGAATTTGATCTTGAAATCAAGGATAAAGCCAGGGTGCAAAATGTGGTAGTGGATCATTTGTCGAGACTCCTAGGTGATTCTTCTTGTCCGGACATTCCGATTGCTGACACTTTTCCGGACGAAACCATTCTTACACTTTTAGGTGTCCACACCCCATGGTTTGCTGACATTGTTAACTATTTGGTCGTTGGTCAAATCCCCCAGGATTGGACCAAGCAACAACGGGATAGACTCAAATTTGAGGCCAAATACTACTTTTTGGGAGGACCTTGAACTGTATCGCATCAGCTCTGATCAGATTATTTGCCGATGCATACCGGAGAATGAATTCAACAATATACTCGAGTTCTGCCATGCATCTGGGTGTGGTGGACATTTCTCCGGGAGAAAGACAGCTACAAAAATCTTGCAATCTGGCTTCTGTTGGCTGTCTTTATTCAAGGATGCCTAGGACTTCTCAAGGTCATGTTCTCGATGTCAGTCACTCGGGAACATAACTAAGAGAGACATGATGCCCCTAAACCCTATTCTTCCTATAGAAATTTTCGATGTCTGGGGCATCGATTTCATGGGACCCTTTATCCCTTCATTTGGACACCAGTACGTTCTTGTTGCTGTTGATTATGTGTCCAAATGGATTGAGGCAATTCCCACCCGAACCAATGACCACAAGGTGGTCATCAATTTTGTCAAGAAAAATATCTTCAGTAGGTTCGGGATTCCGAGGGCTATCATCAGTGATGGTGGCACTCATTTTACTAATGCCCAATTCTGGAATTTATTGGCCAAATACGGGGTTAACCATCGAATTTCCATACCTTACCATCCCCAAACGAATGGACAAGCTGAGCTCTCCAATCGAGAGATCAAGAACATTCTGCAAAAAACGGTTAGGCCTGATCGCAAGGATTGGACTCAAAAGCTTGAGGACGCTCTTTGGGCCTACTGTACGGCATATAAAACGCCCATCGGCATTCTCCATTCCATTTGGTGTATGGAAAGGCATGCCATCTACCCGTAGAGATTGAACACAGGGCATTCTGGGCAATCAAACAATGCAATTTAGATCTGAATCTAGCTGGAAAGACTAGGAAACTCCAACTATCTGAGTTGGAGGAGCTTAGAAATGATGCTTATGAGAATGCCAAGATCTACAAGGCTCGGACCAAAGCTCTACATGATCAATTGATTTCCCGCAAGAGCTTTGAGCCAAACCAGAAGGTTTGGTTATTTGATTCTAAACTTAAGCTCTTTCCTGGTAAACTTAGATCTAAATGGAATGGCCCATTCATAATTGATCAGATTTTTCCTAATGGTGCCGTTCAGATTTCTGACCCAAAGACGGGTAACACCTTTAAAGTCAATGGTCAACGTTTGAAGCCTGTTGTTGACCGTAATCTTCCAGAACCCGTCTCAGACTTTGTTGCTCTAGCCATTCTGTGACTTCTTTGGCTGGACTTCGCCTAGCTGACGGCATTAAACTCAGCAGTTATACATACGACACAAGGCTGATACGAGCTTCATATCCAGGTGACATCTTTCATATTCTACCCTTTCTTTCATGTCTCTTTTTCAATGAGGACATTGCATAAGCTAGGCATGGGGGGGTGGATTCATTCTTGAATTATTTCGTCAGCTTTGTGAAATCCATATAAATTGTCTCTCTTCTTATTTAAAAAAAAAAAAAATTAGGAAGGATTAGTTGGACATTAGGACTTTTCAATCCTAAGAAATTTTACATTAGGATCTGAACACAAAGACCCCTCAGGTCTTTAGACTCAATTAGCCTGTGTATCCACTAAAATGTGGATTTGTTTTTGAGTCCTCGCCATCTTAATTCTATTATAATTGGAATAAATAAGTTTGGGTGATAAGTACACGACTTATCAACCCGCCCTCTGATTTGAGGAAATTTTGAGTTTTAAGCATCTACACACTTTCTTTGCACTGACTCGTTGTTCGGCGATTCTAACGGAAATTGGGTAGCTAATGAACCTTCTAGGGTGATATGGCTGGCAAGTTATCGTGGGTAACAGCCCATAGGTAGGTTGTCCAGAGCCCAGTCACTGGACCTTTCTTAGTTTGCTGCCTTTAGGTAAATCTTAGACTAGGGAAGCCACCTACTTAAAAAAAAAAAAGGAGAAAAGAACAAAAAGAAATAAGCCACACTTCGCCTTACGAGTATGGCTGGCAGTTGTCGACGGTAACAGCTCATCGACTGGTTGTCCAGAACCCAGCTCAGAAAATGCACTAAAAATTCCCAAAACACTTAGGAAGAAACCGAGAAGTAGAATAAACCGGGGAGATATACACTGGATTCACCCTTGTGTTGACCCCGTAAAAAAAATAAAAGTAGGGAGAAAGCTACCAGTTGTAAAGATACACTTTTAGGTAGAATTCTGGTTAGGTCACCTAGAGGCGTAGAAATCGGAAGTCCGTTCTAACTGCCGGTCAACGAGTCTATCACAATCACAATAAGATGCTTAAAGCTTAGGGTTCTCATCAAATTTTGGGTGAGTTGAATGGCCGTAGAAAGCCACTCTTAAACCCGAAAATTTGAAAATCAAAAAAATTAGAAAAGAGAAAAAGAGAAAAAGAAAATTTTCTTTTAATAAGGCGAGGGCTTGAGGCAGTCTGCATTTTGGCTGATACCTGGGCACTGTTGTGTCTTTGAAAGTTCGGTTCCTAAGTAGACAATTTCTTAATGATTGAAAAATAACTCAAGTTCAAATAATCTAACCTAATTCTTTTATAAATAGCATATAGTTTTTGCTAGGGATTAGCAAAAGATAGGCATGGGGGTATGATTTAAACACTTTTACACTACTTAAAATGTCTATTTATGCATGTTCTTAAGCATAGGATTGCATTTCATGATATAAATATTGCATAACATGCATCATCATACATTTAGAGTAGTTTGAATAAAATGGAGGTTAATTGTCTCCTTTTATGTGCTTGGACAGGGCAAACATTTTGTTAGGACCTCGGATCAAAGATCCAACCGTATGGATGTGATCAGGGTGACGATTGGAGTTCAACGACTCCAAGATCGCCCTAATCAGGCATCCGTAGCATCAGATAATGACCGGGAAACCCTAGAAGATCAAGGGCTAGGATGGTGAAAATCTGCACTTCAGATGACAAATCCAACCGCACGGATGAATTTGGATCGATGATCGCAGCCCAACGACACAAAAATCGAGTCAATCCGACATCCGTGGCACCATCTACAACTTCCAGAAGATGGACAGCCAAGATAGCACCACGTGGCGCCATCTCAGCAGCCCAAATGGCTGCTTGCATCTTGTGAAGGCCCCGCGCCCGATAGCTCTCTGCCGTTGGATCTTAATACAACAGCTGTGGGCACTCGTGCTTAAAAGCATCCACTCGATCATCCGCGCCCCATAGTGCAGTGGTCGAGCGCGCTTTCGCGAGCATCGGGCGCGGGTTCGAGCCGTGGTGAGGAGCGGCAGGCGCAGGCGATTGGGCGCGGTTGAGCGTCAGATGGAGATTGGACGGCCGTGCGCGCCCGATAGCATTGACGCGCGATTGGACGCGCAATCAGACGCGCGGGCGGGCGTGCAACGCAGTGGGCGGAGAGCATCTTAAGCTGTCCGATCTCGTGATCGGACGGCTGGAAAGCGACGAACGTGCGCAAGCCGTTGAGCGCACGAGCAGGCGAGGAGGCGCGCACGAGCCGCCCACGATGCCCACGTTGAGGGATTTAGTGATGGATTTATCCATCACTAAAGACCCCTCTTTTATTATTTTGAAGTTGTAATGTCCATTTTGCCCCCACTCCTTGCAACTATAAAAGGAGACCCCCTCCATACGAAATTCTCATCCCTTCTTTCTCCTCTCTACCCCTCCAAAGCTCAAGAGAAGCTTGTCCCACACCCAGGATGCTTCTTGCGAGATAAAGTCCAATTTTCATTCCCCTTCGGAAGTGGATCCCGCAACGACGACGGCGTGTTGCTCCGTTCCAGTTCTTTTGCTTCGTCCTCCTTCATCCTTCTTCGTTTTCCTTCATCCAGGCGTCGTCCCATCCGGCTTGTCCTCCAAGCAATCGTCGAGGAGGATAACTTCTCTCTCCCATTCTTATTTACAACTTTTCTAGTGTAGAATTTTCCTGCTTTATAGTGTAATTGATTTTCTGCTTTCTAGTGTAACTTTTATTTAGTTTGATTATATAAACAATTGAAATATGGAATGCATGTTCTCTTTCTCTCTCTCTCTCTCTCTCTCTCTCTTTCTTTTATTCTGATAGCTCCATTGTAATTATATTACCTTGCTTATCAAAAATTCTAAAAAAAAATATAATTGCGAATATAGATCAACGTAGCCTCCCTGTGTTCGACCCGGAATTCTTTTCGGTATAAATTTTATTTGTTGAACACGAATTCTTCGCTTTCGAACTACAACGACAGGTTTTCCAAAACCAAACACGTAAGTGTAGCGATTCGCAAAAAATGGTTCAACATGGAGTGCAGCACGGTGTCGAGTCGATCGTTGTCTAGAAAGACGCAACCAACAGGACGAAGTGCCGCGTGTAAGGTGGACTGGTGGAAGATGAATGCGAACATGCTTTTTGTACGTGTGTATCGGGGAATATCAGCAACTGGTGCAGATATTCCCGCAATACCACGTATGGTAAGTAATATGAATATATATATCTATATGTATATATGGTTATAAATATATAGGTATATATGTAGTTATATGTATATATATATGTATATATGTATATATAGTTATATAGATATATATGTATATATGTATGTAGATTTATATATATATATGTATAAGTAGGTGTGTATATATGTATATATATATGTATATATATATGTATGTATCTATACTTATACTTAGTTATATAGGTAATAATATATATATAGATATATGTGTATATATATATATATGTATGTATGTATACGAATATATGTATACATGTAAGTATATATGTGTGTGTATATATATATATATAAGTATATATATATATATATATATATATATAGACTAATACATTGTTATATAAGTACTGATATATGTATATATATATATATATGTATGTATGTATATAAGTATATGTATATATGTAAATATATATGTATATATATATATATGTATACTATTACTTAGTTATATAAATACTACTATATATATAGATATAAGTATATATATATATGTATATAAATATATGTATATATATCAATATATATATGTATATAATAGTGTATAGGTGTGTGTGTGTGTATGAAAGTGCGAGTGTAAGTGTGTAAGTGTTGGTAAAGAGAGTGAGAGAGTGTTGTGAGGGAGAAAGAGAGAGAGAGGGCGCTGCTGGAGTGAAAAGAGAGGCGTTTAAGTCATCTGCAGCAGTGGGGGCCAACGTCTGTGTCCACGTGCGCATGCACAGGCGCATAGGCACACTGAGAGGCACGTGCACGCAGGGGAGTGGGTGCGGAGGAAGGAATGCAGCACCCTGTGCTGCGCGAAGGGCTAGAGCGGGCGCTGGCAGGCACACGCGGGCGAAGGGAGCAGGCGGGAGTGGGCGCTGGCAGAGGACCGCACGCAGATGCGCGGGCGGGCGCTGGAGCGGACTCGGGGCAGAATGCGTGTGTGCGCGAAGGCCGGTTGTGGCGCGCCGGGTGACCGGATCAGTGAGAAACTCACCGGTCACCCCACTGTAGCCACAGTGTTTCGCAGAAATGCATGAACAGTGGCTACAGTGGCCGGGCTAGCCTCGCAACCACTTGCTCCAGGTGCTGTGAGTGTGGATGGCTCGGTGTGCGCGCGGAAGAGTGGCTCTGGTTGTTGGCTTGCGGGTGGGACTTTGCGACAGAGTGTGCGGAGAGGGCTGGGTCGCGGGTGAAGGAGCGCGACAGGGCGTGCGGTGGCCTGTGGAGGTTGGCTGGTGTGCGCGGTGAGGCTTGGCCGGCTGCTGCAGGGGCACGCGGTGGCCGGTTGCGGGTGGAAAGGTGAGTGCAGTGAGAAGAAGCGAGAGCGAGGGCGCCTGTAGGCGCGCGCTGGAGGCGAGGGTGGCCTGCAGGCGTGCGCGGAAAGGGCTGGGGCGGCTGCTGCTGCTGCTGCATGTAGAGCTTTGAGCTTCAAGCTTGAAGCTCCTGCTCCAATGGCTGAAGTGGCTTGAGCGTTGAAACAGGGAATACCACCACGCCCACCGGCTCTTTGATGAGATGGGTGGTGGTGGTCTCACTGTGGTGGGTGTGCACCACAGTGAAGGACTCCTGCCCGCAGAGTGGCTCCTCAGAGGAGGAGGTCCTATGTATGGAGGGAGAGGGGAGGGAACGACCTGGAAGGAGAAGAGCTGCTGTGTTGTGTGGGTTTTTTTTTGTGTGGAGGACCAGGCCCTTTGCAAAGAAGGAGCCGTGTTCTTTTTAAAGAAGAGGAAAGCATGCACAGCCATGCCCTGGCTGTGCATGGCTTGCATGCAGCTGCAGGGAGTGGCGAGTAGGGAATGGCTGAGTCAGGATAAGGTGCGAAGAAGAAGAACCATCCCTTGCAGCCGTGAGAAGAATTCCAAGTCAAATAAAAATTAAAAAAATAAAAGATGGTGAATTTTGCAAAGCAGCACTTAAGGAATACGTGAATTGCGAGGCCATTTTATTTACTCCTCCCCTCTCAATTAAATGCATGCATGCATGTATTTTTACAAATGCGACTATGGAAACCTAATATGCACTGGTAATGCTGGGAAATAGCACAAGACGGCACAATTGCAGGTGTATTTTTGTGGTGCAATCAGTTGGGAAGTCCAGGAAACTCCAATTATCTGAGTTGGAAGAGCTTCGAAATGATGCATATGAGAATGCCAAGATCTACAAGGCTCGGACCAAAGCTTTACATGATCAATTGATTTCCCGCAAGAGCTTGAGCCGAACCAGAAGGTCTGGTTATTCGATTCTCGACTTAAGCTCTTTCCTGGCAAACTTAGATCTAAATGGAACGGCCCGTTCATTATCGATCATATTTTTCCAAATGGAGCCGCTTAGATCTCTGACCCAAAGATGGGTAACACATTTAAAGTTAACGGTCAACGTCTGAAGCCTGTTATTGACCGTACTCTTCCAGAACCTGTCTCAGACATGGTTGCGCTAGCCATATTGTGACTTCTTTGGCTGGACTTCACCTAGCTGACGACATTAAACTCAGCAGTTGTACATATGATACAAAGTTGACTCGAGCTTCATATTCAGGTGATATCTTTCGTACTCTACCCTTTCTTTCATGTCTTTTTTTCTCAATGTGGACATTGCATCAGCTAGGCATGGGGGGGTGGATTCATTTTTGAATCATCTTGTCAGCTTTGTGAAATTCTTGTAAATTGTATTTCTCTTCTTATATATACATAAAAAAAAAAATTGAATTAGGAAGGAATACTTGGACATTAGGACTTTTCAATCTTAGGAAACATTACAATAGAATTTGAACACAAAGACCCTTTAGGTCTTTGGGCTTAATCGGCCCGTGTATCCACTAAAATGTGGATTTGTTTTTCGAGTCCTCACCATCTTAATTTTATTGTAATTTGATTAAATAAGTTTGGGTGACAAGTACATGACTTATCAACCCACCCTCTGATTTGAGGGAACTTTAAGTCTAAAGCATCTAGACACTTTCTTTTCACTGACCTGTTGATCGGCGGTTTTAACAGAAATTGGGTAGCTAATGAACCTTTTAGGGTGATATAGCTGGCAAGTTATTGTGGGTAATAGCCCATAGGTAGGTTGTCCAGAGCCCAATCACTGGACCATTCTCTTTTACTACCTTTAGGTAAATCTTAGACTAGGGAAGCCACCTACTTAAAAAAAAATGAAAGTCAAAAAGAAAAGAAAAAAAAAAGAGAAAAAAGAAAAAAAAGAAAAAATAAAAGAAAATAAGCCACACTTCACCTCACGAGTATGGCTGGCAAGTTGTCGGTGGTAACAGCTCATCGATCGGTTGTCCAGAACCTACCTCAAGAAATGCACTTAAAATTCCCAAAACACTTAGGAAGAAGCGGAGAAGTAGAATAAATCGGGGAGATATACACTAGATTCACCCTTGTGTTGACCCCATAAAAATAAAAGTAGGGAGAAAGCTACCGGTCGTAAAGATACACCTTTAGGCATAACGCTCTTTTTAAGGTCACCTAGAGGTGTAGAAACCCGAAGTCCGTTCTAATTGCCGATCAACGAGTCTATCACATTCATAATAAGATTCTTAGAACTTAGGGTTCTCATTAAATCTTAGGTGAGTTGAATGGCAGTAGAAAGGCACTCTTTAACCCTAAACTCAAAAATCCAAAAAAATTAGAAAAGAAGAAAAAGAGAAAAAGAAAATTTTCTTTGAATAAGACAATGGCTTGAGGTGGTCTACATTTTGGCAGATACCCGGGCGCTGTTGTGTCTTTGAAAGTTTAGATCCTAAGTAAAAATTTTCTTAATGTTAAAAATAACTTATGCTCAAGTAATCCAACCTAATTCTTTTATAAATAGCATGTAGTTTTTGCTGGGGACTAGCAAAAGATAGGCATGGGGGCATGATGTAAGCATGTTTATATTACATAAAATGTCTATTTATGCATGTTCTTAAGCATGGAATTGCATTACATACTATAAATATTGCATACATGCATCATCTTGCATTTAGATTAGTCTGAATAAAATGGAGGTTAATTATCTCCTTTTATGGTCAGGGACATGATGACTTTTTATCGGGGCCTCAGATCAAAGATCCAACCATACGGATCTGATTAGGGCGATGATCGGAGTTCAACGACTCCAAGATCGTCCTAATTGGATATCCGTAGCATCAGATAGAGACTGAGGAAACCTAGAAGATCAAGGGCCAAGATGGTGTTAATCCACACTTCAGACGACAAATTCGATCGCATGGATGGATTCGGATTGATGATTGCAGCTTAACAACACGAAAATTGAGTCAATCCGATACCCGTGGCACCATCTACATCACCCAAAAGATGGACGGCCAAGATGGCGCCATGTGGCACCATCTCGGTCGCCCAACCGGCCGCACACATCCATTGAAGCATCTCGCGCCAACACTTCTCCGCCGTTGGATCAAGATCCAACGACTGTGAAGTGCGCACGCTTAAGTTAAGCACTCAACACAAATGCACCCATAGCGTGTTGGTCGAGTGCCTTAATGCAATGTTGAGGCACGGGATCGAGACCCTGCATGCCTCAATTGGAGTGGGCGCGCAAGTGCGACCGACCGCATGATGGAGATCGAGCGGCTGTGCGCGTCCAATCAGCTGAATGCGCCATCTGACGCGGCGAGGTGATGTGGGATCTCACGTGTTGAGGCGCACAGATGAGGCGGCTGAGGAGCGCTTTCAGCCATTCGATCTCACGATCGAACGACCGAGATTTGAAGAACGTGGACATGCGTTAAGGTAGGTGGAGGCGAGCGGGCGCGTGCGAGCAGCCCATGAAGGCCACGTTATGGCCTTTAGTGATGGGTTTATTCGTCACTAAAGGTCCTAAATTAATGATTTTCAACATGTAATGACCAAATTTCCCTCACTCCTTGCAACTATAAAAGGAGACCCCCTCCATACAAAATTGTCATCCCTTCCTTCTCTTCTCTCCCTCTCCAAATCTCAAGAGAAGCTTGTCCCACACCCAGGATGCTCCTCAAGAGATAAAGTCAATTTTTCGCCCTCATTTCGGAAGCGGATCCTGTGACGATGATGACGTGCTGCCCCATTCTCATTCTTCCTGCCTCGACCTCCTTCTTCCCACTCCGTTCTTCGTCTTCCAGGAGTCATCCCATCTGGATCGTCCTCCAAGTGATCGTCGAGGCAGATAACTTCTCTCTCCCATTCCTTTTTCCTGCTTTCTAGAGTAGAATTTTCGTTCTTTCTAGTGTAATAGTTTTCCTGCTTTCTAGTGTAATTTCTCGCTTGCTTAATTGTATAAACATTTTGAAGTATCAAGTGAATGTTCTCTCTCTCTCTCTTATTCTGATTGTTTATAGTGCTTCATTGTAATTACTTCGCTTTTCAACAAAAACACGAAAAAAAAATAATTGCGAATTTAGATCGACGTAGCCTCCCTGAGTTCGACCTGGGATTTCTATTTCGGTATAAATTTTATTTATTGAACCGAGTTCTTCGCTATTCAAACTACGACGACAGGTTTTCAAAACAAATTCGATAGCGTAGTAACCTGTCGCTTCAATAGGTAAAGCTTCACCAAACATTGAAACATACAATGTTAACTAACATATACCTCACAATCTAAACTTCCAACTCACAAGAAGTAGAGAGTGTCATTGATTGGGAGAATTTACTTGGCCCATTGCTTCCCAGGCAACGGTGTCATTTGATCAGGAGAATTTCACTTTGACAAGTTAAGAATAAAATAAAAATGATGTTGTGTCGTTCTATCTGCGTGGTGGAAAATCTCCCAATAAAAAATCAATAAAATCTACCATGTAGGCTAAGCCGTATCCACTTGGAGGATTGAGCCAAATAAACTTACAAATATTTAGCATTCATGTTCATATAGAAAATTATTGCATATAACCATTCAATCAAATTCATTAAAAGATAGAGAGATATCATGAGAATTGTGAGAGAGAAAGAGAGATGAACGGGAAATTTTTGCTTGAAAGATGATGTGTTAGAAAAATATGTCGTCATATTATGAATCGCGTGATGGAAAAATCCCGAACAAAAATATTTATCAGTAAAACTACGAAGAGTCAGGTTGTATCCATAGGGAGGAACAAATGTACTAAATTCATGAATACTTTCCCATTATATTGCCTAATCATGTGTGAAATCCATGCCCAAATCCAATGCGAAATGAGGTGAAAGGAAGAAGACACACAATAACTCAAGAATGCGAGGGTTAGGTGTGCAATTTACCTCAATAAAATAACCCACAACTTAAATCCAAATTACCCACAATGGCATGTAGTCTAATTATATTGTAAGACATTGGGTTTTGTCCTCTAGGCCATATGGGTGCTTAATGATATTTCATGCATTGATAATGCAATATAGTGAGAGTTGAGTGCATGAGAAGGAAAAATAAAGAAACATTGGGCCTACAAGCAAAAGTCACCCAAGTAATTTATTCATCATAAATATTCGAATAGTGTCATGACAATGGCATATTTTGTAAATACTAATAGGATGCAAAATAGAGGATTTCTTCCCCTTGCATATGCTGTGTGTGAGGTCGTGGCAGGCTGCAGGAAGCTCGAGGAAGGTCGGCCAAGGCGAGAGCTTCGCAATGGCGGTTGTGATGTAGACGGAGACGGTCGAAGGTGGGTTGATGGTCGCCGATGGTGGGTGGTTTTGGGCGGCGAGACGGCTGGCACATTCGAAGGCGTAGAGTCGAGGTGACTGCGGTGGAGTCAATGGTGCGAGGAATCTCGGTCGGAGGTGGCGGCTGCGTGGAGGAATGCCTGCTGGTTGATGGGTTCTTCTTTGATGGAGAAGATGAACAACGTGCGAGTGAAGGTGGCTGAGTGCGGTGGCTGGTGGCACGCGAGCAAAGGTGGTTGCGTGCACTGAGATGGCTGCGCTAGCGGCTACGCACGAGGGCATGATAAACTCTAATTTATCATCATTCTTATGCCTAAAACAGATCTAGCTCTTAGGGTTTTAACTCTGCAAATGAGTTTTCAGGTTGCAATTAGGCATTACCTCGGTTAGGCATGCATTGCATACTTTTTGTGTTTTTAACATTTTTACTTGAGTGTAAGATGATCAGACCTCTAAAACCCTAGCACTCAAGAAGATAGAAAGTGAAGAAGATCAAATCAGCTGAACCCTAGCTGAATTCATCTCATCTGATCTGGATATCAGATCACTTGAGTTAGGTTTATCCCTCTCTAGCTCCATTCAGCTCATCTTAGCTAGATAACTTAGACTAGCTCAACTTAGCTCAACTCAGCTCAATTTAGCTCAGATCCAGCTCAACTTAGTTGAGTCTAGCTTATCCTAGCTCGAATCAGTTCACTGGGAGCTCTAGCTAGCTTAACTTAGTTGACAAGAGTTCACCTTAGCTTAGGTCTAGCTCTCCCCAGCTCCACTCAGCTCACGGCAGCTGAACTCCCTCCAGCTAAGCTACTACTTGTCTACTTAGTGGCTAAGCTAGCTCAGGAGTTCTTAAGAGAAGCAGGTCAAGCTCCAACCAGCTCTAGATAAGTTGAGATCAGCTCAACTTAGCTCTACTACTCAAGCTTAGTTGCTAGCAGAAGAACTAGCTAGCTAAGCTGAGTAGTTGAGTTCCTAAGAAGATCTCTTCAACCATCATTAGCTCCGGGAAATTTACCTCAGCTCCAGATTTACTTTAGACAGCTCCCGGCTACATCCTTCCAATTAAGCCCTAGCTTCCTCTACTCTCCAACTAGCTAAGCTACCTTAGCTAGCTAACCCTAGCTCCTCTCCACTCCATGGCTGTCCACCACCACCCTAACCTTAACCTTTAACTCCACCCTGAGCTAGCTCCACCTTAACTCCACTAAAACCTAAGCTACCTCCACCCAATTTTGATGCCACCATGAAGGCACCTCTTCACACCACCACCACCTCCAAGAGCCACCAAAAGTGGCACCAACTACCCCTCCTATAACCACCCACATATGGGGCCAAAACTATCCCTACCTGTCCACTCTTCATCCACCCTACTACCCTCCATCCAACCATTCAAGTTGGCACCAACATGATACCTTCTATAACACTCATTCTTGGTGCCAACTTGATGTACCCTTTCACTCCTCAACCACCATAACCACCCCCTCCTAGCAACCCTTAGGTTGGCACCAATTCACCATGGCCCTTGGATCCCTATAACCACCTCTAAAAGCTATCCTAGCCTTCCCTTGTGTCCATACCAACCTACCCCCTTTAACCACATTAAAGTTGGTGCCAACCCTCTTCCAACCACACCTACCCACACCTCTCCAAGTGGCACCAACACACCCTAGCCCTTCATCCCACAACTACCACCATATGACCCCATCCTAACCCTAAAACACACCATACTAACCCCTTAACTCTAGTCCCCCCTAGGGTTGGTGCCAACTATCAAATGCCCCTCCACTTTGGCACCAACAAGCCTTATCCCTAGGATCCTATAACCACCATTCACATTCCATCCTAGCCATCCCCCTTAACCACACCTACCCCCCTTCCACTCTATAAAAGAACCACTAACCACCCATTTCCAATCACCCTTGGCTACACATATGCATAGCATTTTTCCACCTTCATTCCACCATCCCAACGACCAAGGAGAAGAGGAGAAAAAGAAGAAGATTAAGGAGACACTCTGTCATCTTGGTGCCTTCAACTTCTTCCCTTCTACCTTGTGTCTTCGCCAAGCCAAGGAGTCAAGCCAGGCAAGGAGGACGTCCAGAGGAGGACCAAATAGGTTGGTCCATGTCCACCCTAGGGAGGACTTCAGGAGTGGAAACCTTCCACTCTAGGAGGAGCCAGGCACGCCCCACCTAGGGCTTGTCAAGAAAAGGAGAGACAGGAGCAAGCTTCCTTTAATTCAGGGGCAACCTGAATTGGAGTGGGAGTTCTGTAGCAGCATCACCTTCTTCATAAGCTTTCTTCTACATTCTTTTTTTGTATTTTTTGCATGGTAGTGTAGTGTTCAAATTTTGTTGGAGATTACAAGTAGGAACCCCTCTTACTTGTGAGTTCTCCAACTCCGTTGTAAAATAATTTTTATTTATACAAGCATTCCCCTACCTTTTGTTTAGATAGATTGTGTTGTTTCTTGTTGTGTGTTGTTCCTCCATTACTCCAAACCTCCTGTGCTTGGAGTGAGTTGGAGAAACAAGGCACTTGTTGCTTCATTTCTAATAGTTTTAATTCCCGTTCCCTCCACATTCGTTTTGCTCTTATTCAAAAGCCCTAAAACAATATATATTTCAAAACACAAAAAAGAAAGTTGATTTCCTGATTTCAAGTGAGAGATTTCAAATTGCATTCCTACCTCCCTTGGGACGACTTGAATACTTTCCAAGTACTCGATCTTTACAAATTTCAAAATTGATCATAATTGCATGTTACAACGATAAAAACCCTAATTTACAAATCACGCTTTTTCATGATCAGGGCACGCGTGAG
Source organism: Thalassia testudinum (assembly GCA_037157565.1). Taxonomy (NCBI): domain Eukaryota; kingdom Viridiplantae; phylum Streptophyta; class Magnoliopsida; order Alismatales; family Hydrocharitaceae; genus Thalassia; species Thalassia testudinum. Next base: position 180,086,383 of record JAZHRO010000024.1, on the reverse strand, counting down.
AGGTTTGTGAACGTAAGAGGTAGAGGTGGCGCCTCTATTGGTGTGGGCGGCGATGGTGGCTGTGGCGTGGAGGTGGCCAGTCGCGTTGGCCACTCGTGGTGGTTGCATGTGAGGGTGTGGAGGTGGACGAGGTGGCTGGCCATGCGCGGTCATGCGAGGGCACACGCTGAAGGCTGTGCTACACATTGTTGGTTGCATGTGGCTAGAGGAAGGGTGGCCAGCATTGATGGGTTGGCTGGAAGGAGAATCAGAGATGGAAGAGGAGGGAATCGAAGGTGAGGGGAAGGTCTTCCTTCCTGGACGTTTGGAAGCCCTCTCGGATGGCTTAACTCACCCCTCATTCCCGTGTGGTTTGCGAGGGAGAGCAAGATGACGGTGGTGGTCTCGGGCGTGGAGGAGTTGCGGTAGTGGATGCGGTGGCGGCGTCACCACCGCGTTGGTAGTCATCGCGGTTGTGGGTGAGACATGGTGATGAATGTTGAGGTAGAGTCTTAGTGGTTGCGGGTGTTGGTGCTGTCACCACCGATCACGATGATGGAATTGGCGAGGACATGGGAGAGACAAGGTGGTGGTTGGGCGTCGTCGGTGGCTTGAGGTGGTTGATGGTCTGTTGGCATGTGGAGGAGAAGATGAAGGTGGTTGGCAAGTTCTTCCTCCGTGGGGAGGAAGATGCTCCCTTGAGTCTATCCTTGTGCCTATTATATAAAGAATAAAAGAAAGAAAGAGAGAGAGAATCAGAGAGAATAATTAACATGATTTCATGGGAAATAAAAAAATGAAAGAGAGAGGTTAACAAGGCAAGTGGAAATCATCAGAAAAGAGAGACCCCACGAGATTAGAAATTGATGAATTCTCTCTTATGTTTCTTATTTTAGCAAGATTCCCTCTGTGATTTTCTTTCTCAGTAAAACCTCTCATACTTTTAATGTTACCTGTAAGATGTTATTCGGAATTATCTCCTGCAATAAGTACACTTAATTAAATGCAGCATGCATTACATCAAAGAATTATGCAGGAATACTAATCGTGACTCTACTCATTTTCTAGTGTAATGTATACTGGAAATCCCATTTAATCTTAGAATTGATTGTTCTTATGCCTAATTATTGTCTACTAAAGTAGACCTATCAAATACTCCCATACCTAAGTTTTGCTAGTCTCGAGCAAAATCATATGGATCATATCAGGTCTCTAGGCCAGATTTTATCGTCAGGATGCCTTATTGTGCCGCACCTCTAGAGATTAAATCGAAATACCAACTATAGGCCTAAAGGACTCAAGTATCAACCAAGATACGGACCTAACTAGCCTTAGCCTTGGGTTCTCCGCAAAGGTTTCTAAGGCCCATAAAAACTGCCCAAAGGTTCATTGACCCCAGCGGTTAAAGCACTCGTGCGTATGTGCAGCAAGTCTGGTTTAGTTTGCTAGTGTATTTTTTATGAGAGAGGAATATTTGTTTTGAGAGTTTTCTCTCTTTTCTTTTCTAAATTCCCCTAAATCCAACATCGGATTGGCCCTGAACACGATCTATATCGGATTCCCTATGCCCACCATCAATCCTTGTAGGGTCCCTAGCAATCGATGCTTCGGGATAGCACTGCCCATGGCAACCCCTAGAACACTGGCTTTCAACACTTTGGGATAGTGCCTCCCATGGCATTTTGTAGCTAAATTCAGACCCTGGCAATCAACATTTCGGGATAATGCTGCCCATGGCACTTGAACTAGAACACTGTGCTTTTGTGCCATCGGTAAGATATTTAGATATCCTAGGAGACCAGTATCGAGGAGACAGTATGTTGCAACGCATCTTCGAGGGGAGTATTTTTCATTCCTCCTTTTTGCCCTGGGAACTTATCCAATAAACTTGTATCTTTGAGCCTCTCCTAAGTCAAATCTTCAGGAAAGCATTTTCAGGACAAAACACTTTTTAGCATTATTCTTCATTACGCGCACTGAACCAGACCAATGTATGATTTCTGGGTGCCTAGGTTACCAAGTCCCACAAACCAAAGGGTAGGCAATGGGGCCAAATAATCCCCAAGCCTTAGAGTTAATACATCAGCCTCACAAATTTCCTTAACTTCTTGAGGAATAGTCTAGGTCTTAACAAATATGTAAGTGTTTAAGCCCTAGCATAGGCCCAGGAGGTCTAAAGTCGGTATCCCTCACTTTTCTCCTTCTCTCTAGCACTTCAGGACTTAATTGATTATTCATTCTAGCCTAGAACTTAGGTAAACTCTTCCCTAATCAAGTGCTTGGACCAACACCATTTTGTTTTTTGCACCTTTTCCTCTCTATGTCTCTCTCTGTTCCTATCTCCCTTTTTCCTCCTCAATATACTTGCAATTTAGCTAACAAAGATTTCATCTCCTTTTCTTTTTTGTTTAAGCAATATGGATGCCCTAATTGCATACAGAATATGTATACATGCTATGAACAACCTCAGGTTATACCCCCCCATACCTAAATCTGATAATGTCCTAATTAAAAAGCAAAAGCAAGGAAAGATATTACCTGAAGTGGAGTTGGGATGTCTCGTAATGGGTGATTCATGCAAATTGGGCTTTAGAAGGGAAGCAGAACGAGATCTGAAAAAGAGTCATAACAAACCTGGCCTAGCAACTAAGTAACCCAAGATGTTGGCAAGTTGATGATGGAGAGTAATGCCAAATGCTTGCCAGATATAGGTGAAAATAGGGTACTCCTGAGCTATTGTTGGAGGATTCACATAATACACATGAGTAGTGACCTCCAGGAGTGCGCGGAGAGGAGGCAAACGCTCCTTAGGTAGATATGTGTGAAAAAAAGAGGGTGCTAAGAAGGACACCTTAAGGATGATGGGCTGACATGGACAAGCGTTGATCCATACCTGCCACTCTACCACAGGATGTATTGGTCTGGTTATCTCCTTGTAAAGCAGGAATGTGAGCAAAGACTTTAGGAAGCTGTTCCTGAAGGAGTGTAAGCCTCTCATTTGCAGGGTAGGGAGGAGGGTCAAAGAGAGCTTGAGAGGTTCAACATTCTTCCTAGATAACTATTCCAGTTCTTGAATGTCATCAGAAGCAGTCATAGTAACTGATTGACTTTCATGCTGCCTATCATTGGTGTGCACGTCCTGGAATGGGCCCAAATGTACATCTTCCAAATTAAACCGATCAAGGGTATCACCCATTTCATTATCATGTAAAGTTGGGTTGGAAGAAATAGGAGTGTGAGTGTCCTCAATAACAACATCCCCAGGTTCTTGTTTGATTCTAAGATCTTGCCCTTGGGGTGTATAGATTCCTTCATCAAGGGTATTAATCGCTTCCATTTCTTCCCAATGTTTGAGAGGATGATCTTTGTAGTCAAAAGTAGGTAGGAATCCGGAATTGGCTAAATCAATAAGGTCCTTAGGGGGTAAGTCCTCGAACAAAATGTATTCCTCCTTGAAGTCACTCCATACTTTGAGTCCAGGCCCCTCAAAGTCATTATCAACCTCCTCTATGCTTCTTCCCTCTTGCCCCTGCGACTCAGGAAAATCTTCAACGCCAGGATCAAGTATTTCAAGTGTTTCCTTGTCTTCCTCAAAAATCAAATCCTCATGTCCCTGAGACCAATATTGATCCAAGTCTTCCAATTCAGTATCAATTCCCTCAGGGTCACCTATGTTGGGTACTTGTAAATCCTCAGAATGTTCAATGATAGGTGTTGGTTCCCTAAATAGAGGATCGTGGTTAGCATCAATTCCTTTCAATATGATTTCATCTGACATCCAAGACTCCTGGAATTTGTTAACTTCAGAATCACAATCCTCAGGGAGATCTAACTGAGGTGCAAGGTCCTCAGAGGTGTAAAGTATAGGTTCGACATCCCTAGGATGGGGTACAGATTCCACCTCAAAATCAAGAATGAGAGTTGGGTTGACTATTTGACTGTGACCTGCTTCATCAAATGTAGCAAAGATACTATCATTTGGGTCGATTTCATTTAATGGGACCATTTTCCCCTTTGATTGGCTCCAACAAAACTCAGGTGCAAAGTCTACGGGATCCTCCTTTTTTGATTGCCACCCTTTTAGGTCACAATTCATTAAATGGCTACTCCTTTCAATTCCCATTGTATCCATGTAGCCCCCTCCCCCTTAATGTCAGAACTTCTCAAAGACGGATTATTGAGTATTGAGGGGTCTATAGTATCCTCAAGAGGATAGCTATACTCCATGATTGAGTCCCTAATGTCACCTTCATCTTATGGCATGGCTCTCTCAAGGGAGATGCATCTAGCGTGGAGGGGTTAGAATCAACCTCAAGGGAGTAAATGAGGTGACCAATTTCTTCATTTAATTGTTGACTTCTCCTCAAAGACTCTCCTAAAGATTCCATCATTTCCATCTGTTATTTTTGCATTTCCCTCATAAAAGAGGAGAGACTACTATAAGATTGGGGAGGATAGTCAATCTCAGGTCCAAGCTACCTAGGATTATCAGTCCAACCTCGATAAGACAAATCATTAAGGGTGGGTGGGTTGGGCCTATTCATGCAAGAATTAGGGTTGGAATACCCTTCTCCTAGGTTCTGCTCATCATTACAGGGTTGGGGATTAATCAGACCAATGCTCCTATAGTAGGAGTAGAAAGGATCCCAATGTTCATCAAATGATGGATAACTGCAGGTTATGGGATTCATATTCATTGTTCTGGGGTGAAAGTAAGAAGTGAAGTAGCTATTGTAATCCATTTGAAACATGACATGAAAAACACACCCCAATCAAACACAAGGCAATGGGACTCTCCTTTTTCTTAGAGCAAATTTGAGCCAACCTCCAACCTACCCCTCAAAGTTGTCAAATGGGGTCATGTTTATGCTCGTCCGTTCCCACTTTGGTGGTATAAGAGGGGGCTGTGACTTGAGATCCTTGACAAGCTCTTTGGAGAAAAATAGAGATCAGTTATGTTATTTCTTAGTGGCCAAGGAATTTCATAATCAATTACGGGCCCTAAGTCGACTTTCGCATGCCCTAGGACCTATACCTTGCTTCAATGATACTCTCAAGTGACGTAGTGAGAAGTTACTCCAAGGATGGAACTAAGGGATGCAAGTAGGGCAAACCTTTTCTTTGAGGCAATGCAAATGTAGTGCCTCTTAACTACCCTTTCATTCCTTTAAGGGGTATCCCCCTCATTGGAGTATCAAAACACTTGGTCACAAGATAATATCACCACCATAAGGTGAAATAAGAGGGTCAGCCCTGATGAAAAGACTGGTGACTATAGCCTTAATGGATCAAGACCTAGTGCAATGCTTAGTGTGTCCTCAATGCCAGAAGTGTGCATCACACCACAGATCAATTTGTTTTGAGAAGAATCACACACAAGTCCCTTTTGATCATATCAAATGTGATTTTGATTTTAAGGTCGAATCTGATTAGCAGTCCCAATTCAGTTAGGTGACCACCGAATTAGGTCAATTTAATCAATTTGATGGTCTTGAGATTTAATCGACATGCAATGTGTGAATAGGAGCTGGATGAAAAGATAGAACAATATACTTGACCCCAGCAATCTCCATGCAGATATGTACACAATGCAAAATGAGATCTAACGTGCTACTCAATCACCCCTAAATGTGCACACCTAAGGGTATGCAACTCCTAAATAGGCAGCTCAATATTTTTTTTTCTTTTAGATTAGGCAAGCAGAGAATCATAGATAACTCACCCTAGTCGCTAAAGAAAGTGGGGACAAACCCCTGGAAATCAGCCCTGATGCTGCAAGGGTGAGAAGAGTGAAATGAAATAAAATCCGTGACAAAGGAGAATCCCCTATGAAAGTAGGATCCAGGTCTCCTCTTTGGGTCCTCTTTGCGTGTGTGGGCATCGCTCAAGGCCAATGTCGTCGCTTGGCTGCACCTGTCATCTTGTCAAATTCCTCACAATGAAAAAATAGCAACTGGTTAGATCAATGTGCACCTCAAAATTGATCAGAAATAAAATTAGTTGAACCTATTGTGTCAGTTGCCTCCCTGGCAATGGTGCCATTTGAATGGGAAATTTTCACTTGAAAGATGATGTGTCAGAAAAATATGTCCTCATAGTGAAAATCCCAAACAAAAATATGCGAGGTTGCAGAGGGGCCAGCCTCTCACGGTGGTTGTATGCGAGGTCGCGGAGGTGGCCAAGGTAGCTGGCTGCATGCGGTCATGCGAGGGTGTGCACTGGAGGCTATGGTGCATGCTGTTGGTTGTGTGTGGCTGGAGGAAGGGTGGCCGGCGTTGATGGGGTGGCTGGAAGGAGAATCAGAGAAGGAAGAGGAGGGAATCGAAGGTGAGGGAAAGGCCTTCCTTCCTGGACATCTGGAAGCCCTCCCGGACGGCTTAACTCGCCTCCTCGCTCTTGTGTGGTCTGTGAGGGAGAGGGAAATGATGGCGGTGGGTTCGGGAGTGGAGTCGTAGTAGCGGTAGCAGACGTGGTGGCGGTGTCGTGGTGGTGGTTGTCATTGCGGTTGTGGGTGAGTCACAGTGATGAATGTTGAGGTGGAGTCGTCGTGGTTGTGGGTGTCGGTGCTGTCACCACTGATCGCGGAGATGGAATTAGTGAGGACGTAGGCGAGACGCGGTGGTGGTTGGGTGTTGTCGGTGGCTCATGGTGGTTGATGGTCTGTCGGCACGTGGGGAAGATGAAGGTGGCCAGCAAGTTCTACCTCCATGGGGAGGAAGATGCTCCCTTGAGGCTATCCTTGTGTTTGTTATATAAAGAATAAAAGAATGAGAGAGAGAGAATTAGAGAGAGAATAATTAACGTGATTTCATGGGAACAAAAAAAGAGAGAGGTTAACAAGGCAAAGGGAAATCATCAAAAAAGATAGACCCCACGAGATTAGAAATTGATGAATTCTCTCTTATGTTTCTTATTTTAGCAAGATTTTCCAGTGTAATGTATACTGAAAATCTCATTTAATCTTAGAATTGATTGTTCTTATGCCCAATTAATGTCTACTAAAGTAGACCTATCAAGAGCCAACCGTGGATATTTAGTGAGTGGGATTGAGAGAGATATGGAGAGGAGAAATAAAATAAAATGTAAATAAATGAATAGTGATGGAAATAAAAAAATGAAAAAAACTAATTGGAAGAGTTACTGTTAAGAAATAGAGGTTTTGTGTGCTCATGCTTGCTTGCATGTGGGGGTGCGGTTGGTGGTGTGGCTATCGATAGAGGTGCTCTGGAGGAAGAGGAACTCAGTGGCGGTGGCAATGAGCTCCATGGTGGTTGGAGGTGGCCGAACGGCGAGGAGGGGGTTGGTGGTGATGGGTTTGTTGGTGGAGAGGAGAGCTTGAGGGGCGTTGTGGCTGGAGAGGGCTTGATGGCAGACATGAGGCGAGAGTGCTAGAGGTGATGGTTGTGAGAATGATGGTTGTCGTGAACATGGTGGTGACGGATTCTTCACGAAAGGAAGGAAGAAGATGATGGAGAAAAAGAGGGAAAAGGAAGAGGAAGGAGGACAATGAGTGTGGTCGTGGTGATGAGGTCGTGTGCTCTGAGAGGGAGCAGCAAGCGTAGTCTATGAATGAGTGGTGGAGGGAATCGAGAGGGTGGTTTGCTAGAGAAGGTGGTGGCAGTCTCGACGATGTGGGTGTGTGCAGGGTGAAGGTGTGTGAGGAAGAAGTTGAAGGAGAAGAAGAAAACGAAGAAGAGGAAGATGCGGTGGTAGATGCGGCACTTCAAGGTGGTGGCGTGTGTTGTCACCACACGCACTCATGGTAGGGATGCGTGGTTAAGGCTTGTGGTGATGATGCAGTTGGTGGTGTAGTGGGTGTGAAGATGGAGAGGAGTGATTGAGAGCAGGCCAAGTAGCAACTTGTGTTGAGAAGAGATTTGAAGGAGAAGGAGGGTGCAATGACTTGCGTTGGTGATCATGTTCTGATTGTTCTGATTGAGAGGGAAAGAAAGGGCTAAGAATTAATAAAAATGACAAGAGAGTGTCGTGATTTGGGAAGAAAGGCATAAGAGTGAAAGGAAAGAAATCTTGCTATTTTAGGAGGGTTGGTCTGTGTGGAGGCAAAATAAGGAGTGGGCAATGCCATGCAATCATAGAGGGATTGAGAGGTATTTTTCTTGCCATTTTGTTGATCAAAAACCAAATGTCAAGATGACACTTTAAAATGAGATATGATGAAATTCCATTGAAATTGCGCTTCCCAAAATGATCCTGCATCAAAAATTTGTAATTAATTAAAATTACGTAAGAAGGTATGTAAAACAATGAAATGCAAGGAATGTTAAATCCAACACTTAATTAATTGGGATTTTTATATGAATGCTACTAAAATCTTTTGAAATTACTTAAATATCATCCAATTCACTATGTTTACATATGGCATAGCGACATTTTCATATTTGCCACTCCATTAGCCATAACCGTTAAACTTAACAATTTTGGACTAAAATGTAATAAAAAGCTATGTTTTAGTCTCACAAATTATTTTTTAATCATCAAACTTTTTTAGTCATCAATCTTTTCTGGTCCTCAAAACTTTGTTTAGTCCTCAAATTTTATTTTTTTTAATTTTCACTCCCTTCTCCACTCACCAATTCACCTCCCTTCCTTCTCACCTCTGATCACCTCCTCCATCTCCACTTTGCAACCTTCGACCACCTCCTCCGCCCCCTCTCTTTAACCACCACCTCCTCTCAACCACCCCCTCCTCCCAAGGTGACAGCGAAAAGGAGGTCCCCGAAGCCTTGGGACGAGGGGGTGGTTGAGAGGAGGTGGTGGTTAGAGAGAGGGAGTAGAGGATGTGGTCAGAGGTTGGAGAGTGGGGGTGGAGGAGGTGGTTAAAGGTGAAAAGGAAGAGAGGTGAACTAGTTAGGGGAGGGGGGGAGAGAGTGGGTGAAAATTAAAAATAAAATTTAAGGACTAAAAAAAATTTTAAGGACAAAAAAAATTAAGGACTAAAAAATAATATTTTATTGCAGTTTATTCTAAAATCATTAAGTTTAGCAGTTATGATTAATGAAGTAGCAAATACGAAAACAACACTACTTTCTAAATGGCATATCTGTAAATATAGTGAATTGAATGGTATTTAAGTAATTTCAAAAGATTTTAATGGCATTTACGTAAAAATCCCTAATTAATTTTATCAACGTAATGAATGCTTCAAACCAAATTCCCTTCCCAATAATGATTTACTTAGGCTCTAATTTAGTCCACTCAAGTGGACCTATCAAATGGTCCTATGCCTAAGTTTTTCTATTCTCGAGCAAAATCATATGGAGAAGAACCAGATCTTTGGATCGAAATTTTGTCGTCAGGATGCCTTATCGTGTCTCGCCTCTAAAGACTAGTTTGAAATACTATCCCTAGGCCTTAAGGTACTCAAGTACCAGTCAAGATACAGACTTGATCAGTGTAAACTTTGCATCTTCGACAAAGATTTCTTAGGCTCCTAATGCCTATCCAAGGTTTTGTTGACCCCAGAGGTTAAAGTACTAGTGCGTTCATGCAAGTGGTCCAGATTCAACTTGCTAGCGCATTTTTCATAATAGAGATGAAAGAGATTTTTCTGAGATTTTTCTTTTTGTAATTTTTTGTGATTCCTCTAAGTCTAACCTCAAATTGGTTCTCAACATGGTTAGTATCGGATTCCTTGTTCCCATCATCAATCTTTGAAAGGTCTCTAGCATTCGATGCTTCGGGATAGCACTGCCCATGGCAACCCTAAGAACCCTAGCAATCGACACTTCGTGATAGTGCTGCCCATGGCATTCTTTAGCTAATCAAGGCCCTAATAATTGACATTTTGGGATAATGCCATCCACCCATGGCACCTGAACCACGCGATGCGCTTACATGCCCTTATAGAATATTTAAATATCCTAAGGGACATGCACCGAGGTAATGACATGTTTATAATGCGTCCTTAACGGGAGTATATACTCCTCCTCTCATACAGTGGGAACTCTTTTAATCAACTTGCATTTTTGAGTCTCTCCTAAGTCAGATCTACGAGGGAACCATTTTTCAGATGGAGAAACCTTTGAGGTTTTTCTCCATTAAGCATATTGAACCTAACTAAAATGTGTGAGATGCAGATGATTAATACATCAATTTCTCAACTTCCTTAATTACCTGAAGAATAATCCGTATCTTAACAAATACTTGAAATTTTGAGCTATACAAGCCCTAGAGGCCTAAAGATAGTATATCTCACTCATCTCCTAAGGTTTGACACTTCATGTCTTAATTCATCATTCGTTCTAGGCCAAAATTTAGGTAAAACTCTTCCATAATCAAATGCTAGGAGTAACACAATTTTGCCCCTTTTCTCTCTTTGTGATGATGATTTTTTTTTCCTTTTTTTTGTATATATAGAAATATATTTATCAATGCACTCTTCATATCCCTAAGTATTACCATTACTAATCGCATGTGTTTCCCGAGTTTGAAATCAGGGTTACAAGTAAACCGTCATCGTAGTTGCAAAACTCGTGATCAAATAAAATTTATACCGAAACTCCAAGGGAGTCCCGGGTTGAACACAGGGAGGTGACGTTTACTTTAATTGAAAACCACGCTTCAATTTGTTTCTTTTTGGTATTTTAGGGTTTTATTTTTTTTTTTGTATTTTTGTAAGAAGTAGACAAGCAGAATAAATCACCAGAGATATGGAACAAATATGATATAGATATCACTTCAATGTCAATTACAATCAACTATGAAAGCATAAAAAGAGAGGGAGGTGAGAAGGAATCTCCCGAATCAGCTGTTCGGCGAGACAATGACGCCTGGTGGAAGCTCAGATGAAGGAGGTGAGGAGCGGGACGATGGAGGTGAGATGCAGGAGGACGTCGGGTAGAGGAAAGCTTCGGTGTGGCTTCGGAATGGAGCTGAGAAGGCGGATATGATCTGCTACCAGAATGGAGGTGGGAGGATAGCTCCAAGGTGACCTATGAATGGGGATGGGAAGAGGGATGAATATTTGGTGAGGCAAAGGTTCGCTACACTAATAGGAGCCTTGGGAGCTTGAGAGTAAGCTCTAATGGAGCGTTGGTAGGCTTGCTAGAGCTTGGGAGTAGGTGAGAGTAGAGTAGGTAGAGATGACTTGGAAGGGAGGGGGTGTAGGTCCTTTTATAGTGGAGGAGAAGAGGCAAAAATAGGTATGGGACCATTAGTGACCTCTAGGCCGTAGCTGGAAGTGTCACTGTAGGCAGCTCATGCCCCGCACGCCCATATCTAGCTTTGCTGGCATGAGAAGAATTAGCGATGGCTGTAAGCGTCGTTGTAAGTCCAGCTCATGCGTCTCTGTAGGCTGGCGCCAATTGAGCACGCGCCCACACTGTCGTTGCACTGGCGTGCACTTCTCGTGCCGTGTCGTGCCCGTGCTCAAGTGCTAGCGTTGCGCTGTGTGCATGCATGCCTTTGCGCGCGCACGCGTGCACCCACACTGTCGCGCGTGTGCGGTAGCGCGTGCGTGCGCATGGGTGTCCTGGGCTGCGCCACGTGGTGCAATTTGGGTCGTCCATCTTCTTTTAGTTGTAGGGTTGCTATAGAGGTCAGATTGAGTCGATTTTCGCATTGTTGGTTTGCGATCGTCGACTCGAATCCATCCGTGCGGTCAGATTTTTCATTTGAAGCTCCGAATTATGTCACCTAGTCCCTTGGCTGTTGATCTTCCTCGGACTGCATATGGTGCTACGAGACTCCGATCAAGGCGGTTTCGGAGGTGTTGGACTTCGATCATCAATTCGAGGCTCCAAAATAAATATTCTTCTCTCCTGACCACATAAAGGATGTAATTAACCTAAATTATATACTACTCTAAATGCAGAATGATGCATGATATGTAATATTTATAACATGAAATGCAAATTTAAGCCTAGGAACATGCATGAATAGGCATTTTACCCTCAATAAATGTGTTTACATCATACCCCTATGCCTATCTTTTGCTAGCCTCTAGCAAAACTAAACTATATGCTATGTATAAAAGCAGAATTAGGATTAGATTACTTAGGCCTAAGTCGTTTATTAACAATAGAAAATTTCAACTAAGGTCCTAAACTATGAAGACTGAACAATACCTATGTGTCTGCCAGTATGTAGACCGCCCAAGTCCTCCCTTTATTTGAAAAGGGAAGATACATTTTCTTTTTCTTCTTTTCTAATTTTTTTTTACTTTTGGAGTTTGTGAGTTACGGGATAACTTTTTATGGCTACCCGACCTACCCAAGACTCGAAATGGACTCTAAGTGCTAAGCATCTTATGAAAATAGTGAAAGACTCACTAGGCAGTTGTTGAAACAGACTTCGAGTTTTTACGACCATAGGTGACCTTACTTAAAGGTTTATCTTTTCGATTGGTAGCTTTCTCCCTACTTCTTTTATTTATGGGGTCAACACAAGGGCAAATCCAGTGTATCTCTCTTTGATTTATTCTACTTCCCCGCTTCTTCCTTAAGTGTTTTGGGAATTATTATGCATTTTTTTGTGAGCTGGGTTCTGGAAAATCGGCCAATGGGCTGTTACCCATGGCAACTTACCAGCCACACTCATGCGGTGAAATGTGGTTTTATTTTTTTTATTTTTCTCTTTTTTCTATATATATATTTCTTTTTTTTTCTTTTTTTATGTTGGTGGCTTCCCTGATTTAAGATTTACTTAAAGGTAGTACAACGAAAATGGTCATGTGACTGGCCTCTGGACAACCTGCTGATGAGCTGTTATCACCGACAATTTGCCAGCCATACCACCCTAGATAGTTCATTAGTTACCCAATTTCCGAAGAAACCACTGAAAAGTGAGTTAGTGCAAAAAAAGTGTGTAGATGCTTAGGCTTAAAGTCCTCCCAAATCAGAGGGCGGGTTGATAAGCCGCATACTTATCATCGCAATTTATTTACCAACTTAAAATGAATTTTAATTGGCAAGAACTCGAGACTAAGTCCATATTCGAGTGGACACCGGGGCTAATTAAGCCCGGAGACCTGAAGAGTCTAAGTGTTTAGGTCCTCTCATATCATTTCCTAAAGTTAATAACTTCCAAATGCCTAAGTTCTCTTTTCCTAATTTCTTTCTTTTTTTATCTTTTTCAAATTTTCAATTTTTTTTTATTTTATAAGAAACTAAAAGAAATTCTATGGAGTTAACAAAATGATTTCAGGAGTTGATTATCCACCCCCTACTTAAATGATGCAATGTCCTCATTGTAAAAACAAAGACAAGAAAAGGGCAGAGTAAACAGAATATCACCTGAATTTCATGACAACCCGATCAGCTCCACAGAGAGAAGTGAGTATACACAAACGCTAAGTTTAATGCCTTCAGCTAGGCATAATATACATACAAGGAAGAAATTGAGAATTCATAAGTGTGGGTCAGAATTAAAATAAAATGATTAATCCTCAAACTTGTCAGTAGAAGATGTCCACAGGCGTGGACCAGATTATGGTGTAGACCATGCCCCAAGGTCGAGTGGTTCTCAGGTTCTGGATGAAAATCACCCAGAACCGAAGGTTGTTTTGTTTGCAGGGCTAGGCCTGTAGTTTAGTGGTGTGCAACCCAAGACCAAAGTGTTGGACAATGGGTAAAGATGGTTCAATAGGTGCGCTTGTCCACTTAACATCTGGCTCAGAAAAATAATCATTTACTTCGAGCTTGGGTTGCACGTGAAAGATATTGTAAGGGTCCTGGTAGAAAGTAGGTGATTTCAAGTCAATAGGTACCCTTAGATCTAAAATCAAAGTTCTCTCAGAATTAGCCTCCCAAATTTTTATTTCAACAATTCTATCTTCCAACATCAAGGGCTCAAGCTCCGGAACCTCTAGCATATCATTCACCCCATATGATTCTCCCAAGTCCAGAAATCGTGGCTGAATCAAGATTGACTTGGGCACAATGATCTCAGAAGTTAGCTCTTCGGGGTGCAGATGAGGAATGGGGTCACTGATTGAATCATCAAGTAAATGAGGATTCGAATCCTCCATGTTAGCCCCAACCGAATCAAAATCTTCAATGACTGGACTATCAAATGGTTCGTCATGCTCCTCGAGCCCATTTGTCCCACTAAAATCATCTTCCTTAAGCTCAAGTGAGACTTCACTAAGAGATTCCTCACCCTCAGAATCAAAGAATCCATGATCCTCATTTATATGTCTCAAAATCATATGTCATTTCATGGTTCGTGGAGACATATTTTTTGTCATTCCCTGGCTCTAGGATCTCGGTTGAGAAACTCGATTCATCCTCAAAGGGTTGCTCTAGCCCAACCTGGTCATCTCCAATCTCAGAATATGTATCCCCCCTGACAGGTGTCTGGGCGGGTTCAGACATTGGCTCTCTTGAAGGGGGTTCATCTTGAGAATCATCCCAAGATTTGACTAGGGCAACTACAAATTTCCTCCTCAACCTCGATAATTTCCCAAGAAGAAACTCACCCAGGTCCTTATCCCTAACACTTTGGAGCAAATCTAATAAAGAGCTATTTAGCTCATTAATCATTTTGATCATAGGCTCCAGTGCTTCAGTGCATTTTGTTGGCTGAGCTTCTAAAGATTGTATAGTGTTCCGCAAATTAGCCAACACCCTATCCTAGATCTGGTTCACTTGAATCGACTAGTTCAGTTTAGGTTTGGGTGGTTTTGAGTTAAATCTAGGGGAGTTAAGATGTCGAGGTTCTCGGGTTCCTCCCTAATAGTAGGTTGTCTCGGGTTGTTCAAAGAATGGTGATGACCTATTTTCAATGGAATACTGGGGAGGGTAGGTGTTATAATCAACACATCCTTCCTTATTGTAGATCGGGTTGGTTTTGTCATCAAAGGATAGAGATCCATAATCATTGTAGGTTTGGAAAGGATAGTAATCATAGTCTTGTTGTCCAGGGTTAGGCTCTGGACACTGAGGTTTGAACTCGTATCCCCAATCAAAGTTATCCCAGCTAGTGGATGGGTAATTATAAGTCAAGTCGGGATAGTAATCATCTTGGGGATATGTGGTGGTAGGAGGGTAGGATGGGAAATGTGTGTAGGATGTGGAAGGGTGCATAGTGGACTAGGAGGGAAATAAGAAGAGAGAAAGGAGCCCTGTAGTGCAAGCAATCAACCTTGTCCTTAGGTGGTTAGCCTAAAGACCTATAGACTCCCATGACCCATCTTGAGATTATAAACGATTTGGTCTACTTTTATCCTGTCAATCCAACAAGTTAGAAGGAAGGACTGGGGAGAAGGTTCTTCCTTTGGCTTACGCCTTCGATTCCTAGTGTACCCCCCAGCTACGGCCGTTTGACGCTACTCCCCTATCTAGACATCAGATGGACCAGCAAAGTAGATTAATCCAAAAAATTCTCAGTCTGAGCCCCGAAGAGCGAATCAATCCTTAAGGCCAACGTCTACTCAGTTTTAGCTAGGCTTGGGATGATCATGCTCTTGGAATGTGATGGGCCCTTAAGATGGGTTGTGCCCTTAATGATTAGTTGAAATGTGTGTGCATGCACAACCAGGGTTTGCAAACAAGGTTATTTGATGATGTATCTTTTAGGGTTTAACCTTGTTTAGTAGCTTTTAGGGTTTAATTCTTAGGTTGGTTCAATCAAGGTTTAGTAGAGCACTCCAAGTTTTGAAAACATGAGTGATGATATGTTCCTTTAAAAATAAAAAATAATGTGGAGTGCCTGGTTCATCCCTAACAAGCTCTGATGAACCAGCCATTATTTCTTATTTTTAGGAGTGGCAAGCTGTTAGGAGTGGCAAGCTACTGATGTTTTAAGTGGCAAGCTACTGATGGATCGCTTTTAATTTGAGTGGTGCGGCCCAAACAAATCAATCAATTAGCCTATTCACACCACAGACTAAGGCACACAATGTCTTAGCCTAATCAGATTTCTATTCACTTATGTGTTTTGAGTTGAAGTGTACCAGGTCCACAGGTTAGATCTCAGTTACATGGTAGAATCAAAGTGGAGTGGTGTGCCTTAAGTCGAGAGTTGTGGGTGTTAAGGTGTGTCTCTTTCAGAAAATCCCACAATCAGATAACACTTTTTTATTTTTTTATTTTATTTATGTGGATGGTGAGGTGAGTGGAGGTGGCAAACAAACAACCAAATCTATCCTAGGGTTTGTAAAAAGCACCTAAGTTGATTTGGGCTTGAGTTATTAGGTTATGGAATAAAAACTAAGGTGGGGGTGGTGTGGGGGACACTTATAAAATACTCTACCTGCACTTTACTCTGGTCTACTGCACTTGGATCTCAATGCTAGGGTACCTGCAAGATAATAGATTAGAGATAAGCAAGGTTAGTGTTTTGTAACTGATAAAAGCATCGTAGTATAGTTGCGAAATACGATCCAACAAAGATATTATTTTATAAAAATAACGAGACTTTGAGTCCCGGTCGTTCGTCTCTGGGAGGCGTTGCTTTTACTTTTGAAATCGATCTTACTCTACTTTGTTTAGAATCGCATGTCGGTTCATGATTATTGCGTATATAGGTATGACATGCTTAGTTGCAAGAATATTAGGAATCAGAAACAGGCAACTTGAATCACACAAAAAGAATGACAATTATTAAGCTCATGGTGATTTCAGACATATAGAGACAAATATATATATAAAAGCATTTTTCATTCATTCAGCTGGAGAGTTGTTTGCAACATAAAACGTAGAGGAAAGCTTGTATAAAAATGCTTGAAAATTAAACCTAGCTACCAGAAAATGATCGCATACAAGAATCGATGGGCGGATTTCGCATGCATCATTGGGGGAGAAGTAAGACTACACTACTAAGTAGTAAATAAAAGCAGTAAATATATAAAGAGCTAAGCTACTAATCTAGCAGAAGGAAGGGCATTCGGAGGTGGTCTCTGATGGCCTTTGAGTGGTTGAGAGAAGGAGGGGCGGCCAATGGAGCTTAGGCCGACCCTTGGAGAGAGGTTGGGGGGCTGATCTAGCTTCCTGGCATGGAGATGGTGGCCTCCATGGTGGTTCTCAACTCGTGGAGGTGGAGTGGAGATGGAAGTGGCTAGCCTAAGTGGAATGAATGCCAAGGAAGTGAATGGGTGCAAATGGCCACCCATTGGGTCTTTTTATAGACCTAAGGGAAGCTCTCTAGAGAATTCTGGAATTCTTTAGAGAGGCCTATGGTGGGAGCTCGTGGGAGAGTGAGAGAGAGAGGGTGGATGGTGGTTTTTAGATCCACCAAATGTGGATCTAAAAATTGAATGGCTCTTGGTTGCTATTTTTGGCAACCAAGGCAACCACACATGGTAGAGAGTTCTAGAGAACTCTAGGCTAGGTATTTTCATGTGGATGGTGTGTGTGGGTCGAAACTTAGGTGGCTAGGTTGATTAGGTTAGGTTCCAGTGGGTTTAGGACAAGGTATGTCTCAAATTAGGGTTCTAAACCCTAATTCACTAAGGTAAAGTGCAATTAAACTTAATACAAGTTTAATTGGGTGTGTGGAAACTTAATTGAGAGTAAAACAACTCAATTAATTTAGGTCTAGGTTAATTGGACTCTCATTGAGTCCAATTGGACAGTGTGTGCTGAGATCAGGGCTTAATTGGACTCAATGAGTCCAATTGAATAGGCTGATGGAATTGACTAAGATCCAAGTCAATTAGGTTTAGTGAGGACCTAATTAGGTCCTTAGGGAGGTCTAGAGGTGATGTACTAGGGTTAGGGCACCTTAATTTTGGTTCGTATGGGGTTGGAATTTGGTTTAGGGACCTAGAGATCTAAGATCAAGGCTTAAATCTCAAAACAGGAATTGGAGAGCAGTATCAGACGTCCAATAATAGTGTCAGACGTCTTATACTCAAAAAATAAAAGTCCAGACTTGTTGCCTGGACGTCCAATCAGAGTCAAGAAGGATTTTGGGTTCTGTTTTGGGTATTCTAAAGAAATTGGACGTTTGACAAAGTGTCTGGATGTCCAATAACATTGCATAAGTGGGTTTGAACTGTGCGAGAGATTGCTAAGGGTCATGGACGTCCTATAACTTATCTGGATGTCCAGATAAGGGTTGGAACTAGGGTTTTAAGGCTTCCTAGCGTGTTGTGACCTAATCTAAGGGTGGCTAAGGCTTGGGGAGGTCTCTAGGCTATCCTAGGGCAAGGATGGACCTAAGCTCTTCACATTTTACTGCTTTATTTCTACTTAATAGAATAGAAAACCTTTAACCCCCTTACATTATTATTCCTACATCTAAACTAGGCCTTCTGCTCCAGCTCTGCTACAACTCTTGTTATTCTAGATCCTGCTCCAGATCCAGCTCCAGATCTGCTTATTGCCTGCAATCGACATAATATACTTAATCAGCACATTATAACATTATTTTATGCATAGCTAAAGTAAAGTAGTAAAGATGCAGATAATGCTTATGCGTGCATGAATTTCGCTGACTTATGCTAAGTTCTAGCCTAATCTAGGTTTATTAAGACCTATGATTGCTATGCAATCAGTAACTGCAAAGAAGCACAATAAACAATAAAGTAAATTTCGTTGCCTCCCCAGCAACGGTGTCAAAATGATCACATGTGTTTCGCGAGTTTGAAATTAGGGTTACAAGTAACCCGTTGTCGTAGTTGCAAAACTCATGATCAAATAAAATTTATATCAAAACTCCAAGGGAGTCCTGGGTCGAACACAGGGAGGCGACGTTTACTTTAATTGAAAACCACGCTTTGATTTGTTTCTTTTTGGTATTTTAGAGTTTTGTTATTTTTTTTTGTAGTTTTGTAAGAAGTAGATAAGCAGAATGAATCACCAGAGATATGGAACAAATATAATATAGATATCACTTCAATGTCAATTACAATCAACTATGAAATCATAAAAAGAGAGGGAGGTAAGAAGGAATCTCCCAAATCGGTTGTTCGGCGAGATGACGATGCCTGGCGGAAGCTCGGACAAAGGAGGTGAGGAGCTCCCAAATTGAAATCCCTAGGATGGGGTATAGATTGTACCTTAAAATCAGGAAAGGGAGTTGGGTTGACTATTTGACTATGACCCTTTTCATCAAATGTAACAAAGATACCATCATTTGGGTCGAGTTCATCTAATGGGACCATCTTCCCCTTTGATTGCCTTTAATGAAACTCAGGTGGAAAATCTAAAGGTGGTCCATCTTCCTTTAGAGGCCATATTTTAGGATTTATGTTATCATCAGGGCTACTTGTCGAGCATTGGGCCTTAGCCTTCATTGAATTGAGCAGACTAATCATGAAGGATTCAGGATGAATCATTTGGGGGGGGGGGGGAGCAGATATGGCTAAAGTTTTCCTGTGAGTCACCATTTTCCCTCAAAATATCTCTCCTAATTCGATTCGATTCATTTAAATATTTCTGCATTTTGAACTTTAAGGAGTAGCGACTGTCATGGTTAGTAGGAGGAAAATTAGGTTGGTGATTAGTTAACTTAGGAGTTGCTATCCAACCCTGATAGTGAGAATCATCAAGGGTGGGTGGGTTAGGTAAAGTCATGGGTGGGCTAGGGATGGGATATCCCTCTCCTAGGTTTTGCTTGTAATTATAGGATTGGAGATTAACTAGACCAATACTCCTATAGTAGGAGTAGAAAGGATCCCATTGTTCATTAGGATATCTATCAGAGGATGGATAAGTGATTGCATAGCAATCATAGGACTTAATCAACCTGAATTATGTTAGAAACCTAGCTTAACTTGTAAATAATGCATTCATAATCAACATACCATGCATTGCATCCTTCTATTCAGTTGTACATAGAATAATGCTATTTTACTGTGCTAGTTGATGTCTTATTCTTGTTTGCAGGAAATAAAAAGGTCAGGAGATGATCCTAACCTGTATAGGGAATAAAGTTGGATAGGAAGCAGAGCAGTAGCTGAAGCAGTAAGCTGGAGTTGGAGAAGAAAGACAAGAATAAAGAGATTGAAGACTGAGAGAGAAAGAGAGAAGCGCTTGCATGAATTGAGAAAAGAAAAGTAAACCCTAGGATATCCTTCCTAAACCTAGAACCACACCTACACTTAGGTTAACCCAAACCTAGGATATCCTTGTCCCTAGAACCCTAGGATAACCCCATCCTATTCCCAGAACCTTGAACCACCCCTCACATTAGGATAACCTAACCCTAGATCCTAAAACATAGATAACACTATCTGTGTTCCTACCCGCACAATCCATAAACCTTATTCCACTATCCATACCCCTAACCCACCTATCCCCAACCCAATTCCCATATTAGAGTTCTATTAGGCTAAGGACACCGTCAATTGACTCAACTTGAGTCACTTGGGTCAACCACACTTCAATTAGGTCCATTTGGACATAATTGGGCTAATCCATGTCTAATTAGGCTCACTTAAGCCTAATTAGACTCAACCCCTCTTAAGTAGACTCAACCCGAACCCACCTAAGCTAAGCCTACCCAATTAACACCTGAACCTACAAAATTTAAACACACATCAACAACCCCCTCCCAACCTAGTCCACACCAACTCACCCTCTACCCCACCAAAAGTGGTGACATCACATCTCCTCCACAATTCTATGAGACATCAACACCCCTCGTCCCACCATATAAACCCATCCTACGCATCCAATCTTCTTCTTCCTTGCACTCCTTCCACCTTTAACACACCACCTTCAAAGCTCCTCCCTCCACCTCTAAAGGCCATGGTCGGCCAACCTCACCTCTCCAATGATTCGAGGCCATCCTTGTACTCCTCTCAAGAGCACCAAGGGCGCCCTCCTCCCCATTCTCCTCTAGCTGTCCTTTAGCTCTTCTTTTTAATTTTTGTGCATGCATCTTGTTGTTTTCTCTTCTCTCTTGAGCATGCCTAGGATTCCCTTCATAGTCTTGGGTGTGGTCTTCTTTGTGTGGCATGTAGACAATCACCATGACTAGGTCTAGCCAACCTTGTCCTCCATTTTCTGACGGCTCGCACGAGCACTACCAGCATGATGCTATTCTCGTAGAATAGCTTTTATTTTCGTTATGTTTTGTAAGCTTTCTTCTATGTGCGTATGCATGCTACTTTCATTTTGAATGCAATATAATGATTGATTTGATTGTCATCTTATGCCTAATTATTTTTTGATCTCAAAATAAGGTTCACGTAATTTTTTTCGCCTCCACTTCACCACCACATGACACTCCACCCCTACCACCAAGGTAGGTTGGTCATCCACTCCACTAAATCACCACCCCATGCCCACCACTTAGCATCTAGGTTTGCTTGATTAGATTTAGGTTTCGTGCATTCATTTTCCCTTAAAACAAAAGAAAAAAATCTCAAAGAAGAAAATACCAAAAAGATGATAGTCCTTGTTTTCATAATCACTTCAATAATAACCATGACTCGATTGACTCCCAACCCATTTTCGCATCTCGCTCACCTCGTGATCCAACTATCCTGCTAAATCACATAGCAAGTCGTGGTTATCAGATGTTGCTTTGTTTGGGTTTTAGCTAGTTACAATTTGATTCGAATATTAAAAAAAAAGCCAAGAAAATAACAAACAAAAATCACAAAAAAGCGTGTATGGTAGCATCGATTCACGTTAACGACTTCTACATGTCTTTGAACTCATTAGGTAGTTGATGAGTTGTGACTCATCATAGCTAAATAGCCGAAGTTAAGCTAGAAACTAGGTTAAAAAATATCAAATTAACACATAAAAAGGGTTAAGTGTGGGAATTAGAGAAAAAGACCTAAAACATTAATTCCATGTTAAAAATGCATAATTAGGTCATTAAATGAGATATTCTATTAAAGAAGGTTAAATGGTGATCCAATTACAAATTGAACACATAAATGAGCTCAAAAGTTTAAATCAAAAGTACAATTAACTTCTTAAATGTTCAATTAAGCTTATATAAAAATTTGGATGCATTTGGACATCATTAAGGCCTTGAAATTAAAGATTTACATTTAGGTCCTTAGTGCATTACATTTCATTCATTAGAAAACCTCCTAGGACCTATGTGTAGGCCGTAAGGACCTTTTTGCAAGCCCTAAAGGACCATTCTATTATAGCTTTTTACCACTTATGAGCTTCTGTGCAATTTTTCTACCCCTTCGCAGAAGGGTATACCCTGCAAAATCACCAAAAAACCCACACCCACCTGTAGCCTGTGCATGCACTATTCACGCGAAGAACATGCGCTATCCCCGCTGTCCATCATCTAGATTCACTTGATCTGTGGCTAGATTTGAATCAAACCTTTGTGCGATTCGACGCGTGTGGTCACCTATCCTCCCAGATCCTATCCTACGGCCACTTTTTGATATTATCTTGCGCGCGCTCCTCTCCTTAAATCGAGGCTGCCCACGCCCTTAGCGCCTAATTTCACCCGTGAGGTGACTTGATTCACTCTCTCACTCTACTTAAGCACCTCCATTGATCGCGTGCGCATCATCGACTCCCTCCCTTTGAGCCGATCCCTTTGTCCACCTGCAGCTTCCCCTCAACCTAATTTCCTCCGCTGGTTGTGACAGAGTTGGCATTTCCCCCCCCAATTTCAATCACTGCCAACTGACCGAGTGGCAAACCTTGGACATCTTCGTCAGCTGCTGGTCTCCTCTCCCCATTCGTTGTTATCAGTCGACCGGTGGGTGACCTGAGACATCTTCCTCCATTTAGATAGATTTATTGCTTTCCTAGTGTAGTTTACTTGCTTTCTAGGAGTATGAGTAATTAGAGCTGATCTGATGACGGTTAATGTAGTTTAGTAGTAGTTGTAGCATAGAGATGCCCAATTTCACTTCAGATCAGAGGGGACAAATTCACCCACACACTAATCATGTTTTTCTCTCTCTACATGTGTCCATTTTCACTTCTGATTTCCTCACAATTTTATTCGCAATCCACCCATTCATTTGGAGTCAAATCCCCATCTCTTTGCTTTCAAGCTTTGAGATGAGGATTTGTGCTCAAATCCATTTTAGGGGTCTCCCACTCACTTCATTTTGTTCACAAAGGCCCCTGATCTGAGTTTAAAATTGAATCAGTTTATTTGATCTACTATGAATTTGGGTTTCACACATGATCGCAAGATTTTGTATTAATTGAGTTTTGAATTGCTTTGATCGAGCAAACTGAGGCATTTTTGTGTAGTTCACTGGATGGTTGTGAATCTGAGATGATCCTGATGTCAAATTCATCTCAGATGAGCCATGATCAGATCTGCTCTTTATGAGGTTTTTAATGTTTTGATGCTTTGTAGAGCCAAGGAAGATCAACTATGTTGATTGGAGGCTCTATTAAGGATTTTATCCATGGATGTGTTTTCCGAGATTTTGATTTTCACCTAAGGGATTTTCAGTATCCCTTAAGGTTTTTAGCACAATGGGATTCAAGCTGAATTTATTGGGCTGAATCCAACATTTTTTACATGTTGTCTATAGCATTAGAAAGTGTTAGATCAATAAGTCTTTGATCTGATTTGAAGTGAAAACACTGACAATGGATTTTGATTTAAAGTTGAACACTTGAGAATGATTTTTATGCCATCTCTTTAGCCCTTGTCAGATTTGGTTTTAGAGATTTATGTGTCTGTGAATCCCAGCTAGTCATAGCAAGTTGCTGCATGATGCAGCTACATTTAAATTCAGATCCAGCTCTTATTTCCTGATCAAGTTATTTTGTATCTCTGATCAGGCTTTCTCAAGTCTGATTTGAGATATAATTGACTGAATTAGTAGATAAAAGATGATCTATGGGTTCCTGACTTGCTGCAGATTTGATTTCTCTGAATTTTGCACACTGCAGCAAGGTCTTGAGATGAGTTAAGATGTCTAGGCTTTGCCTAGATCGTCTGGAATTGTCACTGTAGCTACTGCTGCTGCAGCTGGATGCTTGTTGTTGCTGCAGTTGGATGTTCTCTTTCAGCAGCTGGATTATCTGGACTGTTAAGGCAGTAAGCTGATCTCTGAAGGAAATGTATAGCTGACCTGTTGTCAACTATGTTGTACATCTTATATGCAAGCTTTCTTATAATTAAAAGGTCTTTAAATCTCATTTAGATTGCTTGTATCTTGTTTAGAATTTATTGTCAGCTAAGGATTTTTGCCTAACTGTCCTAAATTAGAAATAATTGAAATATGAGTTGAATTTCATGCTTAACTGTTCCTAATCTTTCCTTATCATTTGTTGAGCATATCTGAGGTAGTACACTACCTTTCCAGCCTTTAGAGTCTCACTCTAAGCCTTAGGTTCACTTAGAAAACTCTTTAAAGGCCTAGAATGTGCTTCATTTGTAAATAAATAAAAACTTTATAATAAATCCAAAAAAATAAAATAAACCTGTCTTGGTGAAGATCATCTATATTTTTAAGTGTATACCAAGTTTCATGGTATTCTGAACCCCCAACTTGGTAGAACATACCAGCCGACAGTTCAGTATATCATGGAATTTAATAAAAGAACTCGACTATCAAAACACCAAAAACATCTCCATTTTTCTCATCCCTCTCTTTCTTGCTCATCCCCTATCTCCACAAAATATACAAAACCCATAAAAAGTGAAAAAACCCTTAGAAATACCTAAAAACCCATTGTATACTATGTAAATACTTGTAGATATAAGCTATATAATAAACTATATGTGTAAATATTGTAAAATAGATATATATAGAGTATAAATAACTTATGAATATACTATCTAATGTAATTTAAGTATCTAAGCTAACTCAAATTGTACATAGCTTATTTATATAACTATTTATTATTATACTAATTTATATGTATTATAAGCTATATAAATTAATAAACCCTATAAATAAATATATTTAGTAATGATATTGTACATATGTATTTACATGTATATTATGTACATTAGGAACCCTATACCATAATTTAAATATATATATAGAATAAATAATTAATTTATTAAGTTACTAGTTAAGTTGTTAGATTAAATTAAAATAAATTAGTAATTTAATTTAAAACTAAACTAACTTATAATGTATATTTGTATTAATGTATTTTAAGTAAATTAAGCTAATTTAATTATATTTATAATGTATTATACTATTTAAATCTAATTTATATGTAGAATGACCTCAAAATAGGTAGTTAAATGTAAATAAAATCGAAATAAAACCTGTAAAATATAATAAAAAGCTTTATTAAATACTTTAATATATATATTACTACTGGAATAGGTCAATTAGACCATACATTAACTAATTTATATGTAATTAAGTAATAAAACCCAAAATACAGTATGTATAAACTGGGAACTTTGCCTAATTTATTTATATAGAAAATATAATTAATTTTCTAAATTAATTCTACAATTATATAGTACTATGTAAATACTTTAATTTATCATAATTTAATTTTAATTTATAATAAATTATGTCCCTCAATTCGAGGGCCAAAATCTCCAAATCAACACAGTTACGCTGAATTCCAATGCTCAGACACGGCGTAAATAGCATCTCATCGTTCAGCACAGAGTGACCAGAGCGCTATATTACTGATTTGTGCTAAGGGCTATTCAGTCGTCATGCGTTGGGCGCACAACATAACCCTATCCCTTCTGAGCATTGATCCGAGTATACTATGATGATTTGTGAGATGTTTACAGTGTGGGTTGGGGGTCCCGACACTGTGCGTGGGCCTCTATGGGCTCGGTATTGAGCTTAAATCAAGATTAAATGGGTAATTAAATGAATTAGGGTGGCCCTAGTAGAGGTCTGATCCCACCCGTAAGGGTGCTGTGTATTCCTCGAAAAGGCTGCTCGCCAACCATGAGACCTAATTTTTGAACTAAGGCTTAAATGAGGGGATTAAGGGAAGAAAAGAAGAAAAAGAGAGCTGTAAAAGAAGAGAAGAAAGAGTGAAAGAGAAGAAGTATGTACATGTATACATATATGTGTATAGTGTATATAAGTGTATACTGTAAATAATAAGTAAATGTATATTAAGTATACGTAGTATAGATGTTGTCTGAGCTACATATGTATATAAATAACCTTATAGCTTTACCGATAGAATTATCCGTCACTGTAGATAGAATAAGTGCCACTATAAATGTCACTACAGACCCTACTTTTGCCTTAGATTCTATACATAGTTTTGCTGGGGTTTAGTGACATTTTTATCTGTCACTATACATAATATATATGTTACTGTATATGTTAATATACTATGTTAATTTAGTATAGTATATAGTATTACTTATTGTTGTATATATATGTAAGTATTAGTAATATAAGTTATAAATAGATAGTATATAGTATATAAGTATAGTGTTTAATGCTTGTTTGAAATTAGGTGTTTGCAAGTATTTTAGTTAATTCTTTTGTACATAATTAAGCTATTATTTCATTCATTGATTATTCATTAATTCATTCATTTATGATTGTATATAAAATTGATCTTTTTGGAATTAAAGAATAATGTTGGACTTAGAGAGTGATGTATATCAATAACTGCCTCCCAGTGAACGACCTGGAATAAACCAGTAAAAATTATGTAATTAAATAAAATTGACGCGATAACAGTTTGTATTTGTGACATATACTACAACAACGATGATTTTCTATACGAACCGTAGTTGATAGCATCAGTAGTGTCATACAATTGAAGTCATGCAAACTGAAACACACATGCTCACCTTCTATATATTTCTCACACACACTTTTGTTATGCGCAAAAACAACACAACTGATGAGGTCTACGTGTGGGAATTAGAAACGAGATTTCGAGACTAGGTTAGTTGAGTTTAGGTTAGAATCAGTCTTTAGGTTAGGTTTAAGCTAGTTAGAAATTTATCACAAGTAATGCGTATTAATCAAATAAAAAATCAATTAAAAAATGCATAGCCTCCCTGAGTTCAATCGGGATTCCCAATTTGAGTTTCGTTATTATTTTTTTATTAGCATTTTATCATGCCTATACTACAATGTTGAAGTGGAAAACGTACACAAATGGGATTGGATTTTGAAAAATCCATCGTTGTAGTATGATTTGCGAAGAAATCCGTCAACAGATAAATTTACCAAAACTCAAAAGAATTTCGGGTTGAACACAGGAAGGCTACATCGATCTAAAATCCGCAATTATATTTTTTTGGTATTTTTGTTTTGAAAGCGAGATAATCATAATGAGATTGATATTAACACTAAGAGAGAGAGAAAGAGAACAATCACTTTGTATCTAAATATTATTTTTACAACTAGAAAGCAGGAAATGATTACAGCTAGAAAGTGGGAAATTCTATTCTAGAAAGCGATAAAGAAGGGAGAGAGATGTTATCCTCCTCGATGGTTGCTTGGAGGACGAGTCGGATAGGGCAACGCCTGGAAGACGGAGGACGAAGATGGAAGAAGAAGAAGAAGCGGGAAGAACTGGGGGCGAGGTGAGGCTTCGTCGTCACGGGATCCACTTCTGGAACGAGGGAGAGAAAACTTTGATTTTGACTCTAGAGGAGCGTCCCGGGTTTGGGACAAGCTTCTTTAGAGCTTGGAGAGGGGGAGCGGTGAAGGAAGGGATGATTGAAATGTGGGGGGCATAGGCCTTTTTATAGGTGTAGAGGTTGGGGGCAAAAAGGGTCATTTTATGTTAAAAACATTAATGCAAGGGCCTTTAGTTACGGAATTAGTGTCACTAAAGCCCCTGAACGTGGGTGTAGGTGTCGCTCACGCGCCCGCTGCTTCTTCTTCAACCATTCTCAATACCCACGATCAAATGATCTCAGTTGTCCGATTGCGAGATCGGACGGCCGAGAGACGCATGTGCCCGCTTCCTCTCCTCTTTCGTTCAATGCATACGCATGTTAATGCGTTTTCAGTCATCTGATCACGAGATCAGACGGTTGAAAACACGCGAGTCGACGCTTCATCTTTCGTTGCACGCATGCTTGCGTGCAATCAGGTGTTCGTACACGCGTTAGATTGCACGTAGGTGATCCACACGCTCTGGTGATGCCACGTCTCCCGCATTTGCACCACTCGCTCGCCATCCAACAGCTCAATTGAGCCTGCACCAGCTTGCACCCTCGATTTGAGGCGCTTGCGGCCTCAAACCCGTGACCTTTGCATCACCCATGGGCGTGCGATCGCTATGCCATGCCTTGCTTTGTGTCGAGCTGATGTTTCAACGGAACTGTACCTCAACCGTTGGATGAAAATCCAACGGCTCTAATCGAGCGATGAAGACTCCTTTAGAATGTTGAGGGCGTGGTCTTGGCCTAATCTCAACCATTGGATGAGAATCCAACGGTCAAGATTTAATGATCTGCTAAGAGTAGAAAGGCAGCGGTGGGTCCTTGGGCCGATTGGGCAGCTGAGATTACGCCATGTGGCGCCATCTTGACTGTCCATCTTCTATATGTTGTGGATGGTGCTACGGATGTTAGATTGGATCGATTTTCATGCTGTTGGTATGCGATCATCTATCTGAACCCATCCGTGCGGTTGGATTTATCATCTAAAGTGTGAATTGACACCATCTTGGCCCTTGACCTCTGATCATCTTCGGACTATATCTGGTGCTACGGAAGTTCGATCGGGGCGATCTTGGAGTTGTTGAACTCTGATCATCGCCCTGATTATATTCGTATACTTGGATCTTCAATCTGAGGCCTCGATTGAATGTTGCCCTATCCCTGGCCACCAAAAAGAAGAAATTACTATACAATTTATACTATTTGACCTAAATGCATGATGATGCATGTTATGCAATATTTACAATGCATGATACTAATATGATACGAAGAGCATGCATTAATAGACATTTTTGGCTATTCAAATGTATGCACATTACACCCCTATGCCTATCTTTTGCTAGTCCCTAGCAAAAACTATATGCTATTTATAAAAGAATTAGGATTGGATTACTCGAGCAAAAGTCATCTTTCAACATTAGGAAATTTTTACTAAGGACCTGAACTACAAAGACACAATAGCGCCCGGGTGTCTACCAAAATGCAGACCGTCTCAAGTCCTCGCCTTATTCAAAGAAGGATATTTTTCTTCTTTTCTTCTTTTCTTGTTTTTTTTTTTTGGAGTTTTGAATTTAGGGCTATTACCAACGATAACTTGCCAGCCATACCACCCTAGAAGGTTCATTAGCTACCCAATTTCCATAAAAATTATCGAGAAGCAAGTCAGTGCAAATAGTATGTAGATGCTTTGACTTGAAATTCTCTCAAATCAAACGGCGGGTTGATAAGTTGTGTACTTATCATCTTAACTTATTTAACTAAATTGAAGTAAATTCAGAATGGCGAGGACTCGATAAACAAATCCACATTTTAGTGGACACCTAGGCTGATTAAGTTTGAAAACCTGAAGGGTCAAAGTGTTCAGATCTTACTGTATTATTCCCTAAGGTTGAAAAATCCTAATGCTCAATTATTCTTTCCTAATTCAATTTTTTTTCATTTTTTTTAATAAAGAAGAAAAAAGTATAACTTACAAGAATTCCACAGAGCTAACAAAATGATTCAGAAATGAATCCACCCCTCCCCCATGCCTAGCTGATGTAATGTCCTCATTAAAAATAAAAGGCATGAAAGGAAAGGTAGAATGTAGAAGATATCACCTAAATATGATGCTTGAGTTAGCTCTGAGTTAGACTGTACAAGTGCTGAGTTTAATGCCATCAACTAGGAGAAGTCCAGCCAAAGAAATCACGATATGATTAGAGCAACAATGTCTGAGACAGGTTCTAGAATAATACAATCAACAAAAGGCTTCAGATGTTAACTGTTGACTTTAAAGAATTACCCGTCTTTGGGTCAGAGATCTGAACAACCCCATTTGGAAATATTTGATCGTTGATGAACAGGCCGTTCCATTTTGACCTAAGTTTGCTAGGAAAGAGCTTGAGTCGAGAATCAAAGAGCTAGACCTTCTGGTTCAGCTCAAAGCTCTTTCGAGATATCAATTGGTCATGAAGAGCTTTGGTCCGAGCCTTATAGATCTTTGCATTCTCGTATGCGTTGTTTCTAAGCTCCTTCAACTTAGATAGTTGGAGTTTCCTAGTCTTTCTGGCTAAACTCAAATCCAAATTACATTGCTTGATTGCCCAGAATGCCTTATGTTCAATCTCTACGAATAAATGGCACGTCTTTCCATACACCAGACGAAATGGTGCCATGCCGATAGGCGTTTTGTATGCCGTACGGTAGGCCCAAAGAGCATCCTCAAGCTTGTGAGTCTAATCTTTACGATCAGGTCTAACCGTTTTCTGCAGAATATTCTTGAACTCCTGATTGGAGATCTCGGCCCGTCCATTCATCTGGGGGTGGTAAGGTGTGGAGATTCTGTGATTTACCCTGTATTTTGCCAGTAAACTACAAAACTATGCATTAGTGAAATGAGTACCACCATCGTTGACGATGGCCCTCGGAATCCCGAACCGATTGAAGATGTTCTTCTTGACGAAATCTATGACCACCTTGTGGTCATTGGTTCGGGTGGGAATAGCCTCAATCCACTTGGACACGTAATCAATAGCGACGAGAATGTACTGGTGTCCAAATGAAGGGAGGAAGGGCCCCATGAAATCAATGCCCCAAACGTCGAAGATTTCGACGGGAAGAATCAGGTTTAGAGGCATCATATCTCTCTTGGTTATGCTCCCAAGTGCCTGGCATTGGGAACACGACCTCGAGAATTCCTGGGCATCCTTGAATAAAGACAGCCAATAGAATCCAGATTGTAAAATTTTTGCAGTCGTCATTTCCCTGGAGAAATGTCCACCACACGTAGATGCATGGTAGAACTCGAGTATACTTTGGAATTCATTCTCCGGAACACATTGGCGAATAATCTGATCAGAGCCGATGCAGTACAGTTCAGGGTCCTCCTAGAAGTAATATTTGGCCTCAGATTTGAGTTTATCTTGTTGTTGCTTGGTCCAATCCTGGGAGATTTGACCAACGACCAAATATTTTACAATGCTTGCAAACCACGAGGTTTGGACACCTGATACTGTAAGAATAGTTTCATCCGAAAATGTATCAGCAATCGGAATATCTAGACAAGAAGAATCACTTAAAAGTCTCGAAAGATGATCGGCCACCACATTCTGTGTCCTGGATTTATCTTTGATTTCAAGATCGAATTCTTGAAGTAGAAGAATACATCAGATAAGCTGGGGTTTGGCATCCTTTTTGGCCAAGAGATGTCTCAAGGCTGAGTGGTCGGTGCAAATTATGATGTGAGACCCTAAGAGATAAGCCCTGATTTTCTCCAAAGCAAATACTACAACTAGCAATTCCTTCTCAGTAATAGTGTAATTCCTCTAGGCTTCGTCCAGAGTTTTGCTAGCGTAGTAAATGAAAAAGGGCTTCCTATCAATCTTTTGACCCAAAACAGCCCCGACCATGTAATAAGAAGAGTTGGTCATGATCTCAAATGGGGCTATCCAGACCAGTGGTTGCATCACCGGAGCACAAGTGATTGCCGTTTTGAGAAAATCAAATGCCTTACGACATGATTCGTTAAAATCAAATGGCATATCTTTGGCGAGTAGGTTGCTCAGAGGGAAGCAACCTTAGAGAAGTCCTTGATGAACCTCCAATAGAATCCCACATGACCAAGAAATGATCGAATTTGTTTGACAGATGTGGGAGGAAGAAGTTTGGAGATAGCATCAACCTTAGCTTTGTCAATTTTCATTCCCCGTTTAGAGATTACATCACCCAAGACGATGCCTTCTTGTGTCATGAAATGACTCTTTTCCTAGCTAAGGACCAATCTTGCTTTGATGCATCTTTTAATGATCATTTCAAGATTAGCTAGGCAAGAATCAAACGATTCTCTGAAAACAGAGAAATCGTCCGTGAAGACTTCCATAAACTCTGCCACCATGTCAGAGAATATAGCTAGCATATACATTTGAAAAGTCGCAGGTGCATTGCATAAGCCAAATGGCATTCTACGGAAAGCAAAGGTTCCGTAGGGATAGGTGAAAGTCATTTTTTTCCTGATCCTCGGGATGGATAGGGACTTGATTGTATCCCGAGTAACCGTCTAGGAAACAGAAGTACTTTTGCCTAGCTAGTCTTTCAAGGATTTGATTGATGAAGGGAAAAGGGAATGATCTTTTTTCATGGCTGTGTTCAGCTTCCTATAATCGATACAGACCCTCCAAGAGGCAGCTGAACGAGTTGTGACAGATTCTCCTTTCTCATTAGTCACAACGGTAATCCTGGCTTTCTTGGGAATAATTTGCATGGGACTTACCCAAGGACTATCTGAGATCGGATAAATGATTCCTGCATCGAGCCACTTAATTATTTCCTTCTTGATCACTTCTCCCATATTAGGGTTTAATCTCCTCTGCATCTGGCGAGAAGGGCGGGATCCATCTTCCATGAATATTTTGTGATTGCAGTAAGATGGCTCGATCCCCCTAAGGTCATGGTTGATTCAACCAATTTCCTCCTTGTGTTCTTTTAGGACCTTGATCAGTTTAATCTCTTGCTCCTTAATTAATCTAGCACTGATAATCACATGGAGCATCTTTTGAGGTCCTAAAAATTGATATTTCAAACTCTCAGGCAATGATTTCAGTTCGAGTTGGGGCGGATTTAGGATGGAAGGTAAGGATGATGGTGATGAAGATTCATCAAGAAGAAGAGGTTGAAAGTGAACAAAATCAATAACATCTTCAGAATGTGGCAGGTTTGCCACAGAGGGTTGTGGGTCAATTCATCAAGATAGGAGGAACTTTCAATTGTAGAAACCGTCATACATGCTTCAATATTCACGTTATCTTCCTCAAGTTCCTCTATAAATCCACAATCCTCAAATTTGTTAATTGCCTTAAAAATATCCAATTTCAATTTCTGATCCCCAAAGGCGATTTCCATGCTACTGCTCTTACAGTTGATATTGGCCTTAGTAGTAGCTAGGAACGGACGTCCCAGAATGATGGGTGTGTTCCTTAAATTTTTAGGTACATCCATGTTAAGGACAAGGAATCTACAGGAAAATAGAAATCCTTAACCTTGACAATAACATCCTCAATAACACCTCTCAGATTTGTGACCAAACGGTTCGCTAACTACAGTGTTATTGAGGTCGGCCGAAGTTCACCTAATCCGAACTTTTCGTAAAGAGAAGTCAGAATTAGGTTAATGGATGCACCTAGATCCAAAAGTGCTCTATCAAAGGTGTAACCTCCGATGACACAAGAAATCAAAGGGGCACCTGGATCTCTCTTTTTCGGAAGAAGGTGATGCAGGATAACAGAACTAGCCTGCTCAGAGAGTACCACCTTCCTTGGAACAGATTCCCTCAACTTACGCTTCTGTGTGCATAAATCCTTTAAAAATTTAGCGTAAGCCGGTATGTGTTTGATAGCGTCGAGGAGCGGGATATTGATTTCGACATTCTTGAATATATTCAAGAGCTCCTCGTTACTATCAACATGCTTCTTCTTCCTAGGTTTAATCAAGGCCTCAGGAAAAGGAACATGAGTCAGATCTTCGGAATTAGGTTCTTGAGCCTTGATTTCTTCTTCAGAGTTCTCCTTTCTCTTAGGCCCTCCAGGATTTGGTAGTTTAGAATAGGGTAGTTGTGGGTCCTGGGTTTGCCTTCCACTCCTCAAGGTAACAGAGTTAGCAGATGCATAAAGGTTTGGGTCTTGGGGAGGGTTAGGAAAGATTGGAGGGGCTTCATTAGCCAGAAATCTCGGATTTGATGAAGAAGAATAAGAGGAAGGACCCTGCTCAACCACCTGAGCATGTGCGTGTGGGTCCCTCTGATTCCCATACCCTTGGGTTTGATTGCCCGAATTTTGTATATTACGCAGGTTGGGTACGGGTTGAGATGGCAGGTTCCGGGTTGACGGGAATTAGCAATGAACCCAGTTTGCAAGTTGTCCAGCGAGGTTTTCATTTGCTACATGAGCTGGAGCATAGATCTCTGCAACTCTACCATCTGATGGTTCAAATCAGCCTACCCTACAGGTTGATGGGCATTCCAAGCTGGCTGATTGACCTGATTTAGGAGCAGCTGAGTATAAACATGACCCTGACCCATTGGTCTTTACAGAGAATAGTTGCTGGGTTGGAATTGGGTCTGCTGCCCTGGGTTTTTGCAGGAGAAGTTAGGGTGGTTCCTCCAACCATGATTATAAGCATTGGAGTAAGGGTTGAACCTAACGTTCTCCTGTATAGCATAGACATCCTCATAGGGCGAGGATGGAGAAAAAGAAAGGAAGGGATCAGAGAAACTATGATCACAGGTCCTAGTTTGGAACCTGTGGGGTTCTGAACAATGCTGGCTCATAGGTTGAGCCTCATCCAATTGATTTATGAACTCCCATCCAGAATGAGCTCACGAAGAATGAAATCCCAAATTCTAGGATTGAGTGGATCAAGAATTATTTGCAGAGTTTTCCGCCATCCACTCCTCCATCCTTTTGGTAACCAAGTCCACCTTATCTGGTTTATTATAAATCAGTTCCATATCGAATGAATGAGAGTCGTGGACCTCATTAACATTCAATCTGGGTTATTAGGACCGGTTAAAAGTATCCATGGAGGCATGATTGATTGAATTTTCACTCATGTCCTCAAACAAATCGTGCGCGCTATCTGCATCTTTATTGAGGAAATTACCTCCTAAGAAGCGTCCACGTGATTTCTGAGTTGCTCAGTCAACTCGTGGTAAAAGATCTGCACGAGTTGCCATTTCGGCACCTCGTGGTGTGGACAGTTCTGCAATAAGTCCTGGAATCGCTCCCACACAACATGAAATTGCTCCCCCGGCCGCTGGACGAAGGTAGTAATTGCCCATCTTAGAGAATTGGTACGTCTAACAGGGAAGAATTTCTTCAAGAAAGTCGATTTCAAATCGTTTTATGTTGCGATCGGCTTTCCTATTATCCTGTACCAATAAGCGGCTTTATCCCTAAGAGAGTGGGGAAAGAACCTCATGATCATCTGCTCATCATTCACGTTTCACACTTTGGTTGTTTGGACCAAAGTAGTCAAGTCCTCCAAATGCTGAAATGGGTCTTCAGAGCCAAGCCCATGGAAATGTTTGATCAGGCTTAACACCTGGGGCTTGATTTCAACGTCTCCGATTGGAATCTGGACGTTGGGACGTCCCCCGTAATTTGAAGAATCATAAAAATCCTTCAAGGGCTGAGTGCCCTACATTCTCTAGAACCATTCTTGCATTCTCTGCATTTGTTCCAGCTACCTTTGAAACATCTGTTGATTCTGAGGCAGAGGAGGTTGTTGATCGGCCATGGGATCAATTTGGCCAAAATTCAATCTATGCCTCCTAGAATGATCTAATGGTCCTTCCAATAGAGGATTCAATGAACTCCTTCCAAGCATAAACTAGAAAGAGGTCGAAAGGACTGGGGATAAGAACCCTACAGCACAACAAAACAAGCTTATCCTTAAGTTGAATAGCCTAAGGATCTACAGACTCTCAGAATCCGTCTTAAGATTATAGACGATTTACTTTACTTGTATCCAGTAAATCCAACCAATTAGAATGAGGGACTGGGGAGAAGGTTCTTCCTTTGGCTCGAGCCTCCGGTTCCTAATGTACCCTCCAGTCGCGATCGTTTGATTCTACTCCCCTAACTAGACATTAGATTGACTAGTACAAGCAGGTTAATCGTAAATAGTCTCAGTCTGGGCCCCGAAGAGTGAATCATTCCTTAAGATCAACGTCTACTTGATTTTACTTAGGCTTAGGATTATAGTGCTTATGGAATGTGGTGGGCCCTTAAGATGGGTTATGCCCTTAATGATTGATTGGATATGTGTGAGTGCATGCACAACCAGGGTTTTCAAGCAAGATTATTTGGATGAATGGATTTTAAGGTTCAAATCTTGCTTAAGTAGCTTTTAGGGTTTAGAATTAAGTAAACTCAATCAAGTTTCAGAGGCAAACCAGATGTTCAAACACGGGTGAAGATCTTTTCCTTTTGAAATCAAAAGTGGAGTGCTTGGTATTGACCTAAATTGTAAACTCTAAAGGGAAGCAACTTGATGAGTTGATTTTAAAATGAAGTGGTGTGGCCTAAACAACTCAAACAATTGGCCGAAATGCACCACTAAGTTAGGTATACAAGATGATTAACTTAGACTGAGTTTTACTCTCTTATGTGTTGATTTACATGTACTGGTTCCAAATGTCGGAATCCCGGTTGAGTAGATAAAAATCAAGTTAGGTTATGTGCCTTGAATGTGGGTGTATGTAGTGTGTATGTTGATTTATCCCACAAGAAGTATCTTTTTATTTTTTATTTTTACGAAGGTGAGATGAGTGGGGGTGGAAATAAAAGCATCCAAACTAATCCTATGGTTTATGAGAACACCTAGGTTAATTGGGGTTTGAATTAAGGTTGTGGAATGAAATCTATGGAGGGGGGAAGAATGAAGAGCACTTACAGTTGTCTTCAACTGTACTTTATTCCTTTCTACTACTTGAAGATTTCCTGTTGAGGTACCTGCAAAATAATAGAAGAGAAATAAATTAAGTTAGAAAATAATAAAGTGCATGAAATGTGGGAAGAAAATCGAGAACCGTTGCCTCCCGGCAACAATGCCAAAATGTTGAAGCGAAAAACATACGCAAATGGGATTGGATTTTGAAAAACCCATTGTCGTAGTCTGATTTGCAAAGAAATCCGTCAATAGATAAATTTACCAAAACTCGAAGGAATTCCGAGTCGAACACAGGGAGGTTACGTCGATCTAAAATTCGCAATTATAATTTTTTTGGTATTTTTGTTTTGAAAGAAAGATAATCGCAATGAAATTGATATTAACACTAAGAGAGAGAGAGAGAACAATCACTTTGTATCTGAATACTATTTTTACAATTAGAAAGCAGGAAATGATTATAGCTAGAAAGCAGGAAATTCTATTCTAGAAAGCGATAAAGAAGGGAGAGAGATGTTATCCTCCTCGACGGTTGCTTGGAGGAAGAGCCGGACAGGACAATGCTTGGAAGACAGAGGACGAAAATGGAAGAAGAAGAATGGAGTGGGAAGAACCAAGGGCGAGGTAGGGCGTCGTCGTCGTCACGGGATCTACTTCCGGAACGGGGGAGAGAAAACTTTGATTTTGACTCTAGAGGAGCATCCCGAGTTTGGGACAAGCTTCTTTAGAGCTTTGGAGAGGGAGAGAGGTGAAGGAAGGGATGATTGAAATGTGGAGGGCGTAGGCCATTTTATAGGTGTAGAGGTTAGGGGTAAAAAGGTCATTTTATGTTAAAAAATTAATGTAAGGGCCTTTAGTGACGGAATTAAGCATCACTAAAGCCCCTGAACATGGGCGTAGGTGCTGCTCACGTGCCCGCCACTTCTTCTTCAGTCATTCTCAACACCCATGATCAAATGATCTCAACCGTCCGATTACGAGATCGGACGACCGAGAGATGCATGCGTCCGCTTCCTCTCCTCTTTCGCTGAACGCGTATGCATGTTAATGCATTTTCAGCCATCTGATCACGAGATCAGATGGCTTAAATGCGCGAGTCGTCGCTTCATCTTTCGCTACAACGTGCGCCTATGTGTAATCAAGTGTTCAGACGTGCGTTAGATCGCGTGTAGGTGATCCACGCACTTTGGTGTTGCCACATCTCCTGCATCTGCACCACCCGCTCGCCATCCAACGGCTCAATTGAGCTTGCACCTACTTGCGTCCTCGATTTGAGGGGCCTACGGTCTAGAACCTGCAACCTCTATGTCGCCCACGGGTGCGCGACCGCTATGCCATGCTTTGCTTTGAGGCGAGTTGATGTTTCAATGGAACCGTGCCTCAGCCATTGGTGAAAATCCAATAGCTCTGATTGAGGGATGAAGACTCCATTAGAATGTTGAGGGCGTGGTCTTGGCCTATCTCAACCGTTGGTTGAGAATCCTACGGTCAAGATCTAATGATCGGCTAAGAGTAGAAAGGCAGCGCTAGGTCCTTGAGCCAATTGGGCAGCTGAGATTACGCCACATGGTGCTATCTTGGCCGTCCATCTTCTATGTGTTGTGGATGGTGCTACGGATGTCAGATTTGATCGATTTTTGCACTGTTGGGCTACGATCATCGATCTGAACCCATCCATGCAATCGGATTTGTCATCTGAAATGCATATTGACACCATCTTGGCCCTTAACCTCTGATCATCCTCGGACTATATCTGATACTACGGAAGTCCGATCGGGGTGATCTTGGAGTCGTTGAACTCCGATCGTTGTCCTGATCAGATCCGTACAGTTGGATCTTCAATCCGAGACCCCGATTGAATGTCGCCCTATCCCTGGCCACCAAAAAGAAATTACTATACAATTTATATAATTTGACCTAAATGTATGGAGATGCATGTTATGCAATATTTATAATGTATGATGCCAATATGATACTAAGAACATGCATTAATAGACATTTTTGGCTATTTAGATGTATGCACATTATACAACAAAATCACGCCTTTTTGGGCACGATTAAACCACTTAACAATAAGTGTTGGTCATAGGACTAGGATGAGGTGTATGGGGGTGAGGGTAAGAAGTGACGTAGTTGTTGTAATTCATTTGAAAATAGGTCTTGAAAAGCACACACCCCAATCAAACACAATGCAATGGGACTCTCCTCTTGTTTGAAGAGCAATTAGGTCTTTGAGCTATTCTCCAATCATACCCTTCAGAGTTGTCAAATGGGGTCAAGTTCATGCCCGTCCGTTCCCACCATAGTGGTATAAGAGGGCGAATGTGACTTAAGATCCATGACAAGCTCTTTAGAGAAGAAAGGAGGTCAGTTATGTTATCTCTTAGTGGCCAAGCAAGTTACACAATCAATTATGTGTCTTAGGTCGACCTTCGTTTGTGCCTATAAGACCTATTCGCAAAGGATACCTAGATGCAGTCGAATATTGACCTAATTCTAGGTCCCTTTGTGGTGCAAAAAGGAAAGGTAGAAGAAGTCTCTAGTGGTCTTATGTGAGTGCTTCCATGCTGAGAGTGTGCGTCACACTATGAAAATCAAGTTTTTGAATCTTTAGAAATCCACACTAAAGTCCTTTTCCATCAAATCAAGTTTGATTTTGCTTTCAAGGCCAAACTTCATTAGCAGTCTCAATTTTTAGAAGGTGACCACTTGGTTAATAGTAATATTTATTCCAAATGCAATGCATGAACATGAGGTGGATATAAAGATTGAGACAATATACCTGACTCTAGCAATCTTCGTGCAAGATGCTAGGCAATGCAATAAAATAGATCTAAACGCTGCTCATTCACCCCTAGCATGCATGCTCCTATGGATATGCAGCTCCTAAATAGATAGCTCAAGTGTTTTTTTTTATAAATCAAGAAAATCAAGGACTAAGCTAAGCAAGCCACTTGCATCATATCACACAAAATAATAATGTCCTAGTTACTAAAGAATGAGAACATGCTCCCCAAAACACCATGCAACAAGGGCCCAATCAATCACAATAAAAAATTGGGGAACAAACCTCGAAGACCAACCTTAGGATAAAGGGCGAGAAAGCAATGGAATAAGCTAGTTTAAGGAGTCTAAAGACTACTCTAAAGTCTAATTAAATGGCTGTAGAAAAATAGAAGTCCACCTATCTGTGCCTTTGAGTTTCTCAATCCTCCAGATGCTACTTTACGCTTGTCGGATCAAGGCTCATGTGCACCCGCAATGGCTTCTTAGGGTGGGAACAAGGTTCACCAGATGATGAGGCTGGTGTGTGTTCCTTCTCCACATGATGTACCTGACACCAAAACCAAAATAATATATCATTGAATATATAGCCTCAACTAAAAATCAATGTGAATAGATTGTGAATTGACTAAACTCATTAACTTCCAGACAACAGCACCATTTGATCAAATAAAAATAATATTACATCGTTATCTCTACCCACCGAAAAATCTTTCAATTAAAATTTAATAAAATCTAATCACATAATCAAATTGTACCTAAAAAATTAAACTAAATAAACTCATAAATATTTGACATTCATGTTCATATAAAAAATT
Source organism: Thalassia testudinum (assembly GCA_037157565.1). NCBI lineage: Eukaryota > Viridiplantae > Streptophyta > Magnoliopsida > Alismatales > Hydrocharitaceae > Thalassia > Thalassia testudinum. Next base: position 180,046,442 of record JAZHRO010000024.1, on the reverse strand, counting down.
ATTACAAATAACAATTCACCACATTTATTAAGAGATAGAGAGATCACGAGAATTGTCAGAGAGAAAGAGAGCCAGCCGTGGATATTTAGTGAGACGGATTGAGAGAAATGGAGAGGGGGAATAAAATAAAACGTAAATAAATGAATAGTGAGGGCAATAAAATAAAACGTAATTAGGTGAGTTACTGTTGAGAAACAGAGGTCTTGCGTGCTCATGCTCCCTCGCTCGTGGAGGTGGTGGCTGGCGGCGTGGCTACCGGCGGAGGTGCTCCGGAAGAAGAGGAACTCGATGGCGGTGACAGCAAGCGCGGTGCTGGCCGGACGGTGAGGAGGGTCCAGTGACGATGGGTTCGTCGACGGCGAGGAGGAGAGCTTGTGGGGCGTCGTGGATGGAGAGGGCTCAACGGTGGACGTGAGGTGAGCATGCTAGAGGTGACGGTAGTGAGAACGTGGGTCAAAGATGGCTGTGGTGAACGTGGTGGTGACAGGTTCTTCACAAAACGAAGGAAGAAGAAGAAGAAGACGGAGAAGGAGAGGGAAAAAGGAACAGGAAGAAGGACGATGGATGTGGTCGCGGTGACGAGGTCACGCGCTCTGAGAGGGAGCGACGAGCACGTTCAGTGTGTGAGCGGTGGAAGGAGTCGAGAGGGTGGTCTACGAGAGAAGGGGGTGACAGTCTCGACGATGTGAGCATGCGCCGGGTGAAGGTGTGTGTGAGGAAGAAGGAGAAGAAAACGAAGAAGAGGAAGACGCCGTGGAGATGTGAAACTTCAAGGTGGAGGCGTGTGCTGTCACCACGCGCGCTCATGGTAGGGATGCGTGGTTGAGGCTCGCAGTGATGTGGCGGTTGGTGGTGCGGTGGGTGTGAAGATGGAGAGGAGCGATTGAGAGTGGGCCGGGTAGCGGTCTGTGTTGAGAAGAGATTTGAAGGAGAAGGAAGGCGCGATGACTACGCTGGCGTTCGGGAAAGAAAGGGCTGAGAAAAAAAATGATGAGGGGGTACTATGATTTGGGAAGAAAGAGATGAGAGTGCAAGGAAAGAAATTATGCTATTTTAGGAGGGTCGGTCTGTGTGGAGGCAACATATGGAGCGAGTGGTGCTTTGCAATCAGAGAGCAACCAAGAGGGGTTTTCCTTGTCATTTTGTTGATCAAAATCCAAATGTCCAGATGGCACTTTAAAATGAGATCTGATGCAATGCCATTAAAATTGTGCTTCCCAAAATGATCTTGCATCAAAAATTTATATTCAATTAAAATTACATAACAAGGTAAATAAAATAATAAAATACAAGGAATATTAAATCTAAGACTTAATTAATTTTATCACCGTGATGCATGTTTCAAATCAAATTCTTGCCTCAACAATAAATTACTTAAACTCTAATTTAATTTACTCAAGCGAACCTATTAGTTATCAAGGCTACGAAGATAGCCAACAATAAACTCACACAAAGCAAGGATCAGAAGTCACCACAATGCACCACAAACATTGTACATATCGTCATCTTAAAGAAATAAATACAACACTATGCTAATTATATTATTCTTATCTATGTAGCCAAGCTTCGACCTCCATCTTAGCCAAGATATATAATGAGGTCAATGTCCAACAGGAAATGAACCAAGAAGGGCACACCCAATTGTAAGCTAACAATACATATTATACAAAGCCTTAAAAATAGTAACTTAAGAAACATTATTTTGACATTCTCATTTCAGGCAACCATTACAGAGGAAGAAAGCACCATCAACTTTAGAAAAGATGGCATCACACATGATCAAGGCACCATCAACCCATCACTTGTAAGCACTTCTAATACAACTTCTTCTTCATCTCATTGAAGTAAAATAAAACAAAAAAAATTTAACATAATCAAGCATTTCTTTGCAATGCAATTTACCCAATATCATTTTCCCTCTACCAATAATGGGATACATGGATTCCACCTATTACTTCACCCCCTACAACTTCAACGGATTGCCAACTGACCTCACATGACAACCGTCATAACAACATTAGACCTTTAGGTAAATATATCAATTGCTGGGTACACTAAGTTTAAAATAAGTTCATCCACAATAAATTCCCACCTAGCATCTGCTTGCAATTAACTACAGGTTTGGCCATCCTCTGACAACGAGAAATTCGTCTTTGGATCTTTGGAAAGAGATGTCAAACACAATGCATGGAATAGGACACTATCTTATATGTTGAAAATCAACTCAAGAGATGAACAAACAAACCAAAACTAGCACAAGTACTCAAGCGACTCATACAACATGGAAAGGGAAATGACGATATACTTTTGGACTGGTCTGGCATCAAAATTTGCAGAGAATACCTCTATGAGATGCCTAAGGTTGGAGGATTTACATAGTAGCATGGTATGGCAAAAAAACTCATAGAGAACATATCTCCATCTCTAAAGACACATCCTTCCCTAACCTTAATTTATTTGTACAGGTTATTGTAACGAGCGCGTGCCCCAGACGCCTTTTAAGACGTCTGGGAGGTGGCCCAGACGTCTGTAAAGACGTCTGGGATCACATCCAGACGTCTGACCAGACGTTCGGGATAGTTTACAGACGTCTGGCGAACAGTTATGCTCGCACGGGATATTCGTCTGCGCGCCTGTGCACGCAGACCTGCGATTCTGCCCTTTTTCTCTGCGGCTGCAGGCGGCTGCGACCGCCTTCTCTCTCCTCTCCGCGCGGCGTTAAAAGGGGGGGGGCGCGCCTCCCCTCCCGTCTCCACCATCTTCCTCCTTCTTCTCCTGCCTGTGCGCGAGAGCGAGCGGACGCGAGGGCGCAGCGGCAGCGGCAGCCGCCGTGAGCGCGGAGGAGCTGCGGCGTGCGAAGGCGGGGCTCTGCCGTGAGGGCGAGCTCGCCAGGAGCGGCTTGGCCGGCCGGGGGAGGGCGCAGGGGACGCAGAGCGTCGCGGAGAGGGACCTACTGCGGGCGGAGCAGCGTACGCGCGAGGTGCGACGCGGGCGGCGTCGCGAGCGGAGGCCGAGCCGGGCTCTGATTCTGGAAAAATTTCCAGAATCAGACGTCTGGATTGATATCCAGACGGCAAGGTCGACGTCTGTGAGATCATACAGACGTCTGAAAGGTGAGTTTCCGCTTTCTTCTTCGTTTTTGTCGACTGACCGTACTGAGGGAGGGGGGTTGGCTATGCGCAGGTTCGCTGATTCGTCATCCTTTGCGAATCAGACGTCTGGAAGTTGTACCAGACGGCGGGAGTGACCTCCAGACGTCCGGAGGGACCATCGGACGTCTTGGATCTAGGCAGACGTCCCCACAGACTTCTGGACGTCCGGGGAACCAAGCCGAACAGGTAATTCTCTGATCCACCGTTTAAGACGTCTGGAAGGAGTTCCAGACGTCTGATTTTGCACAGTATTGTCTTTCTCGACCCGTTTAGGGCCCGTTTGGGCTCAGTTTTCCGCGATTCGAGTTGCGTTCGTTTCAGAATTTATTCCTCTACCCGCCTACAGTAGCTATACATTGTTTTGAGACACTCCTTGTGTTTGATCCTTGTGATAGGACCTCGTTCGGTTGCAGTCTTGAGAGTCGCGGAGGCGCGCGGGATTCCCGATCACGCCCCCATTACTCCCGTTGTACCTGGTAGAGTGGCTTTAAGTATTAATAAAATCTGTTAAAGTATGGAACCATAACTAGAACCTAGGGCATTGCATGAATCCTAGGAATGAGAAATATATGGAATGATAGCTCCTAGGTGTTGCATGAATCCTAGGGCCGGAAAACTAGATTGTATGATAGATCCTAGGATATGGCATGAATCCTAGGATGGAAAAACTAGTGGAATGTATATTACTGCAGTCTTGGAAAAATGGAAAGGAATATATAAAGCTGCCTGTGAATTTAATTAACAACTGCCTGTTATGAACAAAGAAACATGTTTGAGATCATGGAATTTGAGAACGTGAATCTGGAAAGTGAAACATATGATGTTCTGAGATAAAGAGCTGGAACCCTACGGGGAATTAGGAGTGGAACTCCTGGAAAGGAAAAAGGAATGGAACTGAGATGTAGTTTGTACTGTCTCTTGGGTACGCAGTACCAAGGGAAGTACCTGTACCTGTTTAGTGCAGAGTGGGGCCAGCCGCCCCAGGGACCCGGGGTTAGGATTGGCCGCTCTGTACCGACTTGTTGGCCCTCGTGTACGTAGTACCGAGGAGAGCTAGTAGTGTTAGGAGAGTACTAGCTACCCCACGGGCCCCGGGGTTCTGCTAGCCTCCTTCACCGACTTGTTAGGCCCACTAGGGCAAACCAGGGTAGTCAGGCGAGGGTGCGCGGACTGTGGAGGGGCAAGGCCCCGGTTTGGTTACTGTGGAGGGGGTGGACCCCTGTTACTGAGAGGGCTCTGCCCTGGTTCCGTGCTGTGCTTTGGGCGCACCCGTTAACGGAAACGACTGACCGCGTGCCAGTGCGGGCTAGCTACCTGTGCGTTTATCGCGCGTGCCGTAGTCACCGTTACGTCTGTCAGTGACCTTGGGGTGGTTGACTGAGGGTAGGACCACCACGGGGGACTCTCCCGGCCAGGAGAGCACCACGTGCTACTTCTACTTTTGGAAAATACTGCAATCAAGATCGTCCCACGAGGACATCCGAGATCAAGTAAAGGATCTGAGAAGTAAATGAAATAGTGAGAAAAATTGAAAGATGTAAATAAAGGAAGTAATAGAACGTAACAGCTACTGTACACTCTACTGTTGCCTTTAGTTAGTTTTCCACTCTACTCAGCGTTTTGCTGACGTGTTACACTCGTTACCTCTTTCAGGACCAGGTGTCGAGCAGCCAGGGTCGGCGGCTGCAGAGGACGCTGGGCCGAGTAGGGTCCAGTAGAGTTACCACAGCTTTGTACCCCTTTTTGTTTCTGTTCTAGTGAGTAGTTTCTGTTTCCGCTGTACCTTCTTTACCTGCAGTTTTGTTATATGATAAATGTTGTTTTACTGTTGTGGTGGTGCCTACTGTAGTAGTTTCTTTCCTTACTGCTGTACTTTCTTACTGTTAGTTATATTCATGCTGAATGTGGTTTATTTTACTGTCTTTTGGTTACTTCCTCGTTGGACGACTGGGTCTTGGGATTAGTCGAGTCGGTCCGGTTCTCGTGTCTCGTAGGGACTCGGGAATCGGGTCGTTACAAGATGGTATCGGAGCAAGGTCGTCCCGAGAAGTGAATCAACTGACTGGAAAATAACCAATTCACATGTTTATAGCTAGAGTAGCCACCACAACATATCTCTTGATATGAGCTCTTAGAAGTGTTGTTAGGTACCGTCTGTTTTGACGTTTCCGTTTTGTTTCGCGTCTCCTTGCAGGAGATGCCTCGTCGTGGGACTGGCGAGACTGGCCGCGGGCGCGGCCGAGGGCGAGGTCGGCGAGGTGGACGTGCTGTCGTTGACGTCTCAGTGGACCAGCCACCACTCCCTGGCATCCGGGCCCAGGACCTCGCCAGACTGATACGGGATATTGTACGAGAGGAGCTCCACCCACCGCCCCGAGCACCTCCTCCTGGGGTTGCAGAGGGGGAGTCCTCTGTGGGACCACGCGACGGACGCGGCGCTGGACACGAGGGAGGGGATGGGCCCCTGCCGCCCCCACCTTCCTCCGACACTTCTGTACACGAGGCACCTTCGCCTGGAGGTGCGCCAGCATCTCCCCTACAGCACCACTTCGAGCTTTTCGGACAGTTCCGGAAGCTGAAGCCCCCTCCTTCAAGGGGGATGAGGACCCGACCGAGGCAGAGGACTGGCTTGAGCAGCTGGAGAAGATCTTCGACACCCTTCGCCCCCCGGTGGAGTGCCGCGTGGCCTTTGCCACGTACCAGCTGGAGAGTGCGGCACACCGGTGGTGGAGGGCGGTCCGGGGACAGGAGAGGGACGAGCCGACGTGGGACCAGTTCGTCACCCTCTTCTGCGAGCAGTACTTTCCCCAGACGTGGCAGGACCAGAGGAGGCGGGAGTTCCACACTCTCCGCCAAGGGACGATGACCGTGAGCGCGTACCGCACGCGTTTCTTGGAGCTGTCCCGCTTTGCAGCGACAGCGGTAGCCACTGAGGAGGAGCGCCTTTGGAGGTTCACCGAGGGGCTCCGGCCTGCGATCCAGGGGTATGTCAAACCCCTGAAGCTGCCGACGTTTTCGAGGGTGGTAGAGGCAGCTATGACTTACGAGGAGACCAACCCGTCCGCGCGAGAGACCGACGGCGGGCGGAAGAGGCCCTTTCAGCCAGACTTCTCACAGGGCCGGCGAGAACGGAGACACGTGGCATCCGCAGGAGAGCCGTCACGTTGTGCAGGGCCATCAGTGGCCTTTGGGGGCCCTCGACAGGGGCCAGTCGCCAGCACCGGACCCCCGCCTAGCCGACAGCAGGGACTCACTGAGGGCGGGAGTCGGGTTCCCCTCTGCTACCAGTGTGGCCAGCCGGGCCACGTCAGGAGGGACTGCCCATCTAGGGCAGGAGGTCAGCAGATACTTCCCGCGCAGAGCACTGGAGGGCGCGCAGGAGGCCGCGGTTTCCAGGCGCGAGGAGGAGGACCGCAGTCGCGAGGAGGGTACCGGCCAGCACCTACCCGTCCGACGCAGAGTGTGGCTGCTTCGTCCGCACCTAGAGCTGAGGGGCGTATCAACGCCCTAACACACAGGGACGCCAGAGCTTCGGGATCCGTGGTAGCAGGTATGGTTTCAGTTTCTGGCAGACTCGTTTACACGCTTTCGATTCCGGCGCTACGCACTCGTTTGTCGCAGCCAGTTTCGCAGTTAGTTTGGACCAGGATTATACATTGTTAGAGAATCCGTTCGTAATCAGAGGTCCGAGTGGTCAGCTGTTGTAGCTGAGGAGGTGTACATGGGTTGCGGGGTCAGCATCGGGGGACACAGCCTGCCAGCTGACCTGATTATGATACAGATGGAGGACTTTGGAGTGATTCTGGGGATGGATTGGCTGTCCGCTTACCACGCCTTGGTAGACTATTTTGAGAGGAAGATTGTCTTCTCCATTCCGGAGTTGCCTTCCTTCGAGTTTCACGGGCAGCCAGTGGACGGAGGTTTCAGGTGCATTTCGGCACTTCGGGTGGCGAGACTTTTGAGCCAGGGGTGTGAGGGCTTCTTAGCTTGTGTGGTGGCAGAGCACAGCCCCGTGGCAGACTTCCAGAGCATCCCGGTGGTCAGAGAGTACCCCGACGTGTTTCCAGACGAGTTACCAGGACTACCGCCCGAGCGTGAGATCGAGTTTGAGATCTCACTAGTACCAGGGACCAGCCCCATCTCCACCGCGCCATACAGAATGGCACCGCTTGAGCTGCGAGAGCTCAAGTCTCAGTTGCAGGACCTTTTGGAGAAGGGTTTCGTGAGGCCCAGTGCGTCTCCCTGGGGAGCCCCGGTACTGTTTGTGAAGAAGAAGGATGGGACCCTACGCCTTTGTGTGGACTACCGACAACTGAATAGGGTCACCATCAAGAACAGATATCCGCTGCCGAGGATTGACGATTTGTTTGACCAGTTGCGGGGTGCCACGGTGTTTTCCAAGATCGACTTGAGGTCTGGATACCACCAGTTGAGGATCAGGGAGACCGACGTCTCCAAGACGGCTTTCCGCACCCGGTACGGACACTACGAGTTTTTGGTCATGCCGTTTGGGCTGACCAATGCCCCCGCTGCTTTCATGGACCTGATGAACCGGGTGTTCAGACCGTACTTGGACCAGTTTGTGGTGGTTTTCATAGATGATGTACTCATCTATTCTAGAGATCGGACGCAGCACGGACAGCACTTGCGGATGGTTCTGGACACTCTGAGACGACGCAGGCTGTACGCCAAATACAGCAAGTGCGAGTTCTGGTTGAGGGAAGTGACCTTTTTGGGTCATGTGATCTCTGGAGACGGCCTGGCGGTGGATCCCGCCAAGGTCGAGGCAGTGCTCAGGTGGGAGAGACCACGTTCAGTCACTGAGATTCGCAGTTTCCTGGGACTGGCAGGTTACTACAGACGGTTCATCAGAGGGTTTTCGCAGATTGCACGCCCTATGACACAGTTGACTCGGAAGGATGTGCCTTTCGCTTGGACAGACGCCTGTGAGGCGTGTTTTCTGGAGCTGAAGGAGAGGTTGACCTCGGCTCCCGTGCTCACCATCCCTGACAGTAGTGGCGGGTTCATTGTGTACACGGACGCTTCCTTGCAGGGGTTAGGAGGTGTGCTCATGCAGAGGGGTCACGTGGTCGCTTACGCTTCGCGGCAACTAAAGCCCCATGAGCATACCTACCCTACCCACGATCTAGAGTTGGCAGCTGTTGTCTTCGCGCTGAAGACATGGAGGCACTACTTGTACGGTGAGACCTTCGAGATTTTTACAGATCACAAGAGCCTCAGATATCTTTTTGACCAGAGGGAGCTCAACATGAGACAGAGACGTTGGTTGGAGCTCCTGAAGGACTACGACTGCAGCATCTCCTACCACCCGGGAAAGGCCAATGTGGTGGCTGACGCCTTGAGCCGTAAGGCGCCCGCACGCTTGGCCAGTCTACAGTTACAGAGTTGGAGCCTTTTGGAGGAGGTGGGCAGTTGGCGACCTCTAGAGTTACGAGGGTACTGTGGGGCAGTGACGGTGACACGGCAGACCAGGCCAGAGTTGATAGACCGCATCATCACGGGACAGATGGCCGATCCGTACTTGCAGTCTTTGCGCGACAGAGTACTATTAGGGGACCCAGGGGACTTCTCTTTCACAGACCAGGTGTTACGCTTGAGGGGACGGCTGTGCGTCCCCAGAGACGAGGAGCTGTTGAGAGAACTCCTGACTGAGGCACACGGTTCCAGATTCACCATACATCCCGGAAACACGAAAATGTACCATGACTTGAGACGCGAGTTCTGGTGGAGAGGGATGAAGCGGGATGTGGGTGAGTTCGTGCAGCAGTGCTTAGTGTGCCAGCAGGTGAAAGCCGAGCATCAGAGGCCTGCAGGGCCGCTTCAGCCGCTTCCAGTGCCAGAGTGGAAGTGGGAGAGCATCACCATGGACTTGGTGGTGGGCTTACCTGTTACCCAGCGAGGACACGACGCAGTCTGGGTAATAGTGGATAGATTGACGAAGACGGCACGATTCTTGCCGATCCGAGTCACTTTGGGACCAGCACAGTTGGCAGAGAGGTATATCCGTGACGTGGTGCGACTACACGGAGTTCCGCGGGAGATCGTATCCGACCGGGATACCCGCTTTACGTCCCAGTTTTGGGCTGAGTTTCAGCAGGCTTTGGGGACGAGGTTGAGGTTTAGCACGGCTTACCACCCCCAGACGGACGGACAGTCGGAACGCACGATACAGACACTTGAGGACCTTTTGCGTGCCTGTGTACTAGACTGGAGGGGCTCTTGGGAGGAGCACCTGCCCCTGGCGGAGTTTGCATACAACAACAGCTATCACTCGAGCATCGGCATGGCTCCCTACGAGGCCCTGTACGGACGGAAGTGCACGGCACCCTTGAGTTGGGTTGAGGTGGGGACCAAGTGGGAGGTTGGCCCCAGGTTGATCCGGCAGAGTCAGGAGGTAGTTGAGCAGATCCATAGACGACTCCGCACTGTCAGGAGCAGACAGAAGAGCTACGCAGATCGCAGACGCAGAGAGGTGCAGTTCGAGGTTGGGGACCACGTCTTTCTTCGTGTTTCGCCCATGAAGGGCTTACAGCGGTTTGGGGTGAGAGGGAAGCTCGCGCCGAGGTTCGTAGGGCCCTTTGAGGTCCTGGAGCGGGTTGGACCCATTGCTTACAGACTTGCCCTTCCCCCGCAGCTTTCTGGTGTGCACGACGTGTTCCACGTGTCCAACCTCAGGAAGTACGTAGCCGATCCCAGCCACGTACTGAGTCACGAGAGCGTCGAGGTGAGCGACGACCTGACCTACCCCGAGCGGCCTGTACAGGTCCTAGACCGAGCAGTCCGCAGGTTGAGACGAAAGCAAGTACCCCTGGTAAAGGTTTTGTGGAGGAGCCAGCGGTACGAGGAGGCTACCTGGGAGCCTGAGGCGGCAATGCGGGAGCGGTACCCAGAGCTTTTCGCGGGTACGTCTTTTCGGACCGACTTCGGTCCTCTTTGAGTTTGTTATGGTTATTTGGACATCCTTTTCCCGCACCCTAGTTGGCGCAAGTTTCGGGGACGAAACTTCCTTTGAGTTTGTTATATTGTAACGAGCGCGTGCCCCAGACGCCTTTTAAGACGTCTGGGAGGTGGCCCAGACGTCTGTAAAGACGTCTGGGATCACATCCAGACGTCTGACCAGATGTCCGGGATAGTTTACAGACGTCTGGCGAACAGTTATGCTCGCACGGGATATTCGTCTGCGCGCCTGTGCGCGCAGACCTGCGATTCTGCCCTTTTTCTCTGCGGCTGCAGGCGGCTGCGACCGCCTTCTCTCTCCTCTCCGCGCGACGTTAAAAGGGGGGGGCGCGCCTCCCCTCCCGTCTCCACCATCTTCCTCCTTCTTATCCTGCCTGTGCGCGAGAGCGAGCGGACGCGAGGGCGCAGCGGCAGCGGCAGCCGCCGTGAGCGCGGAGGAGCTGCGGCGTGCGAAGGCGGGGCTCTGTCGTGAGGGCGAGCTCGCCAGGAGCGGCTTGGCCGGCCGGGGGAGGGCGCAGGGGACGCAGAGCGTCGCGGAGAGGGACCTGCTGCGGGCGGAGCAGCGTACGCGCGAGGTGCGACGCGGGCGGCGTCGCGAGCGGAGGCCGAGCCGGGCTCTGATTCTGGAAAAATTTCCAGAATCAGACGTCTGGATTGATATCCAGATGGCAAGGTCGACGTCTGTGAGATCATACAGACGTCTGAAAGGTGAGTTTCCGCTTTCTTCTTCGTTTTTGTCGACTGACCGTACTGAGGGAGGGGGGTTGGCTATGCGCAGGTTCGCTGATTCGTCATCCTTTGCGAATCAGACGTCTGGAAGTTGTACCAGACGGCGGGAGTGACCTCCAGACGTCCGGAGGGACCATCGGACGTCTTGGATCTAGGCAGACGTCCCCACAGACTTCTGGACGTCCGGGGAACCAAGCCGAACAGGTAATTCTCTGATCCACCGTTTAAGACGTCTGGAAGGAGTTCCAGACGTCTGATTTTGCACAGTATTGTCTTTCTCGACCCGTTTAGGGCCCGTTTGGGCTCCGTTTTCCGCGATTCGAGTTGCGTTCGTTTCAGAATTTATTCCTCTACCCGCCTACAGTAGCTATACACTGTTTTGAGACACTCCTTGTGTTTGATCCTTGTGATAGGACCTCGTTCGGTTGCAGTCTTGAGAGTCGCGGAGGCGCGCGGGATTCCCGATCACGCCCCCATTACTCCCGTTGTACCTGGTAGAGTGGCTTTAAGTATTAATAAAATCTGTTAAAGTATGGAACCATAACTAGAACCTAGGGCATTGCATGAATCCTAGGAATGAGAAATATATGGAATGATAGCTCCTAGGTGTTGCATGAATCCTAGGGCCGGAAAACTAGATTGTATGATAGATCCTAGGATATGGCATGAATCCTAGGATGGAAAAACTAGTGGAATGTATATTACTGCAGTCTTGGAAAAATGGAAAGGAATATATAAAGCTGCCTGTGAATTTAATTAACAACTACCTGTTATGAACAAAGAAACATGTTTGAGATCATGGAATTTGAGAACGTGAATCTGGAAAGTGAAACATATGATGTTCTGAGATAAAGAGCTGGAACCCTACGGGGAATTAGGAGTGGAACTCCTGGAAAGGAAAAAGGAATGGAACTGAGATGTAGTTTGTACTGTCTCTTGGGTAACGCAGTACCAAGGGAAGTACCTGTACCTGTTTAGTGCAGAGTGGGGCCAGCCGCCCCAGGGACCCGGGGTTAGGATTGGCCGCTCTGTACCGACTTGTTGGCCCTCGTGTACGTAGTACCGAGGAGAGCTAGTAGTGTTAGGAGAGTACTAGCTACCCCACGGGCCCCGGGGTTCTGCTAGCCTCCTTCACCGACTTGTTAGGCCCACTAGGGCAAACCAGGGTAGTCAGGCGAGGGTGCGCGGACTGTGGAGGGGCAAGGCCCCGGTTTGGTTACTGTGGAGGGGGTGGACCCCTGTTACTGAGAGGGCTCTGCCCTGGTTCCGTGCTGTGCTTTGGGCGCACCCGTTAACGGAAACGACTGACCGCGTGCAGTGCGGGCTAGCTACCTGTGCGTTTATCGCGCGTGCCGTAGTCACCGTTACGTCTGTCAGTGACCTTGGGGTGGTTGACTGAGGGTAGGACCACCACGGGGGACTCTCCCGGCCAGGAGAGCACCACGTGCTACTTCTACTTTTGGAAAAGACTGCAATCAAGATCGTCCCACGAGGACATCCGAGATCAAGTAAAGGATCTGAGAAGTAAATGAAATAGTGAGAAAAATTGAAAGATATAAATAAAGGAAGTAATAGAACGTAACAGCTACTGTACACTCTACTGTTGCCTTTAGTTAGTTTGCCACTCTACTCAGCATTTTGCTGACGTGTTACACTCGTTACCTCTTTCAGGACCAAGTGTCGAGCAGCCAGGGTCGGCGGCTGCAGAGGACGCTGGGCCGAGTAGGGTCCAGTAGAGTTACCACAGCTTTGTACCCCTTTTTGTTTCTGTTCTAGTGAGTAGTTTCTGTTTCCGCTGTACCTTCTTTACCTGCAGTTTTGTTATATGATAAATGTTGTTTTACTGTTGTGGTGGTGCCTACTGTAGTAGTTTCTTTCCTTACTGCTGTACTTTCTTACTGTTAGTTATATTCATGCTGAATGTGGTTTATTTTACTGTCTTTTGGTTACTTCCTCGTTGGACGACTGGGTCTTGGGATTAGTCGAGTCGGTCCGGTTCTCGTGTCTCGTAGGGACTCGGGAATCGGGTCGTTACAGTTATAGATGCCCATTAGGTTATACTACTCGAAAGAGAAATTCAATTTGGGAATCCTCTGAACTTGCATCCCCTCCCAACAATAGTTGGCTTTGCAGTTCAACAAGGGCAGGAATCAATATATAACAAGGAAATAACCAAACACAAATGGAGACTACAAAATTGTGATGCGCTTGCAGTACCATTGCACCACAAGAAACAACTAGCATCTACTTGTGCTATACTGGAATCCACCTCGTGTAATACACTACAACAACATAATTGAGAGGATACCCACAACACCAACAAACAAATTTGCAGACTTGATGGTAATCTTATCTCCAACAACCTCCACCAAATTCTATCCACATATATTGTGTAACATCATGCTTTCTCTACTAGGCATCAAGACTACAATCACAATTACACATAGCCAAAAAATGAAAGGACAGAAAATGGGAGATGATCCACAACACTATCGAAGACCCGCAACAGAGAGGAGGGAGCAACACCTACGAGATTCACGTGATGTGCTGGACTGAAAGGCTTATAATGGGTTTCACGGTAGTAGATTCAGAGCAGGATCAGCATATCCACTCCTTTCGTTCAACATATGTGATTGACATTCTAAATGACAAGCGTGCACTGACTAAGAAGATAGAGATAGCTTCTCCAAGAATATGAACTGATTTCCTAGATTTTCTGATACTATATCTCAATTAGCATAGAACTTTTCACTTATTTCTGCTTCTACTGAATTTTGGGTTATTTTCTCTAAACTCAAACTACTTGATTTCTATAAAAACTTCTTCTGATTGGGTACTCCTCAACTCTTATCATGTGTACTATGTATACCATAAATTAGCTATTACATACCTCTCCTCGTTATTATGGTAGGTTCACCCCTCTTCGACACAACATATATGCTGACCTAAAATGGGACAACAATTTCCCGCTGTTGGGAGTCGTAAATCGTAGATTTGATAGGAAAAGCATCGTAGTATAGTTGCAAAATATGACTCAACAAAAATTAAGTTAACGAGACGGTGAGTCCTGGTCGATCTCAGGGAGGTGTTTAGAAAAGCGAAATTGATTTTGATTCTTTTCACTACTTTCTTAAAATTGTATGCCGGTTTCAAGCTTACGAATGTAAGTCTCACTAGTCTCGTTGTTAACCTTAACTACGTGTGCCTGTGTTAGATAGACAATGAATGTGAATGTGTGTGTACTAGTACGCACCATTCTAACTTCATGATGGCTATTAACAGAAAATGCATCAATTGCAAGGTCGTATATATTTTCAGAAACTGACATCTTGTTGCAATAACATAAGATATTAAGTTCGGAAACTGATGATCACAATATGGATATATGAATCAAGCAAGTGATGATTTCATTTCTTCAAAAATATTGTCGTTACAATCATGTTTCGAGGAAAGCTTGTACATGAGAGCTTAAACAATGATTCTAGCTAACAGAAAATGGATGCATGCATGGATTTAGTGAAAGATTATGCATGCATCATTCAAGTGGAGGATGACTACACTACTAAGTAGGAAATTAATGTGGAAATTAAACTACGAAGAACAACTTATCTACTAAGAGAAATTAGGGCATTGGAGGTGGCCTCCAATGGCCTGTGGGGCTTGAGGTGGTAGGAGGGAAGAGAGGGGCGGCCAATGGTGGGTAGGCCAGCCTCTTGAGAGGTGGTGGAGAGCTTCTCTAGCCTTGGGCATGGAGGTGGAGTGGTGGAGATGATGGAACTCATGGAGATGGAGGTGCACATGGAATGGAGCTAAAGGCTAGATGGCTAGATGGGGTGCATGGCCATCCAAGAGGGTCATTTTATGGACTCTTGGATGGCCAAGGGAGTAGCCCTCTAGAGAATTATAGAATTCTCTAGAAGTAGGCTTAGGTGGTGGCTAGAGAGGTAGGGAGTGGGTCTTCTTAGATTCACTTTCTAAGGAGGTAAGTTGCGGACTCCTTGAAGACTATTTTTAGTCTTCAAGGTGGCACCACCATTGAAAGGATCTAGAGAACTCTAGAAGTGGCGGCTATGTGTGTGTGTGCGTGACTAGGTGGGTGTGGCTAGGTGGTTTAGGTCGAGTCCTATAGGTATAGGTGATTAGGTTTAGGTAGGCTCCTAGAATTAGGGTTATAAACCCTAATACTAAAGTGAATGTGCAATTAAACTTATCACAAGTTTAATTGAGTGAATGTATGCCTAATTGGGAAAGAAAATACTCAATTGGGTCAGGCTTGAGTCAATTGGACTCTCACTGAGTCCAATTAGACTTGTGTTGGTTGAGATCTGAGCTCAATTGAACTCTATGAGTCCAATTGACTAGGTGAGTGTGGTTGATTTAGATCCAAGTCAATTTGGCTTAGTGAGAACCTAGTTATGTTCTTAGGACGGTCTTAGGGTAGTGTACTAGGCTTAGAACACCTTAATTTAGGTTCCTTAGGGTGTAGAATTGGGTTTAGGGGCTTATGAAATCAAGATCCAATCTTGATTTCAAAAATAGGGATTGGAGAAGGGTTCTAGAGTCTAATTTTACAATCAGACGACTTATACTTCAAAATCAAAAGTCCAGAACTCTAATTTGGACACCCAATGTTGATTCAAGGAGGAGTTTCGGTTATGTCTTGGAATTCTGTAGAAATTGGACGTCTAACACCTTGTCCAGACGTCCAATATTCTAGTAGAATTGGGTTCTAGGTCTGCGGTTTGTATCTAAGGGCTTTGGATGTCCAGCAACCCACCTGGACATCCTGATATGGACTGTGATGGGAACACCATCAAGAGCCCTAACTAGCTCATTTTGACCCAGAAAAGGGAACAAAAGCTCCTACATAACCAACTGGAGGTCCTAATTCACTGAATAATCATTCTGAGATAACTCAAGAAATAAGGGGTAAAACTGCAATTTTACCATTACAGTACAACAATGGGTTTTCTCATGGGATAAACACAGGTCAAATGGTCTTAGCAAGATAAAAAGTGGGTTGGTTCAAACAGAAAAGGGTTTATGTAAATTCTAGGAATTAGATGACTTCTTGTAACCCTAAAACAGACCCACTTGATTTAACAAGGTTCTGGTCAGGATAAAATTCACCTAAACCTTCTAAAAATCATGGGAAAATATTCTCTAGGGTTTAGAACCTTCAATTTGGCCCTTGGAACCTATTTTGACCTAAATTGGGGTCTCAGACAAATATTTGCCCTAAATTAGGTTTTTACGTAAATTGCTTAGTCAAACATGGTCAAACCCAAAATCCAACTTCAGCATTGGATTCCTTAGGTCCAAATTAGGTTTGTACCAAAATTTTGACCTAAGGGGAAGTCATCTTGACCTACTTTGCAAATAGGTCTAGCCCAATTACATTTCTACCCCTATTTTTTGAAAATCTCTGCAAAAACCCCCTATCTTTGCCTTCATTCTTTACAATTAGGTCCCTCCACCATTATGGCATAGGAAATCCTACTCCGGTGAGGTTTTGAGGGCAAGATCTCTCTGATTTCTCAGAGAATCCCCTTCAAAATTGAAAGGGAGATCCTCTGAGAAATCTCTTCCAGTTTGAACACAATTCAAGGCTCCATTTGGCACCCAATTCCTCATGCGAATGCATGAGGGATTCGGGTCTCCTTAAACCTTCCATCTCTGGTGAGCTTTCCGTGCTTGGAAGCTTGGCTTCCAAGCACAAATCCTTCCCCCAAGGCCTATAAAAGCATACCCAAATCACCCCGCATCCGGCATGCTTGAAATTGGCTAGAGAATCCCTCTATTTCATCTCTTCCCCCTCCGGCCAGTGGCTCAGCAAACTTCGGTGACCTCCCTCTCTTTCCCTCATCACCTAGCCACAATACCAGTCGTTGGGTTCTCTTCCTCTTGTCCGTCCGTGTCGCGTCGCACCCGCCGATGCCTCTACAACCCCTTTGTTGTCGTCGTCCTCCCCCACACTGAGTGCTTCGTCTCTGGTGACGGAAAAATGAGCCAGTCGCCATCTCTGCATCCCCCTTCATCTCTCTACATCCAGCTAAGTCCCCCCTCCTTTCTAATTATTTTTCCCTCCTTATTTCTTGAAAATGTCCCTCGACGCACGCAATAACCCTTACCTTCATCTCCGGCCAGACCTCCAGTGTGGCGTCCCCGCTGCTCCACACCTCCATCCACCTTGCCAACCACCCCATAAGCTTTGCAATACTCCACTGATCATAAACCCTCGCTTCACTCACCGCGCCACGCCCCCAAAACACCCCCCGAACACACCCACTCACACACACAGGGTGCCATAGGCATGCACACTCCAGCCACCCCACGCCACGCCGACCCCCGCAACACGTTCGTCGTGTCTCGATGAAGCTTTCTGATAGGGTTGCAAGGCCATTTTCATGTTGGCAGGTGTTGGAGGTTCGCCACCATTGACGCAGGCAAGATGCTAGCTTGCAAGCCTCCTCTAGGTCTCCCCGCTCCAGGTGCACAGCCCCAGGTTGCATGAACTCCTCTCGCGCATAGCTCCAGGCAGGCAATTGACTACGAAGACCTAAGTAGCCGCTACAATCAAGTGAAGACACTTGTTGCGGACACATGCGAAGGGAGGTGGGAAGATAGTCCTACCTCTAAAATTCTGGAAGTGCCACAGTGGAATAAGAGGAAAAAGTGCAATAGCCTCTTCGCCTCCTGACTACGGGGTGAGGTCCCACTCACCCTCTCACCACCTCGTTTGCGACCTTGCCTCCGCAGACCTGGTGTGACCCTATACCCGGTCCTGCACTCCTCGCCCACCACCGCAGGTCGGTGGGCCTGGTCCCAGGCACGTATTCAATCCGATTACCTGAGAAAGTGGCTCTGGGAGAGTGAGTGTAAGAGAGAGAGAGGAAGAGAGAGTGCACGCGGGTAGGGGTAGGTTTTGCTCTCGCAGGGAAGGGAGAAGAAGAAGAAGACAAGGAAGAAGAAGGCAGAGGCCAGAGAAAGAAAAGGAAGGAGAAGGCAAGGCTGAAGAGGAAGAAGCTAAAATCAGAGAGGCTGAAGGGCTGAAGAAGAAAGAGAAGAAGAAGGAACTGAAGGTAGAAGAAAGAGGAGTTGCCAGAGAAAGAAGAAGAAGAAGAAAGAGAAGAAGCCAAAGGCAAAGGAAAAGAAGGCTAAGGCACATGCACGAGAGCTGAAGAAAAGAAAGGAAGAAGAAGAAGGAAGGAAGCAGCCAGAGATAGAGATCAGAGAAGAGAAAAAGAGAAATAGAAGCACTGTAGTACCCATAAGTTTAAGACGTTTGATTTTCAAATCAGACGTCCATTTTTTTGTGTTTGTCTTTATACATTGACTTCTTTATTCTCTTGTGCTTACATTTTTGCATTACAACTCCAGTTTTCATTGCATATTATATTCAATTTCTCAAAAGTTGTGCTCTTGATTTTTAAACCCCAATTTGCTCCCTGTGTTCGACCTCGGACTTAAAACTTCGAGTAATAAAATCTATTTGTTTTCGAGTGATCTCAACCTATACTACGACGCATTGATTTTAAAATTTGATTTCACCTCGTGAACATTTTGGCACCGTTGCCGAGGAGCAACGGGCGATTTAGAAATCTTGATCACAATTTCTGATTTGGTACTAACTTGATATATCTCTTTTGTTGTGATTATTTTAGGGGAGAAGATTCAAAGGAAGACGACCGCACAGCAAACACACCTGGGGCAGGTAATCTCTGATTAGTCCTTCCCCTTAAGCCCCTCATTCTGAAAAGGAAAAACAAGATAAAAATCAATTAGGGATACCTATTTTCCATCTTTAGCTAAGTCACCAAAGTTGCCTAGTTTCGATTTCAACAAATATTGATTTGTGCATCCATTTAAGGTAACTACAGCTACCACCTTCTTGATTAAGCCCTAGATACCATATTTTTGGCCACTAAATTGGACCAAAATTAGAGCCAAATTAAGGATTCCAATTTAGGATTTTAGAGACACATTTTTCAAAGCAATAATCAACTATCCCAAAAGAGATGTGCCTAAGCCTTGGTTGAAAAGACTTATTCAAGAGAAACCCTAAAATTTAAGCTCTTAATTTCACTTGAATCCTAAAAGAAAGGACCTAAAGCTTCTCAAAAGACAAATAGGTGAAGTTGATCTCCTTGTTGGGTCAACCAACATTGAAATTAGGTCACTTTTGCACTCAATACATCTAAAGTTCAAGTGGAATCCTAAGCACCTTTGCTCTTAAATAAAAGTGGTAGACTTAAGAGGTCAAAGTCCCCATTCTGGTCTACCTGGAATCTCAGTGACAAGCGAGGTTGGGTGGGGGAAACCCTGTAACTCGTGGGGACGCTCTACCGTGTAGGGGTCTTTGCGGGACTCTCCCTCTCTTGCTGCCTAGGTATTTCTTAGGTGGACGACTTTCTGACTAAGGGGTATCATCCACCTCGAAACTCTATAGTCATCCAAATTTTTGGGTGTATTGATTGGGTCCAACACATTCTACTCTCGTCCAAACCATCGTTGCATGTTTGGTAGGAGGTCCTTAAGACCTCCTTTAGTGACTCACTCCCACCGAGGCCAAGCCTCGACGTCCGTGCTTGTGCAGCAACCCCACCACATAGACATCTCCTTTGGTTCATCAGAACCAAATTCTCCTTCTTCCATCACCATGGCACAACCAGTAGAAGAGAATAATCTTGAAAACCAACTCCAGCGCCTGAATGATCTATTTCAAGCCTTTGTAAACCCGCTGCAGTATCCTATGATGCGAGATCACTATAATCCTGCTGGGGTGGTGATCGAACCTCGAGTCCAAATCCTGGCTGGAGGTCCTGATTCTGAACTCAAGCCCAACTTGATTCACGCTATTCCAAGATTTCATGGGCTTAATTCCCAGGATCCCTCCCAGCACATCAAACAACTCAAACATCTAGCCCAGACCTTCGGGTCAGATGTACAAAACTGGGATATTCTTCTTATGAAGATGTTTTCCTTCTCTCTCATGGACAAGGCAGCTCATTGGTATTAGACGCAAACACGTCCAATCAACACATGGGTTGAACAACAATCCGAATTCTTAAAAAAGTTCTTCCCAGTTGGTCGGACGAATGCCTTAAGACACTAGATCACACACTTCACCCAGCAATCTGGAGAACCTCTTCATGAAGCATGGGACCATTTCTTGGATCTCATGTGAAAGTGCCCCCATCATGAAGTTCCTAAATGGGAACAAGTCCAGTCTTTTTACCAGGGACTCCGTGAAGATATCCGCTTATTCGTCAATGCAACCTACGGAGGAAATATCATGGGTCAACATGAAGACACTGTGTGGGAGATTCTCGAGAATATGTGTGAGAACTCCATCAATAATGACTCCATGGGCTTATTTGACCAGACGAATGCCAGCGCATCGACGAATCCAAGGGGAGCACATGAGAGGTAGGGCCTATCCGCATCCGTTGACTTGGAACTGATGGCCAGTCGGTTGGACAAGGTCTCTATCATCGAGAAGAAGGTGGATGAGCTGACTCGACATTTGCAGCGAGCCACCTCGACGTAAAACCCACTTTCACAATTGCCTCTTGGGAGGGAAGCTGTGCATAACGTCTATCACCGATCTTCTCAGGAGATGGACCCGTATCCACCCCCGTCTGACTCTAGGACCAAAGGAAACTCTGATTTTCCTGACATTCCTCAGACCTGCGAGGACTTCAACATCATCCAGAATGACCCATTCTCCAACACCTATAACCCTAGATGGTGGAATCATCCCAACTTCCCGTGGACGGGAAATTATCAGAATGAAAGACCACCTTATCAACCCCGTCCACAAGCTCCTTATCCATATCAGCCTCCTCAGCCTCAGCCCGACCCCACCTATCAATCTGGGCCAACCCAAACAGATCAAATGACTCATATCCTTCAGACTCTGGCTGACATTCAGAAGATGAACGCGGCTATGCAAAAATTACACAAAGACGAGATCACAGAGGTTTGCAATCAACTTGCCCAGATGGCGAATTCTCGCCAACCTGGCATGCTCCCTTCACAATCTCTGCCGAATCCAAATAACGTGTCGAACCAGAGATGCGTTATGAACCCAAATCCAGGCCAAGCCCACATGATTTATCGGGCCCTTCTGTTCCATCACCCGACGGGATGGAAACTTCAACATCGTATGTGGGATTTCAGTAGCAGCCACCTATTTTATTGACCCCGAATCAAAACCAGGCAGGACTAAATTCAGTAAAAACCCATAGTGGCAAAGCAGCACATGACCCACCTTATCCAAGCCACTTTCAGCCTGGTAGTCACCCAAGCCCTAGGATAGTTATCCAGGATACCCCTATCCCAGATCAAGAACCTGGACCTATTCTAGAGGAACCATCCAAGGTTCCATTTCCTGAGGTCTTGACCAAGGGAAAGAAGACAAACAAACCCATGGCTCCTGAGGAGGATCTGGTCAAGCTCTTTGAACAGGTCCATATAAACATCCCCTTGATGGATGCAATTCGCCACGTACCGGCTTACGCATAATTTCTGAAGGACGTGTGTACACCCAAGCATAAGCTGTGAACCAAAAGTGGGAGTCCGATCATACTGTCAGAGCAAGCCAGCTCTGTAATTTTGAGCAAACTCCCACCTAAGGCAAAAGACCCAGGTACTCCCCTGATTTCCTGTACCATTGGTGATACCCAATTTGATAGAGCTTTATTAGATTTAGGAGCCTCCATAAACCTAATACCTACATCCCTCCTTGACCACCTTGAGGAATCTGAGCTTAAACCAACAGAGGTGACATTGCGGTTAGATGACTGATCTATTAAGTCACCGAAAGGCATTCTTGAGGATGTCATTGTTAGGGTACGGGATTTCCATTTCCTGGTGGATTTTGTAGTCTTAGATATGGATGCTCCAGAAAACCCAAGGGATACACCAATTATACTAGGGAGACCCTTTCTGGCCACAGTTAGGGCCTTATAAATTATGAGGAGGGCTAAATTGAACTGAAATTTGGGAACCAAACATTGAAGATTGACATCTTTAAAGCCCAACAAGGGATTAATTGCAGTGTTATAGAATAGATATGTGATATCAAGGTTGTGGTTGATGAGTCATATATTGAGAACAACCTAATTACTTCCAATCAACCACAAGAGGATCAAAACCTGCAATCAGAGGAGTCTGAATCTGACTTAGATACACCCATAACTCCTTCCCTTGCTCTTGACACACACCCTGCAACGCTCGCTGCTGCTGATAACCCCGTTCTAGAACTCAAGCCTCTTCCCGACCATCTGAAGTACGTCTTTTTGTGTTCCAATCAGATGTTTCCTATGATTATCAACTCCAGACTCACACCTGACCAAGAATCCCGTCTGATTACTATTCTCCAACAACATCGTAGAGCCATTGGATGGACTCTCGATGATTTGACTGGTATCAGCCCCTCTTATTGCACACACCATATCTACATCGAAGAGGGCACACAACCTTCTTGTGAAATGCAGAGATGTTTGAATCCTAATCTACAGGAGGTTGTGAAAAAGGAGATCATCAAGTGGTTAGATGCAGGGATCATCTACCCGATCTCTGACAGTCGGTGGGTGAGTCCAATCCAGGTTGTGTCGAAGAAGGCAGGACTCACAGTGATCATGACTAAAATCGGAGAAATCATACCGACCCGTGTGGTGAACTCGTGGAGAATCTGCATTGATTACAGAAGGCTCAATTCCTCCACAAAGAAGGATCATTTCCCACTACCGTTTATTGATCAGATCCTCGAGAAACTAATGAGAAATAGGTTCTTCTGCTTTTTGGACGGGTACTCCGGTTATAACCAGGTGGCAATCCATCCTGAGGACCAAGAAAAGACCACTTTCACCTGCCCCTTCGGAACGTACGTGTTCCGAAGGATGTCGTTTGGTCTCTGCAATGCACCTACTACTTTTTAGCGGTGCATGCTTGCCATATTCTCAGATATGGTAGGTGATTATCTGGAAGTCTTTATAGATGACTTTTCAGTATTCGGAGAATCATTTAACGATTGC
Source organism: Thalassia testudinum (assembly GCA_037157565.1). Classification (NCBI taxonomy): domain Eukaryota; kingdom Viridiplantae; phylum Streptophyta; class Magnoliopsida; order Alismatales; family Hydrocharitaceae; genus Thalassia; species Thalassia testudinum. The sequence goes on along the minus strand of JAZHRO010000024.1, from coordinate 180,023,542 downwards.
CTCCTGCACTTGGTCCAAATCCTCAGGTGGTGCATTGACGTGAATCTAGTTCTTTCCTGAGAAAAGAGCCATTTCATGGTGCTTGAAGGAATTGTCCTAGGACATCTCATATTAGAAAAAGGCATCCAAGTCGATCGATCCAAGGTGAACTTGATTTCTAAACTCCCTATGCCTAGCTCGATCAAGGACATCCGATCTTTCCTGGGGCACGTTGATTTTTACCATCGATTCATTCCTGATTTCTCGAAGATTGCATGCCCCTGACCACTCTACTTTCTAAGGATGTACCTTTTGAAATCTCCAAAGAATGCACTCAAGCATTCGAAATCCTCCGTGATCGAGTTACCGAAGCCCCGATCCTACAGTTCCTTGATTGGTCTCAGCCCTTTAAGATTATGTGCGATGCATCTGATTTCACTGTAGGAGAGCTACTTGGGTAGAAATTGACGGGAAACCTGTGGTCATCTACTACGCTAGCAAGACACTTGACGAGGCTCAGCGTAACTACACAGTTACTGAGAAAGAGCTGCTAGCCGTAGTATTTGCCTTAAAAAAATTCAGATCTTATCTTTTGGGTTTCTGTGTTATCATTTATTTAGATCACACAGCTGTGAGGCACCTCCTTGCAAAGAAGGATGTGAAACCTTGATTAATCCGCTGGATCTTGCTGTTGCAAGAGTTTGACCTCAAGATTCATGACAAAGTGGGAAAATAGAACGTGGTAGCTGATCACTTGTCCCACCTTCCTTCTGAGATCATCGACCCTTTCAGACCCATCACGGAACATTTTCCTGTTGAGCACCTCTTGACTATCAATACAGGGCTTCCATGGTTTGCTGATATAGTAAACTACCTGGCATCACATCAGATCCTGTCCGATTGGATGAAGGCCAAGAAGGACAAATTGCTTTCCGATGCCAAGTACTACTTCTGGGAAGACTCATATCTTTTCCGCATCGGTGATGATCAGATCATTCGACGATGTGTCGCGGAAGCAAAAATTCAGGACATACTATCTTTCTGCCATGACCAGGCATGCGGTGGACATTTTTCAGGTCATAAAATCGCAGCGAAAGTCCTCCAGTGTGGCTTCTATTGGCCCACGATTTTCAAAGACGCATACAATCACTGTAGGGCATGCACTCGTTGCCAGACCTTAGGCAACATGAGCCATCTCAATATTATGCCCTTACAGCCGATTCTTGCATGTGTAATCTTTGACATATGGGGGATTGATTTTATGGGACCCTTCCCTATTTCAGACGTCTTCGAGTACATTCTACTCGCTGTTGACTACGTGCCCAAATGGATTGAAGCTATTCCGACCCAAACCAATGATCATAAAGTGGTTATCAAATTCATTCATCAGACCATCTTTTCACGGTTCGGGATTCCATGTGCTATAATCTCTGATGGAGGGACCCATTTTACTAATGCTCAGTTTAGGTCACTGATGACCAAATACAGGGTGTCTCACTGAATCTCTACTCCTTACCACCCCCAAACTAATGGTCTAGCTGAGCTATCAAATCGGGAGATCAAGAAAATCCTCCAGGTTACTGTTCGACCTGACAGGAAGGACTGGTCATCCCGACTTCCGGAAGCTTTGTGGGCTTATAGGACCGCCCACAAAACCCAATTAGGATGTCTCCCTTCAGATCGGTGTACGAGAAGGCATGTCACTTCCCCGTAGATTTGGAGTATGGAACTGCAACCTAGATCTTTCTAAGACAGGAATCCACAGAAAGCTTCAAATGAGCGAGATCGATGAATTACGCCACGACGCATATGAGAACTTGCGAATTTACAAAGAGCAGGTTAAGGCCTTTCACGACAAGCACATATCTAGAAAGATTTTCCACAGTGGTCAAAAAGTCCTACTCTTTGATGCTAAACTTAAACTGTCCCAGGAAAACTACGATAAAAATGGATCAGACCCAACCTCGTTTGACGAATCTTTGGAAATGAAGCCATTGAGATTAGTCCACTCAACCATGATTCAGAACCTTTCATCGTGAATGGTCAGAGACTCAAACCATTCATTGACTTGGCTGATATAAATTTGGCTGAGATATCCTTTACCCTCCATTCTCCCTGAGCTCATTGCACCCAGCCGATGGCGTAAAACTCAGCGCTTAACGGGAGGCAACCCGTCATTCTTGAAAAAAAAAACCCAAAACCTTTCTTGACATTCCTATGCTGAATTCATATTACACTTTAGGGTTCATCCATTAGAACAGTTGACTCCACCTCAGGTACCCATACCCAAGTTTTGAAATTGTTCGTAACAGTCACCTCAACCCATTCGCCCACCCAAAACCTATTCTAATGAATGATCTAAGCTGAACTCGAACCCACCTAATTTACAATGAGGACATTGCAAATCGTAGGCATGGGGGGTATGAAAGTGCAAAATGCCATGAAAACTCATCTCACAAGAAAAGGTTTCAACAAAAAAATGAAAAAATCTTGAAAAAGAACAAAAAAATTTTGAGGGGAGAGAAAATTTTGAGGCCATACAAATCATGAGGAGAAAAAGAGGAAAAGTGAAAAATGTCAAAAAAGGAGCAAAAAATGAAAAGAAAAGAAAAAAAGAGAGATAGTCATTAGTAAGAAATTAAGGGATTAACTAAGTTCTAGACTGTATCAAGAAAAAGAAAATGAAAGGAAAAAGTGCTAATGAGACACAAAAGAGATTAGTAGGAACGCTGATCTTAGGCCTCTTGGGCTAGACTCCTAGGCTTAAAAATTCAAGTATCCATTAAGATCTAGATAGTCCTTAAGAGGTTGGGGAAAATGCAAAGCTTAAGTATTAGGTCTAAGGCTTAGGGAGTATTTGGCCTCGTTAACTGACCTCTGGTTTGCGGGACTCGGTAACCTAAGCACCCTAATCCACACACAGTCTAGTTCAGCGAGCATAATTATCAAAATCACACAAAAGTGTTTAAGTGTTCTGAAAAAGTCACCTAGATTAGGAGTAACCGATCAACACAAGTTGATTTGGACGAGTTCCTGGCGCGGAGAGGTGGGAAATTCCCCTCGAAGATGCCCAATAACATATCGTCTCCTCGGTGCTTGTCACCTAGGAGATTTACATATCCTACTGGGGGCACGTAAGCACCCTGTGTTGGTTCAGATGCCATGGGCGGCATTATCACGAAATGTCGATTGCCAGGGTCTGGATTTAGCTACAGAACACCATGGGCGGGATTATCTTGAAATCTCAAAAAATAGGTTCTGGGGGTTGCCATGGGTGGTGCTATCACGAAGCATCGATTGCTAGGGACCCTTTGAGGATTGATGATGGGGACGAGGAATCCGATACAGACCATGTTGAGAAGCCAATCCAAAGCTAGAAATAAAAAGAAAAGAGAGAGAAAAGTCTCTAAACAAAGAAAATCCTCTATCTCTCTCTTACAAAAAATGCACTGCAAATTGAACCGAGGCTAAAATATGTTACAAGCATAAGTGCTTTAATTGCGGAGTCTAATGAACCTTAGGATAGTTCTTGTGGGCCATAAAAACCTTCGTGGAGGACTGAGGCTAGAGCTGGTCAGGTTCGAATCTTGGTTGGTACTTGAGTACCTCTAGGTCTACTATCGGCATTCTAACCTAATCAAAAAGAAAAAAAGCACTCATCATAATTTCTGAACTTCAAGGAACTCATGGTTTAGAACAAAAGTTAAAACCATAAAAATTTTGCTAAGGGACAAGCAAAAGCTAGGCATGGGGGTATGATAGGAACACCATCATAAGCCCTAACTAGCTCATTTTGACCCAGAAAAGAGAACAAAAGCTCCTACATAACCAACTGGAGGTCCTAATTCACTGAATAATCATTCTGAGATAAAAGCAAGAAACAAGGGGTAAAATTACAATTTTACCATTACAATACAACAATGGGTTTTCTCATGGGCTAAACACAGCTCAAATGGCTTTAACAAGATAAAAAGTGGGTTGGTTCAAACAGAAAATGGTTCATGTGAATTCTAGGAATTAAATGACTTCTTGTAACTATAAAATAGACCCACTTGATTTAACAAGGTTATGATCAGGATAAAATTCACCTAAACCCTCTAAAAATCATGGAAAAATATTCTCTAGGGTTTAGAACTTTCAATTTGGCCCTTGAAACCTATTTTGACCTAAATTGGGGTCTTAGACAAATATTTGCCCTAAATTGGGTTTTTGCATAAATTGCCTAGTCAAATGCAGTCAAACCCAAAATCCAACTTCAACATTAGATTCCTTAAGTCCAAATTAGGTTTGTACCAAAATTTGGACCTAAGGGGAAGTTATCTTGACCTACTTTGCAAACAGGTCCAGTCTAATTACATTTCTACCCCTATCTTTTGAAAATCTCTACAAAAACCCCTATCTTTATCTTCATTCTTTGCAATTAGGTCCCTCTACCATTATAACGGAGGGAATCCTACTCTGACGAGGTTTTGAGGGCAAGATCACTCTGATTTCTCAGAGAATCCTCTTTAAAATTGAAAGGGAGATCCTCTGAGAAATCTCCAGTTTGAACACAATTCAAGGCTCTATTTGGCACCCAATCTCTCATGTGAATGCATGAGAGATTCGGGTCTACTTCAACCTTCCATCTCCGGCGATCTTGTCATGCTTGGAAGCTTGGCTTCCAAGCACAAATCCTTCCCCTAGGGCCTATAAAAGCATACCCAAATCAACCTGCATCCGGCATGCTTGAAATTGGCCAGAGAATCCCTCTATTTCGTCTCTTCCCCCTTCGGCCAATGCCTCAGCAAGCTCTGGCGACCTCCCTCTCTTTCCCTCGTGGCCTAGCCACAATACCAGTGGCTGGGTTCTCTTCCTCCTGTTCGTCTGCATCACGCCGCACCCACCGACGCCTCTACAACCCCTTCGTCGTCGCCATCCTCCCCCCCACTGAGTGCTTCGCTCTAGCGACAGCAATACGAGCCGACCGCCATCTCTGCATCCCCCTTCATCTCTCTACATCCAGCTAAGTCCCCCCTCCTTTCTAATTCTTTTTCTTTCCTTATTTCTTGAAAATGTCCCTCGACGCACGCAATCACCCTCACCTTCTTCATCTCCGGCCAGACCTCTGGCGAGGCATCCCCACCCTCCACACCTCCACCTGCCTCGCCAACCACCCCATAAGCTCTACAATACTCCACTGATCATAAACCCTCGCTTCACTCACCGGGCCGCGCCCCCAAAACACCCCTCGAACACACCCACTCTTACGCACACAGAGTGCCCTAGGCATGCACACTCCGGCCACCCCATGCCACGTCGACCCCCGCAACACGTTCGCCGTGTCTTGGCGAAGCTTTCTGAGCTTTCTGATAGGGCCGCAAGGCCATTTTTGTGTTGACAGGTGTTGGAGGTTCGCTGCCATTGACGTAAGCAAGAAGCTAGCTTGCAAGCCTCCTCCAGGTCTCCTCACTCCAGGTGCATAGCCCTAGGTTGCGCGGACTCCTCTCGCGCAGAGCTCCAGGCAGGCAATTGACTACGAAGACCCAAGTAGCTACTGCAATCAAGTGAAGACACTTGTTGCAGACGCATGCGAAGGGTAGTGGGAATATAGTCCCACCTCGAAATTTTTGGAAGCACCACAGCGGAATAAGAGGAAAAAGTGCAGTAGCCTCTTTCCCTCCTGACTATGGGGTGAGGTCCCACTCACCCTCTCACCGCTTCGTCCGCGACCTTGCCTCTGTAGGCCTGGTGCGACCGTATACCTGACCCTGCACTCCTCGCCCACCACCGCATGCTGGTGGGTCTGGTCCTGGGTGCGTACCCGATTCGATTACCCGAGAAAGCGGCTCTGGGAGAGCGAGCGTAAGAGAGAGAGAGGAAGAGAGAGCGCGCATGGGTAGGGGTAGGTTTTGCTCTCGCAGGGAAGGGAGAAGAAGAAGAAGCCAAGGAAGAAGAAGGCGGAGGCTAGAGAAAGAAAAGGAAGGAGAAGGCAAGGCTGAAGAGGAAGAAGTTGAAATCATAGAGGCTGAAGGGCTGAAGAAGAAAGAGAAGGAGAAGGAACTGAAGGTAGAAGAAAGAGGAGTCGCCAGAGAAAGAAGAAGAAAGAGAAGAAGCCAAAGGCAAAGGAAAAGAAGGCTAAGGCACAGGCACGAAAGCAGAAGAAAAGAAAGGAAGAAAAAGAAGGAAGGAAGTAGCCAGAGATAGAGATCAGAGAAGAGAAAAAGAGAAATAGAAGCACTGTAGCACCCATAAGTTTAAGACGCCTGATTTTCAAATCAGACGTCCATTTTTTTGTGCTTGTCTTCATACATTGACTTCTTTATTCTCTTGTGCTTACATTTTTGCATTACAACTCCAGTTTTCATTGCATATTATATTCAATTTCTCAAAAGTTGTGCTCTTGATTTTTAAACCCCAATTTTCTCCCTGTGTTCAACCTCAGACTTAAAACTTCGATAATAAAATCTATTTGTTTTCGAGCGATCTCAACCTATACTACAACGTATCAATTTTAAAACTTGATTTCGCCTCGTGAACAGACTGGAATGAGGGTTTTGAGGTATCCTAGGCTAAAGTGACCTAATCTAGGAGTGGCTAGGGTTTAGGAGTGTCTCTAGGGCTATCCTAAGGGTAGGAAAGGTCCTATGTTCTTCATAATTTAACTCTACATTAAAGTTCTATGTAGTAGAGTAATATACCGCTCCTTACATTGTTTCTTCCTCTTTATTCCAAGGCTTCTGCTCTAACTCTACTGCAGCTCTAGCTTCTATCCTTCTTCAGATCCAGCTTCAGGCCATCTCCTGAGCTTCTTATTGCCTACAATCAAAATAATGCACTAATCAGTCCATTATAACATTATTTCTTGCATATCTAAGTAGGGCAGGAAAAGATGTAATGCATGCTGTTTTTGTATGCATTATATTACAATTATGCTAGGTTCTAACTTAATTCAGGTCTTTTAAGTCCTATGATTACTGCACAATTATACCCCCACGCCTAAATCTTGTCTGTCCCTAGCAAATGCGAAAGTAAGTTATCTACAACTGAGTCCCTTAAGGACTGATTATTTTTATCAAGTATCGACTAGAGATTCTTTTCCTTTTCATTTTCATACTATAATCTAGAAATCTAGACAATTGTGAAAGTGCAGCTATGCAGCTTATGCAATGGATTTGAGTGAAAAGCCGATTCATTTCTGAAGCCTATACTTGACCCTTAGTAAAATTCTAGCAGGATAGACAAACTTCTTCCCACAGGGTATACAAGATAGTCTATGATTTCTACCCCAGCTTTTAGCTTAGGTAGAGAATATCTGAGGCAAATAGGTGTGTATTTGGTGGCTCACTCATATTTGGTACTACATAGAGATTAGTACTATAAAATCTAGATTCCCAAATTATTAAGTGAATTGACCTAGAGAAAAGTGAGAAAACTATGCTCTTTGGTTCCTTTGTATTCACTCTCTTTTTATTTTTCTTTTTTTTCTTTTTCTTACTTTTGAGCTCACATTCTCACCGACTTACACATATATTCCATATTTGGTGGTCTCACATGACATTAACACTTTAATGGAGTTCCAATAATCCTAACACTTAGTTAGAATTCCTCAACCAATGTTCAGGCGGTCAGGAATACCAAAAAAGGTAGGTTAAGGTCATATTTGGTGGATCGCAATTGTGGTGGGTGATATTGCCTCAATGCTATTAAAATAAATACTAAAACACTCAAACTCATTTGCTTTTTTTTTTCTTTTCTTTTCTTTTTCAAAAATGTTCTTTTTTTCTTTTTCTATATTTTCCTTCTCTTTTTTTTTCTACATATATATTTTTCTCCTTTTTTTTCTTTTTTTTTTCAACACAACGCAATATAGCATACTACATACACTAGTTTTATTGAGGAGGCATTATTAGGGATTGGTGGTGTTCAAGAGATATCAGGTGACTTATTTGGTGAAAGTACCTACTTTCGACACCAGAGAAGAGATGGATAGGATGGTGTACTCCTGACCTTGATAGCAATACCCTCCTTCAGTCGAGGATTCCGTAAAGAATGGTTGTAACCATCCACCTTAGTCCTAGTTTTATCAGAACTTTATCTCCACGTATTTGCCGTTACTTGGTGGCTCTCAGAAATTCACACAAAATTTATACACGGGAACCAAGAGAGAAACTGTGCCTAACTCTGAGTATCATCACTCAATTATCCAGAATTCCAGATTCCTTGCACTAATCTTAGAGCACCAGTAACACTCCACTCTCATCTCACACTATTTGGTGGATTTTAGAAGAAGATTCTCCTGACTCCCTAAATACTGTCCAGGGGTTCAGGAAAAGAATCACTAGTTCTTTTCTACAAACTAAAGACATTTATCAGTCTTCACAGTGAATTCATTGCAAAATCTACGTGTGAGTGTGAAATTTTGTACTGGATTCCAAATTACAGGAATAGACTAGAGGATAGAATCCCTAATGCATCTTCTTGATAAAAATCTTATTCATGCATGCAATATCTATATATGCTATATACAAATAACCTCTTTTGATTTGTACTTTAATATTATTCCTTTATCGGGTTACATTCAGCTTAGTCCTTAATTCAAAACAAGAAGATGAGCGAATGAGTCAAAAGTGGCTGTTGCAAACTGATGAGAACCTCATCATGAGCCATAACTAGCTCATTTTGACCCAATACAAAGGATAAAAGCTCCTATATATCTCAAGGAAAGGCTTAACTCAGAGAATTCTGAGTTTGAGAAGAAAACCAGTCACAAGGGGTAAAAGTGCAATTTTACCAGTATAATCTGCATACAGGGTAATTCTGGGCCCAAACACAGGTCAAAACAGCTTAATAAGAATAAAAGTGGGATGAGATGATCTAGCAAGGGCTACAGCACTTCCAAGGAACCAAATGATAATCTGTAACCCTAAAACAACCCACTTCAATTCACAAGGTTCGAGGCAAAGTAAAAATAGAATAAACCCTCTAAAATTCATAGAAAAATAATCTCTAGGGTTTAGAACCTTCAATTTGGCCTTTAGAACCCATTTTGACCTACATTGAGAACCATGCCCAATTAATAACTTAATTTGGGTTTTTGCGCAAATTGACCGGTCAAACAAGGTTTAATATGAAAATAAAATTCACCATCAGATTCCTTAGGTCCTAATTAGTCATGAATAAAAACTTGAGCCTAAGAAGAAACCTCCTTGACCGAATTTACACTTTGGTCCTCATATATTTACTCTTTGGCCCTCAACTTTTGAACCCTCGCATTTAGGCCCCTAACTCTCCTTCGTTCTTTGCAAACAGGTCCCTCCTGCAAAACCCTGCCAGCACCATGCTCCGGCGACCTTGCGCGGAGCATGGCGCCGCGCAGGGTGAGGTGGAGGACCTGGCAAGTGTACCGGGGGTGCCCTGCGTCGTCAGCCGTCGCAGGAGCACCCCCATGGTCACGGTAGCCCCCCATACCGGCCGTGCGAACGCACGGACGGTATGGGTTCGAATTCCGACCATGCTCCGGCGAGGGAGACACGTCGTCTCCCTCCGCCTTCCTCCCTGCTACAACCCTATAAATACCCCCCGCCGCTCTTCCGACCAAGGCAGCCTGGATCTGACGGAGAAAACCCCCAGCTTTCGTCTCTTCTTTCTCCGGCAGACGCTCACCAGCTCCGGCGACTTCCTCTCCCTCCACCTCTTCGCTCTGCCGCACTACCAGCAGCAGAGACCTCCTCCCCTGCTCTTCCCGCGCCACGCCGCACCCAGCTGGAGCCTCTCCAGCCTTCTGCTCGCCGCCGCCCCTCTCCCTGAGCATCATCTTCTCCGGCGACAGTCGATACGACTGTCGCCCTGTTCCTCCCCCTTCGTCCCTGCAGTTAAGTTAGACTTACTCCCCTTCTCCTCCTCTTTCTTTCCCCGCTTTCGATTTAGTCAATTAAGCCCTCTACCGACCCTGTTCACCCTCATCCTCTCCGCCTCCGACCACCCTCCGGCGAGCCGCTCCCATCACCTCAGCGACCCACACGGCTCGCCGACCACCGCAGAACTTCCGCCTCCTCACCCTGATCCTCTTCCGCCCCTCCACTTCCCACCAAACACCCTCTGCAGACCCACCGAACACACCCACTCCCTCGCTCACAGTCTGACCTAGGACGACCTAACAGCTCCATCACACCCCCTGCAGACCCCCTGACCACCTTCGCCGTGCCACGGCGAAGGTCCTCCGCCTGTCTGATTTGGCCGAGAGGCCGTGCCATTGGTTTCAGGTTCCAGGCCTTGGCCGCCATTGGCGAGGAAGCTCGAAGCCTGCTCGAGGTTGCTCCAAGCCGAGATATCCCAGATTGAATAGCCACGGCCAGCGCGGAAGAGTCTCACGCACACACCCTGGCCCTCGATTGGAGCTGTACGCCTCAACAGCCGATGCAATTGGGAGCACCATCCCTGCTGCAGGCGTAAGAAAATTGGGGTGGGACATTTAGTCCCACCTCGGAATCTCTCAAAGGCGCGCGGACACATAAATTGAAAAACTGCCGTATGCTGTTTGCCTCAGTTACCACGGGGTGAGGTCCCTCTCACCCGACCCGACCCGACTCGGCCTCGTCCGTGACCACGCTCCGCGGACCTGGCCCGACCCGATTAGACTGACCTGCACTCCTCGTCCACCACGCACGCCGGTGGGCCTGGACCCGGGCCTGATCCGAACCCGATTACCCGATAGCGCTCTGGGAGAGCTTCCGAAGAGTGATTTCAGAGAGAGAGAGATACGCGGGGGAAGGGGGTAGAGTAGGTTTTTGCCTTCTGATGAACTCTTGAGCGTGCAGGCACAGGTGAAGGACTGCGGAAGAAGAAGCAGCTGCACTGTAGCAACTGCTCAGTTAAGTCGTCGAAGCACCGGGCCAGACGACGGACAGCCAGCAGCCAGAGCAACACAGAAGGCAGGCTGAAGAAGAAGGAAGGGAGACTTAGTAGCCGAAGGCAGAAGCACCACGATTGCAGAAGAAGAAATGAAAAGAAGCAAGAAGCAAGAAAAGAAGAAGACGATCTGAAGAAAAAGAAAGAAAGGAAACAAGGAAGAACAGAAGAAGAAGAGCACGAAGGGAAAATCTGAAGAAAGCAGAAGAAAAAGAAGAAGAAGAAGAAGAACAGGAAGAACCAAAGACAAAGAGGAAGAAAGAAGAAAAGAAGCAGAAGCCAATTTTTCATCTCTCTCTCTCTCTCTTTATTTTTGTAATAGAATTTGTATATCTCTAGAATACAACTTGCTCCCTGAGTTCGACCTCGGGAACTCTTTTATTTTTCCGAGTAAAAAATTTTTATATGAAACGTTGGTAACAACCGGCTTTACTACAACGAATTAACAACGAAAACCGACGTTCCATCATTTTGGCGCCGCTGCCGGGGAGCAACGGCTATTCTAGAGGTAAACATTCCTGTATCTTTTAATTTCTGATAATCTCCTCTCTTTTATGCAGCTACAGAAACTCAAGAAGACAAGCAACCACACGACAACCACTCCGAAGACAGGTAAATCTTTTCTCTCACTATTAACCCCTACACTCTAAAGAGAAAGAAAAGAAAAGAACAAGCAATATAGGGCTAACCTGTCTTCCATATTTAGTAACCATAAAAGTTGCATGTTTTCAACTCATTATTTCTGCACACTATCAAGGGTATTTAAGGGCTAACACATTCTTGCTTGAGCCCTAATTACCCAACAAAGAATTAACTGGACCAAGTAGAGCCAACCTAGGATCCAACACTAGGGATTTAGAGACACACTACTTAACTCAAGAATTGAGAAAACCAAATGAAGTGTGCCCAAGCCCTTGTCTGAAAATACCTATACAAGAAAAATCCTAAACAATTGGCTCTCTCTAAACACTTGAACCCTAAAAGACAGGACCTAAAAGCTCTTAAAGAAAACAATAGGTAAAGTTGACCCCTTGGGTTAACCAACCTTAAATTAGGTCACTCTTTGCACCTAAAAAGACTAAAGTTCAAGTGAAACCTTAAACACCCTGATCTTAAAATTGGTAGACTTAAGAGGTCAAGATCCCCATTCTGGTCTACCTGGAACCGCAGTGACAAGAGAGGTCGGGTGGGGGAAACCCTGTAACCCGTGGGGACGCTCTACCGTGTAGGGGTCTTCGCGGGACTCTCCCTCTCTGGCTGCCCAGGTAATTCTCAGGTGGACGATCTTTCTGATCAAGGGGTCCATCTGCCCCGCACCTCTATAGTCACCCAACACATTTTTGGGTGTCTTGATTGGGTCCATCACCTTCTAAACTTACCTCTCCCAACTGTGCATGTACGGAAGGAGGTCTCTAAGACCACCCTTAAGACCTCCTTTAGAAATTCACTCTCGTCAAGGCCAAGCCTCGACGCCCGTGTTTGTGCAGCAACACCCTCACATTATTCTCTCTTCTGATTCAGAACCAAGTTCTTCTTCTTCCCCCATCATGGCTCAGCCAGTTGAGGAAGAAAATAATCTGGAACACCAGCTCCAGCGACTCAATGACCTCTTCCAAAACTTCGTGCACCCACCACAGCGTCCTATGATGCGGGACCACTACAATCCTGCTGCGGTGGCAATTGAGCCTCGAGTTAGAATCCCGATTGGAGGACCTGATTCCGAACTAAAGCCCAACATGATTCACGCTATACCTAAATTCCATGGGCTTAATTCTGAAGATCCCTTCCAACACATCAAACAGCTTAAGCATCTGGCCCACACTTTTGGATCAGATGCGCAAAATCGGGATATTCTTCTCATGAAGATGTTCTCCTTTTCTCTTATGGACAAGGCCGCCCATTGGTATCAAACTCAGACCCGGCCGATCAACACTTGGGAAGAACTTCAATCCGAGTTTTTGAAAAAGTTCTTTCCCGTTGGTCGGACCAACGCCTTGCGCCATCAGATTACACACTTCACTCAACAATCAGGAGAACCTCTCCATGAGGCATGGGATCGTTTTCAGGATCTCATGAGGAAGTGCCCCCATCACGGAGTTCCTAAATGGGAACAAGTCCAATCTTTTTACCAGGGACTCCGTGAGGACATCCGCCTTTTCGTCAATGCAACCTGCGGAGGAAACATCATGGGTCAACATGAAGACACCGTATGGGAGATTCTCGAGAACATGTGCGAGAACTCCATCAACAATGACTCCATGGGATTATTCGACAGGACGAATACCCGCGCAGCGACGAATCTTAAGGGAGCACATGAGACGCAGGGCCTGTCCGCATCAGTCGACCTGGAATTAATGGCCAGTCGATTGGACAAGGTCTCAATTATTGAAAAGAAGGTGGATGAGCTGACTCAGCACTTGCAGCGAGCCACCTCTGCGCGTAACTCCTTTGCACAACCTCCTTCCACACAGGAGACTGTGCAAAACATCCTACACCGATCCTCCCCTGGGATGGATCCATATCCGTCCCCATCTGATTCTTGGACTGGAAGATCATCCGATCCTTTCTTCACCAGCCGGGGGAACTCCATTCCCCCTTTCCCTGATTCTCAGGAGGTTCCTCAGACCTGCGAGAACCTCAACGCCATCCAGAACGACCCATTCTCCAACACTTACAACCCTGGATGGCGAAACCATCCAAATTTTCAGTGGGCGGGAAATTCTCAAACCCAAAGACCACCTTTTCAGTCCCGCCCACAGCCCTCTCATCACTACCAGCCACCTCAGCCTCGGCCCAACCCTACTTATCCATCAGGGCCAAATCAAGATCAAATGTCCTTAATCCTTCAGACTCTGGCTGACATTCAAAAATCGAATGCGGCCATTCAAAAACAGCACAAGGACGAGCTTACTGAAGTTAAAACTCAGCTGGCCCAGTTGGCAAATTCTCGCCAGCCAGGCACACTCCCTTCCCAACCCCTTCCTAACCCAAATAACGTGCCAACCCAGAAGCGCGTTATGAATCCAAATTTAGGCCACGCTCAATGGATTTATCAGGCCCCTACTGCCCCATCTCCAGACGAGATGGAAGCCTCTACTTCTCGTACGGGATTTCAGCAGCAGCCACCCCTCCTCCCAAATCCAAACCAAAATCAGGCCGGATTAAATTCTGTAACAACACGTAGTGGTAAGACAACTCAGGACCCGCGTTATCCAAACCACTCCCAGCCTGATAATCATGACCCTAGGATAGTTATCCAAGGTACCGCTGTTCCAGACCCACAACCAGGACCTATCCTAGAGGAACCAACCAAGATCCCGTTTCCCGAGGCCCTGACCAAGGGAAAGAAGACCACCAAACCCGTGGCCCCTGAGGAGGACCTGGTCAAGCTCTTTGAGCAGGTCCACATAAACATCCCCTTGATGGATGCAATCCACCACGTACCAGCTTACGCACGATTTCTAAAGAATATATGTACACCCCAGCGTAAGCCGCGAACCAAGGGAGGGAGCCCAATTGTTCTGTCAGAGCAAGCCAGCTCTGTAATCCTTAGTAGACTCCCACCCAAGGCAAAAGATCCTGGAACTCCCCTGATCTCCTGTAAGATAGGTGGTACCCAATTTGACAGAGCATTGTTAGACTTAGGTGCATCTATAAATCTGATACCCACATCCTTACTTGACCATCTGGAAGAATCTGAGCTGAAACCAACTGAGGTGACATTACAGTTAGCAGATCGATCTATAAAGTCACCAAAAGGGATTCTCGAGGATGTTATCGTAAGAGTGCGGGATTTCTATTTTCCAGTGGACTTTATAGTCTTAGACATGGATGCACCTGAGAACCCTAGGGATACACCAATCATTCTAGGGAGACCTTTCTTGGCTACTGCTAGAGCCAACATCAGCTGTGAGGAGGGCCAAATAGAGCTTAAGTTTGGAGATCAAACACTGAAAATTGATATATTTAAGGCCCAACAAGGAATTAATTGCGGCGTCATCGAGCAAATTTGTGACATCAAGACTTTGGTTGATGAACCACACCTCCAGAATGACTTGAGTATTCCTCATCAACCACAGAAGGATCTTGACCCGCAAATAGAGGAGTCAAATCCAGATGTGAACAACCCAATAACTCCCACCCTTGAACCTCACATCTATACTGAACCACCCGCTGCTGCTGAAAACCCCATCCTCGAACTGAAACCCCTTCCTGCTCATTTGAAATACATCTTTTTGGGTTCTAATCAGACCCTTCCTGTGATCATCAATTCCAACCTTAGTCCTGAACAGGAATCCCGTCTGATTGTTGTCCTCCAGCAACATCGCAGAGCCATCGGATGGACCCTCGATGATTTGACTGGAATAAGTCCCTCTTATTGTACTCATCATATCTATTCAGAAGAGGGCACACGACCTTCTCGTGAAATGCAGAGACGCTTAAATCCCAATCTGCAGGAGGTCGTGAAAAAGGAGATCATCAAGTGGTTAGATGCCGGGATCATCTACCCGATCTCCGATAGTCGTTGGGTGAGCCCAATTCAGGTCGTGCCTAAGAAGGCAGGACTCACCACTATAACGACTGAGACCGGAGAAATCATTCCTACCCGATTAGCCAACTCGTGGAGAGTCTGTATAGATTACCGTCGACTCAATTCCTCCACGAAGAAGGATCATTTCCCACTACCCTTCATTGATCAAATTCTCGAAAAACTAGCGGGAAATAGGTTCTTCTGCTTTCTTGACGGGTACTCCGGTTATAACCAGGTGGCAATCCATCCTGAGGACCAAGAA
Source organism: Thalassia testudinum (assembly GCA_037157565.1). NCBI lineage: Eukaryota > Viridiplantae > Streptophyta > Magnoliopsida > Alismatales > Hydrocharitaceae > Thalassia > Thalassia testudinum. The sequence continues at coordinate 180,007,880 of JAZHRO010000024.1, read as the reverse complement.
AAGACCACATTCACCTGCCCCTTCGGAACATACGCTTTCCGAAGGATGCCTTTCGGTCTTTGCAATGCACCCGCTACTTTTCAGCGATGCATGCTTGCCATATTCTCAGATATGGTAGGTGATTATCTGGAAGTCTTCATGGATGACTTTTCAGTTTTCGGAGCATCATTCGACGATTGCCTCCAGCACTTGGTCCAGATACTCAGGCGGTGCATCGACGTGAATTTGGTTCTTTCCTGGGAAAAGAGCCATTTCATGGTGCCTGAGGGAATTGTCCTGGGACACTCAATTTCGGAGAAAGGTATCCAAGTGGATCGAGCTAAGGTTAATCTGATTTCTCGCCTTCCTATGCCTAGCTCGATCAGGGACATCCGATCCTTTTTAGGGCATGTCGGTTTTTATCGACGATTTATCCCTGATTTTTCAAAAATCGCACGCCCCCTGACCACTCTTCTCTCCAAGGATGTTCCCTTCGAAATCTCCAGGGAATGCACTCAAGCATTTGAAATCCTGCGTGACCGAGTCACCCAAGCCCCGATCCTACAGTCCCCTGATTGGTCTCAACCCTTTGAGATCATGTGTGATGCATCCGACTTCGCTGTAGGAGCGGTTTTGGGGCAGAAAAATGACAAGAAACCTGTGGTCATTTACTACGCCAGCAAAACACTCGATGAGGCTCAGCGTAACTATACAGTTACTGAGAAAGAGCTGCTAGCTGTAGTATTTGCCCTAGAGAAATTCAGATCATACCTTCTGGGTTCCCATGTCATCATATACTCGGATCACACGGCTGTGAGGCATCTCCTTGCAAAGAAGAACGCGAAGCCTCGATTGATCCGATGGATCTTGCTGTTGCAAGAATTTGACCTCGAGATTCGCGATAAAGCGGGAAAACAAAACGTGGTAGCTGATCACTTGTCCCGTCTTCCTTCTGAAATGATAGACCCTTCCGGACCCATCACTGAGCATTTTCCCGATGAGCACCTGCTGACTATTGGTACGAGCCTTCCATGGTTTGCTAATATTGTAAATTACTTGGCATCTCATCAGACCCCGTCCGATTGGCCGAAGGCCAAGAAAGACAAATTACGCTCCGATGCCAAGTATTACATTTGGGAAGACCCGTACCTCTTCCGCATAGGTGCCGATCAGATCATCCGGAGATGTATCCCGGAAGGGGAAGTCAACAATATCCTCTCTTTCTGCCATGACCAGGCATGCGGTGGCCATTTTGCCGGGCATAAAACCACATCAAAAGTCCTCCAGTGCGGCTTTTACTGGCCCACACTGTTCAAAGACGCATACAGTCATTACAAGGCATGCAGTCGTTGCCAGACTTTGGGCAACATGAGCCATCGCGACATGATGCCTATGCAACCGATTCTAGTATGCGAAATCTTTGATGTTTGGGGGATTGATTTTATGGGCCCCTTTCCTATTTCGGATGGTTTCGAATACATTCTGTTGGCTGTGGACTACGTGTCCAAATGGATCGAAGCCATACCGACCCGAACCTGTGATCACAAAATCGTTCTCAAATTCATTCATCAACACATTTTCTCAAGGTTCGGGATTCCTCGTGCAATAATCTCTGATGGGGGGACCCATTTCACAAATGCTCAGTTTAGGTCACTGATGACCAAATACGGGGTGTCTCACCGAATCTCTACTCCTTACCACCCCCAAACTAATGGTCTAGCTGAGCTGTCGAATCGGGAGATCAAGAAAATCCTACAGGTCACTGTTCGACCTGACAGGAAGGACTGGTCGTCCCGACTTCCGGAAGCATTGTGGGCCTATAGGACCGCCCACAAGACCCAATTGGGCATGTCTCCCTTTAGATTGGTGTACGGAAAGGCATGCCACCTTCCCGTCGAACTGGAGCATAAAGCCTATTGGGCAGTACGGAACTGTAATCTAGATCTTTCTAAGGCTGGGACCCACAGAAAACTCCAAATCAGCGAGATCGATGAATTACGCACAGACGCGTACGAGAACTCGCAAATCTACAAGGAGCGGGTTAAAGCCTTCCACGACAAACACATCTCAAGAAAGATCTTCCATCCTGGTCAAAAGGTCCTACTCTTTGATGCCCGACTCAAACTCTTCCCAGGAAAACTGAGATCTAAGTGGGTCGGACCATATTTGGTCCGACAGGTTTTTGGAAATGGAGCAATCGAAATCAGTCCACTCAGCCACGATTCTGAACCTTTCATCGTGAATGGTCAAAGACTCAAGCCGTTCATTGATGTAACTTCTACTGATTTGGCTGAGGCATCTCATATCCTCCTTTCCCCTTGAGCTTATTGCGCCCAGCCGATGGCATAAAACTCAGCGCTTAACGGGAGGCAGCCCGTCATTCTCTTTGAAAACCTGAAACTTGTTCTGACACCTTTCAGCACTCGAAGTTCACCCTGAACTAACACCCCCTAGGTTACAATGAGGACATTGCAAATCTTAGGCATGGGGGGGTAGGAAAGTGCAAAAACTTGTAAGAAAAGGTTTCAAGCAAAAAAATTCACATATGCCAAAAATACCATAAAAATTAAAAAAAAAAAAAAAAAAAAAAAAAAAAAAAAAATTTTCAAAAAAGAATAAGAGGAAAAGAGGAAAAGGAAAATTTTGTGAAGGAGAAAAGAAACAAAATGAAAAAGGAGCACAAAATTATAAGAAAAGTTGATAGTCATTAGTAAGGAACTAAGGAATTAACCTAAGTTCTAGACCTCATTCAAGAAAATAACTGAAAAGTGCACAATGAGATTAGTAAGAATGCAAACCTTAGGCATTCTTGAATAGACTCTTAGTACTCATTAAGATCTGGACACTCCTCAAGAGGTTGAGGAAAATGAAAAGCTGAAGTATTAGGTCTAAGGCTTAGGGAGTATTCGGCCTCGTTAACTAATTTTTGGTTTACGGGACTCAGTAACCTAAGCACCCTAATCTCACACACAGCCTGGTTCAGTAAGCGTAAAAATCAGAATCACGCAGAAGCGTCGCAAAAATCTGAAAAGAACACCTAGAATAGGAGCGGCCGATCAACACAAGTTGATTTGGACGAGTTCCCAGCGCGGAGAGGCGGGAAATCCCCTCGAAGATGCGTAACAAAATATCATCTCCTCGGTGCTTGTCTCTTAGGATATTTACATATCCTACGGGGGGCATGTAAGCACTCTGCTGGTTCAGATTCCATGGATGGCATTATCTCGAAATGTCAATTGCCAGGGTCTGGATTCGGCCACGGAATACCATGGATGGGATTATCTCGAAATCTCAATAGCCAGGGTTCCGGGGGTTGCCATGGGCGGTGCTATCTCGAAGCATCGATCGCCAGGAACCCTTGAGGATTGATGATGGGAGCAAGGAATCTGATACAGACCGTGTTGAAAAGCCAATCCTAGACTAGAACTAAAAAGAAAAAGAGAGAGAAAACTCTCCAAACAGAAAAAAACTTTCTATCTCTCTCTCTTACAAAACGCACTGCGAACTGAGCCAGGGCTAAAATCATTTCAAGCACGGGTGCTTTAACCACGAAGTCCAATAAACCTTAGGTTAGTTCTTGTGGGCCTTAAAAACCTTTGCTAAAAGACTGAGGCTAAGGCTAGACAGATTTGGATCTTGATTGGTACTAGAGTATCTTTTAGGCCTATGGTCAGCATTCTAACCTAATCTATGCTCAAATAAAAAAGCACTTATCTAAAACCATTGAAAACTTCATGGTCTAGAACAAGGGTTGAAACCTTAAGTTTTTTTTGCTAAGGGACTAGCAAAAGCTAGGCATGGGGGTATGATGAGAACCTCATCATGAGCCATAACTAGCTCATTTTGACCCAATACAAAGGATAAAAGCTCCTATATATCTCAAGGAAAGGCTTAACTCAGAGAATTCTGAGTTTGAGAAGAAAACCAGTCACAAGGGGTAAAAGTGCAATTTTACCAGTATAATCTGCATACAGGGTAATTCTGGGCCCAAACACAGGTCAAAACAGCTTAATAAGAATAAAAGTGGGATGAGATGATCTAGCAAGGGCTACAGCACTTCCAAGGAACCAAATGATAATCTGTAACCCTAAAACAACCCACTTCAATTCACAAGGTTCGAGGCAAAGTAAAAATAGAATAAACCCTCTAAAATTCATAGAAAAATAATCTCTAGGGTTTAGAACCTTCAATTTGGCCTTTAGAACCCATTTTGACCTACATTGAGAACCATGCCCAATTAATAACTTAATTTGGGTTTTTGCGCAAATTGACCGGTCAAACAAGGTTTAATATGAAAATAAAATTCACCATCAGATTCCTTAGGTCCTAATTAGTCATGAATAAAAACTTGAGCCTAAGAAGAAACCTCCTTGACCGAATTTACACTTTGGTCCTCATATATTTACTCTTTGGCCCTCAACTTTTGAACCCTCGCATTTAGGCCCCTAACTCTCCTTCGTTCTTTGCAAACAGGTCCCTCCTGCAAAACCCTGCCAGCACCATGCTCCGGCGACCTTGCGCGGAGCATGGCGCCGCGCAGGGTGAGGTGGAGGACCTGGCAAGTGTACCGGGGGTGCCCTGCGTCGTCAGCCGTCGCAGGAGCACCCCCATGGTCACTGTAGCCCCCCATACCGGCCGTGCGAACGCACGGACGGTATGGGTTCGAATTCCGACCATGCTCCGGCGAGGGAGACACGTCGTCTCCCTCCGCCTTCCTCCCTGCTACAACCCTATAAATACCCCCCGCCGCTCTTCCGACCAAGGCAGCCTGGATCTGACGGAGAAAACCCCCAGCTTTCGTCTCTTCTTTCTCCGGCAGACGCTCACCAGCTCCGGCGACTTCCTCTCCCTCCACCTCTTCGCTCTGCCGCACTACCAGCAGCAGAGACCTCCTCCCCTGCTCTTCCCGCGCCACGCCGCACCCAGCTGGCGCCTCTCCAGCCTTCTGCTCGCCGCCGCCCCTCTCCCTGAGCATCATCTTCTCCGGCGACAGTCGATACGACTGTCGCCCTGTTCCTCCCCCTTCGTCCCTGCAGTTAAGTTAGACTTACTCCCCTTCTCCTCCTCTTTCTTTCCCCGCTTTCGATTTAGTCAATTAAGCCCTCTACCGACCCTGTTCACCCTCATCCTCTCCGCCTCCGACCACCCTCCGGCGAGCCGCTCCCATCACCTCAGCGACCCACACGGCTCGCCGACCACCGCAGAACTTCCGCCTCCTCACCCTGATCCTCTTCCGCCCCTCCACTTCCCACCAAACACCCTCTGCAGACCCACCGAACACACCCACTCCCTCGCTCACAGTCTGACCTAGGACGACCTAACAGCTCCATCACACCCCCTGCAGACCCCCTGACCACCTTCGCCGTGCCACGGCGAAGGTCCTCCGCCTGTCTGATTTGGCCGAGAGGCCGTGCCATTGGTTTCAGGTTCCAGGCCTTGGCCGCCATTGGCGAGGAAGCTCGAAGCCTGCTCGAGGTTGCTCCAAGCCGAGATATCCCAGATTGAATAGCCACGGCCAGCGCGGAAGAGTCTCACGCACACACCCTGGCCCTCGATTGGAGCTGTACGCCTCAACAGCCGATGCAATTGGGAGCACCATCCCTGCTGCAGGCGTAAGAAAATTGGGGTGGGACATTTAGTCCCACCTCGGAATCTCTCAAAGGCGCGCGGACACATAAATTGAAAAACTGCCGTATGCTGTTTGCCTCAGTTACCACGGGGTGAGGTCCCTCTCACCCGACCCGACCCGACTCGGCCTCGTCCGTGACCACGCTCCGCGGACCTGGCCCGACCCGATTAGACTGACCTGCACTCCTCGTCCACCACGCACGCCGGTGGGCCTGGACCCGGGCCTGATCCGAACCCGATTACCCGATAGCGCTCTGGGAGAGCTTCCGAAGAGTGATTTCAGAGAGAGAGAGATACGCGGGGGAAGGGGGTAGAGTAGGTTTTTGCCTTCTGATGAACTCTTGAGCGTGCAGGCACAGGTGAAGGACTGCGGAAGAAGAAGCAGCTGCACTGTAGCAACTGCTCAGTTAAGTCGTCGAAGCACCGGGCCAGACGACGGACAGCCAGCAGCCAGAGCAACACAGAAGGCAGGCTGAAGAAGAAGGAAGGGAGACTTAGTAGCCGAAGGCAGAAGCACCACGATTGCAGAAGAAGAAATGAAAAGAAGCAAGAAGCAAGAAAAGAAGAAGACGATCTGAAGAAAAAGAAAGAAAGGAAACAAGGAAGAACAGAAGAAGAAGAGCACGAAGGGAAAATCTGAAGAAAGCAGAAGAAAAAGAAGAAGAAGAAGAAGAACAGGAAGAACCAAAGACAAAGAGGAAGAAAGAAGAAAAGAAGCAGAAGCCAATTTTTCATCTCTCTCTCTCTCTCTTTATTTTTGTAATAGAATTTGTATATCTCTAGAATACAACTTGCTCCCTGAGTTCGACCTCGGGAACTCTTTTATTTTTCCGAGTAAAAAATTTTTATATGAAACGTTGGTAACAACCGGCTTTACTACAACGAATTAACAACGAAAACCGACGTTCCATCACAAACGATTTCTAGCTTCAATGCAAGCATTGGAGGTGGAGTCAGTTGTTCTTAAATAAGGATCTTAAAGTACAATTAGCATGTTGTTCTGAGGTTTTCCTAAATGTTGGCATAAAAAAAATTTCAGTTTTGATGTATCTAACCCCCCCTTCCCCAATGCCTAACTTCTTACATGTCCTCATGCATGAATATAAAAGAAATAAATTGCGACAGGGAGTAAGTGGGTAGAAATCACCTGGACTTGCTCCTGAATTGTCATTTAGCATAGGCCAACCTAACGATATGCAATATGCAGAAAAAATGCTAAAGGAAAATATGCTATGTATAGAAAGTATATACATATGTATAAGTTGCTGAGTTTATAAATGCTGAGTTTAACGCCCTAGCTAAGTGAAAACTCAATCAGATAGATCAGTGATTGCATAAGAGCAGGCCAGGATCAAAAGGAAGATGTGTTCATGTGCTCCTAAAATCAGTGGTTTGCAGATGCGAACCAATTGATGATGCATCCCTACTCTAAAGAACCTGTCTATAGTAGAATGTGGAATAGGGGTAAGAAGTGGAGGATAATCAGAATGAGGATCATGATGCAAATTTTGCTGATCAATCACGTTCCAAAATCCAATGGGAAATTGCAGGGGAGGTGGGTTGATCACATGCATGTCAGTATCAGAGTTTGGATCATAGGGGTCTTCATAATGGTGATCGACATCAAAGATCATGATCCCCCCAAACCTTGGGTTATATGAGGGTATATGTGAAAATGGCGATTCTACATATAAGTCACTGAAATCCTTGTCAGAAATTATCTCATATTCATCAGTACTGATTTTGGATTCATTGAAAGCTATCTTAGTCTTCGAATCGAGCCATGCATTAGATTGACTAGGATTGTGAGTAAGTCCCCAATTCATTCTGCTCATTATTTCACCCTCATAAGTAGTAGGTTCCTCGTCAGATAGCATTTTCATTTCCCTAGGCAAATCATCCCAAGCCATTCCTGATATCTGGATATTAGCATTAGGAGTAGAGAGTGCAGTCTCAGAGTTTCCGTCATCACCTTGGTAGGCGGAAGGAGAAAGATCCAAATCAGATGATGTTGGATTAAAATCGGATTCACTTCCCATGAGAAGTGACTCAGATTGATCAGTAGTGTCAAATCTAGATGCTGCATTCAATTCATCCAACCATGTATGGTCATCAGGAATGATTGATTCTTCTGAATGGTGTGCTCGTACCTCAGGGTTTCCATCATGATCCATATCCTCAAGTGGATCTACCACCTTCCTCTCAGCCAGGTTGTCCAACCCATAAGGTATCTCCCAAGATTCAAAGTATTCAGATTGAGAGTCAGTTTTGGAGATACTAATCCTTTCCCCATCACTTCCCTGAATGGGGTTCTCAAATGAGTCCATTCGGGATATTCTTGGCTCATGTCCCATATCCACACCAGATTTTTCTCCCTATGAATTCATTCCGAGTGTTTAGCCCAACGAATCTCTTATAGCACTTTCAGGTGCAGTCACTTCAGCTTCTTTGAGGTCCTCAAGGCTATTCTCCACTTGATACTGCAAAAGAAGTATTTCTTGAAGTGTCCGATTCTTTCTAGTTAGCCTTGTCATGGATTCTAATTCCTGAAGGGCCATCATTAATGCTTCTTGGGTTGGAATCCAGGTTTGTCTCTGTTCCGAATCAGTGGTAGTTAGGATTTCGTGCAGATAAATTGCGACCTTTTCCTTAGTCCTATCTATCATTCATTGCAATATGAAATGTGGTTGCATATGCAGTGGCAATTCATCAGGGGTTCCAGGAGGTGAGTTAGGTTTACCAATGTTCCATGGGTGAGATGCAGAAGTATGAGATTCATACTGTGGAACATAAGATGGGGTCTTTTATGGGGCCAATTAGTATTGGTCATACTGACCAGGGTCAGGATATGAGTTACCCATTTCAGCAACCTAAGAAGAAGGATTAGGCGAAGCAAAAAGTCATCTTCGCCACCTTGGGTTTGGTTCCCAAGGTTGTTCTGATTCAATGACCTAGGCTTCCAGGTGAGCCATCGAATCTAGATCCTACTAGATCTTGACCAGGTCCGGGTCTAAGGTTAGCCATCTCGGCTAAGAGAGTATATGAAGAAGGGTGAGAAGATGATTTGAGTGATGTGACGAATTGCCTTTGCCTCCTTGGGGTTGGCTCCCAAGATCCAACCAGTTGAGGTCTAAGTGACCTCCTTCCTTGCACACACCAACCAACCCCTCGGTTGGTGCAACCAAGCCAGACAAGGCTAAGGCCCTGTCAATCAATTGGTCTTTAAGATCAGGTGACCGGATTTTTTGTTAAGATTTTAATTTATGAAGAAAGTTCATCGTACAACCGACTACAAGTAATCCCAACCCCCTAAGCCAACTCAGCCAATCTGGACAAGGGGACTAAGAGGAAGGTTCTTCTTTTGGCTTTCTCCTCTGATTCCTTTGCACCCTCGAGTCACGATTGTTTGATACTGCCTTGAAGATTTGGCTAAGGTTTGTCTAAGGCAGTTGTGATGACCCAATAGTATGACAACGAATTTAGGTTAATTAACATGTTTTAGGCAATTTTTCCTTAACCTTTTCTTCAAATAAGGTTTTTGGTGAGTGGTCCACAAGGTGACCAAGCTCATCGGCTAGCTACTAGACTTGATTAAGTCTAGCCAAAATGTGATCTCTAAAATGTAACCCTAAAAGTTAAGTCCTAAGGTTCATGCAAGTTCTAAGTGTGCTGCAGACCAATATTCACATTAAAATTATTCTTTGTATCACAATTTGAGTCCAATTAATTTGAAATTTTACAGGTAGATTTCTTTTTCAACTAGCTTTCCAGAGAATATTTTTTTGAAATTTTTACTATTTCAATGGAATAAATATGAATTTTTAATTATCAAAGGGTTAAATATGAAATTTTGCTCCCTTGTCGATTCTTCAATTTGAAATAGTTTCAAATAAACTCCAAAACTTTGAGAAAAATATGGAAGTGAAAGCTAGTTTGATAATATTTCAAACCCCACTATTTTTGGTCAAAATGATTCGTGTGTTGTTCGGAATCGCTTTTTGAAATTCAAAAATTTTCAAATCTGAGTCAGTTTGACCCCCTTGTAATTTACGAATTTTTAAAAATTCCACGATTCAAATTTTTTTAAACTAATGGTGTTGTTTGAAAGTTGGTTTGAAAATATAGCTTGTGCCAAAATTTTAGAATTTTTGGCCTAATAAATATTCAGAAATCAAAATTTTGATGGGTGGTGAAAAGGCTTATGAAGGGTTTGAAATTCAAAATCGAACCTTTTTCACAAAAAAAACATTTTTTTTCAAATTCTTTTTTCAAAACATTTTTTCTTCAAACTTTTTCAAAACTTTTTTTCTTTTTTTTTTGGAGGGAAAATTTTTCAAATTTTTTTCTTTTTCTTTTTTTTCAAACAACAACTCTAACCTAAGCTTCAAAAGAATCCTAAATCTAAATCCTAATTTTTTTCCCCTTTTTTTCTCATGAAAATATGTAGATTTCTTTTTTTCAAAAATCAAAGCTACCTAGAATTCAAATCTTCCTAGGGTTTAGAAAGGGTAACCTAAGCTAAGATAGGGATGAGCACCTGATTCTTTTTCAACTGTGCTCGATGTGTGCGTAGATTCACTCTTCATGTTCCTGCACATCAAAAAGCATGAAGAAGCAAATTTTTCAATATTAAGTTCACAAAAGTCAAAAATCAAAATCATGTTGCCTCCCTAGCAATGACACCATTTGTTGGGAGTCGTAAATTGCAGATTTGATAGGAAAAGCATTGTAGTATAGTTGCAAAATACCACTCAACAAAAATTAAGTTAACGAGATGGTGAGTCCTAGTCAATCTTAGGGAGGTGTTTAGAAAAGCAAAATTGATTTTGATTCTTTTCACTACTTAAAATTGTACGTCGGTTTCAAGCCTACGAATGTAAGTCTCTCCAGTCACGTTGTTAACCCTAACTACGTGTGCCTGTGTCAGATAGACAATGAATGTGAACATGTGTGTACTAGTACGCACCATTCTAACTTCTTGATGGCTATTAATAGAAAATGCGTCAATCGCAAGGTCATTTATATTTTCAGGAACTGACATCTTGTTGCAATAACAAAAGAGATTAAGTCCGGCAACTGATGATCACAATATGGATATATGAATCAAGCAAGTGATGATTTCATTTCTTCAAAAATATTGTCATTACAATCATGTTTCGAGGAAGCTTGTACATGAAAGCTTAAAACAATGATTCTAGCTAACAGAATGTGGATGCATGCATGGATCTAGTGAAAGATTATGCATTCGTCATTCAGGTGGAGGACGACTACACTACTAAGTAGGAAATTAATGTGGAAATTAAACTACAAAGAACAACTTATCTACTAAGAGAAATTAGGGCATTGGAGGTGGTCTCCAATGGCCTGTGGGGCTTGAGGTGGTGGTAGGAGGGAAGAGAGGGATGGCCAATGGTGGGTAGGCCGGCCTCTTGAGAGGTGGTGGAGAGCTTCTCTAGCCTTGAGCATGGAGGTGGAGTAGTGGAGATGATGGAACTCATGGAGATGGAGGTGCACATGGAATGGAGCTAAAGGTTAGATGGCTAGATGGGGTGCATGGCCATCCAAGAGGGTCATTTTATACACTCTTGGACAGCCAAGGGAGTAGCCCTCTAAAGAATTATAGAATTCTCTAAAAGTAGGCTTAGGTGGTGGCTAGAGAGGTAGGGAGTGGGTCATCTTAGATCCACTTTCTAAGGAGGTAAGTTGCAGACTCCTTGAAGGCTACTTTTAGTCTTCAACATGGCGCCACCATTGGAAGGATCTAGAGAACTCTATAGGTGGCGGCTACGTGTGTGTGTGTGTGCATGACTATGTGGGTGTGGCTAGGTGGTTTAGGTCGAGTCCTATAGGTCTAGGTGATTAGGTTTAGGTAGGCTCCTAGAATTAGGGTTATAAACCCTAATACTAAAGTGAATGTGCAATTAAACTTATCACAAGTTTAATTAGGTGAATGTATGTCTAATTGGGAGAGAAAATACTCAATTTGGTCAGGCTTGAGTCAATTGGACTCTCACTGAGTCCAATTAGACTTGTGTTGGTTGAGATCTGAGCTCAATTGGACTCTATGAGTCCAATTGACTAGGTGAGTGTGGTTGACTTGGATCCAAGTCAACTGGGCTTAGTGAGAACCTAATTATGTTCTTAGGATGGTCTTGGGGTAGTGTACTAGGATTAGGGCACCTTAGTTTAGGTTCCTTAGGGTGTAGAATTGGGTTTATGGGCTTAGGAAATCAAGATCCAATCTTGATTTCAAAAACAGGGATTGGAGAAGGGTTCCAGATGTCTAATTTTACAATCTGACGACTTATACATCAAAATCAAAAGTCCAGAACTTTGGTTTGGATGTCCAATGTTGAGTCAGGGAGGAGTTTAGGTTCTGTCTTGGAATTTTACAAAAATTGGATGTCTGATACCTTGTCCAAACGTCCAATATTCTAGTAGAATTGGGTTCTAGGTCTGCAGTTTGTATCTAAGGGCTTTGGATGTCCAGCAAACTACCTGGACATCCTGATATGGGTTGGATTGAGTGTTTTGAGGTATCCTAGGCTGAAGTGACCTAAGCTAAGGGTGGCTAGGGTTTAGGAGGGTCTCTAGGGCTATCCTAAGGGTAGGAAAGGTTTTTTGTTCTTCATAATTTAACTCTACATTAAAGTTCTACTTAGTAGAGTAGTATACCTCTCCCTACATTATTTCTTCCTCTTTATTCCAGGGCTACTGCTCTAGCTCTACTGCAGCTCTAGCTTCTTTCCTTCTTCAGATTCAGCTTCAGGCCATCTTTTGAGCTTCTTGTTGCCTACAATCAAAATAATGCACTAGTCAGTACATTATAACATTATTTCATGCATATCTACATAAAACAGGAAAAGATGTAATGTATGTTGTTTATGCATGCATTATACTATAATTATGATAAGTTCTAACTTAATTCAGGTCTTTTAACTCTTATGATTATTGTGCAATCACCTGCACATCTGCAAATTATAGACATTAAGAGATTCACAGTACAGAACATATCATGTGCAATGAAGCCCCATAAAACTCACATCATCATTTATGCTGGAAATATCTTAGAAGATCATAACACGTCTAACAAACATACGCAATGTAACAATCAACAGTCTATTGCAATAAATTGACAATCCATTCAATGGGACCTGTACAATAATCAATGATTCCAATACTCAATCAATGTCATTAGAAGACAATGACCATTAAAACAAATGCGCAAAATAGTTAGAAATACCTATCAATATAGTAGCAACAACCAAATCTATGGAACTAAAGCAAGCAATATACAAACTCGAGTGACAAGAAAACACTCACCACCTCAAACAGTACATTATTGTCCATACATTTGAATCCATTACAATCACATTCAACACTCATTATTCAACAATCGTTAATGCACTCCCACGAGATGTGCATCGATGCTTTCTACCCTACTGTGTGCTGATGAGACTACATTTGTAGGCTAATTAAATACTTAAATGCCTAGTTACTAGATTAATGTTTGCATATACATAGCATATGTTAATGTGTAAGTAGATTAGTTTATAAAATTAATTGCATGCAATGCATTCATATGGAAGATACTATGCATGCATATATTAGTTTGTTTTGGATTTTTTTTTAAAAAAAAACCCATTCTTTCCTTTCTTGTAGAACGCATGAGGCTTGCAACTACTGGGCCACCTCTTCCTCGCCAGCCTCTACTAGACTACCTCTTCATCGTCCACCCAAGTCAGCCGAGTCTCTTGCAACCTCCTTCCAAGCCTCAACCACCTCAGGATCTTCTTCTTCCACTCGGTGAAGCTTTCTATAAAAGAGACCCGTGCACAAGGGGGGGTCATCATCTTCTTCCTCGATGGCCACTGTGCACCAAGCTTACTCCGTGGACCAAACGAGCCCCAAGCAACAGGCATTCTCCATCTCCACTCAAGCCACTTCGGCGGCCGCGCAGTGACAGCGTGCGTCCACCACCACCAATATACCCTCTTCCTCTCTTTCCTTCTCTTTCTTCTTCATCTTCTCTTTCGTTTTCCTCCCCTGCTTGCACCCAACAACAACCCACCATTGCCATCACCGCACTCGTTCGCAGCGCCACAGCCACAGTAGCGCAACACCCTCACGTGAGGCCCCCTCGCGCATCCTCGCCCTCGCACCACAACCTTCGCATGTGTAGTGCCATCCTCGCAATAGGCCTCCCCCTCCTCTCCTTCTTCTCTGTCAATAGAGAGGAGGAACCCAAAGTCATCGTTGACGTCCACCTCGCAGCCATCGACTCCGGCCACGATCCTCTATGCCATCGACTCCACTACGCTGACCTCAACTCCACGAGACCAACTAGACCCTTTGACATGACAATCGCACCCCACCCTCACGGTCGGAAGAACCCATCGCCAGTGGTTTCCTCCCTGTCGACTGGCCACCTCCGACCATCTTCAACGATGCCACGACTGCCATCGTGAAGCCCTCTGTGACCTCGATCTTCTGCAAGCTCCACATGGCCAGCCGTGACTCCTCCACGTGCGAGCAAAGGGAATGGCTTCCCCTATTTTGGCATGTAATAAAATTTACATTTATTGCCATTGCCAACACATGAATTTTGGATTTATTATTTTTAATGAACTAAAATTGCATGCATGCCCTTAAGTTTCCACTCTATTTCTCTCGTGCACTTAACTCTTATGTGTTGAGTTTGATTTTTAACATGCATGAATAAAGTATCAACACATGTGGACCTTGATTAGAGGAGAGAGCTCAATGTCTTGGATTCTAACTTTCTTTACCATACATGCCATTGTGGGAATATTGCGCACATAACCCTTGCATGCTTAAATTATTGTGTGTCTACTTCTCTTCACCTCGTTTCGCATTAGATTTAGGCACAGATCCCACATTTGATTGGGCAAATATACAGGAAAAATATTCATGAGTTTATTGTCTTAGTTCGTCCCTGTGGATACGACTTAATCCCTTGGGTAGACTGGATTGTTTTCTATGTTAATTGAGAGATTTTCCACTGATCAAGATTTTACACTGTTTGTAAAATACGTCGTTGTAACGCGTAAAATTGATTAACTCTTAAATTTGTAAACCTAGATAGGAAAGTATCTAGGGTCGTCCAAGGAGGCCAAATGTTTGCAAAATATGTCTCTTACTTGGAAATGGAAATCAACTTTCTTTTTGATCTTTTCAAGTTTATAATTTTTATAGTTTTGAAATGATGGGAAACACGCGAATTGTTGATAGTGAGAAAATAGCCTCCACCTAATTCACTACACTACTACTAAGGTGACAAGTAGAGCCTCTCCCTAAGCTCACCCTAGGCACATGGAGGCCATAAGTAATTAGGGAGAGAGAGTGAAAAAATTGCTAGACAAAAATTCTAAAAGACTATGCTTCTACTCTACTTGTCAAGGAAGGAAACTTGAATTGATCGAAATTGTTTACACAAAACCTATAGAGGAATGCTACTACTCTACTTGAGAATACAAGAAATGAAAAACACAAATCCTCTATATAAAAATGGTGAAGAAGAGGGGGCTTCTTGCTCCAAGCCGAGTAGCTCCTTGACTTGAAAAGAGGGTTCCTTCTTCTCCTTCCTTGAAAGGCTCCTCCAAGAAGGTGTCCTCCAAGATAGTTGCAAGCCCAAGGGGGGGCGTGCACTTGCTTCTCCCAAGGGTGGATGTCCACCCTAAAAACTTCTCCTTTGCCTGGTCATCCTCCTAGTGATGGATTGCTCCTCCTCCTAGGCGTGGCACAAGGTGAAGGAATGGGAAGAAGAAGGCACCAAGGGGGCGGGTGATGTGCCCCCTTAATCTTCTTCTCTCTTCCTTCTCCTTGGCCATGGGTTATGAGTGGAATTAGAGTAGCAAATATACTATGGGAGGATGATGACAATGGTGGTGGTTAAGGGTCTTTTTATAGAATAGGAAGGGGGGTATAGGTGGCTCTTGGAATGGTTGGCTAGGGTGGGATTTGGGATGGTGGTTAAGGATCCTATGGTGGAGATCATTTGGCACCAACTCAAGAGACTTGTAGGGGGTAGTTATGGTGGTGTTGGTGGCTCTTGGTGGTGGAGAGACACCATCAAATTGGCGCCAACTTAAAGTTTCTAGATGGAGGTCCTACGTGGATGGTGGAGATGATTTTAAGGAGAGGTGTTTGGTGGAGATGAAGGAAATTTTGGAGGGAAAAGTTGGTGTCAAAGAGGGGGTGGTTATGGGTGTTTTTGGTGCCAACTTTTGGTGCCATTTGGTGGTTGTTGAGGGGTGAAGAGGTGGCTATGTTGGCACCAACTTAGGGGTGGACTAGGTAGAGCTTAGGTGGACTTAGGTTGGGTTAGTTGGTGGAGTCAGTTAGGTAGGATTTTTGGGTGGTGAATGGCTAAGGGAGCTGGAGCATAGCTAAGCTAAGCTAGTAATAGAGTAGAGGAGGAGGCAATTGGAGCTAGGGTTTGAAGGGAGGAGCTGGACAGAAGAAGTCTGGAGTTGAACTGGAGCTGGCAGCTGCTGAAAAGGGTGGCATGGAGGTACTTTAGCTGGCTTATCTTGCTAGTTCTTTGCTAACTGCTAAGCCAAGCTAAGGAAAGATGGCTTCTGCTGAAATGAGCTGAGGTGAGCTAGGTTTGATGCTCTCGGGGAAAACCTAGCTAGTTGAGGTAGCTAAGGTTGCTTAGCTCAACTAAGTTCAGCTAAGCTGAGTCCCCGAGAGTTGGACTTGAGCTTCCTGAGCTAAGATGAAGTCATCTTTAGCAGGATGGAGTTGAGTGGAGCTGGATGTAGTTGGTCTTGAGCTGAGGTGAACTCCAGTCAACTTTGCTGAGCTATCTAGAGCTCCCAATGAACTGATGGGAGCTAAAATGAGCTAGACTCAACTATGTTGAGCTGGATCTGAGCTAACTCCAGCTAAGGTGAGCTAAGATGAGCTCTCTTGAGCTGCCATTCCGCTGAGATCAGGTGAATGGAGTTAAGGATGAGCTAACCCTGGTTCAAGTGAGCTGGATTCCGGCTATAGTGGGTTGGATCAAGCTAAGTTCCAGCTGCTTTGGGCTTCTCCTTCACTAGTTGCCTTCTTGTGTGCTAGGGTTTTAGGGACCTGTCAATCTGTTTATCCCTAACACTTAGAAAAACATGTCAAAAACACAATAAAAAATGCAATGCATGTCTAACCTAATTGATGCCTAAATGCAACCCAAAAACTTGTTTGCGGAGCAAAGTCCTAAGAGCTAGGTTTTTTTAATGCATAAGAATGATGATAAACTGGTGTTAAGAATCATGGAAAGTCTTGCGAGATTTTTGTTGAAAGGTCGTAATAGATCTTCACATGGAATTAGTACGACCTATGGGAAAGAATTTCTTGAGGAAGGTGCTCTTGAGCTGAGGCATGTGGTGATGGGTCGGGCAATGTTTCTGAACCAATAAACAGCCTTATCTTTAAGAGATAATGGGAATAGCTGCATCAGCCAAAGCTCTTCCTGCACATTTCAGGATCGAGTTGTTTGTGCAAGAAGAGTAAGTTCTTCAAGGTGGCTAAACGAATCTTCCCTAGGAAGACCATGGAAATGCTTAATTAAATTTAGAATTGCCGGCTTGATCTCGAAGTCCCCCTTAAGTATGACCACCCCTGGTCATTCCTCATAATAGGAAGGATCATAAAAATCTTTTAGAGGAACGACAGGCTGCTGATAGGGTGGTGGGTTTAGCCTTTGGTTGGCTAGGTTTTGGATATTCCTAGTCAACACTTGTTGATTGGCATTAAGTTGAGTAATCTGCTTAGCCATCAAGGTGTAGAGATTAGGCTGGGGGGCTTGATGTTGTGATTGAGGCAAATCAGCATTAGGAAGCTCCAAATGTGGGAAGTCAAAGGTGGGGGGGTTTTGGGTGGAAGGGTCAGAATTGGGATTAGAAATGGGATTAGAGGTGGAAGTGGATTTCAATTTTTTTTTGTGTGTGTGTGCAAGAATTGGAAGGTGATTCCAATGCAATTTAAGTTGTCACACAATTTGATGTATTTCAGTACTTTAGGATTTGATTTAGGTTAATGTGTTTTAGGGTTTCCTTTTTAAGGTTTCAAACAAGTTTTGAAATCCACAATAAAAAAGAAATCAAGTTGTATGGGTGAAAATAGATTTCCTTTTTAAATTGGGTTTCTAGAAATGGAAAGAAAACCCTAATTCAATTGATCCTAAGATAGAAATTAACTACTAATAAATTTGTTTTAGGTTTTATGTGTTAAGTAGTGGTCCAAACAAATCAAACAACACCACTACTTTATGTCAAATCAAAGAAGAATTCTAGAAAATATTTTTTTAAGATTTTAGAAATTTGTTTGATATTTTTAAAGAATTTTTCTTTGTGCTGGTGTCAAAGTCCAGAAATGATACCCGTGGGTATTTTGGACTTTGAGTACCACCACTAGCGTCATAAAATTTTTGTAATTTTATGTGATATGTAGAATTTCACAAAAATTCCAAAAAACTAATTTTCACAAAAATTAGATGAGTATAAAAATTCCTAAAATTCGTTGACAATAGCAAAATAGGAAGATTAAAGGAGATGACCCCTCTGTAGTCCAAAAATTTTTAAAAATTTAATACAAATCCCATTGCTTTGAAATTTAGAAAAGATGTTCTTCACTTGATTTGGAATCACTAGGTGAAATTTCAAGACTTTCAGAGGTATGTGGTGTTGGGAATTGATTTTAGAAGTCTGGACAAAAGTATGGGTCAGAAAATCAGAACACCCGCACTTAAGGTAAAGTGGTGTTTAATGGAGCAATCAAGCAAATAATGAATTTTATGGCACCACTCTACCTAAATTTAATGTTTAAGATCCTGAAAGCCAAGTTTAATGTATTTTTGGTAGTTTTTTAAAGGTTTATGTGATAAGGAAAGAGAAACCAACCTGAAATCGTTGGAAGAAAAGGAACTTTGAGCTCTTGCTTCCAAATTCACGCTTTCTTCCTGTAGTTCTTGCATGCACAAGAGAGAAGAGAGATAAGGGGATGATATCCAATTCAAGCAAGAGAGAGATGAATGACAAGCCATGCCTCCTAGGCAATGGTGCCAAAAAGTGATCGGGATTTTACGCGATTTGTAAAATACGTCATTGTGACGCGTAAAATCGATCAACTCTTAAATTTGTAAACCTAGATAGGAAAGTATCTAGGGTCGTCCAAGGAGGCCAAATGTTTGCAAAATATGTCTCTTACATGGAAATGGAAATCAACTTTCTTTTTGAACTTTTCAAATTTATAATTTTTATAGTTTTGAAATGATGGGAAACACGCGAATTGTTGATAGTGAGAAAATAGCCTCCACCTAATTCACTACACTACTACTAAGGTGACAAGTAGAGCCTCTCCCTAAGCTCACCCTAGGCACGTGGAGGCCATAAGTAATTAGGGAGAGGGAGTGAAAAAATTGCTAGACAAAAATTCTAAAAGACTATGCTTCTACTCTACTTGTCAAGGGAGGAAACTTGAATTGATCGAAATTGTTTACACAAAACCTATAGAGGAATGCTTCTACTCTACTTGAGAATACAAGAAAAAAAAAACACAAATCCTCTATATAAAAATGGTGAAGAAGAGAGGGCTTCTTTCTCCAAGCCGAGTAGCTCCTTGACTTGAAAAGAGGGTTCCTTCTTCTCCTTCCTTGAAAGGCTCCTCCAGGAAGGTGTCCTCCAAGATAATTGCAATCCTAAGGGGGGGCGTGCACTTGCTTCTCCCAAGAGTGGATATCCACGCTAAAAACTCCTCCTTTGCCTGGTCGTCCTCCTAGTGATGGATTGCTCCTCCTCCTAGGCATGGCACAAGGTGAAGGAATGGGAAGAAGGCACCAAGTGGGTGGGTGATGTGCCCCCTTAATCTTCTTCTCTCTTCCTTCTCCTTGGCCGTGGGTTATGGGTGGAATTAGAGTGGCAAATATACTATGGGAGGATGATGAAAATGGTGGTGGTTAAAGGTCTTTTTATAGAATAGGAAGGGGGGTATAGGTGGCTCTTGGAATGGTTGGCTAGGGTGGGATTTGGGATGGTGGTTAAGGATCCTATGGTGGAGATCATTTGGCACCAACTCAAGAGACTTGTAGGGGGTAGTTATGGTGGTGTTGGTGGCTCTTGGTGGTGGAGAGACACCATCAAATTGGTGCCAACTTAAAGTTTCTAGATGGAGGTCCTACGTGGATGGTGGAGATGATTTTAAGGAGAGGTGTTTGGTGGAGATGAAGGAAATTTTGTAGGGAAAAGTTAGTGTCAAAGAGGGGGTGGTTATGGGTGTTTTTGGCGCCAACTTTTGGTTCCCTTTGGTGGTTGTTGAGGGGTGAAGAGGTGGCTATGTTAGCGCCAACTTCGGGGTGGACTAGGTAGAGCTTAGGTGGACTTAGGTTGGGTTAGTTGGTGGAGCTAGTTAGGTAAGGTTTTAGGGTGGTGGATGGCTAAGGGAGCTGGAGTGTGGCTAAGCTAAGCTAGCTAAGCTGGAGTGTGGCTAAGCTAAGCTAGCTTAGCTAGTAATAGAGTAGACGAGGAGGCAATTGGAGCTAGGGTTTGAAGGGAGGAGCTGGACAGAAGAAGTCTGTGGCTGAATTGGAGTTGGTAGATGTTGAAGAGGGTGGCATGGAGCTACTTTAGCCGGCTTAGCTTGCTAGTTCTTTGCTAGCTACTAAGCCAAGCTAAAGAAAGTTGTCTTCTATTGAAATGAGCTAAGGTGAGCTGGGTCTGATGCTCCCGGGGAGGACCTAGCTAGTTGAGGTAGCTAAGGTAGCTTAGCTCAACTAAGTTGGGCTAAGCTGAGTCCCCGGGAGCTAGACTTGAGCTTCCTGAGCTAAGATGAAGTCATCTTCGGTTGGCTGGAGTTGAGTGGAGTTGGATGTAGCTAGTCCTGAGCTGAGGTGAGCTCCAATCAACTTAGCTGAGCTAGCTAGAGCTCTTAGTGAATTGATGGGAGCTGAGATGAGCTAGACTCAGCTAAGTTGAGCTGGATCTGAGCTGACTTGATCTAAGGTGAGCTGAGATGAGCTCTCTTGAGTAGCCATTCAGCTGAGATGAGCTGAATGGAGTTAGAATGAGCTAACCCTAGTTTAAGTGAGCTGGATTCCAGCTATGGTGAGATGGATCAAGCTGAGTTCCAGCTGGTTTGGGCTTCTCCTTCACCAATTGCCTTCTTGTGTGCTAGGGTTTTAGGGATCTGTCAATCTATTTATCCCTAACACTTACAAAAACACAAGAAAAAATGCAATTCATGTCTAACCTAATTGATGCCTAAATGCAACCCAAAAACCCATTTGCGGAGAAAAATCCTAAGAGCTAGTTTTGTTTTAATGCATAAGAATGATGATAAACTGGTGTTTATCATCCACCACATGAAATACTACAACAAAATTTCATTCTATTGCTATCTTAATTAAGTGAGCTGTTGCCGGGGACGCAATGGGCCTAATAAACTCGCAAGTATTTTTTCTATCTGCATTGAGATTATACATCCATTGAACTATTAATTTTCTATGCGAGGTACATTCTTGAGGAGGAGGAGCTCACAATGGACGCTCATTTTAGTGGACCTTGACATCACCTGGAGGATAGCAATACGCGTCGTGTGGGCCTTGATCCCACTCACGTGAAGGCATATGGAGGAGCCATTCCTGATTTAGTCATTAGATCTTAGTTTAGATTTAAATTGATAGATTTAGTTTAGTATATGTTTTCTCGTCCTTGTAATTTGGGGCTTGTTTTTGGGGGAGTGTCCCTAGTTCTTTAGATTCTAGGTTTACTCTTAGATAGTTAGTTTCTTTTGATTGCCCATTTATTTAGTAAAAAAAAATTCAAGCTACCTGATAGAAACTGCATATCCATAGGTCGATCATCTAGGAGTTCTTGAGCAGCATCTAGATTTTTCTTATTGCATTGCGTGCATTTCTACATTGTAGAGTGCTGGAGCAAGGTATGTATTTTCTATCTTTCTGCATCAGTTATCTGCACACGCATTGCATTTGGACATAATTAAAGAAGACCACTTAAACTGACTTGAAAAGATTAACCAAGTGGTCACATTGCTTCTTGAAAGAAAAGTAAAATATACAGGAAGTGTTTGAATAACTTGATTGCGATTTTCAAAAGAAAAATTATTTTTCAGGGTGTGATGCACACTTCCTGCACCGAGCACACACTGTAGACATCACACTTGGACTTGGACCCTTGTTGATAGAGTGAGATCGATGTTTATAAAAGCTATGTTGTAGTATAGGTCGAAATCGCTTTAAAAACAAATAAAATTTATTACTCGAATGAAAGTCCGAGGTCGAACATAGGGAGCAAATAGGAATTCACACACTAATCTTAATAATGTAAATGAGCATAAGAATTTATACCACAAAATGATATTCAATAAATACTAATCTGTTACTTTAGATATTCAACGAATTCTCATGTATTTTGAGGCAATAAAATGGTAGAGAAGCTAAAATAATGGTGATTTAAATCACCAATTATTCTCTAAGTATATATATCAAGCATTCAATAAAGTTATCAAGCTTTTACAATATCAAGCCTCAAATCAGATGTCGGGTTATTGAATTAGACAACTTATCCAACAAGTGCTACAGTGCTTCCCTAGCACTGTTCTTCTTCTTCTTCTTCTTCTTCTTCTCTTCTTTGTCTCTTCTTCTTCAGTTGCTCTCCTCCTTCCTTCTCTTCTTTACGCACAAGCCGTCTTCTTCTATTCTTCTCAGGTTCTCCTTCTGTGCCTTCTCTTTTCTTCCTTTCTTCTTATGCACAAGGGAGGCACTCAGATTTGGCTAAGTGTCGCACAGGGCAAAACCCTTCCTTGCCCTATGCCCTCTTTCTTTCTCTCCTCTTAGGTTCTGCTCTCTCAGGGCCACAAGTCAGGTTAGTCGAGTAAACGGGTACACGCGCACCCAGGACTAGGCTCACCAGCGTGGGTGGTGAGCGAGGTGTGAACATGCTTAGGCAGGTAATCGGGTGCACCAGACCCGTGTGTGAGGTGTCGTGGGCGAGACATGTGAGGGTGTGGGGATGTCACCCCCTGTGTGTTACTTGAGGCGATAAGCTCATGTGACAAAAACAATTTTTGCGGCTGCAGGGACTTGCGAGTTTACGATGTGGGACTAAAGTCCCATACTTCGATTGCGGTTGTACGGGCTTCAGTGACTCTAATTAGCAACTTGGCGCTCTCCTGGGAGTAAGCCTGCGCTGCCTGAGACTTCACCCGGGACTTGTGGCAACAAGAAACCTTCTTCAAGCTCCTCGAAGGAGCACTGTTAATGGCGATGAGGGTGAGTACTTGAAAACATAAACACAACCTTGCGGCCTAATTAAACAAGCTCAAAAGTGTCACCGTGAGGCGAGCAAGTAAATGATGGTGTCCATGAGGGGTGAGAGTGCGTGTAGGAGGCTGGCGGAGATGGAGATGGCCGTGCAAAGGTGGGTTGTTTGGGGGCGTGTTTGGAGGGGCAATAGACCTAACTATGTTAAGGCTTTTGCTTCTATAGTCAAGGCAGAGGTCATGGGCTAGTTGGCGAGGGGGATGGATGTGTGTAGCGGATGGAAGCCCTCGCCGGAGTGGGTGCTAGAGATGGAAGGGATGATGGTGAACGGTGTTGTCGAAAGCGGTAGGAAAGAAGCTAGAATTAATAGAGAGAGAGAAAGGGAGATTAAAGGACCTAATATTATGGATGAAGGGGAAGGGATACGATGCCGGTGTGATTGCCGGTGCCATGGAAGATGAAACCTCCTAAGGGAGACGTCGGCGAAGAAAGGGTTCTGAGGTGCCTTTGATGTTGTCGTTGAGAGGTAGAGGAAGTCAGGGAGGAAGAAGACGCTCCCAATTTGGTTGTTGGGAGGCCGTAGGACGATGGGGGAGGATGCTCGCTGGAGCTAGGTCAGAGGAGGGCTAGAGGGAGAGTTTCAAAGAGGTTTTTTGGCCCTAAAACTAGCTGAAGAGCACGACCATGCCCTGGGGATCCTTTTATAGGGCTCAAGAGGGGATTTTGAGCTTGGAAGCCAACCTTCCAAGCTAGGAAATGTCGTCGGAGTTTCGAAGTTTTAAGATACTCAAATCTCTCATGCATTCACATGAGAGATTGAGAAAATTTTAGAGTTTATGGACGGATTCAATGGAAAGAGGACTCCTCAAGGAATCTCCCTTCCAATTTTGGAAGGGATTGATTGATCAGAGGAGTTCTCTTCAATCAAAGGTCATCAGAGTTGTAGGAATATGACAGCAGGGACCTTTCTATGAAGATAAAGAAGTTGGGGGGATATTTGAATGAGATAGAAAGAGTCTGACTGGACCAAAATGCAAACTTGGTCAAGATGATCTCAGATTGGGCCCAAATTTTGGTACAAACCTAATTTGGACCCAAGGAATCCAATGGTGAAGTTAGATTTAGGTTTTGACCTCATTTGACTGGGTAATTTATGTAGAAACCTAAATTAGGGCAAATGTTTGTCTAGGACTCTATTTTTGGTCAAGACGGGTTCTGATGGTCAAATTGAAGGTACCAAACCATAGAGAATATTTTTTTATGAATTTTAGAGGATTTAGGTGAATTTTATC
Source organism: Thalassia testudinum (assembly GCA_037157565.1). NCBI lineage: Eukaryota > Viridiplantae > Streptophyta > Magnoliopsida > Alismatales > Hydrocharitaceae > Thalassia > Thalassia testudinum. The sequence continues at coordinate 179,983,697 of JAZHRO010000024.1, read as the reverse complement.
CTAACCAGAACCTCAGTTAATTAAGCAGGTCTATTTTTAGGGTTTCAGAAGTCATTTAATTCTCAAAACACGTGAAAACCCTTTTCTATCTATTCTAACCCACTTGTTGGACATTTAAGGCCATTTGACCCTTAACTAACCCCTGAAAAAACCCGTGGTTGTTCTACATTCAAGATATGATGGTAAAATTATAGTTTTAACCCTAGTTTCTTATCTTTCTCTTAGAATGATTATGCAATGAATTATGGCTCCTGACAGTTATGTAGGAGCATTTATTTCTTGATAATGACTAAATTGAGCTAGTTATGGCTCATGATGGTGTTCCCATCAACCCTTAAGGCTATAGGCATTGATCTCTTTATCGGTGCAAACCCTCACATCTCGTTTTGTGACGGTGGTATTAACTTTTGCCCGAGTGATTTGGTACTCTAAGGAAGGGGACACCCCTTAAAGGAATTCAAGGGTAGTTAAGAGGCATCATTAGCGTATCGCCTCAAAGGAAGGGTTTGCTCTACTTGCATCCCTTGATTCCATCATTGGAGTACCTTTTTACTTGAGCATTTAAGAATATCATTGCAACAAGGTGTACGTCTTTAGGGCACTCGAAGGTTAACTTAGGGTGCATAATTGATTGACAACTTGATTGGTCACCCAAAAGAACTAAAAGAAACCACAACCTCTTTAATAGACATTGACCAAGAATCTCAAGTGCCTTATTTCTCTTATGCCACTTACGTGGGAATGGAGAAACATTGCCTTGACTCTATTTGGCCAAGCTAGAAAGTTGGAAGAGGACTTAAAATACTTTAAATCAACAAAAGACCTGTTTCCTTGTGTTTGCTTGGTGTATTCTTGGTAGGTGCTCTCTTAGAAGGAGTCTTGTTTTCAACCTGGAACCTGAGAGAATTATTAGAAAAGCCAACCAAGAAAGAAGAAAAATGGCAGAAGAAAGACCTGAAGAAGAGATTAGGGTTGGTGAAAACCAAAGAACCTTGAGAGACTATTTCCTTCCTACAACTCACCAAGCCCTACCTATTTGAAGACCTAGAGTGGATAATCCTTATGAGATCAAGAGCAGCACCATATCTTTGCTTCCCACTTTCTATGGTACTGCTAGGGAGGATCCCTATAGGCATCTTGAGGAATTCACCGAAGTCTGTTCCAAAGTGAAGCTCTAGGGTTTTATTGATGAAGCCCTGATGAGAACTCTATTTCCTTTCTCCCTAAAGGATAAGGCCAAGCACTGGTATCATACCTTCGATGCAAGGGTAAATGATTGGACCACCCTTAAGGGGGAATTCTTGAAAAAGTACTTTCCCATGAGTAAAACCAATCATTAAAAAAGAGAAATTATGGGTTTTACTCAACAAGAAGGGGAGAAATTTCACGAAACGTGGGAATGCTTCAATGACCTCCTTAGGTTATGCCCCCACCATTAGGTGCCAAGGTGGCAATTGGTCAAGAGGTTCTACAATGGATTATCTGAAAGGCATAGGCAAACCATCAATGCAGCCTGTGCAGGAACCTTCATGACCAAAACTGAGGATGAAGCCTAGGCATTATTTGAAACATTAAGTGATAATTCCATACATATGTCCTCTGCCTATCAAGAAAGAAAACCATCAATCTTGCAGAGGAAGATAGGGGCCCATGAAGCTGGGGCTACTCAGGATTTGGCTTATTAGATTCAATTGTTGAACAAAAATTTTGATAGGGTTTTAGTAAACCTTGGCATGAACCTGCAAGCAGCCTCTATCTTTCAGGCTTCAAGTGAATGCTTCATTTGCCAAAGCACTACACATGCTACTGCGGAGTGCCACATGGCAAATCAATTCCCTGAGTTGATTTAGGCTGACCTGAATGCGGCCCAATGTTTCCGACCGCTTCCTTGTAATAACCCCTATTCCAATACCTATAATCCGAGGTTTGTGGAACCATCCAAACTTTTCATGGAAGCAAGGTGATGCTTCCAACTTAGGGAATGCAAGACCCCAACCTCCCCAAACCATATACCACTTGTCCCATACAAACCCTCCTTAGAATAAGCCTTCTGAGATGGATGAACTAAAATCCCTGATGCAAGCGGTGCAAGAGCATTAGAATATGGTCATCCAATCTCAGAATAAGACGATCACTGATATGCAATCCCAAATTGGTCATCTTACTGAGGTAGTTAGGTAGTGAGATCCAAGGAAGTTGCCTAGTTCTTCAGAGGAGAACCCAAAGGGTAAGAGGGTCATGTTCAGGGAGCATGCTCAAGCTGTGACCGTGTTGAGGAGTGGAAAGAAAATCGACAAACCTAATAGCACTCCTATGGTCACCTTTTAGAATTCACTTCCTACACCAAACCTGACTTCCACCCTCACCGAGGAAGTGCCACACTGCTCTCCTTGCTTGAAATCACCCACTCAGAGGATGTCGTCATTTCGCCACCCATTTCTCGACATGACGACCCTCTACCCAGAAGCTGAGGGTGACCTATCCTGAGCACCTATCTGCTCCCGGGGAATCTTCTGTTGGCTCATCTGGAGCCAAGGATAGGATGGATGAGATTATGGACACTTTCAGGCAAGTCCACATCAACTTGCCTTTATTGGATGCTATTAAATAGATCCTATCCTATGCCAAGTTTCTGAAGGACTTGTGCACCTAGAAGTGCCGATCTAGGAGACAGGTCCAAGCTAAGTCATCCTGCCTGACCATGTTAGCTCAGTGCTCCAACATGGAACACCTCCCAAGATGAAAGAACTAGGGGCCCCGTATATTTCAGTGGTTATAGGTAACCAACACATTGATGAGGCTCTGCTTTATCTGGGAGCAGGGGTGAACATTTTACCAAGCTCTATCTACGACCTTTTGGGAGGAGGCGATTTAAAGCCTAGTCCAGTCATCCTCCAAGTTGTAGATAGATCGCTTAAGACACCACGGGGATTGCTGGAAGATGTCCTTGTGAGAGTGGAGGACTTCTTCCCTATTGACGTTCTCGTGCTAGATACTGACCCATATAATAAGTCCACCAAGTCGTCCATTATTCTGGGATGCCCCTTCTTAGCCACAACCAATGCCTTTATTAATTGTAGATCAGGGGCACTTAAAATGGGCTTTAGGAACAAGAAGATTCGGTTGAATGTTTTTGATACCTTCAAGTAATCCAAATTTGAAGGCTGTTCTCAGATTGAGGTTGCTGATAAAATCATTGAGGAGACTACTCTAGCACTCTTATGTAGAGATCACCTTCAAATAGTCATATCTAAGGACCATCCTCTGAGTATTGAAGAGAATGAAGGGGTTATGCCCAAATTGGAAGAGTTGTTGGGAGTACACACATAGTCTCTGTCCACACTTTGGACCCTGAAAGTAGATTCGCTACTTGAAGTGGGGACATCTCAACTTATACCCTCAATCCATAAGGCTCTTGAGTTGGAGCTTAAACCCCTCCCGAGCACATTGAAGTATGCTTTCCTTGGCCCTAACGACATGCTCCCCATCATTATCTCATCTACATTAACTGAATTGCAGGAGGGAGCATTGCTCGAGTGTTTACAAAGTCACAAGGGAGATATTGCTTGGTCGATAGCTAAGATTAAGGGTGTTGACTCCTCCCTCTGCATGCATCATATATACACAGACGAGTCCATGAAACCCTTTTGAGACATGTAGAGAAGGCTCAACTCCAATATGCGGGAGGTTGTCAAAAAGGAGATTCTGAAATGGCTGGATGCAGGAATTATCTATCCCATTTCAGATAGTAAATGGGTTAGCCTAATACATGTGGTTCCTAAAAAGCCAGGAATCATTGTGGAAGAAAATGACCAAGGAGAGTTGGTGACCACTTGACCCTCAACTGGCTGGAGGGTTTGCATTGATTATCACCATGTGAATACAGCTACCCAGAAAGACCATTTCCCCTTGCCATTTATCGATCAGATTTTGGAACGACTTGCTAGGAACAAGTACTTCTGTTTCCTTGATGGGTACTCTGGGTATAATCAGATAGCCATTTTCCCTGACGATTAGGATCATACCACCTTCACTAGTTCATATGGAACATTTGCGTTCTGCCGAATGCCATTCGGGTTATGTAATGCTCCCGCCACATTCCAACGATGTATGATGGATATCTTTTCTGACATGGTCGACGAGTTTGTAGAGATCTTCATGGATGATATCTCTATTTATGGCTTATAGTTTGACCTATGCCTCTCGCACCTTGATAAAGTCTTAACCTTTTGCGAAGAGGCAAAGTTGGTGCTTAGCTTGGAGAAGAGTCACTTTATAGTCCAGCAAGGAATTGTTTTGGGGCATGTAGTCTCTGAGAGAGGATTAGAGGTGGATATAGCCAAAATTAATTCCATCTCTAAACTTCCATCGCCCACCAATGTTAGTCAAGTTAGATCTTTTCTTGGCCATGCTGGATTCTATAGGCACTTCATTAAAGATTTTAGTAAAATCTTTGAGCACTCTATGACCTGTTAGCGAAGGATGTTTTCTTCGATTTTGATGACAGATGTGATGAGGCTTCCAAGTCTTGAAGAAAGCCCTTATTGTTGCATTGATTCTCCAAGCACCAGATTGAGCCCTCCCATTTAAGCTGATGTGCGATGCTTCTGATTTTGTAGTGGAAGCGATCTTAGGTTAAAAGGTTGATGGCAAACCTCATGCTTTGCATTATGCCAGCAAGATCCTTACAAATCCTCAGCAAAACTACACGTTCACTGAAAAGAAACTTCTTACTGTAGTGTTTACTTTGGAAAAGTTTCGATCTTATTTATTGTGCTCCAAGGTTGTGGTGTTCACCGATCATTCTGCTTTAAAGCACCTTCTTGCGAAGAAGGGCACCAAACCTCATTTGATTCGTTGGATTCTGCTACTCCAGGAGTTTGACCTGGAAATTAAAGATAAGAAAGGAGTTGAAAATGTGGTAGCAGATCATCTATCCAAGATCCTATTGAGGCATCAACCCCTGCTGGCGATATCAAAGAGACTTTTCCTGATGAGTCTCTAATGACTGTGGAGGCTAAAACTCATTGGTTCGCTGATATAGTGAACTATCTGGTCACGGGCATAACCTCCAGTACTTGGGACAAGCAGAAGTGAGACAGGTTTCTTGCTGAAGCTAAATTTTATCACTGGGAGGAACCTGAGCTTTTTAGAATAGGCCCTGACCAGTTATTCCATTGTTGCATTCCTGACGAAGAACAAAGGAGTGTTTTGAGTTTCTGCCATGGCCTCCACTGTGGAGGGCATTTTAGTTGAAAAAAGACTGCCCATAAGGTTCTTCAGTCTGGCTTTTGGTGGCTCACATTATTCAGAGATGCACAAACATATGTGGGTGCATGTCTACGTTGCCAATAGATGGGAACCATAAGAAAAAGGGATGAGATGCCCTAGAAACCTATTCTCCCCATCGAGATCTTTGATATTTGGGGAATTGACTTCATGGGTCTCTTTCCTGTGTTCTTTAGATATGAGTACATCCTTGTGGCTATGGACTATGTATTGAAATTGATAGAAGGCATACCCACGAGGACCAATGACCATCTTGTGGTCTTGGATTTTATTAGGGCTAATGTCATTTCTCGGTATGGGTGCCTAAGGACTATCATAAGTGATGGAGGACCTCACTTTAATAATGTGCACTTCACAAGACTGCTCCAAAATTTGGGAGTCAACCACATGATAGCCACACCTTACCATCCCCAAATGAGTGGACAAGTTGAAGTGTCTAATAGGGAGATTAAACAGATTCAGAAAAAAACTGTTAGGCTCGACCGTAAGGATTGGTCGAAAAAATTGAATGAAGCTCTGTGGGCCTACAGAATAGCTTATAAAACTCCCTTCGGCATGTCTGCTTTTCGTCTTGTCTATGGAAAAGCGTGTTACCTTCCCGTTGAAATACAACATAAAGCTTATTAGTCTATTAAAAATGTTAACTTAAATCTAGACAAAGAGGGAAAGGTGTTTATCACTTTGAATCGAGGTTTTAAAAATGATACGTTGCAGTATAGCCGATAAAGCATGAAAACAAATAGAATTTATGCTCGAATGGAAATCTGAGGTCGAACGCGGGGAGCAAGTAGCAAATCAATCTCAAAATCACAATTCCAAGTAAAATATATAAGCAATTGCAACCAAAACCTGATTCAGAACTATTCAAGAATGATATATCAATAATTCAAGTACCAATGCGCAAAAATAATGGGTTAAAATGGTGATTTGAATCACCAAATTAACCCTAGATAATTTAATCATAATTATTTGAAATGTTTGAATAGTGAATATCAACCTATTTTCACATCAATTAGTATCTCATTAATGCAATAGTGGCCTAGAACTAGCAACAGAATCAAAGGCCTCTCTTCTCCTTCAAGCCTCAGTGAGAGGCACAAGCACAGCACAGAGGCACGAAAGCCTCTCAGAGACTAAGTGTTGAGAGTAGAGGCACAAAGGGCAAAAACCCCCCTCCTCTCTCTCTCTCTCTCTCTCTCTTTCTTCTTCTCTCTCAGAAACCTGAATGGATCTAGGTAATTGGACCCACGCCTAGATCCGCATGGTGTGAGCATGAGCAATGGAGCGTGCGAGCGGGATCTCACCCCAGTGCTCTTGGAGGCAACCAGCGGAGATCACAAAAACAATTTATCTCTTGTGCGGGCTTCACCCACGATGTGGAACTATCCCACTCACTTTAGTTCTTCGCATAGCAGCAAGTGCTTCTTTGTCAAATTAGGGCAGTGGCTGAGGTCGGTGTCCCCAATTGAAGACCTAGGAGAGTTTTTGGAGGTCACCTGCACCACCTGGGATGTAATCTGGGGCAATCGTGGTTAGAGCACCATGAACGAAGTTGGAGCGATGACGCAGTAGCAGAGTGATGATGAGCATCCTGAAAAGCAAGAACACGGCCTTGCAGCCACGTTAGAGGTGTTCAGAAGTATCGCCGAGGAATGACGAGTGTGCTAGTGGCGTGGTGTGGTGTGAGAGTGGTTGTGTAGGTCTGGTAGGGTCAGAGATGAAGGTAAGAAGGGGGTTTGTTTAGGGAATGGTTTGGATGGACAATCCCCTCACTTTCTTGAGGGGTTTTGTTCATGGAGGGATGGTGGAGCTTATGGGACCAGTGGCTTGGCGTTTGGTGCAGAATGGCATTGGGGAGATCTCGTCGGAGTTGTTGTCGAAGTGGAGGAAGATGACAGGGAACAGGTGGTGTGGTGGTTGATAACACTGCACAAGGAGGTGACAATTATGTTGAATATGGCCCATCTTAAGAATAAAAGCCACAACATAAGTAGAATGGGAGCTTTGCAAGCATCATGTACCAAGATTGCTTATAAAACTGTATTAATGACCATTTGTGTAAGCACTTGTCAAAGCAGGCCTCAGATGAGCAATCAGACCGCACGAATGGATTCAGAACGATGAACGGAGTCCAACGGACTCAAGATCGGCCAAATTCGACATCCGGAGCTCCTACAATGGGCCCAAGAAGTTCTAACCGTTGATCTGGAGATCAACGGCACTCATTGCGCCACGTCACCCCCGCTCCACCGCACGCCACCTCTTCATCCAGCCGAGATCAGATCTCGACCGTCGATCTTCGATCGAACGGTCGAGACTCGCGCGCCCACCCGCAGTCGCCGTGACAAAGCGTGGGCGTGGCGCAACCGTTAGCATGCACTCCCGCACTCACGCGACTCGGGTTCGAGCCGCGCGGAGCGTGAATTCGAAGACGAAGGTTGCGTGCGGCGAAATTGGGCTACCCAATCAGTAGTGGGCGGTCGAGATTTCGCCACGCAGCTCGCCCACAGCTCGCGAGCGCCCACGTGCGTGCGCACGTCGGGCGATGACGGCCGCGCACACGCGCACCCGAGGCGCGATCCAAGCATAGCCAAGGAGAGATCTCAGCCATCCGATCTTCGATCGGACGACTCTCATGCAGTGGCCATGGATCGAGCGTGAAGAAGAAACAGTGCACGCGGTTGACCGACGGGCTGGAGGGCTTCACCGATGCTTTTGGAGTGGTTTTAGCGACGTTCTGGAAGTTGCTAAAGCCCCTTCTTCTTTTAGGAAGCCCTTAATCCTATTTAAACCCCCTCCAACCACTCATTCAAGGCATTCACTTCCCTTGCAACTACTCCACCCCTCTCTTAGCTAGCTTTAGGCCCTCTTGTAATCGCTGGAGACGACGAGCCGTCGACGGAGCCTCCTCCACCGCCGTGGCTGCCTCGTCGCTCTCCACACACACACACTCTCTCTCTCTTTTAAGCTTTCCATTACTTTTGTTTGAAGCATGTATTTAATGTTGTAAGCTATGAACTAAAAGTGCATGATTAATGAAGTTATTTTCTGTTTAGTTGTCACTTTAGTTTCCATTTAAGTTGCATGAACATTCTAACCTTAATCTCTCTCTCTCTCTATCTCTCTCTCGCTTTTCAAAATCGCACCTTTTGCAAGCAAAATTCCGCACTTTCCGTAACAAGTGATAAGCAAAATCCGATTTCACACCTCCCTGAGACCAACACTCGGACTCACCTCCATTTACTTATTTTAAGATCGGCGTTGCAAGTGCGACTATAGCGACACTTCTTAACACACATGCACAATAGCACGTCAGTTTTTGGCGTCGTTGCCGGGGAGGCAACGGATTTGTTTTGTCACCTCCATTCCACATTCATTTTCACATCGTCTAATGCCCTATTTTCCTTTTTACTTGATGGTTGTAGGAATTCGACGTGTGGATGGCGAAGCGACGCATCCCACGACGGTAGAAAGGGAGTAGGTGCTACGAGGACCAATAGTGAGTAATTCTTCTCTCATGATTGTTTGCTTGCGTGAAAAAACTAAAAAAAATTGTAAAAATTGAAAAAAATTGGTGTGGTGTATGATTACTTGACCCACATCCTTAACACATTACCCCATAAAAAATGTACACTCTAACATTCTAAATAAATTCTTGGAGTGTTTTCTTTTTCTTGAGTGGTGTTTGCGAAGCCACCGTGAGTTTACCTGGGCCGCACCACTCAACCCTAAAATCGACTCATCTAATATAAGCTACATGATCATTAGGATGAGTACATTAGGGTTCTAGAGCCTCTACAGAATAAAAGGAAATCTACTTTCACCGAATTGTGTGCAGAACTTGACGTGCCCACTGAAACTTGTTTGAAAACATTAAGACACGTCAACCCTAAAAAAGTACTAAAGTAAGGGTGAAACATTAAAAGACATCACATCTTAAAAAATCCTTGCTTGAAAACCATGTTTTGCTGGAAGCACACACCTTGAAAGTGGAAAATTAAGAGGCACCACCCCAATCAACGCCTCATCACATAACCCTAAGCACAAGCACTATCCTAACCCTGTAAAACTGAGTAGACGTGCCCTAGGCATGACTGAGTTAAGTCTTGAAAGGTGAGGTTTTGTTCGCTGGGCACTTGGCTTTCATTCCCTTGGTAGAATCTGGTGACTAGGCTGCGGGGCAGTGTCAAACGATCGCAGTTGTGGGGTCTACGGAATCAGAGGTGCAAGCAAAAGGAAGAACCTTCCCTGCAATCCCCTCATAATCAAGCTAGCCAGATTAGCCTTGGGAAGAGGAGTCCAGTGCTTACGGACTTAATCACCCTTTGTGAGATTTCTAGGTCTCCTAAGGAATACACCATAAGGACTAGGCTTGTGTGCTTGATTGAAACACATTTCTTGCATCTGTCGCCCTCTGCATCCCCTCCTGTTCTTCTCTAGTGTATGCACGGGAGATGCTCACTGCATCCCGAGTTGTGTGTTTTGGGGTAGGAATCTAGGCGACGTAATTTTGTTGGAAACATGGATGAACCTAGGGTAGATGAGGTTGAAGATCAACCCCCACCAGACGCTATGGCCATCATCCAAGCCCAAATTAATGCTAACCACCGACTTCAGCAACAACAAATCCACACCATCATGCAAGCCATACAACAGTTACAGAACCCACAAGAACAACCACCACCACCTTTCTAAGACATACCAGGGCAACCACCACTTGATTTACCGCCCTTTCAGGATCAGCCGAGGCCCCTTCGCGATTTCTATAATCCCTCTGCTATTAGAGTCGAGCCACACCTTAGGATCCCCGAGGGGGGAGATGATTTTGAGCTTAAACTGAATATCTTAAGTCTGATCCAGAGCCACTTTCATGGAAGCTCAAATGAGGACCCCTTTCAGCACCTAGAGGATCTCGACCGCATAGCACGAACTGTGAAACCTAGGAACATTAGCCTTGACATTGTTCTAATCAAGATGTTTCCCTTCTCATTAAGAGACAAGGCTTCTCATTGGCTTAGAACCCTAGGTAGACCCATCACCACCTGGAAAGAACTGAGGCATGCATTTTTATAGAAATTCTTCCCCATAGGAAAGACCAATGCCCTCAGAAGAGCTATCACTACCTTTACACTCCAGGGTGGGGAACAATTTCATGAGGCGTGGGAAAGATTTCATGAACTTTTGAGGAAATGCCCACACCGCGAAGTACCAAGGTGGCAATTGGCCCAGATCTTCTACCACGGTCTGGACAGCAACCTACGGAACTTCGTCTATGCCTCATGGGGGGGGAAACTTCCTGAACAAAGATGAGGAGAGTGCGTTTGAGCTCTTTGAGTCTATGAGTGAGAATTCGCTCAACAATGCCTCCATGAACCAGTTTAACAGGTCCAGTCAACCCCGTGGCGGGATTTATGAGGTGCAAGCAAATTCTGGAATGGTTGACATGGACATCATTAACATGAAATTGGATCGAGTGGAATTGGTGGACAAAAAGATTGATGAACTACTGAACCAGACCAGGAACCCCTTACAGACTTTCTCCCTAGCAAAGGGAACGCATAATATTGACCTGGTCCAGCCCTTAACCCAACTGAACCTGGAACAACCCCTGACCACATTCCAGGGAGGGACCTTTGCTCCCTCAACCCTTGATTACTCCCTTCCCTCTCCATCAACATCGGCTATCCTAGAAGATGTGCAAGTTGTCCAAGGTTATGCGAAACCTGACCCTTTTTCCAACACTTACAACACTGGCTGGCGTAACCAGCCCAACTTTGGTTGGACAAACCAGAAACCACCGCAATTCAAAAATCAGCCTAGGCCAAACCAGCAGCTACACTTACCCCCCTATCAGCAAGGATCACCGGTTAGACCCCAATACAATCAGAATAGGCCCCTCCCCCACAAAACCAAATGGATACCCTAATAAAGATGATGGCTGACGTGAACCAGAAACATTAGGAGGAAATGGCCTTGGTAAAGGGACAGTTAAGCCAACTCTTGGACTGTAAACAACAAGGATCCCTACCTTCCCAACCACAACCGAACCTGCGAAACATAATTAACAGAGGCCCCAGTTCGCAAGGGTTCCAAAGCAACCCCGGGCAGGCTCACATGGTCCAGCCAGCCCCGCAAACACCTCATGGGTTTGGTGCTTCTTCGTCCTTGTCTTCTCAAGGATCAACCCATGGCCCCAATGCCTCTGCGAATGCGGTGACCTTGAGAAGCGGCACCAAAACCCAGGATCCCAAATGGCCGACTCTCCCCGAGACTTCGCCTGCTGAAATACCCGACTCAGAAGAGGCACCAACCAAGGACCCAGACATAGAACCAATCCACATTCAGACACCCTACCCTGAGGCCTTGGAAATAATCAAGAAAAAGAAGAATGTTGTGGAAATCGAGGAGTTGTTGGAAATATTTAAGCAAGTACAGATTAATATTTCGCTCCTTGAAGCTGTCAAACACATCCCTGCTTACGCCAAGTTTTTAAAGGATGCCTGTACACCCAAGCGTAAGCAGAGACCTCAAGCACCTAGGAAGGTTGTGCTCTCTGAACAAGCAAGTTCCGTAATATCAAGCAACCTTCCACTCAAGCGAACTGACCCAGGAGGGCCCCTGATTTCCTGCAATATCGGGGACATGACATTTGATAGAGCGCTCCTGGACCTAGGTGCTTCTATCAATCTGATTCCAACAACCCTGTACCACCAATTTGGTTTTGGAGAGCTGACACCAACCCCTGTCACCATCCAGCTGGCTGATAGATCAGTGAAAACCCCGATGGGGGTTGTCAAGGACGTGATTGTATGGGTCAAGGACTTCTATTTCCCGGTCGACTTTTTGGTGCTCGACATGGAACTCCTTGAAAAATTACAGAACGCACCCATAATCTTAGGCAGACCTTTCGTAGCTATGGCTAAGGCAAACATTGACTGCGACACGGGATGTATGGAAATCACCTTTTGGGATAGGAAAATGCAATTGGATATCTTCCAGGTGACAAAGTCTTTTGATTGCGATTGCGTTGAGGAACATGATCCCGTGGAAACTCTAATCGAGGAATGCCTCACCCTCAGTTCTGTATCCGACTACCAAACCCATAGTGACTGTGCTGACCCATCATTACCCATGGACCTCTGTAAGGCTGAGTACCATCACACGACACCATTTGAAGAGATCGATGTTGATCAACTCCCACCCTTTCCCTTCCCATTGACTATGGTTCCACCCGCACTCGAACTTAAACCATTGCCCGAGAATCTCAAGTATGTCTTCCTGGGACTTGACCAGACCTTCCCAGTGATTATTAATTCTCATCTAACCAAGGATCAGGAACTCAAGTTGACTGCGACCCTTTCAGAACATCAGGCCGCCATTAGATGGACCATTTCAGACTTAAGAGGAATTAGCCCCACCTATTGCACCCATAAGATTTACCTAGAAGACGGGGCCCGACCTTCCCGCCAGATGCTGAGACATTTAAACCTAAACATGCGGGAGGTCATTAAAGAAGAAATTATCAAGTGGCTTGATGCTGACATCATCTACCCTATCTCCGATAGCCCCTTGGTGAGCTCCACTCAAGTGGTTCCCAAGAAAGCTGGGCTCACCGTTGTCACCAATGATCATGGCGAATCCATCCCCACCCGCACCACCACTGCATGGCAGGTGTGTATTGATTATAGGAAGCTCAATGAAGCCACTAAGAAGGATCATTTCCCCTTGCCATTCATTGACCAAATCCTTGAAAGATTGGCAGGGCAGAAGTATTTTTTCTTCCTGGATGGATATTCAGGATATAACCAAGTCGCAATTGCTCTGGAAGATCAGGAAAAGACCACATTCACTTGCCCGTATGGCACGTTTGCATTCCGTCGAATGCCGTTTGAGTTATGCAACGCACCTGCGACCTTCCAGCATTGCATGCTAGCCATTTTTTCAGAAATGGTGGGTGAATACTTAGAGGTCTTTATGGATGATTTCTCGGTGTTTGGGAATGCATTCGACCATTGTCTGAGCAACTTGGAGAAAATCCTGAAACGATGTATCGAGGTTAACCTGGTGTTAAGTTGGGAAAAGAGCCATTTTATGGTTCAAGAAGGAATTATCCTTGGTCACATCGTATCGCATAGGGGCATCGAGGTAGATCGGGCTAAGGTTGATTTAATTTCCAAACTTCCTCCACCTAGTTCAGTCCGACAGATTCGCTCCTTCCTAGGACATGTTGGCTTCTACTGAAGGTTCATTAAAGACTTTTCCAAGCTTTTCATACCCTTGACTGACCTTCTAGCCAACGACGCCATCTTCCACATGTCTTTTGATTGCATCTAGGCTTATCACACCCTCCGGGACTTAGTCTCCATTGCACCTGTACTTCAACCCCCAGACTGGTCCCAAGACTTTGAGATTATGTGTGATGCATCAGATTTTGCCATAGGTGCTGTCCTGGGACAAAGGCAATACAAGAAGCCAGTGGTAATCTACTACGCGAGCAAAACATTGGACGAGGCCCAACGTAATTATACAGTCACAGAGAAAGAGTTGCTTGCTGTAGTCTTTGGACTTGAAAAGTTTCGATCATACTTGCTGGGATCCCACGTGACTATTTACACTGACCATTCAGCCATCCGGCACCTGTTGGCCAAGAAGGACGCAATGCCCAAGCTCATCAGATGGATCCTGCTTTTGCAGGAATTTGACCTGGAAATCCAAGACAAGGCCGGATCGAAGAATGTGGTGGCTGACCACTTGTCTAGAGTTCATCCAGACCACATTGGACCCTCCCTACCTCTATCTGACACCTTCCCTGATGAACACATCCTGGCTGTGCAAGACAAGAAAATGCCGTGGTATGCTGACTATGTCAACTACTTGGTTGTAGGACAAACCTCGCACAGCTAGTCCAGACAGCAACGGGACAGGTTCTTGGCTGAGGCCAAGCACTATTTCTGGGATGATCCCATGCTGTTTCGCCTTTGTGCTGACCAGATCATCAGGAGGTGTATCCCCAAAGATGAAGTTCAAAGTGTGCTTTCCTTTTGTCATGACCAGGCTTGTGGTAGCCACTTCTCTGGAAAGAAAATAGCTACAAAAGTTTTGTAGTCTGGATTTTACTGGCCGTCCCTATTTAAGGATGCACACAACTTTGCCAAGACTTGCTCACGTTGCCAAACGCTGGGGACCATGACCAAGAAAGATATGATGCCCCTTCAGCCCATTTTTATTGTCAAAATCTTCGACGTTTGGGGTATCGATTTTATGGGCCCCTTTCCACCATCCAACGGCTTCGAGTACACCCTGGTCTCGGTAGACTATGTTTCCAAATGGATTGAAGCCGTCGCCACCCGCTGATGCGATTACAGGACTGTCATGGACTTTGTTAAGAAGAACATCTTTTCCCGCTTCGGAATACCCAAGGCCATGATCAGTGATGGTGGAAGCCATTTTATTCATTACCAATTCCGTGCCCTACTTAGAAAATATGGGGTGAACCACCGCATTGCTACCCCGTATCATCCGCAAACAAACGGGCAGACCGAGGTCTCAAATAAACAAATCAAGAACATTTTACAGAAGACTGTGAGACCTGACAAGAAAGACTGGTCCACACGACTTGATGATGCCCTGTGGGCATACAGGACCTCTTTCAAGACCCCGATAGGCATGTCGCCTTATCGCCTGGTCTTTGGCAAAGCCTGCCATCTTCCTGTCGAATTGGAACATCGAGCTTACTAGGCTGTCAAGCAATGTAACATGGATCCCCAGTTAGCCGGTGCGCAGAGGACGCTCCAATTATCTGAGCTCGAAGAAATTCATCGGGACACCTTTGATAATAGTCGACTGTATAAAGAGAAAATGAAAGCCGTCCACGACCGACTCATTCATAGAAAAACCTTTGAGCCTAACCAGCAAGTCTGGCTGTTCGACGCCGTCTAAAACTCTTCCTGGGGAAACTCAGGTCCAAATGGACAGGACCATTTCGGGTGGTTAAGCCCTACTCTAATGGGGCGGTTGAAATCGCTGATCTTAACACTGGGCACACTTTTACAGTTAATGGTCAAAGATTGAAGCATTTCCTGGCCCAGATTCCCCCAAAGGAAAGTGTCACCCTCGTTGAGGGCTGACACGGAGCACCGCCCAGCTGGAGGCGTTAAACTTAGCACTTCCTGGGAGGCAACCTAGAGGATTCAGACTGATCCGGTAGTTTACGTCACTCAAGTACTATCTTTTTGAACCCTTATGCATACATGTACTTGCCAATGAGGACATTGTCCAACTTAAGCATGGGGAGGGTGGTAAATTGCATATCCTAAGCTCATTTAATCAGTCTGAATAAAAAAAAAATTGAATTTAGGAAGAAAACTTAGGCATTAGAAACTTGTCAATAGTGAGAAATAATACAAAAAGAACTTAAACACTTAGA
Source organism: Thalassia testudinum (assembly GCA_037157565.1). Lineage (NCBI taxonomy): Eukaryota > Viridiplantae > Streptophyta > Magnoliopsida > Alismatales > Hydrocharitaceae > Thalassia > Thalassia testudinum. The sequence continues at coordinate 179,967,982 of JAZHRO010000024.1, read as the reverse complement.
CTTTTTAGGCCATCAGGCTTAATCAGCCCTGGTGTCCGTTAAAATATGGATTTAGCTTCGAATCCTTGCAACCTTAAGCTATTCTAATCCACCTACTAAATAAGGTGATAAGTATACGACTTATCAACTTACCCTCTAACTCAGAAAAACTTTGAGTCTAAGCATCTGCACACATTTTTGCACTGACTCACTTCTTGGAGATTTTGACAGAAATTGGGTAGCTAATGAACTCTCTAGGGTGGTATGGCTAGCAAGTTGTTGTGGGTAACAGCCCATTGGCAGGTTGTCCAGAACCCAGCCACAAACCATTTCTTCTTCATTGCCTTTAGGTACATTTGAGATCAGGGAAGCCACCTACGAAAAAAAAAAGAAAAAAAGAAGGGAGAAGAAAAGAAAATAAACCACACTTCACCACACAAGTATGGCTGGCAAGTGATTGTGGGTAACAGCCCATTGGTCGGTTGTTCAAAGCCTAGTTCAATAACTGCACAAAAAGACCAAAACACTTAAGGAAGAAGCGGGGAAGTAGTACAAGCCGGGGAGATATACACTGGAAAAATCCTTGTGTTGACCCCAATTAAAACAAACGTAGGGAGAAAGCTACCAATCGAACAAATACACCTTCAGGCAAATTTATTTCCTTTTCCGATCACCTAGAGGCGTAGAAACCTGAAGTCTATCTCAATTACCGTTAAGTGAGTCTATCACAAAGTTCTCACCAAGATGCTTAGCACTTAGGGTTTTGACCGAGTTTTAGGTGGGTTGGGTAGCCGTAGAAAGTTACCAACCCACACTGAATTCTGAAAAAAATTCTAAAAAAATATATATACATATACATATGTATAGTTATATACATTTAAGCAAGGATTCAGGCGATTCGTATTTTGGCAGACGCCTGGGTGCTGCTTAGTCTTTGTAGATTAAGGTCTTCGTATATTTCCTCTTATTGACAAGTGACGAAGTGTCTAAGCAATTACTTCTTAAATTTTGAAAGGAAATAAAGGCTAGAATAAACCTTGCTAGGGACTAGCATGGAGTAAGCATGGGGTTATGATAACACTGCACAAGGGGGTGATAATTATGTTGAATATGGCCCATCTTAAGAATAAAGGGCACAACATAAGTAGAATGGGAGCATTGCAAGCATCATGTACCAAGATTGCTTATAAAACTGTATTAATGGCCATTTGTGTAAGCACTTGTCAAAGTAGGCCTCAGATGAGCAATCGGACTGCACAGATGGATTCAGAACGACGAACAGAGTCCAACGGACTCAAGATCGGCCAAATTCGACATCCGGAGCTCCTACAATGGGCCCAAGAAGTTCTGACCATTGATCTGGAGATCAACGACCCTCATTTTGCCATGTCACCCCCGCTCCACCGCACGCCACCTCTTCATCCAGCCGAGATCAGATCTCGACCGTCGATCTTCGATCAAACGGTCGAGACTCGCACGCCCGCCCGCAGTCGCCGCGACAAAGTGCAGGCGTGGCGCAATGGTTAGCACGCACGCCCGCATGCACGTGACGCGGGTTCGAGCCGCGCGGAGCGTGAATTCGAAGACGAAGGTTGTGCGCGGCGAAATTGGGCCACCCTATCAGCAGCGGGCAGCCAAGATTTCGCCACGTGGCTCGCCCATAGCTCGCGAGCACCCATGCGCGGGCGCACGCCGAGCGATGATGGCCACGCACACGCCTGCCCGAGGCGGGATCCAAGCACAGCCAAGGAGAGATCTCAGATCGGATGGCTCTCACGCAGCGGCCGTGGATTGACCGTGAAGAAGAAACAGCGCGGGCGGTTGACCGACGGGCTGGAGGGCTTCACCGACGCTTTTGGAGTGGTTTTAGCGACGTTCTGGAAGTCGCTAAAGCCCCTTCTTCTTTTAGGAAGCCCTTAACCCTATTTAAACCCCCTCCAACCACTCATTCAAGGCATTCACTTCCCTTGCAACTACTCCACCCCTCTCTTAGCTAGCTTTAGGCCCTCTTGTAATCGCCGAAGACAACGAGCCGTCGACGGAGCCTCCTCCACCGTCGTGGCTGCCTCGTCCCTCTCCACACACACACACTCTCTCTCTTTTAAGCTTTCCATTACTTTTGTTTGAAGCATGTATTTAATGTTGTAAGCTATGAACTAAAAGTGCATGATTAATGAGGTTATTTTCTGTTTAGTTGTCACTTTAGTTTCCGTTTAAGTTGCATGATCAAACAAGGAACATTCTAACCCTAATCTCTCTCTCTCTCTCTATCTCTCTCTCGCTTTTCAAAATCGCACCTTTCGCAAGCAAAACTGCTCACTTTCCGTGATAAGTGATAAGCAAAATTCGATTTTCATGCCTCCCAGAGACCGACACTCGGACTCACCTCCGTTTACTTATTTTAAGACCGACGTTGCAAGTGCGACTATAACGACCCTTCTTAACACACACGCACAATAGCACGTCAGTGGTCTAATCAAGGTGTGAGCGGAGGGGAAATGATGTAGAAGAGGAGAGGAAGAAGTAGAGGGGATTCGAGGAGAGGTAGAGGGACGGAGAGCATCGGTCATGGATTGACCGAGGCTGAAGAAGGAGAAGAGGACGACAAGGATGGAGATAGGGAAGTCGGTCACACTTTGGCTGGTAATGATCCCGAGGAAGAGGGGAAGCTGGCCGGTTGACCATCCAATTTGATGGATAGATGGTCGGAAGAGGAGAGTGGAGGGGAGTCACCAGAGCTAAGTTCGATGGTGGCCGGAGAAGGGACAGAGAAGGTTTTCTTTAACCAAAACTCGCTAAGGAGGTGAGGAATGCCATGGGGGGTCTTTTATATGGCATAGGGAAGCTTGAAGAATTGGAAACAAGCTTCAAAGCTTGCTTAGGATTCAAGAAGAATCCCATTGATTTTGTGGGTTTGCATGCATGAATCAGTGGATTTTAGGAATTAGAATCGATCCTAATAGGTTTTCTTAGGTGTGAACATTAATCCCACCAAATTTGGTGGGATTTGATTGCCATTTGAGTAGGATTCTACTCGGTCAAAGCTTGCTTGGAGGTTGGTTGACCACCAATGGCGGCAAAGACTAATATGCAAAGAAGATGAAGAACTTAGGGGGCATTTTGTAAATATTTCAAAAGCTAAGGGGCTATTTGAGATAATAAGAGTCAAATTTGAACCAAAATGCAAACTAGGTCAAAATAACCTCAAATTGGGCCCAAATTTTGATACAAACCTAATTTGAACCCAAGGAATTTAATGGTGAAGTCAAATTTAGGTTTTAGCTAAGTTTTATTGGGTAATTTATGTAAAAACACAAATTAGGGCAGTTTTCTATCTATGATCTATTTTAGGTCAAATTGGGTTCAGAAGGTCAAATCAAGGGTACCAAATCTTAGAGAATATTTTTATATGATTTTTAGAAGGTTTAGATGAATTTTATTTTGACCATAACCCCAATTAATTAATAGGTCTATTTTTAGGATTTTAAATGTCCATTAATTCTTGAAATGCGTGAAAACCTTTTTCGTTCTACATGGGCCCACTTATTAGACATTATGACCAAATGAACTTTAATAGACCCCTGAAATATCCCATGGTTATTCTGTAATTGTGGAATGCTGTTAAAATTGTAGAAATAACCTTAGTTTCTTAGCTTGTTCTCCAAATAGAACATTTTGCATATATAACCCTCTAATTGTTATGTAGGAGCTTTTATCAACTTTATTAGACCAAATTGAGCTAATTATGGCTTATAATGGTGTTCCCATCAAAAGGGATGCATGCTGGAGTTAAGTAAGCTTGAGGAGCTTCGCAACGAAGCATACGAAACCTCTCAAGCTTATAAGCAACGTACAAAGGTCTTCCATGATAAGCACATCATTAGAATGACCTTTGAGCCTAACCAGTGGGTCTGGCTTTTCAATTCCAGACTTAAATTATTTCTTGGAAAGCTCAAGTCTTGCTGGGATGGGTCTTATGTTGTTATTAATACCTTCCCTCATGGAGCAATTGAAATTTGGAACCCTAATTCTGGTGAGAGATTTAAGGTAAATGGCCAACGACTTAAGCCATATGTTACTCTTTTAGATGGCTAGGTTTTGGATGCACTTCAACTTGAGGAGCCTTAGCTCCTCCCACTCTCCTCCTCAGGTGATATTCTTCTATGTCTTTATTTTTCCAATGAGGACATTGTCAATCTTAGGCATGGGGGGTTATAACTTGAGGTTGTTTATAGCATTTATAAATATTTGCATGCATTTAGGATAGGTGCATTAATAATAAAAAAAAATCTCTTTTATTTTCTTGAGCTGATCTGGTTAGTCCTTAGCAAAATATCTTTATCAAGGTGGTGTCATTGAAGATTTTCTTCTTAAATTGTTTCTTAAGTTTAGAATCTAGAACATTTACTTTACTTGCACGTAGACTGGGTAATGAATCTTCAAAGAAAACCAATAAACATTTTTAGTCTGCTGAATCCTTGGATAGTCAGTAGGGAGTTAGGCAAACTATCTTCTATTAGATCCACCTAATATTGGTGAGGAGAAAGTAGAGAGATTATTGGTGCGCTAAGTCTAGTGTAAGGACTCTTAAGTTCTGGATAATTAGATGATGATATCTCAGAGTTAGGCATAGTTTTCGCTCTCTGTTCTTGCGTGCGAACATTGTGGGAATTCCTGAGAGTCACCAAATAAGGAAGATACACAGAGATTAAGTTCTAATAAAGTTATGACTATGGTGGATGGTTACGACCGTCCTTCATAGGGTCCTCGGCTGAAGGAGGGTAATAGTGTCAAAGGTCAGAAATACACTTGTCCTATCCATTCCTTCCTGGTGTCAAGAGTAGGCACTTCTGCCAAATAAGCCACACAATATCCTCTTGAACATCAACATCCCCAATAATGCCTCATGAATAAAAGTTTGCATCGTGTTGTGTTGGTAGTTATAAAAAAAAGGAAGAGAGAGAGAATATATATATAATATATGAAAAATGAATGATGAAAAAAAGGAGAAAAAAAAGAAAAAAAAATGTTCGAGTTTATAGCTGTCTTCGTGTTGATTTCATCATGTGTCAATATCATTGAGGCAACAAAAATACCTATGGCGATCCACCAAATATGACCCATACCTACTTTTTCAGTATTTCTGATCGCCTGAATACTGGTTGAGGAATTCTGACTTAGTTATAGGGTTATTAGGACTCTAATTAAAGTGTGAATGTCATGTGAGGCCACCCAACCTTGAGTATATTTACAGAATCTGGTAAGATTTGTAATCTCAGAAAAAAGAGAGAGAGAGAAAAAAAGAGTGAACATAGAGGAACGCAAAGAGAGAATAGTTTTTTTAGCCTCTCTCTAGGTTGACTTGTTTGATAGTCTAGAGATGTAGAGTTTGCAGTACTAGACTACCTGTAGCACTGGATGAGTATAAGCTACCAAATATAAATCCATTTGACTTAGTATCTTCTACCTAAGCCAAAAAGCCGAGGTCAAATCATAGATTATTTTCTGCTTTATCCTTGAGGGAAGAAGTTGCCTATTCTAATAGAATCTTTACCACGGGTTAAGTACGAACTTTAACTGTAAATTGATTTTTCACTAGGATTTGTTATATAGGCTACTATCATTTCACATTTGTCTATATCTCTAAATTTGTGGAATAAGAAAAGAAGAAATCTCGGGTAACTTTCATCATTTTTCACTTTTGCTTGGGACTAGCAAAAATTAGGCATGGGGGCATTTGATGAGACCATATTTATGGGCTAATTAAATATTTAAAATGCCTAGTTACTAGATTAATGTTTGCATATAATAGCATACTTTAATATGTAAGTAGATTAGTTTATAAAATTACTTGCATGCATTGCATTCATATGGAAGATACTATGCATGCATATATTAGATTGTTTTGGATTTTTTAAAAAAATAACCCAATCTTTCCTTTCCTACAGAACACATGAGGCTTGCAACTACTGGGCCGCCTCTTCCTCGCCAACCTCTACTGGACTGCCTCTTCACCATCCACCCAAGTCAACCGAGTCTCTCGCAACCTCTTTCCAAGCCTCAACCACCTCAGGATCTTTGGTTGTCGTTGGAGAGAATAAAACAGAGTGAGGGAGAGTCGGTAAAGATTTCTATAAAAGAGACCCGTGGGCAAGGGGGGTCATCATCTTCTTCCTCGATGGCCACTATGCACCAAGCTTACACCATGGACCAAACAAGCACCAAGCAACAAGCGTTCTCCATCTCCACTCATGCCACTTCGGTGGCCATGCGGTGACAGCATGCATCCACCACCACCAATATCCTCTCTTCCTCTCTTTCCTTCTCTTTCTTCTTCATCTCCTCTTTTGCTTTCCTCCCCTGTTTGCACCCAACAACAACCCATCACCGCTATCACAACACTCGCTTGCAACGCCACAGCCATAGCAGCGCAACACCCTTATGCATGGCCCCCTCGCTCGTCCTCGCCTCGTGCCACAACATTTGCACGCATAGTGCCATCCCTGCAACAGGCCTCCCCCTCCTCTCCTTCTTTGTCAATAGAGAGGAGGAACCCAAAGTCACCGTCGACGTCCTCCTCACAGCCATCGACTCTGGCCACGATCCTCCGTGTCGTCGACTCCATCACGCTGACTTCAAATCCATGAGACCAACTAGACCCTTCGATGAGACAACCTCGCCCCGCGCTCATGGCCGGAAGAACCCATCGCTGGTGGCTTCTTCCCCACCGACCGACCACCTCTGGCCATCTCCGACGACGTCGCAACTGCCATCACGAAGCCCTCCATGACCTCGATCTTATCCAAGCTCCGCACAGCTAGCCACGACTCCACATGTGAGAAAAGGGAACGGCTTCCCCTATTTTGGCATGTAATAAAATTTACATTTATTGCCATTACCAACACATGAATTTTGGATTTATTATTTTTAATGAACTGAAATTGCATGCATGCCCTTAAGTTTCCACTCTATTTCTCTTGTGCACTTAACTCTTATGTGTTGAGTTTGATTTTTAACATGCATGCATAATGTATCAACATGTGCAGACCCTGATTAGAGGAGAGAGCTCAATGTCTTGGATTCTACCTTTATTTACCATACATGCCATTGTGGGAAGATTACACACATAACCCTAGCATGCTTAAATTATTGTTTCTTCTTCTCTTCACCTCGTTTCGCATCCGATTTAGGCATGGATCCTGTATTTGATTGGGCAAATATACGGGAAAAATATTCGTGAGTTTTATTGGCTTAGTTCCTCCCTGTGGATACGAATTAATCCCTTGTGGTTAAACTGAATTATTTTCTATGTTGGTTGAGAGATTTTCCATCACATAAAATACTACAATGACGTATCATTCTATTGCTATCTTAATCAAGCGACAATCTCTTTATCATGTGCCTTCCACCTCTAGGACTTGGAGGGGGGCTTGGTTTTGAAGTTAAAAGCCGGGTGCATTACCTTCTTCTCATCATTATTTCACACCATAAACTGCATTTCAAGTGACACAAACATTGACATCAACCAACTCATATCTCACCTTCTCCTACAAACAACACCCCATTCATTAGCAATCACCTCAAAGTCCAAACTCTCTCTAACCATTGTTACCCCCTCACAGCTACACCTCCCTAGGTTGTAAAGCACACACACAACAATTAATGTAATTCAGATGCAAGAGACATATCACCAATCGCCACACCATCAACAATTTCACACAACACATAGCTGAAACATAGACAACATCAATCACAACAATACCCACAAATTATAGCACATACTCTTAGCATATCACCAATAGTATACCATAATTTTACAAAATTTCACTTCGATATGCTTCAGCTTGAGCTCGATGATGATGTAAATGATAATATTAATAGAACACAACACATGCAATGCAAGTCAACCAACATATGGAGCACACATCATTCCTAAAAAATCACCATCTAACATGCAAAAATTGTTAATTAAGACCATAACATAATAATGCACATACACATCATACCGATCTCATTACAGTAATGATAAGTCCAATTTATTGGACATTTATTTGGCTTAAGTACATATGGAGTACGTTTCCTTGTGGCTTAATAGATTAAACTAAGTATTAATTAACCTTAGCTTACAAATATTTTTGTGTCTACTTTGCATTCTAATACATACTTTTATGCTTCTTATTTGATATGTGCAAGTAGAAAGAAATGTAACTGGGCGTGAATATGATTAGCACTTGAATGAGGGGTATGCCTACAATTACCCATTACCGTTGCTTCCTCTGCTGGCATTCAAATGAAGCTGTTATGCACCTGCAAAAGGGAGAGGCGGAGGTTGTGGATCTGGTGAGGGATAAGAGCTATAGCTGGGGATCTAGCCAGGACTTCCTTCTCCCCCCCTCGACGAGGATCACCTCCAACCGCACCACCGTGGACCATACACGCACTGTGAAGTAGAGCCTCCACTGTGGTCCTCTCACCGCTCGCCAGCCAGCCGTGTGCACTGTAAGCCCCTCATAGACCGTAGCCAGCTGCGCACCCTCTCACCACTCTCACCGCAGCCAACCATAGTGCGCAACACCAACCCCTCTGTGTGCCATAGCCCATTGCGAGTGCCCTAGTACGTGCACGCAGCTAGCGACCTTGGCCTCCAGCCTCACCGCGCGGCCAGTCCGCATGAAGCCACGCCCTCACGCATGCACCAGCTCCTCGCACAACAACCTCCTCACACGCACCCACTTCCACAGCTAGTCTCTTCCCTTCCTTATCTTCCCCATCATCTTCAACCTCTGCAACCAAGCCAAAGGAACCCATCATCGCCGAGTTCCACCTTCACGCAGCCGGCTGCTTTGCCCTCCTTTCTACGCACCATCGATGCCTTTGGACTCCCCTCGCCTTCACGAGCACCTCTAGGTCTTTAGACATGCCAACCGCCATCACTGTCGTCCTCCCGACCAACCACCGGCCGATGACCACTTCAGCCAGCTAGCCACCACCAAGCATCATCAACCACTCCGGACCACCAATGCGGAGCCCTTGCCCTGGCCGACGTTCACCGAGCTTTATACTCCTGATCGTGCTTCCTCGTTGGCGCGGGCACAAGGGGAATTCATCCCCTGTTTCTCAACAGAAATTGCCCTAGTTGTTTTTACCAAATATGCCATTGTCATAAGAATTATTGAGATATTTGATGGATAAATTTAGTCGAGTGACTATTTCATGCTTTCCCTCAAGTTCCAAAGTATTTCCCCTATGCATTCATATCCTTATATGTTGGCTTTGGTCTCTATATAAATTCATGAAATGTCAACAAACTTAAAGGAGGAAGAACCATATCTTGGAATTTAATTACATTATATTCCATTGTGATTTATTTCAGGAAAGGAAAATTATGCATATATCCTTGCATTCTGAAATTATTGTGTGTCTTCCTCTTTTTGTCACATTTCACATCAAATTTGAGCACGGATCTCGCACTCAATTAGATGCATACTAGGAAAAATAATCGTGGATTTATTGCATCTGTTCCTCCCTGTGGATACGACCTAACTCTTTATGGTTAATTTTATTTAATTATTTTTGTTCGGGATTTTCCACCACGATCTACACATTACAACAACATAGTATTCTGATACAATATTCTTGCAAGCGAAAATGACCAACCAAATGGCATCGTTGCCAGGGAGGCAACAAATGCAATAAATTCACCAAACTTTATTTCTAATTATTCCGAGTTGCGCATTTATCTGATCATTCCTTATCTATTCTGTGCGAGGTGCATCTGTTTGCTGGAAACGAATGCAACGGGCGTGCATGACAAAGGCGATATTCTTGGTGGACCTTGACGCCACCTAAAGGGCAATAACAGGAGCATGTGGGCCTTGATCCCACGTGCGTGTAGGAAGGATCGGCGACCAGAGACATTTATTTGCTTCTTTTAGATTTAGATTAGTTTAGATAGACCTTAGACATTTAATTTTTGTCTTGTGGACCCGTGTTGGGCATTTTTGGGAACGTGTTCCCAGTGCTTTTATTGGTTATCGATCTTGTATGCGGGAGTGTATATTTGGGAGTGTGTTCCCATTTTATTTAGATTATAGGGTTATTTGAATTATTTTAACTGCACGTTAGTTAGTTAGCTAAATTAGATTAGGTTTGTTTGCGTATTAATTATCAAAAAAAAAAATTTGAACTGCCTGCTAGAAGCTGCATATCAATAGGGCGACCATCTAAGATTGAATGAGAAGCATCTAGTTTATCTTTACTGCATTGCATACATTCTTGCATGAAGAAAGCTGGAGTAAGGTATGCCTTCTCTTTAGCATCAAATACCTGTCATGCATTTGCATTGGACTTAAATTCAAGACCACTAAAGTGTTTGAATCGGATTAATTCAGTGGTCACTTTAAAAATTGGAACTATTAAGAGGTTGGACCATAAAATCTGTGACTTGAAATTGTGTGAAAAGGATCTTGTTTGTGAGATTTCAAATTCAAAACGTGAACGTGTGTTGCACACATGAGACACTGTGCACATCACACATAAGGTCACTAGATAAATTTCTACCTCTCCTCTTTTGCACCACAAGGGAAGTTAGTCAGAAATCAACACGCCTATACACCAAGTTACTTTGGTTCCTTGTGTGTGGGCTCGATTCGAGACTTCCATCCCATGCGAGTAGGTTGTAGGCACCAACGAAGGTCAGCCTAGGAAGTGTAATTCTTGCAAAACTTATTTGGCCACCAACTGAACATTTAATTCTAAGACCTAGAATCTACTAAAAATAGTTCCCACTGTATTTGCGTTTGTTTTGACAGTGATAGAACTCTCTAGGAAGTTTCTGCTTGTGTTCTGAATTCTTTTAAATCCAAAGAGAGTTTAACCTGTTTAATTGAAAGAAATGGACTATCCTTACTCCTATCATTTTAACTAGGATCCCATGCCCCAAGCATATCCATCCTTTGATGGGTACATTGACAATTCATGGGATCATTCAGATTCCTATCCTGGGAGTACTGGCCTGATAGCTCCCACTTTTGAGTAGAGCCTAGGAGCGGGATTTTCCACCCATGGAATCCTCACTACTATGCAAACACCCAACCCTCCCACCCTTCATGATTTTCCTTATCGAGGTTGGACAGATACCCCTCAGCAACCAGAGCCTGAGATTGACTGTCCTCCCCAATCTAATAGTAGTAGCCTCTCCTCTTTTATGAAAGAAATGCAAAAACAACCAAAAGAAATGATGGAGTCTATGGAAGAGATGTTGAGAAATAGTCAACAATTGAACAAAGAAATTAGACAGCTTAGCTACTCTCTTCCTAGTAATTCTGATCCTTACCCATACGACCGTGATCATGAAAATAATTTTGAGGAAACCAATGACAATAGGGATCCTGTTTTAAGTAGCTATCACTTAGACTCTCCCAATGAGACACGGCCATTAGAGGAGAACAATCCTAGTAATTATCCACCCGAGCTATATTGGAGTGAAAAGGAAGGGAAGATGGTACCTCTTGAGGACCTTAACCCCAATGACAGTATTTTCCTTACCTCTGATAACTCGGGTCAAGGTTGTATTGTTCATATCACTTCCCCTATTAATTATCTGGTGGAACCCCATTCTACCCTTAGTGAGCCTAATCCTGACCCTCCACTTAGGGAATCAGCACCTACCATTCAACATTCTAAGGATTTAAATGCACCCAATGAAGGTGACCCTAAAGGAATGGAGGATGAATTAGATCAATTTTTGTCTCAGGGGTATAAAGAGCCTATTTTAGAGGACGAGGATGACCCAATGGAGGAACCCGGACTGAAAATGTAGAGTGAATCTTTGGGGGATTATTTGTTATTTGTGTAATTTCCCTTACTCAGAGGGGGGGTGAGATTAGCGTGGCGTAAAAGATGTAGAATTAAAAATATAACAATCTCACAAAATAACAATCACACAATAGGCATAAGTATTTTTAGGTGGAAATCGAAACCAGGTGAAAACCATCACCTAACCCTCTCAAGTTAAGATTTTCCGATCAACCAAGTTGATCAAAACCACTAACGTACTACTTAAACGAGGGTAGTACAACCTCAATTACAACCATTCTACTTTATACGAAGGTAGCGTACCTCAAACCCCCTTCTCTTCACGAGAAGGATTTTGTCTCATGAAGGAGACGGGAAATCGCAATGAGAATACCCAACCAAATAACAAAGTAAAAGATACAAGAATAGTCCTATAGAGCCAACAAAGTAATTCTTAAACTAAGTTTCTATAGGTGTTAGGATGCTTCCCTTTGCTTGGAAGTGCATTGATGACGCGGATGTGTGAACTATGCAAAGGCACAACAGCGCTCTCGTGAACTACGGCGGGAGAGCGGGTGCGCAATTGGATTGAAGCTCTCTAGATGTAGAAGTAGGCTTGGAGAGTAAGAGCTTTCTTCTTAGGATCAAAAGACACAAAATGATGTGAAAGTGTGTTGCTTGGTGCATATTTGAGTGGCAAGGGTTCTCCTCTATTTATAGAGGGCCTAGGAAGGCATTAGAAGGCCTTGGAAGGCTTCCATAACCGTTGGGTACAACCTCCAAGAGAATTAAGTCGGAATCAGGATCAATCATGACTCTGACAGGGTTATCAGATTTCTGGTCCTGCCATTAGACGTCTAGGAACTAAATTAGACGTCTGATTTTTGGTGGGTTTCCTTCCTGACTTGAATTAAATCAAAACAGGGTTCTAGTGAATTGTTATCATATGACATACAGGATGTCTGGCACTAAGTTTGGATGTCTGGAAACCTACCTTTTTGTGAAAATGGATTCCCAAGGGAGTGCAACGGCTAGAAAATCTCTGAGAAGAGATTTTGGGTCAGCCGAGGCACAACGGTCATGTATCAGACGTCTGGGGTCCTCTACGGATGTCTGATACAAGGCTAACAGTCATTTTCTCAATGGTTACTAAGGCAGCCAACGTTCCACTAATTGGACGTCTGGCAATATCATCAGACACCTGCTAAGAAATCTGGACTAAGGTCTGGATGTCTGATTGCATCAGACAAAACTAACTAAGTCTAGCCTAAATAATCGGACGTTTGAGTCAATAGTCAGACGTCTTAAAAGTTTTTATCAGATGTCTGAAATCTAGATTAGACGTCAGAAAAGGCTATCTGAACCCTATTTTGGTTTTCTAAGTTCTCTATAGAAAACCTAAGTATCCTAAGGTTGTGCAAGTGTTCCTAGGATTACTGTTAGGGTTCTTTGAGGCTCTTTAACATGAATCTAAGAAACAAAAATAAAGAGCAACAAAAGAAAAAAAATACATAGTGCAAAGGAAAGGAAATCTATCCTATTCTTCATCTCCTTCCTACTTCAAGCTATCGCTCCTCATGAAGCTCCTTTGTTCTCCATCAAGCTCCTCCAATTTGCCATGGATGCGAGCTTGAACTCTGTCTAACCACGTCTCCATTTGCTATTAACCTGAAATCTGAGACTTCAAGTGAAAATGTTAAATGACACGTGTTTTGTTATCATCAAAATAAACGATCGTGGTGCTCTAGCACCAACGATCTCTCCTTTTTGATGATGACAAAACAAAAAATAATAATGCAAACAATCCTCCCCCTTTTTGACATTATCAAAATGGTTTAATTGATTTTAAATTTCCTATAACTCCCCCTTAAAACATGCTTTTCTATAATTGGGTTGAATTTCTTTTAACAAGAGTAATGTCCTCCCCTTTTTTGTAACAACATGATAGCTATTATTTTTATCCCCTTTTCTAAAGGAAATATAGTTAACTTACATCCCTCCCTTAATGATTGACAATTAGCTCATAATTTTAACTCCCCCTATCTATATGCTAATGGTAAAAGGATAGGGTAAGGGGTTTTACCTCACCTACCATGGCCAATAAAATGGCCCAAATGGAGGTGGTGGATGCCACATCGGATGAGGCTCCCATCTGTAGCTTGGAGGGCCGGGCATTGGCGTTGGTCTCTAATCTGGCAATCGACGTGCGGCGGGTCCATCATTTGTTCACCGTCTCGTTGATCTTCTTGTCCTTATCCTTATCTACTCTTTGGTCCTCCCAACTCGAGTTGACCACTCTTGAGCTTGTAGGTCCAATCTCTTGTATTATAGTCACCCTTGAGACCTACAAAACAAGATTCCAAATCTTTCTTCGGTATCCAAGTGAGCTTGGATCCAGATTTGTAAGCGGGTCTCCTTTACGGAGATCCTTTCTCAACCTTAGGGCTCTATAAGTTATCTACCATATTTATCAAATTATTTGATTTCTTCCTAAGACATGCAATTTCTTTTTCTATAATATTCATCTTAGTCTTTAAAATAGAAATTTCTAATTTTAGACTAGCATTTTCCTCAATCAATTTAATATTTTCATTGATTAAATCTTTATTTTCTAATAACAAGTTATTATCCTTAGGACTAGCTTCTAGATCCTTGAGTTTTATTTCTAATATTTCATTATCACTTTTAAGAAAACTAAGATTCCTTTTAATATTTTTATTTTCTACCTTAAGTGATTTACTAAATTCAAATAATTCATTGAAAGCATCTTGTAAATCGGGATTTACCTCATTATCGGAGTCGCTTTCTGTTCGTACGCTTTTGTACGGGTTTTAAAGAGAATATCACGTTCTAGTATAACCGACAAAACGTTCAAACAAATATAGAGAATTTTATTACTCGAAAAACTAGAGTCTCCGAGGTCGAACACAGGGAGCAAACTTAGTACTTTTAAAACCAAAGAGTACAACTTTTAAATGAAAACAATTGATTCAAAGAGAGAAAGTTATAAAAAGAATTGCTAAAAGAAAACATAATTGGATGTCTGATTTCTTTATCAAACGTCTTAAAAGTAGTATTCTTTCTATCTTCTGCCTTCTTCTTCTTCGTTGGCTCTTCTTCTTTCCTTTCCTACGAAGACTTCTTCTTCCTGCCTTTGTTTCTCTTCTGTCTTCTTCTTTCTTTTTATCTTTTCTGCAGTCCTTCCTTATCTTAGATCTCTGCCTTGCTCAGCTTCCTTTCTTCAGAGTTCCTTCTTCTTTTGCTCCTGCTCGTCTATTTCTTTAGTTCTTCTTTTTGCTTTCCTTCGCCTCTTCCTTCTCTTCTTTTCCCTTGCTGCAGCGGCTAAGTGTTCGCTTCTTCCTCTCTTCCTTCTTTCCTGCGCACACCACAGCCAATGTAAAACCTACCCCCTTCCCTCTACCCAAACATCTCTCTCTTTCTCTGCAATTCGCTCAAGGATGCTCTCCCAGAGCCACACGGGTAATCGGGTTGGATTTCGCACCCGGGACCAAGCGCACCGGCAGGTGGGTGATGCGCGAGGAGTGCTTAGGATAGGGTCGGATCCCGCCAGATCCGCGAGGTGAAACCGCGGACGAGGCAGGCGTGGGTCAGGTGAGGGACCTCACCCCTGTGCTTTCGGAGGCAGTAAGCAGAGAACACAAATTCAACTTAAAGCGTACCTGTGCGTTGTGTTTAGCCGATGTGGGACTATCTGGCCCGCCCCAATTTCGCGTACGCCCGCAGAGGATTCCTCGTGCAATCGCAAACGCTGGGAGCTTCACAGCGTCACTGCTGGCCTTGATCGCTTCGCAACACCCACGCGAGTCTGCTGCGCCTGGAGCTGCTTCGACCGTCAATGGCGGCAGGAGCTGAAACCTGTCAAACACGAGCACGGCCTATTGGCCTAATCAGACTAGCTGGGCACCTTCGCCGTGGCACGGCGAAGATGGTGCACGGTGCTGCAGGCTGCAGGACGGCCTAGGCATGAGTGCCTAGGTCAACCTGTGGCTGGAGGTGTGGGGTTGTTCGGGGGGCTACTGCGGAGGTGTGGAGTGACAGTGGAGGGGCGGAAAGTGTTCCTTGTGGTGAGGCGGAGCTTACGAGATGGTTGGCGAGCAGTGTGGAGGGGTGGAATGGTGGGAGCGGCTCGTCGGAGGTCGGTCGGAGGTGAGGAAGATGGAGGTGGTCAGGCACTGTCGGTGGGCGATTAACTAAAATAACAGGGGGAAAAGAGAGAGGGGAAGATGGAGAAGGTATCTGGAGTGGTCTAGAAGGAACGGAGGCAGCAGAGTGGACAGCGCGTAACTGCCGTCGTCGGGGAAGAAGAACCCTGAGGGAGGGAGCGGCGACGAGGACGAGGTCAGGAGAACGCGTGCCTGGTACTGCATGATGCGGGAGAAAGAGGCGTAGTTGACTCTGCTGCAGGTATGGCAGCAGAGCGACGAGAAGGAGGGGAGGAGGTCGCCGGAGCTTGCGGGTCTCTTGGCCGGAGATGGGAGAGAGGAAAACTTGGGGGAATCTCCGTCAAAACAAAGCTGAGGATCTGCGGCCGAGTCTGGGGATCCTTTTATAAGTGTTGGCCGAACCTTCTAGCGCGTGGAGATTGCGCAATCACCTCCGCCGGCTCGCTGGAGATGGAAAGAGGGTGGATACCCAAATCTCTCGTGAGTTCGCACGAGAGATTGGGTTCACACCAGAGATTGTGATTGGCTTTAGAAGGAAGGGAATTCCTCAGAGAATCTCCCTTCCATTTCTGGGAGGGAATCTCTGAGGGATCAAAGAGGAATCCCTCTCTGAACCTCGCCGGAGATCGGTTCTGCCCTAACAATGGCGGCAAGACCTGATTGCAAAGGTGGCGAGGAACTTAGGGGGCTCTCTACAAAGATATTGAAAAGATAGGGACCAAATTATGATTTGGGTGTACTAAATTGCAAAGTAGGTCAAGATGACCTCCCCTTAGGTCCAAATTTTGGTATAAACCTAATTTGGACCTAAGGAATCCAATGGTGAAGTTGGATTTTAGGTTTGACTTCGTTTGACTGGACATTTTGCGTAAAAACCTAAATTAAGTCAATTAATGTGCTAAGACCCTAATCTAGGTCAAACTGGGTTCCAAAGGCCAAATTGAGTGTTCTAAACCCTAGAGGATATTTTTCCATGATTTTTAGAGGGTTTACTTGATTTTTATCCTGACCGGAACCTTGTTAATTTAAGTGGGTCTGTTTTAGGGTTACCAAATGTCATTTAATTCCTAGATTGCACATAAACCCATTTCTGATTGACTCAACCCACTTTTTATCTCATTTAGACCATTTGACCTATGTTTTGCTTCTGAGAAATCCTGTTTATGTACTGCAGTGGTAAAATTACAGTTTTACCCTTTAATTCATGTTTTCTTCTCAGAGCACTTATTCCTTTATTTAGGCCTTCTTCTAGGTTATGTAGGAGCTTTTATCTTCTTTATTGGGTCAAAATGAGCTAGTTATGGCTCATGATGAGGCTCTCATCATACCCCCATGCCTAGCTTTTGCTAGTCCCTTAGCAAAATTTCAAGGTTTTACTTCCGTTCTAGACCCAGAGTGTCTGTCAACAATCATGATAAGTGCTTCTCCTTTTCTTTTGTGATTAGGTAGGAATGCCGACAATAGGCCTAGAGGTACTCAAGTACCAACCAAAATCCGGACCTGTCCCGCTTTAGCCTCAGTCCTCCGCAAAGGTTTCTACGGCCCACAAAAACTAACCTAGGGTTTGTTGGACTCCGTAGTTAAAGCACCCGTGCTTGAGACATTTTTAGCCTAAGTTCAGTTTGCAGTGCATTTTTTTTGTAAGAGAGAGATAGAAGATTTATTTATTTGGAGAGCCTTTTCTCTCTCTTTTCTTTTTATTTCTAGCTTCAGATTAGCTTCTCAACACAGTCTGTATCGGATTCCTCGTCCCCATCATCAATCCTCAAGGGTCCCTGGCTTTCGAGATTTTGAGATAATCCTGCCCATGGCAACCCCAGAACTCTGGCTTTCGAGATTTCGAGATAATCCCGTCCATGGTGTTCCGTGGCCGAATTCAGACCCTGGCGATCGACATTTCGGGATAATGACGCCCATGGTATCTGAACCAGTAGAGTGCTTACATGCCCCCAGTAGGATATTTAAATATCCTAAGAGACAAGCACCGAGGAGACGATATGTTGTTACGCATCTTCGAGGGGAATTTCCTGCCTCTCTACTCTGGGAACTCGTCTAAATCAACTTGTGTTGATTGGCCGCTCCTAATCTAGGTGACTTTTTCAGAACATTAAACGCTTTTTGCGTGATTTGGATGTTTGTGCGCACTGAACCAGACTGTGTGGGAATGTGGGGTGCTTAGGTTACCGAATCCCGCAAACCGAAAGTCAGTTAACGAGGCCGAATACTTCCTAAGCCTTAGACCTAATACTCAAGCTTCGCATTTTCCTCAACCTCTTGAGGATTATCCAGATTTTAACGGATACGTGAATTTTTAGGCTAAAGATCTAGCCCAAGAGGCCTAAGACCAGCGTTCCCGCTAATCTCTTGTTGTATCTTCGTAGCACTTTTCTTTCCTTTTTCTTGATTCAGTCTATAACTTCAGTTAACCCCTTAATCTTTTACTAATGACTATTTCTTTTCATTTTCATTTTGTGCTCCGTTTTGTCATTTTACTCTTTTCCTTCTCTCATTTGAATGACCCTGAATTGTTCCTCCCCTCTATCAAGTCTCTCTTTTTTTTTTTTTAAATGAAACCCTTTCTTGATATGAATTTCCCTGATATTTTGCACTTTCATACCCCCCCATGCCTGCGATTTGCAATGTCCCCATTGTAAATTAGGTGGGTTCGATTTTAGCTTAGTTCATGCATTAGGATAGGTGTGTGGTGAGTGAATGGGTCGAAGTGACTTGTTGCGAACGATTTCTAATCTCAGGTAGGGATACCTGAGGTGAAGTCGGTTGTTCTAATGGATGAACCTTAAAGTGCAATATGAATTCCGCATAGAGATGTCAGAAAAGGTTTCGGGTTTTTCAAAGAATGACGGGTTGCCTCCCGTTAAGCGCTGAGTTTTACGCCATCGGTTGGGCGCAATGAGCTCAAGTGGAATGGAGGGTAAAGGATGACTCAGCCAAATCTATGTTGGTCATGTCAATGAACGGCTTGAGTCTCTGACCGTTCACGACAAAGGGTTCAGAATCGTGGCTGAGTGGGCTGATTTCAATGGCTCCATTTCTGAAGATTTGTCGGACTAGGTAGGGTCTGACCCACTTGGATCTTAGCTTTCTTGGGAATAATTTTAGTTTGGCATCAAAGAGTAAAACGTTTTGACCAGGATGAAAGACCTTTCTAGAAATGTGTTTGTCATGAAAAGCTTTAACCCGTTCTTTGTAAATTCGCTAGTTCTCATACGCATCATGGCGTAATTCATCGATCTTGCTCATTTGAAGTCTTCTGTGGGTTCCAGCCTTAGAAAGATCTAGATTACAAGTTCGTACTGCCCAATAGGCTTTATGCTCCAACTCGACGGGGAGGTGACATGCTTTCCGGTACACTAGTCTGAAGGGAGACATTCCTAGTTGGGTCTTGTGGGCGGTCCTATAGGCCCACAATGCTTCCGGAAGCCGAGAAGACCAATCCTTTCTATCAGGTCGAACAGTAACCTGAAGGATCTTCTTGATCTCTCGGTTAGATAGATTAGCTAGACCATTAGTTTGGGGGTGGTAAGGAGTAGAGATGCGGTGTGACACCCCGTATTTGGTCATCAGTGACCTGAACTGAGCGTTAGTGAAATGGGTCCCTCCATCGGAAATTATAGCACGTGGAATCCCGAACCTTGAGAAAATGTTCTGATGAAGGAATTTTATAACGAATTTATGATTGTTGGTTTGGGTCGGAATGGCTTCTATCCACTTGGAAACATAGTCAACTGCGAGTAAGATGTATTCGAAGCCATCCAAGATTGGGAAGGGTCCCATGAAATCAATCCCCCAAATATCAAAAATTTCGCATACCAAGATCGGCTGTAGAGGCATCATGTCTCGATGTCTCATGTTGCCCAAAGTTTGGCAACGGGAACATGCCTTACAGTGATCATATGCATCCTTGAAAATTGTGGGCCAGTAAAAGCCGCACTGGAGGACTTTCGATGCGGTTTTATGTCCTGAAAAATGTCCACCGCATGCCTGGTCATGGCAGAATGAGAGTATGTCTTTGATTTCCACTTCTGCGACGCACCGTCGAATTATCTGATCAGCACCAATGCGGAATAGATACGGGTCTTCCCATAGGTAATACTTGGCATCGGAATGCAATTTTTCCTTTTTGGCCTTCGGCCAATCGAGCGGAACCTGATGTGATGCCAGGTAATTAACTATATCAGCGAACCATGGAAGACTTGTACTGATAGTCAGGAGGTGCTCATCAGGGAAATGTTCTGTAATAGGTCCGGAAGGGTCAATTATTTCAGAAGGAAGGTAGGACAAGTGATCAGCTACCACATTCTACTTTCCCGCCTTGTCGCGAATCTCGAGGTCAAATTCTTCCAACAGTAAGATCCATCGGATTAATCGAGGTTTCGCATCCTTCTTTGCAAGGAGATGCCTCACAGCTATGTGACCCGAGTATATGATAACATGGGAACCCAGAAGGTATGATCTAAATTTTTCCAGGGAAAATACTATGGCCAGCAGCTCTTTCTCAGTAACCGTATAGTTACGCTGAGCCTCATCCAGTGTTTTGCTGGGGTAGTAAATGACCACAAGTTTCCCGTCAATTTTCTGCCCCAGAACCGCTCCTACAGCGAAGTCAGATGCATCGCACATGATCTCAAAGGGTTGAGACCAATCAGGGGACTGTAGGATCGGGGCTTGGGTGACTCGGTCACGTAGGATCTCAAATGCTTGAGTGCATTCCTTGGAAATTTCGAAAGGCACATCCTTGGAGAGAAGATTGGTCAGGGGGCACGCGATTTTGGAGAAATCGACGGTAAAAATCGACGTGCCCCAAAAAAGATCGGATGTCCTTAATCGAACTAGGCACAGGGAGCTTGGAAATCAGGTTAACCTTAGCTCGATCCACTTGGATGCCTTTCTCCGAGATTAAATGTCCCAGGACAATTCCCTTAGGCACCATGAAATGGCTCTTTTCCCAGGAAAGAACCAAATTCACCTCAATGCACCGCCTGAGTATTTGGACCAAGTGTTGGAGGCAATCATCAAATGATTGTCTAAAAACTGAAAAGTCATCCATGAAGACTTCCATATAATCACCTACCATATCTGAGAATATGGCAAGCATGCACTGCTGAAAAGTTGCAGGTGCATTGCAGAGATCGAATGGCATCCTTCGAAACGCGTACGTCCCGAAGGGGTAGGTGAATGTGGTCTTTTCTTGGTCCTCTGGATGGATTACCACTTGATTGTAACCGGAGTACCCGTCAAGAAAGCAGAAGAACCTATTTCCCGCTAGTTTTTCGAGGATCTGATCAATAAACGGTAGTGGGAAATGATCCTTCTTCGTGGAGGAATTGAGTCTTCTGTAATCAATGCAGACTCTCCACGAGTTAGCTATTCGGGTAGGAATGACTTCTCCGGCTTCAGTCGTGATAATGGTAAGTCCTGCCTTTTTAGGCACCACTTGTATTGGACTCACCCAACGACTGTCGGAGATCGGGTAGATGATCCCTGCATCTAACCACTTTATGATCTCCTTTTTCATGACCTCTTGTAGGTTAGGGTTTAGGCGTCTTTGCATTTCTCTTGAAGGTTGTGCGCCTTCTTCTGTGTATATTCAATGTGTGCAGTATGAAGGGCTTATGCCAGTCAAATCATTGAGAGTCCATCCAATGGCTCTACGATGTTGCTGGAGAACAGAAATCAAACGGAGTTCCTGGTCAGGTGTGAGTCGAGAGTTGATAATCACAGGAAACGTCTGATTTGAATCCAAAAACACGTACTTCAGATGTTCGGGAAGGGGCTTGAGTTCCATGACAGGATTTTCAGTAGCAGCGGGCGGTTCGGGGTTTGTATCAGGAGCAATGGTAGGAGTCATAGGTGTGTCTAGATCACGTTCGCACTCCTCTGTTAGCGGGTTTTGATTCTCAAGTGGTTGATCAGGGATAATCAGGTTGTCTTCTATATGCAATTCATCAACCACAGCTCTGATAATCAGCTCTGAGTTCCCCGGCAATGGCGCCAAAATGTTCGTATGCTTTTGTGCAGGTTTTAAAGAGAATATCACATATTTCCTCTATAACCCCGCAATTAATCCCTTGTTGGGCCTTAAAAATGTCAATTTTCAGGTTTTGGTTCCCAAATTTTAATTCTATCTGGCCCTCTTCGCAGTTTATGTTGGCCCTAGCAGTAGCCAAAAAGGGTCTCCCTAATATGATTGGCGTGTCCCTTGGGTTCTTAGGTGCATCCATGTCTAGTACTATGAAGTCCACCGGGAAATAGAAATCTCGTACCCTAACAATGACATCCTCGAGTATTCCTCTAGGTGACTTGATGGATCGATCGGCTAATTGCAATGTCACCTCAGTGGGTTTAAGTTCAGATTCTTCAAGGTGGTCAAGGAGGGATGTAGGTATTAAATTTATGGAAGCACCTAGGTCTAGTAGGGCTCTATCAAATTGGGTTTCACCAATTTTACAAGAAATCAAGGGAGTTCCTGGGTCTTTAGCATTGGGTGGGAGTTTGCTCAAGATGACAGAGCTGGCTTGCTCTGACAGTACGATTGGATTCCCATCGTTGGTTCGCGGCTTACGTTTAGGGGTACATATGTCTTTCAAGAATCTTGCGTAAGCCGGTATGTGGCGAATTGCATCCATCAATGGGATGTTTATCTGGACCTGTTCAAAGAGCTTGATCAGATCCTTCTCGGGAGCCATGGGTTCAGTTATCCTTTTTCCTTTGGTCAAGGCCTCAGGAAATGGGATCCTAGTTGGTTCCTCTAGGATAGGTCCAGGTTCTTGATCTAGGACAGTGGTATCTTGGATAACTATCCTAGGGTCTTGGCTATTATCAGGCTTGGAGTGGTTCGGATAATGTGGGTCTTGGGTTGTTTTACCACTACGTGTTGTTACAGAGTTTAATCTGGCTTGATTTTGGTTTGGGTTTGGTAGGAGGGGTGGTTGCTGCTGAAATCCCGCATAAGATGTTGAAGCTTCCATCCCGTCTGGCGATGGAGCAGTAGGGGCCTGATAAATCACATGTGTTTGGCCTGAATTTGGATTCATAACGCGCTTCTGGGTTATCATGTTATTTGGGTTGGGCAGATGTTGCGAAGGAAGGGTGCCAGGTTGGCGGGAATTTGCCACCTGGGCCAGTTGGTTGCGAACCTCTGTGATCTCGTCCTTGTGTTGTTTTTGCATTGCCGCATTCGTCTTTTGAATGTCAGCCAGTGCTTGAAGGATAAGAGTCATTTGATCCTGGTTTTGTCCGGATTGGTAGGTGGGATTGGGCCGAGGCTGAGGCAGCTGATATGGACGAGAGGCTTGTGGACGGGGTTGATATGGTGGTCTTTGAGAATTTCCCACCCACTGAAAGTTAGGATGATTTCGCCATCCAGGGTTATAGGTATTGGAGAATGGGTCATTCTGGATGGCGTTGAGGTCCTCGCAGTTCTGAGGAACCTTAGGAAAGTCAGAATACAAGGGTTCAGAGTTCCCCCAACTCGAGTAGAATGGATCGGAGGTCACTCCGGTCCGAGAGGTAGACGGGGGTGGATATGGGTCCATCCCCTTGGCAGATTGGTGATAGATGTTTTGCACAATTTCCCTTGCCAGAGGTGGTCGTGTAAAAGAGTTTTGCGTAGAGGTGGCTTGCTGCAAATGTCGAGTTAGCTCATCCACCTTCTTTTCTATGATAGAAACCTTGTCCAACCGACTGGCCATCAGTTCCAAGTCGACAGAATTGGACAGGTCCTGCATCTTATGTGTCCCTCTTAGATCCGTCGATGCGCAGGCATTCGTCCTGTCGAATAAGCCCATGGAGTCATTATTTATGGAGTTCTCACACATGTTTTCGAGAATCTCCCACACCGTGTCCTCGTGTTGACCCATGATGTTTCCTCCTCATGTTGCATTGACGAATAAACGAATGTCTTCATGGAGTCCCTGGTAAAAAGACTGGACTTGTTCCCACTTAGGAACTCCGTGATGGGGCACTTTCGCATGAGATCTAGGAATCGATCCCAAGCTTCGTGAAGAGGTTCTCCTGATTGTTGAGTGAAATGAGTGATCTGGTGGCGCAAGGCATTCGTCCGGCCAACCGGGAAGAATTTTTTCAAAAATTCGGACTGCAGTTCCTCCCATGTGTTGATCGGACGGGTCTGAGTTTGATACCAGTGTGCGGCCTTGTCCATGAGGGAGAATGAAAACATTTTCATGAGTAGGATATCCCGATTTTGTACATCTGACCCGAAGGTCTGGGCCAGATGCTTGAGTTGTTTAATGTATTGGAATGGATCCTCAGAGTTAAGCCCATGGAACTTTGGTATGGCATGAATCATATTGGGCTTCAGTTCAGAATCAGGTCCTCCAATCGGGATTCATACTTGAGGTTCGATCGCCACCGCAGCGGGATTATAGTGATCTCGCATCATAGGTCGCTACGGTGGGTTTACAAAGTTCTGAAAGAGATCGTTAAGGCGTTGAAGTTGGTGTTCAAGGTTATTCTCCTCTTCAATGGGTTGTGCCATGATGGAAGAAGAAGGAGAACCAGAGTCTGAATCAGATGAAAGATTTATGTAGTGGGGTTGCTACACAAATAAGGGTGTTGAGGCTTGGCCTCGACGAGAATGAATTTCTAAAGGAGGTCTTAAGGGTGGCCTTAAGGACCTCCTACTGAACATGCACCGAAGGATGTGATGAGATTTAGAAGGTGCTGGACCCAATCAAGACACCCAAAAAATTGTTGGGTGACTATAGAGGTTCGGGGCAGATGGACCCCTTAGTCAGAAAGGTCGTCCACTTGAGAAATACCTGGGCAGCCAGAGAGGGAGAGTCCCGCAAAGACCCCTACACGGTAGAGCATCCCCACGAGTTACAGGGTTTCCCCCACCCGACCTCTCTTGTCACTGCGGTTCCAGGTAGACCAGAATGGGGACCTTGACCTCTTAAGTCTACCTTTTTTACTTTAAGATCAAGGTGCTTAATGTTCCACTTGAACTTTTAGGTATTTTCAATGAAAAAGTGACCTAATTTTAAGGTTGGTTGACCCAAGGGATCAACTTCACTTTTTGTTCCTTTGAGAGTTTTTAGGTCCTTTTCTTTTATGGTTCAAATGGATTAAAAGCCTGATTTGCTTAGGGTTCCTTTTGTATAGATCTTTTCAAACAAAGTTTAGGCACACCTCTTTTTGGACAATTTGTTTCCTTGTTTAAGAGAAGATGTATCTCTAAAAACCCTAGCTTTGTAATCCTTAAATTGGCTCTAGTGGGTCCAATTTAGTTGCCTCAGAAATTAGCACCTAGGGCTTAATCAAGAAAGTTTTAGCCCTAGTTGCCTTAGTTGGATGAACAGACAAAAAATGTGTTGAAATGAAAATTAGGCAACTTGATGAGTTACTAAATATGAAATAGGTAGCCCTAAGTTGATTTTTCTTTTTTTTCCTTTTTAGATTTTGAGAGAGTTAAGAAGGAGGGCTTATGGAAATTACCTGTTCCTTGGAGAGTCTGTTGTGCAGCAGCTCTTCTTTCCTTTTTGCTTTGCATTCCCTGCTTTGAACACAACAAAAGAGAGGAGTTGGGTCAAATATTGAATAGAAAAAGTTGTAATCAAAAGCTTTAAAAGTGCTCATTACTCCCCGGCAACGGCGCCAAAATGTTCGTACGCTTTTGTGCAGGTTTTAAAGAGAATATCACATTGTAGTATAACCGAAAAAACGTTCAAACAAATATAGAGAATTTTATTACTCGAAAAACTAGAGTCTCCGAGGTCGAACACAGGGAGCAAACTCAGTACTTTTAAAACCAAAGAGTACAACTTTTAAATGAAAATAATTGATTCAAAGAGAGAAAGTTGTAAAAAGAATTGCTAAAAGAAAATAGAATTGGACGTCTGATTTCATTATCAGACGTCTTAAAAGTAGTATTCTTTCTCTCTTCTGCCTTCTTCTTCTTCGTTGGCTCTTCTTCTTTCCTTTCCTGCGAAGACTTCTTCTTCCTGCCTTTGTTTCTCTTCTATCTTCTTTCTTTTTATCTTTTCTGCAGTCCTTCCTTCTCTCAGATCTCTACCTTGCTCAGCTTCCTTTCTTCAGAGTTCCTTCTTCTTTTTCTCCTGCTCTTCTATTTCTTCAGTTCTTCTTTTTGCTTTCCTTCGCCTCTTCCTTCTCTTCTTTTCCCTTGCTGCAGCGGCTAAGTGTTCGCTTCTTCCTCTCTTCCTTCTTTCCTGCGCACACCACAGCCAATGCAAAACCTACCCCCTTCCCTCTACCCAAACGTCTCTCTCTTTCTCTGCAATTCGCTCAAGGACGCTCTCCCAGAGCCACACGGGTAATCGGGTCGGATTTCGCACCCGGGACCAGGCGCATTGGCAAGTGGGTGATGCGCGAGGAGTGCTTAGGATAGGGTTGGGTCGGATCCCTCCAGATCCGTGAGGTGAAACCGCGGACGAGGCAGGCGTGGGTCAGGTGAGGGACCTCACCCCTGTGCTTTCAGAGGCAGTAAGCAGAGAACACAAATTCAACTTAAAGCGTACCTGTGCGTTGTGTTTAGCCGATGTGGGACTATCTGGCCCGCCCCAATTTCGCGTGCGCCCGCAGAGGATTCCTCGTGCAATCACCAAGGCTGGGAGCTTCGCAGCGTCACTGCTGGCCCTGATCACTTCGCAACACCTGCGCGAGTCTGCTGCGCCTGGAGCCTGGAGCTGCTGCACCTGGAGTTGCTTCGACCATCAATGGTGGCAGGAGCTGAAACCTGTCAAACACGAGCACGGTCTATTGGCCTAATCAGACCAGCTAGGCACCTTCGCCGTGGCACGGCGAAGATGGTGCATGGTGCTGCAGGCCGCAGGACGGCCTAGGCGTGCGTGCCTAGGTCAACCTGTGGCCGGGGGTGTGGGGTTGTTCGGGGGGCTACTGCGGAGGTGTGGAGTGACAGTGGAGGGGCGGAAAGTGTTCCTTGTGGTGAGGTGGAGCTTACGAGATGGTTGGCGAGCTGTGTGGAGGGGCGGAATGGTGGGAGAGGCTCGCCGGAGGTCGGTCAGAGGCAAGGAAGATGGAGGTGGTCCGGCACTGTTGGGGGTGATTAACTAAAATAACAGGGGGAAAAGAGAGAGGGGAAGATGGAGAAGGTATCTGGAGTGGTCTGGAAGGAAGGGAGGCAGTGGAGTGGATGGCGCGTAACTGCCGTCATCAGGGAAGAAGAACCCTGAGGGAGGGAGCGGCGACAAGGACGAGGTTAGGAGAACGCGCACCTGGTACTGCACGACGCGGGAGAAAGAGGCGGAGTTGACTCTGCTGCAGGTATGGCAGCAGAGCGACGAGAAGGAGGGGAGGAGGTCACCGGAGCTTGCGGGTCTCTTGGCCGAAGATGGGAGAGAGGAAAACTTGGGGGAATCTCCGTCAAAACAAAGCTGAGGATCTACGGCCGGGTCTGGGGATCCTTTTATAAGTGTTGGCCGAACCTTCTAGCGCGTGGAGATCGCGCAATCACCTCCGCCGGCTCGTCGGAGAAGGAAAGAGGGTGGATACCCAAATCTCTCGTGCGTTCGCACGAGAGATTGGGTTCACACCAGAGATTGTGATTGGCTTTAGAAGGAAGGGAATTCCTCAGAGAATCTCCCTTCCATTTCTGGGAGGGAATCTCTGAGGGATCAGAGAGGAATCCCTCTCTAAACCTCGCCGGAGATCGGTTCTGCCCTAACAATGGCGGAAAGACCTGATTGCAAAGGTGGCGAGGAACTTAGGGGGCTCTCTGCAAAGATATTGAAAAGATAGGGACCAAATTGTGATTTGGGTGTACTAAATTGCAAAGTAGGTCAAGATGACCTCCCCTTAGGTCCAAATTTTGGTATAAACCTAATTTGGACCTAAGGAATCTAATGGTGAAGTTGGATTTTAGGTTTGACCTCATTTGACTGGATATTTTGCGTAAAAACCCAAATTAGGTCAATTAATGTGCTAGGACCCTAATCTAGGTCAAACTGGGTTCCAAAGGCCAAATTGAGTGTTCTAAACCCTAGAGGATATTTTTCCATGATTTTTAGAGGATTTACTTGATTTTTATCCTGACCGAAACCTTGTTAATTTAAGTGGGTCTGTTTTAGGGTTACGAAATGTCATTTAATTCGTAGATTGCCCATAAACCCATTTCTGATTGACTCAACCCACTTTTTATCTCATTTAAACCATTTGACCTATGTTTTGCTTCTGAGAAATCCCGTTTATGTACTGCAATGATAAAATTTCAGTTTTACCTTTTAATTCATGTTTTCTTCTCGGAGCACTTATTCCTTTATTTAGGCCTTCTTCTAGGTTATGTAGGAGCTTTTATCTTCTTTATTGGGTCAAAATGAGCTAGTTATGGCTCATGATGAGGCTCTCATCACTTTATCCTAAGGCCATGAAACCAAAGCAGGTGATTTCTTCCTCGGGGTTCTGCTCTTGTTCTTCCTCTGAGCTCGAGTCATCCCAAGTTGCTTGGAACGCCTTCTTCTTAGACTTCTTCTCCTTTTCCTTCTTCTTCTCCTTCTTGAGAAGTGGGCATTCTGGTCATAGATGCCCTTTCTCATTGTAGTGGTAGCAACGTCTTGGGCTTTCCTTCTTCTCCTTCTTTTCTTTCTTTGATTCCCTGCAAAGCTTGGAAAACTTTTTAAGTAAAAACTTAAAGTCTTCGTCATTGGAACTTACCTTGCTATCTGATGTGGCTCTGAAGGCAAGGGTATTTTTTGGTTTTAGCTCCGGTGTATCCTTCTTCTTCTGCTTCAGCTTTGTCTCGTAGGCCATTATATTGCTTAGGAGATCTTCCATGTTGAGCTCCTCCACTTCGTTTGCCTCCTCGATCGTGGTGACCTTCTGCTCCCATTTCGGTCCAAGGGAACGGAGTAGCTTTCCTTGAAGCTCCCCCTTGATGAAGGTCTTACCTAAGGCTTTTAAACTATTTATAATGAGAGTGAACCTAGTGTCCATCTCACTTAAAGATTCATTAGACTTCATTGAAAAAGACTCAAATTCTTGAGAAAGTAAATTGATTTTAGAAGTCTTTACCTTAGAGGTACCTTCGTGAGTTACCTCAAGTGTGTGCCATATCTCGTATGCGGTGGCGCATTGCGAGATTCTGTTGAACTCCTTCGGGTTGAGTGCATAGTAGAGGGCATTCATGGTCTTTGTGTTCAAAGAGAGCTCACGAATTTTTTGTTGCGAGTAGCCTCCCACGGGTTTCTCTGGGATGTCAAACGGCGTCTCGCATCTGTCCCAAACCGTGAAGTCATTGGCTTGAATCCAAGTCTTCATCTGCAGCTTCCAGTAGGGGTAGTTACTCCTGTCGAAGAATGGTGGATGGGTTGTGGACTGCCCCTCGAATATCCGGATTGCGGAACTGCTCCCCTCCATGATCTTCTTGCCGGGTGTTACTCCGATCTCGCAAGAACCTGCTCTGATACCAATTGTAATTTCCCTTACTCGAAGTGGGGGTGAGATCAGCATGACGTAAAAGATGCGGAATTAGAAATATAATAATCTCATAAAATAACAATCACACAATAGGCACAAGTAGTTTTACGTGGAAACCCAAACCGGGTGAAAACCACCACCTAACCCTCTTGGGTTAGGATTTTCTGATCAACCAAGTTGATCAAAACCACTAACGTACAACTTAAACAAGGGTAGTATAACCTCAATTACAACCACGTTACTTTATACGAGGGTAGCGTACCTCAAACTCCCTTCTCTTCACGAGAAGGATTTTGTCTTACGAAGGAGACGGGAAATCGCAATGCGAATACCCAACCAAATAACAAAGTAAAAGATACAAGAATAGTCCTATAGAGCCAACAAAGTAATTCTTAAACTAAGCTTCTATAGGAGTTAGGATGCTTCCCTTTGCTTGGAAGTGCATCGACGACACGGATGCGTGAACTACGCAAAGGCACAACGGTGCTCTCATGAACTACGGTAGGAGAGAGGGTGCGCAATTGGATTGAAGCTCTCTAGATGTAGAAGTAGGCTTGGAGAGCAAGAGCTTTCTTCATAGGATCAAAAGACACAAAATGATGTGAAAATGTGTTGCTTGGTGTGTATTTGAGTGGCAAGGGTTCTCCTCTATTTATAGAGGTCCTAGGAAGGCTATTGAAGGCCTTGGAAGGCTTCTATAGCCATTAGGTACAACCTCCAAGAGAATCAAGTTAGAATCAGGATCAATCATGACTCTAACATGGTAATCAGACGTCTGGTCTTGGCTTCAAACATCTGGAAAACCCGTTTAAGATGTCTGGGAACTAAATCAGATGTCTGATTTTAGGCGGGTTTCCTTCCTGACTTGAATAAGATCGAAATAACGTTCAAGTGAATTGTTATCAGATGATATACAGGATGTTTGACACTAAGTCTGAATGTCTGAAAACCTACTTTTCTGCGGAAATGGATTCCCAAGGGAGTGCAATGGCTAGAAAATCTCTGAGAAGAGATTTTGGGTCAGTCGAGGCACAACGGTCATGTATCAGACATCTGGGGTCCTCTATGAACATCTGATTCAAGGCTAATGGTCATTTTCTCAATGGTTACTAAGGCAGCCAACGTTCCACTAATTAGACGTCTGGCAAATTCATCTGACGTCTGATTGCATCAGATAGAACTAACTAAGTCCAGCCTAAATAATCGGACGTCTGAGTCAACAGTCAGACATCTTAAAAGTTTTTATCAGACATCTAAAATCTAGATTAGACGTCTGAAAAGGCTATCTGAACCCTATTTTGGTTTTCTATGTTCTCTATAGAAAACCTAAGTATCCTACGGTTGTGCAAGTTTTCCTAGGACTACTGTTAGGGTTCTTTGAGGCTCTTTAACATGAATCTAAGAAACAAAAATAAGGATCAATAAAAGAGACAAAAATACATAGTATAAAGGAAAGGAAATCTATCATATTCTTCATCTCCTTCCTGCTTCAAGCTATCGCTCCTCGCGAAGCTCCTTTGTTTTCCATCAAGCTCCTCCAATCTGCCATGGATGCGAGCTCGAACTCTGTCTAACCACGTCTCCATTTGCAATTAACCTGAAATCTAAGACTTCAAGTGTAAATGTTAAATGGCACGTATTTTGTTATCATCAAAATAAACAATCACGGTGCTCTAGCACCAACAATTTGAGGACTTACCCCTGAAGGATATAAATAATATGGAGAAATCCAGATTTCTCCCTTCTTTTGAGAGTCATCCTCCACAAAACCAGGAGTTGATATTAAAGGAGGACAAACACAATAGTGAGAAGCCTAGGGGAGACTCTCGGGGACAAAACACATCAATTGAGGATTTATGCCTCAAGTAGAACAAAGAATTGAGTGATATAGGCTTACTCCAAAACATTAAGACGGATCCGCCGTCAGAAATAATTGATGATACTGAAGCAACTCCTTTCTTTACTAATGAATCACATATACACCTTAACAAAAATTTGAGTAAACCAAAAGAATTCGGGGATGAGATTAATGATAATGATTCAATTGCTTCAACCCTGTCATCAAAGAAATTTAATTTGGAGTCCACCATTGATTCACATATACTGGAAGGTGAAAATATGACTCCTATCATTAATGATAGGCAGAGTGACTTAAAATTTTCTACAATAATTGTTAGGGAGAATACACAATCTGAATCATTGTTGGAATTGGACTTAACACTGACTAAGCCCTCCTTGGACTTAACCATTATCGCCCAACACCACAAACAACCCCTCCACTCCCTAACCAATCCTTGGCTCAAGTCTCTGCTCACTTACGTTCTTTCTAGGGAGAATATCAGGCCAGTACATCCTCGGGTAGAATGGCGAGTTTGGATTGATGCTTGTACATTTAGTCTCGCCATTCACGGGTTTGAAATAATTATGTTTATATCTTTTAAAACCCTTCCTGCTTTGGAGGATCCTTGTTATCCTCCACTTATTACATTTCGGGAGGTCCCTTTTCATATTCCTTTTGTTATTCCTAGACCTCCCTAGGTAGCCTACAAGGTTATTTGCTTTCATGTCTTCTAGCGAGCATTTGGGATAACATTGCATCATCGGCTTGCCAACATCTGTGGCTACCTTTTTTCTAGGTCCACACTGTTACGCATATTTTTAGGGCCTAGCTTTTTCTATCTGGAACCAGACTTACAGCTTCCCTATAAGTCTGGCTGCTGACAGAAAATGCAACGCTTGTTGGGAGGCAACCTAGCGTGCATAATAATACCATCATCAGTTGATTTCCTTCCTTTCTCCCCCTGTTTTAATTTTACAATGTGGACATTGTAGGATTTAGGCATGGGGGGGGTGCATTTTGCATTTTAGGAAGTATTCATGCATTTTGGTTAGGTGCATTAGCATATTAAAAAAAAAAATTCTTTTCTTCAGCTGAATTGGTTAGTCCCTAGCAAAACATCTTTGTCATGGAGGTGTCATTAAAGATTTTTCTTAAATTGTTTCTTAAGTTTAGAATCCATTACATTTACTTCACTTGCACGTAGACTGGGTAATGGATCTTTGAAGAGAACCAATAAGTATTTGTAGTCTACTAAACCCTTGGACAGTTAAAAGGGAGTCAGGCATACTATCTTCTATTAGATTCACCTCATATTTGTGAGAAGAAAGTAGAGAGATTACTAGTGCGCTAAGTCTAGTGCAAGGACTCTTAAGTTTTGGACAATTAGATGATGATACCTCAGAGTTAGGCATAGTTTTTGCTCTCTGTTCCTGTGTGCGTACATTGTGTGAATTCTTGAGAGTCACCAAATAAGGCAGACACACAGAGATTGAGTCTTAATAAAGCTATGACTATGATGATGAGTCATCGGCTGAAGGAGGGTAGTAATGTCAAAGGTCAGAAATACGCTTGTCCTATCCATTCCTTCCTGGTGCCGAGAGTAGGAACTTCCACCAAATAAGCTACACAATATCCTCCTGACCATCATCATCCCTAATAATTCCTCATAAATAAAAGTTTGCATCGTGTTATGTTGATTTATAAAGAAAGAAAAAGAAGAAACAAAAGAAATAATTATAAAAAAAAAGAGAAAAGAAAAAGAAAAGAAAGAGAAAAGCGTCTAAGTTTATAGTTTTATCTTCTTGACGATGTTTCTGAGGCAGCAAAAACACCCATCATGATCCACCAAATATGACCCATACCTACCTTTTGGTATTTCTGATCACCTAAATACTGGCTGAGGACTCTAACTTAGTTGTAGAGTTATTAGGACTTTAGTTGAAGTGTGAATGCCATGTGAGGCCACCAAATAGTGAGTACATTTACTAAATTTGGTGAGATTTGTGATCTCAGAAAGAAAAGAAGGAAAAGAGTGAGCACAAAGAAATACCAAGGGAGCACAGTTATTTAGCCTCTCTCCGAGTTGACTTGTTTAATAGTCTAGAGATCTAGAGTCTGTAATACTAGATTACATGTAGCACCAGATGAGTGTGTGCCACCAAATACAAATCCATTCAACTTGATATCTTCTACCTAAGCTAAAAAGCCAGGGTCAAATTATAGATTATCTTCTGCTTTATCCCCGAGGGAAGTGGTTGCCTATCCCGATAGAATTTTATCAAGGTTTACGTGCGAACTTCAAATGTAAGTTGGCTTTTCACTTAAATCCGTTACTTAGGCTACTATCACTTCACGTGAGTCTAGATCTCTAAATTTTTGGAATAAGGGAAGAAGAAATCTTCTGATTACTTCTTTTTTTTTTCATTTTTGCTCAGGAATAGCAAAACTTAGGCATTGGGGTATTTGATAAGTCTACTTTCGTGGACCATTATTTGGCCTAAGTACTCTCTAATTAGTAATTCTTAGTTAATATTTGATTAGGAATTAAGGGGGAATTCAACATAGTTTGTGTATCATCTCATGCACCAATTTTATGCTTAATAACATATGATATGTTATGATAATTATTTGGTGGATGCAGGCTAGGTGAAAGACACTTGAAGGCAACAGTCAGGTGTCCAAAATCCCATTTTAAGATGTTTGGAATCTAGTCTGGACGTCTGAAACCTACAGCGTGGACTCCTTGCCAACCAAACATTTTAAGACATCTGATAGTTTTATCGAACGTCTGATGACTAATGGATAGACTTATTCTTCTGTTCCAACCACTCACAATCTCCGTGAGTGGTTGCAGAAGTCGGCTACAGAGATTTTAAAAAGAGTATGCGCCAACGAAGAGGGGCATCATCTTCCCCCTGGCGGGAACTATCCCTCCATCTCCACCACTGTGATAGAAGCTTACACCGTGAACCCATAAGTGCACACTGTGAACCTTTGCGAGCTTCTTCACCATGCCACTGCAACCTTCACCTCCATCGGCCATGCGGTGACAGCGCGTGGCCATCATACTGCATCCTTGCCGCAGACCATCTCCTCCATCTTTTTCACCCCTCAATGTGAACACATCTACACCATCACCACAGCACAACCACCTTTAGCCGCAGACCACCCTCTCCTCACGCACCACACACGGCGTTGCAGCAGCCACCTGCGCATGTCTAGCACACCTTGCATGATGCACCACCTCCAGCAAGCCACCCCTGCCCGAGCTCCTCGTGCATCCACGCACCCGCATCGCTCCGTGTACACACCCAACCCGTGCGCACACCCAACCCGCGTGTGCATGCACTGTTCATCTTTCTTCTCTGAAGGAACCCACCGCCGGCCATTCATGCCCACATGCAGCCACTGCCATAGACTGCCGTTCTCACCATGGTCTCTGTTAAGCTCGCCTCGACCTCACGAGCGCGACCACACCCTCAGACATGCCCACCAAGACCCGCACGCACGCATGGAGTAACCCATCGCCAGTGGGTTCCTCCTCTCCGTCCGGCCGGCTCCGCCTCCGTCGACACCACCAACGCAATGGCCAAGAGCTGGCCGACCTCCACCGTACACAGTACTCCCTCCGGTGCTCCTCTCCGTGTGCGATGAGGAGAGAGGAAGAATTCCTTGTTTCCTCTCCTATTAATAATTACCTTAAATGCCATTCTAGAAAATACTATTCATTTATTTATCTCGTTATTATATTAAGATGGGTTTGCATGAATGTCCCTCAGGTTTATTTGAATGACGAATAGTGCATTTATCTCTTAACTAAGCAAGTATGGGATATTGATTATAGGGAATGGGCTCGATTTTGATTTATATTGACGACATTTGTCAGTACTACGATTACGATTCACGTATGCCATAGTGGTGTTTTTGCATATAACCTCCCTATATTCTTAAGTAATTACATAAATGCTAAACTTATGTTGAAAATGAAGTGCAATAACTAGTATGCATGCCCACTGAGATTCCCGAATAAACGAAGCACAACGCACTACTTTAATGGGCTAATTCCTCCCTGTGGAGATGACCTAACTATTTTCATGGTTAGATTATGAGAATTAAAATGTTTTGAAAAGTGATTTTCTACCACGCGATTAAATACAACGACACGTCATTTTATGTTAAAGTTTTCAACGAAAACGAAGATCACTCTTTCACGCACCGTGAAGTAGAGCCTACACTGTGGCCCTCTCACTACTTTCACCTCTCGCCAGCCAATCGCATGCACTATGAGCCCCTCACCGACCGCAGCCAGCTGCACACCCTCTCACCACTCTCACCGCAGCAAACCATAGTGCGCAACACCAACCCCTCTATGCGCCACAGCCCATTGCGAGTGCCC
Organism: Thalassia testudinum; assembly: GCA_037157565.1. NCBI lineage: Eukaryota > Viridiplantae > Streptophyta > Magnoliopsida > Alismatales > Hydrocharitaceae > Thalassia > Thalassia testudinum. The sequence goes on along the minus strand of JAZHRO010000024.1, from coordinate 179,932,356 downwards.
TCGTACGTGCGTGCAACCAGCAACCTCAGCCTCCAACCTCACCGCGTGGCCAGTTCGCACGAAGCCACGCCCTCGCGCATGCACCAGCTCCTCGCACAACAGCCTCGTCACACGCACTCACTTCCACAGCCAGTCTCTTCCCTTCCTTATCTTCCCCATCATCTTCAACTTCTGCAACCAAGCCGAAGGAACCCATCGCCACTGAGTTCCACCTTCGCGCAGTCGGTTGCTCTACCCTTCTTTCTATGTACCATCGACACCTTCGGACTCCCCTCGCCTTCACAAGCACCTCCAGGTCTTCAGACACGCCAACAGCCATCACTATTCCCCTCCCTACCAACCACCTGCCGGTGACCACTTCAGCCAGCTAGCCACCACCAAGCATCATCGACCACTCCGTGATCACCAACGCGGAGCCCTTGCCCTAGCCGACCTTCACTAAGCTTTATACGCCCGACCGTGCTTCCTCGTTGGCGCAGGCACAAGGGGAATTCATCCCCTGTTTCTCAACAGTAAATGCCTTATTGTTTTTACCAAATATGCCATTGCCGTAAGAACTATTGAGATATTTGATGGATAAATTTAGTTGAGTGACTATTGCATTCTTGCCCTCAAGTTCCAAAGTATTTCCCCTATGCATTCATATCCTTATATGTTGGCTTTGGTCTCTATGTAAATGCATGAAATGTCAACAAACTTAAAGGAGGAAGAACCATATCTTGGAATTTAATTACATTATATGCCATTGCGATTTATTTCAAGAAAGGAAAATTATGCATATAGCCTCGCATTCTGAAATTATTTTGTGTCTTCTTTTTGCCACCTTTCACATCAAATTTGAGCATGGATCTCGCACTAAATTAGATGCATACTAGGAAAAATAATCGTGGATTTATTGCATCTGTTCCTCCCTGTGGATATGACCTAACTCTTCATGGTTAGTTTTATTGAAATATTTTTGTTTGGGATTTTCCACCACGATCTACACAATACAACAACATAGTATTCTGAAAAATATTCTTGCAAGCGAAAATGATCGACCAAGTAACCACTCCCACCAAAAAGCACTGAGTTGGTGAACATTCCTTAAGCTCAGATAATCCCATTTCTACACCCAAAACACACATAAATAAGTAAAGAAAACCACCGGCAAACCCTCGATATGAAGTTGCTACTGCATCAAACAGTCAATGCAGAAACAACATGATTCTAGAATGCCTTTGAAAGCCTACTCATAACACATAACTGACAAAGTTCTTTCTTCATCAAAAATGGGAACAAAAGCCCTATCTCGTTGACAACGAACTAGCATGAAATAGAGTGCTTGCGGGTAAGACAATAGTTGATTCGCCCACTCTATCATCTACATGTCTGCCCAATACTTGACCCTGCAACGATATTGAGTTAAGCGCCTCAAAACAAATAAAAACAACTAACATATTTACATAGTAACATCTTATTGCCTCTACATCTCCTAAGTAATGCAACCTCACTAGAAGATTTCTACCTCCTCTCAGGAGGATGGCCTGCCCTCCTAACACATCTCGACACACGTATTTGCACACCGTCATGGTTGCCCTTATGCTTCAAATCCTTCCTCACATAAGAAGCAAAACATTAATTAACGTGTAATTAATTGCACAACTCTAAACACCCTAAAACAAGTTAACAGCATACAACACTTACAATGGTTTCAGATGACGACACCAACTCCATATAGCTTTTCTCAAGCACATGTACCCATGCATTATACTTCTCAATCTAAATTAAACCATACTTCGCAAATCTAAAGATGCGAGAACATATATCCTCATACCGGTCTCCTACATCCTCTACAGCCAAAGTCGAGCGAGCCCCTTGGTTGTCATAACAGGTACCCTAAACTCCTTCCATCTACACAATTGATTTGAAGAAAACTGTAATGATAAAGAGTGTTCATTGTGGCACAATTTTTTCAAAAATAGAAATAGTATAATCGAGACCTTGGTGAGTCATGGGCCGAACACGGGGAGGCATAAGATCTATCTAGCTTAATGCAAAACATGAAGAAAATATGAACTACTATTAAGAAAGAGATGAGAAGGAAATTAGTCAGGCAAATATATATAGAAGGGGGGTAAGAAGCAAGACCTGTAAATAATAGAACTAGAAATCAAACTTTTATTGCAACAAGAATAAATATCAAAGTTACAAATAGAACTAACTAAAACAGGAACTAGAAAAATAACTAGAATAAGAACTAGAATTACTACTAGAAAAGAACTAGAAAGAGAAAAAGAGATGAGATGGAATGTAGTCCGTTGATGCAACCACCTTGAAGGTGAGATGGAGATGAAGCAGAGGTAGAGAATGAGGAGGACGACCACCAAGAGATGCAACGAAGGTTGGAGGCTTGCTAATGGAGTAAGGGTGGTGAGATGGTAGACTAATTAGGAAGGCTAAGTAGAAGGTGGTAAGATGGTGTAATTATTCTATCCTAAGGAGACTTAATGAAGGGAAGGGAGGGGGGTAGGCTCCTATTTATAGAGTTTCCTAGGTACTAGATGGAGGGCTAGGATTGAATAGGTTTAGGATCAAAGGCTAGGATGGAAGGACAAGTTAATAGGTTTTGTTGGAAATTATGGAAGGCTAGGATTTTTAGGAAAGGGATATGCACTTTTGTGCATTAGGAAGAGGTTTAGGATAAGATCTAAATAGAGGCCATAGGATAAGCATCTAAGGGTCCTAAGAGAAGCTATAGTGGAAGGATAGGATTTGGGTTTTCTACTTTGGGATTAAGGAGAGGATAAGATAAGGTTGTTTTGGGTTTTTAGGATCTAAATGGGTTCATTTGGTCGACCAAAATAGGAGTATAATTGTTTAGCACAAAATTGTCAAGTGTTAAGAAATATATGCATCATAGTATAGTCAACAAAATCACACAAAACCCTTAAATTTATAAGCTTGAAATCTACTTGGAGTCTGAGGTCGTTCGCAGGGAGAAAATATGAAATTCACGCACTAATCTCAATTCAGAATTAATGAGCACAGTAAATTAAGCATAATAAAGATATTTCAATGAATAATCTTCTCAGAATGATATTCAATCATAGATCAATATATCTCAAGAATAATAGGATAAATAGGATAAGAGAATACAAAAGTAATGGTAATTTAAATCACCACATAAATCCTCTTAATTAAGCATGCATCCTAAGTATTCAAAGCAACTTAAATAATCAATAGTGCTTTCAATCAGATAATCCACGTTAGCTCAGGCACTTAAATGTTTTCATAGTATCAGAACCAAAGACCTCAGTCAGATGTTGGCTAACAGAGTTAGATGACTTAACTTTCACCAAGGCATAGAGCCTATTCTCAATTCTCATAAGGGTGAACCTTCCTTCCTTTGTGATTAAGTGTTAGCTAGCATGCACCTCGAGGGAGATTACCTTGAAGCAAAACCCTCCTCCTTCCTCTCACAAATCCTCCTCTTATTTCTCTCAGAACTGGGACTAATCGGGTATACAAGTGGGTAAACGGGTCACGTATAGGGTCCAGACCCACTGGTGTGATTGCGGGTGAGGAGTGCGTGGGAGGGACCCGACCCCTCTTGTTCTTGGGCGATAAGCGTAGAACACAAATTCAATTTATACGCTGCAGCTGCTTCACCCACAACCGATGTGGGACTAAGTTGAGCTCTCTTGCTTGAGTGCGTAGCGGCTAGGATTTCCAAGCAATTGGAGCTGCTGCTATTTCACTTCGTTCAATTGGTGCTCCAGATATGGTCCTGAGGCAAGTCTATAGCACCTAGAGGTGGTATTGAAGATGAATACGACCGAAGAGCTGTAGTTGGAGTCAGAGAAGATGGTGGCGATGGTGGCGCTTCAGTGAAACTTGAAATTCAATAGCATGGGCTAAACGCCCCAATCAGAAGGCCAAGAGCATTGCCTCGAGATTGCGAAGGTGGAAATGGGGTTTATGTGGTGAATCATGGTGTGTAGTGGCCGGACGATGGCTGGGCGGTCGGCAGAATGAAGGGTTGTTCAGTCGACGATTCTGGTGGGCAAGAGAGCAAATAAGGAGAGTGCTTTTGGTCATGATGTGCTGGTAGAGGTTTTGGGAGTGTTGGTGGAGTGGGTGGTGGTCTGTAGCTGGCGAATGGCCACGCTAGAGGTATGCTGGACGTGGGGAAGACGGTGGTGGAACGAGGTGGTCTGTGGTTGAAACAGGGAGAAAAAGAGATAGAAATACTCAGAAGAGGGAGAGGGAGAGGAAGAGGTTGAGCTAACTAATGATGATGGGGAAGGAGATCCGCGCCGTCTTTGATTGGCTAGAGTAGGAGGGGATGAATTGTTCAGTGGAGGAGGTGGCGATGATGAGGGGGTCTGGGATGCTCTCGCTGGTATTGTGAGGAGCGAAGGAAGGAGAGGAGCAAGGAGGTGCCACCAATTTTTCCATTGGAGGCCCTGATGAGAGGGATCGAGGAGGTCACCAGAGTTGGTGGAGCTCGAGGCCAGAGAGAAGGGAAGAGGATGATTTTCGACCTAGAAATGACTAAGGAGCTGGGTTTTGCAAGAAGAACCTATTTAAAGGCCTTAGAGGGTGTTCCAAGAAAGGTAAGGAGCTTGGTGAACTCACAAACTTAGGGAAAAGGATCCCTGAGATTGCGAGCATTCACATGAACTTTCTAGAGTAAATCAAGGTCCAAGACCTTGTCCAACCGATAGAGGATCTCTCAAAGATTCTCCTTTCCAATTTTGGGAGGATTTGATTGAGAATCGAGCGAGAAAACCTCACTCAAATCTCAATGGAGGAGCTCTTTCACACTAATGGCTGTAGGGGTAGATTTGTGAAGGCGATGACAAAGTTAGGGACCTATCTGCAAATATTTCAAAAGTTAGTGGCTTAATTGAGAGGAATAAAGTTTAAATGAGCTAAAATACAAACTAGGTCAAGATGGACTCTGACTGGGCCCAAATTTTGGTACAAACCTAATTTGGACCCAAGGAATCTGATGATGAAATCGGATTTGAGTTTTGACCAAGTTTGATTGGGAAATTTGTGTAGAAACCCAAATTAGGGCAAACTTCTGTCTAAGACTCTATTTAAGGTCCAAATAGGTTCAAATGGTCAAAAAAAGGGACCAAACCTCAAGGAATATTTTTCCATAAATTTTAGGAGGTTTAGATGAATTTTATATTGACTAGAACCTTTGTAATTCAAGCAGGTTTGAAATTAGGGTTTTATGTTATGAATCAATTCTTGAAATGTGTGAAACCCCATTTCTATTTGTATGGACCCACTTGTTGGACTTTAATGCTCATTTGACCTTACATTAACCCTTGGGAAACCTTGTGGTTACTTTTCCTTCATGGTGTGATGTTAAAACTGCAGAATTAACCCTATTTTAATGTTTTCTTCTCAGAATGGATTTTCATGGAATTATGGCTCTCAGTCGATTATGTAGGAGCATTTGTCACTCAATTATGGCTCTCAGTCGATGATGGTGTTTTTTTGAAAAAGAAAGGAAAGCTATCAAATCACAATAGCAATCCAGAGGGGCATTTTAGTCATCATATGAAAAAAATTGGGGGAGGGGAGGGCATTACAAAATAGATCCCCAAAGATGTATGAGGGACCAACACAAATTTACAATTTGCGTAACGTAAATCGGTCTCTCCTAAAATACCCTCGCATTCCTCTCCTACCACATACACCACATAGTCGCTGCCATATGCATATGCGGTTTGTCCCGCACCATGAAGTTCTGCCATAAGGTGTCCTAAGTAGGAAGCGATTCATGACAAAGTTTTCTCCACACCACATCTGTGATCAAGCAAGTAGAAAAAATATACCCCACACTGTCTATGTGGAAGCCACATAATGGGCACTTATGTAGGTCCACCCCCATCCTCCTATGTCTTAATTCCTCAGTGATTAGGCCCTCCCTTCTACACAGCCATAGAAAGATTTGCACTTTCAAAGGAACCTTTGGGAGCCATATTTTTTTCCTAATTTGATCATCTTCCAGATCTCTATTGGATTCCATGATCCTCTGATATGCACACGTTGTTGTATAGGTGTTGTTCCATGCATAAGTGTCATCCATTCCATCTCTCGATCTGAAATTCTGAATATCTGAGATCAATCTCAACTTCTCCTCACCTAAGTGAGTCCCCTCCCTATTGATTCCAGACCCTGAAATTCACCATTCACCAACAGATTCAGACCAATAGTTGCTTACTGTGGAATCCTTATTCGCAGCTACCATATATGTCCTTGGATAGGTATCTTTCAAGGCACCCAGGCTAGACCAGTCCTCCTTCCAAAAACTAAACATATGGCCATCTCCTAGAACTAGTTGCAGCAAATGCCAATTGGATTTTAAGGCCTACACAACCGACTACCAGAAGGGAGAACGCTGGGCTGGGTAGAGTCTCTTCAGAACAGTATTGGAGCTGCCATAACTGTCTCTAATGATTTCAGACCATACCTTATCTTCGCCATTAAGAACTCTAATCGCCCACTTAAGTAGCAGTGACTCATTGAATTCTTTTAGAGCCTTAATCCCCAGTCCGCCAAACTCCTTGGGCAGACATAATAGATCCCATTTAATTGGCTGCAAAAACTTTCCTTCATGGCACGCCCCCTTCTAGAAGAACCACTTTCGCATCACATCAATACATTTCCATATAGACTTAGGGGCCTTAAACATGGAAAAATTAAAAATAGGGATAGACGTGATAACATACTTCAGTAGAACTAATCTTCCACCCTTGGACAGGAATCGACTGTTCCAGCTCTCCAGCTTCATGGAAATTTTGTCGAAGAGGACATTCTAGTCATTCTTCCATAATTTCAAGCATCTCAAAAGTAGTCCCAAGTACTTGATTGGAAGTGAGATGCATGGCATTCCCAAAATAGAAGAGATGGCGAGTTGTTCCTGATCAGAGAGCCCAAAACAGACCAAAGAGGACTTGTCTCCATTCAATTTTAGACTAGAAATCTCGCTAAAGAGTTTCACCATATGTCTTAAAGCTTGAGCTTCAGATTTAGACCCTTCCACAAAAAAAATCATATCATCGGCATACTGGAGTACAGGAGCCAGAGCTCTCCTCATGGACAAGGAGTAACCTCTTATAATACCAGCTTCAGGCAACATGCAGGCATATCTCACAAGGTTATCAACCGCAAGGTTGAAAACCAAGGGAGCGAGTGGGCACCCTTGTCGAACTCCACATTGCGGCTGAATCCAAGCCTGACAGGGTCTACCATTGATCAAAGGAGTGTAAGAAGTGGTGGTGATGCACCTCTTCATCCATTGAATCCACGTACGAGGAAAGCCCCTTCTTTGAAAACTTCCCACAGGTACGGCCAAGCAACTGAATCGTAGGCCTTACGGAAGTCCACCTTCCACATGAATGCTTGACACTTCCTCCTGTGCCATCCACTCACCATCTCTTGGGCCATGATAAAGGACTCCTGTAATGACCTATTGGGGAGAAATGTAGACTGGGTCAGATGAATTTGAACATATAGGACCACCCGCAGTCTATTTGCCAGTATTTTGCTCACCACTAGGTAAATGGAGTTAAAGAGTGCTATAGGTCTGAAGTCCGAGAACTTTTCAGCACCTTGCATCTTCGGAAGCAAGAAATTGTACGATCGATTTATCTTATCAAAACCAGAATTCTGCCTCTCGAATTCCCCAATCACCTCCATCACTTCCTTACCAAACAAACTCCACATCTCTTTATTGAAAAATACTTGCACAACATCAGGACCAGGTGCTCCTTCATTGTTCAATTCATTGATGGCTTCCTTTACTTCTTTTTCAGAAATACTCGCAATCAAACTGCTAGACTGCTCATCAGAAATTCGCGGAGCCACATTGGTAGCCATTCTCCACAAGCATCGACTGGCTACCCGTGAGGTCTCCCTGAAGTATTTAACAGCTTCAAGTCTGATTTCTTGCATGGACGTTACTCTTTGCCCCTCTTTGACAATAGAAGATATCAGATTATGTCTCCTATGAGAACTTACTGCATGGTGGAAGTACTTGGTGTTGGTGTCCCCCTCTTTAAGCCACAGCTGTCTTGAACGCTCTTGCTAGTCCATCTCAAGTTTTAGGTCCTCTTCCAGTATCACCTTCTGCCAGACCCTTCTATCGTCAAGTTCCTGAATAGTTAGAGGGGATAAGGCCTTCTTTTCATCCAAGCATTGGAGACTCAGTAGAGCCTCATGTGTCCTTTGGTTTTTTAAAGAAGTGATCACAGCCCCATATTCTTTAAGCATGGATCACATGGCAATTAGCTTAGAGGCAAGTCTGATTGTAGCCGATCCCTCAACATGCTTGGACCTCCACCATCCCTCAAGCATTTCACGAAAGCCAGGTTCTCTCAACCACGATTTTCTAAATTTAAAGTATGAGCCCGACCGTACCTGTTCACCACTATCCCATACCAATGGTGTGTGATTTAAAAATGGCCATTCTAGCCCAAAGACTGAGGACAGGTGATATCTATCCAAAAAATCAGTATTTCCAAAGAACTTATCGAGCTTCGACATCAGGCCATTCCCATTCCTCCATGTGAACTCCACTTCAGACGAGGGTAACTCAGTTATGCCCAGATTCTGCACCACTAGCTGGAATCCAAGCGAAGCATTATCCATCACTCCATTGGGTCAATCCATCCCTATTAACACACAATTGAAATCCCCAGCCACTAGCCAGGGCACCCCCTGTACAAGTTTTGCTATTGTGGCCATGTCCTCCCGCAATTTCTGCCTGATAGAAGCACCACAAGGACTGTAAACCCCCGTGATGAAACATATGTCCTCCCCTTGATTCCTCTTACACTTGTAGGTGATCAAGTGCCTAGCTCTATGAACCTCTATCACTTGCAAATAGGCTTTCCTCCACCAGAAGACGATACCACCAAATCTGCCATGAGAGTTAAGGGACACACACTCTGCTAGCCCAGACATAAGTAACTCACTCCATATCTTCTCATCTGCATCTTCTACATGCATCTCTTGTATAAGCGCACATTCAATCTCCCACTCCCTCAAATACCTCGAGAGGGAAGCCCTTCGAACTTTGTCGCGTAACGCATGCAAATTCCAAGAGAGGACCCTCATCTACCTCCTTGGACATCCCCACTCTTAGGGGTCTAAATTTTCCCCAATTTTATAACAGTAGCTATGGTGTTTTCATCCACTTTAGCATGTCTGTACGGATGTCGATGTCTGAGCTTGTAAGGGGATCTTCCAATCCCTGCTTTGGCTGAAGACCCAACCCCAAATTTCAACCCCTCCACAGCCTGAAAGTTGGATTGATTACTCATGACATTAACAGGGATTTCGTGTAACACCTCAACAGCTAACGCCTCCACATCCGCAACTTGCTCAATCAGGCTACCTCCATCACTTCTTCATTATTTTCTAGATGATGGCAGTCTTTGCTCTTCTTGGGTTCAGGGGCTTCATCAGGTGTCTCTTGACCCATCTGTGCCAGGCCACCTTCATCTCTCACATTTTGGCATAAGATGTCTTATCCTGATGCCCCATCCCAGTCATATTCCTAGGTGTAAAAACCAACTGAAGAAGCTAGGAGCTCCCACCACAACGGAGAATAATCTTCTCAGGTACCATCCCTCCCCTGAAGACATCCACCAAGACATTCAACATATGACCATCACCTTCCCTCAATCCAACCTCAGCATCTTCTGATAGCATTGCAAAGCCTGCGATCATGAATGCAACCACCTCCTTGGATTGCAGGTGTAACGGGAGGCCTCTAATTCCCAAACAACCAAACTTGGAATCAGCTCTCTGAGGTGACCGCTTAGGCAAGGATCCATCAAACGATGAAACCAGTCTCCATATCACTGTCAAGCTATCATATGAACTTAACCTAAACCACAATTATTCAACATCAATCATCCCCAAACCAAAAATCACAAATCGTGTGAGGAATAAAACAACAATCTTCCAACCATCAGTCGATAGGGATAAGGAGTTTACCAATTGATGAAGTTTCTCCTAGGTGGGGTTGCCTATCATCACCTTGCAAATCAATGCCCCTCTTAGCAACAATTCAGCAGTCCTGATGTCATCCGTCAAGGGAACATCAACATCCATCGTATGACCCCCATATGTGGGTGGTGGCGGTGGACCCTCATTAGAAGTCATTCTGGCATGCATAGGAACCCTACCATTCGATTGCCTCCTACTAAACACACAAGCCTCACGCTTGTGGCCATGGCCACCGCACGCCAAACAAACCAAAGGGGATCAGCACACTTCCGCCATATGTCCCCTCCTTCGACATCGATAACATAAGATCTCCTTATTTGCCCTAGGCCATACACCCTTGGCACGATCCATGCCTGTCATCCTATCTATGATATTGGAATCCCCCCTCCACTCTCTTCTCTTCCAAGCCCTGGACCTCCAGGTTGTCCATCCTCCATTGCCGTCTCTCCCCCCTGCGGTCGCCATCCTCTCCAAATTTTGGATCACAGCTCATGATGGTGTTACCATCAATAATTAGGTCCATGGTTGGCCAAATTAGGTTGCTAATTAGGCTAGGTGGTTGGGTCCTTAGGTTTGGAAAATTGAGTCCCTAAATAAGTTAACCTAATTGCTAACTAGGTTAGGGTAAAATAAATAGGCTCATCCTCCAGCATAAGTGAGTCAAACATAAAAGTCCAATATCCAAGGCTCAAAATTGCTCCAAACCTGGTACCTGCACATAGTATAACAAAGGCATCAAAGTACCAAATATAGGTTTGGGAAAAATTGTAGAAAAATCTAACATTATGCAATATTTACAAAATGCATCTATATGACTAAATTGACCTAACTAAATGCTTTCTACCCTAATCAACCCTCAGATTAGCATTAGTTAGGCATAATTAATGTAAATATATATAGAAATATCGACATCATATATCGTTTAGGCACCTCATCATATCCATTATCCAATAGCACTTGAATAATGTGTCAACACAAAAGGCCATCCATCTCAAAATATCTACACATACAAAAGATAATCCATGATGCGTTCTGAAAATACACCTCATGCATCGCATACACAAAGCTTGTATATTGATAGACAATAGCCTTAATTGACCCATCATCACCATTACAAGAACTGACTCCTACACTACAATACTTCAATCCATCAATCTCATCCTAAAATAATATAAATACCCTTGGAGTGCAAACAACACAAATATGCTTGTTAGCATGAAATCATCGATGTTTAAGAAATGCATTACAGTATAGGACAAAATCACATTAAACACTTAATTTTGTCTCTCAACTTTCAAAAAGAGTATCTGAGGTCGAACACAGGGAGCAACAAGGCAATTCAAGCTCACATATCACAATTCTAAGCAAAATATAAGCAATTGACTAGAAGAATAATCAAGAAAGATATATTAATTAATGAGATCAAGTATCAATGTGCAAAAAAGATTAGGGTAAAATGATGATTTGAATCACCAAATTACCCCTGAAATTAAGCTCAAAATAATCTCAAATAAATGAGTAGTAAACTCAATTAGATGTTCCACATCACTTAAGTAACCAATATAGCCACAAAAGCACAGAACTAGTAGAATCAGACAATAGATTCAAGCCTCAGATGGCTTAAGTGAATCCTGCTATAGAAATTGCAAGAGACTCAAGGGCCTCTTTCCTTCTTCCTTCAAACCTCAAGAGAGAGGCTTCTCTTCTTCTTGAGCCTCAGAAGAGAGACTCATAGCAGCATCAGAATAGAGACAAAGGCCTCTCAGCAGCCAAGTGTTCGAGAGTTAGAGAGCAAGGCAAAAACCCCCCTCTCTCTTTCCTTCGTCCTCTTATTTCTCTTAGAAACCCAACCGTAGTCGGGTAAATGGCCAAGTAAACAGATCCATAACAGGGTGTAGGCTTGTGGGCGTGGTCAGTTGGATCGGAAAATCATTGCAAAAAGGTTGAGTTTTGAAAACTTGTCATTGTAGTGTGATTTGCGAAGAAATCTGTCAACAAGTAAATTTTACCAAAACTCAAAAAGAATTTCAGGTCAAACACAGGGAGGCTACATCGATTTGAAATCCATGATTATATATTTTTTTGTTGTTTTTTTTTAGAAAGTGAGATAACTACAGTGAATTCGATGAGAGAGAGAGAGAAAGAACAAACACTTTCTAATATGAATGATGTTTTACAACTAGAAAGTAGGAAATATTACAGCTAGAAAGCAGGAAATATTACAACTAGAAAGTAGTAAAATCTACTCTAGAAAGCAGTAAAGGGAAAGGAGGTGAGAAATTATCCTCCTCAACGGATGCTTGGAGAACAAGCCAGATGGGGCGACGCCTGGAAGACGGAGGGCGAAGACGGAAGACGTAGAACAAAGTGGGAAGAATTGGGGGCAAGGTAGGGCGTCGTCGTTGCGAGATCCACTTCCGGAATGGGGGCGGGAAAAACTTTGATTTTAACTCTAAAGGAGCATCTTGGGTTTGGGACAAGCTTCTTTAGAGCTTTGGAGAGGGAGAGAGGTGAAGGAAGGGATGATTGAAATGTGGGGGGCATAGGCCTTTTTATAGGTGTAGAGGTTGGGTCAAAAAGGTCATTTCAAGTTAAAAACATTAAATGGGGGTCTTTCGTGACGGATATAAGCGTCACTAAAGACCTCACATCGCTGAATGTGCATGCGTGCCTACGCCTCCTCCTCTCCTCACGCTTCAACGCCTTCCCACGATAGATGATCTCAGCCATCCGATCACGAGATCGGATGGTCAAGAGATGCTCACGCCCACGCTTCTTCTTTAGCGCCTTCGCTCGCTCGCGTGTGATGGCACATTGGATTACGTGTTAGCGCATGCATGCCCGATCCTCGTCCATCCCTCGCACCACATTGCTCGCCTCTTGCCCACATGATTGCCATCCGACGGTTGAATTGAGCCACTCCGCACATGTGCCTTGATTTGAGGCGAGGTGGGGCTCAAATCTGCACCTCCCACTTCTTCGTAGCGCTCTTCACCAATGCAGTACACATGAGTTTGAGGTGCGTTTACGAATTTAGGCGTGAGCTCCCTCAGCTGTTGGATCTTGATCCAACGGTTGAGATCGATCGCGTGGTTGAGGAGAGAGAGGGTAGCGGTGGGTCCTTCGGCCGGTTGGGCGGCTGGGATGATGGTGCCACGTGGTGCCATCTTGGCCGTCCATCTTCTATATCTTGTAGATGGTGCCACGGATATCGAATTGGACCAATTTTCCTGCCGTTGGGCTATGATCGTCGATCTAAATCCATCAGTGCGGTTGGATTTGTCATCTAAAGTGCAGATTTACATCATCTTGGTCCTTGATCTATGATCTTCCTCGGATTATATCTGATGCTACGGAAGTCCGATTAGGGTGATCTTGGAGTCGTTGAACTTCGATCGTCACCCTGATTAGATCCATATGGTTGGATCTTCAATCCAAGGCCTCGATTAAATGTCGTCTTGTCCCTGGCCACCAAGAAGAAATTACTATACAATTTGTACAGTTTGACCTAAATGCATGATGATGCATGTTATGCAATATTTACAATGCATGATGCTTATATGATACTAAGAACATGCATTAATAGACATTTTTAGCTATTTAGATGTATGCCCATCACACCCCCATGCCTATCTTTTGCTAGTCCCTAGCAAAAACTATATACTATTTATAAAAAAATTAGGTCAGATTTCTTGGGCAAAAGTTATTCTTCAACAATAGGAGATTTTTACTAAGGACCTGAACTATAAAGACACAACAGTGTTTAAGTGTCTGCCAAAATGCAGACTACCTCAAGCCCTTGCCTTATTGAAAGAAGGATCTTTTTCTTCTTTTCTTTTCTTTTTTTTTTTTGATTTTTGAGTTTAGGGTTTCGGAGCAGCTTTCTACGGCCACTCAACCCACCCAAGACTCGAAGAGAAGCCTAAGTTCTAAGAATCTTTATGTGTGAAATGTGATAGACTCATTGATTAGCAATTAGAATGGACTTTGAGTTTCTATGCCCCTAGGTGACCTTGAAAAGAAATTCTACCTAAAGGTGTAGCTATTCGACTAGTAGCTTTCTCCTTACTTTTATTTTTATGGGGTCAACACAAGGGCGAAACCAGTGTATATCTCCTTGGCTTATTCTACTTCTCAGCTACTTCCTAAGTGTTTTGGAATTATATGTGCATTTCTTGAGCTGGGTTCTGGACAACCTACCAATGGGTTGTTACCCACGATAACTTGTTAGCCCTACTCGTGCGGTGAAGTGTGGTTTATTTCTTTTTTTCTTTTCTTTTTTTTTTGGATATTTTTCTATTTTTTTCTTTTTTTCTAAGTAGGTAGCTTCCCTAATCTAAGATTTACCTAAAGGCAACAGGAAAAGAATGGTTGTGTGATTGAGCTTTGGACAACCTACCCATTGGCTGTTACCCACGATAACATGCCAGCCATACCATCCTAGAAGGTTCATTAGCTACCCAATTTCCGTTAAAACCGTCGAAATGCGAGTCAGTGCAAATAGTGTATAGATGCTTAGACTTAAAATCCTCTCAAATCAGAGGGCAGGTTGATAAGTCGTGTACTTATCACCCCAACTTATTTAACCAAATTGAAGTAAATTCAGAATGGTGAGGACTCGATAAACAAATCCACATTTTAATGGACATCCGGGTTGATTAAGCCCAAAGACTTGAATGGTCTAAGTGTTCAGATCCTACTGTATTATTCCCTAAGGTTGAAAAATCCTAATGCCTAATTATTCTTTCCTAATTCAATTTTTTTTTAATAAAGAGAAAAATAAGTAGAATTTGCAAAAATTCCATAGAGCTAACAAAATGATTCAGAAATGAATCCACCCCCCCATGCCTAGCTGATGCTATGACCTCATTGAAAATAAAATGCATGAGAAGCAAAGTAGAATGAAAAAAATATCACCTGTATTCCATGATACTCGGATCAGCTCTGATTTAGATTGTACAAGTGCTGAGTTTAATGCCATCAGCTAGGCAAAGTCCAGCCAAAGAAATCACATTACGGTTAAAGTAACCTTATCGAAGACAAGTTTTGGAATAACACGGTTAACATAAGGTTTCAGACATTGTTCGTTGACTTTAAAAGAATTACCCATCTTTGGGTCAAAGATCTCAATGGCTCCGTTGGGAAATATTCGATCGATGATCAACGGGCTGTCCCACTTTGACCTAAGCTTGTCAAGAAAGAGGTTAGGTCAAGAATCAATGAGCCAGACTTTGTAGTTTGGCTCAAAGCTCTTGCAGGAAATCAATTGGTCATGAAGAGTTTTGGTCCGAGCCTTATAGATCTTGGAATTCTCGTACACATCATTTCTAAGCTCCTCCAACTCAGATAGTTGGAGCTTCCTGGTCTTTCCGACTAAACTTAAGTCAAAGTTCCATTTCTTGATCGCCCAAAATTTCGATGTTCAATCTCTTAGGGTAAATAGCATGCCTTTCCATACACCAGAAGAAATGGTGACATGCTGATAGGCATTTTGTACACCGTACGATAGGCCCAAAGAGTGTCCTCAAGCTTTTGAGTCCAATCTTTTCAATCAGGCCTAATCATCTTCTGCTGGATGTTCTTGATCTCTCGATTGGAGATCTTGGCCTGTCTGTTCATCTGGGGATGGTAGGTGTGGAGATTATGTGATTTACCCTGTATTTTGCTAGTAAACTATGGAACTGGGCATTTATGAAGTGAGTACAACCATCGCTGACGATAGCCCTCAGAATCTCGAACCGACTGAAGATGTTCTTTTTTACAAAATCGATGACCACTTTATGGTCATTGGTTCAGGTGGGAATAGCCTTGATCCACTTGGACACGTAATCAATAGTAACAAGAATGTATTGGTGTCCAAATGAAGGGTCCCATGAAATCGATGCCCTAAACGTCGAAGATTTCGATAGGAAGGATTGGGTTTAAAGGCATCATATCTCTCTTAGTTATGCTCCCAAATGCCTGGCATCGGGAACACGACCTCGAGAATTCCTGGGCATCCTTGAATAAGGACGGCCAATAGAATCCAGATTGCAATATTTTTGCAGTCGTCTTTTTCCCAAAGAAATGTCCACCACACGCAGATGCATGGCAGAACTCAAGTATACTTTGGAATTCATTCTCTAGAACACATCGACGAATAATCTGATCAAAGTCAATGCAGTACAGTTCAGGGTCTTCCCAGAAGTAATATTTGACCTCAGATTATTTACCCTGAACTGAGGGATTTGACCAATAGACAAATAGTTTACTATGTCTGCAAACCACATGGTTCAGACACCTGACATTGCAAGAATAGTCTCATCTAGAAAAGTATCAGCAATTGGGATATTCGGATGAGGAGAATCACTTAGAAGTCTCGAAAGATGATTTTCCACCACATTCTGTGCCCCGGATTTATCTTTGATTTCAAGATCGAATTCTTGAAGCAGAAGAATCCATCGAATGAGCTGGGGTTTGGCATCCTTTTTGGCCAAGAGATGTCTCAAGGTCGAGTGGTCAGTGTAAATTATGACGTGAGACCCTAAGAGATAAGCCCTGAATTTCTCCAAAGCAAATAATATAGCTAGCATCTCCTTCTCAGTAATGGTGTAATTCCTCTAGCGTAGTAGATGATAGAGGGCTTTCTGTCGATCTTTTGACCCAAAACAGCTTCGACCGTATAATCAAAAGCATCAGCCATGATCTCAAATGGGGTTGTCCAGACCGGTGGTTGCAGCACTGAAGCACAAGTGACTGCCGTTTTAAGAAAATCGAATGCGTTGCGGAATGATTCATCAAATTCAAATGGTGTATCTTTGGAAAGAAGGTTACTCATAGGGCGAGCAACCTTGGAGAAATCCTTGATGAACCTCTGATAGAATCCCACATGACCAAGAAATGATCGAATTTGTTTGACAGATGTGGGAGGAGGAAGTTTGGAAATAGCATCAACCTTAGCTTTGTCAACTTCAATTCCTTGATCAGAGATTACATGACCAAAGACAATATCTTCTTGTGTCATGAAATGGCTCTTTTCCCAGCTAAGAACCAATCTTTTTTTGGTGCATCTTTTAAGGATCAATTCGAGATTATCCAGGAAAGAATCAATCGATTCTCTGAAAATAGAGAAATCATCCATGAAGACTTCCATAAACTCTCCCACCATGTCCAAGAATATGGCTAGCATACACCTTTGAAAAGTCATAGGTGCATTGCATAAGTTGAATGGCATTCTATGAAAAGCAAAGGTTCCATAGGGATAGGTGAAAGTTATTTTTTTCCTGAACCTCAGGATGGATAGGGACTTGATTGTATCTCGAGTAACCATCTAGGAAATAGAAATACTTTTGCTTAGCTAATCTTTCAAGGATCTGATCGATGAAGGGCAGAGAGAAATGATCCTTTTTGGTGGCTGTGTTCAGCTTCCTGTAATCGATACAAACTCTCCAGGAGGAAGCTAAATGAGTTGTGATAGATTCTCCTTTGTTGTTAGTCACAATGGTAATCCTAGCTTTCTTGGGAACAATTTGCACGGGACTTACTCAAGGACTATTGAGATTGGATAAATGATTCCTGTGTCGAGCCACTTAATTATTTCTTTCTTGACCACTTCTCGCATATTAGGGGTTAGTCTCCTCTACATCTGGAGAGGAGGGTGGAATCCATCTTCCATGAAAGTTCTGTGATTGCAATAAGATGGCTCAATCCCCCTAAGGTCATGGATGGTCTAACCAATTGCCTCCTTGTGTTCCTTTAGGACCTTGATCAGTTTAATCTTCTACTCAATCAATCTAGCACTGATAATCATAGGGAGCATTTTTTTAGGTCCTAAAAATTGATATTTTAAACTCTTAGGCAATGGTTTCAATTCAAGCAGGGGTGGGTCTAAGATGAAAGGTAAGGAAGATGCTGATGAAGATTTATCAAGAGGAAGAGGTTGAAAGTGAACAAAATCAATAACCTCTTTAGAATGTGACGGGTTTGCCATAGAGGGTTGCAGGTTGGGTTCATCGAGATAGGAGGAGCTTTCAATTGTAGAAATAGCCATACATGTCTCAATATTCAAGTTATCTTCCTTGAGTTCATCAACATATCCACAATACTCAAATTTGTTAATCGCCTTAAAAATTTCTAATTTCAATTTCCTATCCCAAAGGCGATTTCCATGCTACCGCTCTCACAGTTGATATTGGCCTTAATGATAGCTAGGAATGGATGCCCCAGAATGATGGACGTGTTCCTCAAATTCTCAGGTACATCCATGTCAAGGACAAGGAAATTTATGTGAAAATCGAAGTCCTTAACCTTGACAATAACATCCTCAATAATGCCTCTCGGATTTGTGACTGAACAGTCCTCTAACTGCAGCATTACTGAGGTCGGTCGAAGTTCACCTCATCCGAACTTCTTGTAAAGAGAAGTCAGAATTAGGTTAATGGTTGCACCTAGATCTAGGAGTGCCTTATCAAAGGTATAATCTCTGATAACACATGAAATCAAAGGGGCACCTGGATCTCTCTTTTTCGGAGGAAGGTGATGTAGGATAATAGAACTAGCTTGCTCAAAGAGTATCACCTTCCTCGAAACTGATTCCCTTGGCTTACGCTTCTGGGTGCATAAATCCTTTAAGAATTTAGCATAAGACAGTATGTGTTTGATAGCATCGAGGAGGGGAATATTGATTTCAACATTCTGGAATATATTCAAGAGCTCCTCGTTACTATCAACAGGCTTCTTCTTCCTAGGTTTAATCAAGGCCTCAAGAAAAGAAACATGAGTCAGATCTTCGGAATCAGGTTCTTGAGCCTTGATTTCTTCTTTAGAATTCTCCTTTCTTTCCTTAGGCTCACCAGGATTTTCTTGACTAGAGCAGGGTAGGTGTGGGTCCTGGGTTTGCCGTCCACTCATTAAAGTTACAAAGTTGGCATATGCATACGGGTTTGGGTCTTGGGGGGATTAGGAAATATCGGAGGATCTTGGTTAGCCAAAAACCCCAGATTTGATGAAGTAGAAGAAGGACCTGCTCAACCACCTGAGCATGTGCATGTGGGTCCCTTTGATTCCCATACCCTTGGGCTTGATTGCCCGGATTCTGTATGTTGCGTGGGTTGGGTACGAGTTGAGATGGCAAAGATCCGGGCTGACGGGTGTTAGCAATGAGCCCGGTTTGCAAGTTGCCTAGTGAGGTTTTCATTTGTTGCATAAGTTGGAGCATAGATCCTTGCATCTCTACCATCTGACGGTTCAAATCAGCCTGCTCTATGGGTTGACGAGCATTCCAAATTGGCCGATTGGCCTGATTCGAGGGCAGCTGAGTATAAACAAGACTCTGACCCATTGGTCTTTATGGAGCATAGTTGCTGGGTCGGAATTGGGTCTGCTGCCCTAGATTTTTCCATAAAAAGTTAGGGTGGTTCCTCCAACTCGAATTATAAGCATTGGAATATGGGTTGGACCTAACGTTCTCCTGTACAGCATAGACATCCTCATAGGGCGAGGATGGAGAGAAGGAAAGAGAGGGATCAGAGAAACTGGGATCAAAGGCCCCCGTTTGGAACCCTTGGGGTTTCGAGCAATGCTGGCTCATAGGTTGAGCTGCATCCAGTTGATTCACAAACTCCCATCCAGAAGGAGCTCGCGAAGAATGGAATCCTAAATTCTGGGATTGAGTGGATCGATAATTGTTCATAGAGTTTCCAGCCATCCACTCCTCCATCCTTTTGATAACTAGGTCCACCTTATCTAGTTTATTACAAATCAGTTCCATATCGCATGAATGAGAGTCGTGGACCTCATTAACATTCGATTTGGGTTGTTGGGACTGGTTAAAAGTATCCATGGAGGCATGATTGATTGAATTTTCACTCATGTCCTCAAACAAATCATGCGCACTATATGTGTCTTTGTTGAGGAAATTGCCTCCGCAAGAAACGTCAACGTGATTTTTGAGTTGCTCAGTCAACCCATGGTAAAAGATCTGCACGAGTTGCCATTTCGGTACCTCGTGGTGTGGACACTTCCGGAATAAGTCCTGGAATCGCTCCCATGAACATGAAACTGCTCCCTCGATTGCTGGGCAAAAGTAGTAATCGCCTGCCTTAGTGCATTGGTACGTTCAACTGGAAAGAATTTCTATAAGAAAGTCGATTTAAGATCATTCCAAGTTGCTATCGATCTTCCTATGGTCCTGTACTAATGAGTAGTCTTATCCCTAAGAGAGTAGGGAAAGAACCTCATGATCATTTGCTCTTCATTCATGTTTCGTGCTTTGGTGGTCTTGTCCAAAGTGGTCAAGTCCTCCAAATGCTGAAATAGGTCTTCAGAGCGAGGCCAATGAAAATGTTTGATCAGGCTTAACACCTGGGGCTTGATTTCAACGTCTCCGGCTGGAATCTGGACACTGGGACATTCCCTATAATTTGAAGGATCATAAAAATCCTTCAAGGGCTAAGTGCCCTACATTCTTTAGAACCATTCTTGCAATCTTTGCATTTGTTCCAGCTACCTTTGAAACATCTCTTGTTGATTCTGAGGCAGATGAGGTTCTTGATTGGCCATGGGATCAATTTGGCCAAAATTCAATCTACGCCTCCTAGAATGATGTAATGGTCCTTCCAATCGGGGATTCAATGACCTCCTTCCAAGCATAAACTAGGAAGGGGTCGGAAGGACTGGGGATAACCCTGCAGCACAACAAAATAAGCCTATCCTTAAGTTGGATAGCCTAAGGATCCACAGACTCTCAGAATCCATCTTAAGATTATAGACAATTTACTCTACTTGTATCTAGTCAACCCAACTAGTTAGAAAGAGGGACTGGGGAGAAGGTTCTTCCTTCAGCTTGCCCCTCTAGTTCCTAGTGTACCCCCAGCCGCGATCGTTTGATTCTACTCTCATAGCTAGACATTAAATTGACTAGTACAAGCAGGTTAATCATGAACAATCTCAATCTGGGCCCTAAAGAGCGAATCGATCCTTAAAGTCAACGTCTAATCAATTTTAACTTAGGCTTAGGATTGTAGTGCTTATGGAATGTGATGGGCCCTTAAAATGGGTTGTGCCCTTAATGATTTGACTGAATATGTGTGAGTGCGTGCACAACCAGGGTTTTCAAGTAAGATTATTTGGATGAGTGGATTTTAAGGTTCAAATCTTGCTTAAGTAGCTTTTAGGGTTTAAAATTAGGTAAATTCAATTAAGTTTAGGAGGCAAACCAGATTTTCAAAACACGAGTGAAGATATTTTCCATTTGAAATCAAAAGGGAAGTGGAGAGCTTGGTATTGGCCTAACTTGTAAACCCTAAGGGGAAGCTACTTGATGAGTTGATTTTAAATGAAGTGGTGCAGCCTAAACGACTCAAACAATTGGCCTTAATGCACCACTGAGTTAGGCACACAATTGGATACCTATTATGATTTCTACTCGATTATATGTTTGGGTGTGTGTACCAGTTCCACAGATTGGAATCCCAATTGAATAGATAAAAATCAAATTGGGTTATGTGCCTCAAATGTGGGTGGATGTAGTGTGTATGTTAATTTTGTCCCACAAGAAGTATCTTTTTGTTTGTTTGTTTTTTTTATGAGGGTGAGATGAGTGGGGGTGGAAATCAAAGCATTCAAATTAATCCTAGGGTTTATGCGAACACCTAGGTTAATTAGGGTTTGAATTAGGGTTGTGGAATGAAATTTATGGAGGAGGGAAGAATGGGGAGCACTTACAGTTGTCTTCAGTTGCACTTTACTCTTTTCTACCGCTTGAAGATTCCCTATTGAGGTACCAGCAAAGTAATAGAAGAGAAATAAAAGCAAGCTAGAAAATAATTAAGTGCGTGAAATGCGGAAAGAAAATTGAGATTCGTTGACTCTTTAGCAACGGTGCCAAAATGTTGGATCGAAAATTTGTTGCAAAAAGGTTGAGTTTTGAAAACCCGTCGTTGTAATGTAATTTGCAAAGAAATCCATCAATAAGTAAATTTTACCAAAACACAAAAAGAATTCCGAGTCAACAGGGAGGCTATGTCGATTTGAAATCCACAATTATATTTTTTTTGTCATTTTTGTTTAGAAAGCGAGATAATTACAATGAATTTGATGAGAGAGAGAGAAAGAGAGAAGGAGAAAGAACAAACACTTTATAATATGAATGATGTTTTACAACTAGAAAGTGGGAAATATTACAGCTAGAAAGCGAAAAATATTATAACTAGAAAGCAGTAAAATCTACTCTAGAAAGCAGTAAAGAGAAAGGAGGTGAGAAGTTATCCTCCTCCATGGCTGCTTGGAGGACGAGCCGGACAGGGCAACGCCTAGAAGATGGTGGGCAAAGATGGAAGATAGAGAACAAAGTTGGAAGAACTAGGGGCGAGGTAGGGCGTCGTCGTTGTGGGATCCACTTCCAGAATGGGGGCAAGAAAAACTTTGATTTTAACTCTAAAAGAGCATCCCGGGTTTAGGATAAGGTTCTTTAGAGCTTTGGAGAGGGAGAGAGGTGAAGGAAGGGATGATTGAAATGTGGGGGGCGTAGGCCTTTTTATAGGTGTAGAGGTTGGGGGAAAAAAGGTCATTTCAAGTTAAAACATTAAATGGGGGATCTTTAGTGACGGATATAAATGTCACTAAAGACCCCATGTCACTGAACATGCATGCACGCCCGCGGCTCCTCTCCTCACGCTTCGATGCCTTCCTACAAGAAGATGATCTCAGCTGTTCGATCATGAGATCAAATGGCTGAGAGACGCTCGTGCCCGCACTTCTTCAGCTCCTTCACCCACCCGTGTGTGATAGCACATTGGATCATGCATCATCGCACGCATGCACGATCCTCGTCCATCCCTTGCACCACATTGCTCGTCTCTCGCCCACACAATCGCCATCTGATGACTGAATTGAGCTGGTTCGCACCCGCACCTTGATTTGAGGAGAGGTGGGGCTTGAACCAACACCTCCCTCTTCTTCGTAGTGGTCTTCACCAATGCGCTACACGTGTTTGAGACGCGTTTATGAATTTAGACATGAGCTCTCTCAGTTGAGGAGAGAGAGGACAGTGGTGGGTCCTTGGGCAAGTTG
Source organism: Thalassia testudinum (assembly GCA_037157565.1). NCBI lineage: Eukaryota > Viridiplantae > Streptophyta > Magnoliopsida > Alismatales > Hydrocharitaceae > Thalassia > Thalassia testudinum. Next base: position 179,909,286 of record JAZHRO010000024.1, on the reverse strand, counting down.
GGTGGTTGGGATGGTGTCACGTAGCGCCATCTTGGCCGTCCATCTTCTTTGTCTTGTAGATGGTGCCACAGATGTTGGATTTGATCGATTTTTGTGTCGTTGGGCTACGATCGTCGATCCAAACCCATCCTTGTGGTCAGATTTTTCATCTGAAGTATGGATTTACACCATCTTGGCCCTTAATCTCTGATCTTCCTCGGATTATATCTGATGCTACAGAAGTCTGATCAGGGCGATCTTGGAGTCGTTGAACTTTGATCATCGCCCTGATCAGATCCATATGGTTAGATCTTCAATCTAAGGCCCCGATTAAATGTCACCTTGTCCCTGGCCACCAAGAAGAAGAAATTGCTATACAATTTGTACAGTTTGACCTAAATTCATGATGATGCATGTTATGCAATATTTACAATGCATGATGCTTATATGATACTAAGAACATGCATTAATAGACAATTTTGGCTATTCAGATGTATGCACATCATGATCGCAGGTGAGCAGTGGGGCTTAGGCGGGTGAGTGGATGTGCAGGTAATGGGGACCTAACCCCCGTGTTCTTGGGCAAAGAATGGGGGTCGCAAAGAGTTCTGTGACCCATGATATGGGACTATGTAGTCCCTTCTCTGACGCAACGTAGTAGCGGTTATTAAAGGCATTGATTAGAGCAGTAGGTGTGCATGCAAGCTCCAAATGAAAGCCTGGAGTGAAACCTGAATGCAATCTGCAAGTCCTGAGGATGAGACCTAGAGCAGATGAGGTCGGAGGACTAAGGGCATGGTCGAAGAAGACAATGTGGCAGTGGAGCTTCGGTGGACTACTTGAAAACATGAGAATGGCCTTACAGCCACGTCAAATATGCTCAGGAGCTTCATGCGAATGTGGTGAAGGTGATGGTGGCGGTGGCATGAGGTGAGAGTGCGTGTGTGAGTGTGGCAAAGGCTGAGAATGAGTGGGAGAGTGGTTGTGCTCGGTGGAGGACTAGCATGAGCAATCCCCTCAATTTCTTGAGGGGTTTTGCTCGTGTGGACTCAACAAAAGTGTGGGAGTTAATGGCAGTTGATTTGGTGTCATGAGGCATGCTGTGGAGGTCGCCCGAGGTATGTTGGCAAGTTGGAAGATGACGGTGGAGCAGGCGTGACGGTGGTCGAAGAGAAGGTTTGGAAGTGCTGGGATGATCAGTAGATGAAGGAGAGTCATTGAGAGTAGCTAGAAGACGAGGAGGTTGCAGAGAAGGCATCGGCCGTGATGAGTCGATGTCGGAGAAGGTAAATGCTCTGAGAGGGAGAACGATGACGAGGAGGAGGTCTAAGAAGCTCCTCGTAGGTATGGCGAGGTGTGAAATGTGACAGGGGAAGAAGAACCAACCGCCTATTGTATGTGGTGGCTGGTGAATAAGTCAAAGGAAGGTGGTCGCTGGAGCGAAGTTTGGAGCAGGTTAGAGAGGGAGAAAAGAAGAGATTTTTGGCCTAAAAACTTGCTAAGGAGGTAAGGTAGGTGAGGAGGCCTTATATAGGCCATCGAGCGAGCTTCCATGCTTGGAAACAAGCTTGAAAGTTCAAGAAATCAAGGATTAGAATTTGTGGTTTCAAGGAGTTTGCACAAGCTCCACGAGGTGATTTGGAGTTCAAATTGAGGCCTAGATCGTTAAGGATTCCCTCATGACCATCCCTTCCAAATTTGGAAGGGATTGGTCAATCAAACAAGGAAAAATCAGAGATTGAAGCTCGGATCTAATGGGTTCACACCTGCCATGGCGATAGAGACCCGAATACGAAGAATACAATGAAGTTAGCGGGGTCTTTGTAAGGATTTTAGAAAGTTAGGGGTGTATGTGAGAAAGAAAGAGTCTGAATGGACCAAAATGCAAACTAGGTTGAAATGATCTCTAATTGAGCCTAAATTTTGGTACAAACCTAATTTGGACCCAATAAATCTGATGGTGAAGTAGGATTTTGGTTTTGACCAACTTTGACTGGATAATTTATGTAGAAACCCAAATTAGGGCAACTTTCTATTTGAGACTCTATTTTAGGTCAAAATGGGTTCAGATGGTCAAATTAAAGGTACCAAAACATATAGAATATTTTTATATGATTTTTAGAAGGTTTAGGTGAATTTTATCATAACCAGAACCTTATCTAATTAAGTAGGTCTGAAATTAGGGTTTCGGATGTCCATTAATTCTTGAAATGCATGAAAACCCGTTTCTATTTGGATGGACCCTCTTATTAGACATTAATGACCATTTGACCTTTAATTATCGCCTAGAATTCCCTGTGGTTATACTGTACTTATGAAATGCAGTTAAAATTGCAGAAATAACCTTGGTTTCTTATCTTCTTCTCAAAACAGAACATTATGCATATATGAACCTCTGATGGATACATAGGAGCATGTATCTTTTATTCCAGGATAAAATGGGTAGTTAGGGCTTATGATGGTGTTTCCATCACTGCTCCTCCATCCTTAAAGATGACCTTAATGGCACAACCTTCTATATAGATTGGAATTCAACCGCATGAAGCTTCTCCTACTTTGCTAACATTGCAAGCTCATATTGTTGGATAAATTGCTTTAATGTCATTTTTGAATTAACATAACCATCAAGAAATGCATTCATACTCTCACTCCTTTGTGTTGTCTTCATACCTGCCCAAAACATATCTTGAAATATGCCAGAACCCACATGTCTTGTATGTCGTACATATGACACATCCAACTGTTCTCTTTAAGCGACCTTCTCTAAACCAAGTCCACCCACCATGCCTTGAACTCCTTTATAGTTCTAGAACTATAGACAACATGCTTCAACTCCTCTCAGGTACTTGTCTCACTACCAAATCACTGCGACAACTTCATCATTATATTGCCAAAGACATAGGCGATGGTGAAACCTAGGGAACACATTAGCAATCGCCCTCATAATCGCTTGGGATTGGTCGGTAATAATTCCCAATGGCATGACACCATTCATACAACTAAGCCAAGTCCTGAAAAGCCATGTCAATTTCTCCATTGTCTCCTCACATAACAATGCATTGGCAAATAACATAGACTGTCCGTGATTATTCACACCAAGAAAAGGTGCAAACGGCATCTCATATCTATTTGTCAAGTATATGGTATCGAATGACACAACCTCACCAAAGAACTTGTAACAAACTCTACATGTGCTATCGGCCCAAAAAATGTTCCTTATATACCCTCCATTATCAAGGTCTAGCATATAAAAGAAGTTGAAGTTTAAACTCTACATTCGACAAAAGTACTTCCACAATGCCTCAGCATCACCTTCCCTAAAATGAAGTTACCGTAACTTGCTTAGGTCATTTCGAGCATCCTCATGTGTAAAAGGAACCTTATCAAACACACCATGCTCAGAAACAAACAACAACATAGTCCTTGACAAAACAATCCCACATCAAGCATAAACATCAATCCTCCATTTCTTCATCGAACTCATGTCCTTCTTACTTTGTAAAAACTGACACAAAGATGGTTCAAGAAGATCATGATTATGATATAGGTCCAACCCATTTATCACATAATAGGAGTGGTTATACAACTTCACCATCACTATTCATCCACAATTCGTCTTGCTAGTCAATCTTCTCAAGTAGAACACATCTTGCGGCTGTCTAGCTAGGTGCACTACTAGATCACGAACAAGCTAGTCTTGCCCTCACTAGCAATGATCTATCCACTATATCATACTTCAACCACTTCACATAAAACTCAAAACCTGATTTGTGTACATAATTCTTGTAATGAGGATTGTTGAATCGAAATTTCTGTCGTTGGTTTCAGGATAGAATCGCATCTTAGTATAGCTTTGAAAATCGAATCAACACTTAAATTTATAATTGCTCGAAAAGTGTCTAAGTTCCGAGGTTGTTTGTAGGGAGGAAATTGGGAAATCAATCACTAGTCAAGTATGATAAATAATGAGCACAATAATCAATTGCAAGTAATGATATGCAATGAATCGATCAACTAAAAATATATTCAGTTAGCATAAAAGATGTATCTTAAGAGTCAATGACAAAAATATAATAAAGAGCCCCAAAAAGTGGTGGTTGAAACCACCGATTACCCTCAACAGCTAGACTTAATTCCCAATTCAAATCTCAGCCAACAGTAGCCAAATCCTTCAAACAATGCCACAATCAGACATCCTGAGAAGGCCTCAGACATCTTAAGTGTCAAGCCCCAACAATCTCTGAAATTACTTAAGTGTAGGCATGAATCCTAAGGTAGCATAGTGAACCAACTTCTCCTGACCTGTCCTAAGGTTGAGGATAAGGTTTGGGTGAAGAACCCAAATTACCCTGAATTGGTTCTCAACAGGTTATTAGGTCTCAAATTTTAGGGTTCAAGTGGATTTAGAGTCTTTGTTTTAGGGTTCTCTTGATGAGATCAATTCAAACAAGGGCTCGGGTAGCACACAAATGCAGGAAAATCAATTTCCTTAATTGCAGGCAAGTGTGTACTAACAATTCAAAACCCTATTGTGGAAACCCTAGATTGGCTCTATTTCCAATTCCAATTTGAATCTAAATATGACACTTTGGACTCAAACAAGAAAGTGAGTAGTCCAAGATGTTGAGAAATTTTAGTGTAAATCCCTAATAGGTAGAGGCAGTAAGGATGGGAAATCTCTAATCAAATCGCATCAACTTCAATCTGATTTCAATCAATCTTGAAAAGCAGGAAACTATTTGCCTTTAAATGATAATTATTAGGAAACCAAGGCAAGTGAATCCTAGTTGATTTATTTCCTTTTTATCTTCCCAAGTTTAGGAGATATTAGGGAAGAAAAAGTTTACCTGCCCCTTATGTGGCTGATTGCATGGATGATCTCTTCGTGATTCAGCTAGCAACAACAAAACAAAATAGATAGGGCAAGTTAGAAATCAACTCAATAATGATATGACTAGTGGTGAATTATGCATTGCTCCCAGGCAACGATGCCAAAATGTTGAATCGAAATTTCCATCGTTGGTTTTTGAAGAGAATCGTGTCTTCGTATAGCGACGAAAATTGAATAGACATTTAAATTTATAATTGCTAGAAAAACATGCAAGTTCTGAGGTCGTTTGTAGGGAGCAAATTTGGAATTCAATCACTAGTCAAGTATGATAAATAATGAGCATAATAATCAATTGTAAGTAATGATATGCAATGAATCAATCAACTAAAAATATATTTAGCTAGCATAAAAAATGTATCTTAAGAGTCAATGACAAAAATATAATAAAGAGCCCCAAAAAGTGGTGGTTGAAACCACCAATTACCCTTAATAGTTAGGCTCAATTCCTAATTCAAATCTCAGCTAATAGTATCCAAATCCTTCAAACAAAGCCATAATCAGACATCCTGAGAAGGCCTCGATGCCTTAAGTGCCAAGCCCCAATAGCCTTTGAAATTGCCTAAGTGTAGGCATGAATCCCGAGGTAGCACAGTGCAAAACCCTCCTCCTTTCCTCATAATTTCCTTCCTCTTTCTCTCTCTTTGGAATCGGGTCAGGGGGTAGTTAGGTAATCCGATCCAGGGTCCAGGCCTGTGTGCATAGGGCACGGGTGAGGAGTGCATGGGCAGGTGAGAGGGACCTCACTTTATTTGTCTTGAGGCAAATGGCTCATACACCAAAAGTGTTATAAACCAAAATTTGGTTTGTCTTTCTACGATGTGGCACCAGAGGTGCTGCTTTCTTCTTCGCACAACTGCGAATGAGGGTGTTCCAATTGCTGCTACTGCTAGGCTTTATTCTTCAATTGGCGCTGCAAGTGGCTTCGTGCAGTGAGTCCGCAGCTGTTGGAGCTCGTAGCATGGTCGTTGGTCGTCGAACGGTGGCCGGCAGCAGCGGTGGATTTGTTGACGATGGCGAAGACCTAAAACAAGTAGCATAGGCTTAACGCCCCAACTAAAAGGTTCATGACGATCAATGGAGCATGGCTAGTGTGATGGTAGTGTTGTGAGGGTGCTTGGTGCATGATGGTGGTCGAACAAAAGCCTATTTGCAAGTGCAGGGTGGGTTAGTTAGGTGGGAGTGTGGAGTGGATGGAAGCCCAAATAAGTAGACAGCTTTTGGTTGGTGAAGGGAAAGGAACATTTTGGTGGTGGTGTTTAGCGGTTGATGTGATGTGGCATTGGCGAGGACTCGTTGGAGTCGCGGCCGGAGATGGAGAAGGTGAAGGGGGGAGAAGGTGATTTTGCAGTTGAATCTAGGTTCTAAGGTTTGAATCCTAAGATAGAGAGTAAGAAGAGAGAAGAGGGCCTAGTCTATGGGTCAAAAGGGGGAGGATCCATGTTGGCGTGGCTTGCCGGACACGGAGGGGATGAAGTCCTCTGGTGGGGTAGACAACGAGGAAGAGAGAGGGAGAAAGCTTCCATTGTGGCTGGCGAGGAGTGGACGAAGTTGAGGAGGCGTTTGGCACTCCCAATTTGATAGTTGAGGTCGGAGGTGGCCAGAGAAGGAATAGAAGAAGTGATTTTGGCTTGAACCTGACTAATTCTGACCGCCGAACATCATGAAGCTTATATAGAGCTCAATTAGGGTCTCAAATTGGAAGATTTAGTGCATAGGATTCATATTTGGAAGAAAGGGAAACCCACATTTTCTTTGAGTTCGCTGGTGCTTCTTACACCAAATTAGGGTCCAAGATCTTGTTTGATTGATTCTCCATAGTATGAACACCAATCGCTGCAAAGTTAGAGGGATTTGGTATTGATTTGAGAGAGATTTCTCCGGTCAAACATGTGGTTTGTTGGGTTGACTTGCTGGATTAGGAGTTGCAGGAAGTAGGGACTAAATTACGAAGAAGACGACAAAGTTAGGGGCCTTTTGGTAATAAACTTGAAACCTAAGGGTCTAGATGTGAGAAATAGAGTTTTTTTGGGCTAAAATGCAAACTAGGTCAAGATGGACTCTGATTGGGCCCAAATTTTGGTATTAACCTAATTTAGACTCAAGAAATCTAATGGTGAACTTGGATTTGGGTTTTGAACTCGTTTGACTAGGTAATTTACATAGAAGCCCAAAATAGAACAAATTCCCTTCTGAATCTCTATTCTTGGTCATATGGACTCAGACGGTAAAAGTGAAGGTAATAGACCTCTTAAAATATTTTTCAATGATTTTTAGGAAGCTTAGATTGAATTTATTGCTACCAGAACCCTTTTAATTTAAGTGCAACTGATAATTAGGATTTTCAATGATATTTTAATCCCTGAAATGTGTGAAACCTTGATTCAGTTAGTGTAAGCCCACTTCTTGGTCTTTTAAGTTCATTTGACCTCGAATTAACCCCTGATCAACCCCTTGGTTAACTTGCATTTGTGGTTGGATGTTAAAATGGCAGAATTAACCCTATTTTCTTATCTTCTTAGCTCGGTTTAGTACAGAATTACGATCCTTAGAAGATTATTTAAGAGCATTTATCATTTGATTCCAAATAAATTAAGTTAGTTATAACGAATGATGGCATTACCATCATACCCCCATGCCTAACTTTTGCTAGTCCTTAGCAAAATCTTATGGAAAGAACTAGATCTCTATATCATGTTTTTGTTTTACAAATGCCTGTTTGTGCCACTCTATAGAAATTAGATCAGAATACCAACAATAGGCCTAAAGGTACTCAAGTACCAGTCAAGATCCAAACCTAACTAGCCTCAGCCTTTGGTCTACCACGAAGGTTTCTAAGACCCGCAAAAACTGCCCAGAGTTTCGTAGACCCCAGCGGTTAAAGCACCCGTTAGAGTACGTAGCAAGTCCATGTTCAGTTTGCCAGTGCATTTTCTATCAGAGAGATAGTGAGGGATATTTATCTTGAAAGTTTTCTCTCTTTTCCTTTTATATTCCCCTAAATCTAACATCGGATTGGACCTTAACACGGTCTGTATCAGATTCCTTGTCCCCACCATCAATCATCAAAAGGTCCCTGGATTTCGATGCTTCAAGATAGCACTGCCCATGGTGACCCCCAGAACTCCTGGCTTTTGACACTTTGTGATAGTGTCACCCATGGCATTCTATAGCTAAATTCAGGTCTTGGCAATCAACATTTCAAGATAATTTTGCCCATGGCTCCTGAACTAGTACAAGGTGCTTACGAGCCCCTGGTAGGATATTTAGATATCCTAGGAGAAAGCACCGATGAGACGATATGTTATTACGCATCTTCAAGAGGAGTATTTTTCATTCTAGCTCTCCTCGCCGGGAACTCGTATAATCAACTTGTGTCTTCGAGCCGCTCCTAAGCTAGATCTTCGAGAAAACATTTTCAGAACAGAACACTTTTGTCATTATACTTCATTAAGTGCACTGAACCAGATTGGTGTGTGATTTTTGGGTGCTTAGGTTACCAAGTCCCACAAACTAAAGGGTAGGCAATGGGGCTGAATACTCCCTAAGCCTTGGACTTAATACATCAGCCTTGCACTTTCCTTAACCTCTTGAGGATTAATCCGAATTTTAACAAATACGTGAGTGCTTAAGCCCTAAAATAGGCCTAAGAGACCTAAGGTCGGTACTCTTACTTATCTCCTTGTCTCTAGCACTTCAGGACTTAATCCTCATTTTGATTTGGTCTAGCACTTAAGTAGATTCCATAATCAATTGCTAGGACTATCAATTATTTCTGGCTTTGCTCCTTTGACATTCTTTATATTTTCTCCTCGTTTCCCTTCACAAGAAAGATTTTTCATTCAGTTTGCAAAATTTTCCTCCCCTTTCTCCATTTTTTATTATTTTATTTTTTATGTGAGAACCCCTCAAAGAAGTGAAATTTTCATTTATTTTGCACTTTAATACCTCCCATGCCTAAGTTTTGCAATGTCCTCATTGTAAACCAGGTGGGTTCGAATCTAGCCTAGTTCATAGTTTAGAACATGTCAAAGGGTGGGTGAATGGGTTGAGATGACTGTTGTGGATGATTTTAAGCTCTGATACGAATATCAAAGGTGGAGTTGGTTGTTCTAAAGTTTGAAACCTAAAGTGCAATAGGAATGCAGCTAAAAGATGAATAAGAAGGGTCTCGCTTTTTTTAGAATGACGAGTTGCCTCCTGTTAAGTACTAAATTCGATGCCTTCAGCCGAGTAGAAGGTGGTCAAGTAGAAAGGGTGGTCAGATTGGGAGAATTTTGTAGAACAAGCACCTTGATGAGTAGTCAAGTTGGTCCAATCAGGTGCTTGTTCAAATTGATTGTTGATGATGCAAACCAAACCCAATCAGTCTAGTGGGTTGAGGAATGTGAATCAATAGGTGTGGAGCCCACTAGGTACTTTGTGGCTTAAATAGATGTGGAAATGTGAATCAAGGGTTTGGCTATATCATCTCAGCCATATCAAAGTAGGAGTCCTCCAAAGATAATGGATCGGTGACGAATGTAGGAACCCTACTAGTGGGATCGGAAGGGGACAACAAGTAACTGTCGATCTGATCAGTGTCCCATTTGATGTCGAATCGCGGTGGTGAATCAGGTGTAACTGGATCAGAAAGAGGTAAGTTAGAATAGAAATTGATTCTGATGGCGAGTTGGGGTTGGTTTCTAAAAGACTCTAGCTCGAGAGTAGGAGGTAGGGCTACTTTGAGTTCCAAATCATTGTCCTTAGAATTAGAATCAAAGAATGGATCATGGATACTGAGGTTGTAAATCGACTCATAATCATCTAGAAACAATGATTCTCCAAAATCAAAGTGTGATTCAAAATCATCAGAGAATTTGCGAACATCAACTTTTGAACTTGATTCAAGATCGAGATTTCCACCACTGAACAAATCAAGATGCATGGAGTTATCAAGCTAACCCTGGTCTAGCCTAGCCTCAAATTCAAAGCTCACTGGGATATCCTTATTAGGTATTGGCTTGGGTTTAGGGCATCTAGGATAAATCCAATCAAATCCCAACTCTTCCAACTCCTTTGATTCTGTGTCGTAAATCGGTTTGACTTCCGATGAACAATTTGCTCTTCTAAGGAGTTTGGAGAGGTAAAATCATCAAATATTGGCCCAAGATAATAGTTCAAATCTAAACTCTTGTTCTCATCGCATTGGGCCTCATGATCAACCCAACTAGGCTCAGGTCTAGATCCTAGGTTAGGTGTAGGAATTGGGTCACTAGAATATGGACTTGATTCTATTGGGATGTTAGAATTACTCTCGAGGACTACCTTAACAGGATAAGGTGTGGGAGTTACATCCTCGAGAGATTTTGAGTCTAATTCATCACAGGTGTTTGGGAAATCTAGGCATGATGGACCTACTTCATAGCTTCCGATGGCCGGCTCTTAATCGGGAGCACTTGTAACTAGATCTATCCAACCCACATCTTGATCAGGTATTTCATTCTGCATCAAATCAAAATTCGATTCCATTTAGATTGGGGGCCCATAATAATCTCCATTTTCGTACTCGGGCTCTGGGAAATTATATTGATCCTCAAAATTGCTTTAAGATGCATCATTAGTTTCTGTGTGGTGATATGGCTATTTCTAATCAATGGCTTGTTGCAACATGTTTAGCATATTCATACATTTTTCAATGACATCCTGGTATATTTCCCAAAGTGGTGGATTTGTCAAACATTGTAGATACTCAATGTTATGTAATCTCCACAATTCATTGTACTATGATAAAAGAGCATCCCGAGTTGAACCACATATCATTTGTGTTAACATCATCACGGCGTGGTTCATAATGAGGGTTGTTATTTCTATTACATTAACCTAAACTCTACTAAAGGGATCTAAGGTTCTATCAAATTCTTCCTTATGCCTAAGAGTAGCCTCGATCATTTTCTCTTTTATGCTCAAACGGGATTCAAATTTATTGAACATTTTTCCTATGGTGTCAGGTTGCATCTCCAAATCAGGTGGTGGATTAGGATGAAGAATCAAATTCAGGTCTAGATTGACTTGATCAGATCAGATTTCACCCACAAGACCAACTCTAATGGATGCCTCTAGGTCAGACCTAGGGACCTCTTCCTATGTTTGTGCACTAAAGAATAGATGAGGGACTGGATGTGTATTAGGCCTAATCAAGGAACCCAAAAAATTTTGGATGACTAAGGCTGTTTGAGGTAAATGGACCTCTTGATAAAAAATCCACACTGAGAATTGCTTGGGCAGCCAAGAAGGGAGAGCCCCACAAAGACCCATACACGGTAGAGCATCCCCACAAGTTACAAGGTTTCCCCTACCCGACCTTCCTTGTCATTGTGGTTCCAAGTAGATCGGAATGTATGAATTGTGACCTAAGTTTACCAATTTTAGCCCTAATTGTGCATTAAATTTCACTTGATTTAGAAGTTATTTCAATTTGTGACCTAATTTGTAGGTTAATTGATTCATGAAGTGAACCAACTTCACCTAACCTGTCCTAAGTTTGAAGATGAGGTTTGGGTGAAGAACCAAAATCACCCTGAATTGGTTCTCAACAGGTTATTAGGTCCTAAATTTTAGGGTTCAAGTGGATTTAGAGCCTTGATTTTAGGGTTCTCTTGATGAGATTAGTTCAAACATGAACTTGGGTAGCACACAAATGTAGGAAAATCAATTTCCTTAATTCCAGGCAAGTGTGCATTAACACTTCAAAACCCTAATGTGGAAACCCTAGATTGGCTCTATTTCCAAGTCCAATTTTAATCTAAATATGGCATGTTAGACTCAAACAAGAAAGTGAGTAGTCCAAGATGTTGAGAAATTTTAGCGCAAATCCCTAATAGTTACAGGCAGTAAGGATGGGGAATCTCTAATCAAATCGCATCAACTTCAATTTAATTTCAATCAATCTTCAAAAGAAGGAAACTATTTGCCTTTAAATGATAATTACTAGGAATGCAAGGTAAGTGAATCCGAATTGATTTATTTCTTTTTTATCTTCCCAAAATTAGCAGATGATTAGGGAAGAAGAAAAATTTTACTTACCCCTTATGTGGCTGATTGCGTGGAAGATCTCTTCGTGCTTCACCTCGCAACAACAAAACAAAATAGATAGGGCAAGTTAGAAATAAACTCAATAATGATATGACTACTAGTGAATTATGTATTGCTCCTCGGTAATGGCGACAAAATGTTGAATCAAAATTTCTGTCGTTGGGTTTAGGAGAGAATCACATCTTAGTATAGCAACGAAAATCAAACAGACATTTAAATTTGTAATTGCTTGAAAAATATGAGTTCTGAGGTCGTTCGTAGGGAGAAAATTTAGAATTCATTCACTAGTCAAGTATGATAAATAATGAGCACAATAATCACTCGCAAGTAATGACATGCAATGAATCAATCAACTAAAAATATATTCAGTTAGCGTCAAAAATGTATCTTAAGAGTCAATGACAAAAATATAATAAAGAGCCCCAAAAAAGTGGTGGTTGAAGCCACCAATTACCCTTAATAGTTAGGCTCAATTTGCAATTCAAATGTTAGTCAACAGTAGCCAAATCCTTCAAACAAAGCCACAATCAGACATCCTGAGAAGGCCTCAGACGCCTTAAGTGTCAAGCCCAAACAACCTCTGAAATTGCTTAAGTGTAGGCATGAATCCTGAGGTAGCACAGTGCAAAACCCCCCTCCTTCCCTCAGAATTTCCCTCCTCTCTCTCTCTTCAGAACCAGGTCAGGGGGTAGTCAGGTAATCGAATCCAGGGTCTAAGCCCACGTGCGTAGGGCACAGGTGAGGAGTGCATGGGTAAGTGAGAGGGACCTCACCCCATGTGTCTTGAGGAAAATGGCAATTACACCAAAAATGTTATAAACCAAAATTTGGTTTGTCTTTCTACGATGTGGCACCAAAGGTGTTGCTTTCTTCTTTGCACAGTTGCGGATGAGGGTGTTCCAATTGCTACTATTGCTGAGCTTTATTCTTCAATTGGGGCTGCAGGTGGCTTCGTGGAGTGAGTCTGTAGCTGTTGAAGCTCGTAGCATGGTCGTTGGTTGTTGGACAGTGGCAGGCTACGGCGGTGGATTCGTCGACGGCGGCGAAGACCTAAAATAGGTAGCACGTGCTTAGTGCCCCAATTAGAAGGTCCATGATCACTAGAGCATGGCAAGTGCGATGGCAATGTTGTAAGGGTGCTTGGTGCATGGTGGTGGTCTGATGGAAGCGTATTTGCAAGTGTAGGGTGGGTTAGTTTGGTGGGAGTGTGGAGTGGATGAAAGCCGAAATAAGTAGAGGGATTTTGGTTGGTGAAGGGCGAGAAACATTTTGGTGGTGGTGTTTGGCGTTTGATGGGATGTGGCGTCAGCGTGGACTCATCGAAGTCGCGGCCAGAGACAGAGAAGATGAAGGGGGGAGAAGGTGATTTCACTGTCGAATCTAGGTTCTAAGGTTCGAGTCCTAGGCTAGAGAATAAGGAGGGAGAAGAGGGCCTAATCTATGGGTCGAAAGGGGGAGGGTTCGTGCCGGCTTGGCTTGCTAGACATGGAGGGGACGAAGTCCTCCGGTTGGGTAGACGGCAAGGAAGAGAGGGGGAGAAAGCTCTCGCTGTGATCGGTGAGGAGCGAACGAAGCTGGGGAGGAGTTTGGCACTCCAAATTTGACAGTTGGGAGGCCGTAGGAGGATAGAGGAGAAGGTCATCGGAGTCAAGGTTGGAGGCAGCCAGAGAAGGAATAAAAGTGATTTTGGCCTGAACCTGACTAATTCTGACTATCGAACATCATGGAGCTTATATAGAGTTCAATTTGGGTCTCAAATTGGAAGATTTAGTGCATATCATTTAGATTTGGAAGCAAGGAAAACCCATGTTTTCTTTGAGTTCGCTAGAGCTTCTCGCTTCAAATTAGGGTCCAAGATTCTGTTGAATTGATTCTCCATAGTATGAACACCAATCCCTCCAAATTTGGAGGGATTTGGTACTGATTTGAGAGAGATTTCTCCAATCAAACATGCAATTTGTTGGGTTGACTTGCTAAATTAGGAGTTGCAGGCAGTAGGGTCAGCTAAACATGTGTTTTGGGTTTTCACCTCGTTTGATTGGGTAATTTACGTAGAAGCCCAAAATAGAATAAATTCCCATCTAAATCTCTGTTCTTGGTCAAAATTGGTTTAGATGGTCAAAGTGAAGGTACCAAACATCTTTGAATATTTTTCAATGATTTTTAGGAGGTTTAGATTGAATTTATCTCAACCAGATCCTTTCTAATTTAAGTATAGTTGATAATTAAGATTTTTAATGATATTTTAATCCCTGAAATGCGTGAAATCCTGATTCAATCAGTGTGAGCCGACTTCTTGGTATTTTAAGTTCATTTGACCTTGAATTAACCCCTGATCAATCCTTTGGTTAATCTACATTTGTGGTTGGATGTTAAAATGGTAGAATTAACCTTGTTTTCTTGTCTTCTTTTCAGCTCAGTTCAGTACAGAATTATGTGAAGGTCCTGCAGATCTTACTTGGCCACAAAAACATGATCAAGAGTGATATCGATTGTAAAACAATATGGCACAATAAAAATAATCCCACAATATACACAAAGATTTATAGTGGAAACCCGTACAGGTAAAAATCATTACCTAAGCCTCCTAGCTTAGGATTTTCCAGACTAGGTAATGCTAGTCAATCCACTAATGTACCACTTGAATGAGGGTGGCACAATCTCTTACAAACCACTTCTCTTTTACCTACTAAGAGAAGTTACAACAACCTCTAGAATCTCTAGATAATGGATCCCAACAAATGAAATGAATAAAATAAAATGAATACAGAAATTAATCTTATGGAACCTCAAAGAATTGAAATATGCAAACTAAGTTATCTTTTTAGAAGCGTAGAGCGACGTGCTTTTGAAGAGCATAGAAGAATGAGCATGAAAGCAGGAGGAAGAATTGAAGTTGAAGCATTTTTTTTCTTTGAAATCTTTTTCAATGTGTGTTTTGAAATGAGGGGTGTGGAGCCCTATTTATAGGTGAAAATGGGGCCTTTTTGGAATGTTAGAAAAAAATCATTCAAACTAAATTGGTCGACCAATTTTCATTTTGATTGATCAATTTACTTAATTGGTCGATTAATTGCTGATCGATCAAATATTTAATTGGTCAATCAATTGCGGTAAAATCAGATTTGACTGCCAGGCTAATTTGGTCAATTAATATTCTTATTTTGATCGATCAATAGTATCTAGATGTTTATTTTACGATTTAAAAAGGTTTGTCTTTAATCCTGAGGCTCCTTACAGTTAAAGAATTACATTGACTAAAGATAACCTTTACTTTGATCCACGCTAAGGATAATTGACTTGATTTATGAGAGTGTGATCCTGAAAGATTAGTTCACAATAAAATATAATTTTGTTTCATCAAAATACAGGTCTCAACATTATGATCCTCAAATGGTCATTTAGGAGCATTTATCATTTGATTTCGACTAAATTAAGTTAGTTATGACGAATGATGGCGTTACCATCAAGAATACAACTGACCAAATGAAGGGAACTCCATGCCAAGCTCAATTGAACATTCATTACTTAAGCACACTTTCTCAACTCCACCATCTGACAACAATCCATCAACGACATTGATGAAGATAACTCTTGATAATAGTGTAGGCATTTCACAAACAAACTGATGAATGCATACTTTTATAAGGTAAAATGCCTATTTCTGCAAGTTCTTAGGTTTATAGATGAATCCAACATTATAAATATTGCATAATATACATCATCATGCATTTAGATTAATTTGTATAAATTATATATTAATTTTCTTATTTTATTGGCTAGGGGATAGGGTGACATCTTTCTGGGCTTTAGATTGAAGATTTGACCATATAGATGTGGTCAGGGTGATGATTGGAGTCTAACACTACCAAAATCACCCTGATTAGACATCTGTAGCATCTTTTACAAGTCACAGAAGATTGATGGCCAAGGTGCAAGGTGGTAAAAATCTGAACTTCAAATGAAGAACCCATCCGTAGCATCCCCTGTGAGCAATTGAAGATGAACGATCGTGATGGAGCCACGTGGTGCCATCACAGCTCTCTATGGATGGCTAGCCATGCCTACAGCTTTCCTTCTTCAGCCGAGCAGCCAATCTTGGTTGTTGGATTTGCATCCAATAGCTGAAAGCATTGCCTTCACATCCAAAGGGGATGTCCTCAGTCAATCTAGGTCGTTGGATCAAAATCCAATGGCCATGGAACGACCACGTTGCCCCATCACGTGGTTGAGTTTTGACACAAAGAGGGGCATAGAGTAGTGGTGGAGAGCCTTATATCTAAGGGAGGATGCAGGTTCAAGTCCCCGCTTGCTACCCCCAATCCTCAGCGCTTGCGACGTAAGCTATTGGGGTCTCTTAATTAGCATCAAGCAATCCATCTTCAGCCACGTGGTGTGATGAGCATCATCTGACCCACAGGTGTCCGATGACACCCCATCTCACACACAAGGGCACGATCTGAAGGCGGAGCACGTGCAAAATAATGGCCCTCAATCAACTATCCAACGGTTGTGGTTGCATGTAATCAATTTGAATGCTTATGAGATTTGAACGTTGGTGTGTGTGCAATCTAGGGTCGTTCAATCTCCATCAGATGGTGCACCTTCCTCCTCGCTCCAACAGCCACCTTTGCCTTCACCAATGGCTGCATGCGCACTAAAGGTCTAGCCATTAATTCCAAGGCCCTAAAATGACCTTTTTGTCCCCAATTCTACCTATAAAAGGGCCCCTACACCCCTCCTTCACCTTCATCCCTTCCTTCTCTTCTCACATCTCTTAAAAGCTAAGAACAAGTGTTCTAAAGCTCAATCTAATGCTCCCAAGCTACGGGTAGCTCCTCTAGAGTAAAAATAAATATTTTTTTCCACTTCTCATCTCATTCATGGAGCTCTCGCCAGCTATCTTCTCATCCCCATTCTAGAACTGGATCTGATGATGACAATGTCCTACCTCATCCCCAATTCATCCAGCTTCGTCGTCCTTCCTCCGTCTCCATTCCTCTTCCTCCAGTCGTTCAACTGGCTCATCCTTAAAGCAATCGTCGAGGAGGAGAGCTTCTCTTCCCTTATCTTTTTACTACTTTCTAGTGTAGATTTCAATTTCTCGCATTAGTTTTGTAGTAAATTATTTGTAATAAACATTTGTTTAGATATAGAAGTAATTTCTCTTTCGCTCTCTCTCTCTTTCTTTTTATTTTGCTGCAAGTAGAATAGAATTGAGTAGCTGTTATTCTGATATGATCTCATATATATCACATACAAAAAAAAACCAACGCTGATTTCCAGAAATCAAAAGTAGCCTCCCCGTGTTCGAGTCGGGACTCATTAGAGTTTTGGTAAAATTATCTGATAGTGAATTTTTCACTTTTCTCGCATGGAATATTCACTTATCTCAAACCAGCTTGCATATTAGAAATGATTGTAGGTAATTCACAAACCATTAGTGGTAACATCTGTAACTCTGTCCTCATAACTACCAATGAATGGTTCAAACTTCACATGATCACCACATTCAATATCCACCACCATATGAGAGGTGCAGCCACGATTACACAAAGCATCAATGCTAATTGAAATACTTGATTCACGCAAAGTATCTGTTCCGATTAGAACAGACTCTGGTAATGCTAGCACATCATTGACACTTACCTCTTCAAATCCTAAGTAGAAAACACAATAACACCATCTCGTAGGCAAATCTTTGATAAACACCAGTTTATCATTATTCTTAAGCTGAAATTCACATCTAGTTCCTAGGTTTTCTACACTACATTATGGCATTGGGCTACATTTAGCCATTGATAAACGCCAGTTTATCATCATTTTTATGCATTTAAACAAACATAGCTCTTAGGATTTTACTCCGCAAACGGGTTTTTGGGCTGCATTTAGGCATAAATTAGGTTAGGCATGCATTGCATTTTTTATTATCTCTTTAATACGTTTTTGTGAGTGTTAGGGATGTACAGATATATAGATCCTTAAAACCCTAGCACTCAAGAAGGCAAATGGTGAAGAAGAAACCCAGATTAGCTGGTACTCAGCTTGATCCAGCTCACCACAGCTGGACCGTAGCTCACTTGAACTAGGGTTAGCTCATCCCAGCTCCATTCAGCTAATCTCAGCTGAATGGCAGCTCAAGAGAGTTCATCTTAGCTCACCCTAGCTCAAGTCAGCTCAGATCCAGCTCAACTTAGCTGAGTCTAGCTCATCTCAGCTCCTACTAGTCCATAGGGAGCTCTAGCTAGCTCAACTAAGTTGACAGGAGTTCACCCCAGCTCAGATCCAGCTACATCCAGCTCCACTCAACTCCAGCCAGCTGAAGAAGAACTCATCCCAGCTGAGGAAGCTCAAGTCCAGCTCCTGGGGACTTAGCTTAGCTCAACTGAGTTGAGCTAAGCTACCTTAGCTGCCTCAAGCAGCTTGATTCTCCCCGGGAGCACCAAACCTAGCCCACCTCAGCTCATTATGGTAGAAGCTAGCTTACTTTAGCTTGGCTTAGCAGCTAGCAAAGAACTAGCAAGCTAAGCCAGCTAGAGTAGCTCCATGCCAGCCTCTTCAGCAGTAGCCAGCTCCAATTTCAGCTCCAGACTTCTCCTTAGCTCCTCCCTCCAAACCCTAGCTCCAACACCTCCTCCTCTACTCCCCCTTTAGCTAAGCTAGCTTAGCTTAGCTTAGCTTAACTTAGCTTAGCTAGCAACCAGCTCCTTGGCCATCCACCACCTTCAAATTCAACCCTAGCTAGCTCCACCAACTTAAGCCTACCTAAGCTAGCTACCCTACTCAAGTTGGCGCCACCTCCTAGCCAGCCCTTCACCCCATTATCACCACCAAAAGACACCAAAATTTGGTGCCAAAACTAACCCTAACCACCTCCCTTTTGGCGCCAACTTTCAGCCCCTTCATCCACCCTACACCTACCCACATAACCCATCCTAGCCAACCACATACCCCCCTTCTAGAACCCTAAGGTGGCGCCACCTAATGGCCTTCTAGAAGGCCCATTTTGGCGCCAATTCTAAAGGGCACCAAAGCCTTAACTACCCCTCTAGGTGTCCCTTAAGGTGGCGCCAATTGACCTTGGCCATTGGATCCCCAACCACCTCCATCTCTTCATCTTAGCCCTCCATTCCAAGAGTCACCTTAGCCCCCTTCCTATTCTATAAAAACCCACCACCTACCACCATTTGAGGGCATCCTCCATTAGTGTATTTTTCTACCTATACCACCTATACCTACGGCCAAGAAGGAGTAGAGAAGGAGATTAAAGGGGCACATCACCAGCCCTTTTGGTGCCTTCTTCTCCCCACTCTCTTCAACTTGGGCCACACAAAGGAGGAGGACTCTTCCACTTCAAGGAGGACGGCCAGGCGAAGGAGAAGGACCTAGGGTGGACGTCCACCCTTGGAGAGAAGCTTAGGGCACACCACCTTAGGGCTTGCCTTGGAGGACATCACCTTGGCGGAGCACAGCAAGGGAGGAGTTGGAGGACTCTTTTCAAGCTTGGGAGCTACCAAGATTGGAGCAAGAAGCCTTCTTCTTCACCATCTATCTAGAGGATTTGTGTTTGCTTTTCTTTATTTCAATTTTTCTAGTAGTAGAAGCATTCCTCTACTAGGCCTTTTTGTAAAACACTTTTTCATTAACCTAGTTGCCTTCTTTGCAATTTCTTATTTGCATTTCTAATTGCTTTGTTTTTAGCATTCTTCACTCCCTCTCCCTAATTATTCTAGGCCTCCACTTGCCTAGAGTGAGCTTAGGGAGAGGCTCTAC
The DNA here is from genome assembly GCA_037157565.1 of Thalassia testudinum. Classification (NCBI taxonomy): domain Eukaryota; kingdom Viridiplantae; phylum Streptophyta; class Magnoliopsida; order Alismatales; family Hydrocharitaceae; genus Thalassia; species Thalassia testudinum. The sequence goes on along the minus strand of JAZHRO010000024.1, from coordinate 179,889,572 downwards.
TTTCCACTTAGAAGTAGTATTTGAATTTGAAGTGTAAATCACTTTCCCGCCACCATTTCGCATGTTGTCTTAATTCAAAAATAAAAAAATATGATATATTGAAAAATACCAAAAAGAAAGTTGAGATTTGTATTCCAAGCAAGAGAATCAATTTTGCAAACATTTGGCCTCCTTGGACGACCCTAGATACTCCCCTATCTAGGAATATAAATTTAAGAGTTGATCGATTTTGCGCGTTACAATGACCTAATTAACAAATCGCGTAAAATCCGCTATCACTTTTCGGCGCCGTTGCCGGGGAGGCACGGGTTTGCATTAGTTAATTTTCTCTTGCTTGAAGTGGATCTCATCCCCTTCTCTTTCTTTCTTTTGTGTGCGCAGGAATTACAGCGGGAAGGCGGGAATCTGGAAGCGAGAGCTCAAAGATCCTTTTCTTCCCATGAAATTCAGGTTGGTTCCCCTTTCTTGTCACATTTAGGCTAAAAGACTACCAAAAAATATTAAACTTGGCTTTCAGGACCCTAAACACTTTAATTAAGTGGAGTGGTGCCCATGTAAAATCCATTGTTTGCTTGAATGCTTCTTTAACACCACTCCATTGCAAGTATTGGTGTTCTATTTTTCGGGTCCAGATTTCTATCCAGACTTGAAAAATCGATTCCTAATACCAAAAGCCTCCTAAAATCATAAAATTTCATACCGTGATTCCCAATTAAGTTAGGAACATCTGTTCCAAATTTCAGATCAATTAGATCTGTATTTAATTTTTAAAAATTTGTGGACTGCAGAGGGATCACACCCTCTAATCTTCCTATTTTACTACTGTCCACGAATTTTTAGAATTTGTATACTCATCCAATTTTTGTGAAATTTAGCTTTCTGGAATCCTTGTGAAATTTTATACATCATATAAAATCAAAAAAATTTTCTGAGGTCAGTGGTAATATTGAAAAGTCCAAAATACCCCTAGGTATCATTTCTGGACTTTAACACCATTACAATTAAAAATTCAAAATAATTATCAAACAAATTTATAAAATCTTAAAAAAATCTTTTTTGGAATCCTTATTTTATTTTATTTAAAGTAGTGGTGTTGTTTGACTTGTCTGGACCACTACTTAATTAAGAAAGCCTAAAATTAATTCATTGGTAATAATTTTCAGTCTTAGGGATAATTGGCTTAGGGTTTCTTTCTTTCTTTTTAGAGACTCACATTAAAGGAAATTAACCATCACCAATACAACTTGTCTTTCCTTTGATTGTGAAGTTTCAAACTTGTTTGAAAATTTAAAGAGAAAAATCCTAAAACACATTTAATTAAATCAAATCCTAAAAGACAAAAATACAAAAAAAAATTTTGTGATAACTTGATTTTCATTGGAGCCACTCTCCAATTCTTGCACACACACAAAAAAATCAAAATAATAGGGCAACAACCCAATAAACGCCCTCCACATTCCGTGTGCACTATAGCATCCTAGACCTAATTAAAATTTGTAGCAACTTGACCCCTAAGGCTTTATCAACTTAGGCTTGCTATTTAGGCCTTAAGTTTTCTTTAGTTAGTACCAATTCTGTCATCTATATCCGGTGTTTAGGCTGAGGGGCCATGTCAAGCGACCAGGCGCGGGTTTGTACAAGCACCTGGGGTTTTCCCTGAGAAACGTTTGGGCCCAAACCTCCCCTTAAGCAACTTGGCTAGATTTGTTGATAGAATGGGTATTCACTATTGACTACTTATTTCCTATATAGACCAAGTCTTAGGTTATTATTAGGGAGTCACATTTAAGTTAGGTCTACTTTTGTTTGTTTGAATTGCACACTTTCTCTCATCTCTTTCTCTTCTCCTCCCCTCCCATTCTTCCATTTTATGCACAGGCGACTGTCTCAAAATCCGCACTTGGAAGGACTATTTGATTTCGCCCACCGTGCAAAAAGATCACTTTTTCTGTCTTCTTCTCCTGAAAAAATGGAAACACAACAAAATAGGTCCACTGACCCTTCCACTTCCACCTCTAACCCCACCACTAACCCTAATTCTAACCCTTCCACCCAAAACCCACCCATCATTAACTTCCCACACTTGAAGCTCCCTAATCTTGAGTTGCCCCAAACACAACATCAAGACCCCCTACCTGATCTTTTAAAATTGATGGCCGAGCAGATTAATAAATTAAATTCCAATCAACAAGCATTGACTAGGAACATCCAAAACCTAGCCAACCTAAGGCCAAACCTACCACCCTGTCAGCAGCCTGTTGTTCCTCTAAAAGATTTTTATGATCCGTCTTATTATGAGGAACGACTAGGGTTGGTCATACCAGAGGGGGACTTTGAGATCAAGCCTGTTGTCTTGAACCTAATTAAACACTTTCGTGGCCTTCCTAGGGAAGACCCTTTCAGCCACCTTGAAGAGCTAACTCTTCTTGCACAGACAACCCGTTCCCGAAATGTGCAAGAAGACATATGGCTGATGCAGCTTTTTCCATTATCTCTTAAAGATAAGGCCGCTTATTGGTTCAGGACCATTGGCCGACCCATCACAACTTGGCCTCAACTCAGGAGCGCCTTCCTCAAGAAATTCTTTCCCATAGGTCATACCAATTCCTTGCGAAGATTTATTACGACCTTTCACCAAAAATCTGGTGAGACTTTCCATGATTCTTGGGAAAGATTTCAAGATCTTTTAAGAAGTTGCCCACACCACGAGATTCCTTTATGGCAGCTCGTGTAAATCTTCTATCATGGACTAGAAGATCAAATCTGACATTTTATCGACTCCTCATGTGGCGGCAACTTCTTAAATAAAGATGCTGAAAGTGCCTACGACTTGTTTGAAGAAATGAGTGAAAACTCATTTAATCAAGCTTCCATGAACACATTTTGCAGAACCCAAAACCCGCAGTTCGGTGTTCATGAAATAGGCACTCAATCTATCCCTGTCACCCAAGAGATCTTCAATTGATCGCTCAAAAACTCGATCAGATGCATATTAATCAAAAGAAAATTGAGGAAAGACTGGCCACATCAACTCAAGCTCCACACCCACATCTAACCCAACCTAACTTTCCACGAAGAGAAAATTTACACAATCTCAACACTACTCTTACTGATTATTCTGAGGTTGCCCATGATTCACTGGGGAATTACAACTATCCAGATCTTAACCCCACTCAAAATATTTCTGCCATCCAGGAGCCCTTTAAAAATTCTTCCAATTGGAAAAATTACCCGAACTACTCCTGGAATAATCAAGTTTCCTCCCAACCATATCATTTTAATGGGTATGGGCCGAATCCAAACTTCCATCCTGGGCCATCCCAACAAGACATCAATGCTCAGATGATGCGAACCCTGCAGGAAATGTAAACAAAAATGACGGAAGTACACACACCATCACAAATCTGAACAATCAGATTGGGGTTACTCCCATGCAAAGACCTGCAGGACATCTTCCGTCCCAACCCATGCCCAACCCTAATCACCAAGGGAACCATTATACAGGCGGAACTCCACACTATCCGAATCAGCCTCCTCCTAATCCACCACCTCAGCCGCCGCCCAGGTTTCCGCAATCACAGGCCCCCCCACCTCCTCCAAATAATAATCCAACTGCACATGCAGTTACTTTGAGGAGTGGGAAAACCACCACTGACCCCAGGCCTTCACACAAACCTAATGAAATACCTGTGCAAATTGACTCCCCACCTCCCCATCAGGAAGAAAAAGAAATACAAAAATCTCAAGACAAGATTCCTGTCCCTTTCCCACAAGCTCTCTACCCCACCACCAACAAAAAAAGAAATCTGAGCCCACTACAGAAGAACTCATGGAGTTATTTGGGCAAGTTCATATCAATATTCCTCTCCTAGATGCCATCAAATATATACCTGCCTATGCTAAATTTTTGAAGGAGATTTGTACTCCTAAAAGGTAGGCAAAAAATCTAGGACAGGTGCATCTTTCGGAGACAGTAAGCTCTGTCATACAGAGTAAGCTGCCTCCTAAGATGAAAGATCCTGGGGTGCCTTTAATTTATGTAATTATTGATGACACTACATTTAATCGCATCCTCCTTGATCTTGGTGCCTCAGTTAATATTATTCCCACGAGTTTATTCGAAGAATTTTAGATCGGTGAATTAAAACCCATCGAGGTTGCCCTGCAATTAGCCGACCGATCTACAATCAAACCTCGTGGGATTGTCGAGGATGTTTTGGTCAAGGTCCAGAATTGTGTCTTCCCTGCAGACTTTCTGGTTCTTGACATTGAGGTACCGGAATCATTACTGGACTCCCCAATAATCCTTGGACGCCCTTTTTTGGCCACTGCAAAGGCAAATATCAATTGTCACACAGGCAAAATGGATATCAACTGTGCAGGCCAAACTACCACTTTAGATATTTTCAAATCCTCCAGGAGATTTCATGATGATAACTTTTTTGAGGACTCAGATACAGAAATTTCCAATATGGTGGAGACAATGTTAATAGATACCCTTATCAACCACAATTTTTTTGAGGACTCTGATTCCGAATCAGTGGTCAGCGAAATCTGTGATCTGGAGACTTGTTTTGACCCCAAATTTATTCCTGATACACCCCCTAAGCACCCTAACCCACCCACTATTCACGCACCTAATTTTTCCACACTAACTTCACCCAATCCTCACCATTCCTTCCCCGACTCTTTTCTTGCGGACCTACCACCAACCCCGCCCGAGTTTGGCATCCAACCTAATTTAAAACCATGGCCAGACTCAGGCTACACTTATCATTTTCATCCAACTTTGATCCCAATATTGCTTCTAATCAATTTTCTAGGGATCTAGAAGAAGACACCTTTTTTATGGGCATCCAAGTGTCCAATTATTTACATGATTTTATGTCTTCCGTGCATACCTTCACTCCCGACTGAATGGCGTAAAAGATAGCACTGGATGGGAGGTAACCCATCATTTTTTCTTGCTTTCCCTTTTTCTTCTTTTTGCAGGTTTTGTTCATCCTAAACCCAACCGTTCTTCACTAAGGTGATCCCTTTTCCCTCTTAATGCATGAGGACATGGCATATCTTAAGCATGGGGGGGGTGTTTTTAAATTTTGACAATCGATTTAGGATGTTCAAAACCTAAAAACATGCAATTTTCTTTAATTTATTTCCTGCTTGCATACCCAAAAAAATAAAAATGTTGAAAACTTTTTGAGGAAAAATTTTGAAATTGGGACTAAGGTTGAAAATTTCACTTTTGGTACAATGGGATTTAATCTTTAACAAACTAAGGATGAGGATATGAATCTGATCATTATAATTCCAGGGTCTATTTTAGACTAGATCAGATATCCTTCTCTAAAATTCCACCTGAACTCATGATAGTTCAGGTGACTTGATCCTATTTTGTAATACGGAAAGTATTTGACTTAGTTTCTGATTTAAAAACTTCCATGTCTTGAGAAACTTCTTGTGTCAATTTTCACACACAAGCCAATACTTAAAAACAACTAAAAATTTGAAAAACTCCCTTGTTTTGACTTAGTAAAAGTCTGAAGCAGATCATTGGTTTGAGTTCCCACAGCCGAGAAGAAGGAAAATGCCTCCTTTGAGGATGCGATGTCAACATGTTACCGCCTCGGTACTGCTCCATATCTATATTTCATATCTTTAGACGAAGCATTAAAGTACATTTTAGCAGCTCAAGTGTCTTGGATGGTGCTCTATCTATAGTGTCGGAGCAAGAGCTTGAGTTTGCTTGGAGCGCCCCTTTACAACGCATCATGTTTTGGGGTTGTGAGCTCCTGGGTGGTGTCATGGACAGTGCTATCCCGAAGTACTGGCACCAAAGCCCCCTCGAGGAATGGTAATGGGAATGATGATCTCGACACATCTGTTGTAAGACTAAGCTAAAAATAAGCATGGGGGAGAAAAAAAAAACATCCTTATAAATGTTGGCTTTTCACAAGCACAGACACAAGCTTTTTTTAAAGGATTCTGTAAGTTGCGAATCAGATTCATGAGCCAGAAAAACCCTAAAATGAAAATTTTCAAGTCATCTGAATTAACAAGGGGTTAATTTGTGAATTTTTTGGAGGATATATTGATCCCGTTCTGTCTAATGGTTGGATCCAAAAACAAATCCCGATGTTTATCTATAACAAATCCCGTACCTCCTGTGTTTTAATCTACCAAGGTCCCTTAATCTCTTTTTCTCCTCAAAAGTCAAAAAAATTAGATTTCCCAAAAATTCCATTTTCCAAAAAAATTGAAGCTTTGCTAAGAGACTAGCAAAAGATAAGCATGGGGTGTGATAAACGCCAGTTTATCATCATTTTTATGCATTTAAACAAACATAGCTCTTAGGATTTTACTCCGCAAACGGGTTTTTGGGCTGCATTTAGGCATAAATTAGGTTAGGCATGCATTGCATTTTTTATTATCTTTTTAATACGTTTTTGTGAGTGTTAGGGATGTACAGATATATAGATCCTTAAAACCCTAGCACTCAAGAAGGCAAATGGTGAAGAAGAAGCCCAGATTAGCTGGTACTCAGCTTGATCCAGCTCACCACAGCTGGACCGTAGCTCACTTGAACTAGGGTTAGCTCATCCCAGCTCCATTCAGCTAATCTCAGCTGAATGGCAGCTCAAGAGAGTTCATCTTAGCTCACCCTAGCTCAAGTCAGCTCAGATCCAGCTCAACTTAGCTAAGTCTAGCTCATCTCAGCTCCTACTAGTCCATAGGGAGCTCTAGCTAGATCAGCTAAGTTGACAGGAGTTCACCCCAGCTCAGATCCAGCTACATCTAGCTCCACTCAACTCCAACCAGCTGAAGAAGAACTCATCCCAACTGAGGAAGCTCAAGTCCAGCTCCTGGGGACTTAGCTTAGGTCAACTCAGTTGAGCTAAGCTACCTTAGCTGCCTCAAGCAGCTTGATTCTCCCCGGGAGCACCAAACCTAGCTCACCTCAGCTCATTATGGTAGAAGCTAGCTTACTTTAGCTTGGCTTAGCAGCTAGCAAAGAACTAGCAAGCTAAGCCAGCTAGAGTAGCTCCATGCCAACCTCTTCAGCAGCAGCCAGCTCCAATTTTAGCTCCAGACTTCTCCTCCTCAGCTCCTCCCTCCAAACCCTAGCTCCAACACCTCCTCCTCTACTCCCCCTTTAGCTAAGCTAGCTTAGCTTAGCTTAGCTTAACTTAGCTTAGCTAGCAACTAGCTCCTTGGCCATCCACCACCTTCAAATTCAACCCTAGCTAGCTCCACCAACTTAAGCCTACCTAAGCTAGCTACCCTACTCAAGTTGGCACCACCTCCTAGCCACCCCTTCACCCCATTATCACCACCAAAATACACCAAAATTTAGTGCCAAAACTAACCCTAACCACCTCCCTTTTGGCGCCAACTTTCAGCCCCTTCATCCACCCTACACCTACCCACATAACCCATCCTAGCCATCCACATACCCCCTTCTAGAACCCTGTTCGTACGCTTTTGTGTGGGTTTTAAAGAGAATGTCACGTTGTAATATAGCTGACAAAACGTTCAAACAAATATAGAGAATTTTATTGCTTGAAAAACTAGAGTCTCTGAGGTCGAACACAGGGAGCAAACTCAGTACTTTTAAAACCAAAGAATACAACTTTTAAATGAAAATAATTGATTCAAAGAGAGAGAGTTATAAAAAGAATTGCTAAAAGAAAATAGAATTGGACGTCTAATTTCTTTATCAGACGTCTTAAAAGTAGTCTTCTTTCTCTCTTCTGCCTTCTTCTTCTTTGTTGGCTCTTCTTTTCTTCTGATCCACAGGTCTTTTTTCTTCCTTGAACTTCTTTCTCTTCTCTTCCCTTTCCTGCGAAGACTTCTTCTTCCTGCCTTTGTTTCCCTTCTGTCTTCTTCTTTCTTTTTGTCTTCTCTGCAGTCCTTCCTTCTCTCAGATCTCTGCCTTGCTCAGCTTCCTTTCTTCAGAGTTCCTTCTTCTTTTGCTCCTGCTCTTCTATTTCTTCAGTTCTTCTTTTTGCTTTCCTTTGCCTCTTCCTTCTCTTCTTTTCCCTTCTGCAACGGTTAAGTGTTTGCTTCTTCCTCTCTTCCTTCTTCCTTGCACACACCATAGCCAATGCAAAACCTACCCCCTTCCCTCTACCCAAATGTCTCTCTCTTTCTCTGCAATTCACTCAAGGATGCTCTCCCAGAGCCACACGGGTAATCGGGTCGGATTTCGCACCTGGGACCAGGTGCACCGGCAGGTGGGTGATGCGCGAGAAGTGCTCAGGATAGGGTCGGGTCAGATCCCGCCAGATCCGCGAGGTGACACCGCGGACGAGGCAGGCGTGGGTCAGGTGAGGGACCTCACCCTTGTGCATTTGGAGGCGATAAGCAGATAACACAAAAACACTTTAAACCATACCTGCGTGTTGCGTTTCGCCGATGTGGGACTATCTGGCCCACCCCAATTTCGCACGTGCCTGCAGAGCGTTCTTTGTGCAATTGCCAAGGCTGGGAGCTTCGCAGCGTCAATGCTGGCCCTGATCACTTTGCAACACCCGCGCGAGTCTGCTACGCCTGAAGCCTGGAGCTGCTTCGACCGTCAATGGCGGTAGGAGCGTTGATACCTGTCAAACACAAGCACGGCCTATTGGCCTAATCAGACCAGCTGGGCACCTTCACCGTGGCACGACGAAGATGGTGCACGGTGCTGCAGGCCGCAGGATGGCCTAGGCGTGCGTGCCTAGGTCAACCTGTGGCCGGAGGTGTGGGGTTGTTTGGGGGGCTACTGCGGAGGTGTGGAGTGGCAGTGGAGGGGCGGAAAGTGTTCCTTGTGGTGAGGGGAAGCTTACGAGATGGTTGGCGAGCCGTGTGGAGGGGCGGAGTGGTGGGAGCGGCTCACCGGAAGTTGGTCGGATGCGAGGAAGATGGAGGTGGTCAGGCAATGTCGAGGGGCAATTCAATGAAATAACAGGGGGAAAAGAGAGAGGGGAAGATGGAGAAGGTATCTGGAGTGATCTAGAAGGAAGGGAGGCAGCGGAGTGGACGGAGCGTAACTGCCGTCGTCGGGGAAGAACCCTGAGGGAGAGAGAGGCAACGAGGATGAGGTCAGGAGAACGCGCGCCTGGTACTGTGCGATGCGGGAGAAAGAGGCGAAGTTGTCTCTGCTGCTGGTATGGCAGCAGAGCGACGAGAAGGAGGGGAGGAGGTCGCCGGAGCTTGCGGGTTACTTGGCCGGAGATGGGAGAGAGGAAAACTTGGGGGAATCTCCGTCAAAACAAGGCTGAGGATCTACGGTCGGGTCTGGGGATCCTTTTAAAGGTGTTGGCCAAACCTTCTAGCGCGTGGAGATCGCGCAATCACCTCCGCCGGGTCGCCGGAGATGGAAAGAGGGTGGATACCCAAATCTCTCGTGCGTTCGCACGAGAGATTGGGTTCACACCAGAGATTGTGATTGGCTTTAGAAGGAAGGGAATTCCTCAGGGAATCTCCCTTCCATTTCTGGGAGGGAATCTCTAAGGAATCAGAGAGTAATCCCTCTCTAAACCTCGTCGGAGATCTGTTCTGCCCTAACAATGGCGGCAGGACCTGATTGCAAAGGTGGCGAGGAACTTAGGGGGCTCTCTGCAATGATTTTCAAAAGATAGGGACTAAGTTGTGATTTGGATGTATTAAATTGCAAAGTAGGTCAAGATGACCTCCACTTAGGTCCAAATTTTGGTATAAACCTAATTTGGACCTAAGGAATCCAATGGTGAAGTTGGATTTTAGGTTTGACCTTTTTTGACTGGACATTTTGTGTAAAAATCCAAATTAGGTTAATTGAAGAGCTAGGCCCCTAATCTAGGTCAAACTAGGTTCCAAAGGCCACATTAAGTGTTCTAAACCCTAAGGAGTATTTTTCCATGATTTTTAGAGGGTTTACTTGATTTTTATCCTGACCGAAACCTTGTTAATTTTAGTAGGTCTGTTTTAGGGTTACCAAATGTCATTTAATTCCTAGATTGCACATAAACCCATTTCTGATTGACTCAACCCACTTTTTACCTCATTTAGACCATTTGACCTATGTTTTGCTTCTGAGAAATCCCGTTTATGTACTGCAATGGTAAAATTGCAGTTTTACCCTTTAATTCATGTTTTCTTCTCAGAGCACTTATTCTTTTATTTAGGCCTTCTTCTAGGTTATGTAGGAGCTTTTATCTTCTTTATTGGGTCAAAATGAGATAGTTATGGCTCATGATGAGGCTCTCATCAAACCCTAAGGTGGCGCCACCTAATGGCCTTCTAGAAGGCCCATTTTGGCGCCAATTCTAAAGGGCACCAAAGCCTTAACTACCCCTCTAGGTGTCCCTTAAGGTGGCGCCAATTGACCTTGGTCATTGGATCCCCAACCACCTCCATCTCTTCATCTTAGCCCTCCATTCCAAGAGTCACCTTAGCCCCCTTCCTATTCTATAAAAACCCACCACCTACCACCATTTGAGGGCATCCTCCATTAGTGTATTTTGCTACCTATACCACCTATACCTACGGCCAAGAAGAAGGAGTAGAGAAGGAGATTAAAGGGGCACATCACCAGCCCTTTTGGTGCTTTCTTCTCCCCACTCTCTTCAACTTGGGCCACGCCAAGGAGGAGGACTCTTCTACTTCAAGGAGGACGGCTAGGCGAAGGAGAAGGACCTAGGGTGGATGTCCACCCTTGGAGAGAAGCTTAGGGCACGCCCCCTTAGGGCTTGCCTTGGAGGACATCACCTTGGCGGAGCACAGCAAGGAAGGAGTTGGAGGACTCTTTTCAAGCTTGGGAGCTACCAAGATTGGAGCAAGAAGCCTTCTTCTTCACCATCTATCTAGAGGATTTGTGTTTGCTTTTCTTTATTTTAATTTTTCTAGTAGTAGAAGCATTCCTCTACTAGGCCTTTTTGTAAAGCACTTTTTCATTAACCTAGTTGCCTTCTTTGCAATTTCTTATTTGCATTTCTAATTGCTTTGTTTTCAGCATTCTTCACTCCCTCTTCCTAATTATTCTAGGCCTCCACTTGCCTAGAGTGAGCTTAGGGAGAGGCGCTACTTGCCACTTAGAAGTAGTATTTGAATTTGAAGTGTAATTCACTTTCCCGCCACCATTTCGCATGTTGTCTTAATTCAAAAAAAAAAAACATGATATATTGAAAAATACCAAAAAGAAAGTTGAGATTTGTATTCCAAGCAAGAGAATCAATTTTGCAAACATTTGGCCTCCTTGGACGACCCTAGATACTCCCCTATCTAGGAATATAAATTTAAGAGTTGATCGGTTTTGCACGTTACAACGACCTAATTAACAAATCGCGTAAAATCCGCTATCAGCCATTCACTTGTATTTTAGGTTTAGGCATGTATTAGCATATTTCTTATCATTTCATGTGCTTATTTGATTCATTTGATTGCCAGGGATAAGAATACAATAGAAATCATCTAAACTCTAGCAATGTGAAGGGCACAAGCACCAGAGAAGAAGACAAAAGCTCATTCTAGCTAGATCCTAGATCAATCCAGCTCACTTAGCTGGATTCTAGCTCAACCCCACTCATCTTAGCTAGATCCAGCTCATTTTAGCTCCACATAGCTCATGGCAACTCAATTCTACTTAGCTTAGCTACTAGTCCTCAACTAGCTAAGCTAAGTTAGCTGAAGAGTCACCAACCAGCTTAGTTCAGCTCATCTCCACCTCATAAAGATTCAACTTACCTCAACTTGGTTGAACTTGACTACTAAACCTAAGATAGCTAGCTTAGCTAGCTAGGGAGTCTTCAAGAAGATCAGCTCTAGCTTACCTCAACACCAAACATGTTGAAGCTAGCTCAATTTATCTTAGCTTAGCTACTAACAAAGAACTAGCTAGCTATGCTAGCTAATGAGTTCATTGGCATCTCTACTTGAACTACTTTCAGCTCCATGTAGACATACTCCAGCTCAAGTTAGCTCCTACCTTCTACTAGTAGCTACTAAGCTACCTTAAATAGCTCCTACTCTACCTCCCCTCTACTCCCCATGGCTAACCACTTAGCTCCACAACTCTATTGAAAACCACCATCTTCTCCCTTCTTTTGTGGCACCAAAACCACCAACTACCACCACCCTTGGCATCCTTCCAAAATGGCACCAACACCATGCATCTCTCCACCAAATAGCTACCACTTAACCACCTATTTTTGGTGCCAAAAATATCCCCTACAACCCTTCAAGTTGGTGCCAACCTAAGGCCTAATCTTCACCTTACACCTACCACCAAACCCTAATCCTAACCCTTCCTTTTGGTCCCAACTTCTAGATCCTCTATTTGGCACCAACCTTAACCTAACCCTACCCAAACCACCACCTATACAACCCCTCACTTGGTGTCTACAGATAAACACCAGTTTATCATCATTCTTATGCCTTAAAACAAACATAGCTCCTAGGATTTTAACTTCGCAAATAGCTTTTCGAGCTGCATTCAGGCATTCACTTAGGATAGGCATGCATTTCATTTTATTATCTTTTGGACAAGTTTATTTGACTGTCGGAGATAAGCATAGAGCAGATCCCTCAAACCTTGGCACTTAGGAAGGCAGAAGATGAAGGGGAAGCTCAAATCAGCTGAATCTCAACTGGATCCAACTCATCCTAGCTGGATCGCAGATCATTCTAGCTGGATCAACCTATCTTTAGCTCCATTCAGCTCACCTCAGCTGGATGGCAGCTCATACTAGCTCAAGTAAGTTGATCCCAGCTCCTCCCAGCTCAAGACAATTCACTGAAAGCTCTACCTGATTAGGATTAGCTACTTTCATCAACTAGCTAAGCCTAGCCAATTGAAGAAGTTCTCAACTAGCTTGGGTCAGCTCAACTCCAGCTCCCAAAGACTCAGATTAGCTCAACTTAGTTAAGCTGAGCTACTAGACCTAAGCTAGCTACCCCAACTAGCTGGGTAGTCTTCAGGAAGACCAGTCCCAACTCACCTCAACTCAGAGCAGAAGGAGACAACTTAGATTAGCTTGGTTTAGCTACTAGCAAAGAACTAGCTAGCTAAGCTACCTACCAAGCTCCACTTTAGCTCTATTCAGCAGCCATCTACTTTAATGCAGCTCATTGCAGCTCCTCCTTAGCTCCTCAAGCTAAAACCCTAGCTCCTTCTACCTCCTACTCCACTATTCTCCTAGTTAAGCTAGCTTAGCTTAGTTCCTACTTCCCTACCATGGCCAACCCTAACCCTAAACTACACCTAGCTAGCTCTACCAAGTAACCTTAACCCTAAATCCACCTAAGCTGCCCATTCCTAATCAAAGTTGGTGCCAACTTATAGCCATCCCTTCACCCCATTAGCACCACTAAAAGCCACCTATTTTTGGAGCCAAAATAATCTTCTAGAATTTGGTGCCAAAACACCCCTACATCACCACCCTAAACATCACCACACAAGCCATCTCTACCCTCCACTTAACCCACCTTCTAGAAGCCCCCATGGTAGCACTAAAACCATGACACCAATTCATGGTTGGCCTCACCTTTAGGTGTCTTTCCACCACCATAATGACCTCCCATACACCTCTTTAGTTGGTTCAAAACATCCTCCACCCTAGGATCCCTTAACCACCCACCAAACCTAATCCTAACCCCATGCCAACCACCACCTTCCCTTCCTATAAAAACACCACTAACTACCAACTTTATCATCATACTTGATTAGTTTTATTCCACCCATATCCACCATAGTCCATGGCCAATGAGGGAGAAGAAAAGAAGATCAAGAGGGCAACCTACCCGCCCCCTTGGTGCCTTCTTCTTCTCCCTTCTTCCTTGTGCCACACCAAGGAGAAGCATTCATTTAAGAGGAGGACGCCTAGACATTGAGGAGGAGCAAGGGTGGTGGACGTCCATCCTTGGAGGAAACTTAGAGGAGCATCAACTTGGAGGCAAGGAGTTCTTTTCAAGCATAGGAGCTGTTATGCTTGGAGTAAGAACTACGTCTTTCTTCATCATCTTTGGAGGTCACTTTTCTTCTTCCTTATTTTCTTTGAATTAGCTAGTGTTGTTTTTTATTTCCTTGTAAGAAGTATTCAGCTACTTGCCTTCAACTTTGCTAGTAATACAAAGATTTTCATTGCCTTCCAATTTCCTATTTTGTACTTAGTGTGTTTTTCTTGTTTCTAGTAGTTTTAGTGCACACACTCTTCTCTTCTAATTATCCTAAACACACTTGCCTAGGGTGAGCTTAGAAGAGAGGATTTATTCTTGTCACTTAGGGCATAGTTTCATTGTTTAATAGTTCGCTATCACATTCTCTCACTACCCAATTATTTTTGAAAACCCTAAAACAAACAAAATAAAAAATACAAAATATATAAGTGCAGATTTGAGAGGTGAGAGAGAGAATCAATTATTTGACTAATAATTTGGCCTCCTTGGACGACTGGTAGCGTGGGTTCACTCAACTCAATAATTAAGTTAATTTCACTTAATTAAGAGTAGAAGAAATCACTTAGGTTAACTCGAAGTTGTGTCGGTTATATAATATAGGGTCGAATTAACCTAACATTTTAGAAATTTTTACTGTTTGAGTCCAGGTCGTTCACTGGGAGGCATAATAATTTTCTCCAAATTCACCAATTTTCTTTTATCTCTTTAAGTTTAGGAGGTAAAACTAATTTGATTTTCAAAACATGAATTTTGTCAAAATATTTAAACTATAAAGAACATACAAAATTCCATATGCAAACATATTTACTCAAAATGTTGTACTTTATTAACAAGTAAACATGTTAGGTTTTTCAATTTTATTTCATTCTAAGAAATTAAGGCAATTAAAAAGTTATCCAATCAAAGCATGCCTTTTACAATTAAGAACAAAAAGTAATTATGCAAGAGAAAATTCATTTATTTTTTCATCTCTCTACAGCCTCTAATCTTCTTCTTTCTTTTCTTCTTTCTCTCTTTTATTTTCTTCTCTCGAGTTCTCTTTCTTCTTACCTTTCTTGTGTTGTTCCTGCCTTCTTATCCTCCTTCTCTTCTTCCTTTTTCCCTTTAATCTTCTCCTACCTTCTCTTCTTCCCTTAGTTTTTCTCCTTTGTTCCTTAGTTTTTCCTTAACACTCCTTAGCATCTGTGCTCCTTTCTTCCTTAGCCTTTGCTTCAGCACTTAGCTTTAACATAACATCCTTCAGCGACCTCTCTTTTCCTTAAGCTTTCAGTTGAATTAGTTTTTTTTTACTTTTTAAACCAAAAGTTTTTTTATTTGCGGCGAGGTCCTTTCGAGGATACACAACACCCTGAGACTAGGGTGGGACCAGACCCTACTCGGTCCTCGCCTAATCTCAGTTAGGTTTATTTCGGTTCATTTGTTAATCGGTTCACAGTCTCGAGCCGCATCGGCTCAACCCGACCTCCCAGGTCACACTCGCCCTCCCAGGGCACAATCATTTCCGCACACCCCCAAGGGCGCACACCCGCAGGTATAAGCCCGCAAACGCAGAACAATACTCAGATCAGAAGGAATCGGAACTGGTGCAGCGATCGCTGATGACTGCATAGCCATAGGAACAATTCAGTTTTATTCCCAGGCGCATGCTCGTGAATATCCGAGGTGGGACAAAGCTACCCCTTCCAGACCCGAATTCAAACAATCCTAACTTTCTACCCAGAGCTCCAAATTGGATGATTTCAAGTTTGTTGGAAAGCTATAAGGGTAATCTAGACAATTTTAGGGTCAATTTAATGTTTTAATGATGTTTTGTTCTTCAATTTAAGAGATGAAATCAGGGGTTCTACGGGTTTTAAAAAAACCTGGAAAGTGAAATTAAAGTCAGGGAAGTCTTCAGATGGACTTCTCTCATCTATTAAAAGGTCTGTACATATTATATAAATAATTTCGCTTCTGTTAGGATAGATTTTAAACTCTTAAGACCTTCAGAACAACCAGAGAAGCTTTTCTCTTCTCTGAAAACTTCAGAGGTTGATTTTCAGATTTCAATAAGTGCAACAGACACTTTAAAGTGCTCCTAATCTATTTAGATTAATTCTAAGGGTTATAACAAATCAATCTGGGTAGGTTTTAAGTTTGAATCTCATCAAAATAGTACTTCCATTAGTTTGGGTTCAAAAGTAACCCAAATTGACAGAAACATAATCTTTACTAATTACATCATCTGAGCTTACTTTAATTAATTCAGATCATCAAATAAGATCCCAGAAACAGTTTCCACAACTCAATTCCTCAATTCAAGCTCAGAACACCATTATCAAACTCAGGTTTGACTATGGAAGCTCGAAAATTGACTTTCTATTTAAAGCTTCCTCCTAAGAAATTAATGCCTCAATCAGAGTCTCCTCACCACCAGAAACTTATTCAGATCTTTAGATTTATGTTCTATCCTTAATTCCTAGGGTTTCAGGCTCACCGCCTGAATTGAAATAAGTATGTGTTCGACAGAGTAAAGGAAAGATTGCTACAATGTTTTGAAGGTTAAAATAGCTTCAGTGCATCGCACTGAAGCTTCTGAGCTCCTTAAATGCTTCTCAAATCCTTCCTAACAGACTTCTCCAACTCGCCAAAGTTGGGGAAGATGAAGTTCAAATCTAAAGCTCCAGTGGTTAAAACATCAAACAAATTTCTTTAAAATAATCAGTAATCCTTATTTTACTATTCTGGAGCAACTTAGCAAGTTTAAGAGGCTGTAACACAACTTTGGCTCACCGGAGCTCGCCGGAGCTCCGATAAGTCCAGAAAATGTAAATTGTATGAACAGATTGACAAAATTAACCATTTTTGATCTAAAAATGATCCTGAGGTTACAAGGAACCTCATTATCACATTAAATTCTTCATTTGTTCATTAAAATGTAAGATTTGACAGTAAGTTTATTTTCTTAAAGATTTGAATGGTTAAAGCTCAGGACTTTATTTAACTACTCGATTGAGAAGTTAAATCAAGTCAACAGATATTATTATTCATAAATATATATTTAATTTATAGTTTGAACTGTTCCTGAGCCGACATGGACAGCGAGCTCAGGAGCTTAATTAAGATTTAGGCGTTTAATTATAGATGATAATAATAGGTAATATAATGTCGATTAGGGTTCATTAGTGGTGATAGGTGATGAAAGAACCCAGTGAAGGTGGAATTAGGTCGGCTATTGTCACCATAGACAGTGTTAGTAGTTGGTGAAGGTGAGATTTGAATTAGGCGTTTAGGTGATTTAATTAAACGATTAAGTGAATTAGAAGTGAACATGGAAGATACAGGAAGGTGTATAGTAAATTAAAAGACAAAATTGAAGCTCTAGCGAGCTCAAGGAACTCGCCAGAGTTGGAGGAGATGAAACTAAAATCTGAAATTACTTTAACCTAACTAACTAAACTAACTAACTAAGCTAGCCTACTCCTACTCCTACTCCTAGTCTACTGTTACCTGAATGAATGGGTCAATAGGGTTCCGCCGAAGGTTCATAGCGGACGACGAAATTAGAGGGTGGGAGAAAGATCTCCGGCGGCGGATTTGAGGTGGAGCAGAGGAATCCTTAGGTCGGCGCCTTTGTCAGAGGTGAGGAAGACCACGGCGGATCTCCTCAGCTACTTAAGATGGACGGAGGAAGTCGGAAGATGGAATGGGGAATTGCTGGAGGTTTAGAAGAATACCCTATCGAAGTCGACTACAGTGTTAGAAGAGGGAAGGGAGCCAACTTGCTTAAAATCGGAGGTGTGAGGGGGTATTTATAGCAATTTTCGGCAAAGAGAGGGGCGGGGTCTGGCCGAAGAAGGAGCTCGAGGAGCTTAACCTCTGTCGTCGTCTCTGACGATGGTGAGGTTATCTCCCACTGAAAAGTAGGATTCTCGGTTAATCCAGACCGATGGATGAAGTGTAGGTGGTGAGCGCAAGCTGTAAGAGCTTGGGTAAAGAGGAATGATGTCGGCAAGGCGGTGATCGCACGGTGGGATGACTCTCTGCCACCAGCCATTCATTCGGCTAGAGAAGAAGAAGAAGAAGATGAAGAGGGACTTATAAGTAATAAAACTTAAGGACCTATGTGAGAAATAAGGACTCGACTATAATGA
The DNA here is from genome assembly GCA_037157565.1 of Thalassia testudinum. Classification (NCBI taxonomy): domain Eukaryota; kingdom Viridiplantae; phylum Streptophyta; class Magnoliopsida; order Alismatales; family Hydrocharitaceae; genus Thalassia; species Thalassia testudinum. Next base: position 179,871,525 of record JAZHRO010000024.1, on the reverse strand, counting down.
AAAGTAAGGACCAAAATGTAAACCCAGGTTTTGAAGGTTTATTTTAACTTAAATCTTTTTCAACTTTTTATATATGTTAGCAAATAAGGTAAATATTATGTTTTCACCTTGAATTTACATTTTTGACCTTTTTAGGTTAATTTATTAGATTAAGTAAAATCACTTAAGTTATTACATATTTAGGTATACATTATATTTAAGTTATTTATCTTATTAGTTAAGGAAATGATTAGTAGGATTTCAAGTCCAATTATTATCTAAATTATTAATAATGTTAATTGAATGATAAAATGTCATTTTTAACTTATTTTAAGGTCCTTAAATAAATATCCCTTATTCTATAATTAACCCTTATATATTCATAACCTTAGCTAATTAACTAGGAAGACTAGTTAATTAGGGGTAATTAGAGATCATGATGAGTGTCTCATCAACGACCCTAGATACTCCACTATCTAGGTATTACAAATTTGAAAGAAATTGAGAACTTTAGCGTTACAACAACATTAAAATCCTCTTTTTACAAAATCACGTATTTTCACATCACTTGTTGGAGTCGTTGCTGGAGAGGCACGGCTTAGCTGATATTTTTGTATCTCTCTTGCTCACTTGAATCTTCACGAGTTTTGTGTTTTATTTTATTTAGGTGTGAATTAGGAGTGGGAGTGAGATTTGGATTTGCTTGAAGCGAAAGCTTCAAGTTATCTTGTCTTCCTGCGTACTCTAGGTAAGTACCCCAAGCCAAAATATTTTCAAATAATCACAAAAATCTCAAAAAAAATCTTTAAAATATCCAAAATCACAACAACAAGAGAAATTTGGGGTGGTGGAACTTTAAAAACCAATTATGTGCTTGTTCACATTAACTCTCCACCACCTTTGTCTTACTGGTGTCTGATTTATGAAAATCTAGACTTCTGTATTGATTTTAAAAAATCAGGTTTGGGCACTTAGGAGTTTCCTAAAATCATTAAACTTCACCTAAGGAAGCCCCTTTGAGTCAAGAACCTTAAGTCTAAATTTCAGGAACTTTCGACAAGTAGAAAAAAATTAAAAAGTTTATGGAGGGGGGTCAGACCTTGTTTCCCTACTATTTTCTTGTTGTCTGTGAATTTTATAAATTTTTATACATATCAGATTTGGATAAACTTTATATTGCTGGAAACCTTGAGAAATTCTATACATGATATGAAATTTTCAAAATTTTTTGACACCATTTGAGGCTTTTGTAGAATCATTTTCCCGAATCTATCATTTTTGACTCTTAATATCAGTAAGAAGAAAAATTCAAAAAAAAAATCAAATAATTTCCTAAAATCTCAAAAAATCATTGTTGGATTCCTTTCTTGATTTCCTATCAGGTGGTGGTGTTTTTTGTCTTGTTTGGACCAGCAACTAAAAGGATTTTAAAAAGAGCATTTTTTTAGGACCTCTATACATAGGATTTCCACATTAGTGTTTTTGATTTTCTCTCTTAGTCACATCAATTTTAAAGAAATCGACTTCCACCACCAACTTTCTTGTTATTATTTTGTGGAACTTCAAAACCTTATTTGAATCCTTAACAAGAGAGAATCTTAAAAGACACTAAATTTTGATCAAAACCCTAAAATCCATCAACAAAAAAAAAAATCCTTGTTTGCAAACTTATTTGTTTTGGGTTAGGCATCACTTCTCGCCTAATTCGTACACACCATAAAAAAAGAAATAATTGGGCATTAACCAAATCAACACCCATCACATTCCTTCTGCACTTGAGTTCCTAGACCTAATTAAAATTTATAGCAATTTGACCCCTAAGGTTTCATCAAATTTAGGCTTGCTACCTAGGTCTTAAGATTTCTTTAATTGATTTTAATTCCTTCATCTATATCTGGTGCTAGACTGAGGGGTAGTGTCAAACGACCAGGTGCGGGTTTATACAAGCCCCTAGTGATTTTCCTGGGACATGCTTCGGCCCAACCCTCACCCTATTCAATCTAGCTGGATTTGTTGAGGGAATGACTATCCACTATTGATTTCTGATTTCTTAGATAGATCAAGTCTTAGGTAATTTTTAGGTAGTCACCTTTAAGTTATGTCTAAAATTTTGTTTGCTTGATTGCACACTTCTTCTCATCTTTCCCTCATCTCCTCCCCATTCTTCCATTGTATGCATGAGTGATGGTCCCAAACTCCACAGTTGGAGGGACCACTTGATTTTTCCCCCTACACAAAAAGATCCTCTTCATTGCATTCAATAAAAATGGAAAACATGTAAAATAGGTCCACTACCTCTGCCACCTCTTACCCACAAAATCTGTCTAATCCCACTTCTAATCCTGCCTCTAACCCTTCAACCCAAAATCCACAAGCTAACCCCTCCATCTTTGACATCCCTATCCTTAACCTCCTAGGTTTAGAGCTACCACAAAATCTAGAACAGCCAAGGAAAAATCAAAATCCAAATCCTAGTCCGCTTTACATGATGGTTGACCAATTGGATCAACTTCAACTGAATCAACAATAGTTGTCTAGGACAGTCACGAACCTAGCCAACCAAAGATTGAGCTAACCACTCGAGGAACCTCTCATCCCATTTAAGGATTTTTACGATCCTTCCAATTATGAGGAGAGACCCAGGGTGATTATACTTGAGGGGGATTTCGAAATCAAGCCTGCTATCCTGAACCTCATTAAACATTTTCATGGTCTTTCAAGGGAGGACCCTTTTAGCCACCTCGAGGAGCTAACTGTCTTCGCACAAACCTCCCATTCTTGCAATGTGTGGGAAGATCTTTGGCTTATGAGACTTTCCCCTCTTTCCCTAAAAGACACGGCATCATATTGGTTTAGGACGGTTGGGCGTCCTATTACTACCTAGCCCCAATTAAAGAGTGCTTTTCTGAAAAAGTTTTTCCTTATCGGTCATACAAATGCCTTAAGATGATATATTACAACCTTTCAATAGAAATCTGGTGAATCTCTCCATGAGTCTCGTGAGAGGCTTCAAGAATTATTAAGGAGTTATCCCCACCATGAGATTCCACGATGACAGCTAGTATAGATCTTCTATCATAGATTAGAAGATCAATTAAAACAATTCATGGATGCTTCATGTGGGGGTAACTTTCTTAATAAAGATGTTAATAGTGCTTATGTACTTTTTGAGGAAATGAGTGGAAGCTCATTTAATTTTGCATCGATGGACACTTTTGGTAGGACTAGAAACCCAAGATTCGGGGTTAATGAAATTGACTCCAGATCTGCATCTGTTCCAATCACATAGGATGATTTGCGATTAATTGCACAAAGACTGGATCAAATGCAAATTCATCAGAAAAATATTCAAGAAAAGCTAAATCCAAACCTGGATCCACATCTAACCCCACCTAACATGCTTAAAAGGGAAAACTTGAATAATTTCAATATTGTCTCTGTTGAGAATAATTAATTTTTTGAGGCTTTCTATGATTCACCGGGGACTTAGACCTATCCAAATCCTAGCCCTAATGAGAATATTTTTTCCCTCCAAGAGTAATTTAGAAATCCCTCCAACTCCAATTGGAGGAATTACCCAACTCATTCCTGGACCAATCCAGTTCCCTTCCAAAAACAAAATCAATTTGGAGGGTATGGGTCGAATTAGACTTTTTATCAACCTAGGCCATCCCAAGAAGACATCAATGCCCAGGTTATGAAAACCCTACAGGGAATGTAAATTCAAATGTTAGAAGTAACCGTCATTGTTACAAAGCTCCATAACCAGATTGGGGTTACTCCAACTTAGAGACCTACAGGACATCTATCTTCCATGCCCATACCCAACCCTATCAATCAAAGGAACCAATACCAGGGTAGGAACTCAAATTAGAACCATCCTAATTAGCCTCCAATCAACCCAGCATCACAACAATCATCGAGTTTTTCACAACAATAGGCCCCCCAACCTCCTCTTAGGAATAACCAAACTGCAAATGCAATTACATTAAGGAGTGGGAAAACAACCACTGATCCTGGGCCTTCACACCAAAATGATGAAACCCACTCTAATCCCATGCAAGTTAACTCTCCCCTGATATTACTCAGGAAGAAAAAGAAACCCAAAAAACACAAGATTCAAATCCTATTCCTTTTTCTCAAGCACTGCAATCCAATCCTTTTAAGAAAAAGAAATCTGAGCCCTCTCACCAAGATCTTATGGAGTTATTTGGGCAAGTCGAGATAAACCTCCCCCTCCTAGATGCCATCAAGTATATTCCTGCCTACGCTAAAATTTTGAAGGATATGTGTACTCCAAAGTAGCAGGCTAAGAATCTCGGATGGGGGGTCCTTTTTGAGACAGTAAGCTCGGTTGTATAGAGCAAGCTACCTCTCAAGAAAAAGGACTCGGGCTCACCACTCATTTCGGTTGTCATAAATGGTACCACTTTGATTGCACCTTTCTCGACTTAGGTACCTCTATAAATCTCATCCTCATGGTCTTATTTGAGGAATTACAATTCAGCAAATTAAAACCCATGGATGTTACATTACAATTGGCAGACTGATCTACCATTAAACCTCAGGGAATTATCGAGGATGTTATTGTCAAGGTCCAGAATTGTCTATTTCCTGTTGATTTTATGATCCGTGACATAGAGGTACCTGAGACACTCAAGAATGCCCCTATTATCCTTGGAAGACCTTTTCTGGCAGCCATAAAAGCTAATATCAATTTTCATTCCAGAAAAATGGATATAACTTGTGGTGACCAAACTATTTCTTTAGATATTTTCAAAGCTTCCAGGCCATCCCTTGATCACGATTTTTTTGAGGACTCTGATGATGAAATGGAAGTAATGATTGAAGAACCTATGATGATCCATTCATGCTTTGATTTGACCACCTTTGAGTTGGATTTTATTGATTCAGATTCTGAATATGATAATGTGGTCAAAGACATTTCAGATCAATTAAGGTTTAACCTTTACTCTTTTGATTTTCCTGAGTTATCACCAGACCCACCCATGCTAACTTCACCCACCCTTCATCACATTGACTTTTCTCCCATTCCCTTTCCATTGGACCTACCACTCGAACCGTCTGAGTATGGCTTTCATCATGAACTAAAACCATGGCTAGACTTTGGTCATTCTTCCATTTTTCCATCTTTTGGTCCCCATATTTCTACCACTCATCATTTAGGGGATCCATAGGAAGACATCTTTCATGAGGGCATTCATGTGTCCAATTCTTACATGATTGTCCATCTTCTGTGCATCACTTCACTCCTGGCTAAATGGTGTAAAAGATAGCACTGGATGGGAGGTAACCCATCATTTTTCTTTTCTTGCTTTCCTTTTCTCTTTTTTTTTTTCAGGTTTTGATCATCCTGAACCCAACTGCTTTTTCACTAAGGTGATCTCGTTTCCCTTCCCAATGTATGGAGACATTGTATATGATAAGCATGGGAGGGGGTGCTTTTAAATTTTGATGATCGATTCAGGGTTTTCAAAATGTAAAAATATTCAAAAAAATTTCTTTTGCATGCATCTTTGATGTGTACACATCTAATTATCCTAAAATGTTTATTTATGCATGTTCCTAAGGTCAAAGAACCACCATGTGCATTATAAATATTACATAACATGTATCATCATGCATTTAGATTAACTTATACAAATTGTATAGTAATTTGCCTCTTATTGTGGCCAGGAGACAAGGTGACATCATTTCAAGGCCTCGAATTGAAGATCAAACCATATGGGTCTGATCAAGGCAACAATCGAAGTCCAATGCTTTCAAGATTGCCCCGATCGAACCTTCGTAACATTAGATGTAGTCCGAGGAAGATTAGAGGTCAAGGGGAAAGGTGGTGAAAATCCAAACCTCAAATGAAGAATCCAACCGCACGGATGGATTTGAATCGATGATCGCTACCCAACAGTGTGAGAATCAATCTAATCTGACATTCGTGGCACCACCTATGAGCATTTGAAGATGGACGGCCAGGATGGCACCACGTGGCACCATCCTAGCCACCCAAATTGTCCAAGCATGCCCACAACACTTCTCCATCAGTTGATCAACTCATCATCTAACATCCAACGGCTGAGATTCCATCAAGGTAGTGCCTCATACCATTTGAAGGCAACGCTCATCCGTCCTCAACCATTGGATCTTCATCCAATGGCTAAGGGCACGCAAGCGTTAAAACACAAACGCGACACAAGTGAGAATGTGGCGGAGTGGTCTTGTGCCTTACACATGACGTGTGACACGCACTCAAATCGCTAGTAGCAAATTTAATCCGCGAGAAGAGGCACGCGAGAAAATTGGGTTGTGCGATTGTCATCGAATGGCAGCGGCGTCATCAACGTAGTAGCACTGGATGAGTGAGCACACTTACTCTCATGATGACGCGTTATCTGACGCGCATGATGACATGATAAGTTAAGATCTAAAGGTGCAAGCAAGTGCGATTCTCAACCGTTGATGCATGATCCAACGATGATCATAAGGGCTACATTATTGCTTAACTAATGAAGAGGAAGCGACAATGGCACGATTGTGGCTGCACGATCTTGATCGAACGATTGAGATCTCACCATCTCCTCAGCGCTTGAAGGTGAATAGGTGATGATGTGGCTTCACGTGGGATGTCGTATTGGTGAAATGGGGTCGAGACCCCACATGCAGTGTTGGATGCATAAATCGTTGAGTTAAGAAATGTATGCGTTGTAGTATAGTCAACAAAAATGCAACATTTAAATTTATAAATCTCGAAAATAATGTGAGTCTGAGGTCGTTCGCAGGGAGCAAATATGGAATTCACACATTAATCGCATTTAGAATCAATAAGCACAATCAATTAATCATAATAAAAGATATTCAATGAATAAAGTACTCAAAATGATGTTCAATGATAAACAAGAGTATCTCAAGAAAGAGAGGGACAGAAAAAGAATAAAAGAAACCTAAAATGTGGTGATTTACATCACCATTTAGATCCCTCTCAAGTTAGGCATTCCAAGCATTCAATTCAACTAAATAATCCAACAGTAACTTGAATCAGATATTTAAATAATGCCAACCAAATCAGACGTTGCATATGAGCTATCAAATGCCTTAAGTGATCACAAGGCACAACAGGAGCAAGGCGCACAAAGGCACCAAGCACAACCATTTCTTATCAGAAGCTAAGTGTTAGCTTTCTTCAGCACGCACCCCAAGGTCACGAGAGCTACAGCAAACCCCTCCCCCTTCCTCTTCACAAATTTCTCCTTTTAGCTCATAGAATCAGTAATCAGGTCATTAGGTGGGTAATTGGGTCATAAGCAGTATCGGGTCCAAGCTCACTGGGGGTGAAGGTGAGCGAGGAGTGAAGAGAGGTGAGCGAGGACCTCACCCCCGAGTGTCGAGGCAATATGCCATAGACACTTTTACCTTATATGTGATGCTTTTAGCCTGAAATCCCACGATGTGGTACTATATCTGAGCCCCTCCTTTTCTTCACTTCCTTCATGCGTAGCTGCAAGTTTTGAGCATCAAATTGAAGCTGATGGTGGGGTTGTTTCTCTCAACTGGAAGCCTTGAGCACGTCATAGCTTCAATCCACATTGTTAGAGGGTGGTGATGATGGCGATGATGGCCGGATGTCAGTAGTCAGAGACGAAGATGGCAACGGCGGCGAAGGAGCTTTGACCGGACACCTGAAAGAATAAATACAGTCTCAAAGCCCCAATTAAAGAGCTCAGGAGGATCATCGAGTCGCGTGGAGTGCAACGACGGTGTTGGCGTGGTGTTTTGAGGCAGATGGAGGGCTGTCGATGATAGAGAGGGTGACCAGATGTGTGTGTGTTTGGGGAAGTTGTGGAGTGGGTGAACGGTGCAATTTCATGAGGGGTTTTGATGAGGGTGATGCGGCGATGATTATGGAGGCGTTGGTGAGGTGTTTGGTGGTGTGTGGTGCTTGGGCAACCACACTGAAGGCGGAGAAGACAAAGGGGGAGGAGATGATTGATTGGCTGAATTGAGGAAGTAAAAATTGGAATCTACTCTAGGGAGAGAGAGGGAGAGAGAAAACCTATTTTAAAGACGAAAGGGAAAAAGTTGGCATCGGCTTTGATTGGACAATGCTAGAGACGAGGAATCCTCCGGTGAGGCAAAACGGTGAGGAAGAAGGGGTTGGAGGGCCTCTACTGGTATTGCGAGAAGCAGGAGAGGGAGATAAGGAGTTTCCCTCTACCTATAGTATGTGGCAGAGGGCAAAGAGGTTGGAATAGAGGGGTCGCCAGAGCTGCAGTGGGGGTGGCCGGAGGGAGAAGAAATTGAAGAGATGAGGCCAAAATCGAGCTAAGGAGCACGACTTAAAGCTCTAGGAGCTTTTATGGAGCTCCTAGCCGAGCTCTGATTTACAAAAGAGGCTTTATTGGCTTGGGAATTAGGTCATAAGGAACCCATGAGTTTCATGGATTCACTAGAGCAAATTAGCACGAATTGGAAGCCAAGATCACCTTCCGAAGATTCCCTACAATGTGAACACCAATACCACCAAATTTGGAGGGATTTGGTGTGGTTTTGGTCTGGTCAAAGGTTGTCTATAGGTCAGTTGACCTAACAATGGTGGAAGGGCCTAACGGTGAAGAAGATGACGAAATTAGGAGGCTTTCTGCAAATAATTCGAAATTTAGGGGCATGATTAAGAGGAATAGAGTTTTAATGGACTAAAATGCAAACTAGGTCAAGATGGACTATGACTGAGCCCAAATTTTGGTACAAACCTAATTTAGACCGAAGGAATTTAATGATGAAGTTGAATTTGAGTTTTGACCACATTTGACTGGGAAATTTGCATAGAAGCCCAAATTAGGGCAAAATTCCATCTGTGACTCTATTCAAGGTCAAAATAGGTTCAGATTGTCAAACTAAGGGTACTAAACCTATTAGAATTTTTTTTATGAATTTTAGGAGGTTTAGATGAATTTTATCCTGACCAATGTTGGTGTTAGAGCACCACGATCGTTTATTTTGATGATAACAAAACACGTGTCATTTAACATTTGCAGTTGAAGTCTTAGATTTCAGGTTAATTGCAAATGGAGACGTGGTTAGACGGAGTTTGAGCTTGCATCCATGGAGGATTGGAGGAGCTTGATGGAGAACAAAGGAGATTCGCTAGGAACGATAGCTTGAAGAAGGAAGGAGATGAAGAATAGGATAGATTTTTTTTCCTTGTAATCTTTGTATTTTTATTTCTTTTGTTGCTCTTTATTTTGTTACCTAGATTCATATTAAAGAGCCTCAAAGTACCCTAACAGTAGTCCTAGGAATACCTGCACAACCCTAGGATACTTAGGTTTTCTGTAGAGAACTTAGAAAACCAAAATAGGGTTCAAACAGACTTTTCAGACGTCTAATCTGAAAATCAGATGTTTGATAAATACTTTTAAGACGTTTGATTGTTGACTCAGATGTCCGATAATGATTAGGCTGGACTTAGTTAGTTCTATCTGATGAAATCAGACGTCCAGACCTTAGTCCAGACATCTTAGAAGACGTCTGATGATTTTGCCAGATGTCTAATTAGTGGACCGTTGGCTGCCTTAGTAAACACTGAAGGAAATGACTGTTGCCTCGTGTCAGACGTTCGTAGAGGACCCCAGATGTCTGATACAAGACCGTTTTGCCTCGACTGACCCAAAATCTCTTCTTAGAGATTTTATAGCCATTGCACTCTCTTGGAAATCCATTTCCGTAGAAAAGTAGGTTTCCAGACATCCAGACATCATTCCAGACGTCCTGTATGTCGTCTGATGGCAATTCACTAAAACCCTGTTTAGATCTGATTCAAGTCAGGAAGGAAACCCGCCTAAAATCAGACGTCTGACTTTGTTCCCAGACATCTTAAATTGGTTTTCTAGACGTCCGATGCCAGGATCAGACGTCTGATAACCCTGTCAGTGTAATGATTAACCCTGATTTCGGCCTGATTTTCTTGGAGCTTGCACCCAATGGCTATGGAAGCCTTCCAAAGCCTTCCTAGGACCTCTATAAATAGAGGAGAACCTTTGCCACTCAAACACACACCTAGACACACCAAGTACAAGCATTTCCACATCCTTGTGTCAAATTGATCTATAGAAGAAGCTCCTGCCCTCCAAGCTTAAGTTCTACATCTAGAGAGCATCGATCACTTGTGCACCTGCTCTCCCACCGTAGTTCACGAGAGCACCATTGCGTCGTCGCATAGTTCACGCATCCGCGTCGGCGATGCACTTCTTGCAAAGGGAAGCATCCTAGCTCCTATAGAAGCTTAGATTAATATTTACTTTGTTGGCTCTATAGGACTATAGTTGTAATTTACTTTATTATTTGTGTTGGGTATTTGCTTTGTGAATTCCCGTCTCCTTCGTGAGACAAAATCCTTCTCATGAAGAGAAGGGGTTTGAGGTACGCTACCCTCGTATAAAGTAGCGTGGTTGTAATTGAGGTTGTACTACCCTCATTTTAAGTAGTACATTAGTGAATGTGATCAACTTGGTTGATCGAAAAATCCTAACTCGAGAGGGTTAGGTGGTGGTTTTCACCCAGGTTGGGTTTCCACCAAGAAATCATTGTGTACTTTGTGTGATTGTCTATTTTGTGAGATTGTTCCATTTATAATTTCGCATTAGTTTTACGTCACCCCCTACAAGTAGGGATTTACAATTGGTATTAGAGTAGGCTTCACATTTTCGACGTTGCACACCGGTGAAGATCCGATGGAGGGAAGCATCACCACCACCAGAATCGTCGAGGGGTAGTCCATCATCCGACCACCTTTCTTCGATGGAAACAACTACGGCTATTGGAAGTTACGGATGAAGATGTGGCTTCAAGCCACCGACTTCGTGTTATGGGAACATTGTGAGACCCCATACGAAGTCCCGAAGAAGCTAGAGAGAGGCTTTTCGCAGCAGCAGACCTGCGAGCTTTCCCTCAATGCAAAAGCTATGAATGCGTTATACTGCACCCTTAGCCCAGAGGAATTCAACCGTATATCTCAATGCGCCACTGCATACGAGGTATGGCACACTCTAGAAGTTACACACGAAGGTACGACTAAGGTAAAGTCTTCTAAAATTAATTTACTTTCACAAAAATTTGAATCATTTTCTATGAAGACTAACGAAACTTTAAGTGAGATGAACACTAGGTTCACTCTCATAGTAAATAATTTGAAAGCTTTAGGAAAGACCTTCATCAAGGGGGAGCTTCAAGGAAAGCTACTCTGTTCCCTTGGACCAGAATGGGAGTAGAAGGTCACCGCGATTGAGGAAGAAATGAGGTGGAGGAGCTTAACATAGAAGATCTCCTAGGCAATCTTATGGCCTACGAGACAAAGCTGAATAAGAAGAAGAAGGGTACATCGGAGCCAAAGCCAAATAGGACCCTTGCATTCAGAGTTGCATCGGATAGTGAGGTAAGTTTCGACAATGAAGACTTTAATATTTTACTTAAAAAGTTTTCCATGTTTTGTAGGGAATCAAAGAAAGAAAAGGAGAAGGAAAGCCCAAGACATTGCTACCACTGCAACGAGAAAGGGCATCTACGGCCAGAATGCCCACTTCTCAAGAAGGAGAAGAAGAAGGAAAAAGAGAAGAAGTCTAAGAAGAAGGCATTCCAAGCAACTTGGGATGACTTGAGCTCGGAGGAAGAGGAAGAAGAAAAGTCTGTGAAGGATGAAACGCTTGCTTTGGTTTCATGGCCTTAGAAGAGAGCGACAGCGAAAGCGGAAGCGACTCCGACAATGAGATAAATTCTGATTTACAAAATGCTTTTAATGAGCTTTTTGAAGTTAGTAAGTCACTTAAGGTAGAAAATAAAAATATTAAAAAGAACATTAGTTTTCTTCAAAATGAAAATGAAAGGTTAGAAAAAGAACTTAAGGATCTAGAAGCTAGTCTTAAAAATGATGACTTACTCAATGAAAATACTAAATTAATTGAGGAAAATGCTAGTCTAAAATTAGAAATTTCTGATTTAAAGACTAAGATGAATATTATAGAAAAAGAAATTGCATGTCTTAAGGAAAAATCAAATAATTTGATAAATAAGGTAGATAACTTATATAGCCCTAAGGTTGAGAAAGATTCTCCGTCAAGGAGACCCGCTAACAGATCCAGAACCAAGCTCACTTGGATACCGAAGAAAGATTTGAAATCATGTTTTGTAGGTTTCAAAGGTAACTATAGTACAAGAGATTGGACCTACAAGCTCAAGGCTGGTCAACTCGAGTTGGGAGAACCAAGGAGTAGACCAAAGTGGAGAATGAGAAGATCGACAAGACGACGAACAAACAAACAACTCACCGCACGTCGACCGCCAGATTGGAGACCAGCGCCAATGCCAGGGCCCCCAAGCTACGAATGGGAGACGCCAACAGCACGGATCGTCCTCCAAGTGGATATCGAGGAGGATTTTTCTCTTCCCTATCTTTTTACTGCTTTCTAGTGTAGTTTTAATTCTACAAGTAGTTGTAACGAACATGGTTCTATGGTTATGAAATATTTATTCATTCTCTCTCTATTTTCTCTTTCTTTATATTATTCTCTCTTTCTTCTATTATTTATTTTTTAAGTAGTTTAGCTCGTGTAGATGAATTTCATCTAGCTACTCTGCTTTATAAAAATAAGCATGGATTTTAAATCAAATGTTCGCCTCCCTGTGTTCGATCCGGGACTCACTTTGAGTTTCAGTTAATTTTATTTGATAGCGGATTTTTACACATTGCAACAACGGGTTTTTAACTCAAATCTTTTTGCATACAAGTCTAGTAATCATTTTGACGTCGTTACTGGGGAGGTAGCACTTTTTGATTTCTCGCATTTTCACCTTTCTTATCTTTTACCTCACTTGTCTCCATTCTTATTGTGATTGTAGGTACTCTCTCAGGCGAGTAAAAGCAGTAGATTGGAGCAAAGTACAGTTAAAGGGTTTGTAAGTGTACCTCACCTCCCATCCACTAGTTTTCATTCCACCACGTAATAACACAAACATAAATCAACCTAGGCTCTCTTATAAATCCTAAGGTTAGATTGTATTGTTTGTTTGTCACCTCCACTCACCTCACTCCCGCATATATATAGAAAAAAAATAAATGTGGGATTAATTGAAATTTATACACCTTATACACCCACACACACCCAAGGCACCTTACTTTGATTTGATTCAATCACTTAACTGAGAATCTGACCTAAGGACCTGGTACACTTACATGACTTATACAAATAAGTGATTATAAATCTGATTAGGCTAACCATTTTGTGTGCCTTAATCTAGTGGTTCTATTAGAAAATTGTTTGGCTTGTTTAGGCTACCCCTTAGGGTTTAACTTTTAAGAACTAACCAGGCACTCCACATTCTTTTGGAGTTTTAAAGGAATATACCTTCGCCTGTGCTTTCAAAACTTGGTGTGCTTCCTGAACTTTGACTGAACAAACCTAATAAATCAAACCCTAAAAGCTACTAAGCAAGATTTAAACCCTAAAATTAACTTCATCCAAAAATAATCTTGCTTGAAAACCATTGGTTGTGCACACACACGCATATCGAAATTGATCTTTAAGGGCACAACCTATCTAAAAGGCCCATCACATTTCAGAGCACAATCAAACCTAAGCCTAATTAAAATAGAGTAGACATTGGCCTTAAGGATTGGACTCACTCTTCGAGGCTCATATTGAGATTATTTACGATTAATCAGCTTCTACCAGTCCATCTGATGTCTAGCTAGGGGAGTAGTGCAAAACAACCACTGTTGGGGGGCATCAAAGGAACCCGAGATGTAAGCCAAAGGACGAACCTTCTCCCCAATCCCTCCCTCAACTGGTTGGATTGATCGGATAAAAGTAGACTAAATCATTTATAATATTAAGATGAGTTTTGGGGGTCTGTAGATCTTTAGACTATCTGCTTAAGGACATGTTTGATTATTTGTACTGCAGGGGGCCTTTCTTTTCTCTTTTCCCTTCCGCTTTGCCATGGATCCTTCCACATCCTACTTACATTTCGACTCATACCCTCCTAGTACCACTTATCCCCAAGATTACTATCCTGACCTGATTTATGAATACCCATCCACTAGTCTGGATAACTTTAATTGGGGATACAATTCTAGACCTCAATGTCCAAGGTCTAATCCTGGACATCCAGACTGTGATTATTATCCTTCTCACACCTACACCGAGTATAGATCTTCACCCTTTGACGAACAACCTAATACAATCTATAAAGAAGAAGGATTTGCTGATTACAACCCTTACCCTCCAAAGGATTACATTGCATATAGGTCACCACCCCTCTTTGAATAACCCAAAATGACCTATTATTAGTGAGACCCTCAACAACCTCAATTTCTTGACTCCCCTGAACTGAACCCAAAGCCACCCAACTATGAACCAAACCATTTGGTTCAGGTAAGCTAGGTCCAAGATAGAGTGTTGGCTAACTTGAGAAATACCATTCAATCTTTAGAAGCTCAGCCAATACCCTGCACTGAAGAATTGGAGCCTCTAATTCAAATGATTGACGATCTTAACAAGTATTTTTGGATTGGCTCCAAGATGTTATGGGTAAGGACTTGGGTGAGTTTTTACTTGGGAAATTATCAAGATTGAGGATGAGACTTGTGATTACTTTAGTCCAATCTTGGGATGATTCCCAGGATGAACCCCCTTCACGAGAGCCAATGTTAGAAACCGCTTAGGCACCTGTGGGGGTATACGTTTTATGAGACCTGGGATGACCAGATTAGTCTGGAGTAAGAAATTGAGGATATATCTATTCTTTCACTCGAGATCCTAGAGCTAGGGTATGAGGAAAAATATGTCACTTTGTGATGTAGACACATTCATTTAGGTTAAAATGCCTATTCATGCATGTTCCTAGGCTTAGATTTGCATTTTATGTTATAAATATTGCATAGCATGCATCATCCTGCATTTAGAGTAGTGTAAATTTTAGGTTAATTACGTCCTTTTTATGGCCAGGAGGGAAGGAGATTTATTTCAAGGCCTTGGATGGATGATCCAATTGTACGGATCTAATCAAGACGACAATCGGATCTAATGCCTCCAAAAATGTCTAGATCGGAATCCCGTAGAATCATATGAAGATCAAGGAAGATCAACGGCTAGGGGGCAATGCGAATCCATATGGGTTTCAGATGGAAAATTCGATTGTACGAATGGATCCAGAGCAGCGATCACATTCCAGCAACGCGGGAATCATCTCAATCTAAGCACCGTGGCACCCTCTGCAATAGATAGTAGATGGACAACCCAGATGGTGCCACGTGGTACTATCCAAGCTGCCCAACACCGGCCAACAACAATTGGAAGGTGCCCCCTCATCATCTTCATCATCAATTATCAGTCGTTGGATCTTGATCCAACTGCTAAGAGCTCTCCTCCATGGTGCATCTTAAGACGTTCATGTGACCATCTGGACAACTTGGTGCAATGGTGGAGGCGTGGGCTTTCAATGGAGGGGTGTAGGTTTGAATCCCTGCAGCCCCCCCAATTGGCCAATTGAGCGCACTGCTGCGCTTGCAAGGGTGCAGTGCGGGTGCACTCGCGCGCGTGCGCCAGAGGGGAGTGAGCAGTGGGGGCACGATCTTCAGTAACAGTTGTGCAGGCCTTTAGTGATGTTTGTAGCTGTCACTAATGGCCTGCGCTATGCGTGCGCCAACAAAGGAATTGAAGGGCATGAATCATTAGCGACAGTTGGGCAGATCTTCAGCGACGATTACAACCATCACTAATTAACCATAGACGATTTTGTCTCTCCTCCTCCACTATAAAAGGGCCTACCCCCTCCATTCCAAAGCATCTCTTCCTTTCTTCCTCTCACTACCTCCAAGGCTTTAGAGAGAGCTTGTCCCAAGCCCGTGATGCTCCTCTAAAGAAGAAAAGAAAATAGTTTTCCTACCTATCATCCCCATTCATGGAGCATCCCGTGGCCGTCCTCTCATCGCCCTTCGGGAAGAAGATCCTTGCTGTGACGTCGTCCTGCCCCATCCTCCGTCCTCTGGCTACGTCCTCCTTTGTCCCACTCCTCACTACCTTCCTCCAGGCGACGTCAGAGTGAGTCATCCTTCGAGCGACCGTCGAGGGGGATTCTCTCACCTCTTTTTATCTTTATTGCTTCCGTGGTGTAATCATTCCCACTTTCTTAGTTGTAAAAAAGCATTTGATTAGAAATCCATGATTGTTTCTCTCTCTCTCTCTTATATTTTTGCAAGTAGATTAGCTAGATAAAATTTCATCGACCTAATCTCTTGCTTGATAAAAAATACCAAAAAAATTAGAAAAGATAAAAACAACAAAAATAAATAAAAGCGAAACACGTAATTTTAAAAAACAAACGTTCACCTCCTCGTGTTTGACCCGGGACTCACTTTTCGAGTTTGGTTATAAATTTATCTGATCGATGGATTTTCTCACAAATCAAACTACAACGACGGGTTTTCCAAAATCCAATCCTTTCCGCGTGCGAATCCGCCATCATCATTTTGGCGCCATTGTCGGGGAGGCAATGCTCTTTGGTTTTTTCACGTTTTCCCGCATTACTTACATATTTTTCTAACCTATCTTTCTTCTTCAATTTATTGTCTTACAGGAACCCGGTCGATGAGCCGAAGGTGGTAGATTGGAATGAAGTGCGGGTAGAGACATTTGTAAGTTTTCCCCCACCACCCCCCCTAGATTTCATTTCACCATACTAATAACTCAAACACAAATCAACTTAGGCATTTTTTATAAACCCTAGGATAGATCTGGTTGTTTGTTTTCCACCTCCACCCATCTCATCCCCGCATATATAAAAAAGAATACTCTTCTCTTGTGGGATTTAACTGAAAGCTACACACTTAACACCCACAGCTTCTCACCTTAAAGCACACCACTTCACATCGATTCTACCACTTAACCAGAATCTGAGTGGATCCGGTACACCCTAACTCAACACACTAATAAGTAGAAAATTTGACTAGGTTAAGACTTTTTGTGTGCCTTAACTAAGTGGTGCAACAGGCCAATTGATTAAGCTATTTGGGCCACTCCACTCAAATTAAAATTGATTCATCAAGTACCTTGCCACTTAGGGTTGATTTTTAGGGCTGAACTAGACACTCCACATTTTATTTCTACACTTGTGTTTTCAAAACTTGGAGTGTTCTAAACTTGATTGAACGAACCTAAAGATTAAACCCTAAAAGACACATCATCAAATAACCTTGTTTGCAAACCCTGGTTGTGCACGCACACACATTTGAATTAATCATTAAGGGCACAACCCATCTAAAAGGCCTATCGCATTTCAAGAGTACAATCATCCCAAGCTTAATTAAAATTGAGTAGACGTTGGCCTTAAGGATTGATTCGCTCTTCGGGGCTCAGATTGAGATTTTTTTAGATTAATCTGCTTCTGCTAGTCCACCTGATGTCTAGCTAGGGGAGTAGCGTTAAAAGACCACGGTTGGGGGGTACACTAGGAACCAGACGCGTAAGCCAAACGAAGAACCTTCTCCCCAACCCCTCCTTCTAATTGGTTGGATTGACCGGATAAAAGTAGACCAAATCGGTTATAATCTCAAGACGGGTCTTGGGAGTCTGTAGGTCTTTAGGCTAACCCACCTAAGGATAGGGTTGATTGCTTGTACTGCAGGGCTCCTTTCTCTCTTTTGATTCCCCTCCTATTCTACCATGTATGCTTCCACATCTTACAAGCATTGCCCATCCTTCCCTCCTACCAACACTTATCCCCAAGATGATTACTATCCTGACTTGACTTGTAATTACCCATCCACTAGCCTGGATAACTTTGATTGGGGGTATGAATCCAAACCTCAGTGTCCAGGGCCTAACCCTGGACAACAAGACTATGATTACTATCCTTCCTAGAGCTACAATGATTATAGATCTTCATCCTTTAATCACCAAAATAACCTAACCTACAATCAGGAAGGATATAATGATTATAACACCTACCCTCCCCAGTATTCCACAGAATATAGGTTGCCACCATCCTTTAAACAACCTGAAACAACCTACTATCAGGGAGGGACCCGAGAATATCGATATCTTGACTCCTATAGATTTAACCCAAACCCATCCAAACCTGAATCGAACCATTCGGTTCAAGTGAACCTGGTCCAAGACAAGGTGTTGGCTAACTTGAGGAACACCATCCAATCTTTAGAAGCTCAGCCAATACCACGCACTGAAGCATTGGAGACTATGATCAAAATGATTGATGAACTTAATAGTTCTTTATTGGATTTGCTCCAAAATGTTAGGGATAGGAGCCTGAGTGAGTTTCTACTTGGGAAATTGTCGACGTTGAGGATGAAATTTGTGGCTACCCTAGTCAAATCTTGGGATGATTCTCAAGATGAACCGCCTTCAGGAGAGCCAATGTCTGAATCCGCTCAGACGCCTGTCAGGGGAGATACATTTTCTGAGATCGAGGATGACCAAGTTTGGCTAGAGTAACCCATTTAGGATGAACCGATTGATTCACCCGAGATCCCCGAGCCAAGGAGCGAGGAAAAATATGCCTCTTTGAACCAGGAAATGACAATCGATTTTGAGACATATATAAATGAGGATCATGAATTCTTTGACTCTGAGGGTGAAGAATCTCTTAGTGAAGTCTCACTTGAGTGTAAGGAAGATGATTTTTTGAGACAAATGGGCTTGAGGAATCTACCGAACCATTTGATAGCCAAATTAATGAAGTTTTGGATTCAGTTGGGGCTAACTTGGAGGATTCGAATCCTCATTTACTAGAAGATTCAATCAATAGCCCCATTCCTCAACCACACCCCAAAGGGATTGATTTTGATTTGGAAATTATTGTACCCAAGTCAATTCTGAGTCAGCCACGATTTCTGGACTTGGGTAAATCATATGGGGTGAATGATATGCTAGAGGTCCCAAAGCCCGAACAATTGATGTTGGAGGATAGGAATTTGGAAGTGAGGATCTGGGAAGTTAACTTCAGGGAAAGCAGGAGTTTGGATTTAAGGGTTCTTGTTGACCTAAAACCACCTACTTTTTACCAGGACCCTTACGATACCTTTGATGTGCGACCCAAGCCTGGAATAGCTGATTATTTTTCTAAGCTAAATGTTAAGTGGACATCTAAACCTAATGAACTAGATCTACCTTTTGTCCAACACTTTAGTCTTAGGTTGCACACCAACAAATTGCAGGCAAGCCTCGTAAATACAACAATCTTCGATTCTAGGTGATTTTCATCTAGAACCTTAGAACCACTCGACCCTAGGGCATGGGTCAGCACCATAAACTGGTCCACATTTGTGGACACCTACTGGCAAGTCCTGCGATCAATATTTTTATTTTGATTCTGACCTGCACTTGTGAATTCCTAATTTCTTCTTTGTATGTATATTATGCCTAGCTGAAGGCATTAAACTTAGCACATGTGTATAATCTCTTCTCTCTACAGAGTTGATCGGGTTGTCACAAAATTCAGGTGATATTCTATTTACTCCACCCTTTTATGTCTTTATTTTTACGAGGACATTGCATCATTTAGGCATGGGGGGGTGGATACTTAATCCTGAAATTATTTCGTTAGCTCTGTGAAATTTCTTCTATTTCCTTTAAAAAAATAATTTGAAAATTCAAAAATATAAAAATAAGAACAAAATAGAATTAGGAGAAGAGAACTTAGGCTTTTAGGCATTATTAACTTTATGAAATGATACGAGAAGACCTAAACACTTAGGCTCTTTAGGTCTTCAGGCTTAATTAGCCTAGATGTCCACTCGAATGTGGACTTAGCCTCGAGTCCTTGCCAAGTAACTCCATTTTAAATTGGTCAATAAATTAGGGTGATAAGTATAAGACTTATCAACCCGCCCTTTAATTTGAGGGGACTTTAAGTCTAAGCATCTACACACTGTTTGCACTGACTCACTTTTCGATGGTTTCTTCAAAAATTGGGTAGCTAATGAACTATCTAGGGTGGTATGGTGGACAAGTTGTCGTGGGTAACAGTCCATGGGTCGGTTGTCCAAAGTCCAGCCACAAGACCATTTTCGTCGTACTGCATTTAGGCAAATCTTAGATCAGGGAAGCCACCTACTTAGGAAAAAAAAGAGAAAGAAAAAAATAATAGAAAAAAATAGAAAAAGGAGAAAATAAAAAAATAAACAAAACCACACTTTACCGCACAAGTATGGCTGGCAAGTTACCGTGGGTAACAGCCCACTGGCCGATTGTCCAGAGCTCGGCTCACAAAAATTCACAATAATTCCCAAAACACTTAGGGAAGAAGCGGGGAAGTAGAATAAATCTGGGAGATATATACTGGGTTCACCCTTATGTTGACCCCATAAATAAAAGTAGGGAGAAAGCTACCATTAGAAAAGATAAACTTCTAGGCAAGGTCACCTAGGGTCGTAGTAACCCGAAGTCCATTTTAACAACCACCTAGTGAGTCTTTCACTCTTTTCATTAGATGCTTAGCACTTAGAGTCCTTTTGAAATCTTGGGCAGATCAGGTAGCCGTAAAAAGTTATCCTGAAACTCTCAAACTCCAAAAGTCCAAAAAAAAAAAAGAGAAAAGAAGAAAAACAAAAAAAATGTATCTTCCCTTTTCAAATAAGGCGAGGACTTGGGCAGTCTGCATTCTGGCAGACACCCGGGTACTATTGAGTTTTCATAGTTTAGGACACCCGGGTACAATTTTCTATTGTTAATAAATGACTTAGGCCTAAGAAATCTAGTCCTAATTCTATTTTTATACATAGTGTTGAACGTATACGAACGCTACGCTAACGTGTTCGATTTTGGAAAACCTGTCGTTGTAGTTCGAAAGCGAAGAATTCGTGTTCAACAAATAAAATTTATACCGAAATTAAAATTCCAGGTCGAACAAAAGGAGGCGGACGTTTGATTTAAAAACTTCGCGTTTCTTTTTATTTGTCACGAAGTAATTCAATTTAAACTATCTAATTATTTACAATTAATAAAAGAGAGAGAGAGAGGTTAAGAGAGAGAGAGAGTATTACACATGGAAATCAAAATGAGATGTAGAATAAATAAAGAATTTATCATAGAAGAGACTGTTCATTACAATTAGAAGGCATAAAATAATTACACTAGAAAGCGATAAATTTACTCTAGAAAGCATTAAAAGAATGGAGGGAGAAATGTCCTCCTCGACGGTCGCTTGGAGGACGAGTAGATTAATCTAGAAAGTAGTAAATCTATACTAGAAAGCAGTAAAAAGAATAGGGAGAGAGAAATCCTCCTCGACGGTTGCTTGGAGGACAAGCCGGACGGGATGACGCCTGGACGAAGGAGAACGAAGCAGGATGAAGGAGGACGAAGCAGAAGAACAGGAACGAAGCAGCACGCCGTCGTCGTCGCGGGATCCACTTCCGAAGGGGAAAGAAAATTGGACTTTATCTCGCGAGAAGCATCCCGGGTGTGGGACAAGCTTCTCTTGAGCTTTGGAAGGGTAGAGAGGAGAAAGAAGGGATGAGAATTTCGTATGGAGGGGGTCTCCTTTTATAGTTGCAAGGAGTGGGGGCAAAATGGACATTACAACTTCAAAATAATAAAAGAGGGGTCTTTAGTGACGGATAAATCCGTCACTAAAGCCCCAACGTGGGCGTAGCTTCCGCGCCTACGCACGCCGCTTCAGCTGCCCGCGCGCCCAATGTACATGCACGTCCAGCGATCCTCAGCCGTCCGATCGTGAGATCGGACGGCTTAAGTCGCGCCCTCTCCCGCTGCATTGCGCGCCTGCCCGCGCGTCCTATTGCCCGTCCGCGCCGCGCGTTCAATCGCGCGTCGGCGCTATTGGGCGCGCGCGGCCGTTGGATTGCGATCTGACGGTTGATGAAGGCGCGCCCGCTCGCCTCAGAAATCACTTGGCGAGGCTCGAACATGCGCCAGCGCCTCGTGATAAGGCGCTGGACCGCTGCGCTGCTTCGCCCAAAACGTCGCGCGGACGACTTTATAGAGCCACGTCCACAGCCTTTGGATCGAGATCCAACGGCGGAGAGGAGGCGGGTGTGCGATCTTCATAGAATGCAAGCGACCATTTGGGCGGCTGAGATGGCACCACGTGGAGCCATCTTGGCCATCCATCTTCTGGAAGTTGTAGATGGTGCCACAGATGTCGGATTGGCTCGATTTTTGTGTCGTTGGGCTGCGATCGTCGATCCAAATTCATCTGTGCGGTTGGATTTGTCATCTAATGTGCGGATTACACCATCCTGACCCTTGATCTTCTAGGGTTCCCCAGTCACTATCTGATGCTACGGATGTCTGATTAGGGCGATCTTGGAGTCGTTGAACTCCAATCGTCGCCCTGATCACATCCATACGGTTGGATCTTTGATCCGAGGTCCCGATAAAATGTTTGCCCTATCCAAGCACATAAAAGGAGACAATTAATCTCCATTTTATTCAAACTACTCTAAATGCAAGATGATGCATGTTATGCAATATTTATATCATGAAATGCAATCCTATGCTTAAGAACATGCATAAATAGACATCTTAAGTAGTGTAAATGTGTTTACATCATACCCCGATGCCTATCTTTTGCTAGTTCCTAGCAAAAACTATTTGCTATTTATAAAAGAATTAGGTTGGATTATTTGGACTTGAGTTATTTTCAATCATTAAGAAATTGTCTACTTAGGAACTGAACTTTCAAAGACACAACAGTGCCTAGGTATCAGCCAAAATGTAGACTACCTCAAGCCCTTGCCTTATTCAATGAAATTTTTTTTTCTCTTTTTACTCTTTTCTAATTTTTTTTTTTGGATTTTCAAATTTTAGGGTTTAAGAGTGGCTTTCTACGACCATTCAACTCACCCAAGATTTAATGAGAACCCTAAGTTTTAAGCATCTTATTATGATTGCGATAGACTCGTTGACCGGCAATTAAAACGGACTTCGGATTTCTACGCCCCTAGGTGACCTCAAAAAGACTTCTGCCTAAAGGTGTATCTTTACAACCGGTAGCTTTCTCCCTACTTTTATTTTTTACGGGGTCAACACAAGGGTGAATCCAGTGTATATCTCCCCGGTTTATTCTACTTCGCTTCTTACTAAGTGTTTCGGGAATTTTTTTAGTGCATTTACTGAGCTGGGTTCTGGACAACCGATCGATGAGCTGTTACCACCGACAACTTGCCAGCCATACTCATGCGGCGAAGTGTGGCTTATTTCTCTTCTTTTTTTCTTTTCTCCTTTTCTTTTTGATTTTTTTTTTTAAGTAGGTGGCTTCCCTGGTCTAAGATTTACCTAAGGGTAGGAAAAAGAGAAAGGTCCAGTGACTGGGCTCTGGACAACCTACCTATGGGCTGTTGCCCACGATAACTTGCCAGCCATATCACCCTAGAAGGTTCATTAGCTACCCAAATTCCGTTAGAATCACCGAACAATGAGTCAGTGCAAAGAAAGTGTGTAGATGCTTAAGACTCAAAATTCCCTCAAATCAGAGGGCGGGTTGATAAGTCGTGTACTTATCACCCAAACTTATTTACTCCAATTATAATAGAATTAAGATGGAGAGGACTCAAAGAGAAATCCACATTTTAGTGGATACACAGGCTAATTAAGTCCAAAGACCTGAAGGGTCTTTGTGTTCAGATCTTAATGTAGTATTTCCTAAGATTGAAATTTTTCTTAAACCCAAATTCTCTTTCCTAATTCCAAATTTTTTTTTTATAAAAAAATAAAACAAATCTACGGAGCTGACGAATGAATTCAGAGATGAATATCCACCCCCCCATGCCTATCTAATGCAATATCCTCATTGTATTAAAAAGACATAAAACAGAGTGGAAAAGCGTAGAAAGCACCTGAATTGTGTGAATGTCAGGTCTGCTCCGAGATGAAAACTAAGAAAAACTGTATATGTGCTGAGTTTAGTGCCTTCAGCTAGGCACACTATACAAGGAAAAGAAATGAAGAATTTACAAGTGCAGGTCAGAATTAGAATGAATAGAAGAATCCTCTGACCTGTCAGCAGAGGTCCACAGATGTGGACCAGATTGTGGTGCAGACCCACACCCCATAACCAAGAATATCTTAGGTTCTAGATAAAAATTACCCAAAACCTAAAATCAGAATGTAAGCGGGGTCGGGCCTGCAATTTATGAGGATGCAACCAAAGACCAAAAAGTCAGGTTACAGAGAATTGAAGCTCAAAAGGATAATCGTTGAATATGTGCTTGAGTTGAACATCCTCGAAACAAATGTCGTAAGGATTCTTATTTGATGGTTTCAGCTTAAAAGGAACCCTTCGACTCAATCTTCCATTTCCTCCAGAATTAACTTCCCAAATCAAAACTTCCCAGCTCCTATCCTCCTCATTCAGCATATCAAATTCCAGGACCTCTTGTATATTCATCACCCCGTCTGAAATCTCCAAGTCTAAATGATGTGGCAGAATCAAAATTGACTTGGGTCTAATTATCTCAGAATTAGAATCATCAATAAGCTCAATAGGGTGTAACTGATAATCAGGGCATTGAATTGATTCCTCCAGAAAATGCAATTCTGGATCCGTAATGTGTGCCCTAATAAGATCAGTTTCCTCAGTTATTGGGCTATCAAATGATCTATCAGATTCCTCAGGCCCAATCATTTCACAGAAATCGTGTTCAGAAAACTCGCGTGAGACTTCGTAATTTGAATCTTCACCATCAGGATCTGTATCAATGTATGTCCCAAAATCATTTGTCACTTTCTGTTCCAAGGAGACATACGTTTCCTCGTAACCCAGCTTAGGGATCTTAGGTGAAGAAATCAGATCATCCTTAATTGGTTGTTTTAATTCAATCTGGTTAGCCTCGTAACACGTGTCCCCCCAACAGGTGCCTGAGCGGGTTCTGTTATTGCCTTTCCTGAAGAGGGTTCATCCTGGGAATTATTCCAATATTGAATCAAAGCAACCACGAATCTCATCCTCAATTTCGCTAATTTCCCAAGTAGAAACTCACCCAGGTTCTTATCCTTAACATCCTGGAGCCAATCCAACAAAGACTTGTTTAAATCATCAATCATTTCAATCAGGGGCTCCAATCTCTCAATGCAAGGTATTGGCTGAACTTCTAAAGATTGAATGATATTCCTCAAGTTAGCCAGAACCTTATCTTGAACCTGATTAACCCGAACCAAATGAGTTGGTTCAGGGTTGGGCGGGTTTGACATCAATGCAGAGGAATTAACGAATTGAGATTCGTTATACCCTTCCTGATAATAGGTCATTTCAGATTGTTGAAAAGATGGTGATGACCTAAAGGCAGTGAAATCAGAGGATGGGTAAGGATCGGTGTATCCTTCTTGATTGTATATCGTATTAGGTTGTGCATGAAAGGAAGACGATCTATAATCGATGTAGCTCTGAGAAGGATAGAAATCAGAATCAAAGTGTTCAGGGTTAGACCCTAAACACGGGGTTCCGGAATTGTATCCCCAATCCGAATTATCTCAACTAACTGATGGTTGATTACAATACGAGTTGGGATAATCGTCATGTTGAGGATAATTCACAACAGGAGGGAAAGAGCGGGAATGTGTGAAATATGTGGAAGGATTCATGAGACACGGGAGGAAGAAAGGCGCCCTGTAATACAAACAATCAAACCTATCCTTAAATGGGTTAGCCTACAGACCTACAGACTCCCAAAACCCGTCTTGAGATAAAGGAATGATTTGATCTACTTCTGTCTGTTCAATCCAACCAGTTAGAAGGAGGGACTGGGGAGAAGGTTCTTCCTTCGGCTTGCCCCTCCGGTTCCTAGTGTACCCCCCAGCCGCGATCATTTGACTCTGCTCCCCTAGCTAGACATCAGATTGAACAGTAGAAACAAACTAATCGAAAATAATCTCATTCTGGGTTCTGAAGAGCGAGTCCAATCCTTAAGGCCAACGCCTACTCTGTTTTATTTAGGGCTAGGTTTGAATGTGCTTTGGAATGTGATAGGCCCTTTAAATGGGTTGTGCCCTTAATAATTGATTGATTTGTGTGTGCATGCACAACCAGTGGCTTTCAAGCAAGATTATTTTTGATGTGGTGAATTTTAAGGTTCAAATCTTGCTTAGTAGCTTTTAGGATTCAACTTTAGGTGTTTTCAAACAGGTTTCGTTGGCACACCAGGTTTTGCAAGCATAGGTGAAGATGTTTTCCTTTAAAGTTTAAAAAGAATGTGGAGTGCCTAGTAAATCCCTAAGAGTTGAACCTAATAGGCAGCTACTTGATGAGTTTATTTTATTTGAAGTGGTGCGGCCCAATCAACTCAAACAATTGGCCTGATGCACCACTTAATTAGGCACACAAATGATTACCTAATCTGATTTCTACTCAATTATGTGTTTGAATGTGTGTATCGGTTCTAAAGGTCGGTTTACCGATTGAATTTGAAAATCAGATGAGGTTGTGTACCTCTTTGAGATTTTTTTAATTTTTTTTTTTTTAATATGGGGGTTGGGGTGAGTATGGGTGTCAAACAACAAACAATCTAACCTTAGAGTTTATAAAATACCTAGGTTGATTGATGTTTGAATTATTATGTTGTGGAATGAAATCTAATGGGTGGGGGGTGGGGGCACAAAACCTTCTACAGCATTTTACTCCGATCTACCGCTTTTGCCTGTCTCGAAAAAGTACCTGCAATCACAATAAGAAAGGAGAAAAGTGAGGTAAATGATTTGTAAGTTAGAAAACGTGACGAGAAACCAAAGAGCGTCGCCTCCCCGGCAACGGCGCCAAAATGTTTAACGTATACGAATGCTACGCTAACGTGTTCGGTTTGGAAAACCTGTCGTTGTAGTTCGAAAGCGACGAATTCGTGTTCAACAAATAAAATTTATACCGAAATTAAAATCCCGGGTCGAACACAGGGAGGCGGATGTTTGATTTAAAAACTTCGCGTTTCTTTTTATTTGTCACGAAGTAATTGAATTTAAACTATCTAATTATTTACAATTAATAAAAGAGAGAGAGAGAGGTTAAGAGAGAGAGAGAGTATTACACATGGAAATCAAAATGAGATGTAGAATAAACAAAGAATTTATCATAGAAGAGACTGTTCATTACAATTAGAAGGCATAAAACAATTACACTAGAAAGCGATAAATTTACTCTAGAAAGCATTAAAAGAATGGAGGGAGAAATGTCCTCCTCGACGGTCGCTTGGAGGACGAGTAGATTAATCTAGAAAGCAATAAATCTATACTAGAAAGCAGTAAAAAGAATAGGGAGAGAGAAATCCACCTCGACGGTTGCTTGGAGGACGAGCCGGACGGGACGACGCCTGGACGAAGGAGAATGAAGTAGGATGAAGGAGGACGAAGCAGAAGAACGGGAACGAAGCAGCACGCCGTCGTCGTCGCGGGATCCACTTCCGAAGGGGAACAAAAATTGGACTTTATCTCGCGAGAAGCATCCTGGGTGTGGGACAAGCTTCTCTTGAGCTTTGGAAGGGTAGAGAGGAGAAAGAAGGGATGAGAATTTCGTATGGAGGGGGTCTCCTTTTATAGTTGCAAGGAGTGGGGGCAAAATGGACATTACAACTTCAAAATAATAAAAGAGGGGTCTTTAGTGACGGATAAATCCGTCACTAAAGCCCCGACATGGGCGTAGCTTCCCCGCCCACGCGCGCCGCTTCAGCTGCCCGCGCGCCCAACGTACACGCACGTCCAGCGATCCTCAGCCGTCCGATCGCGAGATCGGATGGCTTAAGTCGCCCCCTCTCCCGCTGCATTACGTGCCCGCCCGCGCGTCCGATTGCGCGTCCGCGCCACGCGTTCAATCGTGCGTCGGCGCTATTGGGCGCGTGCGGTCGTTGGATTGTGATCTGACGGTTGATGAAGGCGCACCCGCTCGCCTCAGAAATCGCTTGGCGAGGCTCGAACGTGCGCCAGTGCCTTGCGATAAGGCACTGGACCGCTGCGCTGCCTCGCCCAAAAGGTCGCGCGTACGACTTTATAGAGCCGCGTCCACAACCGTTGGATCGAGATCCAACGGCGGAGAGGAGGCGGGTGCGCGATCTACATAGAATGCAAGCGACCATTTGGGCGGCTGAGATGGCACCACGTGGCGCCATCTTGGCCGTCCATCTTCTGGAAGTTGTAGATGGTGCCACAGATGTCGGATTGGCTCGATTTTTGTGTCGTTGGGCTGCGATCGTCGATCCGAATTCATCCGTGCGGTCGGATTTGTCATCTAATGTGCGGATTTACACCATCCTGGCCCTTGATCTTCTAGGGTTCCCCAGTCACTATCTGATGCTACGGATGTCTGATTAGGGCGATCTTGGAGTCGTTGAACTCCAATCGTCGCCCTGATCACATCCATACGATTGGATCTTTGATCCGAGGTCCCGATAAATTGTTTGCCCTGTCCAAGCACATAAAAGGAGACAATTAACCTCCATTTTATTCAAACTACTCTAAATGCAAGATGATGCATGTTGTGCAATATTTATATCATGAAATGCAATCCTATGCTTAAGAACATGCATAAATAGACATATTAAGTAGTGTAAATGTGTTTACATCACATAGCATGTAGTTTAATTTTGCTAGTGACTAGCAAAAGATAGGCATAGGGGTATGACGTAGACACATTCATTTAGGTTAAAATGCCTATTTATGCATGTTCCTAGGCTTAGATTTGCATTTCATGTTATAAATATTGCATAGCATGCATCATCCTGCATTTAGAGTAGTTGTGTATATTTTAGGTTAATTACATCCTTTTTATGGCTAGGTGGGAAGGAGATTTATTTCACAGCCTTGGATGGACAATCTGACTATATAGATTTAATCAAGATGATGATCGGAGTCTAACTCCTCTAAAAACGTTTAGATCGGAATCTCGTAGCATCATATGAAGATTAAGGAAGATCAACGGCCAAGGGGCAATGCGACATCCATACAAGTTTCGGATGGAAAATCTGATGGTACGGATGGATCCGGAGTGACGATCGCAGTCCTGTAGTGTGGGAATCATCTTGTTCTGAGCACCATGGCACCCTCTGCAACAGCCAGAAGATGGACAGCCCAGATGGCGCCACGTGGTGCCATCCAGGCCGCCCAACACTAGCCAGCAGCAACTGGAAGGCACCCCCTCATCATCTTCATCATCAACTCTCAGCCGTTGCAGACGTATTAAGGCGTGCGGTGGAGGAGAGCTCTCAGCCGTTGGATCATGATCCAACGGCTGAGAGCTCTCCTCCACCGCATGCCTTAATACGTCTGCACGACCATCTGGACAACTTGGCATAATGGTGGAGGTGTAGGCTTTCAACGGAGGGGAGTAGGTTCGAATCCCCACAACCCCCCCAATTGGCCAATTGAGTACACAGCTACACGCACAACAGTGCAACGCAAGTGTGTGTGTGGGCGCGGAGGCACGCACGTGCAAGAGCAACGCAGTGCGCAAGGCAGTGCCAGCACGTGAGTGTGCGCGCGACAAGGAGCGCGTAATGTGCACGCCAGTAGGGCATGAGCGGCGGGGGCGCAATCTTCAGCGACAGTTGGGCGAGCCTTTAGTGATGCTTGTAGCTGTCACTAATGGCCTATGCTATGCACAAGCCAGCAAAGGAATTGAAGGGCACGAATCTTCAGCGACAGTTGGGCGGATCTTCAGCGACGATTACAACCGTTACTAATTACCCATGGACGATTTTGTCTCTCCTACACAATAAAAGGACCTACCCCCTCCATTCCAAAGCATCTCTTCCTTTCTTCTTCTCACCACCTTCAAGGCTCTAGGGAGAGCTTATCCCAAGCTCGGGATGCTCCTCTAAAGTAGAAAATAAAATAGTTTTCCCACCTCTCATCCCCATTCGTGGAGCATCCCTTGGTCGTCCTCTCACCGCCCTTCGGGAAGAAGATCCTCACTACGATGCCGTCTTACCCCATCCTTCATCCTCCGACTACGTCCTTCTTCGACCCGCTCCTCACCACCTTCCTCCAGGTGACGTCAAAGCGAATCATCTTTCGAGCGACCGTCGAGGGGGATTCTCTCACCTCTTTCTATCTTTATTGCTTTCGTAGTGTAATCTTTCCTGCTTTCTTAGTTGTAAAAAAATTTTTGATTAGAAATCCATGATTGTTTCTCTCTCTCTATTATATTTTTGCAAGTAGATTAGCTAGATAAAATTTCATCGACCTAATCTCTTGCTTGATAAAAAATACCAGAAAAGTTAGAAAAGATAAAAATGACAAAAATAAATAAAAGAAAAACACGTAATTTTCAAAACCAAACGTTCACCTCCCCGTGTTCAACCGGGGACTCACTTCTCGAGTTTCGATTATAAATTTTATCTGATCGACGGATTTTCTCGCGAATTGAACTATAACGATGACTTTTCCAAAATCTAATCTTTTCCACGTGCGAATCTACTATCATCACTATGGACCAAGGAACAACATATGATCTTGAGACATATATTAATGCAGATCCAGAATTCCTTTATTCTGAGGGTGAAGAATCTTTATGTGAAGTCTCACTTGATTTTAAGGGGAATGATTTTAGTGACATGAATGGGCTTGAGGAATTTGATGAACTATTTGAGGACCTTTTAGTTGAGGAATTTGATCCAGTTGAGGCTAGCTTGGAGGATCCAAATCCTGATGTACTGGATGATTCAATCAATAGCCCCATTCCTCAACCACACCCTGTTGAATATAATGATAATTTTATTTTGGAAATCACTAAACCCAAGTCAATTCTAATGCAGCCACAAATCTTGTACTTGGATACTTTATACAAGGTGAATATCACTTGCGAGGTCCTGAAAACTTTTATTCTGGAGGGTAGGAGCTAGGAAATGACAATTTGAGAGGCTAATTTCGAGGGAAATGAAATTTTGAATCTAAGGGTTCTTGTTGACCTGAAACCACAAACCTTCTACTAGGACCCTTATGATATTTTCAACTTTAAGAATGTGCAACCCAAGAACAGATTAATTGATTATCTTTTTGATCTAAATTTTAAGAGGACAAACACTTCTATTGATCCAAATTTTCCTATTGTCTGACAGCTTGGATTTGGGTTGCATTCTCATAAACTACAGGCCAGACCCCACATGCACAATGATATCTAGTTTTGGGTAATTTTTATCCAGAACCTTAGAGCAACCTGACCTTGGGACATGGGTCTGCATCACAATCTCGTCCACATCTGTTGACATCTCCTTCCAGGTCTTAAAATCGATCTCCTTATTTTGATCTTGACCTGCATCTGTGAATTCATAATTTCTTCTTTATTTATATGGTATGCCTAGCTGAAGGCACCAAACTTAGCACTTATGCAGTCTGTTTTCATTTTGGAGCTGATCGGTTAACCACGAAATTTAGGTGCTCTCTTTTTTACTCCGCTCTCATTCATGTCTTTTTAATACAATGACGACATTGCATTGATAAGCATGTGGGGTAGATATATTTATCTCTGAATTATTTTGTTAGCTTCGTAGATTCTTTTTATTTTCTTTTTATTTACAAAAATAAAAATTCAAAAAAAAATTGAATTAGGAAAATAAAACTTAAGCATTAGAAATTTGTCAACTTTAGGAAAAGAATACAATAGGACCTGAAAACTTAGACCCTTCAGGTCTTTGGGTTTAATCAGCCCAGGTGTCCACTAAAATGTGGACTTATTTCTCAAGTTCTCGCCATTCATAAATTCATTTCTAATTGGCTAAATAAGTTGGGGTAATAAGTACATGACTTATCAACCCGCCCTTTGATTTGAGGAGACTTTAAGTTTAAAGCATCTACACACTATTTGCACTGACTCCTTTTCGATGATTTTAACGGGAATTGGGTAGCTAATGAACCTTCTAGGGTGGTATGACTGGCAGGTTGTCATGGGTTTGACGCCCCATTGGCCAGTTGTCCAAAGTCCAGCCGCACAACCATTCTCTCTCTGCTACCTTTAGAAAAATCTTAGATCAGGAAAACCACCTACTGATGATGTCGGATTCGCAGGTAGAAATGTTTGGATTTTGGAAAACCTGTCGTCATAGTTCGATTCGTGAGAAAATCCGTCGATCAGATAAAATTTATAACCAAAACTCGAAATGTGAGTCTTAGGTCGAACACGAGGAGGCAAACATTTGGTTTTATGAAATCCACATTTCACTTTATTTCTTTTTTTGTCGTTTTATCGTTTATAATTTTTTTTGGAATTTTTTAGAAAGCAAGAGATCAAATTGACAATTGCTTATCTAACTAATCTACTTGCAAAATATAAGAGAGAGAGAGAGCATCACATATATTTCCAAATCAAACATTTGCTACAACTTGGAAAGCGGGAAAGATTACACTACGAAAGTAATAAAGATAGATAGAGGTGAGAGAATCCCCCTCGATGGTTGCTCGGAAGACGACTTGCTCTGACATCGCCTGGAGGAAGGTGATGAGGAGTGGGACGAAGGGGGACGTAGTCGGAGGACGGAGGCTGGGACAGGATGGTGTCGCGGTGAGGATCTTCTTCCCAAAGGGCGATGAGAGGATGGCCATGGGATGCTCCACGAATGGGGATGAGAGGTGGGAAAACTATTTTCTTTTCTACTCTAAGGAGCATCCCAGGCTTGGGACAAGCTCTCTCTAGAGCCTTGGAGGTGGTGAGAGGAAGAAAGGAAGAGATGAAGAAGAAGGGGAGGTGTAGGGTTCCTTTTATAGTGGAGAGAAGAGGAAGAAATCCATTCAAGGGCTATAGCAACATTAAATGCATCGCTGAAGATCCAACCCTAAATGTAGCTAAAGGCTGGCTGGTGCTCGTGCTATTTTCCCGCTAGTGTCTTCTGGAGAAGGTGTGGCTGTCCGATGCTTGATCAATGGCCCAAGCACACCCGCTAATCTCGCCTCCACAGCATTGAAGGCGTCACACGAAGAGCACTGGCCACCGTTGGATTATGATCATACCACTGGATGAAGATTGCGCCCGCACCAGCATTATCAAATCTTCTACATCGCGGGATCGCTCGGTGGGAGAAGAGGGTAGCCATTGGATCTTGGATGGAGTGTTGTCACCGTGCCCGTCCAGCTCACTTGCACCCTTCATCGAGGCCGCACGAACAAGATCATGCGGTCTTGATTAAAATCAGGGTTGTTTGGGAAATAGAAGGGGGGGCGTGCGGTCTTGAACCTGTGACCTCCCTTCTGTGATAAGCTTTTTTACCACCACTCTATGCTCTTTACTTTGTCCAAAGAATGAATTTCTTACACCGGCTGGGAAGGTGGCGTGGCCTCCTCATGGCCATTGGATCTTGATCCAACAGTCTAAATCTGATAGGCATGAAAGAGAGAGAGAGGTAGCGGTGACCCTTGGGTGGCCTAAATGGTGCCACGTGGCTCCATCTAGACTGTCCATCTTCTTTCTATTGCAAAGGGTGCCACGGTGCTTGGATTGAGTTGATTTTCATGTTGCTAGACTGCGATCGTCACTCCAGATCCATCCGTATGGTCGGATTTTTCATCTGAAGCCTGTATGGATGTCACATTGGCCCCTGGCCATTGACCTTCCTCAGACTTCATATGATGCCACGAGACTCCGATTTAGACGATTTCAGAGGTGTTAGACTCCGATCATCGTTTTGATCAGATTCGTACGGTTCGATTATTCATCCGAGGCCTTGAAATAAATCTTCTTCTTTCCTGACCATAAAAAAGACCTAATTAACCTAAAATACATACAACTACTCTAAATGCAAAATGATACATGCTATGCAATATTTATAACATGAAATACAAATCTAAGCTTAAGAACATGCATGATTAGGTATTTTAACCTAAATAGATGCGTCTATATCACCTACTCAGTAAAAGAAAAAGGAAAATATTCAAAAAGGAAAAAATTATGATGAGAAATAGAAAAGGAGAAAAAATATAAATAAGCCACACTTCACCGCACGAGTGTGGTTGGCAAGTTTCCATGAGTTTGATGCCCTATTGAACGGTTGTCCAGACCCAGCTCACAAAATGCATGATTAATTCCTAAACACTTAGGAAGAAGCGAGAAGTAGAATAAACTCGGGAGATATACACTGGGTTCACCCTTGTGTTGACCTGATAAAAATAACAAGTACGGAGAAAGTTACCAGTCGAAAAGATAAACATTTGGGTAGAAATTCTCTTTAGGGTCACCTAGGGTTCGTAGAAACCTAAAGTCCATTTTAATTGCCAATCAGTGAGTCTATCATAGTTTCACAAAAAAGATGCTTAGGACTTAGAGTTCTTTCTGAGTCTTGGGTAGGTTGGGTAGCTGTAGAAAGCTGCCTTGAAACTCTAAACTCAAAAATCCAAAAAAAATAGAAAAGAAGAAAAAGAAAAGAAAAGTATTTGCATTTGAATAAGGCAAGGGCTTGGGGGGTTTTGCATTTTGACAGGAAGCCAAGCGCTGTTGAGTCTCTGTAGTTTAGGTCTTCAATAGAAATTTTTTAGTGTTGAGAGATAACCATTGTCCAAGTAATTTGATCCAAATTATTTTATAAATAGTATGTAGTTTTCCTAGGGACTAATAAAAGATAGGTATGAGAGTATGATGTATACACATCTAATTTTCCTAAAATGTCTATTTATGCATGCTCATAGGGTCATAGAAGCATCATGCATTAGAAATATTGCATAACATACATCATCAAGCATTTAGATTAATTTGTACAAATTATATAGTAATTCACCTCTTATTATGGTAAGGGGACAGGGTGGCATCATTTCAAGGCCTTAGATTAAAGATCCAATTGTATAGATCTGATTGGGGCAACGATCGGAGGTCCGATGAAAATCCAATCGCATAGAGGTCAAGGGGCAAGGTGGTGAAAATCCAAACATCAGATGAAAAATCCAATCGCATGGATGGCTTTGCATCGACAATCATAGCCTAATGGCATGAGAATCGGTCCAATCTGACATCCGTGGCACCTCCTACGAGCATTTGAAGATGGACAGCCAAGATGGCGCCAGGTGGCACCATCCCAGCTACCCAAATTGACCAAGCAAACCCACAACACTTCTCCTTCAGCTGATCAATGCATCTCAATCGTTGGATCTAAGATCAAACGGTTGAGATTCCATCAAGGCAGTGCGTCATATGATCTAAAGATAATGCTCATGCATCCTCAGCCATTGGATCTTCATCCAATGACTGAGGGTGCGTGAGTGTTAAAACACAAATGTGACACAAGTGAGAGCGTGGTGCAACAGCCGTGTGTCTCACGCATTACACACGACGTGCACTTGAATCACTAGCAGCGGATTTAATTCGCGAGAAGAGGCGTGCAAGAAAATTGGGTAATGTGATCGTCATTGAACAGCAACAAGAGCATCAACGTAATAGTGCTTGATGAGCGAGAGCACACTCGCGTGTGATGACGCGTTATCTAATGCGCATGTTGACCCGATGAAGCGCTATCTAAAGGCACGGGTAATCATGATTCTCAACCGTTGATGCATGATCCAACAATGATCATAATGGCTACGTCACCGCTTAATTGATGAAGAGGAAGTAGTAGCGGTGCGAACATGGTCGCACGATCTCGATCAGACGATCGAGATCTTGCCATCTTCTCAACTCTTGAAGTGAAAGGTGATGACGTGGCTTCACATAGGACATTGGATCGACGACGAGCAACCGAGATCCCATGCGCGACTTCAGCGATGTGTGGCTGTAGTGACGCACTTATCTATCACTAAAGACCTATATTAAAAGTTTAAATATGTGAAGTGGCTCTTTTGCCCCCATATCCTCAACTATATAAAAAGCCTACATCCCCTCCTCATTCTTCATCCATTCCTTTCTTAATCTCTCCTCTCTAAAGCTCTAAGGAACTGGCCTTAAACTTAGGATGCTCCTCTAGAGTAAAAAAAGAAATTTTTGTCCATCTTCTCATCCCCTTTGTGGAGCGCCTGTGGTTGTCTTCTCACCACCCTTCGGGAATCAGATCCCGTGTTGGCAACGTCCTGCTTCTCACCCTGTCTTTCGACTTCGTCCACCTTCTTCCAGTATTCCATCTCCATCTTTCGAGTGACAACAGCATGGCTTGTCCTCCAAGCGGCCATCAAGGAGGATTTTTCTCATCCTATATTTTTACTGCTTTCTAGTGTAGTTTTAGTTCTACAAGTAGTTGTAATGAACATGGTTCTATGATTATGAAATATTTGTTCATTCTCCCTCTATTTTTCTCTATGTTTTTATTATTCTATCTCTCTATTCTATTATTTATTCTTTAAGTAGTTTAGCACATGTAGATTAATTTCAACCAGCTACTCTGCTTTATATAAATAAACTCCAATTTTAAATCAAATGTTCGCCTTCTTGTGTTCGACCCGGAACTCACTTTGAGTTTCGATTAAATTTATATGATAGCGGATTTTTATGCACTTCAACGTTAACGATAGACTTTTAACTCAAGTCTTTTCCCATACAAAATCTAGTTAATCAATCTTCATAATAAAAAATCATGAAAACTTTTTGAGGAAATTTTAAAATAGGGACCAAGGTTGAAGATTTATTTTAAGGTACAATGGAATTTAATCTTTAACAAACTAGGGATTAGGATGTGGATATGATTGTTAGAATTTCTGGGTCTATTTTTAGACTAGATCAAGTGTCTTTCTCTAAATTCCTCCTGAACTTGTGATGATTCAGGTGACTTGATCTCTTTTTGTGACCTGAAAATTACTTGGCTTAGTTTCCGACCCAAAAATTTGCATCTCTTACGAAATTCTTATGTCAAAATTCACACACAAAGCCAACACAATCTAAAAAACAAATTAGAAAAATTAGAAAAACCCCTTGTTTACTCTTGGTGAAAATCCGAGGCAGATGACTAGTTTGAGTTCCCACCACCGAGGAGGAAAATGCCTCCTTTAAGGATGCGATGTCAACACGTTACCGCCTTAGCGCTACTCCATATTTATATTTCATATCTTTTGATGGAGCATTAAGGCGCAATTTTGAGGCTAAGGTGTCTTGGACGGTGCTCTACCCAGAGCATCAAAGCAAGAACTTGAGTTTTCTTGGAGCACCCCTTTACACCGCATTGTGTTTTGGGGTTGTGAGCTCCTGGGGTGTGTCTTGGATGGTACTATCTCAAAGTGCCATCATCAAAGCCCCCTAGAGGAGTGGTAATGGGAATGATGTTCTCAACACGTCTGTTTTAGTACTAAGCTAAGAATTAGCATGTGGGAATAAAAAAAAAGTTTCAAAAACATTACCTTATAAATATCACAATAATGTAGCCATTCACAAAGCACTGACACAAGATTTTAAAGGTTATGCAAGTTGCGAGTCAAATTCAAGAGCCAAGGAAATCCTAACTGTAAAACGATTTTGGGTCATTTGAATTAACAAGGAGTTAACTTGTGAATTTTCAAAAGATACATTGATCCCGATTTATCTAATTTTTGGATCAAAAAAAGAATCCCTATGTTTTTCTTTAATAAATCCCATACCTTTCCTTTTTTCAATCAACCAAAGTCCCGTAATTTTCTTCTCCTCAAAAGTGGAAAAAAAAAATCTTTCTCAAAAATTCATTTTGTGAAAATATTTTTTCTAAGAGACTAACAAAAGATAAGCATGGGAGTACGATAAGCGCCAATTTATCATCATTCTTATGCCTTAAAAGAAGCCTAGCTCTTAGGATTTTAACTCCGCAAATAGGTTTTCAGGCTGCATTTAGGCATTCACTTAGGATAGGCATGCAGTGCATTTTATTGTCTTTTTGATAATTTTATTTGAGTGTTAGGGATAAGCATAGAGTCAGATCCCTCAAACCTTAGCACTCAGTAAGGTAGAAGATGAAGGAGAAGCTCAAATCAGCTGGATCTCTGCTGGATCCAGCTTGTCCCAACTGGATCCCAGCTATTTCTAGTTGGATCAACCTATCTTTAGCTCCATTCAGTTCACCTCAGCTGAATGGGAGCTCAAGCTAGCTCAAGTCAGTTGATCCCATCTCCTTTCAGCTCAAGATAGTTCACTGGAAGCTCTACCTGACTAAGATTAGTTACTTCCATCGACTAACTAAGCTTAGTCAACTGAAGAAGTTCTCAACTAGCTCTGGTTTGCTCAACTCCAGCTTCTAAAGACTCAGATTAGCTCAACTTAGTTGAGCTGAGCTACTAGACCTAAGTTAGTTGGGTAGTCTTCGGGAAGACTAGCCCCAGCTCACCTCAACTCAGAACAGAAGGAGACAACTCAGATTAGCTTGGTTTAGCTACTAACAAAGAACTACTAAGCTAAGCTACCTACTGAGCTCCACTTCAGTTCTCTTCAACAACCATCTACTTCAGCATAGCTCATTGTAGCTCCTCCTCAGCTCCTCAAGATAAAACCATAGCTCCTTCTACCTCCTGCTCCACTACTCTACTAGTTACGCTAGCTTAGCTTAGTTCCTACTTCCCTACCATGGCCGACCCTAACCCTAAACTACACCTAGCTAACTCTACCAACTAACCTTAACCCTAAGTTCACCTAAGCTACCCATTCCTAATTAAAGTTGGCAACAACCTATAGCCATCCCTTCACCCCACTAGGACCACCAAAAGCCACCTATTTTTGGCGCCAAAACAACCTTCTAGAACCCCTCTCTTTTAGCGCCAAAACACCCCTACATCACCACCCTACACATCACCACACAAGCCATCTCTATCCTCCACCTAACCCACCTTCTAGAAGCCCCCATGGTGGTGCCAAAACCAAGGTACCTTTGAATGGTTGGTGCCACCTTTAGGTGTCTTTCCACCACCATAACCACCTCCCATACACCCCTTTAGTTGACACCAAACATCCTCCACCCTAACCACCTACCAAACCTAATCCTAACCCTCCATATACACCCCACTCCAACCACCACCTTCCCTTCCAATAAAAACACCACTAGCAAGCCACATTATCATCATCCATGATTAATTTTATTCCACCCATATCCACCATAGTCCACGACCAAGGAAGGAGAAGAAGAGAAGAAGATCAAGGGGGCAACCTACCCGCCCCCTTGGTGCCTTCTCCCTTCTTCCTTGTGCCACTCCAAGGAGAAGCATTCATCTAGGAGGAGGACAACCAGACATTGAGGAGGAGCAAGGGTGGTGGATGCCCACTGACAGCAAAATATGCGTGATTTATAAAAGCGGGTTTTTAACGTCGTTACAATGTGTAAATCCACTTTCGCTTTTAAATTTATATCCTAGATAGGGGAGTATCTAGGGCCGTCTAAGGAGGCAAAAAATTGCAATTCAATTCTCTTGCTAAAAACACATCTCAACTTTCTTTTTGGTATTTTAAATATATATATTTTTTTGTGTTTTGAAATAATACGGGCAAGGTGCTAATTGTGACAAAAGAGTGCTAACACCTAAAATGCTAAGCTAAAACTTAAGAGATTAAAAAGTTCACTACCTAAGCTCACTTTAGGCAAGTGGAGGCCTAGAATAATTAGGGAGTGGAAGTAGAATAAGTGCTAGAACAACAGTAACAATTGCAATAAAAAGCTAAAAGAAGGTAATTTAATTAACTAGGATTTGTGTTCTTTTCAAGGACAAGTAGAGGAGTGCTTCTACTAGAACTAAACAAATTTAAAAGCAATAAAAGAAACACTAATCCTCTTGCAAAATTTGGTGAAGAAGGGAGTCTTCTTTCTCCAAGCCTAGCTGCTCCTTGGCTTGAAAAGAGGGCCTCCTTCTTCTCCTTCCTTGAGAGCTCCTTCAAGGTGGAAGCTACCACCTTCAATGCTCTCCTCCAAGGGGTGGGCGTGCACCACCCTCAAAAGATCCTCCAAGGTGGCATGGACCACCTTCAAGATCTCCTCCAAAGATCTTCCTTGCCTGGCTTCTCTTTTGGCTGGCGTGACTCAAGAGAGAAGGGAAGAGGGGAAGGCACCAAGGGGTGGGTAGTGTTCTTTTTATAGGGTAGGGTGAGGGGTTAAGGTGCCTCTTCAAATGGAGTGCTAAGATGGTTGGATGGATGTGGTTAGATGATCCTAGGGTTAAGGATGGTTGGCCCCACCTAAGGGGTGCTAGGGGGGTAGTTAGGGTTGGTCAAGAGGCACCTAAAAGTGGAGCCAACCATGGAAAGGTGCCATGGGTTGGTTCCAACTTTAAGGCTTCTAGAAGGTGGGGTTACGTGGAGGGTGGAGATGGGTTTAAGGGGAATTGTGTGGTGGAGATGAAGGGGATTTTTGGAGGGAAAAGTCGCACCAACAAGGGGGTAGTTAGGGTTGTTTTGGCACCACTTTTAGGTGTCTTTTGGAGGTGGTGGGTAGGCTAGGTTGGCGCCAAGTAGGTTAATTTATGTGTAGCTTAGGTGGAGCTAGTTGAGTGGAGTTGTTAGGTGGGTTTTTGGGGTGGTATAAGCCAAGGAAGTTGGAGCATAGCTAAGCTAAGCTAAGATAAGCTAAGCTAAGCTTAGCTAGCTTAGCTAATGGAGGAGTAGAGGAGGAGGTGTTGGAGCTAGGGTTTGAAGAGGGGAGCTAAGGAGGAGAAGTCTGGAGCTGAAACTGGA
The DNA here is from genome assembly GCA_037157565.1 of Thalassia testudinum. NCBI lineage: Eukaryota > Viridiplantae > Streptophyta > Magnoliopsida > Alismatales > Hydrocharitaceae > Thalassia > Thalassia testudinum. The sequence goes on along the minus strand of JAZHRO010000024.1, from coordinate 179,831,010 downwards.
GCTGGCTGCTGCTGAAGAGGCTAGCATGGAGCTACTTTAGCTGGCCTAGCTTGCTAGTTCTTTGCTAGCTACTAAGCCAAGCTAAAGTGAGCTGGCTTCTACCATAATGAGCTGAGGTGAGGTAGGTCTGGTGCTCCTAGGGAGGGTCAAGCTGGTTGAGGCATCTAAGGCAGCTTAGCTCAACTCAGTTGAGCTAAGCTGAGTCCCCGGGAGCTGGACTTGAGCTTCCTGAGCTGGGATGAGTTCTTCAGCTAGCTGGAGTTGAGTGGAGCTGGATGTAGCTAGGTTTGAGCTGGGGTGAACTCCCGTCAACTCAGCTGAGCTAGCTAGAGCTCCCCGTGGACTAGTGGGAGCTGAGATGAGCTAGACTCAGCTAAGTTGAGCTGGATCGGAGCTGACTTGAGCTAGGGTGAGCTAAGATGAACTCTCTTGAGCTGCCATTCAACTGAGATTATCTAAATGGAGCTGGGATGAGCTAACCCTTGTTCAAGTGAGCTAGGTTCCAGCTGTGGTGAGCTAGATCAAGTTGAGTTCCAGCTAGTCTGAACTCCTTCACCAATTGCCTTCTTGAGTGATAGGGTTTTAGGGATCTGTATATCTGTTCATCCCTAACACTCACAAAAATAAATTAAAATAACAAAAAGAAAATGCAATGCATGCCTAACCTAGTGAATGCCTAAATGCAGCCCAAAAACCTGTTTGCGGAGTAAAATCCTAAGAGCTAGGTTTGTTTTAATGCATAAGAATGATGATAAACTGGCATTTATCACCCACCCTTGGAGGAAACTTGGAGGAGCATCATCTTGAAGGTGAGGAGTTCTTTTCAAACATAGGATTTGTTTTGCTTGGAACAAGAACTACCTCTTTCTTCATCATCTTTGGAGGACACTTTTCTTCTTCCTTATTTTCTTTGTATTAGCTAGTGTTGTTTTTTATTTGCTTGTAAGAAGCATTCAGCTACTTGTCTTCAACTTTGCTAGTAATACAAAGATTTTCTTTGCCTTCCAATTTCCTATTTTCTAGTTAGTGTGTTTCTCTTATTTCTAGTAATTTTAGTGCACACACATTCCTCTTCTAATTACCCTAAGCACACATGCCTAGGGTGAGCTTAGAAGAGAGGATTTATTCTTGTTACTTAGGGCGTAGTTTTCATAGTTGCATAGTTTGCTATCACATTCTCGCACTTTCCAATTACTTTTGAAAACCCTAAAAGCAAAAAAATAAAAAATACAAAAATATAAGTGCGGATTTAAGAGATGAGAGAGAGAATCAATTATTTGACTAACAATTTGTCCTCCTTGGATAACCCTAGATACTCCACTATCTAGGTATTACAAATTTAAAAGCAATTGCAAACTTACGCTTTACAATGACATTAAAATCCACTTTTTACAAAATTGCATATTTTCACATCACCTACCCATCTCCACCATCCATCACATAACCATCATCCAAAACCCTATCCTAGCCCTTCAAAACCCCACGCCACTTAACCCAACCTTTACCATACCTGGCGCCAACCACCAACTCTTTTACCCTATATATACACCAAGTAGCCACCACCATAAACCCCATCTTTGGCTACCCTATTCTATGCCTATAATCCATCCTATTCGACCAAGGAATAAGGAGGAGAGAGAGAGATTAAGGAGGCTACCTTACCCCCTTGGTGACTACCTTCTTCTTCCCTCTTCCTTCGTACAAGGCCAAGAAGCACTTCTACTTGGTGAATGGCTGGGCAAGGGAGGAGAGAGGGTGGTGGATATTGTTGAATGCAATTTCTATGTTGAAAATTTTGAGTTTTGAAAATCCGTCGTTGTAGTAGCGTAAAAATCAGTCAAATAAATAATTTAACTGAAACTTTGGTGAGTCCCAGGCCAAACACGGGGAGGCGAATGTTTGATTAAAAATTGCATTTATATTTGTTGTCATGAAATAGATTAGCTGGTTGAATTAAATCTACGCTAGCTTCTACTTAAAGAATAATTAATAGAAGACAGAGAGAGAATAATACAAATAAAGATAAAATAGAGAGAGAATGAACAAGTATTTCATAATCATAGATTAATGTTCATTACAACTACTCACTATACTAGAAAGTGAAAATCTAATCTAGAAAGCGATAAAGAGAAGAGAGAGAAGTTATCCTCCTCTACGGCTGCTTGGAAGACAAGCCACGTTGACAGAGCGCTTGGACGAGGGTGGTGAGATGATGGACGAGGGAGAACAAAAATGAAAGACCGAGGATGAGGCAAGGCTACGTCGTAGCGGGATATGCTTCCTGAACAACGATGAGAAGGCAATCGCGGTCGCTCCATGTTTAAGCGAGCTATCGAGGAGTTTTAAGTCTTTTCATTGTAGCAAAGCTTCAATTGCTCGAAAATAATTAAATTTATATGCTCAGAATCAAAGAAGAGTCCAAGGTCAAATACAGGGAGCAAATATGGAATTCACAACATTAATCTTATTATTCTGAATCAATGAGCACAATCAATTGATCGCAAAGTAGATATGCAATGAATGAAATTAGAAATATATTCAATCAGAAGCAATAATATCATAAACTCTCATTGGGATAAAAATAAGTCAAGAAGACAAAAGAATGGTGATGTACATCACCAATTATTCTAGTTTTAGTTAAGCATATATCCCAACCATTCAATGTAGCCAAATAAGTCAACAGTATTGTCAATGCTACAGTACTCAATATCAGAGGTTGGTTTCCTTCCTCAGATAGCTTAAGTGTCTCAACACTTAGCCTTAGCAGCACAAGGCTTCTCCTCTAAGCCTCTTCTTATTCTTCTTTCAATCCTTCTTTCTTCAGAATCCTTCTTCACAAGCCTTCCCTTTCTCCTTCATAGCACGAGGGAACCAATTCCCTTCAGCAACTAAGTGTCACACAGGGGCTAAACCTACAAGGAGCAAAACCTTCCCCCGCTCTCTCACAAATCCTCCTCCTCTTCTCTCAAAGACCCAGGCATAGTCGGATCTAGATACGGGTTATCGAGTCATGAGCATGGATCAGGGTCATCGAGTGTGGGTGGTGACCAAGGAGTTCTCTTAGGTCGGGTAAGCAAGTGTGAGGGGATGAGGGACCTAACCCCTCAGTGTCTTGGGCGGTAAGCTCGATTCACAAAATCCTTATATGTGTAGCAGAGGCTTCTTCCACGCCTGATGTGGCACTAAGGCACCACCCTTTTCTTCGTGCAAAGCTGCAGAAGTAGCTGCTTTAATTGGAATGGCTGTAGAGGCTTGCTACTGCGATTGAAGATTTGGACATGGTCCTGAAGCTAGGACGCATCGCCTGGGCATGGTATCAAGTCTAGAGCTCGTTGGAACACTGCAATTGGAGTCGAAGATGGTGGCGGCGACGGTGGATTGCAGTGATGACTTGAAACAAGCATACGGGCTCAAAAGCCTTAGTTAGATGGCTCACTAGTGTCACTGGAGGACGTGGAGTTTGGTGGTGGTGGTTGTGAGGCGAGTGGAAGCATGTGGTGGCCAGACGGAGGCGGAAGTGGTGAATGGCGAGGGGTGTGTTCGGTGGGGTGTTCGAGTGGGTGAATCAAGGAATTAGGTGAGGGGTTTTGTGCGGTGAGGTGAGGTGGATCTTCTGGAAGTGGAGGGGGCGTATTTGATGGAGTGCAGTGTCGAGGAGGCGTCGCCGGAGCATCACCAGAGTGGGGGAAGAGGGAGAGTGAATGATTGTGCAACAATCATAGGTCTTAATTGACCTAGATTAGGCTAGAACTTAACATACGTTAGGGAAATTCATGCATGCATACGCATTATCTGCATCTTTACTGCTTTCCTTTAGCTATGCATAAAATAATGTTATAATGTATTGATTAAGTGCATTATGTCAATTGCAGGCAATAAGCAGATCTGGAGTAGGATTTGAAGCTGGATCAGGAATAACGGGAGTTGTAGCAAAGCTGAAGCAGAAGGCTTAGTTTAGATATAGGAACAATAATGTAAGGGGGTTAAAAGTTTGCTATTCTATTAAGTAGAAATAAAGCAGTAAAATGTGAAGAGCATAGGTCCATCCTAGCCTTAGGATAGCCTAGAGACTTCCCAAAGCCTTAGCCACCCTCAGATTAGGTCACAACACCCTACGAAGCCTTAAAACCCTAGTTCCAACCCTTATCCAGGATCCTTAGCCATCTCCTGCACACCTCAAACCCACTTCTGCAGAGTTATTAGACGTCCAGACACTTTGTCAGACATCCAATTTCTGCAGAATACCTAAAACAGAACCCAAAATCCCTCCTGACTTTGATTGGATGTCCAGGCAACAAGTCTGGACTTTTGATTTTTGAGTATAAGACGTCTGACACTACTATTAGACGTCTGATACTACTCTCCAATTCCTGTTTTGAGATTTAAGCCTTGATCTTGGATCTCTAGGTCCCTAAACCCAATTCCAAGCCCATAGGAACCTAAATTAAGGTGCCCTAACCCTAGTACATCACCTCTAGACCTCCCTAAGGACCTAATTAGGTCCTCACTAAACCTAATTGACTTGGATCTTAGTCAATTCCATCAGCCTATTCAATTGGACTCATTGAGTCCAAACGAGCCCTGATCTCAGCGCACACTATCCAATTGGACTCAGTAAGAGTCCAATTGACCTAGACCTAAATTAATTGAGTTGTTTTACTCTCAATTAAGTTTCCACACACCCAATTAAACTTGTATTAAGTTTAATTGCACTTTACCTTAGTGAATTAGGGTTTATAACCCTAATTTGAGACATACCTTGACCTAAACCCACTAGAACCTAACCTAATCAACCTATCCACCTAAGTTTCGACCCACACACACCCACACACACCATCCACACGAAAATACCTAGCCTAGAGTTCTCTAGAACTCTCTACCATGTGTGGTTGCCTTGGTTGCCAAAATTAGCAACCAAGAGCCATTCAATTTCTAGATCCACATTTGGTGGATCTAAAAACCACCATCCATCCTCTCTCTCTCACTCTCCCATGAGCTCTCACCATAGGCCTCTCTAGAGAATTCCATAATTCTCTAGAGATCTTCCCTTAGGTCTATAAAAAGACCTAATGGGTGACCATTTGCACCCATTCACTTCCTTGGCAAATTCACTCCATTGGTGCCATTCACGCCACCTTCACATAGCTAGCCACTCCACCTCCACAAGCTCAATACCACCACCATGGAGGACATCATGCCGGGATGCTGGATCACTCCTCCCTCTCTCCAAGGGTTGGCCTAGGCTACATTGGCCGCCCCTCATTCTCCTCCCGACCACTGCAATGCCATCGAGGACCACCCCTGAATGCCCTCTATCTTCTAGATTTAATTCATGATCTTCATAATTTTATTGCTTTTATTACTACTTAATAGCGCAGTCTTACTTCTCCCCCAATGATGCATGCAAAATCCCCCCGTAGATTCTTGTATGCGATCGTTTTCTGGTAGCTAGATTTACATTTTTAAGCATTCATGTACAAGCTTTCTTCTACCTTCTATGTTGCAAACACCCTCTTGAATGAATAGAAGATATATTTTTATATATATGTCTATGTGTTGAGAATCACCATGAGCTTATTGCAATATCTTTTGAGTGATTAATGTTGCCTATTTTTAATTCCCGATATACTTGTAATTAAGCATGTCGTACTTCAATATGTACTAATCATAAACCGGTGTGTGATTTTAAACGAAGTAGAGCGGCAAAAAGATCGATTTCAAAAGTAAATCAAATGCCTCCCAGAGACGAACGACTGGAACTCAAGTCTCCTAATCTTTACAAACTTAATTTTTGATGAACATGTTTGCGCGACTATACTACGATTTTCGACGACTTTCAAAACGTTCGAGAACGGTCTCCGCCAAATGGCGCCGTTGCCGGGGAGGCAACGTCATTTTCTGTGATTTCGATCTTTTTGAAGCTATCACTGAAAAATCTCTCTCTGCTTTATTTTTTATGTGCATGAAAAATGGAAGAAAAATGGGTTCTGTGCACACATCGGGTGTGGCAAAGAAAAAGTCAGGTGCACATCATCCCTCCGTAGATTAGTTTTTTTCCTAAACCCTAGGAGTAGATTTACTTTCTGCACTTTACTTTGAAAAATTCTTTGTGAAAAAGAAAAGAGATTTTTTTCTCATTTTCGTGAAAAAAATTTCAAAAAAAATAAATAAAAATTTTGAAAAAAAATCTAGATTAGGTTTCCTTTCGAATCTAGGTTAGTTGGAAAAAGAAAAGATATTTTCGTTGAATCTTTTGAAAAATTCTTTTTGAAAAAAAAATGTGCAAAAGTTTTGAAAAGAAAAAGAAAGCATTTTTGGTGGAAAGTTTAGATTTCAAATTCAAACCTCTCTAAAAAGCTTTTCCACCATCTCCTGATTTTTGGCCAAATTTCAAGCTCGATTTAAAAATTCGATTTTAGAAAGACTAGTAAGCGAAAAATTCTGAAATTTGGGCTAAACCTTCATTTTCAAACCATATTTCAAACACCACCATTATTTTGAAAAAATTCCAAGCATACAATTCTTAAAAATTCACGAAGTACATGGGGGCTAAATTGACGTAGATTCAAAATTTTTCAAATTTCAAAAACTGATTTCGAGTAATCTGTAAATCTGTTTACACTAAAAATGGTGGGGTTTGAAAGCTGTTCTCATTGGCTTTATTTTCCATATTTTTCCCAAATTTTTGAAGGTCATTTGATACTGTTTCAAAATGAAAAATCGACCAGGGGTCAAATTTCCAAATCTGACCCCCTGATATTCAAAATTTTTTAAAAATTCGATTGAAATAGTAAAAATTCTAAAAAAATATTCGCTAGAAAGATAATTGAAAGAGGAATCTACTCGCAAAATTTCAAATTAATTAAATTCCAATTATTATCAGAGAACCAACATTAATTTTGTGGTCTGCTGAAACAAAAAAAAAAGAAAAATCCTAGAAGTGCATGCAACTTAGGTTGAACCTTTAGGGTTACAACTAGAGACCACACTTGAAGCTAACCTAGACTTAATCAAGTCTAGTTCGCCGGTGAGCTTGGTCACCTTGTGGGCCACTCACCACAAACCCCATTGAAGAAAATGGGTTAAAATTAATTGTAAAACACGAAATCAACCCGAGTTCGTTGTCATACTACTGGGTGTTTTTAACCTCTCTTGCCAAACTTGGTGACTAAGTTTGCGGGGTAGTGTCAAACGACCTCGGCTCGAGGGTCAACGGAACCGGAGGCGTAAGCCAAAGGAAGAACCTTCCCCTTAGTCCCCTCGTAACCAGACTGGTTGGGTTAGCTTGAGAAGCGGGATTCACTTTCAGTCGGTTGTACGACGAACTTATCTTCAGGAATTCAAATCCCTAACGAAAAATTTGGTCACCTGATCTATAAGGACCATTTGATTGACAGGGCCTTAGCCTTGTCCTGCGTGGCTACACCAACCCAGGGGTTGGGCGGTGTATGCACGAAAGGAGGTCACTTCGACCTCACTTGGTTGGACCTTGGGAGCCACTCCCAAGGAGGCGAGTCACCTCGCTCGGACCATCTTCTCCCCCCATTTCTTCTATCTGCTGAGCCGCGATGGCTAACATTGGATCTGGACCTAATCAGGATCCAGAAGAGCTGGACCCACGAGCTTATTTGAGAGCTCGGGTCACTGAATTAGCTCAACCTTGGGATCAGAACCCAAGGTGGCAAAGATGACTTTTCGCTTCGCCTGATCCTTCTCCTCAGGTTACCGAAATGGTTAACCCATATCCTAACCTTGGATATTATGACCCATACCAGTCGGTCCCTCAAAGGACCACACCTTATAACCCAGGATATGGATTTCATACTCCTACTTCTCACCCATGGAACATGGGTAGACCTGATTCACCCCCTGGAACCCCTGAAGAGCTACCGGTGCATATGCGGCCGCATTATAGAATACAAAGAGCTACAGCAAGCACTAAGAAAAAGGCCACATCCTATCTACACGTAATCCAGGCTATCATTGAGTCGAACCAAAGAGAAAGCTAGATTCCGCATCAACAAGCTGTGATGGAGCTTCTTTGAGAAACAACAGAGATAACAAGGCTAATGAGACAAAATCGGGAAACTCAAGAACTACTTTTGAGATATCAAGTAGAAAATAGCCTTGAAGACCTCGAGGAATCCGAAACGATTACGTCGGAAGGACACACAGAAGATTCTCAGGAGCAGATACTAGAAGATCACTCAGGGGAAAAAGAATCTAGCATGGATATGAGACATGAGCAGGAAGTATGCCAAATGGGTTCATCTGAAATTGAGGAGGAAAGGACTAATATCTCCAGGACTGAGCCGCAATCAGATTATCCTGGATCCTGGGAGACACCTCTCAGGTTAGATAACCCAATCAAGACAAGGGAAGTAGATCCAATTGAGGATATGGATCTTGAGGCAAGCATTACATGCGACACTACTGATCTGCCTAAGCCACTTCCCATTGTAGGTGAACCTGTGCTGGAGCCAACATCTTTTGATCTGCACTTTTCTTCTTTCACCTACATCCCTAATTCGGATGCTAGAGACTTTGAGATGACACTTTCTATCCCCAAGCATGACATCCGAAGACCAAAAATAGCTATGGATGTCGGAATTACTGAGGAACCCAATGCATATGAGGGTGAAGCTTTGAGCAGAAGGAGTTGGGGACGCACCTATCATCCTAGTCAATCTAATAGATGGCTTGACTCTGAGCCTGAGGAGACAGCCTCTGATGAATCAGAGATGGGTATTGATGAGGACGAAGTAATTTCTGGTGAGGATTTCAGTGACCTCCCCACAGATCTTCTACTTTCACGGATACCCCCATATGACTCAGAGCCTGGAGAGGGCATGATCTTTGATGTCAATTATCATTATGAGGATCCCTATGACTCAGATTCTGGTTCTGAGATACATTTTGATCCACTCCCTCAGCAACTTCCTGCTGAATTGTGGGACATGATAAATCAACTGAATCAACATCATGATCCACCCTATGATTATCCTCTATTTTCCACCACCACTCCACACTTTCTTATAGCTAGACTTTTTAGAGTAGGGGTGCACAATCAGCTGGTTCGCATCTCCGGACCACTGATTCTGGGAGCATACAAACATATCTTTCTCTTAATCTTAGCCGACTCCTATGCTAGAAATGACACATCTGATTGAGTTTTCGCCCAGCTGGAGGCGTTAAACTCAGCACGTATAAATACCATTCACTCCACATTCCACCATCATTTATACATAACCATTTTTATACATAGCATATTTTGTTTTAGCATATGTCCCTTTTGTATAGTGCATGTTAACAGGTTGGTCAGTGCTGAATATAATTTCAAAAGCAATTACAGGTGACCTCTACCCACTCATCCTCTGTCAGATTTATTTTTATATTCATGCATGAGGACATGCAAGAACTTAGGCATGGGGGGGTAGATACAACAGAAGCTGAAAATTTTTTTGCCAACACTTAGGAAAACCTCGGAGCTGCATGCAAAACGTACTTTAGGACCCTAAATAAAAGAACAACCGACTCCACCTCCAATGCTCGCATTGAAGCTAGAAATCGTTTGCAACAGCTACTTTCGACTCACCCGCCCACCTTTTGTTTTAAATTTAGGGTCAAGCTGATTGTAACCCGATACGGGAAATCCACGAAGTACAAATTATACGACGTTAATTGTTCATAGCATATATAAATATTGCATTCATGAATAAGATTATTTTAAGAATGCATTAGGGATTTTATCCTTTAGTTGATTCCTGTAATCTGGAATCCAGTATAACTTTTCACACACACATAGAATTTGCAATGGATTCATAGTGAAGGCTGATAAACGTCTTCAGTCTGTCGTGAAGAAGCAGTGCTTCTTTTCCTGAACCCTTGGACAATGTTTTGGGAGTCAGGCAGATTTTCTTCCAAAAATCCACCAAATAGTGGGAGATGAGAATAGAGTGTACTGGTGCTCTAAGATTAGTGCGAGGAATCTGGAATCCTAGATAATTAGGTGATGACACTCTGAGAGTAGACATAGTTTTCGCTCTCGGTTCTCGCGTATACATTTTTGTGAGAAATTTTGAGAGCCACCAAATAAAGCAAATACGCGGAGGGCGAGTTCTCATAAAACTAGGGCTAAGGTGGATGGTTACAACCATTCTTTATGGAATCCTTGGCTGAAGAAGGGTATTGATGCCAAGGTCAGAAATACACTATTCTATCCGTCTTTCCCAGTGCCGTGAGTAGGCACTTCCACCAAATAAGCCACCCAATGTCTCTTGAGTACCACCAATCCCTAATAATGCCTCCTCAATAAAGTTCATGGATGTATGCTAGTTGTGTGATGTTGAAAAAAAAAAAAAAAAAAAAAGAAAGAAAGAAAAAAAAAGAAAAAAAAAGAAGAAAAGAATGAATATTTAGTGTTTATTTCATCGAGGCAATACCACCAAACAAAAATTGAGATCCACCAAATATGGCCCTAACCTTTTTCATGTGTTTTTGATCACCCAAATACTAGCTGAGGAATTTCAATTTAGTGTTAGGGTAATAAGAACTCAATTAAAGTGTTAATGCCTAGTGAGACCACCAAATACAGGTCATATACGTGAATCTGGTGAAGTTGTGAGCTCTATGAAAGAAAACAAGAGGAAAAGGAAAAGAGTAAGAGAGAATAGATACAAAGGAATCAAAAGAGAGCACAGTTTTTCTCGTCTTTCTCTGAGTTGAGCCACTAAGTAATCCGAGAATCTAAATTCTGTAGTACTAGTCTCTATGTAGCACCAAGTGAGAATGAGCCACGAAATATATAATCCTTTCCCTCAAAGATTCTCTACCTAAGTCTAAAGCCAAGGTGAAATGCATAGAATATCTTGAATACCCTAAGGGAAGAAGTCCACCTATCCCGCTAGAATTTTTACTAGGGGTCAAGAATAGGCTTTAGAGGTATATTAGTTTTCACTCGAATCTGTTGCAAAAGCTACATAGCTGCACTTTCACAATTGTCTGGATTTCTAGAGCATAGGATGAAAATAAAAAGGAGACGAATCCTTAGGCATACACTTGATAAAACAATCAGTCCCTTAGGGACCCTTGCTGTAAATAATTTAGTCTTGCATTTGCTAGGGACTAGCAAGATTTAGGCATGGGGGTATGATTGCGCAGCAATCATAGGTCTTAATTGACCTAGATTAGGCTAGAACTTAGCATAAGTTAGGGAAATTCATGCATGCATATGCATTATCTGCATCTTTACTACTTTCCTTTAGCTATGCATAAAATAATGTAATAATGTACAAATTAAGTGCATTATGTCGATTGCAGGAAATAAGCAGATCTTGAGTAGGATCTGAAGCTGGATTAGGAATAACGGGAGTTGCAGCAAAGCTGAAGCAGAAGGCTTAGTTTAGATATAGGAACAATAATGTAAGGGGTTAAAAGTTTGCTATTCTATTAAGTAGAAATAAAGCAGTAAAATGTGAAGAGCATAGGTCCATCCTAGCCCTAGGGTAGCCTAGAGACTTCCCCAAGCCTTAGCCACCCTTAGATTAGGTCACAACACCCTAGGAAGCCTTAAAACCCTAGTTCCAACCCTTATCTGGACGTCCAGATAAATTATAGGACTTCCAAGATCCTTAGCCATCTCCTGCACACCTCAAACCCACTTCTGCAGTGTTATTGGACGTCCAGACACTTTGTCAGACATCCAATTTCTACAGAATACCCAAAACATAATCCAAAATCCCTCTTGACTCTGATTGGATGTCCAGACAACAAGTCTGGACTTTTGATTTTTGAGTATAAGACGTCTGATACTGCTCTCCAATTCCTATTTTGAGATTTAAGCCTTGATCTTGGATCTCTAGGTCCCTAAACCCAATTCCAAGCCCATAGGAACCTAAATTAAGGTGCCCTAACCCTAGTACATCACCTCTAGACCTCACTAAATACCTAATTAGGTCCTCACTAAACCTAATTGACTTGGATCTTAGTCAATTCCATCAGCCTATTCAATTGGACTCATTGAGTCCAATTGAGCTCTGATCTCAGCACACACTGTCCAATTGGACTCAGTGAGGGTCCAATTGACCTAGATCTAAATTAATTGAGTTGTTTTACTGTCAATTAAGTTTCCACACACCCAATTAAACTTGTATTAAGTTTAATTGCACTTTACCTTAATGAATTAGGGTTTATAACCCTAATTTGGGACATACCTTGACCTAAACCCACTAGAAACTAACCTAATCAACCTAGCCACCTAAGTTTTGACCCACACACACCCACACACACCATCCACACGAAAATACCTTGCCTAGAGTTCTCTAGAACTCTGTACCATCTGTGGTTGCCTTGGTTGCCAAAATTAGCAACCAAGAGCCATTCAATTTCTAGATCCACATTTGGTGGATCTAAAAACCACCATCCATCCTCTCTCTCTCACTCTCCCACGAGCTCTCACCATAGGCCTCTCTAGAGAATTCCATAATTCTCTAGAGATCTTCCCTTAGGTCTATAAAAAGGCCTAATGAGTGGCCATTTGCACCCATTCACTTCCTTGGCAAATTCACTCCATTGGTGCCATTCACGCCACCTCCACTTAGCTAGCCACTCCACCTCCACGAGCTCAATACCACCACCATGGAGGACATCATGTTGGGATGCTGGATCACTCCTCCCTTTCTCCAAGGGTCGGCCTAAGCTACATTGGCCGCCCCTCATTCTCCTCCCGACCACTCCAATGCCATTGGGGACCACCCCTGAATGCCCTCTATTCTTCTAGATTTAATTCATGCTCTTCATAATTTTATTGATTTTATTACTGCTTAATAGCGTAGTCTTACTTCTCCCCCAATGATGCATGCAAAATCCCGCCATAGATTCTTGTATGCGATCGTTTTCTGGTAGCTAGATTTACATTTTTAAGCATTCATGTATAAGCTTTCTTCTACCTTCTATGTTGCAAACACTCTCTTGAATGAATAGAAGATATATTTTTATATATGTCTATGTGTTGAGAATCACCATGAGATTATTGCAATATCTTTTGAGTGATTAATGTTGCCTATTTTTAATTCCTGATATACTTGCAACTAAGCATGTCGTACTTCAATATGTACTAATCATAAACTGGCGTGTGATTTTAAATGAAGTAGAGCGGCAAAAAGATCGATTTCAAAAGTAAATCAAATGCCTCCCAGAGACGAACGACCGGGACTCAAGTCTCCTAATCTTTACAAGCTTAATTTTTGACGAACGTTTTTGCGCGACTATACTACGATTCCTGACGACTTTCAAAACATGTGAGAACGGTCTCCGTCAGTGAACAACATGAACGATGGTCAAAACGAGAGGATAAGAGGCTAGAGAAGTTAAGGAGGAGAAGAGGAAGAGGTTTCACCTACTTACAAGATGAAGGGGTGAGGGTTACGAGCGCTGGTGTGATGGCCAGCACCATGGACGAAGCTTACTCCATTGAGGGAGACGACGACGAGGAAAGGGGGAGGCAGCCCTGGTTTTGGCCCACCAGGCACGGAGGATGATGACGAAGATTGTTGTGCTTCCAAGTTGACTGTTGAAGGTGCGGATGAGGGAGGTCGAGAGGGCCGCCAGAGCGTAGGTCGAAGCTGACCATGGGAGAGAAAGAAGAGGGATTTGTGGCCTTAAACCTACCTAAGGAGTAAGGATTCTTGCACTTGGTCCTTTTATAGGCCAAAGAGAGGGCTTCCAAGCTTGGAAACAAGCTTGTGAAGCCTGAGATTTTTGCGCCAACCGGATACCCATCTCTTCAATGCATTCACATGAGAGATTGGGAATGAATCAAGGTTCATGGCTGGGTTCATTTGGAAGAGAATTCCTCAAGGAATCTCCAGTTAAAATTTAGAAGAGTTTCATTGAGAATCAAGCGAGAAATCCTCGCTCGAATCTCTACAGAGCTCCTGTGTTCATACTAATGGTGGTAGGGACCCATTTGCAAAGAATGATGAGAAATTTAGGGACCAATCCATAAATAATTCAAAAGCTAAGGGGCTATTTGAGAGAGAAAGAGTCTAACTAGACTAAAATGCAAACTAGGTCGAGATGAACTCTGATTGGGCCCAAATTTTGTTACAGACCTAATTTGGACCCAAGGAATTTGATGGTGTAGTCGGATTTTAGTTTTGACCAAGTTGGACTGGGTATTTGTATAGAAACCCTAATTAGGGCAACTTTCTGTCTGAGACTCTATTTAAGGTCAAAATGGGTTCATATGGTCAAAACAAGGGTATCAAACCTTATGGAATATTTTTATATGAATTTTAGAAGGTTTCGATGAAATTTATCCTAACCAGAACCTTTTTTATTTAAGTAGGTCTGAAAATAGGGTTTTGGGGGCTGAATCAATTCTCGAAGTGCATGAAAACCCGCTTCTGTCTGCACGAACCCTCTTATTAGTCATTAATGAACATTTGACCTTTGATTAACCCCTGGGAAATCCCGTAATTATTCTGTATTCATGATATGCCGTTAAAACTGCAGAATTGACCATGTTTTAATGCACTCTTCTCAAAATGGATATTCAGTGAATTACGACTCTCTAGTGATTATGTAGGAGCTTTTGTCAATTGATTTTGACTAATTAAAGTTATTTATGGCTCATGATGATGTTATCATCACTCCATGAATGGGGATGAGAAGGTGGAAAAATTCTATTTTAAACTCTAATGGAGCATCCGAGGTTTGGGACACTCTTAGAGCTTTGAAGGGGGTGAGAGAAGAGAGGAAGAGATGAAGAAAATGTGGTGGGAGTAAGTCCTTTTATAGGTGAGGTTTGACGGAAAGGTGACTTGAATCTTTGAAAAAAACATTAACTCAGGGTCTTTAGTGATAGATTTAATCGTCACTAAATCCCAAATGTGGGTGTAGTACGTGCATGCCCCTGCCTCTTCCTCTTCCTTTGCCTCAACGCACGCATCACGTTCAAGCGTTCTCAGCCATTCGATCAATAGATCGAACGGCTTAGGATGCATCCACACCTGCACCTTCATCGCGTGCCTGCACATGCGATCACGCATCCGATCGCGTGTCTAATCACACGTGCATGATTCTCGCACATGGCACTGCCACGTCTCCGCTCCTATAACCATACGATCTTCATCGCACGGTCAAATTTGAGCCGTTCCACGTGATGTAAACATGTTTATATTACATAAGATGTCTATTTATGCATGTTCTTAAGCATAGAATTGCATTACATACTATAAATATTGCATAGCATGCATCATCTTGCATTTAGATTAGTTTGAATAAAATGGAGGTTAATTGTCTCCTTTTATGTTCAGGAACAGGGAAATCTTTTATCAGGGCCTCAGATCGAAGATCCAAATACGCTATCGTATTTAGTTTTGAAGAAACCTGTCGTCGTAGTTTGAAAGCGAAGAACTCGTGTTCAACAAATAAAATTTGTACCAAAATAGAAATCCTGGGTCTAACTCAGGGAAGCTATGTCGATCTATATTCGCAATTATATTTTTTTTAGCTTTTGTTGAAAAGCGAAGCGATGTAATTACAATGAAGAAATATTAACAATCAGAATAAACGAGAGAGAGAGAGTAAACATGCACTTAATATTTCAACATGTTTATACAATAAAACCAGAGAAAAATTACACTAGAAAGCGGGAAATCAATTACACTAGAAAGCAGGAAATCAATTACACTAGAAAGCAGGAAAATTCTACTCTAGAAAGCTGAAAAGAGGAATGGGAGAGAAGTTATCCTCCTCAACGATTGCTTGGAGGATGAGCTAGACGAAACGTCGCCTAGAAGACGGATGACGGTGCAGGAATAAGGAGGTTGAGGCAGGAGGAACAAGAATGAGGCTGCACGTCATTGTCGTCGTGGGATCCGCTTCCAAAATGAGGGCAAAAATTTGACTTTATCTCTCGAGGAGCATCCCGGGTGTGGAACAGGCTTCTCTTGAGCTTTGGAGAGGGAGAGAAGAGAAGGAAGGGATGCCAATTTCATATGGAGGGGGTCTCCTTTTATAGTTGCAAGGAGTGAGGGCAATTTGGTCTTTACAATTTCAAAATATTAAATAAGAGATCTTTAGTGACAAAATTAAGCATCACTAAAGCCTAAGTCGTGGGCGATGTGCGCCGTGCTTGCCACCCGCTCATCTCCCTCGCCGCCCACGTTCATCAAATCTCGGCCATTTGATCGTGAGATCGAATGGCTGGGATTTGATAACCACAGCGCCTTAATTGAGCGCGCCTCCACGTGCATTCCCGCGTCCACACAACGCATCCTCTGAGCGTGCCACGTCTCTGCCATCGCAGCCGTTCATCCAAGATCTGACAACCCAATTAGCACCATCCCATGCACCTGCATTCAATTGAGGCTTGAGGGGTTTCAAACCCGTGACTCTTATTCATGATAAAGCTTTCACCCACTGCGCTACAGTGGGGAAATAGGCGCGCGAGTGTTTTGAGGTGCGGCTGCCCATGGCCGTTGGATGGAGATCCAACGGCCAAGATCTAACGCATGGTGGAAGGGTGCAGTGGTCTCCAAGATTAGCTGGGCCATTTTAGGCGACTGAGATGGCCCCACGTGGCGCCATCTAGGCCGTCCATCTTCTGGATGATGTAGATGGTGCCACGGGTGTCTGATTGAGTCTATTTTCACGCCGTTAGGCTGCGATCATCGATCCGAATCCATCCGTGCAGTTGGATTTGTCGTCTAAAGTGTGGATTCACAACATCTTGGACCTTGATCTTCTAGGGTTCCTCGGTCTCTATCTGATGCTACAGATGTCTGATTAGGGCGATCTTGGAGTCGTTGAACTCCAACCATCGCCCTAATCAAATCTGTATGGTTGGATCTTTGATCTGAGGCCCCGATAAAAATTTTCCTTGTCCCTGAACATAAAAGGAGGCAATTAACCTCCATTTTATTCAAACTAATCTAAATGCAAGATGATGCATGCTATGCAATATTTATAGTATGTAATGCAATTCTATGCTTAAGAACATGCATAAATAGACATCTTATGTAATATGAACATGCTTACATCACACCCCCATGCCGATCTTTTGCTAGTCCCTAGCAAAAACTATATGCTATTTGATAGGGCGATCTTTGTTTTTGTTGAAAACTTTAACATAAAATGATGTGTCGCTGTATTTAATCGCATGGTAGAAAATTGCTTTTCAAAACATTTTAATTTTCAGAATCTAACCATGAATAGTTAGGTCGTCTCCACAGGGAGGAATTAGCCTATCAAAAATGAGTAATGATGCATCAAGTAATCAGGAATATTAATTGTGTGCATGGTAACTAGTGTTCTCATTTCCAGCATAAATTCTCAATTTAGATAATTAATCAAGAATCTAAGGGTGCACATGCAAAATCACCACCATGGAAATACCAGAATTGCTATCTTAATACCGACAAGCATCATCAAATTTAATTAAATTAGAATTGAGGGACATTCATGCAATTCTACCATAATATAATAATAATATAAATAAGTGAATAGTGTATTTGACAATGGCATACCCCATAAATTTTAATAGGGGAGAAAATAGGGGATTCTCCTTCTCTCTTGTGTGTGCACGTCAAGCGGTCATCGGCTGGCTGGAGTTCGGTGGAGGTGCGCTGGAGGCCAGGCATCATAATGGAGGTGGCACGGTGGTCGGAGGTGGACGACGGCGTGGCTGTGGCAGTGCAAGGGTGCAACTGCAGGAGAAGATGAAGCGTGCTTGGTGGCGCACAGTGGGTGGTGTTTACTTGATTCCACAGTGCACTCCCTCTTTATGGTGGGGAAGGTGGAGATGATCCCGCCGGGGGGAAAAGAAGAAGCCCCTCTCTCTCGCTAAGAGCCTCTTTTATCTCCCCCATCCGTAAGTCAAGGGATTTTTAAATCCCTTACTAAATTTGGCCAACGGCTGTTGGGGGAGGGGGAATTTTATTTCACCCCCCTCGTCTCTTGCAAATTTTTCCTACAATAATGAAACATGAAATAATTACATACTGAGTTATAGAATGCGATAGAATAGATAAAAACTTAAGTAATGATGCATGCAATCATTCTATAACCTAATGTAGTTATTAACAAACATAAAATGCAAGAATAAAGTTAACTTAGGCGTAACAATAGTCCATTAAAATGGACTCATTAAATACCCCCATGCTTAAGATTTGTTAGTCCCTAGCAAAAATGAAAAATAATAGAAGTAATCAGAAGATTTCTTCTTTTCTTATTTCAAAACTTTAGAGATCCAGACAAATGTGACGTGATAATAGCCTAGGTAACAGATCCAAGTGAAAAGTCAATTCGCATTTGCAGTTCATACTTATCCCTTAGTAAATATTTCTATCAGGATAGGCAACTACTTCCCTCAGGGATAAAGTAGAAAATAATCTGTAAGTTGACCCTGGCTTTAGGCTTAGGTAAGAGATATCAAGTTGAATGGATTTGTATTTGGTGGCACACACTCATCTGGTGCTACATGTAGTCTAGTACTACAGACTCTAGATCTATAGACTATTAGACAAGTCAACTTAGAGAGAGGCTAAACAAATGTGCTCTCTTGATGTTCCTTGGCGCTCACTCTTTTCTTTCTTTTCTTTCTGAGATCACAAATCTCGCCAGATTTAGTAACTGTACTCACTGTTTGGTGGCCTCAATGACATTCACACTTCAATTAAAATCGTAATAACTCTATAACTAAGTTAGAGTCCTCAACCAGTATTCGAGTGATTAGAAATCTGAAGGTAGGTATGGGTCATATTTGGTGGATCACGATAGGTATTTTTGTTGCTCAGAAACAATGTTATAAAGATAAAGTTATAAACTTGACCTTTTTTCTTTTTCTTTTCTCTCTCTCTTTTCTTCTTTTTTTTTAATATAATTGTTTCTTCTTTTTCTTTCCTTTTTCTTTCTTTATCAATCAACATAACACGATACTAACTTTTATTTATGAGGCATTATTAGGGATGATGATGGTTAAGAGGATATTGTGTGGTTTATTTGGTGGAAGTGCCTATTCTTGGCACCGGGAAGGAATGGATAGGATAGGCTGATATGGATTTTACGCGGTTTGTTAAATATGTCATTGTAACGTGCAAAATCGATCACTTCTTAAATTTATAAACCTAGATAGTGGGGTATCTAGGGTCGTCCAAGGAGGCTAAATGTTTGCAAAATTGATTCTCTTGCTTACAAAATAGATCTCAACTTTCTTTTTGGTATTTTTCAATATATCATTTTTTTATTTTTAAAATTAAGGCAACATGCGAAATTGTGGCGGGAAAGTGACTTACACTTCAACTCAATATACTACTTCTAAAGTGGCAAGTAGAGCCTCTCCCTAAGCTCACTCTAGGCAAGTGGAGGCCTAGAATAATTAGGGAGAGGGAGTGAAGAATGCTAAAAACAAAGCAATTAGAAATGCAAACAAAGAAATTGCAAAGAAGGCAACTAGATTAATGAAAAAGTGTTTTACAAAAAAGCCTAGTAGAGGAATGCTTCTACTACTAGAAAAATTGCAATAAATAAAAGCAAACACAAATCCTCTAGATAGATGGTGAAGAAGAGGGCTGCTTGCTCTAGGCTTGGTAACTCCCAAGCTTGAAAAGAGTCCTCCAACTCCTTCCTTGCTATGCTCCGCCAAGGTGATGTCCTCCAAGGCAAGCCCTAAAGGGGTGTGCCCTAAGCTTCTCTCCAAGGGTGGACGTCCACCATAGGTCCTTCTCCTTTGCCTGGCTGTCCTCCTTGAAGTAGAAAAGTCCTCCTTCTTGGCGTGGCCCAAGTTGAAGAGAGTGGGGAGAAGAAGGCACCAAAAGGGCTGGTGATGTGCCCCTTTAATCTCCTTCTTCTTGGGCGTAGGTGTTGGTGGTATAGGTAGCAAAATACACTAATGGAGGATGCTCTCAAATGGTGGTAGGTGGTGGGTTTTTATAGAATAGGAAGGCAGCTAAGATGACTCTTGGAATGGAGGGCTACGATGGAGAGATGGAGGTGGTTGGGGATCCTATGGATAAGGTCAATTGGAGCCAACCCAAGGGACACCTAGGGGGTGGTTATGGGTGGTGGCACCCCTTGATGTTGGAGCCAAAATGGCTTCTAGAAGGGGGTCTTAGTTGATGCCAAGAAGGGTTCTAGAAGGAGGGGTAGGTGGGTGGCTAGGATGGGTTGTAGGGTTAGGTGTATGGTGGATGTGGGGGTGGATGTTGGCGCCAAAAAGAGAGGTAGTTAGGGTTAGGTTTTGGTGCCAAAATTGGTGCCTTTTGGTGGTGATGATGGGGTGAAGAGGTGGCTAGGAGGTGGTGCCAACTTGAGTAGGATAGCTAGCTTAGGTAGGGCTTAAGTTGGTGGAGCTAGCTAGGGTTGAATTGAAGGTGGTGGATGGCCAAGGAGCTGGTTGCTAGCTAAGCTAGCTTAGCTAGCTATGGAGTAGAGGAGGAGGTATTGGAGCTAGGGTTTGAGAGAGGAGCTGAGAAGGAGAAGTCTGGAGCTGGAACTGGAGCTGGCAGCTGCTGAAGAGGCTGGCATGGAGCTACTCTAGCTGGCTTAGCTTGCTAGTTCTTTGCTAGCTACTAAGCCAAGCTAAAGTGAACTGGCTTCTACCATAATGAGCTAAGGTGAGCTGGATCTGGTGTTCTCAGGGAGGATCAAGCTGGTTGAGGTAGTTAAGGTAGCTTAGCTCAACTGAGTTGAGCTAAGCTGAATCCCCGGGAGCTGGACTTGAGCTTCCTGAGTTGTGATGAGTTCTTCTTCAACTGGATGGAGTTGGGTGGAGCTGGATGTAGCTGGGTCTGAGCTGGGGTGAACTCCCGTCAACTCAGCTGAGCTAGCTAGAGCTCCCTGTGGACTAGTAGGAGCTGAGATAAGCTAGACTCAACTAAGTTGAGCTAGATCTGAGCTGACTTGAGCTAAGGTGAGCTAAGATGAACTCTCTTGAGCTGCCATTCAGCTAAGATTAGCTTAATGGAGCTGGGATGAGCTAACCCTAGTTCAAGTGAGCTAGGTTTCAGTTGTGGTGAGCTAGATCAAGCTGAGTTCCAGCTAGTCTGAGCTTCTTCTTCACCATTTTCCTTCTTGAGCGCTAGGGTTTTAGGGATCTATATATCTTTTCATCCCTAACACTCACAAAAACATATAAAAAAGATAATAAAAAATGCAATGCATGCCTAACCTAATTTATGCCTAAATGCAGCCCAAAAACCCGTTTGCGGAGTAAAATCCTAAGAGCTAGGTTTGTTTTAATGCATAAGAATGATGATAAACTGGCATTTATCACAGGCGTATTTCTGACCTTTGATACTATTACCCTCCTTCAGCCGAGGGCTCTATGAAGGACGATCGTAACCATCCACCATAGTCATAGCTTTATTCAGACTCAATCTCTGTGTATCTGCCTTATTTGGTGACTCTCAGGAATTCACACAAAGTATGCACACATGAACAGAGAGTGAAAACTGTGCCTAACTCTGAAGTATCATCATCTAATTGTCCAAAACTTAAGAGTCCTTGCACTAGACTTAGCGCACCAGTAATCTCTCTACTTTCTTCTCACAAATATGAGGTGGATCTACTAGAATATAGTATGCCTGACTCCCTATGAACTGTCCAAGGATTTAGTAGACTACAAATGCTTATTGATTTTCTTCAAAGATCCATAGCCCAGTCTACATGCACATGAAGTAAATGTACTGCATTCTAAACTTAAGAAATAATTCAAGAAGAAAATTCTTTAATGACACCTCCATGACAAAGATATTTTGCTAGGGACTAACCCATTTAGCTCAAGAAAATAATTTTTTTTTTTAAATATATGCCAACCTAAATGTATGAATACTTCCTAAAATGCAAAATGCACCCCCCCATGCCTAAATCCTACAATGTCCTCATTGTAAAATTAAAATAGGGGGAGAAAGGAAGGAAATCACCTGATGACAGTGTTATTCAAAACGCTGGGTTGCATCCCAACAAGCGCTGCATTTTCCGTCAGCAGCCAGACTTATAAGGAACCTGTAAGTCTGGTTCCAGACAGAAAAAGGTAGGCCCTCAAAATATGCGTAACAGCGCGGGCCTAGAAAATAGGTAGCCACGGATGTTGGCGAGCTGATGATGCAACGTAATTCCAAAATCTTGCCAAAAGGTATGAAAGCAGAAAACCTTGTTGGCTACCTGGGGAGGTCTAGGAATAACAAAAGGAATATGAAAAGAGGCCTCCCGAAATAGAATAAGTGGAGGATAACAAGAATCCTCCAAAGCAGGATGAGTTTTAAAAGATATAAACATTAATATTTCAAACCCTTGAATGGAAAGACTAAAAGTACAAGCATCAATCCACACTCGCCATTCTACCCGAGGATGTATTGGCCTAATATGTTCTCCAGAAAGAATGTACATGAGTAGATATCTGAGCCAAGGATCAGTTAGGGAGTGTAAGGGTTGTTTGTAGTATTGGAAGGTAATGATTAAGTCTAATGAGGGCTTAGTCGGTGTTAGGTGAAATTCTAACAACGATTCAGATTTTGTATACTCCCTAACAATTGCAGACAACTTCACGTTACCCTGCCTATCATTAATGATCGGAGTCATATTTTCACCTTCTAGTATATGTGAATCAGTGGTGAACTCCAAATTATATTCCTTTGATGGCAGGGTCGAAACAACGGAATCATAATCATTTAGCTCATCCCTGGATTCATTTGGTTCACTCAAATTTTTGTTGGGGTGTACATGTGATTCATTAATGAAGAAAGGAGTTGAATCAGTATCCTCAATTATTCCTAAAGGAGGATCCATCTTAATGTTTTGGAGTAAGCCTATATCACGTAATTCTTTGTTCTTCTTGGGGCATAAATCCTCAATTGACGTTTTTTGTCCCCGAGAGTCTCCTTAGGCTTCTCACTATTATGTTTGTCCTCTAATATCAACTCCTGGTTTGATGGAGGATGACTCTCAAAAGGAGGGAGGGATCCGGATTTCACCATATTATTTATATCCTCTGGAGGTAAATCCTCAAATAATAAATAATTTCCCTGCGATTCACTCCAGATTTTTAGTCCAGGTTCCTCCATTGGGGCATCCTCATCCTCTGAAATAGACTCTTTATATTCCTGAGACCAAAATTGATCTAATTCATCCTCCATTCCCTTAGGGTCACCTTCATTAGGTGCATTTAAATCCTCAGGATGTTGAATGGTAGGTGTTGATTCCCTAAGTGGAGGGTCAGGAGTAGGCTCACTAAGGGTAGAATGGGATTCCACCAGATAATCAATAGGGGAAGTGATAGGAACAATACAACGTTGACCCAGGTTAATAGGGGTAAGGAGAATACTATCATTGGGGTCAATGTCCTCAAGAGGTACCATCTTCCCTTGCTTTTGACTCCAATATAGCTCTGGTGGATAATCACTAGGATCATTCTCCTCTAGTGGCTATGTCTCATTGGGGGAGTTTAAGTGATAGCTACCTAAAACTGGATCCCTATTGTCAATGGTTTCTTCAGAATTATTTTCATGATCATGGTCGTATGGGTAGGGATCAGAATTACTGAGAAGAGCATAGCTAAGCTGTCTTATTTCTTTGTCTAATTGTTGACTATTCCTCAACATCTCTCCCATAGATTCTATCATTACCTTTTGCTATTTTTGCATTTCTATCATAAAAGAGGAGAGGCTACTACTATCAGGTTGGGAGGATAGTCAATCTGAGGCTTTGGTTGCCTAGGGGTATCGGTCCAACCTCGATACGAAAAATCATGAAGGGTGGGAGGGTTGGGTGTTTGCATAGAAGTAGGGATTCTAGGGTTGAAAAATCTCGCTTCTAGGCTCTGCTCAAAAGTGGGAGTTATCGGGCCAGTACTCCCATGATAAGAATATGAATGATCCCATGAATTGTCAATGTACCCATCAAAAGATGGATACGCTTGGGACATGGGATCCTGGTTAAAAGATGGGAAGTATTGACTCTGATAATCTAGATGATAGGAGTAAGGGTGATCCATTCCTTTAAGACAAACAGTTTTAACTCTCTTAGGATTTACAAGCAGAAACTTCCTAGAGAGTTCTATTGCTGTCAAAACAAATGCAAATCCAGTGGGATCTATTTTTAGTAGATTCTAGGTCTTAGAATTAAATGTTCAGTTGGTGGCCAAACAAGTTTTGCAAAAATTATGCCTCCTAGGCCAACCTTCACTAGTGCCTATAAGCTACTTGCAAGGAATGGAAGTCTCGAATCGAGACCACATATGAGGAATCGAAGTAACTTGGTGGATAGGCTTGTTGATTTTCAACTAACTTCCCTTGTGGTGCAAAAGAGGAGACGTAGAAATTTATCTAGTGACCTTATGTGTGATGTGCATAGTGTCTCATGTGTGCAACACACGTTCGCACTTTGAGTTTTGAAATCTCGCAAATAAGATCCTTTTGCACACAATTTTAAGTCACAGATTTTAAGGTCCAACCTCTTAGCAATCCCAATTTTTAAAGTAACCACTGAATTAATTCGATTCAGGCACTTTAGTGGTCTTAGATTTAGGTTCAATGCAGATGCATGATAGGTAATTGATGCTCAAGAGAAGACGTACCTTACTCCAGCTTTCTTCGTTCAAGAATGTATGCAATGCAGTAATAAAAGCTAGATACTGCTCATTCAGTCCTAGATGGTCGTCCTATAGATATGTAGCTTCTAGCAGGTAGTTCGAATATATATATATATATATAATAATAAGCAAACAAACCTAATCTAACTAATTAACCAACATGCAGTTCAAACAATTTGAATAATCCTATAATCTAAATAAATGGGAACACGCTCCCGAAAATACACTTTCACATACAAGAGCAATAAGAAATAAAGAAGCACTTCGAACACGTTCCCAAAAATACCCGACAAGGGTCCAAAAGACAGAAATTAAGTTATAATGTCTATCTAAACTAAATCTAAACTAAGATCTAATGACTAAATTAGAAACAAGCTCCTCTGTAAACCTACGTGCGTGGGATCAAGGCCCATGTGCTCTTGTTGCTGGCCTCTAAGTGGCATCAAGGTCCACCAAAAAGATCGTCTCCACCGTGCGTGCCTGTCGCATTCGTCGTTCGATTCATGCACACAAAGAGAACCAATGTCAATAATTCAGAAAAGCTTTTAAAATAGCATAAAAATAATATGAAATTCCCAAAAAAATTAATAGGCATGTTCTCGCCCTGGCAATAGTGCCATTTGATAGGGCAATCTTCATTTTCGTTGAAAACTTTAACATAAAATGATGTGTCGTATTTAATCGTGTGGTAGAAAATCGCTTTTTAAAACATTTTAATTTTCAGAATCTGACCACGAATAGTTAGGTCGTCTCCACAGAGAGGAATTAGCCTATCAAAAATGAGTAATGATGCATCAAGTAATCAGGAATATCAACTGATGTGCATGCTAACTAGTGTTCGCATTTCCAGCATAAATTCTCAATTTAGATAATTAATCAAGAATCTAAGGGTGCACATGCAAAATCACCACCATGGAAATACCAGAATTGCTATCTTAATACCGATAAGCATCATCAAATTTAATTAAATCAGAATTTATTCCCCATAATAAGGATACATGTTTGCTTAGTCATGAGATGAATGTAATGTGACTGCATGCAATTCAATTAGAATTGAGGGACATTCATGCAATTCTACCATAATATAATAATAAGATAAATAAGTGAATAGTGTATTTGACAATGTCATACCCCGTAAATTTTAGTAGGGGAGAAAACAGGGGATTCTCCTTCTCTCTTGTGCGTGCGCGTGGAGCGGCGATCATCAGCTGGCTAGAGTTCGGTGGAGGTGCGTCGGAGGCCAGGTGTCGTAACGGAGGTGGCACAGCGACCGGAGGTGGACAGTGGCGCGGCTGTGGCAGTGCAAGGGTACGGCTGCAGGAGAAGATGAAGCGCACTTGGAGGCACGCAGTGGGTGGTGTTTGCTTGATTCCATAGTGCACTCCCTCTCCACGGTGGGGAAGGTGGAGATGATCTCACTGGGGGGAAAAGAAGAAGCCCCTCTCTCTCGCCAAGAGCCTCTTTTATCTCCTCCCCCATCCTCAAGTCAATGGATTTTTAAATCTGTTACTAAATTTGGCCGGCGGCTGTTGGGGGAGGGGGAATTTTATTTCATCCCCCTCGTCTCTTGCAAATTTTTCCTACAATAATGAAACATGAAATAATTACATACTGAGTTATAGAATGCGATAGAATAGATAAAAATTTAAGTAATGATTCATGAAATCATTCTATAACCTAATGTAGTTATTAACAAACATAAAATGTAAGAATAAAGTTAACTTAAGCGTAACAATAGTCCATTAAAATGGACTCATCACTATTTATAAAAGAATTAGGTTGGATTATTTGGGCATGAGTTATTTTCAATCATTAACAAAATGTTTACTTAGGATCTGAACTTTCAAAGACACAACAGTGCCCGAGTATCTGCCAAAATGCAGACCGCCTCAAACCCTCGCCTTATTCAAAGAAAATTTTCTTTTTCTCTTTTTCTTCTGTTCTAATTTTTTTGATTTTTTGAGTTTAGGGTTTAAGAGTGACTTTCTATGGCCATTCAACTCACCCAAGATTTGATGAGAACCCTAAGTTCTAAGCATCTTATTGTGAATGTGATAGACTCGTTGATCGACAATTACAATGGACTTCGGGTTTCTATGCCTCTAGGTGACCTTAAAAAGAGAGTTCTGCCTAAAGGTGTATCTTTACAATCGGTAGCTTTCTCCCTACTTTTATTTCTATGGGGTCAACACAAGGGTGAATCCAATGTATATCTCCTCGGTTTATTCTACTTCTCCGCTTCTTCCTAAGTGTTTTGGAAATTTTAAATGCATTTCTTGATCTGGGTTCTGGACAACCAGTCAATGAGCTATTACCACCGACAACTTGCCAACCATACTCGTGCGGCAAAGTGTGGCTTATTTCTTTTGTTTTCTTTTGTTTTCTCCTTTTCTTTTTCTTTTCTTTTTAACCTTTTTTTTCTCTTTTTTAAGTAAGTGCCTTCCCTTGTTTAAGATTTACCTAAAGGCAGCAAGAAGAGAATGGTCTAGTGACTAGGCTCTGGACAACCTACCTATGGGCTATTACCCACGATAACTTGCCAGCCATATCATCCTAGAAGATTCATTAGCTACCCAATTTCCGTTAGAACTGCCGATTAATGAGTCAGTGACAAGATAGTGTGTAGATGCTTTAGACTTAAGGTTCCCTCAAACCAGAGGGCGGGTTGATAAGTCGTGTACTTATCACCTAAACTTATTTACTCGAATTAAAATAGAATTCAAGTTGGCGAGGACTCGAAAAACAAATCCACATTTTAGTGGATACACAGGTTGATTAAGTTTAAAGACCTGAAGGGTCTTTGTATTCAGATCCTAATGTAATATTTTCTAAGATTGAAAAGTTCTAATGTCCAAATATTCCTTCCTAATTCAATTTTTTTTTTATGTATAAATAAGAAGAGAAATACAATTTACTAGAATTTCACAAAGCTGACAAAATGATTAAAAAATGAATCCACCCCCCCATACCTAGCTGATGCAATGTCCACATTGAGAAAGAGACATGAAAGAAAGGGTAGAGTATGAAAGATGTCACCTGAATATGAAGCTTGTGTTAGCTTTGTGTCATATGTACAACTGCTGAGTTTAATGTCGTCAGCTAAGCGAAGTCCAGCCAAAGAAGTTACAATACGGCTAAAGCAACCTTGTCTGAGATGGGTTTTGGACAAGTACAGTCAATAACAGGCTTCAGACGTTGACCGTTGACTTTAAATGTGCTACTCGTCTTTGGGTCAGAGATTTGAATGGTTCCATTTGGAAAAATCTGGTCAATAATGAATGGGCCAATCCATTTAGATCTAAGTTTGCCAGGAAAGAGCTTAAGTCGAGAATCGAATAACCAGACCTTCTGGTTCGGCTCAAACCTATTGTGGGAAATCAATTGATCATGTAGAGCTTTGGTCCTAGCCTTGTAGATCTTGGCATTCTCATATGCATCATTTCTAAGCTCTTCCAACTCAGATAGTTGGAGTTTCCTGGTCTTCCCAGTTAAATTCAGATCTAAATTGCATTGTTTGATCGCCCAGAATGCCCTGTGTTCAATGTCTACGGGTAGATGGCATGCCCTTCCATACACCAAACGAAACGGAGACATGCCGATGGGCATTTTATACGCCGTACGGTAGGCCCAAAGAGCGTCCTCAAGCTTTTGAGTCTAGTCCTTGCGATCAGGCCTAACCATTTTCTGTAGAATGTTCTTGATCTCCCGATTGGAGATCTCGGCTTGTCCATTCATCTGGGGATGGTAAGGTGTGGAAATTTGGTGATTAACCCCGTATTTGGCCAACAAATTCTAGAATTGGGCATTAGTAAAATGAGTGCCACCATCACTGATGATGGCCCTTGGAATCCGAACCTACTGAAGATATTTTTCTTGACAAAATCGATGACCACCTTGTGGTCATTAGTTCGGTGGGAATCATCTCAATCCATTTGGACACATAATCAATAGCAACAAGAATGTACTGATGTCCAAATGAAGGGATAAAGGGTCCCATGAAATCGATGCCCCAAACATCGAAAATTTCGACAAGAAGAATTAGGTTTAGGGGCATCATATCTCTCTTAGTTATGCTCCTGAGTGCCTGACATCGAGAACATGACCTTGAGAAATCCTGGGCATCCTTAAATAAAGACGGCCAATAGAAGCCAGATTGCAAAATTTTTGCAGCCATCTTTTTCCCGGAGAAATGTCCACCACACGCAGATGCATGGCAGAACTCGAGTATACTATTGAATTCATTCTCTGGAACACATCGGCGAATAATCTGATCAGAGCCGAAGCAGTACAGTTCAGGGTCCTCCCAGAAGTAGTATTTGGCCTTAGATTGAGTTTATCCCATTGGTGCTTGGTCCAATCTCGGCCAAATAGTTAACAATGTCAGCAAACCACAGGGTTTGGACACCTGAAACTGTAAGGATAGCTTCGTCTAGAAAAATGTCAGCAATCGGGATGTCCGGACGAGAAGAATCACTTAGGAGTCTCAACAAATGATCTGCCACCACATTTTGTACCCCGATTTTATCCTTGATTTCCAGTTTAAATTCTTGAAGTAGAAGAATCCAATGAATAAGCCGAGGTTTGGCATCCTTTTTGGCCAAGAGATGTCTCAAGGCCGAGTGGTCAGTATAGATGATAACATGAAACCCTAAGAGATAAGCCCTAAATTTTTCTAAAGTAAACACTACGGCTAGTGATTCCTTTTCAGTAACAGTGTAATTCCTCTAGGCTTCATCCAGAGTTTTACTAGCGTAGTAGATGACAAAGGGCTTTCTATCTATTTTCTGACCCAAGACAACCCCAACCGCGTAATCAGAAGCAGCGGTCATGATCTCAAAAGGGGCTGTCCAAATCGGTGATCGCAACACTAGAGCACAAGTAACTGCCATTTCCAGGAAATCAAATGCCTTACGGCATGATTCATCGAAAACAAACGACGTTTCTTTGGTGAGAAGATTACTCAAGGGACGAGCAACCTTCGAGAAATCCTTGATGAATCTTCCATAGAATCCCACATGACCAAGAAATGATCGAATTTGTTTAACAGATGTGGAAGAAGGAAGTTTAGCGATAGCATCAACCTTAGCTTTATCCACTTCGATTCCCCGTTCAGAGATTACATGACCCAAGACGATGCCTTCTTGGGTCATGAAATGACTCTTTTCCCAGCTAAGGACCAATCGTGTTTTGATACATCGCTTAAGAATTATTTCTAGATTAGCCAAACAAGAGTCAAACGATTCTCCAAAAATAGAGAAATCATCCATGAAGACTTCCATAAACTCTCCCACCATGTCAGAGAATATGGTTAACATACACCATTGAAAAGTCGTAGGTGCATTGCATAAATCGAAAGGCATCCTACGGAAAGCAAAGGTTCCGTAGGGACAGGTGAAAGTAGATTTTTCCTAATCCTCGGGATGGATAGGAACTTGGTTGTATCTCGAGTAGCCAATTAGAAAACAGAAGTACTTCTGCCCAGCTAGTCTTTCTAAGATTTGCTCAATGAAAGGCAAGGGAAAATGGTCCTTTTTCGTGGCCGTGTTCAGCTTCCTGTAATCAATACAAACCCTCCAAGGGGAAGCTGAACGAGTTGTGACAGATTCTCCTCTCTCGTTAGTCACAACGGTAATCCCGACTTTCTTTGAAACAATCTGCATGGGACTTACCCAGGGACTATCAGAGATTGGATAAATAATTCCTGCATTAAGCCACTTGATGATTTCCTTTTTGACCACTTCTCGCATATTTGGATTTAATCTCCTCTGCATCTGGCGAGAAGGGCGGGATCCATCTTCCAAGAATATTCTATGATTGCAGTAAGATGGCTCGATCCCCCTAAGGTCATGAATGGTCCAACCAATTGCCTCCTTGTGTTCCTTCAGGACCTTGATCAATTTAATCTCTTGCTCCTTTGTTAATTTAAAACTGATAATCACAGGGAGTGTCTTCTGAGGTCCTAAAAATTGATATTTCAAATTCTCAGGCAACGGTTTCAGTCCAAGCTGGGGCAGGTTGATGATTGACGGTAAGGAAGATGCTGAAGACTCAACAAGAGAAAGAGGTTGTGAGTGAAAAAAATCAATAACCTCTTCAAAAGATGGCAAGTCTGCCATAGAGGGTTGCAGGTCCAATTCTTCATCAAAGGAGGAACTTTCAATTGAAGTAACCATCAAACAAGTTTCAATGTTTACATTATCCTTCTCAAGTTCCTCAATAAATCTAAAATCCTCAAATTTATTAATCGCCTTAAAAATATCCAATTTCATTCGTTGATCCCCAAAGGTGATTTCCATGCTATCGCTTTCACAGTTAATGTTGGCCTTAGAGGTAGCCAGGAACGAGCGCCCCAGAATGATGGGTGTGTTCCTCAGATTTTTAGGTACATCCATGTCAAGGACAAGGAAATCTACAGGAAAATAGATATCCTTGGCCTTAACTATAACATCTTCAATAACGCCTCGCGAATTTGTGACCAAACGGTCCACTAACAGTAGTGTTACTGAAGTTGGCCGAAGTTCACCTAATAGAAACTTCTCATAAAGAGAAGTCGGAATTAGGTTGATGGATGCACCCAAATCTAGAAGTGCTCTATCAAATGTGTAATCTTCGATGACACAAGAAATCAACGGAGCACCTAGATCTCTCTTTTTCTGAGGGAGGTGATGCAGAAGAACAGAACTAGCCTACTCGGAGAGTACCACCTTCTTCGGAACAGATTCTCTCGACTTACGCTTTTGTGTACATAAATCCTTTAAAAATCTTGCGTAAGCCAGTATATACTTGATAGCATCGAGGAGCGGGATATTGATCTCAACATTCTTAAATATATTCAGAAGCTCCTCATTGCTATCAACAAACTTCTTCTTTGATTTGATCAAGGCTTCTGGAAAAGGAACATGAGTCAGATCTTTGGAATCAGGTTCCTGAGCCTTGATTTCTTCTCCAGAATTCTCCTCTGTCTCCTCAGGTTCTTTAGGATTCAGTAGATCAGAACAGTGTGGTTGTGGATTCTGAGTCTACTTACCACTTCTCAAGGTGACATAATTTGCAGATGCATAAGAGTTTGGGTCTTGGGGAGGGTTAGGAAAGATTGGAGGGGCTTGGTTAGCCAAGAATTGTTGATTTGCAGAAGAAAAGGAGGGACCCTGCTTAAACACCCGAGCATGTGCGTATGGGTCCCTCTGATTTCTGTACCCATGGGCTTGGTTACCCGAATTCAGAATATTTCGCAGGTTGGGTACGGGTTGGGATGGTAGAGATCTGGGTTGACAAGAGTTAGCAATGAGCCTGGTCTGCAAGTTGTCCAGTGGGGTTTTCATTTGCTGCATGAGCTAGAGCATGGATCCTTGCATCTCTACCATTTGCCGATATAAATCAGCCTGCCCTACAGGTTGATGGGCATTCCAAGCTGGCTGATTGACCTGATTTGAGGGCAACTGAGTATACACATGACCCTGACCCATTGGTCGTTGCGGATCATAGTTGTCGGGTCGAAATTGGGTCTGTTGCCCTGGGTTTTTCCAAGAGAAGTTAGGGTGGTTTCTCTAACCTGGATTATAAGCATTAGAGTAGGGGTTGGATCTAACGTTCTCCTGTACAGCGTAGACATCCTCATAGGGTGAGGATGGCGAGAAAGAAAGGGAAGGATCAGAAAAACTGGGATTAAAGGCCCCAGTTTGGAACCTGTGAGGTTTCAAAAAATGTTGACTCACAGGTTGAGCCACATCAAGTTGATTCACGAACTCCCCTCTAGAAGGACCTCGCAGAGAATGGAATCCTGAATTTTGGGATTGAGTGGATCGAGAGTTGTTCATAGAATTTCCAGCCATCCACTCTTCCATTCTCTTAGCAACCAAGTCAACCTTGTCAAGTTTATTACAAATCAATTCCATATCAAATGAATGAGAGTCATGAACTTCATTGACATTTGATCTGGGCTGCTGGGACCGGTTAAAGGTATTCATGGAGGCATGATTGATTGAATTCTCGCTCATTTCCTCAAACAAATCATGTGCACTATCTACGTCTTTGTTGAGGAAATTGCCTCCACAAGAAGCATCCACATGATTTCTGAGTTGCTCAGTCAACCCATGATAGAAGATCTGCACGAGCTGCCATTTCGTCACGTCGTGGTGTAGACACCTCCGCAATAGGTCCTGGAATCGCTTCCAGGCCACATGAAACTGCTCCCCTGGCCGCTAGGTAAAGGTAGTAATTGCCCATCTCAAGGCATTGGTACGTCCGACTGGGAAGAATTTCTTCAGAAAGGGCGATTTCAACTCATTCCAAGTTGCAATTGGTCTTCCTATTGTCCTGTACCAATGCACGGCCTTATCCCTAAGAGAGTGGGGGAAGAGCCTCATGATCATTTGCTCCTCGTTCACGTTTCGTGCCTTGGTGGTTTGAACCAAAGTGGTCAAGTCCTCCAAATGCTGAAACAGATCTTCGGAGCCAAGCCCATGATAATGTTTGATCAAGCTTAACACCTGGGGCTTGATTTCTACGTCAATGGCTGGAATTTGGATGTCGGGACATTCCCCGTAATTTGAAGGATCATAAAAATCCTTCAGGGGCTGAGCGCCCTACATTCTCTGGAACCATTCCTGCATCCTCTTCATTTGTTCCAGCTGCCTTCGAAATTCATCCTGTGGATCCTAATGCAGAGGAGGTTGTTGGTCAGCCATGGGATCAATTTGATCAAAATCCAATTTACTCCTAGAATACTCTAATGTTTCTTCCAATCGGGGATTCAATGACCGTCTTCCCAGCATAAACTAGGAGAAGGTCAGAAGAACTAAGGATAGGGACCCTGTAGCACAACAAAACAAGGCTATCCTTAAGAGGGGTAGCCTAAGAATCTACAGACTCCCAAAACCCACCTTAAGATTGTAAATGATTTACTCTATTTGTGTCTACTCAATCCAACCAGTTAGAAAGAGGGACTGGGGAGAAGGTTCTTCCTTCGGCTTTCGCCTCCGGTTCCTAGTGTACCCCTCAGCCGTGGTCGTTTGATGCTACTCCCCTAGCTAGACATCAGATTAATCAGTACAAATAGGTTAATCAAAGACAATCTCAAACTAGGCCCCTAAGAGCGAATCAGTCCTTAAGGCCAATGTCTACTCAATTTTATTAAGGTCTGGGATTGTGGTGCTCATGGAATGTGATGGGCCCTTAAAATGGGTTGTGCCCTTAATGATTGATTGAGAATTGTGTAACTGTGTGCACAACCAGAGTTTTCAAGCAAGATTATTTGTGATGTGTGGATTTTAATATTCAAATCTTGCTTAAGTAGCTTTTATGGTTTAAAATTAGGTTGATTTCAATCAAGTTTTAAGGCAAACCAGGTTGTCAAACACGGGTGAAGATTATTTTCCTTTAAAACTAGAAATAAAGTGGAGTGCCTGGAATAGACCTAGATTGAAAACCCTAAGGAGGAGCTACTTGATGAGTTGATTTTAGGTAGAGTGGTGCGGCTCAAACAACTCAAACAACTGGCCACAAATGCACCACTAAGTTAGGCACACAAAGATGGTTAACCTAGAATGATTTATACTCTTTTATGTGTTGCTTAGTGTATACCGGTTCCATAGATCAAAACCTGGTTGAATAGAAAGAAATCAATTAGGTTAAGTGCCTTGATTGTGGGCATACGTTGTGTGTCTGTTGAAAATTACCCCACAAGATTATCTTTTTGTTTTTTTTTAATAAACGAGGGTGGAATGAATGTGAGTGAGAATCCAAATAACCAAACTAATCCTAGGATTTATGCAAACACCTAGGTTAATTGGAATTTGGATTTAATGTGACAAATGAAATCTATGGAGGGGGGAAGAATGGGGAGCACTTACAGTTGTCTTCAACTGCACTTTACTCCGGTCTACCGCTTGACGATTCCCTGATGGAGGTCTCTGCAAAACAATAGACACAAGAGAAAGCAAGTTAGAAGACAATAAAGTGCGTGAAATGCGAAAAGATCAGAAATCCTTGCCTCCCCGGCAACGGCGTCAAAATATTGAAGCTACAAGTTACTACGCTATTGTATTTGGTTTTGAAAAAATCTATCGTCGTAGTTTGAAAGTGAAGAACTCGTGTTCAACAAATAAAATTTATACTGGAATAGAAATCCCGGGTCGAACTCAAGGAGGCTACGTCGATCTATATTCGCAACTATAATTTTTTTAGAGTTTTTGTTGAAAAGCGAAGCGATGTAATTACAATGAAGCAATATTAACAATCAGAATAAATGAGAGAGAGAGTAAACATGCACTTAATATTTCAAAATGTTTATACAATAAAACCAGAGAAAAATTACACTGGAAAGAGGGAAATCAATTACACTAGAAAATAGGAAAATTCTACTCTAGAAAGCTGAAAAAAGAAATGGGAGAGAGAAGTTATCCTCCTCAACGATCACTTGGAGGATGAGCCAGACGAGACGTCGCCTGGAAGACAGAGGACGGTGTAGGAAGAAGGATGTCGAGGCAGGAGGAACGAGAACGGGGCAGCACATCGTCGTCGTGGGATCCGCTTCCGAAATGAGGGCGAAAATTTGACTTTATCTCTCGAGGAGCATCCTAGGTGTGGGACAAGCTTCTCTTAAGCTTTGGAGAGGGAGAGAAGAGAAGGAAGGGATGCCAATTTTGTATGGAGGGGGTCTCCTTTTATATTTGCAAGGAGTGAGGGCAATTTGGTCTTTATAATTTCAAAATATTAAATAAGGGGTATTTAGTGACGGAATTAAGCGTCACTAAAGCCCAGGTCATGGGTGACGTGTGCCGCGCTTGCTGCCCGCTCAGCTCCTGCACTGCCCACATTCATCAAAACTCGGCCGTTCGATCGTGGGATCGAACGGCTGGGATTTGATAACCGTAGCACCTTAATTGAGCATGCCTCCATGTGCAATCTCGCGTCCGCACAACACATCCTCTGAGCGTGCCACGTCTTCACCATCGCAGCCATTCATCCAAGATCTGATGGCCCAATTAGTGCCATCCCATGCGCCTGCATTCAATTGAGGTTCGCATGGTTTCGAACCTGCGCCTCTTGTTCGCAATAAAGCTTTCACCCACTACGCTACAGTGGGGAAATAGGCGCACGGGTGTTTTGACGTGCGGCTGCCCATGGCCGTTGGATGGCGATCCAACGACCAATATCCAACACATAGTGGAAGGGTGTGGTGGTCTCCAAGATTAGCTGGGTCTGTTTAGGCGGCCGAGATGGTGCCACGTGGTGCCATCTTGGCTGTCCATCTTCTGGATGATGTAGATGGTGCTACGGGTGTCTGAATGAGTCAATTTTCACATTGTTAGGCTGTGATTGTCGATCTGAATCCATTCATGTGGTTGGATTTATCTTCTGAAGTGCAGATTCACACCATCTTGGCCCTTGATCTTCTAGGGTTCCTCGATCTCTATCTGATGCTATAGATGTCTGATTAGGGCGATCTTGGAGTCGTTGAACTCCAATCGTCGCCCTGGTCAAATCTGTACGGTTGGATCTTCGATTCGAGGATTCGATAAAAATTTTCCCTGTCCCTGAACATAAAAGGAGATAATTAACCTCCATTTTATTCAAACTAATCTAAATGCAAGATGATGCATGCTATGCAATATTTATAGTATGTAATGCAATTCTATGCTTAAGAACATGCATAAATTGACATCTTATGTAATATAAACATGTTTACATCACCCCGCTCTCTCCTTGATTTGAGGCACACACGATTTCGAACCCATGTCTCATGCTCTACGTAGGGCATTTGCCCAACGCGCTACACCCGCATTTGGGGCGCGATTTCGTTTTAAGGCACACGCACCCTCAACTGTTGGATCTTGATCTAATGGCTAAGATCTCAACTTGATAGTGCCTTCAGAGATGGAGCGAGGGCTTAGGTCGACATTGGGTGGCTGGGATGGCGCCATCCTAGTCGTCCATCTTCTTTAAGTTCTAGATAGTGCCACAGATGTCGGATTGGACCAATTTTCACGTCTTTGGGCTGCGATTGTCGACTCGAGCCCATCCGTGTGGTTGGATTTGTCATCTGAAGTGTGGATTTAACATCACCTAGCCCCTTGACCATTGATCTTTCTCAAACTATATCTAATGCTACAGAGGTCCGATCGGGGCGATCTCGGAGTCATTGAACTTCGATTGTTGCCCTGATCAGATCCGTACGGTTGGGTCTCAAATATGAGGACTCGATAAAATATTGCCATGTTCCCTAACCATAAAAAGAGAGAATTAACCTAAAATTTCTATAATCTAACCTAAATGCATGTTGATGCATGTTATGCAATATTTATAATGATGAATGGTTCTATGACTTTAGAAACATGCATAAATAGACATTTTAAGTTAATTAGATGTGTGCACATCACACCCCCATGCCTATCTTTTGCTAGTCCCTAGCAAAAACTATATGCTATTTATAAAAGAATTAGGATCAAATTTCTTAGGCAACAGTTATTTTTCAACCTAGAAAATTTTTACTAAGAACCTAAACCACTGAGACACAACAGTGCCTGGGTGTCTGCCAAAATGCATATCGCCGAAGCCCTCACCTTATTCAAAAGCAAAAGCATCATTTTCTTTCTCTTCTTTTCTTTTTTTTTTTGGATTTTTAAGTTTAAGGTTTCGAGGCAGCTTTCTACGACTACCCAACCCACCCAAGACTCGAAGAGAATTCTAAATACTGAGCATCTTTTTGTATGAATGTGATAGACTCATTAATCGATGATTAGAACAGACTTCAAGTTTCTACGCCCCTAGGTGACCTTGAAAGGAATTCTACCTAAAGGTGTATCTATATGACCGATAGCTTTCTCCTTACTTTTTATTTTTTTGGGATCAACACAAAGGCGAACCCAGTATATATCTCCCCAGCTTATTCTACTTCTCCACTTCTTCCTAAGTGTTTGGAATTAAACGTGCATTTTTTTATGAGTTGGGTTTTGAACAATTAGCTGATGAACTGTTACCACCGATAACTTTCCAGCCATACTCATGCGGTGAAGTGTGGTTTATTTCTTTTTCTTCTTTTCTATTTCATTTCTTTCTTTTCTTTTTGGATATTTTTCTATTTTTTTCTATGTTTTTCTAAGTAGGTGGCTTCCCTGATCTAAGATTTACCTAAAGGCAGCAGGAAGAGAATGGTCGTGTGGCTGGGCTCTAGATAACCGGCCGATGAGCTCTTACCATCGATAACTTGCTAGCCATACCACCCTAGAAGGTTCATTAGCTACCTAATTTCTGTTGAAATCGTTGAAAAGCGAGTCAGTGCAAAGAGTGTGTAGATGCTTAGGCTTAAAGTCCCCTCAAATCAGAGGATGGGTTGATAAGTTGTGTACTTATCACCACAACTCATTAACCAATTAAAAATTGAATTCAAAATGGTGAAGAGTCAATAAACAAATCCACATTTTAGTGGACACCGAGGCTGGTTAAGCCCTAAGACCTGAAGGTTCTAAGTGTTCAGGTCCTACTGTATTATTTCCTAAGGTTGAAAATTTCTAAAGCCCAAGTTCTCTTTCCTAATTCAACATTTTTTTTAAATAAAAAGGATTTATGGAGCTAATGAAATGATTCAGAGATGAATATCCACCCCCCATGCCTATCTAATGCAATGTCCTCATTGTATTAAAAAGACATGAAACAGATTGGAATAGAGTAAAAAGCACCTGAAACATGTGATTAACTGATCAGCTATGAAATGGAAAGAGACTGTATACGTGCTGAATTTAGTGCCTTCAACTAGGCACACTATACAAAAGAAGAAATAATGAATTCACAGGTGCAGGTCAGAATCAGAAGAAGAAAATCTATTTTTGGACCTTCCAGGAGAAGATGTCCACAGATGTGGATGAGGTTATGATGCAGACCCATGCCCCATGATTGAGTGTATCTAAGGTTCTGGATAAAAATTACCCAGAACCTAAGATCAGTATGCAAGCGGGGTCGGGTCTGTGATTTATAAAGATGCAGCCTAAGTCCAAACAATCGGAAAATATCAAGGTCAAGAGGATAATCAATGAGTATATGCTTGGGTTGGACATCCTCTTCGTCAAAAATATCATAAGGGTCATGGTAGAAGGTTGGTGATTTCAGGCAAATAGGAACCCTTAGACTCAACTTTCTACTTCCTTTGGAATTGACTTCCTAAATCTTCATTTCCCAATTCCTATCTTCCATATTTAGAATTTCAAATTTTGGGATCTCTTGCTTATTAATCACCCCATCTGAAATTTCCAAGTCTAAGATTTGTGACTAAATCAGAATTGACTTCGGTTTATTGATCTCAAAATCAGAATCATTAGTAAGCTCAATGGGGTGTGATCGAGGATCGGGGCTATGAATTGAATCCTTCATGAAATTAGGATATGAATCTATCATGCTAGCCCCAACAGGATCAAATTCCTCAATTTTAGGGCCATCAAATGATTCATCGAATTCCTCAGGCCCAGTTGTCTCACTGAAATCATGTACCTCAAACTCAGGTGAGACTTTGCATAATGATTTTTCACCTTCAAAATCAAAGAATTCTGAATCTGCATTAATATATGTCTCAAAATCATCAATCACTTTTTGGTCCATAGAGGCATACCTTTCCTCATACCCCAGCTTAGGGATCTCAGCTGAAGAAACAAATTCATTCTCAATTGGTTGCTCTAGAACAACCTGGTCATCCTTGATCTCGTAAGACTTATTCCCCCTATAGGTGCTTGAGTGGGTTCTGACATTGGCTCTCCTGAAGAGGGTTTATCCTGAGAATCATCCCAAGATTGAACTAAAGCAATCACAAATCTCATCCTCAATTTCGACAACTTCCTAAGTAAAAACTCACCCGGGTCTTTATCCTTAACATCTTGGAGCCAATCCAACAAATACTTATTAAGATCGTCAATCATTTGAATCAAAGGCTCCAATTCTTCAGTGCAGGGTGTTGGCTGAGCTTCTAAAGATTGAATGGTATACCTTAAGTGAGTTAACACCCTATCTTGGACCTAGTTCACCTGAACCAAATGATTTGGTTCAGGGTTTGGTGGGTTTGGGTCCAATCCTGGGGAGTTAACAAATTGAAGTTCTTGATACCCTCCCTGATAATAGGTCACTTTAGGTTGTTCAAACAAGGGTGGTGACCCATATAAAGTGTAATCTGAGGGAGGGTAAGAGTTGTAATCAGAATATCCTTCTTGATTGTAGATCAAGTTAAATTGATCATTAACGGGTGGAGATCTATAATCGTTATATCTCAGAGAAGGATAAAAATCAAGATCATAGTGTCCAGAGTTGGACCTTGAACACGGAAGTCCGGAATTGTATCCCCAATCAGGATTCTCCCAACTAGTAGATGGATGAGAATAAGTCTGGTTGGAATGATAATCATCTTAGGAATAAGTAGTGGTAGGAGGGTAGGAGTGGAATTGTGAATTGGATGTGGAAGGATCCATAACAGAATAGGAGGAAGAAAAGTGCCCTGCAATACAAACAATCAAACCTATCCTTAAGTGGGTTAGCCTAAAGACCTACAGACTCTCAAAACCTGTCTTGAGATGAAGAAATGGTTTGATGTACTTCTTTCTGGTCAATCCAACTAGTTAGAGGGAGGGGCTGGGGAGAAGGTTCTTCCCTTAGCTTTTTCCTCAGGTTCCTTTGATACCCCCCAACCACGATTGTTTGATTCTACTCCCCTCGCTAGACATTAGATTGAATGGTAGAATTAGATTAATTGCAAATAATCTTGATTTGGGCTCAAAAGAGAGAGTCCAATCCTT
The DNA here is from genome assembly GCA_037157565.1 of Thalassia testudinum. Taxonomy (NCBI): domain Eukaryota; kingdom Viridiplantae; phylum Streptophyta; class Magnoliopsida; order Alismatales; family Hydrocharitaceae; genus Thalassia; species Thalassia testudinum. The sequence continues at coordinate 179,790,645 of JAZHRO010000024.1, read as the reverse complement.
AAGGCCAACATCTACTCTATTTTAATTAGGGTTAGGTTTGAATATGCTTTGGAATGTGATGGGTCCTTTATCTAGGTTGTGCCTTTAATGATTGATTGATAAGTGTGTGCATGCACAACTAGGGTTTTCAAATAAGGTTAATTGATAGTTTGTCTTTTAGAGTTCAACCTTGTTTAGTAGCTTTTAGGGTTCAACTTTAGGTATATTTAATTAAGTTGAGTTAGCACACCAGGTTTTGAAAGCACGAGTGAAGATGTCTTCTTTTTAAAACTTAAAAGAATATGGAGTGCCTAGTTAATTCCTAAAAGTTGAACCTATGTGGCAGCTCCTTGATGAGTTATTTTTAGTTGAAGTGGTGTGGCCTAAACAACTCAACAATTGGCCTGATACACCACTTAATTAGGCACACAAGTAATCACCTAATCTGATTTCTACTCAATTATGTGTTGATGTGTGTATCAGTTCCAAAGATTGGGTTACTGGTTGAGTACGAAGAATCAAAAGAGGTTGTGTACCTCTATGGAATTTTTTAGATTTTTGTTTTTATAAGCGGAGGGTGGGGCAGGTGGAGGTGACAAACAAACAATTAGAACTAACCTTAGGGTTTATGCAAGCTCCTAGGTTAATTAGGGTTTGTGTTAGTAGGTGATGAAATGAAAACTAGTAGGTGGGAGGTGGGGTATACTTACAAAACCTTTATCCGCACTTTTCTCCAATCTAACTGCTCTAGCTCGCCTTAGAAGAGTACCTGCAATCACAACTCGGAGAAAAAGTGAGATAAAAATTAAGGTGGAAAAAGCGAGAAATCAGAGGGAGTTTCCTCCCCAACAATGGTGCCAAAATGTTGAACGTAATTTCTACGTTGAAAATTTTGAGTTTTGAAAACCCGTCGTTGTAGTCGCATAAAAATCCGTCAAACAAATAATTTAATCAAAACTCTGGTAAGTCCCAGGTCGAACACGGGGAGGTGAACATTTGATCAAAAATCACATTTATATTTGTTGTCACGAAGTAGATTAGCTAGTTGAATTAAATCTACGCTAGCTATCTACTTAAAGAATAATTAATAGAAGACATAGAGAGAATAATACAAATAAAGACAAAATGGAGAGAATGAACAAGTATTTCATAGTCACAGATTAATGTTCATTACAACTACTCGCTATGCTAGAAAGTGAAAATCTAATCTAGAAAGTGATAAAGAGAAGAGAGGGAGAAGTTATCCTCCTTAACGGCTACTTGGAGGACGAGCCGCATTGACGGAGCGCCCAGACGAGGGTGGTGAGATGATGGACAAGGGAGAACAAAGACAAAAGATGGAGGATGGGGTAGGGGGACGTCGTAGCGGGATCTACTTCCTGAACGGTAGTGAGAAGACAACCGCGGGCGCTCCACGAATGGGGATGAGAAGGTGGAAAAATTCTATTTTAAACTCTAATGGAGCATCTCGGGTTTGGGATAAGCTCTTAGAGCTTTGGAGGGTTAAGAGAAGAGAGGAAGAGATGAAGAAAATGTGGTGGGTGTAGGTCCTTTTATAGGTGAGGTTTGATGGCAAAAAGGTCATTTGAATCTCTAAAAAAAACATTAACTCAGTGTCTTTAGTGACGGATTTAATCGTCACTAAAGCCCAATTGTGGGTGTAGCATGCGCATGCCCTCGCCTCTTCCTCTTCCTTTGCTCCAACGCACGCATCACATTCAAGCGTTCTCAGCCATCCGATCAAGAGATCGGACGGCTTAGGATGCATCAGCAGCCGCACCTTCATCGCGTGCCCGCACGTGCGATCACGCGTCCAATCATGCGTCCGATCGCACGTGTGCGATTCTCACACCCAATGCTGCCACGTCTCCGCTCCCACGCCCGCACGATCTTCATCGCATAGTCGAATTTGAGCCACGCCCCGCTCGCTCCTTGATTTGAGGCACTCATAGTCTCGAACCCGCACCTCATGCTCTGCATAGGGCATTCGCCCATTGTGCTATGCCCGCGTTTGAGGCACGGTTTAGTTTTAAGGCACAAGCACCCTCAACCATTGGATCTCAATCCAACGGCTAAGATTGCATCTTGATAGAGGCTTTAGAGATGGAGCGGGGGCTTGGGCTGGAATTGGGAGGCTGGGATGGCACCACATGGTACCATCATGGCCATCCAAATTCTCTAAGTTGTAGATGATGCCACGGATGTTGGATTCGATCAATTTTTATGCCGTCGGCCTGCAATCATCGATCCGAACCCATCATGAGGTTTCATTTGTCATCTAAGGTGCGGATTTAACACTACCTAGCCCTTGACCTTTAATCTTTCTCGGACTGTATCTGATGCTACAGGGGCCCAATTAGGGAGATCTCGAAGTCATTGAACTTCAATCGTCGCCCTGATCAGATATCTACAATTGGATCTCAAATCCAAGGCCTCGATAAAATATGCCCTATTCCTTGACCTTAAAAGGAGAGAATTAACATAAAATTCATACAATCTAACCTAAATGCATGCTGATGCATGTTATGCAATATTTATAATGATGAATGCTTTTATGACACTAGAAATATGCATAAATAGGCATTTTAGGTCAATTAGATGTGTGCACATTAGACGTCCACCCTTAGAGTTAGGAGAGAGCATCATCTTCTAAGGAGTAAGAGGATAACCTTCTTCAAGTCTAGGAGCTATTAACCTTGTAGCAAAGACTACCTCGGGCACTACTTCAAAGATTCTTCTATCTTCTCCTTACATTTTTATAGTAGTTAAGCATTCCTCTATACTTGAGGATTACTTGTGTAGAACTCCTCTACACAAGTGAGCTCTTCAAGTAATTTTTGTAGGCACTACTTGCTTTATAAAAAATCAAATAGTTGCCTTTCAGTTTCATGTGCCTTTAATTTTGTTGCACTCACCACCTTCCTAATTACCTTAGGTGCACTTTCCTATGGTGAGTTTAGGAAGGTAAGATTTCTCTTTCGCATATTTACTTAGGCATGTTTCTTATCCTTTGTTGCCCGATACTTTCTAAAACCCTAAAAAAATTTACAAAGCCGAAAAATACAAAAAGGAGATTTGAGGAAGTGAGAGACAGAGAAAACATTTTGATAATTAACAAATTAGCCTCCTTGGATTACCCTAGATACTACCTCTATCTAGGTATATAAATTTAAAAGTTGATTGAATCATACACATTACAATGATAAAAATTCACATTTATAAAATCATGTATTCTTTGCATCAGTCTCTACATGCAAGAATAGAAATTGCACAAGATAAGGATATCGACTTAAATGAATAGAAATAGATTGTTAAATTTAATAACATACCCCTAACATCATTAGCAAGCTCATTGTGATACCCATCCTTAATCACAGGATCATTTAGATTAAGATCCATTGTAAATCGAATAAATGTGATCATACGTTCGATTTGTCCGCACATGTGGAGCAACAAACACAACACATAAGGCAACTGATGAGAGCCTCATCATGAGCCCTAACTAGCTCATTTTCACTTAAGAAAGAGAATAAGAGCTCCTACATAACCTGGAGAAGGACCTAATTCAAGGAATAGGTGTTCTAAGAAGAAAACATGAAACAAAGGTTAAAACTGTAATTTTACCATTGCAGTATATAAATGGGATTTCTCAGAGGCAAAACATAGGTCAAATGGTATGAATAAGATAAAAAGTGGGTTGGTTCAGTCAGAAATGGGTTTATGCGCAATCTAAGAATTAAATGACATTCTGTAACCCTAAAACAGACCCGCTTAATTCAACAAGGTTTTGGTTAGGATAAAAATCAAGTAAATCCTCTAAAATTCATGGAAAAATATCCCCAAGGGTTTAAAACCTTCAAATTAGCCTTTGGAACCTAGTTTGACCTAGATTAAGGTCCTAGCTCATTAATTGACCTAATTATGGTTTTTGTGCAAAATGTCTAGTCAAAAGTGGTCAAACCTAAAATCCAACTTCACCATTGGATTCCTTAGGTATAAATTAGGTTTGTACCAAAATTTGGACCTAAGGGGAGGTCATCTTGACCTACTTCGCAAAATAGTACACCCAACTACATTTTGGCCCCTATCTTTTGAAAATCATTGCACAAACCCCCTAACTTTCTCCCCACTCTTACAAATAGGTCCCTCCAACATTAATGGGGAGAAATCCTATTCCGATGAGGAAAGGAGGTGGAGTACTCCCTGATTCCTCAGAGATCTCCCAGATTTGGAAGGGAGATTCTCTAAGGAATTCCCTTCCATCTGAGCTCGATCCTAATCTCTGATTTGCACCCAATCTCTCATGCAAACGCACAAGAGATTTGGGTCTCTAACTAATTCCTTCTTCGGCGAGGACTCGCATGCTTGGAAGCTTGTCTTCCAAGGACAGGAGCCCCTGCCAGCAACTATAAAAGGATCCTCAAACCCACCGCACCTCTTTAGCTCGACTTGGTCAGAGATCCACCCCAATTTAATCCTCTTCTCCTCCGATCAAGTAGTCCAGTGAGCTCCAGTGAGCCTCCCTCCTCTTTCTCAACGCTCTGCCACCATACCAGTGGCAGAGCCGCCCTCACCATCTTCCTCCGCATTGCGCAACACCCGCATGAGCATCTCTAGCCTCGTCGTCGCCGCTGTCTCCCTCCACTGGGCACCATCTTCTCTGGTGATAGCAGGTACAGCCAGCCGCCAACTCTCCTTCTTTCATCCACTTAATTAGGTTAGACTTACTCCTCTCTATCCCCTCTTCAATTCCCCTCTTCCTATTTCCCTTTTTGACCCCTCGCAGCCACTGTCCATTGCCATCTTCCCCATCTCCGGCCACCCAACAGCGAGGCGGTTCCACCGCTCCGCACCTCCACACGTCTCGCCACCAACCTCTTCACCTCCGCCACAGTCCACTGATCATCTTCCACCCATCCATCGACTGCCAACACCTCCCTAAACACCCCCCGACCTAACCCATAAGCACGGCCATAAGGTGACCTAGGCACGCACGCCTATGCTGCCCCGCGGCCTGCCACCTACCATCCCACCTTCCCCTTGACACGGTGAAGCTTCCCATGTGTTTTAATGGGGCCACCAGGCCGTATTCGTGTGTGACAAATCTGAGCATCTACTGCCATTGACGCACATAGTGAGAAGGTCGCGAGCTTCATCCCAGGCTGCGCGCTCCAGGCGTTAGGGTCCTAGGTGAAGTGGGATGAGTGTGCGACTTCATGCAGCCAAGCAATTGGTTTGGCGAGCGACCCATCAGTAGCAATCGAAGAAGGATTTCTACGGACGTGCACACAAAAGTGGGTGGGACATTAGTCCCACCTCGTGAATGCAAGAGTGCAGCGCGTGGGATAAATTGAATTTGTGTTTTATGTTATTCACCTCAAGTCACATAGGGGTGAGGTCCCTTGCCCTTACCACGCCTCGTCCGCGACACTCCCCCACGGACCTGGCACCCGACCCGACTAACCTATCCGTGCACTCCTCGAGCACCACACCCACGCCGGTGTGCTTGGACCCAAGCACGAAATCGACCTAATTACCCGACTCTGAGAGAGCGTACCGAAGAGAGAAATAGAGAGAGAGGCATGGGGGAGGGTAGGGGATAGGTTTTGCTGCATGGTGATTATGGAGGAAGAAGAAGCTAAAGGAGGAAGAGGCGCAGCAAGAGAAGGAAAGGAAGGTAGCCGCAACAAAGGAAAAAGAAGAGAAGTAGAAGCAGTTAAAGAAGGAGAAGAAGGAAACTAAGGAAGAAGAAGAAAGGCTGAAGCCAGGGGAAGCAGAGCTAAGGAAGGAAGAAGGAAGAAGCAAGAAAGAAGAACAAGACTCGCAGAGGAAGAAGAAGGAGAAAGACACTGTGCAGAAGAGAAAGAAGAAAGCAAAAGATAAGAAGGTAGAAGAGAAGCAACTGAAGCAGAGACAGAAAGAGAAGGAAGAAGAAGAAGAAGAGAAAGCTACAAGGAGAATAAAAATAAGAGGCCATCATTTAAGATGTCTGATCATAGAATCAGACGTCCAACTCTTCTATTTTTGCTATAAATTTAATTCATAAACTCTTGCATTTATATTCTGAATTAAGTTTTGAGTAATTCTAAGTGTTCAATTACATCATTGAGATTAGCGAATAAATTCCATTTGCTCCCTATGTTCGACCTCGGATACTTAGGTTTTTGAGTAATAAATTCTTATTTGTTGTCAACGCTTGGTCACCTATGCTACAACGCGACTGACTTATAAGCCCGATAAAGCGTTGCAAACAGCAACCGAATATGTTTCAAGACAATTATTCATACAAGGACATTTGAAACTCTAAGCACACACAATGATACACCACACACAAGCACACACAATGACACACGAGCACAAAAAAACTCTCTCCCAACTCAAGAAAGGGGGAAACGAAAGCAGCGAAGGACCTGTTACATTGACTATTCCTCTAGCACACACTATGATGCAAAACCATGGAGAGAACTCTCACAACTCAAAAAAATGAGAAACAAATAACATAAATTCATAACACACATACCTCTAAGCATATTCTCTTGCACACAGACATCTCAGCACATTACTCACACACAGCTATGCTCAAAAAATGAGGTGCCAGTCTGCCATACAAATGGAAATTAAGCCAACAAACTGTTGCACAAACCAGCACGTGATGACAGAAGCGCAAGCACTTGTGCACTAGGCAGTGTGCATTCTACATCGGAAAGACGCGAGCGCAAGATTTGGCATATGTTTCTTCGTGTTACCAATTTTTCAAAGGAAAAAGTTGCAACCATATTCATTCCTTTTGGCCCACTTGGACACATCAGCTTGTGAGATTTCTACATGTATTAAACGCTCTCCCCTTCGAATGATCCATTGCTCTCGATGGAGCAAAGCCAATCGGGATATGTTTTCGAGATGTGCTCGTAAGATTCCCAAGTGGCTATAGAGGGATGAAGCCCCTTATAGGCGATTAGTACCTTAGTCACAGCACGACCCTTTCAACAAACCATCCTCTATTGAAGGAGCTCCTTTGGTTCCATGCGGGTGGCATCTTCTAGTGGCCAGTTTGGTGGAAGTTGCGGGCATTGTAGAGATGGACTGTGATGCAACTTTAATTGAGAGACGTGAAATACCATGTCCATGCACGTTCCGAGTGGTAGCTAGAGTTTGTAAGAAACGTTGCCAATTTTTTCGTAATGTGGAAAGGGCCATAGAATTTAGGAGTATGTTTAGAGTGCTTACCTGGATGGATGAATGATGGTTGCAAGGCAAGGAGCTTTAAATAAATAGCCTGACCAATCAAATAGGATGTTGGAACCTTGTTCCACATCATATTTTGGTGTTAACAAAATTATTGTAGATTAATATTTGCAAATGAGTAATATTTCAGATTTAGATAAAGATCAAGGCAAACAGAGAATAATGATAAGAAGGCATGACGACAAGGAGGAGGCATGATGACAAGGAGTTGATGATAGAAGATCAACTGGAGTTTATTTTGTTTATTATATTAGGTTTTTACTTTATTAGAATGTATGTCTCTTAACAAAGAAACATAAGATAGATCGTAAAATCATATAGAGATAAATTAGGATAAAACATTACGATCATTCGATTTATTTCAAAGTACATATTGTTTAAAAGATACTCTTTTAATGTTTAAAGTATTTGCAAAAATAGGTTAGTAATCAAGTTGTATTTATGTTTAAAAAGGTACTTGTTAACCCACAAGTATTGATACTAAAGTTTAGTACTGGTATATTTGAGTTACAAGCTTGGGTTTTTTCAAAGAAACAAACCTATACCCCGCAAGTACCAGTACAGGAGGCAACGAGTATCGGTACTCGTGATTAGTACCAATACAAGTGGGTTATAGATTTGTGTTAAGTATTTAAAACCCAAATCTAGACGTGACAAGTATCGATACTCATGATTAGTACTGGTACCCAATAGATTCTGTCTGTGACAAGTTAAGTTAAAATACAAAACAGTATGTTACTAGTACAGGTACCCATACTTTAGTACCGGTACTAGTTAGCCATTGGCTCAAAACTGAACGATGGTAAAATTAATTTTGAGAAGATGAACTTTGAGATTTAAACCCCAACGTTTAGTAGACGTATTACTAAGGTCCTAACTCTATAAAAAGACCTTAGGACTCAATGTTTGCTTACAAGAAATAGAAGAGAAATTCCAAGAGCTTAATTTTCATATTTTCCACCACTTTCTCAAGAGAAGTAGTTTGCTACTCTCATTTTCTCTACCCTTTGCAAACTCATCGATGTGTTGTCTTCACACATTTTTCAAGGCATTTCACATCCTTTCTAGGCTCTCTAATTGGTATATTTACGTTATATTATTGTTGAGAGGCTTAGGTATTTAGTTGTAAGATTTCTTTTGTCTTACACCTGTTCTTATTTGTAATTGAGCTTGTTGCTCGTTGGGTTGCAACAAACCCATTTTTGTACTTGGGTTGAGGTAACCTGTTAATTACCTCGTTTAGTAAATTGATTCTCTCGGGGTTGAAGGAATCGGGTTAAAAATCCTAAGCTGGGAGGCTTAAGTAGTGGAGTACCTGAGTAGGGAACCACTATACATCTTGTGTCTATTTTATGGTTTGAATTATTTGTACAAATCTTTTTGTTATTGCTAATATTTGCATTTGGTGTGTTTGAACGCATAGCCATCAGATCGCATTATCTTTAGTAGATCCTACAAGTTAAAAATAAAGACAAATAGTCATACTTTTAGGGGGAGCATATATTGAAAGGGAGAATTACTGGTTTAAATTTCCTTCATATAAAATTGCTAAAAATAATTTTTGTCTCATAATTATCTATTTGTAAGATAGTTTTGTCAACACCAAAAAAGGAGGGATTGTTGGAATCTTGTTCCACTTATTATTTTGTTGTTAATAAAATTATTGTATATTAATGTTTACAATTGAGTAATATTTCATATTTAGATGAAGATCAAGGAAAATAGAGAATAATGATAAGGAGGCATGATGACAAGGAGTTGATGATAGAAGATCATTTAAAGTTTATTTTATTTATTAGATTAGGTTCTTACTTTATTAAAATGTATGCCTCTTAACAAAGAAATATAAAATAGATCGTAAAATCATATAGATATAAATTAGGATGAAACATTACGATTATTCGATTTATTGCAAAGTACGTATTGTTTAAAAGATACTTTTTTAATGTTTAAAGTATTTGCAAAAATAGGTTAGTAATTAAGTTGTATCCATGTTTAAAAAAGTACTTGTTAAACCACGAGTACCAGTACTAAAGTTTACTACTGATACATGTGAGTTATAGGTTTGGGTTTTTTCAAAGAAACAAATATGTACCCCGCGAGTACCAGTACTCATGATTAGTACTGGTACTGGAGGCAACGAGTACTGGTACTCATGATCAATGTCGGTGCAAGTGAGTTACAGATTTGTGTTAAGTATTTAAAACCCAAATCTGGAAGCAACAAGTATTGGTACTAATGATTAGTACCGGTATCCAATAGGTTCTGTCTGTGACAAGTTAACTTACAATACAAAACAGTATGTCACTAGTACCGGTACCCATACTTTAGTACCGGTACCAGTTAGCCATTGGCTCAAAACTGAACGGCTGTAAAATTAATTTTGAGAAGATGAACATTAGGATTTAAATCCCAACATCTAGTAGATGTATTACTAAGGTCCTAACTCTATAAAAAGACCCTAGGACTCTTAGTTTGCACACAAGAAAGAGAAGGAAAAATATAAGAGCTATATTTCAGATTTCCACCATATTTTGAAGAGAAGAAATTGTTTGCTGCTCTCAATCTTTCTACGATTTGCAAACACATCGACATGCTTTTCCTACGCAATTACAGAGCATTCACATCCTTCCAAGGTTCTCCAATTGGTATTCAATTTATATTATTGTTGAGAGGCTTAGGTATTTAGTTGTAAGATTTCTTTTGTCTTACACCTGTTCTTATTTGTAATTGAGCTTGTTGCTCGTTGGGTTGCAACAAATCCATTTTTGTACTTGGGTTGAGGTAACCTGTTAATTACCTCGTTTAGTAAATTGATTCTCTCGGGGTTGAAGGAATCGGGTTAAAAATCCTAAGCTGGGAGACTTAGGTAGTAGAGTACCCAAGTGAGTGGGAAACCACTATATATTTTGTGTCCTTTGTGGTTTGAATCTTTGTGGAAATATTTCTTGTTATTACTAATATCCACTTGAGTGTTTGTGTGTGTGTAGTGATCGCGTGGTTTCTACTCAACTCAGTAATTAAGTTAATTTCACTTAATTAAGAGTCGAAGAAGTCACTTAGGTTAACTCGAAATTGTGTCAGTTGTGTAGTATAGGGTCGAATTAACCTAACATTTTAGAAATTTTTACTAGTTGAGTCCAGGTCGTTCAATGGGAGGTATAATAATTTTTCCAAATTCACCAAGTTTCTTTTATTTCTCTATAAGTTTATGAGGTATAACTAAGTTGATTTTTAAAACATGAATTTTGTCAAAATATTTAAACTATAAAGAATATAAAAAATTCCATATGAAAAACATATTTACTCAAAATGATGTTTGTTTTCCAATTTTATTTCAAAAGAAATTAAGGCAATTAAAAGTTATTCTATTAAAACATGTCTTTTTACAATTAAGAACAAAAAGAAATGACGCAAGAAAAATAATATCCTTCATTTATTTTCTTCAGCCTCTCTCTTCTTCTTTCTTTCTTTTATTTTCTTCTCTCTCTCGAGCTCTCTTTCTTACCTTTCTTCTCTTGTTCCTGCCTTCTTTTCTCTTATTCTCCTTTTGTTCCTTAATCTCTTCCTTCCTTAGTGCCTATGCTCCTTTGTTCCTTAGCCTTTGCTCAACACTTAGCCATCAGCTCAACACTTAGCTTAACAATCGGCTTCTCTTTCAATTCCCTTAGAATTTTAGCTGAACCGGGTTTTTTTACTTTTTTTTATCCAAAATTTATTTTATTTGCGACGAGGTCCTTTCGAGGATACACAACACCCTAAGACTAGGGTGGGACCAGACCCTACTCGGTCCTCGCCAAATCTCAATTAGGTTAGTTTTCGATTTATTTCTTATCGGTTCATAGTCTCAAGCCAATACAGCTCAACCCGACCTCCCAGACCTCTCGCCCTCCCAGGGCACATACTCACTCATGCCCCCAAGGGAACACACCCGCAGGCACACAAGCCCGCACACACACACACATGCACATGCTCAGATCAGATCGGTAACCGGTGCACCGAGCACTGACGACTACAGAGGCCATGCAACGAATTCATTTTATCCCCAGGCACACGCTCGTGAACTAGCGATGTGGGACTAACCTACCCCTTCCAGACCCAACTTCAAATGATCATAACTTTCTACCTAGAGCTCTAAATCAAGTAATTTCAAGTTTGTTAGAAAGCTCTAAGATAGATCTACGCAATTGCAGGATCAATTTAAGGTTTTGAAGATGTTTTCTTCTTCAATTTGAAAGATGAAATCAGGGGTTCCTACGGGTTAATTTTAGCCTGGAAATGATATTAAATCTACAGAGTCCTCAGATGGACTTTTCTCTTTTATTTTAAGGTCTGTACATATTATATAAGTGATTTCGCATCTGTTAGAGTAGATTTTAAGCTCTCAAGACCTTCAGGAATAGCAGAGAAGCTCTTCACTTCTCTAAAAGCTTCAGAGTTCATATCTTCAGACTTCATTATGTGCAACAGACACAAAAGAGTACTTATAATTGATTTAAACTAATTCAAAGGGTTATAACATATTAATCTGGGCAGGATTCATGTTTAAATTTCATCAAAATGGCACTGCTGTTGGTTTGGGTTCGAAAGTAACCCAAATTAACAGAAACTAAATTCTCAAACATTTATTCACCTGAACTCACTTAATTCTCTCTAAAACCATCAAACAAGATCCCAGAAACAACTTAATTGCATCAATTCCTCAAATTGAACTTAGAAACAAAGTTTCCTCCTCAGGTTTGACTATAAAGGCCTCAAGTTTGACTTTCTGTTCAAAACCTTCTCCCAAGAAATTAAAGCCTCAATTAGAGTCTCCTCAACATCCAGAACTTATTCAGATCTTCAAGAAGGTGTTCTGACCAACATTTCTAGGGTTTCAGGCTCTCCACCTAAACTTGAAAACATGTGTGTTTGTCAGAGACATTCAGAGGTTGTTACAGTGTTCTAAAGGTTTAAACAGCTTCAGTGCATTGCACTGAAGCTTCTGAGTTCCTTCAATACTCTTCAGATCTTTCCTAACAGACTTCTCCAACTCCACCGGAGTTGGGGAAGATGAAGTTCATTCTACAACTCCAGTGGCTAAATCCTCAAATAAACATCCTTAAAAAAATCAATGATCCATTTAATATCATTCTGGAGCTTCTCAACAGATTCTAGCGTCTGAAACTCAAGAATGGCTCGTCGGAGCTCGCCGGAGCTCTCGTGAGTCCAGAAAATAAGAAAAGTGTATACAAATTGATTAAACTTACCATTTTTTGATTCAAAAAGGATCCTGAGGTTGCAAGGAACCTCAGTATCACATTTAATTCCTCATTTATCCATTAGAATTAAGATTTGACAGTGAATTCATTTTCTTAAAGATCTGATTTGAAATAAGCTCAAGACTTGTTTAACCACTCGATTGAGAGGTTAAAACAAGTCAACAGATGTTTATACGCATAAATATATATTTAATTTAAGATTTGAACGGTTCCTGAGCCGCCATGGACAGCAAGCTTAGGAAAATTAAAATTTGGGTGTTTAATTTATATGTGGTATTAATATGCATTATAGTGTCGATTAGGGTTCTAAGGTGGTGAATAGTTGATGAAGAACCCAATGGAGGTGGAATTATCTCGATTGCTGTCACCATAAACAGTGTCAGTAGTCGGTGAAGGTGAAATGTGAATCAGGCAATTCGGTGATCAATTACGTGATTAAGTGATTTAGAAATGGTCATGGAAGATAAAGGAAGGTGGACAGTGAATTAAAAAGATGAAATTAAGTCTGTGGAGAGCTCAAGGAACTCACTGGAGTCGGAGAAGATGAAGCTAAAATCTAAAACTACTCTAATCTAACTACCTAAACTAACTAACTAAGCTAGCCTACTCCTACTCCTACTCCTAATCTACTGTTACCTGGACGAAGGGGTCAATAGAGTTCTGCCGAAGGTTCATAGTGGACGACGAAATCAGAGGGTGGAAGAAAGATCTCCGGCGGGCGGATTTGAGGTGGAGCGGAGGATTCCTTAGGTCAGCGCCTGTGTCAGAGATGCGAAAGACTATGGCAGATCTCCTCTGTTGATTAAGATGAATGGAGGCAGTCGAAAATTGGAATGGAAAGTCACCAGAGTTTTGGACGAATAGCCTATCGAAGTCGGCTACAGTGTTAGAAGAGGGAAGGGAGCCAACTTGAATAAAATCAGAGGTGTGAGGGGGCATTTATAGCAGTTGGCGGCGAAGAGAGTGGTGGGGTCTGGCCGAAGAAGGAGCTCGAGGAGCTTAACCTCCGTTGTCGTCTCCAACGATGGTGAGGTTATCTCCCACTGAAAAATAGGATTCCTGGTTAATCCAGACCGATGGATGAAGTGGAGGTGGTGAGCGTAAGTTGCAAGAGCTTAGACAAAGAAGGATGATGTCGGTAGGGCGGTAATCGCACGGTGGGGTGACTCTATGCCGTTAGCCGTTCATTCGACTGAAGAAGAAGAAGACGAAGAGGGACTTAAATGAAATAAAACTTAAGGACCTGTGTGAGAAATAAGGACCCGACTATACTGAAAAGTAAGAACTAAAATGTAAACCCAGGTTTTGAAGGTTTATTTTAACTTAGATCTTTTTCAACTTTTTATATATGTTAGTAAATAAGGTAAATATTATGTTTTCACCTTGAATTTACATTTTTGACCTTTTTAGATTAATTTATTAGATTAAGTAAAATTACTTAAGTTATTACATACTTAGGTATACATCATATTTAAGTTACTTAACTTATTAATTAAGGGAATAATTAATAGGATTTCGAGTCCAATTATTATATAAATTATTAATAATGTTAATTGAATGATAAAATATCATTTTAAACTTATTTTAAGGTCCTTGACTAAATATCCCTTATTCTATAATTAACCCTTATATATTCATAACCTTAGCTAATTAACTAGGAAGACTAGTTAATTAGGGGTAATTAGAGATCATGATGAGTGTCTCATCACGTAGCCATCTATACTAGATCCGAAGTTTCCATCAAGTGGTATCAGAGCAGGTTGCGAGAAGATGTAAAAAATCTTGCTCGTGATGGCTTCAACCTCAAGGCGCACCGAAGGACAATTGTCAACCCATCCTCTCTATTTTGATGGGATGAACTATGGGCATTGGAAGAGAAGATTGCAAGTATTTATGAAGGCAATGGATGAATAATCGTGGAGCCTCATTCAAATGTTAATATTCAAATTCGGAGCCACAAGGAGTAGCATGGACGACGAATCAGAAAAAGAAGATAGTGAACAACACGAAGGCGATGAATGCACTTTATTATGCATTATCAAAGGAGGAGTTCAATAGAATTTTAGCATGTGAGTCTGCATATGAAAGTTGGAACACTCTTGAGGTCACCTATGAAGGAACGAGCAAGGTAAAAGAAATTCGTATCTCTATTCTAATAGAAAATTTTGAGTGTTTCAGGATAGAAAAGGGAGAAACAATTAAAGACATGTACGCAAGGTTTGGGGAAATCATGAACCCTGTGAAGAACCTTGGAGTAAAGTTCATGGAAGAGCAGCTTGTAAGGAAGATCCTAAGATCTCTTACAAGTGATTGATCTCCAAAGACCATAGCCATCTAAGAGGCGAAGGACCTCTCCACTGTCCCCTTGGATGATCTAGTTGGTAGCCTTATGGCCTACGAAGTCCAACAAGAAAACATGAAGAAGAGAAAGGAGAAGATGTCAAGCAAGAAGAAGAATATTGCATTTAGAGCACTTAAGGAGGACTCGGATTCAAGCACCTCGGAATCCATAGATGATGAAGAAATGGAGATGATCACAAGAAAATTTTAGAAATTTCTCTAGAAGCAAGGTCAAAAAATCAATAAAGTTTCATCTAATATTGTTTGTTATAAGTGCAAGAAAAAGGGTCACTTGCGAAAGGATTGGCCCATGAACAAGAAGGAAGACAATTAGAAAGACACAAAAGAGGTCAAGAAGAACAAGGGAAGAGCTTTCAAAGAAACGTGGGATGATAACGACTTCGACATGGACACCAACTCTGATGTTTCAGATGACAACAAGGTAGCTCATTTATGCTTGGTAGCCACTACGGAAGACACAGACAATGAGGTAAGCCCTGATTTCTCTCTTGAAGAATTGCTAGAAGCTTATGAAGAGTTATATCGTAAAGCTAGGTTGTTTAAAAAGGAAAATAAGGTTTTAATGAGTAATTATCAAACATTAGAAATAAATAAATCATGTTTAGAAATAGAGTTAGAAATGTCAAAACAAACTAATAACCAATTGCATGCAAAAATAGTAGAGCTAGAAGATATCTATGAGAATTTTGAGGAGACTTTGAATAATCTCAAAACAATAACTAGGTTAAATACTGAATTTTGTAATGCTCTAAAATCCAAATTTCACAGTAAAAAGAATACACATACTAGATCACATGCACCTAGGTATGCATAGATGAAAGGCTAAAAATCCCAAATATTATAGATCTAACACAAAAGGGGTCCATAAATCTCAAGGTTTGAAAGGTGCTAACCCAAAAGGACCCATAAGAAAATGGGTACCTAGAAATGATACTTTACAATGTTTTGCAATATTAGATCAATAGAATCAACATGATCAATGGGTGTTTAAAGCACAAAATGGAACACTTTGACTATTCTAGAAATTACATGAAGATCAAGAAAGGTGGACCGGTGAAGCTTGGTATCCACAAGCATCATTCTTCTATTGGTAATTCTATGGTATGATATTTTTTACCCCTTCATTTTTTGATGATTGATGAAAGTGCGAAATTCATTTTCGATAACAATTTTAACATAAAATGTCACGTTGTTGTATTTCGTTGCATAGTAGAAAATCACTTTTCAAAAATATTTATTACTCAAAATCTAACCACGAAGATAGCTAGGTTGTCTCCACAGGGAGAAATCAGCCTATTGTACTAGTGAGTGGTGCCTTAATTATTTAGGAAACTCAGTGGGTGTTCATGCTAATTCGTGTAACTCTTTTTCAACATAAATCATCATTCTAAGCAATTGATAAAAAATGCAGGTGTTTAAATGCAAAATCACCACAACCTAATATTTTGTTAACTAGTAATCTTAGCAATGGATATAAATGTAAAGATTAATCTTCAATAAAAGTTACCTTATTCATTGTAATCAATATCCTAATCATGAACAAATGCAATCATCTATAATTCGGACAAACTGAAGGGATATTCATGCAAATCTAATTGAATATAATAATAAGATAAATAAATGAATAGGAAGTGCACAATGGCATTTTTAGTAATTTCTAATTCAAGCCAAACAAGGGAATTCTCCCTCTCTCCTTCGTGTATATGCATGGGTTGACGGCAGCGTGAACCGCTTGTGGCAGAGGTGCGTTGCAACGAGGGCTTCGAGATGGCAGTGATGAGGCAGCTAATGCTTGCTGGAGGCGGCCGGTCAGAGGAGCACGGTCACCGGCGACGGTGGCTATGTACATCACTGAAGTAGTCGCACGTAAGCCGTGCGTGGCTGTGCATGGATTCTGAGCTTAGAGGAGGGTCGACGGTGAGTTTGGCATCTGGATTGTAGGTTGAAGGAGGCCGGTTCAAGTGCTGCGTGCGGTGACTATTTTGGGTTCATCATGAATAGAGGGTAGTGGTGGGTTGTGAAGAGGATGAGGGCAGTTTGCGGTGAAGAGAGGGTGGTCTGGAAAAGTGGCTAGGTTGTGTTGTGTTGGAGAATGTTGGGTTCACACTGAGGTTGCAAGTGGCGTGTGTGGGGAAGAAGGTAAAGAGGAGGTTGACAATGATGTAGAAGAAGAAGGAAGAGGATGGCAGTGGGCGAGGGCGTGGTGTTTTTGGTGGTGTACTGGTGATGGTGGTGATGCTCTCTATCACAGAGCACCACAGGTTGAGGGTAGATTGCAGGGTTGACGGTGGAGCTCACTCAAGCCACGATGTGCGCTTTGGGTTCATGATGCAGGCGAGAGGGCCATGGTGGAGAGCAAGGAAGAGAGAAGATCCCTGCAAGGGGGAGGAGATGGATGAGATCCCCCTTCAGAAGCCTGGGCCTTTTCTTTTTTTAAAAACCTCATGTTGTTTCGGCTTTCTCTCTTAATCTGTTTCCTTTCCCCGAGGACTTGGCTTTTTCAACAGTAGTGGTGACGCGGTGGGATTGGGTGGCGATACTGACAAACTCGGAGGGAGTTGTTGTGAGGAGGAAGGCGGTGCTATATTTAGGTTGGGCAAATTTATTCCTTGCTTGCATTATCATAAAACTATGTTATTAACTTATCGTTAACACATAAAAATGTATGCAGGTTAGCTAAATTGTCATTTAAATCATGAATAATTAAATATTATGGACATGTAATTAATAATTACTTAGGCTAATTAGCACTCCACTAAAGTAAACTGATCAATTGACAAAAAGGGGGAGAAAAATAGAGAGCAAATAGTCATACTTTTAGGGGGAGAATTACTGGTTTAAATTTCCTTCATATAAAATTGCTAAAAATATTTTTTGTCTTATAATTATTTATTGGCTAGATAGTTTTGTCAACACCAAAAAGGGGGATATTGTTGGAACCTTGTTCCACATCTTATTTTGGTGTTAACAAAATTATTGTAGATTAATGTTTGCAATTGAGTAATATTTTAGATTTAGATGAAGATCAAGGCAAACGGAGAATAATGATAAGGAGGCATGATGACAAGGAGTGGATGATAGAAGATCATCTGGAGTTTATTTTGTTTATTAGATTAGGTTCTTACTTTATTAAAATGTACGCCTCTTAACAAAGAAACATAAGATAGATCGTAAAATCTTATAGAGATAAATTAGGATAAAATATTACGATCATTTGATTTATTTCAAAGTACGTATTATTTAAAAGATACTTTTTTAAGGTTTAAAGTATTTGCAAAAATAGGTTAGTAATCAAGTTGTATTCATGTTTAAAAAGATACTTGTTAACCCACAAGTATTAGTACTAAAGTTAAGTATCGGTACATGTGAGTTACAAGTTTGGGTTTTTTCAAAGAAACAAACTTGTATCCTGTGAGTACCAGTACTCATGATAAGTATTGATACAAGTAGGTTACAGATTTGTGTTAAGTATTTAAAACCCAGATCTAGAAGCAATGAGTATCGGTATTCATGATTAGTACCAGTACCCAATAGGTTCTGTTTGTGACAAGTTAACTTAAAATACAAAACAGTATGTCACTAGTACCGGTACCTGATGTGCACACATCTAATTGACCTAAAATACCTATTTATGCATGTTTCTAGTGTCATAGAAGCATTCATCATTTTAAATATTGCATAACATGTATCATCATGCATTTAGGTTAGATTGTATAAATTTTAGGTTAAGTTTCTCCTTTTGTGGTCAGGGAACAGGGCAACATTTATCGGGGCCTCAAATTTGAGATCCAACCATATGGATCTGATTAGGGCAACGATCGAAGTTCAAAGACTCCAAGATCGCCCCGATCGGATCTTCATAGCATCAGATGCAGTCCAAGAAAGATAAGAGGTCAAGGGGCCATGTGGTGTAAATCCATACCTTTGACAACAAATCCAACCGCACGGATGGGTTCGATCGACGATCGTAGCCTAACGATGCGAAAATCGATCCAATCCAACATCCGTTGTAGGATCTAAAAATAGATTGGCTACGTGCACACATACTTAAACACAATATCAATAATAACAAAAAGGATTTACACAAATCACAATCACAGAAATTGGCACAAGATGTATAGTAGTTCCCCACTCACTTGGGTACTCCACTACCTAAGCCTCCTAGCTTAGGGCTTTTAACCTAATTGCCTCAACCCCGAGGAAATCAATTTACTAAATGAGGTAATTCACGGGTTACCTCAACCCAATTACAGCAACGGATTTGTTACAACCCAATGAGCAACAAGCTCAATTACAAATAACAGAACAGGTGTAAGACAAAAGAAATCTTACAACTAAATACCTAAGCCTCTCAACAAATATATAAATGATATTGCTAATTTCAGAGTCTAGAATGTACATGATTCGCTTTGTGAATGCGTGAACAGAACATGTTGAGGAGTTTGGAAAACGTAGAGAGATTTGAGGGCAACAATACTTTTCTTCTATTCAAATACGGTGGAAATATGAAATTCAAAGCTCTAGAATTTTCCTTGTCTTTTCTTGTATGCAAACTAAGGGT
Organism: Thalassia testudinum; assembly: GCA_037157565.1. Classification (NCBI taxonomy): domain Eukaryota; kingdom Viridiplantae; phylum Streptophyta; class Magnoliopsida; order Alismatales; family Hydrocharitaceae; genus Thalassia; species Thalassia testudinum. Next base: position 179,771,238 of record JAZHRO010000024.1, on the reverse strand, counting down.
CCAAGGGTTTATTTATAGAGTTATGACCTTAGTGAGTCGTCTACTAGATGTTGGGGTTTAAATCCCAACGTTCAAATTGTCGAAATTAATTTTCTAGCCTTTCAGTTTTGTGTCAACGGCTACCTGGTATTGATACTAAAGTATGGGTACCGGTACTCGTTGCTTCGAGATTTGGGTTTTAAAAACTTAACGTAAATCTATAACCCACTTGTATCGGTACTGATCATGAGTACCATTACTCGTTCCCTCTAGCACCTATACTTATCATGAGTATCGGTACTCGTAGAGTACATGTTTGTTTCTTTGAAAAAATCCAAACCTATAACTCACATGTATCGGTACTAAAGTTTAGTACCGGTACTTGTGCGTTGACAAGTACCTTTTTTTAAGTAAATTAATCAATTATGTTCTTTGAAAATGATCGTAGTATAAATCCTAGTTTATCTCTAATTTATTTTACGATCTAAGTTGATTCATTGTTAAGAGGCATACATTCTATAAATTAGAAAAACCTAAACTAAAAGCTAAAGGATGAAGATGATCTTCTCCTCCTCAATTCTTCCTTGTCATCTTACCTCCTTCAGGTCATGATCTTCTCCTTCTCATCATCATGCCTCCAACATTTCTTATTTGCCTTGATCTTCACCTAAATCTGAAAAGCACTCAATTGCAAACATTAATCCATAATAATTTTGTTAACACCAAAACAAGATGTGGAACAAGGTAGCAACAATCTCTCCCTTTTTAGTGTTGACAAAACTATCTTGCAAATAGATAATAAATAATTTTTAGCAATGTTATATAAAGGAAAAAATATTTAATTTAATCCTCCCCCTCAATATGTCCTCCCCCTAAAAATATCACTATTTGCCCTTTTATTTTTCTCCCTTTTTTTGTCAATCATAAAAAAATGAAGGGGTAAAAAATATCATACCATAAAATTACCAATAGTAGAATGGTGCTTGTGGATACCAAGCTCCACTAGTCCACCTTTCTTGATCTTCATGTAATTTGTAGAATGGTCGGAGTGTTCCATTTTGTGCCTTGAACACCCACTGATCACTTTGATCAAATTGATCTACTCCTGCAAAACAATGTAAAATGTCTTTTCTAGGTACCCATTTTCTTATGGGTCCTTTCAGGTTAGCACCTTTTAAACCTGAGATTTATAGGCCTCTCTTGTGCTAGATCTATAATTCTTGGGATTTTTGACCTTTTGGTACATCCATGCATGCTTAGGTGCATATGATTTATTTTGTGTATTCTTTTTACTCTTAAATTTTGATTTTAAAAAATCACAAAATTCAATGTTCAGCCTAGTAGTTGTTTTGAGATTATTTAAAATCTCCTCAAAATGCTCATAAATATCTTCTAGCTCTACTATCTTTGCATGCAACTGATTATTAGTCAGTTTTGACATTTCTAATTCTATTTCTAAACATGATTTGTTTACTTTTAATGTTTGATAATTATTCTTTAAAACTTTTTCTTTTTTAAACAACCTAGCTTTATGATATAATTCTTTAAAAGAAAAGTCAGGATTTACCTCATCTTCTGTGTCTTCTATAGTGGCTACCAAGCAAAGGTGTGCACCCTCATTGTCATAGAAATCAGTGTTCATGTCGGAGTCGCTATCATTTTACATCACTTTAACAGCTTTCTTCTTCTTCTTCTTGGCTTCTTTTGTGTCTTCCTTCTTCTTGCTTATAGGATAATCCTTCCGCACGTGACCCTTTCTCTTGCATTCATAGCAAATAATATCAGATGAAATTTTATTCACTTGCTTACCTTGCTTTCGAAGAAATTTTTGGAACTTTCTTGTGAGCATCTCCATTTCTTCATCTTTGGATTCTGAGGTGCTTGAATCTAAGTCCTCCTTAATTGCTCTAAAAGCAATATTCTTCTTCTTGCTTGACGTCTTCTCCTTGTTCTTCTTCATGTTCTCTAGTTGGACCTCATAAGCCATGAGGCTTCCAATCAAATCATTGATTGCGCAGCAATCATAGGTCCTAACTCGCCTAAATTAAGCTAGAACTTGGCTTAATATGAACATTCTGCATGCATATGCATCATTTTTTTGCATTGTAGTTGATATATGTGTTTTATGTATTAAACTATGTTATTTGAGAGGTATTAATGATGGCAGGTAATCTAGGGCTGCAGATGGCCGATCCAACCTTATGGATTTATTCGGAATAACGACGGGAGTCCAACGCATCCAAGATCGCATCAATCAAACTCCCGTAGCACCCCAGGGAGTCTGCAGAAGAGCAAGGGCCAAGGGGCAAATTGAGGAAGATCCGAACCTCAGATGAAAAATCCAACTGTACGTATGGATCCAGATAGACGTTCGCAGTCCAATGGTGCAGAAATCAACTTAATCAGAGGCCTGTGTCATCAGATATAAAGAGAAGAAGAATGGACGGCCATGATGGCGCCATGTGGCACCATCGCAGCTGCCCCTCACCACGCCCACAACCCCTGAAGGTGACTCACCTTGTAGCGTGGGCCATTGGATCTTCATCCAACGGCCACGAACATGCCACATCGCCATCCAGAACAGATTAATATAAATATAATTAAGTATATATTACAAACGCTTTGCATAGTGCATTGGCTCGCGCGCATGACCGCGTATGCGCGGGACGTGAGTTCGAGCCCTGTGCTGCGCAGAAATTGGTGTGGGTTGCAGGTAGGTGCGTGCAAGCGCGCATGCGCTATTGGATGGTGCAGAGCATGCCATGTGGCGCAATTTGAGCACACTGCGAGCGGGACGCGCGATTGCACGGGTTGTGCGAAATTAGGAAGGTGCATGAATCGCTCTAAGGATTGCGAAGAGGGCACACTTAAGCCATCCGATTGCAAGATCTAACGATTGAGATGATGAGGCGGGATTTGAAGATGAAAATGCAAAGAAGCGTTGTGGGTGCACAGGAGCTGTGCAATGCGAATCTGAGGGCGCAGAGAGTGCCACGTGGTAGCACCAGAATAAACCGACCAAGAAGAAGGATTTGGGGAAGGATTTGTACAAGAAAAAAAGTTATAAAAGGACCAAAGGGCCCCCCTTTGGAAAAACAACTCATTCTCTTCTTCGTTCTGTCTTCTCTGCCTCCGTTTGAAAAATCCATTGGGCCACCCTGTCGGATTGTTGTTGCTCTCCTCAACCTCTTTAAAAGGCCACCACGAACCACCCGTGGTGCCCTCGTTCTATTACATAAGTAGTTTATGTTCATGTTATAATTTGTTTCAATTCCATGTATGCAATTCATGATGTGATATATATATTGTGGTTCATTATCTCTACTATTTAGTAATTAGATTTAGAACAAGCGCATGAAATCAAAAGTGTTTTTCTACCTCCCTGTGATCTACTGGGACTCCCAGTTCCGTTAATTTTATTTGTCGAGACGTATTTCGTGCTATACTACGATGTATTCATCTTTTACGCGATCTACACCCCGAACAAATTGTTGTGGGTGCGCGGGAGCTGTGCAATGCGAATCTGAGGGCGCAGAGAGTGCCACGTGGTAGCACCAGAATAAACCGACCAAGAAGAAGGATTTGGGGAAGGATTTGTACGAGAAAAAAAGTTATAAAAGGACCAAAGGGCCCCCCTTTGGAAAAACAACTCATTCTCTTCTTCGTTCTGTCTTCTCTGCCTCCGTTTGAAAAATCCATTGGGCCACCCTGTCGGATTGTTGTTGCTCTCCTCAACCTCTTTAAAAGGCCACCACGAACCACCCGTGGTGCCCTCGTTCTATTACATAAGTAGTTTATGTTCATGTTATAATTTGTTTCAATTCCATGTATGCAATTCATGATGTGATATATATATTGTGGTTCATTATCTCTACTATTTAGTAATTAGATTTAGAATAAGCGCATGAAATCAAAAGTGTTTTTCTACCTCCCTGTGATCTACTGGGACTCCCAGTTCCGTTAATTTTATTTGTCGAGACGTATTTCGTGCTATACTACGATGTATTCATCTTTTACGCGATCTACACCCCGAACAAATTGTTGTGGGTGCGCGGGAGCTGTGCAATGCGAATCTGAGGGCGCAGAGAGTGCCACGTGGTAGCACCAGAATAAACCGACCAAGAAGAAGGATTTGGGGAAGGATTTGTACGAGAAAAAAAGTTATAAAAGGACCAAAGGGCCCCCCTTTGGAAAAACAACTCATTCTCTTCTTCGTTCTGTCTTCTCTGCCTCCGTTTGAAAAATCCATTGGGCCACCCTGTCGGATTGTTGTTGCTCTCCTCAACCTCTTTAAAAGGCCACCACGAACCACCCGTGGTGCCCTCGTTCTATTACATAAGTAGTTTATGTTCATGTTATAATTTATTTCAATTCCATGTATGCAATTCATGATGTGATATATATATTGTGGTTCATTATCTCTACTATTTAGTAATTAGATTTAGAACAAGCGCATGAAATCAAAAGTGTTTTTCTACCTCCCTGTGATCTACTGGGACTCCAAGTTCCGTTAATTTTATTTGTCGAGACGTATTTCGTGCTATACTACGATGTATTCATCTTTTACGCGATCTACACCCCGAACAAATTGGCGTCATTGCCGAGGAGGCAAGGCAACTTTTAATTTCATCTGTAGCATACTATTTTTGTGTGCAGGATTAAACTAGAGAAGCGGCGAATGAATCAAAGCGGGCGCTACAGAAATCAAGTGCACCATTGTTATTAGAAATTCGGCCAGAAAGTAAGTGTTATCTTCAAAATTCAATAGCCATGTTTCTATTACTCCAAAAATCTTGAAATTTAGACTAAAATTATATTTTCAAATCATCTTTCTAATGCCACCCCCAAAAAGGAATTCCATCTATTCAATTTTTAAAAATTCATGGAGTACATATGTGTCAAATTGCTTAAAAATAGAACTTTTATGAATTTTGAAAATCAATTTTGACCAACATAAAAATTAGATTAACTCAAAATTTGTGGGTTGTGAAAGATAATCAAATTAGTTTCCAATATCATATTTTTACAAAATTTTTGGAGCATATTTGATACTATTTGCAACAGAAAAACCAATACGAGGTCTAAATCCTAGATTTGACCCCTTGCTAGTTAAAAATTCATAACTATTTGTTGAAAATAGTAAAAATTTTGAAAAAAATACTCTTTGAAAAGCTTATTAAAAAAGGAATCTTCTTACCAAGTGTCAAATCATTTGAATTTCATCTTTACCTGAGTGTTTATATTTGATTTGTGGTCTTTAATTTGAAACAACTTAGAAGCGCATGAGCCAATAGTGCCACATTAGACTAACTTGGACCCTAACGAGTCCAAAAGTTAGTCGGTGAGGCGAGTCACCTTGTGTACCACCCACCATAAATACTACATTGAAAAGATAGGTTAAAATTCACAAAGAACACATCAAATAACTTGCATTTGGCTTGAAACTACTGAGTAGTTTCAACCTCTCTTGCAAAACTTGGTGTCTAAGGCTGCGGGGTAGTGTCAAACGACTGCAGCTGCAGGGTATCGGAATCGGAGGCAAAAGCCAAAGGAAGAACCTTCCTCGTAGTCCCCTCGTAACCAGCCTGGCCGGGTTAGCCTGAGAGGCAAGAATTCCTTGCAGTCGGTCTCTTGCCAAATTTTCTTCAACTTGAACTTGAACGAAAAATCTGGTCATCTGATTTTAAGGACCACTCTGATTAACAAGGCCTTAGCCTTGTTTTGCTTGACTACACCAACCCCTTGAGTTGGTGTTTGCAACGAAGAAGGTCATTAAGACCTAACCTTGTAAGACCTTGGGAGCCAAACCCAGGGTGGTAGAGGTGATTTTTGCCTAACCTCTCGTCTCAACCTTCTAACACCCGATTAGCTAAGATGGCTAATCCCAGTCCTCGAATTCGTCAGGACCATGAAAATCAGGACCCAATGGCTCGTCTGGAAGCCAGGGTTTAGGAAATGGAATAGAAATATGAGCAGAGCATCGACCGGATTCTCACGACACTCGATAGGATGCAGCACCCACCACGCAGAGAACAACTGCAGGACTTCTATGATTCGGCAGCAACAATCATAGCACCTCAGGTTTGAATTCCCACAGGTGGAGATGCATTTGAGTTAAAACCGAATATCATAAGTCTAATTCAGACTCATTTCCATGGAAACTAGAATGAGGATCCCTTCCAACACCTCGAAGACCTGAGTCGAATTGCAGAGTCAGTTAGACCCAGGAATATTGATATTGGAATTGTTCTCATGAAGCTTTTTCCTTTTTCTCTCAAGGATAAAGCTGCTTATTGGTTCAAGACCATCGGGAGGCCAATTGGAACCTAAGAGGAATTACATCGCGAATTCCTCCAAAAGTTCTTCCCAATCAGTCGAACAAATGCCATGAGGCACACAATCATGACTTTTGCTCAATGCCCTGGAGAGAAGCTACATGATGCCTGGGACAGATTTCACAATCTTCTCAGGAAGTGCCCACATCATGGTGTACCCAAATGGCACCTTGCGCAAGTATTTTACCATGGGCTGGATGACACACATCTGTACCTGGCCGATGCATCTAAAGGTGGGAATTTTCTCGCGAAGGACGAGAATAGCGCATTTGATCTATTCGAGTCCTTAGCAAAGAACTCGATGAACGCCGCCTCAATGAACCAATTCCAACGACCTAGACAGCAACGAGTTAATGTCCACGAAGCTCAAGCTGAATCTACCTGAGCCGACATGGACATTATCACCAAAAAGTTTGATAAGGTGGATCTGCTCGATAAGAAGCTCGATGAATTGATGCGAGCGATATCCGGATCTTCTAGCAACACTGCTCCATCTTACTCCTCTCAAGCATCCCGAGCCCCCTATTCTCGTATATATCCAATTACTCAGGATGTTTTCTCTCCATCTTCATGGGATCCTGCATACCAGGAACTCGTGAACAATATGGATCTGGTACCATACAATCAGGGTTTTGCACCACATGATGATGCAAGTGCATATTCCGTTGATGAATTCGCATCTGAGACATCTTCGACTTACGAAGATGTCAATGCCATTCAGGGATATGGGCGTAACAACCCGTATTCTGAAACATATAACCCTGGTTGGCGCCAGCATCCCAATTTCGCTTGGTCTGGTAATCCACAGAGACCGAGTCAAGTTCCACACTACCAAACCAGACAATATGGGAATGTGCAGAACACGTATCCTAGGCAGCAGCCATTCCCGTCTTAGCAGCAACAGACACGCTCTATCTATCAGCCGTTGCACCAAGTTGCCAACTACCCTCCAAAGCGGGCTAACCCTTTGGAGTCGCTGAAGGAGGAATTACAGGCATCTATTCGAAAATCTACTCACGACAACCTCCAAATAAAGAAGGCAATGGCTGACCAAATACAGAGCATATAGAACACGCAGAATCAAATGATGCAGGAGCATAGATCACAGGGAGCTTTACCCTCCCAACTTGTCCCGAACCTGAGATATGTGCAGAATCAAGGTGCCCCGCCTAGATTCCAAGCACCACAGGTGCAGGCACACGCGATTATGCAAGCACCTCCCGCACCTCCTGGTTATGGGCTCGATCAGCCACCTCTGTTGCCAAACCTTATGTATCCAAGCCAACCCACTCCTCTGCCCATGCATGGATAGCACGCCAGTGCAAAAGCTATTACCTTAAGGAGCAGAAAGACCACACAGGACCTGCTACCTAGGCAAGCAGGTAACGATTTTTCCTACGCCATACCACGAGAAGGCTCACAAACCTCTTCCTCTCACAAGCCATCTTCATTAGATAAAGGAAAGAAACCTTTAGACCCTGAAATTCCTGTCCCTTTTCCCATGGCCCCAACACGAGATTTAGCACAGAAAAAGGATAGACGGAATTTCGAGGGCCTGAAATCTATGTTCAAGGAAGTTCACATTCAGGTCCCTCTCCTTGAAGAGATAGATCACATCCCAGTTGTTGCTAGGTTCTTCAAAAACTACTGTACTCCAAAGCGGCAGCAGAGGATCAGATGACAAGCGGTATTATCTGAGGAAGCCAGTGTAGTTATTTTAGCTGACTTATCGCCCAAGAAGAAGGACCCGGGCACACCATTGATTTCCTGCTTATTGCAGGATTCCCCTTTTGATAGGGCCCTTCTTGACTTGGGATCGTCCATCAATCGAACTCCTACTGCAATATTTGATCGCTCTTGATTTGGGAAGTTAAAGCTCACCTCGGTTACCATACAGTTGGCAGACAGATCTATAGAAACACCGAGGGGGTGGTTGAAAATGTGATCGTAAAAGTCCAAGGATTCTACTTTCTAGCGGACTCTTTTGTTCTTGATATGGAGGTTCCTCCTAATCTCCGTGATGCACCGATTATCCTAGGTCGCCCGTTTCTGGCAACTACCCACGTAAACATCGACTGTGCATCAGGGTGCATGGAGATTGCCCTGGGAAACGAAAAGCATAGATTGGATATTTTCAGGGCATCAAAGAACTTTGATTGTGAATTGATCGAGGAGGATAGTGACGATGAAGATTCAGCTTTTTGTGGGAACATTGGGCTCCTCTGCAGCGACCCAATGGCACATTCATCCTCACTATCAAGGGTCTTTGATCACGATCCACATGGGACTGAGACTAGTGATATACACATTTCATCCTAGGGATCTGGTTGTCATGGGTGTTCATCTGCTCGTAACACCCCTGATCCTGACTATCCTGTCCTATCCAACACTGATATCTTAAGATAGGATTACATGACCACTGCAGGCGGATTCTTCATAAATCAAGATCAGTAAATTTTCGCTATTGTTTCCTCTCCTCCCTTGCATAACCCTCTTCCCCACCCTCTGCTACTAGAGCTACAGCCCTTACCTGATTCGCTTAAATACGTGTTTCTGGGAGAAAGTGAGACATATCTAGTGATTATCAATGCTCACTTGACTCCAGATCAGGAACACCGGTTGATCTCCATTTTTCTATCACATAGGGCTGCTATTGGGTGGGGCCTTGCTGATCTCCATGGAATTCGCCCCTCATATTGCACTCACCATATCTACACTGATGAAGGGGTGAGACTGTCGAGACAACCTCAGAGACACCTAAATCCAAATATGTTGGAGGTTGTCAAGAAGATCATTAAATGGTTGGATGCAAACATTATCTATCCGATTTCCGACAGCCAGTGGGTGAGTCCCATTTAGATAGTGCCCAAAAAGGCAGGACTCACCGTAATCAGAAATGAATTGGGTGAATCCATCCCGACCTGCACCACGACTTCGTGGTGGGTCTGCATTGACTACAGGAAGCTAAACTCGATTACCAAAAAGGGTCATTTTCCTTTGCCCTTTATTAATCAGATTCTAGAATGACTAGCTAGGCATAGTTTCTTCCACTTTCTGGATGGATACTCCAGGTATAATCAAGTCACAATCAACCTGGAAGACCAAGACAAGATGACTTTTACGTGTCCCTTTGGAACATTCGCTTTTAAGCAGATGCCTTTCGGCCTCTACAATGCACCAGCTACTTTTCAGCGATGCATGATGGCCATCTTTTTAGACATGATCGGGGATTGCATAGAAGTGTTCATGGATGACTTCTCCATGTTTGGAGATGATTTCGCGTATTGTCTCGATAACCTCACAAAGATTCTGAGGAGATGTATAGAAGTTAACCTAGCACTTTCATGGGAAAAAAGCCATTTTATGGTGAGGGATGTCATCGTACTAGGTCACAAGATCTCCTCTAATGGACTCGAGGTCGATCGAGCTAAGTCCGAAATCATTTCGCAATTACCTCCACCTAGCTTTGTCAGGCAAATCAGATCATTCTTAGGGCATGTCAGATTTTATCGAAGATTCATTCGAGATTTCTCAAAAATTGCTTGTCCATTAACAAATCTTCTGGTAACTGACATGCCTTTTGAATTCGACTCCTCGTGTCTTAGCGCTTTCCAGACCTTGCAAAACGCTGTCTCTAGTGCACCTTTTTTTTTTAACCCCCCGACTAGTCGTTCGACTTCGAGACGATGTATGATGCCTCCAACTTCATTGTCGGAGCTATTCTTGGCCAGTGTTGAGAGAGCCATCCATTTGTAATATACTACGCCAACAAAACATTGAATGAGGCTCAGCGTAACTATACAGTCACTGAGAAAGAATTGCTGGCCATAGTATTCAGGTTGGAGAAATTTAGGTCATACTTACTCGGGTCCAAAGTTATCATCTACACTGACCATTCTGCCCTCCGGCATTTGTTGGCAAAGAAGGACACCAAACCCCTCCTTATCAGATGGATCATTATGTTGCAGGAGTTTGATATTGAAATCCGTGACAAAGCCGGAGCACATAATGTTGTGGCAGACCACTTGTCTCAGCTAGACCCAGGCTACATTCCATACTCCCTGTCGATATCAGACCAATTTCCAGATGAGTCTCTACTATCTATCAACTCTGTGGAGTTTCCTTGGTATACTGATATAGCAAACTATCTTGTCGCAAGCAGGCTACCTACGGTATTATCCAAGGATCAAAAGCTCAAATTTATATCAGAGGCTAAGTTCTATTTTTGGGATGATCCATTGCTCTTTCGTATTGGGGCTGATCAGATCATCCATAGATGCATCCCTAATTCAGAAATCTCTAGTGTGCTATCCTTCTGCCACAGCGATGCTTGTGGGGGTCATTTCTCAAGCCGAAAAACCACTGCAAAGATTTTGCAGTCGGGATTTTTCTAGCCGACCACTTTCAGAGATACACACGAGTTTGCAAGTGCTGTAAGCGATGCCAGGCAATTGGTTCTATGACCCAAAGAGACATGATGCCTCTCCAATCCATTCTGGTCATAGAAGTGTTTGATGTCTGGGGCATCGACTTTATGGGCCCCTTCCCGAACATGCATGGCTTTGAGTACATACTCCTCACAGTGGACTATGTCTCAAAGTAGGTAGAAGCCATCCCGGCAAGACGAGCTGATCATAAGACTATAATATCTTTTGTCTGGGAATTTATTTTTGCGAGATTCGGAGTTCCCCGCACCATGATAAGTGATGGGGGAAGCCACTTCATCCATGCCCATTTCAGATCATTATTGAAGAAATACAGGGTTCAGCACCGCATTGCTACCCCATATCACCCAAAGACCAATGGGCAGGCTGAAGTGTCAAACCGTCAAATCAAGCTTATCCTTCAAATGACGGTTAGACCTGATAGGAAGGATTGGTCCGATTGGTTGATCGATGCACTATGGGCATATCTAGCCGCGTACAATGCCTCGCTCAGAATGTCACCATATCGCATGGTGTATGGAAAGGCCTGTCACCATCCTATGGAGCTAGAGCACCGTGCCTTTTGGGCAGTGCAGAAGTGTAATTTTAACCTCAAGGCCGGAGGTTATAAAAGGAAGCTCTAGCTCAGTAAGTTAGAGGACACTAGGCAGGAAGCATATGAGAATGCAAAAATATATAAGGACAAGGCAGAAGCTTTCCATGATCGACACATCCGAAGGAAGGAGTTCGCACCTAACCAGCAGGTTTGGTTGTTTGACTCTCGACTCAAACTCTTTGCGGGAAAGCTTAAGTCCAAGTGGACTGGGCCATTTCTTGTGGTCCACCCGTATCCTAATGGGGCGGTCCAAATTAGAGACCCAAAATCTGGGCACGTTTTTACGGTTAATGGCCAGTGCCTCAAACCATTCTTTGCCCTGGAACCTCCTCCTGCTGATGAAATGATACATCTTCTTGAGGATGTATGACTGATGAGTTTCCCAGCTGGAGGCGTTAAACTCAGCATGTATACATATATGCATACCATATATACATAGCATATTTCATTTTCACATAATGTTTTGCATGTTGTTCTGCATATTGTGTATGGCATTGCAGCAATGGAGTGAGCTGAATGATAACTCAGAAGCAGTTTCAGGTGATTTCTATCCACATACACCCTGCCTTATTTCTTTTATTCATGCATGAGGACATGCAAACACTTAGGCATGGGGGGGTAGTTCATAAAAATTGAAAATTTTCTACCAATGATTGGGGGATTAGATCATTTTATCAAGAGGTTTTATTAAAGATTTATTCTTTAATAGATTCCTAGAAATAGAATCCAGTATAATTTCATACTTGCATGTAGATTTTTCAATGGATCCTCTGCAAAAACTGATAGACATCTCTAGTTTGTCGAGAAGAAGCATCGCTTCTTCTCCTCAACCCTTGGACAACAATCAGGGAGTCAGGTGAACTATCTTCTAGTAGATCCACCAAAACATATGTGAGGTGAGAGTAGAGAGTACTAGTGCTCTAAGGCTAGTATAAAGAATCTTTAATAATTGAATAATGACACATGGAGTTGGGCATAGTTTTCGCTCTCAGTTCTTGCGTACTAGATTTATGAGAATTCCATACGAGAGCCACCAAATAAGGTAGAAACACAGAGAGTGGGTTCTGATAAAACTAGGACTGTGGTGGATGGTCACGACCATCCTCTACGGAATCCTCGGCTGAAGGAGGGTACTGATGTCAAGGTCAAAAATATGTTGTCCTATCCGTTCCCTACCCAGTGCCAAGAAGAGGCACTTCCACCAAATAAGCCACCCAAAATCCTCTTGGTCATCCTAAAATTCCCCAAGAATGCCTCACGTATAAAAGTACGTATGTCGTGTTATGTTGTGCTGATAAATACAGCAGTATATTGTGTTGTGGCATTGTGCCTATAGAATTGCATACAAAAGAGTTGTTTGCTTGAAAAAAAAAGGGGAAAAAGAAGCAAAAAAGAAAAGAAGAATAAATAAATAATAAAAAAATATTATGTGAAATAGTTGCATAATGTGAGTCAGGTTAAATGTTTTGAGGCAAAAACACCTACCACCCTCACAAACCACCAAATACAGCCTTAACCTACTTCTGTATTTCTGACTGCCTGAATATGAGCTGAAGAGTCTGACTTAGTCATAGGATTATCAGAACCTAATTAAAGTGTCATGCCATGTGAGACCACCAAATACATTTGCAAATCTGGTGAGATGTGAGCTCAGGAAGAAAAAGAAAAAAAAGAGAGAGAGAAGAGTACAAAAGATTAAAGAGAGCACAGTTTTTTCTGCCCCTCTCTAAGTTGATTTATTCAATAATCTAGAAATCTAAATTCTGAAATACTAGTCTCTAAAAAGCACCATGAGTGAGCCACCAAATACAATCCAATTAACTCAGACATGTCCTACCCAAACCAAACACCGGGGTCGAAATCAGAAAATATTTTATAACCCTATTGTCGAGCCTGGATAGGTTGTTAATATGGTGATTTTATCGTTGAAATGTGCATAGTGGTTAACCTAAATTGGACCTAACCATCTCTTTACAAAATTTTTTTTACATGGCCTACTTGATTTTATCTTGTCACTTTTAGGCCCAGGGTCAAACTCAGGGAAGTGGGGTACAAGTTAAGTTTCTACGCCATTCCTACAAAAAGTCTCTTCCTTTCGTGTATTGTGTTTTTTGGTGTTTTTCTTATTTAGATTTTTTTATGGTAATCTATCCTTGAGGCACACCCTCAAAATTGGGTTCTTGGCTTTGAGCCAGAACAGAGTTCTAAGACGGGTCTTGCTATTTGCAAGATGGAGTACCTGCAAGTCAAAGATTATCTTTTCTCTTTTATATATATTTTTGTCCTTTTACTATCAGGAAAGAAAAACAGAAATAAAGTAAATATAGTATATCTATATATATGTATATATTATGTATATAAAGGGGTGGGGGTGGAGGCAGAGATGGAGTGTAGCACGGTGTCGAGTCGGTCGTCGTCTAGAGAGACGCAACCAACAGGACTAGGTGCCGCGTGGAGTATGGGATGGATGGCGGAAGATGTATGTAACCACACTTTTTGTACGCGTGTATCAGGGAATATCAGCAACTGGTAAATAATGTGAAAATATATATATGTGTATATATGTAAATATATCTATATGTATATATATATATATGGTTATAAATAAATAGGCATATATATGTATGTAGATATATATGTATATATAAGTGTATATGTATATATATATATATGTGTATGTATATATAACTATATAGCGGTATATATATATGTATGTATAAGTATATAGTAATATATGTATATATAGATATATGTAGCTAAGTCTATATATATATATATATGTATGTATATATAGTTATAGATATATATATGTATAGATGTATATATATATATGTATATGTATGTATGTATGTATATAATACTATATATATATATATATATATATATAATATATGTATATAGGTATATGTATATATATGTATATATGTATGTATATATAAGTAGGTGTGTATATATGTATATATATATATATATATATATATATATATATATATATGTATATATGTATGTATATTTATATAAGGATATGTATATATGTATATATATATATATATATATAAGTATATATATAAGTAGATATATATATATATGTATGTATGTATGTATGTATACTAATACATAAGTATATAGATACTACTATATGTATAAATGTAAGTATATATATATATATGTATATATATATCAATATATAAATATACAATATATATATATATACACACACACACATATATATATATATATGTGCATGTACAATAGAGTATAGGTGTGTGTGAGCGTCGGTGTAGAGAGTGCTGTGAGTGTTGTGAGAGAGAGTGAGAGAGAGAGAGCGGGAGAGGAGAGATGGCAGAGATAGCGTAGCCGCACTGCTGGAAGGTTAAGTTAGGTCGTCTGCAGCTAGCAAGCGTCGTCTGGAGGTCTTCAACGCATGCACGCGCAGGCGTGTGTTCGCGTAGAGAGGAGTGTGCATGCAGGAGAGTTGGTGCGGAGAGGACCCAGCGTTGCACGGAGTGGCTGGAACGGGTGCTCGCAGGCGCGGGCGAAGGGAGTGCACGACACAGACGGGTGCGGGCGAAGGGAGTGGGCGAAGCAGACATGCGGGCTAGAGTGGGCAATGCGGGCGGAGACGCACAGGCGGACGCGCGCACGGGCGAGGGCTGGTTGCGACGTGCCGGGTGACCGGGAAAGTGAGAAGCTTTCCGGTCACCCCACTGTAGTCACAGTGTCGCGCAGACTCGTGTGAACAGTGGCTACAGTGGTCGTCCGTGCCGCGCGACCAGCAGTGGGCGGTGCTGTGAGTGAGGCCGGCTCGCGGCTGCCGCGCGCGGGGTGGCGCACGAGGGAGAAGGCCTGCGCCGGTCGGTTGCGAGCCGGAGAGCTCGCGACAGAGCACGCAGAGAGGGAGGCGAGGGTGCCTGCAGCTTGCGCGGAAGCTTGCGGGTGCTGGCAGGGGGTGGGGAAGCGCTTGGCCAGCCGCTGTAATGACGTGCAGTGGCTGGTTGAGGGTGGAAGCGAGCTTGCGACAGAGCGGAGAAAGCGGAGGCGGAGAGGACTTGCAGGCACGCGCGGAGGGCTAGGGCGCCTGCAGGTGTGCGCGGAAGGAGGCTGGGCAGCTGCTGCGTGCTGCTACTGCCTTCTTGTCGCTGCTGCAGGGTGTACGAAGCTTTGAGCTTCAAGCTTGAAGCTGCAGCTCCAATGGCAGAAGTTGCTTGAATGGACAAAACGAAAGAAGAGCCACCACGCCCACCGCCTCTTTGAAGAGCTGGGCGGTGGTGGTCTCACTGTGGTGGTGTGCACCACAGTGAGAGCTCCTGCCCGCTGGGTATCTCCAAGGAGGGCCGACGTATGGAGGGGAATGGAGGAGAGGACGGCCTGGAAGGAGAAGGTTGTGCTGCAGGTTCTTTTCGTGGCTGGGACCAGGACTCCTGCTGAAGGAGAAGCCGTGGCCTTTTTATAGGAGAAGAAGGCATGGCCGTGCATGGCCATGGCAGGGAATGGCAGCCGCAGGGAAGGGCTGGCAGGGAGAGGGATGGAGAGCAGGGAATGGCAAGTTGCAGCTGCGGGAAGCATGGCACGAGGAGAAGATGCATGCAACCGCGGGAAAGTCAAGTGAAATAAAAAAATAAAAAGATGGTGATTTAGCAGAGATGCACTTGAGGAAAAAAAGTAAATTGCGAAGCCATTTATTTATTCTCCTCCCCTCTCAATTAAATGCATACATGCATGTATTTTTACAATGCAACTATGGAGACCTAATATGCATTGGTAATGCTAGGAAATAGCAAAAGATGGCACAATTGCAGGTGTATTTTTGCAGTGCAATCATACCCCCATGCCTATCTTTTGCTAGTCCCTAGCAAAACATTTTTTGTATTATTTAGAAATGATCTTAAGCTGAAGATTTTCTTCTGAGGCAACATAGGTGTGTTTATTGTTGGATATTGTGAGAACCAATTGTAGAGAAGACTACCAGTACATGACATAGATCATCTCTCGACTAACCAGAACTCTTGATATTTAAACCTTAAGTACAATTTCCAGGACGTAGGAGGTTTTTGCCATACTCGAGAGTTCAAGAGGTTATGGGTTGTGCTTAGTGGAGGATCAAGACTGACCAGATGAACATTAAGACTCAAGCCCAGGGTTTCACGAATCTTTAAGTATAGGTTGATCCCAGTTTCAGCTCGTGTTTTCGGATTGACCCTTAAGAAGATGACGAAAAACTCAACTCCCATTTTCTGATTTTTGTGGCTCAAAGGAAAACAAGGTATTTGTAACCTACCCTGAAGAACTTCTTGTAGGGCGAAGACTTTACAGACATTTGTGAGATATACTGACTTATTTGCAACTTTTTTTTTTTTGAAACACATGTCAGTATATCTCTTACAACTTTATTTGGAGGAGCACACTTTTCTTTTCTGTGGGAGAGTTTCTTTTGGTAGATAGAGTTTCTCCTAAACACAAGACTAAAACCTGGGATAAAATGTCTACCTGCACGCACAGGTAAGGACTCCACCTTCCCTAATGAGCACTAGGGTTGGATTTTATGTTCACCTGGTCTTTCCTGATATGTGTAGTGTGAACCAAGTTTACTTAATCTCTCAAGTAAAAGCAAACCAACGGATCCTGTACTGGTGTCTCAAGTATAAGAATACGTCCTTAGTTAGGAGTGATTCCGATCTATCTTGTCAATGCTCAAGTGAATTAAGATGAGCCTGAGCGAATCAAGCTTCTGTGGCCTGGAAAGTCTTCAAAACAGAGGTTGAATATCCATAAACACTTATTGTATTTTTGTTTCAGCCTTTACATCATTACTAAACACCATTTATTATTATATATATATTTTTTTTCTTTTTCTTTTTCTTTTTCTTGCATATTTATAAATAGGTGGAAACTGCATGATACCATAAAATACCCAGATCCTATGGATTCCTATCCACCCCCCCATGCCAAACAATGCTATGTCCTCATATGCATGCAGGGAAGGGTAGAGAAAGGATGAAAGATCAGGTAACGAGAGCTGAAGTGCAGGGTATACAGTAGTTTGGTAGGGTGGGTGGATGGTGGGTGGTGAAAGATCTGGCATTTTCTGGGAAGAGAGTGTCCCAAGCGGATCGGAGAACAAGTCAGGAAGAAGAAGTCGGCCTTCAGATTGGCCAAGAAGAGGGGCTCTTTGGATAGATGGATCCAAAAAAGAATAGCCCCAGTGAGTAGGATATGGGCTCAAGGTCCCAGTGTGGAGTTGCAATTCTGCCTGATTTGGCGGGAAAGAAAGGGCAATCCGGTCTTCCAGACTGTGGACCGGCGGTGAGCAGCCCGGATATGACTCAGACCACGAGGTATGGGAAGCGGAGAAAACCTCGTCAGTAGTCTGGTCAGGAGAAGGTACAGGAATAGAAAGGGATGGGGGAACATCACAATATGTGTTGGTCAGGCAGTCGACAGTGTTTATAGGCAATCCACAACAATCAAGATAGGTCCCAATTAGTCCAATGCACACACAGACGGTCATGTCCTCATCAAAGGTGTCATCCTCGATGAAATCATAATCAAAGTTCTTGGCTGCCTTGAAGATGTTAAGCTTGAGCTTTTCAGATCCAACGACATTCTCAATATAGCCTGACTCGCAGTCGATAAGGGCACGGGTTGTGGCCAAGAAAGGTCGACCAAGGATGATTGGACAATCAGAAAGTGAACTAGGAACTTCCATATCTAAAACAAGAAAGTCAATAGGAAAACAGAGACTGTTGACCCTAACCACCACGTCTTCCACCACACCCTTTGGGATTTTGATAGAATGATCTGCCAACTGTAACGTGACAGGGGTGGGTTTCAGATTTCCCAAGGAAAATTTTTCGAGCATGATGGTCGGTATGAGATTTATGGAAGATCCTAGATCAAGCAGGGCACGGTTAAAATTGCAACCTTGGATGCTACAGGAAATAAGCAGTGTGCTCGGATCTTTCTGCTTCGGTGGTAGGTTTGACAGTATAGCACAACTCGCATGAGGCGAGAGAACCACCAGGTTTTTAGTTTTCTTTGACTGTCGCCTGGGTGTTGTGTAGTATTTGAAAAATCGGGCGACAGTAGGTATGTGGTCAATAGCCTCGAGCAGGGGTACCTTGATTTCTACATCCCTGAACAAATTACGCAGGTTATCAAAGGCATGCGTATCTTTCTTTTTTCCTTTTGGCTCCCTCAATAGAGCCTCAGGGAATGGGGCTGATTCTGGCAACAATTTGGGTGTATCGTCCTCTCGTGAATGCGGTGCGCATCCCGAATGAGAGGGCGATGAAGAAGAAGACGGGCCAGGATCAGGTCGAGGCGGATCGACGATCTGCTTACCGCTCCTTGTAGTGATAGCATTGGATGATGTGGGTCCAGTGGGATCATACGGCGGAGGAGGGTTCGCAATGGGGACATAAGAGTGCGGTGCTACAGCGGGATTAGCCTGAAATCCCAGTGGAATGCTCGGAGCTTGCAGAATTTGATGAACCTGTCCCTGAGAAGGTTGTACCTGTGGTTGCAGACCACGGGGTACGAAGTTTTGCGTGTTGGGAACAGGTTGGGCAGGAAGAGTGCCCTGAGATCAAGTCGCCATGCGTAGTTGACTGATCTCAGCATTCTGTTGCGCCAATTGGTACTGAAGAGAGGTCATGTTCTCTTCATGGTGCTTTGACATATCCATCATCATTCGCATCAATTTATCAAGAGGACTTGATGCGTGTTCTGCTTGCGGTACGCAAGGGCCTGATGGCGGATTCGCCATAGGATTAGACTGGGCCCTTGGGATGATGGGTGCGGACGGTTGCATTGGTCCACCCGCGGGGTTTTGGCGCTGCGGGTTGTTGGACCATGCGAAGTTCGGATGATTACGCCACCCTGGGTTATAGGTGGCAGAGAATGGGTTATTCCCCAGGAGCAAGCATCTTCTATGCCAGAAGACGCGTCCGCATGTAAATATGCGTCCGAGCACATGGAGGCTTGGTCCTCCGTGTCGAATTACTGGCTCGTAGAAGCCAGTTCCACATGACTTACCGAGTCGCTTGGCGCGACACTCGGTAAGGAAGGTTTTACGGGGTTTCTCGGGATAAGCCTGGTGTTGGAAGAATTTGGATTGTGACGAAGTGGTGAAGAGGTGGTGTTTGCCAGAGATCGGGCGGGGTTGGCTAGAAGCTCGTCCAGCTTCTTGTGCATGACGAAGACTTCATCCAGTTTTTGTGCAATAAGGCTTAGATCAGCGGATGAGTGGGAAGGTCCTGTGTCAACTTCGTGGACATTTCGGGGTAGGCTGGTACGCTTAAAGGCGACAATGGAAGCATTGTTCATTGAGTTTTCACTCATATTTTCAAACAGTTCAAATGCTCCATTCTCGTCTTTATTCACAAAGTTCCCTCCTCAGGAAGCGTCTGCAATCTGCTTCAGAGTCTCATTTAGCCCATAGTAGAAAATCTGGGCTATATGCCACTTAGGCAGACCATGGTGCGGACACTTCCTGAGGAGGTCGTTATACCTCTCCCATGCCTCATGAAATTGTTCACTGTTTTGTTGCGTAAATGAAGTGATAGCACGGCGAAGCGCATTGTTTCGTCGGATTGGGAAGAACTTATTGAGAAACGCTGTTCGCATCTCTTCTAAAGAGTGGATGGTTCTCCCAAGGGTGCATAACCACTGCGACGCTTTATCCTGCAATGAAAACGGGAACATTTTCATGAGGACTATAGGTAACCCGACATTTCTTGGTTTAACCATTTCAGCCAGTCGGGTTAGGTCTTCCAAGTGGAGAAAAGGATCTTCACTTTCAAGACCATGAAAGTGGAAATTTATTAGGCCAATTATGTTTGATTTCAGTTCAAAGTTGTCCCCGCCCATGGGGACCCGAATTTGTCCTATGGTCTCTGTAGCAGCAGGATTCTAATAAGAGCTAAGAGACTTAGGCTCCTCCCATTCGGGAGGGTTCTGCATTTCCTCCAATGTTTCCCGAATGGCTTCAATTCGTTCATTATACATTTCCATTTGAGCTTGGAGGTGGGTTATGGGATCTAAGGCTCCACCACCTGGTAGGTTTTGAGGGCGATTTCCTCCCTCGAGATTTGGGGGTGGGCGTGCAGCCATGTTTGTGGAGGAGGAGGACGATTCGGCATGTTTTCTAGATTTATCAGTCAATTCAAACAGTTCAGGGTTTTGTGACCTCCTCCCAAACATGCACTACCGCAGGAAGATTTGGGGAGATGAGAAGGGAAAAGAGATGAGAGAAATGACGCCGCAAAGGTACACTTGATGACAAATCAATACAATTAAATTCCTAACCTCTACAGTGTGCCCTTAGACCTAAAGATCTAAGTTACCTACTATCACGGACTACGGAACCGAATGCGAGCACCGCGGAACCACCAGGCCAGAATGAAAGGCCGTTTGCCCCAGTCTTAGACACCCGATAGCACGCGGGAACCCTCACCAGCACATAGACGCTACACGCAAGTAGTTAGACCTCCAATCCTTAAGAAGGGTCAAGTTACTACCAGTTTTAATTAGAGGCTTAGGGTCAAGTGCTTTTGGAATGTGAAGGGCGTTGTTTACGGGTAATGCCCAAGTGATTGATTTTCAGAGTGTGTAAAACAAGCACGTAATGAGGAATCTCCCCGAATTGAAGTTTTTTATTGGTGAATGGTTTTTAGAGTTCAGCCTTAAGTAGTATGAATTTTAGGATTTTGCTGACTTACCAATTCAACCAATCTCTGGGTTTTTGTGAGAATGCAAGTTTTCTTTCTAAGCCTAACAAACCCTTCTTCAATGTCAGTTAGTTAATGCATGCTAAAATGAAATGGGCTACCCTAATGGAGATTTCTATGTGTGGATGCACGAATCAGTTTTAGAGTTTATGTGAAAGGGAGCCAAAGCACTTCAATTCAAGTGTTCCCAATCACCAAAAAGATGTCCACACACAAGGCTTCAACCAACAGATAAAGGAACTAAAGTTGTTGGTGTTGAAATACTTGGGATCGAATCTGAGGCAAGTTGAAAAGTCGTGGTGGGGTTGGAATCAACTCAATTCCAAGTCTCCCCACCAAAAATGTGATCCCAAATTTGCAGGTAAATGAGGCAAAGAGGGGTGCAATTAATCTTTTTGTGTTTGCCTCAAAGAATACTTCACACGGCGAAAAATTCAAGAATCAAGATTCTTGGATTTTCGCTATGCGAAGTAAGGCGGGAAATCGCAGGGCGGTGGGAGTGAAGACAATCAATCAAACAAGTGAATTTTAGTCCACTTGCCCCACGAGATCCCAAGAAGTTTTTTTATTTTTTAATTTTTGGTTTTTTTTTTTATTAAGGTGACAAGTTAACCCTAGTTGCTAAGAAGAGATGACCTAGTTCGGCAACGTGTGCGAAGCTCCAATGCGGTGTTGGCGTATTCACGCTCTTGTTCCCACGTTGGATTTGCTCACATCTTTGACTTCGTCTGCCTACATTTTCCTTGTACCAGGTTCACTTGCACACCAAAAACAGAGATACCCGTGAAGAGAGAAGAGAAAAATTGAAAGGAATTGAATAGAAACTTACTTGAAGGTGCACTTCCCCGGCAACGATGCCAGAAAAGAGTATGTTGTCGAGCCCGGATAGGTTGTTAATATAGTGATTTTATCGTTGAAATGTGCATAGTGGTTAACCTAAATCGGACCTAACCATTTCTTTACAAAATTTTTTTTACCTGGCCTACTTGATTTTATCTTGTCACTTTTAGGCCCAAGGTCAAACTTAGGGAAGTGGGGTACAAGTTAAGTTTCTACGCCTTTCCTACAACGAGTCGCTTCCTTTCGTTTATTGTGTTTTTTGGTGTTTTTCTTATTTAGATTTTTTTATGGTAATCTTTGTCCTTGAGGCACACCCTCAAAATTAGGTTCTTGGCTTTGAGCTAGAACAGAGTTCTAAGACGGGTCTTGCTATTCGCAAGACGGAGTACCTGCAAGTCAAAGATTATCTTTTCTCTTTTATATATATTTTTGTCTTTTTACTATCAGGAAAGCGAAATAGAAATAAAGTAAATATAGTATATATATATATGTATATATTATGTATATAAAGGGGTGGGGGTGGAGGCAGAGATGGAGTGTAGCACGGTATCGAGTCGGTTGTCGTCTAGAGAGACGCAATGGACAGGACTAGGTGCCACGTGGAGTATGGGATGGATGGTGGAAGATGTATGTAACCACACTTTTTGTACGTGTGTATCGGGGAATATCAGCAACTGGTGCAGATGTTCCCGCAATACAACGTATGGTAAATAATGTGAAAATATATATATGTGTATATATGTAAATATATCTATATGTATATATATATATGGTTATAAATATATAGGCATATATATATATGTAGATATATATGTATATATAACTGTATATGTATATATATATATATATGTGTGTGTGTGTGTATATATAACTATATAGAGGTATATATATATGTATGTATAAGTATATAGTAATATATGTATATATAGATATATGTAGCTAAGTCTATATATATATATATGTATAGATGTATATATATATATATATGTATGTATGTATATATAGTTATAGATATATATATGTATATATATGTATATATATATATATGTATATGTATATATGTATGTATATTTATATAAGGATATGTATATATGTATATATATATATATATATATAAGTATATATATAAGTAGATATATATATGTATGTATGTATACTAATACATAAGTATATAGATACTACTATATGTATAAATATAAGTATATATATATATATATGTATATAAATATATGTATATATATATGTATATATATATCAATATATAAGTATACGTATATATATATATGTGTACAATAGAGTATAGGTGTGTGTGTTTGTGTGGAAGTGTGAGTGTAGGTGTGTGTGAGCGTCGGTGTAGAGAGTGCTGTGAGTGTTGTGTGAGAGAGAGAGAGAGAGAGCGGGAGAGAAGAGATGGCAGAGATAGCGCAGCCGCACTACTAGAAGGTTAAGTTAGGTCGTCTGCAGCTAGCGGGCGTCGTCTGGAGGTCTTCAACGCACACGCACGCAGGCGCGTGTTCGCGTAGAGAGTAGCGCGCATGTAGGAGAGTTGGTGCGGAGAGGACCCAGTGCCTAGCGTTGCGTGGAATGGCTGGAACGGGCGCTCGCAGGCACGGGCGAAGGGAGTGCACGACGCAGACGGGTTTCGATGAAGGGAGTGAGTGAAGCAGACACGCGAGCTGGAGTGGGCGACGCGGGCGAAGACGCGCAAGCGGGTGCACGCACGGGCGAGGACCGGTTGCGGTGCGCCGGGTGACCGGGAAAGTGAGAAGCTTTCCGATCACCCCACTGTAGCCACAGTGTCGCGCAAACTCGCATGAATAGTGGCTACAGTGGTCGTCCGCGCCGCGCGACCGGCAGTGGGCGGTGCTGTGAGTGAGGCTGACTTGCGGCTGGCGTGCAAGGGAGAAGGCCTACGCCGATCGGTTACGAGCGCGTGGAGAGGGAGGCGAGGGCACCTGCAGCTTGCGGGTGCTGGCAGGGGGCGGGGAGGCGCTTGGCCGGCCACTGCAATGATGTGCGGTGGCCGGTTGAGGGCGGAAGTGAGCTTGCGACAAAGCGGACAAAGCGAAGGCAGAGAGGACCTGCAGGCACGTGTAGAGGGCTGGGGGTCCTGCAGGCGTGCGCGGGAGGCTGGGCGGCTGTTGTGTGCTGCTGCTGCCTTCTTGCCACTGCTGCAGGGCGTACGAAGCTTTGAGCTTCAAGCTTGAAGTTGTAGCTCCAATGGCATAAGTTGCTGGAACGGACAAAATGAAAGAAGAGACACCACGCCCACTGGCTCTTTGAAGAGCTGGGCGGTGGTGGTCTCACTGTGGTGCTGTGCACCACAGTGAGAGCTCCTACCCGCTGGGTATCTCCAAGGAGGGCCGGCATATGGAGGGGAATGGAGGAGAGGACGACCTAGAAGGAGAAGGTTGTGCTGCGGGTTCTTTTCATGGCTGGGACTAGGCCTCTTGCTGAAGGAGAAGCTGTGGCCTTTTTATAGGAGAAGAAGGCATGGCCGTGCATGGCCACGGCAGGGAATGGCAGCCACAAGGAAGGGCTGGCAAGGAGAGGGATGGAGAGCAGGGAATGGCAAGTTGCAGCTGCGGGAAGCATGGCACGAGGAGAAGATGCATGCTGCCGCGGGAAAATCAAGTGAAATAAAAGAATAAAAAGATGGTGATTTAGCAGAGATGCACTTGAGGAAAAAAAGTAAATTGCGAGGCCATTTATTTATTCTCCTCTCCTCTCAATTAAATGCATACATGCATGTATTTTTACAATGCAACTATGGAGACCTAATATGCATTGGTAATGCTAGAAAATAGCACAAGATGGCACAATTGCAGGCGTATTTTTTCCGTGCAATCAAACCCCGAGAGAAGAGGTTCGCTTGTCCCGACAAAATTTTACTAGGGGTCAAGTACAAGCTTTAAATGTATATCGAGTCCTCACTTGGATCCATTGTAGAAGCTACAACATTATATATTCATAGTTATCTGGATTCTGAATTTTTGGATGCAACACAAAGAAATAAATCTCTAGTTTAACTCTTGGTAAAATGTATTTAGTCTTGCACTTGCTAGGGACTAGCAAGATTTAGGCATGTGGGTATGATTGCGCATCAATCATAGGTCCTAACTCACCTGAATTAAGCTAAAACTTAGCTTAACATGAACATTCTGCGTGCATACGCATCATATTTTGCATGGTAGTTGATATATGTGTTTTATGTATTAAACTATGTTATTTGAGAGGTATTAATGATGGCAGGCAACCCAGGGCTACAGATGACCGATCCAACCTTATGGATCTGTTCGGAATAACAACGAAAGTCCAACGCATCTAAGATCGCATCAATCAAACTCCTAATGTAAACATGTTTATATTACATAAAATGTCTATTTATGCATGTTCTTAAGCATAGAATTACATTACATACTATAGATATTGCATAACATGCATCATCTTGCATTTAAATTAGTCTGAATAAAATGGAGGTTAATTGTCTCCTTTTATGTTCAAGGATAGGGCGACTTTTTATCGGGACCTCGGATCGAAGATCCAACTGTACAGATTTGATTAGGGCGACGATTGGAGTTCAACGACTCCAAGATCGCCCTAGTCGGACATCCATAGCACCAGATAGAGACCAAGGAACCCTAAAGATCATGGGCCAAGATGGTGTAAATCCGTACCTCAGATGACAAATTTAACCGCACGGATGAATTCGGATCGACGATCCAATCCATCTTGGCCGCCCAAATCCGATATCCGTGTTACCATCTACATCACTCAGAAGATGAACAGCCAAGATGGCACCACGTGGCGCCATCTCAGCCGCCCAAATCAGTTCAGCCAATCTTGGAGATCATTGCATCCTCTCTCTCTCTCCTCACCACACGATGGATCTTGGCCGTTGGATCGCCATCCAATGGCCATGAACGCCCACGCCTTAAAGCGTCCGCGTGACAACTTCACTGCTGTAGTGCAGCAGTCAAAGGCTTTGTCACGAACAAGAGGTGCAGGTTCGAACCCTCGCGAGCGTCAATTGAGCGTAGATGCAAGGGATGGCTCAAATTGGGTCGTTGGATCAAGGATGAGTAGCGGCAAGGGCGGAGACGTGGCACGCTCTGAGGCAATGATGTGCGGACACGCGATTGGACATGCTAGGCATGCGTTGAGGCACTGGCAGTTAGCGAATCTTAAGCAGTCCGATCTTACGATCGGACGGCCGAAGATTGATGAATGTGGGAGGTTGAGCGCGGCATGAGAGAGGAGCAGACGGCAGGCGCGGGTGCACGTCGCCCACGACCTAGGCTTTAGTGATGCTTAATTCTGTCACTAAAGGCCCCTCATTTAATATTTTAAAATTGTAATGCCCATAATGCCCCCACTCCTTGCAACTATAAAAGGAGAGCCACTCCATATAAAATTCTCATCCCTTCCTTCTCTTCTCTCCCTCTCCAAAGCTGAAGAGAAGCTTGTCCCACACCCGGGATGCTCCTCGAGAGATAAAGTCAAATTTTCGCCCTCATTTTGGAAGAGAATCCCGCGACGACAACGACGTGCTGCCCCGTTCTCATTCTTCCTGCCTCGACCTCCTTGTTCCCACTCCGTCCTTCCTCTTCAGGCGTCCTCCCGTCCGGCTCGTCCTTGACGTGCGCTTGTGCGTGTGTGTTAAGAAGTGTCGTTATAGTCGCACTTGCAACGCCGGTTTTAAAGTAAACAAACAAAGGTGAGTCCGAGTGTCGGTCTCAGGGAGGCGTGAAAATCAGATTTTTCTTATCACTTGTTATCACGGAAAGTGCGGAGTTTTGCTTGCGAAGGTGCGGTTTAAAAAGCGAGAGAGAGATAGAGAGAGAGAGATTAGGGTTAGAGTGTTTCTTGCTTGATCATGCAACTTAAACAGAAATTAAAGTAAACAACTGAACAGAAAGTAACTTCATTAATCATGCACTTTTAGTTCATAGCTTACAACATTAAATACATTCTCAAACAAAAGTAATGGAAAGCTTAAAAGAGAGGAAGAGAGCGAGAGAGAGGAGGGAGAGCGACGAGGCAGCCACGGTGGTGGAGGAGGCTCCATCGATGGCTCGTCGTCTCCGGTGATTACAAGAGGGCCTAAAGCTAGCTAAGAGAGGGGTGGAGGAGTTGCAAGGGAAGTGAATGCCTTGAATGAGTGGTTGGAGGGGGTTTAAATAGGGTTAAGGGCTTCCTAAAAGAAGAAGGGCTTTAGCGACATCCGGGACGTCGCTAAAACCATTTCAAAAGCGTCGGTGAAGCCTTCCAGCCCGCCGATCAACCGGTCGCGTTGTTCTTCTTCGCGCTCGATCTGCGACCGATGCGTGAGAGCCGTCCGATCCAAGATCGGACTGCTAAGATCTCCCCTTGGATGCACTCAGATCGTGCCTCGAGCGTGCGTGTGCACGGGCGTCATCGCTCGGCGTGCGCGCGCGTGTGGGCGCTCGCGATCTGTGGGTGTGCCGCGTGACGAGATCTCAGCCACCCGCTGATGATCGGGCAGCCCAATTTCGCTGCGCGCTTCCTTCGTCTTCAATTTCATGCACCGCGTGGCTTGAACCCACGTCGCGTGCGTGCGGGCGTGCGCATTAACCCTTGTGCCACGCTCGCACTTTGTCGCAGCGACTGCGGGCGGGCGCGCGATTCTCGGCTGTCCGATCGAAGATCGGACGACTGAGATCTGATCTCAGCTGAAGGAAGAGGTGGCATGCGGTGGAGCGGGGGTGATGCGGCGCAATGAGGGCCGTTGATCACTAGATCAATGGTCAGAACTTCTTGGGCCCATTGTAGGAGCTCCGGATGTCGGATTTGGCCGATCTTAAGTCTGTTGGACTCCGTTCATCGTTCTGAATCCATCTATGCGGTCTGATTGCTCATCTGAGGCCTGCTTTGACAAGTACTTGCACAAATGGCCATTAATACAGTTTTATAAGCAATCTTGGTACATGATGCATGCAATGCTCCTATTCTACTTATGTTGTCCCTTTTATTCTTAAGATGGGCCCTATTTATCAGAATTATCACTCCCTTGTACAGTGTTATCATACCCCCATGCTTACTCCTTGCTAGTCCCTAGCAAGGTTTATTCTAGACTTTTCTTTCACAATTTAAGAAGTAATTGCTTAGACACTTCGTCACTTGTCAATAGGAGGAAATATACAAAGATCTTAATCTACAAAAACTAAGCAGCACCCGGGTGTCTGCCAAAATACGAATCGCCCGAATCCTTGCTTTAATGTATATAACTATACATATGTATATGTGTATATATATATATATATATATATATATATATATATATATATATATATTTAGAATTTTTTTTGGAATTTAGTGTGGGTTGGTAACTTTTTACGGCTACCTAACCCACCCAAAACTCGGTCAAAACCCTAAGTGCTAAGCATCTTGGTGTGAAGATTGTGATAGACTCACTTAATGGTAATTCAGACAGACTTCGGGTTTCTACGCCCCTAGCTGACCGGAAAAAGAAATATATTTTCCTGAAGGTGTATTTGTTCGATTGGTAGCTTTCTCCTTACGTTTGTTTTAATTGGGATCAACACAAGGATTTTTCCAGTGTATATCTCCCCGGCTTGTACTACTTCCCCACTTCTTCCTTAAGTGTTTTGGTTCTTTTTGTGCAGTTATTGAGCTGGGCTGTAGACAACCGACCAATGGGCTGTTACCCACGATCATTTGCCAGCCATACTCGTGCAGTGAAGTGTGGTTTATTTTCTTTTTTTTTCTTTTTTTGTAGGTGGATTCCCTGATCTCAAATGTACCTAGAGGCAAGGAAGAAGAAATGGTCCGTGGCTGGGTTCTGGACAACCTGCCAATGGGCCGTTACCTATGACAACTTACCAGCCATACCACCCTAGAGAGTTCATTAGCTACCCAATTTCTGTCAAAATCTCCGAGGAGTGACTCTGTGCAAAAATGTGTAAAAATTCTTAGACTCAAAGTTTTTCTGAGTTAGAGGGTGAGTTGATAAGTCGTATACTTATCACCTTATTTAGTAGGTGGATTAGAATAGCTTAAGGTTGCAAGGATTCAAAGCTAAATCCATATTTTAACAGACACCAGGGCTGATTAAGCCTGAAGGCCTGAAAAGTCTAAGTGTTTAAGTTCTTTTTTGTATTATTTCCCACTATTGACAAGTTTCTAATGCCTAAGTTTTCTTCCTAAATTCATTTTTTTTATTATTATTGTTCAGACTGATTAAATGAGCTCAGGATTACGCAATTTACTACCCCCCCATGCTTAAGTTGGACAATGTCCTCATTGGCAAGTACATGGATGCATAAGGGTTCAAAAAGATAGTACCTGAGTGACGTAAAATACCAGATCAGTCTGAATCCCCTGGGTTGCCTCCCAGGAAGTGCTGAGTTTAACGCCTCTAGCTGGGCGGTGCTCTGTGTCAGCCCTCAACGAGGGTGACACTCTCCTTTGGGGGACCTGGGCCAGGAAATGCTTCAATCTTTGACCATTAACTGTAAAAGTGTGCCCAGTGTTAGGATCAGCGATTTCAACCGCCCCATTAGAGTAGGGCTTAACTACCCGAAATGGTCCTGTCCATTTGGACTTGAGTTTCCCGGGGAAGAGTTTTAGGCGGGCATCAAACAGCCAGACTTGCTGGTTAGGCTCAAAGGTTTTTCTATGAATGAGTCGGTCGTGGACGGATTTCATTTTCTCCTTATACAGTCGACTATTGTCAAAGGCGTCCCGACGAATTTCTTCGAGCTCAGATAATTGGAGCGTCCTCTACGCACCGGCTAACTGGGGATCCAAGTTACATTGCTTGATAGCCTAGTAAGCCCGGTGTTCCAATTCGACAAGAAGATGGCAGGCTTTGCCAAAGACCAGGCGATAAGGCGACATGCCTATCAGGGCCTTGAAAGCGGTCCTGTATGCCCATAGGGCATCATCAAGTCGTGTGGACCAGTCTTTCCTGTCAGGTCTCACAGTCTTCTGTAAAATGTTCTTGATTTGTCTATTTGAGACCTCAGTCTACTCATTTGTTTGTGGATGATACGGGGTAGAAATGCAGTGGTTCACCCCGTATTTTCTAAGTAGGGCACGGAATTGGGAATGGATAAAATGGCTTCCACCATCACTGATCATGGCCTTGGGTATACCAAACCGGGAAAAGATATTCTTCTTAACAAAGTCCATGATAGTCCTGTGATCGCATCGGTGGGTGGCAATGGCTTCAATCCATTTGGAAACATAGTCTACCAAGACCAGGATGTACTCAAAGCCATTGGATGGTGGAAGGGGCCCATAAAATCGATACCCCAAATGTCAAAGATTTCAATAATCAAAATGGGCTGGAGGGGCATCATATCTTTCTTAGTCATGGTCCCCAGCGTTTGGCAGCGTGAACAAGTCTTGGCAAAGTTGTGTGCATCCTTAAATAGGGACGGCCAGTAAAATCCAGACTGCAGAACCTTTGCAGCCATTTTCTTTCCAGAGAAGTGGCCGCCACAAGCTTGGTCATGACAGAAGGAATGCACACTCTGAACTTCGTCTTCGGGGATACACCTCCTGATGATCTGGTCAGCATAGAGGCGAAACAGAATGGGATCATCCCAGAAATAGTGCTTGGCCTTAGCCAAGAACCTGTCCTGTTGCTGTCTGGACCAGTTGTGCAGGGTTTGTCCTACAACTAGGTAGTTGACGTAGTCAGCATACCATGGCATTTTCTTGTCTTGCACAGCCAGGATGTGTTCATCAGGGAAGGCATCAGATAGAGGTAGGGAGGGTCCAATGTGGTCTGGATGAAGTCTAGACAAGTGGTCAGCCACCACATTATTTGATCCGGCCTTGTCTCGGATTTCCAGGTCAAATTCCTGCAAAAGCAGGATCCATCTGATGAGCCTGGGCTTTGCGTCCTTCTTGGCCAACAGGTGCCGGATGACTGAATGGTTAGTGTAAATCGTCACGTGGGATCCCAGCAGGTACGATCGAAATTTTTCAAGTCTAAAGACTACAGCGAGCAGTTCTTTCTCTGTGACAGTATAATTTCTTTAGGCCTTGTCCAACGTTTTGCTCGCGTAGTAGATCACCACGGGCTTCTTATCTTGCCTCTGTCCTAGGACAGCGCCTATGGCAAAATCTAATGCATCACACATAATCTCAAAGTCCTAGGACCAGTCTGGGGGTTGAAGTACAGGTGCAGTGGAGACTAAGTCCTGGAGGGTGTGATAAGCCTGGATGCAATCAGAAGACATGTGGAATGTGGCGTCGTTGGCTAGGTCGGTCAAGGGTTTGGAAAGCTTGGAAAAGTCTTTTATGAACCTTCGGTAGAAGCCAATATGTCCTAGGAATGAGCGAATCTATCGGACCGATCTAGGTGGAGGAAGTTTGGAAATCAAATCAACCTTAGCTCGATCGACCTCGATGCCCCTATGCGATACAATGTGACCGAGGACAATTCCTTCTTGAATCATAAAATGGCTCTTTTCCCAACTTAACACCAGATTAACCTCAATACATCGTTTCAGGATTTTCTCTAAGTTGCTTAGACAATGGTCGAATGAATTCCCGAATACAAAGAAATCATCCATAAAGACCTCTAAGTATTCACCCACCATTTTTGAAAAAATGGCTAGCATGCAACGCTAGAAGGTCGCATGTGCGTTGCATAACCCGAATGGCATTCGACGGAATGCAAACGTGCCATATGGGCAAGTGAATGTGGTCTTTTCTTGATCCTCCGGAGCAATTGCGACTTGGTTATATCCTGAATATCCATCCAGGAAGCAAAAATACTTTTGCCCTGCCAATCTTTCAAGGATTTGGTCAATGAATGGCAAGGGGAAATGATCCTTCTTAGTGGCTTCATTGAGCTTCCTATAATCAATACACACCTGCCATGCAATGGTGGTGCAAGTGGGGATGGATTCGCCAAGATCATTGGTGACAACAGTGAGCCCAGCTTTCTTAGGAACCACTTGAGTGGGGCTCACCCATGGGCAATCGGAGATAGGGTAGATGATGTCGGTGTCAAGCCACTTGATAATTTCTTTCTTAACGACCTCCCGCATGTTTGGGTTTAAACATCTCTGCATCTGGTGGAAAGGTCGTGCCCCGTCTTCCAGGTAAATCTTATGGGTCCAATAGGTGGGGCTAATTCCTCTTAAGTCCGAAATGGTCCAACCAATGGCAGCCTGATGTTCTGAAAGGGTTGCAGTCAACCTGAGTTCTTGATCCTTGGTTAGATGAGAATTAATAATCACTGGGAAGGTCTGGTCAGGTCCCAGGAAGACATAATTGAGATTCTTGGGCAATGGTTTAAGTTCAGGTGCGGGTGGAACCACAGTCGATGGGAAGGGAAAGGGCGGAAGTTGATCAACATCGATCTCCTCAAACGGTGTTGTGGGATGGTACTCAGCCTCACAGAGGTCCATGGGTAGTGATGGTGACGGGTCAGAACAGTCATTACGGGTTTGGTGGTCTAATACAGAACTGAGGGTGAGGCATTCCTCGATCAGAGTTTCCACAGGATCATGTTCTTCAACGTAATCTCAATCAAAAGACTTTGTCGCCCGGAAGATATTCAATTGCATTTTCCTGTCCTCGAAGGCGATTTCCATACATCTCGTGTCACAATCAATGTTTGTCTTAGCCGTAGTTAAGAAAGGTCTGCCTAAGATTATGGGTGCTTTTTGTAATTTTTTAGGGACTTCCATGTCGAGCACCAAAAAGTCGACCGGGAAATAGAAGTCCTTGACCCATACAATCACGTCCTCGACAACCCCCTTCGGGGTTTTCACTGATCTATCAGCCAGCTGGATGGTGACAGGGGTTGGTGTCAACTCTCCAAAACCAAATTGGTGGTACAGGGTTGTTGGAATCAGATTGATAGAAGCACCTAAGTCCAGGAGCGCTCTATCAAATGTCATGTCCCCGATATTGCAAGAAATCAGGGGCGCTCCTGGGTCAGTTCGCTTGAGTGGAAGGTTGCTTGATATTATGGAACTTGCTTGTTCAGAGAGCACAACCTTCCTAGGTGCTTGAGGTCTCGGCTTATGCTTGGGTGTACAGGCATCCTTTAAAAACTTGGCGTAAGCAGGGATGTGTTTGATGGCTTCAAGGAGTGGAATATTAATCTGTACTTGCTTAAAGATTTCCAACAGCTCCTCAGTTTCCACAACATTCTTCTTTTTCTTGATTGTTTCCAAGGCCTCAGGGTAGGGTGTCTGAATGTGGATTGGTTCTATTTCCGGGTCCTTGGTTAGTGCTTCTTCTGAGTCGGGTATTTCAGCGGGTGAAGTCTTTGGGAGAGTCGGCCTTTTGGGATCCTGGGTTTTGGTGCCGCTTCTCAAGGTCACCGCATTCGCAGAGGCATTGGGGCCATGGGTTGAGCTTGAGAAGACGAGGATGAAGAAGCACCAAACCCAGGGGGTGTTTGCGGGGCTGGCTGGACCATGTGAGCCTGCCCGGGGTTGCTTTGGAACTCTTGAGAGTTGGGGCCTCTGTTAATTATGTTTTGCGAGTTCGGTTGTAGTTGGGAAGGTAGGGATGCTTGTTGTTTACAGTCCAAGAGTTGGCTTAACTGTCCCTTTGCCAAGGCCATTTCCTCCTGATGTTTTTGGTTCATGTCAGCCATCATCTTTATTAGGGTATCCATTTGGTTTTGTGGGGGAGGGGCCGCCCTATTCTGATTATATTTGGATCTAACTGGTGGTCCTTGCTGATAGGGGGGCAAGTGTGGCTGCTGGTTTGGCCTGGGCTGGTTTTGAAATTGTGGTGGTTTCTGGTTTGTCCAACCAAAGTTGGGGTGGTTACGCCAGCCAGTGTTGTAAGTGTTGGAGAAAGGGTCCAGTTTCGCATAACCTTGGACAGCTTGCACATCTTCAAGGATAGCTGATGTCGATGGAGAGGGAAGGGAGTAATCAAGGGTTGAGGGAGCAAAGGTCCCTCCCTGGAACGTGGTCAGGGGTAGTTCCAGGTTCAGTTGGGTTAAGGGTTGGACCAGGTCAATATTATGCGCTCCCTTTGATAGGGAGAAAGTCTGTAAGGGTTTCCTGGTCTGGTTCAGTAGCTCATCAATCTTTTTGTCCACCAATTCCATTTGATCCAATTTCTTGGCAATGATGTCCATGTCAACCATTCCAGAATTTGCTTGTACCTCATAAATCCCTCCATGGGGTTGACTGGACCTGTTGAACTGGGTCTGTTCGTACGCATTTGTGCAGGTTTTAAAGAGAATATTACGTTGTAGTATAACCGACAAAACGTTCAAACAAATATAGAGAATTTTATTACTTGAAAAATCGGAGTCTCCGAGGTCGAACACAGGGAGCAAGCTCAGTACTTTCAAAACCAAAGAATACAACTTGTAAATGAAAATAATTGATTTGATGAGAGAGAGTTATAAAAAGAATTTGTAAAAGAAAATAGAATTGGATGTCTGATTTCTATATCAGACGTCTTAAATGTAATCTCCTTTCTTCTCTTCTTCGTTGGCTCTTCTTCTTCTTTGCACTTCTTTCTCTTCCTATTTCTTCAGTTCTTCTTTGTGCTTTCCTTCGAAGTTTTCTTCTTCCTTGTCTTTGCTTCTCTAGGAAAGCTTCTCCATCTTTCTCTGCTACACAGCCTCTTCTTCTTTCTTCTCTTCCCTTGCTGCAGTGGCTAAGTGTTCGCTTCTTCCTCTGCTCCTTCTTTCCTGTGCAAACCACAGCCAATGCAAAACCTACCCCCATCCCTCTACCCAAACGTCTCTCTCTTTCTCTGCAAATCTCTCAAGGATGCTCTCCCAGAGCCACGCGAGTAGTCGGGTCGGATTCGCACCCGGGACCAGGCGCACCTGCAGGTGGGTGATGCGCGAGGAGTGCGTAGGTTTGGGTCAGGTTGGATCCTGCCAGATCCGCGAGGTGAAACCGCGGATGAGGCAGGCGTGGGTCAGGTGAGGGACCTCACCCCTGTGCTTTCGGAGGCGGTAAGAATAAAACACAAAAATAATTTAAACCATACCTGCGCGTTGCGTTTCCACGATGTGGGACTATCTGATCTGTCCCAATTCCACGCGCATCCGCAAAGCTCTCTTCGTGCTATGGCCAAGGCTGGGAGCTTCGCAGCGCGACTTGTTAGCCCTGATAGCTTCGCAACACCCGCACGAGCCTACTGCGCCTGGGGCGTGGGAGATCTGACACCTAGAGCTGCTGCGAAGCTGCTTGCTTCTTCAACCGTCAATGGCGGCAGGAGCTGCAACCTGTCATACACAAGCACGGCCTATTGGCCCAATCAGAAGATGCGCGGTGCTGCAGGCCGCAGGATGGCCTAGGTGTGCGTGCCTAGGTCAACCTGTGGCCGGAAGTGTAGGGTTTTTCGGGGGACTGTGGTGGAGGTGTAGAACGATGATGGATGGGCGGAAGTTGCTCCTGGTAGTGAGGCTGAGCTTAGGAGAGGGTTGGCGAGCAGTGTGGAGGGGCGGAGTGGTGGGAGCGACTCGCCGGAGGTCGGTCGGTGATGTGGAAGATGAAGGTGATCGGCGTCGGCCGAGGGTCGATTAGATGAGATAACAGGGGGGAAAGAGAGAGGGACTACGAGGAATAGTTCTAACCTAATTGTAGGGACGAAGGAGGATGGAGGGCGGACAACTGTACCTGCTGTTGCCGGAGAAGAGGCTGCCCAGTGGGGGAGAACGGCGGCGATGACGGGGCTGAGGCGGCGTGCGCAGGTACTGCGCGACGTGGAGGAGAGTCAGGAAGATAACTCTGTCACTGGTTTTGTGGTAGAGCGAAGGAGGGAAGGGGGGCTCGCCGGAGCTTGCTGGGAACTTTGGCCAGACAGGAGGAGATGAATTGGAGGTGGAAACTCGGCCAAATCAAGCTAAAGATCTGCGGCCAGGCTTAGAGGTTCTTTTATAGGCACTGGGCTGTGCGGAGAGGCGGAATGGGCATGCCTATTGCCTCTGATGGATCGCCGGAGTAGGAAATAGGTTAAGATACCCAAATCCCTCGTGCGTTCGCACGAGAGATTGGGTTCACACCAGAGATTGTAATTGGCTTTAGAAGGAAGGGAATTCCTTAGGGAAACTCCCTTCCATTTCTGAGAGGGAATCTCTGAGGGATTGGGGAGGAATCCCTCTCTAAACCTCGCCGGAGATCGGTTCTGCCCTAACAATGACGGCATGACCTGATTTCAAAGGTGGCGAGGAACTTAGGGGGCTTTCTGCAAAGATATTGAAAAGATAGGGACCAAATTATGAATTTGGGTGTACTAAATTGCAAAGTAGGTCAAGATAACCTCCCCTTGGGTCCAAATTTTGGTATAAACCTAATTTGGACCTAAGGAATCCAATGATGAAATTGGATTTTAAGTTTGACCTCGTCTGACTGGACATTTTACGTAAAAACCCAAATTAGGTCAATTAATGTGCTAGGACCCTAATCTAGGTCAACTTGGGTTCCAAAGGCCAAATTGAGTGTTCTAAACCCTATTGGATATTTTTCCATGATTTTTATCCTTATCGGAACCTTTTTAATTTAAGTGGGTCTATTTTAGGGTTACCAAATGTCATTTAATTCCTAGATTGCACATAAACCCATTTCTGATTGACTCAACCCACTTTTTATCTCATTTAGACCATTTGACCTATGTTTTGCCTCTGAGAAATCCCATTTATATACTGCAATTGTAAAATTGCAGTTTTAACCTTTAATTCATGTTTTCTTCTCAGAGCACTTATTCCTTCATTTAGGCCTTCCTCTAGGTTATGTAGGAGCTTTTATCTTCTTTATTGGGTCAAAATGAGCTAGTTATGGCTCATGATGAGGCTCTCATCATACCCCCATGCCTAGCTTTTGCTAGTCCCTTAGAAAAATTTCAAGGTTTCAACTTTCGTTCTAGACCCTGAGTGTCTGTCAACAATGATAAGTGCTTCTCCTTTTGTAATTAGGTAGGAATGCCGACAATAGGCCTAGAGGTACTCAAGTACCAACCAAAATTCGAACCTGACCCACTTTAGCCTCAGTCCTCCGCAAAGGTTTCTACGGCCCACAGAAACTAACCTAGGGTTTGTTGGACTCCGCGGTTAAAACACCTGTGCTTGAGACATTTTTAGCCTAAGTTCAGTTTGCAGTGCATTTTTGTAAGAGAGAGATAGAAGATTTATTTGTTTGGAGAGCTTTTCTCTCTCTTTTCTTTTTATTTCTAGCTTCGGATTACCTTCTCAACACGGTCTGTATCAAATTCCTCGTCCCCATCATCAATCCTCAAGGGTCCCTGGCTTTCGAGATTTCGAGATAATCCCGCCCATGGCAACCCCCAGAACCCTGGCTTTCGAGATTTCGAGATAATCCCGCCCATGGTGTTCCGTGGCCGAATTCAGACCCTGGCGATTGACATTTCGGGATAATGCCGCCCATGGTATCTGAACCAGCAGAGTGCTTACATGACCCCAGTAGGATATTTAAATATCCTAAGAGACAAGCACCGAGGAGACGATATGTTGTTACGCATCTTCGAGGGGAATTTCCCACCTCTCCGCGCTGGGAACTCGTCCAAATCAATTTGTGTTGATTGGCCGCTCCTAATCTAGGTGAATTTTTCATAACATTAAACGCTTTTCACGTGATTTGGATGTTATGCACACTGAACTAGACTATGTGTGAATTTGGGGTGCTTAGGTTACCGAATCCCGCAAACCGAAAGTCAGTTAACGAGGCCGAATACTTCCTAAGCCTTAGACCTAATACTTAAGCTTCGCATTTTCCTCAACCTCTTGAGGATTATCCAGATTTTAGCGGATATGTGAATTTTTAAGCTAACAAATCTAGCCCAAGAGGCCTAAGACCAGCGTTCCCGCTAAATCTCTTGTTGTGTCTCCCTAGCACTTTTTCTTTTATTTCTTTTCTTGATCTAGTCTAGAACTTTAGTTAATTCCTTACTCTTTTACTAATGACTACTTTTCATTTTCATTTTGTGCTCCTTTTTGTCATTTTTCTTTCTTTTCCTCCTCTCATTTGTATTTCCCTGAATTGTTCCTCCCCTCTATCAAGTCTTTTTTTTTTTTTCATGAAACCCTTTCTTGATATCAATTTTCTGACATTTTGCACTTTCATACCCCCCCATGCCTAAGATTTACAATGTCCCCATTGTAAATTAGGTGGGTTTGAATTTAGCTTAGTTCATGTATTAGGACAGGTGTGTGGTGAGTGAATGGGTTGAAGTGACTTGTTGCGAACGATTTCTAATCTCGGGTAGGTATACCTGAGGTGACGTTGGCTGTTCTAATGGATGAACCCTAAAGTGCAATATGAGTTCCGCATAGAGATGTCAGAAAAGGTTTCAGGTGTTTCAAAGAATGACGGGTTGCCTCTCGTTAAGCGCTGAGTTTTACACCATCGGCTGGGCGTAATGAGCTCAAGAGGAATGGAGGGTAAAGGATGACTCAGCCAAATCTATATTGGTCATGTCAATGAACGGCTTGAGTCTCTGACCGTTCACGACAAAGGGTTCAGAATCATGGCTGAGTGGGCTGATTTCAATGGCTCCATTTTTGAAGATTTGTCAGACTAGGTAGGGTCCGATCCACTTGGATCTTAGCTTTCCTGGGAATAATTTTAGTCGGGCATCAAAGAGTAAAACCTTTTGACCAGGATGAAAGACCTTTCTAGAAATGTGTTTGTCATGAAAAGCTTTAACCCGTTCCTTGTAAATTCGTGAGTTCTCATACGCATCGTGGCGTAATTCATCGATCTCGCTTATTTGAAGTCTTCTGTGGGTTCCAGCCTTAGAAAGGTTTAGATTACAAGTCCGTACTGCCCAATAGGCTTTATGCTCCAACTCGACGGGGAGGTGACATGCCTTCCCGTACACTAGTCTGAAGGGAGACATTCCTAATTGGGTCTTGTGGGCGGTCCTATAGGCCCACAATGCTTCCGGAAGCAGAGACGACCAATCTTTTCTATCAGGTCGAACAGTAACCTGAAGGATCTTCTTGATCTCTCGGTTAGATAGCTCAGCTAGACCATTGGTTTGGGGGTGGTAAGGAGTAGAGATTCGGTGCGACACCTCGTATTTGGTCATCAGTGACCTAAACTGAGCGTTTGTAAAATGGGTCCCTCTGTAGGAAATTATAGCCCGTGGAATCCCGAACCTTGAGAAAATGTTTTGATGAAGGAATTTTATAACAACTTTATGATTGTTGGTTCGGGTCGGAATGGCTTCTATCCACTTGGAAACATAGCCAACTGCGAGTAAGATGTATTCGAAGCCATCCGAGATCGGGAAGGGTCCCATGAAATCAATCCCCCAAATATCAAAAATTTCGCATACCAAGATCGGCTGTAGTGGCATCATGTCTCTATGGCTCATGTTGCCCAGAGTCTGGCAACTGGAACATGCCTTACAGTGATCGTATGCATCCTTGAAAATTGTGGGCCAGTAAAAGGCACACTGGAGGACTTTTGATGCGATTTTATGTCCTGAAAAATGTCCACCGCATGCCTGGTCATGGCAGAATGAGAGTATGTCTTTGATTTCCACTTCCGCGACGCACCGTCGAATTATCTGATCAGCACCAATGCGGAATAGATACATGTCTTCCCATAGGTAATACTTGGCATCGGAACGCAATTTGTCCTTTTTGGCCTTCGGCCAATCGGGCGGAATCTGATGTGATGCCAGATAATTAACTATATCAGCGAACCATGGAAGACTTGTACTGATAGTCAAGAGGTGCTCATCAGGAAAATGTTCCGTAATAGGTCCGGACGGGTCGATTATTTCAGAAGGAAGGCGGGACAAGTGATCAGCTACCACATTCTGCTTTCCCGCCTTGTCGCGAATCTCGAGGTCAAATTCTTGCAACATCAAGATCCATCGGATTAATCGAGGTTTCGCGTCCTTCTTTGCAAGGAGATGCCTCACAGCTGTGTGATCCGAGTATATGATAACACGGGAACCCAGAAGGTATGATCTGAATTTTTCCAGGGCAAATACTATGGCCAGCAGCTCTTTCTTAGTAACCGTATAGTTACGTTGAGCCTCATCCAGTGTTTTGCTGGCGTAGTAAATGACCATAGGTTTCCCGTCAATTTTCTGCGCCAGAACCGCTCCTACAGCGAAGTTAGATGCATCGCACATGATCTCAAAGGGTTGAGACCAATCAGGGGACTGTAGGATCGGGGCTTGGGTGACTCGATCAAGTAGGATCTCAAATGCTTGAGTGCATTCCTTGGAAATTTCAAAAGGCACATCCTTGGAGAGAAGATTGGTCAGGGGGAGTGCGATTTTGGTGAAATCAGGGATAAATCGACGGTAAAAATCGACGTGCCCCAAAAAAAATCGGATGTCCTTAATCGAGCTAGGCATAGGGAGCTTGGAAATCAGGTTAACCTTATCTCGATCCACTTGGATGCCTTTCTCCGAGATTAAATGTCCTAGGACAATTCCCTCAGGCACCATGAAATGGCTCTTTTCCCAGGAAAGAACCAAATTCACCTCAATGCACTGCCTGAGTATTTGGACCAAGTGTTGGAGGCAATCGTCAAATGATTGTCCAAAAACTGAAAAGTCATCCATGAAGACTTCCAGATAATCACCTACCATATCTGAGAATATGGCAAGCATGCACCACTGAAAAGTTGCGGATGCATTGCAGAGACCGAATGGCATCCTTCGAAATGCGTATGTCCCGAAGGGGCAGGTGAATGTGGTCTTTTCTTGGTCCTCTGGATGGATTGCCACCTGATTGTAACCGGAGTACCCGTCAAGAAAGTAGAACCTATTTCCTGCTAGTTTTTCGAGGATCTGATCAATGAACGGTAGTGGGAAATGATCCTTCTTCGTGGAGGAATTGAGTCTTCTGTAATCAACGCAGACTCTCCACGAGTTAGCTATTCGGGTTGGAATGACTTCTCCGATTTCAGTCGTGATGATGGTAAGTCCTGCCTTTTTAGGCACCACTTGTATTGGACTCACCCAACGACTGTCGGAGATCGGGTAGATGATCCCTGCATCTAACCACTTTATGATCTCCTTTTTCACGACCTCTTGTAGATTAGGGTTTAGGCATCTTTGCATTTCTCTTGAAGGTCATGCGCCTTCTTCTGTGTAGATTCGATGTGTGCAGTATGAAGGGCATATACTAGTCAAATCATCGAGAGTCCATCCAATGGCTCTACGATGTTGCTGGAGAACAGAAATCAAACGGAGTTCCTGGTCAGGTGTGAGTCGAGAATTGATAACTACAGGAAACGTCTGATTTGAATCCAAAAAGACGTACTTCAGATGTTCGGGAAGGGGCTTGAGTTTCATGACAGGATTTTCAGCAGCAACGGGCGGTTCGGGGTTTGTATCCGGAGCAATGGTAGGAGTCATAGGTGTGTCTAGATCATGTTCGTACTCCTCTGCTAGCGGGTTTTGATTCTTCAGTGGTTGATCAGGGGTAATTAGGTTGTCCTCTATATGCAATTCATCGACCATGGCTCTGACATCACATATTTCCTGTATAACCCCGCAATTAATCCCTTGTTGGGCCTTGAAAATGTCAATCTTCATGTTTTGATTCCCAAATTTTAATTCTATCTGGCCCTCTTCGCAGTTTATGTTGGCCCTAGCAGTGGCCAAGAAGGGTCTCCCTAATATGATTGGTATGTCCCTTGGGTTCTTAGGTGCATCCATGTCCAGTACTATGAAGTCCACTGGAAAATAAAAATCTCATACCCTAACAATGACATCCTCGAGTATTCCTTTGGGTGACTTGATGGATCGATCGGCTAACTGCAATGTCACCTCAGTGGATTTAAGTTCAGATTCTTCAAGGTGGTCAAGGAGGGATGTAGGTATTAAATTTATGGAGGCACCTAGGTCTAGTAGGGCTCTATCAAATTGGGTTTCACCAATTTTACAAGAAATCAAGGGAGTTCCTGGGTCTTTAGCCTTGGGTGGGAGTGTGCTCAAGATGACAGAGCTGGCTTGCTCTGACAGTACGATTGGATTCCCATCCTTGTTTCGCGGCTTACGTTTAGGTGTACATATGTCTTTCAAGAATCTTGCGTAAGCCGGTATATGGCGAATTGCATCCATCAACGGGATGTTTATCTGGACCTGTTCAAAGAGCTTGACCAGATCCTCCTCGGGAGCCACGGGTTTGGTTATTCTTTTTCCTTTGGTCAAGGCCTCAGGAAATGGGATCCTAGTTGGTTCCTCTAGGATAGGTCCAGGTTCTTGATCTGGGACAGTAGTATCTTGGATAACTATCCTAGGGTCTTGTCTATTATCAGGCTTGGAGTGGTTCGGATAATGTGGGTCTTGGGTTGTTCTACCACTACGTGTTGTTACAGAGTTCAATCCGGCCTGATTTGGGTTAGGTAGGAGGGGTGGCTGCTGCTGAAATCCCACATACAATGTTGAAGCTTCCATCCCTTCTGGCGATGGAGCAGTAGGGGCCTGATAAATCACGTGTTTGGCCTGCATTTGGATTCATAACGTGCTTCTGGGTTAGCACGTTATTTGGGTTGGGCAGAGGTTGCGAGGGAAGGGTACCAGGTTGGCGGGAATTTGCCATCTGGGCCAGTTGGTTGCGAACCTCTGTGATCTCGTCATTGTGCTGTTTTTGCATTGCCGCATTTGTCTTTTGAATGTCAGCCAGTGCTTGAAGGATAAGAGTCATTTGATCCTAGTTTTGCCCGGATTGGTAGGTGGGATTGGGCCGAGGCTGAGGCAGCTGAAATGGACGAGAGGCTTGTGGACGGGGTTGATATGGTGGTATTTGAGAATTTCCTGCCCACTGAAAGTTAGGATGATTTCGCCATCCAGGGTTGTAGGTCTTGGAGAATAGGTCATTCTGGATGGCGTTGAGGTCCTCGCAGTTCTGAGGAACCTCGGGAAAGTCAGAATACGAGGGTTCAGAGTTCCCCCAACTCGAGTAGAATGGATCGGAGGTCACTCCGGTCCGAGAGGTAGACGGGGGTGGATATGGGTCCATCCTCTTGGCAGATTGGTGATAGATGTTTTGCACAGTTTCCCTTGCCAGAGGAGGTCGTGCAAAAGAGTTTGTGCAGAGGTGGCTTGCTGTAAATGTCGAGTTAGCTCGTCCACCTTCTTTTCTATGATAGAAACCTTGTCCAACAGACTGGCCATTAGTTCCAAGTCGACGGAAGTGGAGAGGTCCTGCATCTCATGTGTCCCTCTTAGATTCGTCAATGCGCGGGCATTTGTCCTGTCGAATAAGCCCATGGAGTCATTATTTATGGAGTTCTCGCACATGTTTTCGAGAATCTCCCACACCGTGTCCTCATGTTGACCCATGATGTTTCCTCCGCACGTTGCATTGACGAATAAGCGAATATCTTCACCGAGTCCCTGGTTAAAAAGACTGGACTTGTTCCCACTTAGGAACTCCATGATGGGGGCACTTTCGCATGAGATCTAGGAATCGATCCCAAGCTTCGTGAAGAGGTTCTCCCGGTTGTTGAGTGAAATGGGTGATCTGGTGGCGCAAGGCATTTGTCCGGCCAACGGGGAAGAATTTTTTCAAAAATTTGGACTGCAATTCCTCCCATGTGTTGATCGGACGGGTCTGAGTCTAATACCAGTGTACGGCCTTGTCCATGAGGGAGAACGAAAACATTTTCATGTGTAGGATATCCCAGTTTTGTACATCTGACCCGAAGGTCTGGGCCAGATGCTTGAGTTGTTTGATGTGTTGGAATGGATCCTCAGAGTTAAGCCCATGGAACTTCGGTATGGCATGAATCATATTGGGCTTCAATTCAGAATCAGGTCCTCCAATTGGGATTCGTACTTGGGGTTCGATTGCCACCACAGCGGGATTATAGTGATCTCTCATCATAGGTCGCTGCGGTGGGTTTACAAAGTTCTGAAAGAGATCGTTAAGGCGTTGAAGTTGGTGTTCAAGGTTATTCTCCTCTTCAACGGGTTGTGCCATGATGGACGAAGAAGGAGAACCGGGGTCTGAATCAGATGAAAGATTTATATAGTGGGGTTGCTGCACAAACAAGGGCGTCGAGGCTTGGCCTCGACGAGAGTGGATTTCTAAAGGAGGTCTTAAGGGTGGCCTTAAGGACCTCCAACCGAACATGCACCGAAGGATGTGATGAGATTTAGAAGGTGATGGACCCAATCAAGACACCCAAAAATTGTTGGGTGACTATAGAGGTTCGGGGCAGATGGACCCCTGGATCAGAAGATCGTCCACCTGAGAAATACCTGGGCAGCCAGAGAGGGAGAGTCCCGCAATGACCCCTACACGATAGAGCGTCTCCACGAGTTACAGGGTTTCCACCACTCGACCTCTCTTGTCACAGCGGTTCTAGGTAGACCAGAATGGGGACCTTGACCTCTTAAGTCTACCTTTTTTTTTTTTTACTTTAAGATCAAGGTGCTTAATGTTCCACTTGAACTTTTAGGTATTTTTAGTGAAAAAGTGACCTAATTTTAAGGTTGGTTGACCCAAGGGATCAACTTCACCTTTTGTTCCTTTGAGAGTTTTTAGGTCCTTTTCTTTTATGGTTCAAATGGATTAACGGCCTGATTTGCTTAGGGTTCCTCTTGTATAGATCTTTTCAAACACGATTTAGGCACACCTCTTTTTGGAAAATTTGTTTCTTTGTTTCAGAGAAGATGTGTCTCTAAAAACCCTAGCTTTGCACTCCCTAACTTGGCTCTAATGGGTCCAATTTAGTTGCCTCAGAAACTAGCACCTAGGGCTCAATCAAGAAAGTTTTAGCCCTAGTTGCCTTAGTTGGATGAACAGACAAAAATGTGTTGAAATGAAAATCAGGCAACTTGATGAGT
The DNA here is from genome assembly GCA_037157565.1 of Thalassia testudinum. Taxonomy (NCBI): domain Eukaryota; kingdom Viridiplantae; phylum Streptophyta; class Magnoliopsida; order Alismatales; family Hydrocharitaceae; genus Thalassia; species Thalassia testudinum. Next base: position 179,726,540 of record JAZHRO010000024.1, on the reverse strand, counting down.
TACTAAATATGAAACAAGTAGCCTTAAGTTGATTTTTTCTTTTTTTTTCTTTTTAGATTTTGAGAGGGTTAGGATGGAGGGCTTATGGAAATTACTTGCTCCTTGGAGAGTCTGTTGTGCAGTTATTGTTCTTTCCTTTTTGTTTTGCTTTCCCTACTTGAACACAACAAAAGAGAGAAGTTAGGTCAAATATTGGATGGAAAAGTTGTAATCAAAAGCTTTAAAAGTGCCTGTTGCTCCCCGGCAACGGTGCCAAAATGTTCGTACGCTTTTGTGCAGGTTTTAAAGAGAATATTACATTGTAGTATAACCGACAAAACGTTCAAACAAATATAGAGAATTTTATTACTCGAAAAACTGGAGTCTCCGAGGTCGAACACAGGGAGCAAGCTCAGTACTTTCAAAACCAAAGAATACAACTTGTAAATGAAAATAATTGATTTGACGAGAGAGAGTTATAAAAAGAATTTGTAAAAGAAAACAGAATTGGACGTCTTATTTCTATATCAGACGTCTTAAATGTAATCTCCTTTCTTCTCTTCTTCGTTGGCTCTTCTTCTTCTTTGCACTTCTTTCTCTTCCTATTTCTTCAGTTCTTCTTTGTGCTTTCCTTCGAAGTTTTCTTCTTCCTTGGTCTTCTTCCTTGTCTTTGCTTCTCTAGGAAAGCTTCTCCTTCTTTCTCTGCTACACAGCCTCTTCTTCTTTCTTCTCTTCCCTTGCTGCAGCGGCTAAGTGTTCGCTTCTTCCTATGCTCCTTCTTTCCTGTGCAAACCACAGCCAATGCAAAACCTACCCCCGTCCCTCTACCCAAACGTCTCTCTCTTTCTCTGCAAATCGCTCAAGGACGCTCTCCCAGAGACACGCGGGTAGTCGGGTCGGATTCGCACCCGGGACCAGGAGCACCTGCAGGTGGGTGATGCGCGAGGAGTGCGTAGGTTTGGGTCGGGTTGGATCCCGCCAGATCCGCGAGGTGAAACCTCAGACGAGGCAGGCGTGAGTCAGGTGAGGGACCTCACCCCTGTGCTTTCGGAGGCGGTAAGAATAAAACACAAAAACAATTTAAACCATACCTGCGCGTTGTGTTTCCACGATGTGGGACTATCTGATCTGTCCCAATTCCACGCCCGCTCGCAATGCTCTCTTCGTGCTATGGCCAAGGCTGGGAGCTTCGCAGCGCAACTTGTTAGCCCTGATAGCTTCGCAACACCCGCGCGAGCCTGCTGCGCCTGGGGCCTGGGAGATCTGACACCTGGAGCTGCTGCGAAGCTACTTGCTTCTTCAACCGTCAATGGCGGCAGGAGCTGCAACCTGTCATACACAAGCACGGCCTATTGGCCCAATCAGACTAGCTGGGCACCTTCGCCATGGCATGGCGAAGATGATGCACGGTGCTGCAGGCCGCAGGATGGCCTAGGCGTGTGTGCCTAGGTCAACCTGTGGCCGGAAGTGTGGGGTTGTTTGAGGGACTGTGGTGGAGGTGTAGAAGGATGATGGATGGACGGAAGTTGCTCCTGGTGGTGAGGCAGAGCTTACGAGAGGGTTGGCGAGCCGTGTGGAGGGGCGGAGTGGTGCGAGCGACTCGCTGGAGGTCGGTCAGTGATGTGGAAGATGAAGGTGATCGGCGTCAGTCGAGGGTCGATTAGATGAGATAACAGAAGGGAAAGAGAGAGGGGACTACGGGGAATAGTTCTAACGTAATTGTAGGGACGAAGGAGGATGGAGGGCGGACAGCTGTACCTGCTGTCGCTGGAGAAGACGCTGCCCATTGGGGGAGAACGGCGGCGACAACGGGGCTGAGGCGGCGTGCGCGGGTACTGCGCGACGCGGAGGAGAGTCAGGAAGATAACTCTGCCACTGGTTTTGTGGCAAAGCGAAGGAGGGAAGGGGGGGCTCGTCGGAGCTTGCTGGGAACTTTGGCCAGACAGGAGGAGATGAATTGGAGGTGGAAACTTGGCCAAATCAAGCTAAAGATCTGCGGCCAGGCTTAGAGGTTCTTTTATAGGCACTAGGCCGTGCGGAGAGGCAGAATGGACACGCCTATTGCCTCTGATGGATCACCGGAGTAGGAAATAGGTTAAGATACCCAAATCCCTCTTGCATTCGCACGAGAGATTGGGTTCACACCAGAGATTGTAATTGGCTTTAGAAGGAAGGAAATTCCTCAGGGAAACTCCCTTCCATTTCTGGGAGGGAATCTCTGAGGGATTGGGGAGGAATCCCTCTCTAAACCTCGCCGGAGTTCGATTCTGCCCTAACAATGGTGGCAGGACCTGATTTCAAAGGTGGCGAGGAACTTTGGGGGCTTTCTGCAAAGATATTCAAAAGATAGGGACCAAATTGTGATTTGGGTGTACTAAATTGCAAAGTAGGTCAAGATGACCTCCCCTTGGGTCCAAATTTTGGTATAAACCTAATTTGGACCTAAGGAATCCAATGGTGAAGTTGGATTTTAGGTTTGACCTCGTATGACTGGAAATTTTGCATAAAAAGCCAAATCAGGTCAATTAATGTGCTAGGACCCTAATCTTGGTCAACCTGGGTTCCAAAGGCCAAATTGAGTGTTCTAAGCCCTATAGCATATTTTTCCATGATTTTTAGAGGGTTTACTTGATTTTTATCCTGATCGAAACCTTGTTAATTTAAGTGGGTCTGTTTTAGGGTTACCAAATGTCATTTAATTCCTAGATTGCACATAAACCCATTTCTGATTGACTCAACCCACTTTTTATCTCATTTAGACCATTTGACCTATGTTTTGCCTCTGAGAAATCCCCTTTATGTACTGTAATGGTAAAATTACAGTTTTAACCTTTAATTCATGTTTTCTTCTCAGAGCACTTATTCCTTCATTTAGGCTTTCCTCTAGGTTATGTAGGAGCTTTTATCTTCTTTATTGGGTCAAAATGAGCTAGTTATGGCTCATGATGAGGCTCTCATCAGGGTCATGGAGGCATTGTTGAGCGAATTCTCACTCATAGACTCAATGAGCTCAAACGCGCTCTCCTCGTCCTTGTTCAGGAAGTTCCCCCCGCATGAAGCATCGACGAAGTTCCATAGGTTGCTGTCCAAACCGTGGTAGAAAATCTGGGCCAATTACCACCTTGGTACTTCGTGGTGTGGGCATTTCCTCAAAAGTTCATTAAATCTTTCCCACGCCTCATGAAATTGTTCCCCACCCTAGAGTGTAAAGGTAGTGATAGCTCTTTTGAGGGCATTGGTCTTTCCTATGGGGAAGAATTTCTTTAAAAATGCATGCCTCAGTTCTTCCCAGGTGGTGATGGGTCTACCTAGGGTTCTAAGCCAATGAGAAGCCTTGTCTCTTAATGAGAAGGGAAACATCTTGATTAAAACAATGTCAAGGCTAATGTTCCTAGGTTTCACAATTCGTGCTATGCGGTCGAGATCCTCTAGATGTTGGAAGGGGTCCTCATTTGAGCTTCCATGAAAGTGGTTCTGGATCGGACTTAAGACATTCGGTTTCAACTCAAAATCATCTCTCCCTTCGGGGATCCTAAGGTGTGGCTCGACTCTAATAGCGGAGGGATTATAGAAATCGCGGAGGGGCCTTGGCTGATCCTGAAATGGTGGTATATCAAGTGGTGGTTGTCCTGGTATGTATTGGAAAAGTGGTGGTGGTTGTTCTTGTGGGTTCTGTAACCGTTGTATGGCTTGCATGATGGTGCGGATTTGTTGTTGCTGAAGCTGGTGGTTTGCATTAATTTGGGCTTGGATGATGGCCATTACGTCTGGTGGGGGTTGATCCTCAGCCTCATCTACCCTAGGTTCCGCCATGATCCTAACAGAATTACGTCACCTAAATTCCTGCCCTAAAACACACAACTCGGGATGCAGTGAGCGTCTCTCGTGCATACACTAGAGAAGAACAGGAGGGGATGCGGAGGGTGACAAATGCGAGAAATGTGTTTTAATCAAGCACACAAGCCTATTCCTTATGGTGTATTCCTTAGGAGACCTAAAAATCTCACAAAGGGTGATTAAGTCCGTAAGCATTGGACTCCCCTTCCCAAGGCTAATCTGGCCAGGTTGATTATGAGGGGATTGCAGGGAAGGTTCTTCTTTTGGCTTGCGCCTCCGGTTCCGTAGACCTCACAACCGCGGTCTTTGACACTGACCCGTAGCCTAGTTACCAGATTCTACCAAGGGAATGAAAGCCAAGTGCCTAGGGAACAAAACCTCGCCTTTCGAGACCTAACTCAGTCCTACCTAGGGCACGTCTACTCAGTTTTAAAGGGCTAGGATAGTGCTTGTGCTAGGGCTATGTGATAAGGCATTGATTGGGGTGGTGCCTCTTAATTTTCCAATTTCAAAGTATGTGCTTCTATCAAAACATGATTTTCAAGCAAGGATTTTTAAGATGTGGTGTCTTTTAGTGTTTCATCCTTACTTTAATCCTTTTTTGAGTTGACGTGTCTTAATGTTTTCAGACAAGTTTCAGTGGGCATGTCAAGTTCTGCACACAATTCAGTGAAAGTAGATTTCCTTTTATTCTGTAGAGGCTCTAAAACCCTAATGTACTTATCCTAATGATCATGCAACTTCTATTAGATGAGTCAGTTTTAGGGTTGAGTGGTGCAGCCCAAGTCAACTCACGGTGGCTTCGCAAACACCACTCAAAAGAAAAAGAAAAGAACACTCCAAGAATTTATTCCTGATGTTAGAGTGTACATTTTTTGTGGGGTGATGTGTTAAGGATGTGGGTCAAGCAATCATATACCACGCCAATTATTTTCAATTTTTTCAAATTTTTTTAGTTTTTTTCACGCAAGCAAACAATCATGAGTGAAGAATTACTCACTATCGGTCCTTGTTGCGCCTACTCCCTTGTTACCATCGTGGGATGCATCGCTTCGCTGTCCAAGCGCCGAATTCCTGCAACCATCAAGTAAAAAGGAAACAAGGCATTAGACGATGTGAGAATGGATGTAGAATGGAGGTGACAGAACAAATCCGTTGCCTCCCCGACAACGGTGCCAAAAACTGACGTGCGCTTGTGCGCGTGTGTTAAGAAGTGTCGTTATAGTCGCACTTGCAATGCCGATTTTAAAGTAAATAAACGGAGGTGAGTCCGAGTGTCGATCTCTGGGAGGCGTGAAAATCAAATTTTCTTATCACTTGTTGTCACGAAAAGCGCGGAGTTTTGCTTGCGGAGGTGCGGTTTGAAAAGCGAGAGAGAGATAGAGAGAGAGAGATTACGGTTAGAGTGTTTCTTGCGATCATGCAACTTAAGCATAAATTAAAGTAAACAACTGAATAGAAAGTAACTTCATTAATCATGCACTTTTAGTTCATAGCTTACAACATTAAATACATGCTCAAACAAAAGTAATGGAAAGCTTAAAAGAGAGGAAGAGAGAGAGGAGGGAGAGCGACGAGGCAGCCACGGCAGTGGAGGAGGCTCCGTCGGCGGTTTGTCGTCTCCAGCGATTATAAGAGGGCCTAAAGCTAGCTAAGAGAGGGGTGGAGTAGTTGCAAGGGAAGTGAATGCCTTGAATGAGTGGTTGGAGGGGATTTAAATAGGGTTAAGGGCTTTCTAAAAGAAGGGGCTTTAGCGACATCCGGGATGTCGCTAAAACCATTTGAAAAGCGTTGGTGAAGCCCTCCAGCCTGTCGATCAACCGCCCGAGTCATTCATCTTCATGCTCGATTCACGGCCGCTGCGTGAGAGCCGTCCGATCGAAGATCGAACAGCTGAGATCTCCCCTTGGATGTGCTCGAATCGCATCTCGAGCGCGCGTGTGCGCGGGCGTCGTCGCCTGGCATGCGCACACGCGTGGGCGCTCGCGATCTGTGGGCGCGCTGCGTGGCGCAATCTTGGTCGCCCGCTGCTGATCGGGCGGCCCAATTTCGCCACGCGCTTCCTTCATCTTCAATTTCATGCACCGCGCGGCTCGAACCGGCGTCACGTGCATGCGGGCGTGCGCACTAACCATTGCACCATGCCCAAGCTTTGTCGTGGTGACTGCAAGCAAGCGCGCGGTTCTCGGCTGAAGGAAGAGGTGGCATGCAGTGGAGCGGGGGTGACGTGGCACAATGAGGGCTGTTGATCACCAGATCAATGGTCAGAACTTCTTAGGCCCATTGTAGGAGCTTCGAATGTCGGATTTGGCCGATCTTGAGTCCGTTGGACTTCGTTCGTCGTTCTGAATCCATCTGTGCAGTTCGATTGTTCATCTGAGGCCTGCTTTAACAAGTGCTTAGACAAATGGCCATTAATATAGTTTTATAAGCAATCTTGGCACATGATGCATACAATGCTCCTATTCTACTTATGTTGTCCCTTTTATTCTTAAGATGGCCCCTATTTATCAGAATTATCACTCTCTTGTGCAGTGTTATCAATCCTCCAAGCGATCGTCGAGGAGGATAACTTCTCTCTCCCATTTCTCTTTCCAACTTTCTAGAGTAGAATTTTTCTGCTTTCTAGTATAATAGTTTTCCTGCTTTCTAGTGTAATTTCTCACTGCTTTAACTGTATAAACATTTTAAAATATTAAGTGCATGTTTTCTCTCTCTCTATATATATTATTCTGATTGTTTACATTGCCTCATTGTAATTACTCTACTTTTCAACAAAAACCCTAAAAAAATATAATTGCAAATTTAGATCGACGCAACCTCCCTAAGTTCGACCCAGGATTTCTATTCCGGTATAAATTTTATTTGTTGAACACAAGTTCTTCGCTTTCAAACTACAACGACAGGTTTTCAAGATCAAATATGATAGCGTAGCAACCCGTAGCTTCAACATTTTGGTGCCGTTGCCGGGAAGGCAACGATTTCAGATCTTCTTTTTGCATTTCACACACTTTATTATCTTCTAACTTGCTTTCTCTTGTGTCTATTATTTTGCAAAAACCTCCATCAGGGAATCGTCAAGTGGTAGACCGAAGTAAAATGCAGTTGAAGATAACTGTAAGTGTTCCCTATTCTTCCCCCGTCCATAGATTTCATTTGTCACATTAAATTCAAATTTCAATTAACCTAAGTGTTTGCATAAATCCTAGGATTAGTTTGGTTGTTTGGCTTCTCATTCACACTCATTCCACCCTCGTTTATAAAAAGGAATACAAAGATAATTTTGTAGGGTAATTTTCAATAGACACACAACGTATACCCATATTCAAGGCACTAAACCTACTTGATTTGGTTCTACTCAACCTGGTTCTGATCTGTGGAACCGGTACACACAAAGCAACACATAAAAGAGTAGAAATCATTCTTGGTTAACCATCTTTGTGTGCTTAACCAAGTGGTGCAGTTGTGGCCAGTTGTTTGAGTTGTTTGGGCCGCACCACTCTATCTAAAATCAACTCATCAAGTAGCTTCCCCTTAGGGTTTTCAATCTAGGTCTATTCCAAGCACTCCACTTTATTTCTGGTTTTAAAGGAAAGCAATCTTCACCCATGCTCGAAAACTTGGTTTGCCTCAAACTTGATTGAAATCAACCTAATTTTAAACCCTAAAACCTACTTAAGCAAGATTTGAACATTAAAATCTACACATCATAAATAATCTTGCTTGAAAAACCCTGGTTGTGCACACACTTACACAATTCCCAATCAATCATTAATGGCACAACCCATTTTAAGGGTCCATCACATTCCATAAGCACTACAATCCCAGGCCTTAATAAAATCGAGTAGACGTTGGCCTTAAGGACTAATTTGCTCTTCGGGGCCTAGACTAAGATTATTTTTTATTAACCTACTTGCACTAATTAATCTGACGTCTAGCTAGGGGAGTAGCATCAAACGACCATGGCTGGGGGGTACACTAAGAACTGGAGGTGCAAGCTGAAGGAAGAACCTTCTCCTCAGTCCCTCCTAATTGGTTGGATTGAGCAGACACAAGTAGAGTAAATCATTTACAATCTTAAGATAGGTTTTGGGAGTCTGTATATTCTTAGGCTACCCCACTTAAGGATAGGCTTGTTTTGTTATGCTGCAGGGTCCTTATCCCTAATCCTTCCAACCTTTTCCTAGTTTATGCTGGGAAGACGGTCATTGAATCCCCGATTAGAAGGACCACTAGAGTATTCTAGGAGATGCAAATTAGATTTTGGTCAAATTGATCCCATGGCCGACCAACAGCCTCCTCTGCCGCGGGATCCACAAGAGGAATTCCGAAGGCAGTTGGAACAAATGCAGAGAATGCATGAATGGTTCTAGAGAATGCAGGGCGCTCAGCCCTTTAAGGATTTTTATGATCCTTCAAATTACGGGGAACGTTCCGACGTTTAGATTCTGACCGGAGATGTAGAAATCAAGCTCTAGGTGTTAAGCCTGATCAAACATTACCATGGGCTTGGCTCCGAAGACCCATTTCAGTACTCGAAGGACTTAACCACTTTGGTCCAAACCACTAAGGCATGAAACTTGAATGAGGAGCAAATGATCATGAGGCTTTTCCCCTACTCTCTTAGGGATAAAGCTGCTCATTGGTACAAGATAATAGGAAGACCAATTGCAACTTGGAATGAGTTGAAATGGGCTTTTCTGAAGAAATTCTTCCCTGTCAGACGTACCAATGCCTTGAGACGGGCAATCACTACCTTTACCTAGCAGCCGGGGGAGCAGTTTCATGTGGCCTAGGAGTGATTCCAGCACCTATTGCGGAGATGTCCACACCACGAGGTGACGAAATGGCAAGTCATGCAGATCTTCTACCACGGGTTGACTAAGCAACTCAGAAATCACGTGGACGCTTCTTACAGAAGCAATTTCCTCAACAAAGACGTAGATAGTGCACACGATTTGTTTGAGGAAATGAGAGAGAATTCAATCAATCATGCCTCTATGGATACTTTTAATTGGTCCCAGCAGCCCAGATTAAATGTTAATGAAGTTCATGACTCTCATTCATTTGATATGGAATTGATTTGTAACAAACTTGACAAGGTGGACTTGGTTGCTAAGAGAATGGAAGAGTGGATGGCTGGAAATTCTATGAACAACTCTTGATCCACTCAATCCCAAAATTCGGGATTCCATTCTTCACGAGTTCCTTCTGGACGGGAGTTCGTGAATCAACTCGATGCAGCTCAACCTGTGAGTCAGCATTATTTGGAACCCCACAGGTTCCAAACTGGGGCCTTTGATCCCAGTTTTTCTGATCATTCCCTTTCTTTCTCTCCATCCTTACCCTATGAGGTTGTCTGTGATGTACAGAAGAACATTAGATCCAACCCCTACTCTAATGCTTATATCTGGGTTGGAGAAATCACCCTAACTTCTCCTGGAAAAATCCGAGGCAACAGACCCAATTCTGACCCAGCAACTATGATCCGCAATGACCAATGGGTCAGGGTCATGTGTATACTTAGTTGTCCCCAAATCAGGTTAATCAGCCAGCTTGGAATGCCTGTCAACCTGTAGGACAGGCTAATTTGAACCGGAAAATGGTAGAGATGCAAGGATCCATGCTCCAGCTCATGCAGTAAATGAAAACCTCGCTGGACAACTTGCAGACCGGGCTCATTGCTACCTCTCGTCAACCTAGATCTCTACCATCTCAACCCGTACCCAACCCGCGAAATATTTTGAATCCGGGCAACCAAGCCCATGGGTACGGAAATCAGAGGGACCCACACACGCATGCTCAGGTGGTTGAGCAGGGTCCTTCCTCTTCTTCTTCTTCTGTACATTAACAATTTTTGGCTAATCAAGCCCCTCCAATCTTTCCTAACCCTCCCCAAGACCAAAACTCTTATGCATCTGCAAATTCTATTACCTTGAGGAGTGGTAAGCAGACTCAGGATCCACAACCACACTGTTCTGATCTCCTGAATCCTGAAGAACCTGAGGAGAGAGAGGAGAATTCTGGAGAAGAAATCAAGGCTCAGGAACCTAATTCCAAAGATTTGACTCATGTTCCTTTTCCTAAAGCTTTGATTAAATCAAAGAAGAAGTCTGTTGATAGCAATGAGGAGCTTCTGAATATTTTTAAGAATGTTGAGATCAACATCCCACTCCTCAATGCTATCAAGCATATACCGGCTTACGCGATATTTTTACAGGATTTATGTACACAAAAGCGTAAGTCGAGAGAATCTGTTCTGAGGAAGGTGGTGCTCTCCGAGCAGGCTAGTTCTGTTATCTTGCACCACCTCCTCAGCAAAAGAGAGATCTAAGTGCTCCATTGATTTCTTGTGTCATCGAAGATTACACGTTTGATAGAGCACTTCTAGATCTTGGTGCATCCATCAACCTAATTCCGACTTCTCTTTACGAGAAGTTTGGATCAGGTGAACTTCGGTCGACTTTAGTAATGCTACAGTTAGCAGACCGTTCGATCACAAATTCGTGAGGCATTATTGAAGATGTTATAGTTAAGGTCAAGGATTTCTATTTTCCTGTAGATTTCCTTGTCTTTGACATGGATTTACCAAAAAATCTAAGGAACATGCCCATCATTCTGGCTATTCCTGGCTACCGTTAAGGCCAACATTAACTGTGAAAGCGGTAGCATGGAAATCGCCTTTGGGGATCAACGAATGAAATTAGATATTTTTAAGGCGATTAATAAATTTAAGGATTGTGGATTTATTGAGGAACTTGAGGAGGATAATGTAAACATTGAAACTTGTTTGATGGTTTCTTCAATTGAAAGTTCCTCCTTTGATAATGAATTGGACTCGCAACCCTCTATGGCAAACCTGCCATCTTCTAAAGAGGTTATTGATTTTGTTCACTCTCAACCTCTTCCTCTTGATGAGTCCTCAGCATCTTCCTTAGCATCAATCATCAACCTACCCCAGCTTGAACTAAAACCATTGCCTGAGAATTTGAAATATCAATTTTTAGGACCACAGAAGACTCTTCCTATGATTATTAGTGCTAAATTAACATCGGAGCAAGAGATTAAATTGATCAAGGTCCTAAAGGAACACAAGGAGGCAATTGGTTGGACCATTCATGATTTTAGGGGGATCGAACCATCTTACTGCAATCATAGAATATTCTTGGAAGATGGATCCCGCTCTTCTCGCCAAATGCAAAGGAGATTAAATCCAAATATGTGAGAAGTAGTTAAAAAGGAAATCATTAAGTAGCTCGATGCAGGAATTATTTATCCAATCTTTGATAGTTCCCGGGTAAGTCCCATGCAGATTGTTCCCAAGAAAGCTGGGATTACCGTTGTAACTAACGAGAGAGAATCTGTCACAACTCATTCAGCTTCCTCTTGGAGGGTTTGTATTGATTACAGAAAGCTGAACACGGCCACGAAAAGGGATCATTTCCCCCTATCTTTCATTGATCAAATCTTGGAAAGACTAGCCGGCCAGAAGTACTTCTGTTTTCTTAATGGCTACTCGGGATACAACTAAGTTCCTATCCATCCTGAGGATCAGGGAAAAACTACTTTCACCTGTCCCTACGGAACCTTTGCTTTCCGTAGGATGCCTTTCGGTTTATACAATGCACCTGCGACTTTTCAAAGGTGTATGTTAGCCATATTCTCTAACATGGTGGGAGAGTTTATGGAAGTCTTCATGGACGATTTCTCTGTTTATGGAGAATCATTTGACTCTTGTTTAGCTAATCTAGAAATGATTCTTAAGCGATGTATCAAAACACGATTGGTCCTTAGTTGGGAAAAGAGTCATTTTATGACATAAGAAGACATCATCTTGGGTCTTGTAATCTCTGAACGGGGAATTGAAGTGGATAAAGCTAAGGTTGATGCTATCGCTAAACTTCCTCCTCCCACATTTGTTAAACAAATTCAATCATTTCTTGGTCATGTGGGATTCTACAGAAGATTCATCAAGGATTTCTCGAAGGTTGCTCATCCCCTGAGCAATCTTCTCGCCAAAGAAACGCCATTTGTTTTCAATGAATCATGTCCTAAGGCATTTGATTTCCTAAAAACGACAATCACTTGTCCTCCAGTATTGCAACCACCGATTTGGATAGCCCCTTTTGAGATCATGATCAACGCTTCTGATTACACGGTTGGGGCTATTTTGGGTCAGAAAATGGACAGGAAGCCCTCTGTCATCTACTACGCTAGTAAAACTCTAGATGAAGCCCAGAGGAATTACACTATTACTGAAAAGGAATTACTAGCCGTAGTATTTGCTTTGGAAAAATTCAAGGCTTGTCTCTTAGGGTCTTATGTCATCATCTATACCGATTACTCGACCTTGAGAAATCTCTTAGCCAAAAAGGATGCCAAACCCCAACTTATTCGTTGGATTCTTTTGCTTCAAGAATTTGATCTTGAAATCAAGGATAAAATTGGGGTATAAAATGTGGTGGCGGATCATTTGTCAAGACTCTTAAGTGATTCTTCTCGTTCGGACGTCATGATTGCTGGTACTTTTTCGAACGAAGCTATCCTTGCAGTTTTAGGTGTCCAAACCTCGTGGTTTGCTGACATTGTTAATTATTTTGGTCGTTGGTCAAATCCTCCAGGATTAAACCAAGTAACAACGGGATAGACTTAAAGCTGAGGCCAAATATTACTTCTAGGAGGACCCCGAATTGTACCGCATCGGCTCTGATCAGATTATTCACTGATGTGTTCTAGAGAATGAATTTAACAATATACTCGAGTTCTTCCATGCATCTGCATGTGGTGGACATTTCTTTGAGAAAAAGACGGCTGCAACAATTTTGCAATCTGGCTTCTATTGGCCGTCTTTATTTAAGGATGCCCAGGATTTCTCAAGGTCATGTTCTCGATGTCAGGCACTCAGGAGCATAACTAAGAGAGATATGATGCCCCTAAACCCAATTCTTCCTGTTGAAATCTTTGATGTTTGGGGCATCGATTTCATGGGACCCTTTCTCCCTTCATTTGGACATCAGTACATTCTTGTTACTGTTGATTATGTGTCTAAATGGATTGAGGCGATTCCCACCTGAACCAATGACCACAAGGTGGTCATCAATTTTGTCAAGAAAAATATCTTCAGCAGGTTCAGGATTCCGAGGGCCATCATCAGTGACGGTGGCACTCATTTTACTAATGCCTAATTCTGGAATTTGTTGGCCAAATGCAGGGTTAATCACCGAATCTCCACACCTTACCATCCCCAGACGAATGAACAGGCCGAGATCTCCAATTGGGAGATCAAGAATATTCTGCAAAAAATAGTTAGGCTTGATCACAAGGACTGGACTCAAAAGCTTGAGGACACTCTTTGGGCCTACTGTACGATGTATAAAACACACATTGGCATGTCTCCGTTTCGTTTGGTGTATGGAAAGGCATATCATCTACCCATAGAGATTGAACATTGGGCATTCTAGGAGATCAAGCAATGCAATTTAGATTTGAACTTAGCCAGGAAGACCAGGAAACTCCAACTATTTGAGTTGGAAGAGCTTAGAAATGATGCATATAAGAATGCCAAGATCTATAAGGCACGGACCAAAGCTCTACATGATCAATTGATTTCCCGTAAAAGCTTTAAGCCGAACCAGAAGATCTGGTTATTCGATTCTCGACTTAAGCTCTTTCCTAGTAAACTTAGATCTAAATGGAATGGCCCATTCATTATCGACCATATTTTTCCAAATGGAGCCGTTCTGACCTCTGACCCAAAGATGGGTTACACATTTAAAGTCAACGGTCAATGTCTGAAGCCTGTTATTGACCGTACTCTTCCAGAACTCGTCTCAGACACGGTTGCTCTAGCCATATTGTGACTTCTTTGGCTGGACTTCGCTAGCTAATGGCATTAAACTCAGTAGTTGTACATATGACACAAAGCTAACCCGAGCTTCATATTCAGGTGATATATTTCATACTCTACCCTTTCTTTCATATCTCTTTCTAGATGTGGACATTGCATCAGCTAGGCATAGGGGGGTGGATTCATTTTTGAATCATTTTGTCAGCTTTGTAAAATTCTTGTAAATTGTATTTCTCTTCTTATATATACATAAAAAAAAAATTAGGAAGGAATATTTGGACATTAGGACTTTTCAATCTTAGGAAATATTACATTAGGATCTGAACACAAAGACCCTTCAGGTCTTTGGACTTAATCCACCCGTGTATCCACTAAAATGTGGATTTATTTTTTGAGTCCTTGACATCTTAATTCTATTGTAATTTGAGTAAATAAGTTTGGGTGATAAGTACATGACTTATCAACCCACCCTCTGATTTGAGGAAACTTTGAGTCTTAAGCATCTACACACTTTCTTTTCACTGACTTGTTGATCGGTGGTTTTAACGGAAATTAGGTAGCTAATGAACCTTCTAGGATGATATGGCTGGCAAGTTATCTTAGGTAATAGTCCATAGGTAGGTTGTCCAGAGTCCAGTCACTGGACCATTCTCTTTTTGCTGCCTTTAGGTAAATCTTAGACTAGGGAAGCCACCTACGTAAAAAAAAAGAAAAGTCAAAAAAAGAAAAAGAAAAAAAAGAAAAGGAGAAAAGAAAAATAAAATAAAAGAAATAAGCCACACTTCCCCGCACGAGTATGGCGACAAGTTGTCGGTGATAACTGCTCATCGACTAATTGTTCAGAACCTAGCTCAAGAAATGCACTGAAAATTCCTAAAACATTTAGGAAGAAGAGGAGAAGTAGAATAAATTGGGGAGATATACACTGGATTCACCCTTGTCTTGACCCCATAAAAATAAAAGTAGGGAGAAAGCTACCGGTTGAAAAGATACACCTTTAGGCAGGACTCTTTCTAAGGTTACCTAGAGGCGTAGAAATCCGAAGTCCATTCTAATTGCCGATTAACGAGTCTATCACATTCACAATAAGATGCTTAGAACTTAGGATTGTCATCAAATCTTGGGTGAGTTGAATGGCCGTAGAAAGCCACTCTTTAACCCTAAACTCAAAAATCCAAAAAAATTAAAAAAGAAGAAAAAGAGAAAAAGAAAATTTTCTTTGAATAAGGCGAGGGCTTGAGGCGGTTTGCATTTTGGCAGATACCTGGGCACTATTGTGTCTTTGAAAGTTCAAATCCTAGGTAAACATTTTCTTAATATTGAAAATAACTTATGCTTAAATAATCCAACCTAATTCTTTTATAAATAGCATATAGTTTTTGCTAGGGACTAGCAAAAGATAGGCATGAGGGTGTGATGTAAACATGTTTATATTACATAAAATGTCTATTTATGTATGTTCTTAAGCATAGAATTATATTACATACTATAGATATTGCATAGCATGCATCATCTTGCATTTAGATTAGTCTGAATAAAATGAAGGTTAATTTTCTCCTTTTATGTTCAGGGATAGGGTGACTTTTTATCGGGATCTCAGATCGAAGATCCAACTGTATGGATATGATCAGGGCAACGATTGGAGTTCAACGACTCCAAGATCGCCCTAATCGGACATCCGTAGCACCAGATAGAGATCGAGGAACCCTAAAGATCATGGGCCAAGATGGTGTAAATCCATACCTTAGATGACAAATCTGATTTCACAGATGGATTCGGATCGGCGATTGTAGCCTAACGGTGCGAAAATCAATCCAATCCGATATTTGTGGCACCATCTACATCACTCAGAAGATGAATGGTCAAGATGGCACCATGTGGAGCCATCTCAGCTGCCCAAACCGACCCAGCCAATCTTGAAGACCGCCGCATCCTCTCTCTCTCCTCACCGTATGATGGATCTTGGTGTTGGATCACCATCCAACGGCCATGGACGCCTACGCCTTAAAACGTTCGCGTGACAACTTCACCACTGTAGCACAGTGGTCGAAGGCTTTGTCGTGAACAAGAGGTGCGGGTTCGAACCCCTACGAGCCTCAATTGAGTGCAGATGTAAGGGACGGCTCAAATTGGGCCGTTGGATCAAGGATGAGCGGTGGCGAGGGCGGAGACGTGGCGCGCTCTAAGGCAGCGATGAGCGGATGCATGATTGGACGCGTTAGGCGTGTGTTGAGGCACTGGCGGTTAGCGAATCTTAAGCCGTCCGATCTTACAATCAGACGGCCGAAGATTGATGAATGTGGACGGCTGAGCGAGGCATGGGAGAGGAGCAGACAGCAGGTGCAGGTTCACGTAGCCCACGACCTGGGCTTTAGTGACACTTAATTCCGTCACTAAAGGCCCCTCATTTAATATTTTGAAATTGTAATGTCCATAATGCCCCCACTCCTTACAACTATAATAGGAGACCCACTCCATACGAACTTCTCATCCCTTCTCTTCTCCCTCTCCAAAGCTCAAGAGAAGCTTGTCTCACACCTAGGATGTTCCTCGAGAGATAAAGTCAAATTTTCGCCCTCATTTCGGAAGCGGATCCCGCGACGACGATGACGTGCTGCCCCGTTCTCATTCCTCCTGCCTCGACCTCCTTCTTCTCACTTCGTCCTTCATCTTCCAGGCGTCGTCCCATCTGGCTCGTCCTCCAAGCGATTGTCGAGGAGGATAACTTCTCTCTCCCATTTCTCTTTCCAGCTTTCTAGAGTAGAATTTTCCTTCTTTTTAGTGTAATGGTTTTCCTGCTTTCTAGTATAATTTCTCACTGGTTTAATTGTATAAATAATTTGAAATATTAAGTGCATGTTCTCTCTCTCTCTATTATTTTGATTGTTTACATTGCTTCATTGTAATTACTCCGCTTTTCAACAAAAACCCTAAAAAAATATAATTGCAAATTTAGATCAACGCAGCCTCCCTGAGTTTGACCCGAGATTTCTATTCCGGTATAAATTTTATTTGTTGAACACGAGTTCTTCGCTTTCAAACTACAATGACAGCTTTTCAAAACCAAATACGATAGCGTAGTAACCAATAGCTTCAACAACTCCCATAGCACCCCAGGGAGTCCACAGAAGAGTAAGAGCCAAGGGGAAAATTGAAGAAGATCCAGACCTCAGATGACAAATCCAACCATACGGATGGATCCGGATCGACGTTCGTAGTCCAACGGTGCAGAAATCAACTTAATCGGAGGCCTACGTCATCAGATATAAAGAGAAGAGAACGGACGACCACGATGGCACGACGTGGCACCATCATAGCTGCCCCTTGCTGCGCCCCCAACCCTTGAAGGCACCTCACCTCGCAGCGTGGGCAGTTAGGTCTTCATCCAACAGCCACGAACACGCCACATCGCTGCCCAGAACAGATTAATATAAATATAATTATGTATATATTACAAAGGCTCTGCGAGCGCATTGGCTCGCACGTGCGCCCGCGTATGCGTGGGGCGCGGGTTCGAGCCCTGCGTTGCGCAGAAATTGGTGTGGGTTGCGGGCGGGTGTGTGCAAGCGTGCATGCATGATTTGATGGTGTAGGGTGCTCCACGTGGCGCGATTAGAGTTCACTGCGGGCGGGACGCGCAATTGCGCGGGTTGTGAGAAATCAGGAAGGGGCTTGAATCGCTCTAAGGATCGCGAAGAGCATACACTAAAGCTGTCCGATTGCAAGATCGAACAGCTGAGATGATGAAGCGGGATTTGAAGACGAAAATGCGAAGAAGTGGTGTGGGCGTGCGGGAGCCATGCGATGCGGATCTGAGGGTGCAAAGAGCGCCATGTGGCAGCATCAGAATAAACCAACCAAGAAGAAGGATTTGGGGAAGGATTTGTACGATAAAAAAAGTTATAAAAGGACCAAAGGGCCCCCCTTTTGGAAAAACAACTCTCTCATTCTCTTCTTCTTCTTCCCATCTTCTCTTCCTCCGTCTGAAAAATCCATTGGGCCACCCTGTTGAATTGCCGTTGCTCTCCTCAACCTCTTCAAAAGGCCACCATGAACCACCCGTGGTGCCCTCGTTCTATTACATAAGTAGTTTATGTTCATGTTATAATTTATTTCAATTCCATGTATGCAATTCATGATGTGATGTATATATTGTGGTTCATTATCTCTACTATTTAGCAATTAGATTTAGAACAAGTGTATAAAATCAAAAGCATTTTTCTGTCTCCCTATAATCGACTGGGACTCCCAGTTCCATTAATTTTATTTGTCGAGATGTATTTTGCACTATACTACGACGTATTCATCTTTTACGCAATCTACACCTTGAATAATCATCAAGGGAAAGGACTGAAGGTCCTTTGCCTCTTGAATCGTTGTTGACTTTGGAGACCGGTCACTTGTAAGGGATCTCAAGATCTTCCTTACAAGTTCTCCTCTTTCATCTTGACTCCAAGATTCTTCATGGGATTCACGATCTCTCCAAATCTTGTGTACATATCTTTGATTGTTTCACCTTTCTCCATCCTGAAACACTCATAACTTTTGTTAAAATAAATATGTGTGTTTCTTTAACTTTACTAGTACCTTCGTAGGTGACTTGTAGTGTGTTCCATATCTCGTATATACGGTTGAATTCTTTCCTTGATAACGCACAATAAAGTGCGTTCATTGCCTTCGTGTTGTCGGCAATTTTCTTCTTTTGATCTGCTGTCCTTGCTACTCCTTCTTGCAGCTCTGGATCTGAGTACTTCTCTTGCATGAGTGTCCACGACTCCTCATCCATTACCTTGAGGAAGATTTGCATCCTCCTCTTCCAATATCCATAGTCTATCCCATTGAAATAGGGAGGGCGTGTGGATGACTGTTCTTTGGTGTGCTTGGTTGATGATGCCATAGCAAGTAATGTTTTACTTCTTCTCGCAACCTACTCTGACACCACTTGTAGGATCTAAAAATAGATTGGCTACACGTACAAATACTCAAACACAACATTAGTAATAACAAGAAAGATTTACACAAATCACAATCACAGAAATTGGCACAAGATATATAGTAGTTCCCCACTCACCTAGGTACTCCACTACTTAAGCCTCCCAACTTAGGGTTTCTAACCTGATTCCCTCAACCTCGAGGAAATCAATTTACTAAACAAGGTAATTCATGGGTCACCTCAACCCAATTACATCAATGGGTTTGTTACAACCCAATGAGCAACAAGCTCAATTACAAATAAGAGAATAGGTGTAAGACAAAAGAAATCTTACAACTAAATACCTAAGCCTCTCAACAAATATATAAATGATATTACCGATTTGAGAGCCTAGAATGAACATGATTTGCTTTGTGAATGCGTGAATAGAACACGTTGAGGAGTTTGCAAAATGTAAAGAGATTTGAAGGCAGCAAACACTTCTCTTCAAATATGGTGGAAAAATGAAATTCAAAGCTCTAGAATTTTCCTTGTCTTTTCTTGTATGCAAACTAAGGGTCCAAGGGTTTTTTTATAGAGTTAGGACATTAGTGGGTCATCTACTAGACGTTGGGGTTTAAATCCCAATGTTCAAATTATGAAAATCAAATTTCTAGCCATTCAGTTTTGAGCCAATGGCTACCTGGTACCAGTACTAAAGTATGAGTACCGGCACTCGTTCCTTCTAGATTTGGATTTTAAAAACTTAACACAAATCTGTAACCCACTTATATCGATACTGATCATGAGTACCAGTATTCGTTCCCTTCAATACAGGTACTGATCATGAGTATTGGTACTCGCGGGATACAGGTTTGTTTCTTTGAAAGAATCCAAACCTGTAACTCACATGTATCGGTATTTGTGGGTTAAAAAGTACCTTTTTTTAAGTAAATTAATCAATTACGATCTAAGTTGCCTCTTTCATGTCGTGATCTTCTCATTTTCATCATCATGCCTCCATCATTTCCTATTTGCCTTGATCTTCACCTAAATTTAAAAAGCACTCAATTGTAAACATTAATCCATAATAATTTTGTTAACACCAAAATAAGATGTTAATCCAACATCCGTGGCATCATCTACAAGTCAAAGAAGATGGATGGCCAGGATGGCGCCATCCTAGCTGCTCAGCACCGTCCCAAGCCCTCCACTCCACCTTTTAAGGCGCGATCAGGACATGATCTCAACTGTTGGATCGAGATACAATGGCTGAGGGCATGTGTGCGTAAAACTCAAAATGTAACCAAAGAGCTGCTGTAGCACGTTGGGCGAGTGCCTCCTCACGAAGTAGAGGCGTGGGTTTGAGCCCTGCCTCGCCTCAAATCAAGGCAGTGAGTGGGGCATGGCTCAATTCGACTGCTAGATGCACTTTGAACGGTGGATGCATGTGTGATGTGGTGCCTTATCGAGTGCTAGATGGTAGTGTAGTGCGGACGCACGCGATGATGCGCCATTAGACGTGCCATCGCACATGAGGGGCGAGTAATGCTGAAGAAGAAGCAGCGTGCTTGCATTTAAGCCGTCCAATCTCTCGATCAGATGGCTGAGGATGAGCGATCGTGGATGAGCATTCAGCAGCTAAAGATAAAGGGGCGGGGGCACGCGTGCGTGTTTAGCAATGTGGGGGCTTTAGTGACGGTTATATTCGTCACTAAAGACCCCCACATTAATGTTTTAATGTTAAAATGACCTATTTGCCCTCTATCCTTCACCTATAAAAGGACCTATACGCTCCACATTTTCATCATCTCTTCCTCTCTTCTCTCATCCCCTCCATAGCTCAATGATCTTGTCCCAAACCCGAGATGCTCCATTAGACTTGAAAAATATAATTTTTCCACCTTCTCACCCCATTCGTGGAGCATCCCACGGTTGTCCTCTCACCGTCATTGAGGAAGCGGATCCTATTGCGACGTCACCCTACTTCATCCACCTTCCTTTGTCTTCGTTCTCTCTCGTCCCACGTCTCACCACCTTTGTCTAGGGGCTCCGTCAACACAGCTTGTCCTCCAAGCAGCTGTCGAGGAGGATTTCTCTTCCCTTTCTCTTTTTATTACTTTTTAGTTTAGATTTCCTACTTTCTAGTATAGCAAGTAGTTGTAATGAACACTAATCTGTGGCTATGAAATATTTGTTCATTCTCTCTCTATTTTATCTTTATTTGTATTATTCTCTCTTTGTCTTCTACTAATTATTCTTTAAGTATATAGCTAGCGTAGATGTAATTCAACTAGCTAATCTACTTCGTGACAACAAATATAAATGTGATTTTTGATCAAACGTACGCCTCCCCGTGTTCGACCTGGGACTCACCAGAGTTTCGGTTAAAATTATCTGTTTGACAGATTTTTATGCGACTGCCACGATAGAGTTTTCAAAACTCAAATTTTTAGCGCAGCAATCGCGTTTAACAGTATCCAAACTTTAGTACCAGTACCAGTTAGCCATTGGCTCAAAATTGAACGGTTGTAAAATTAATTTTGAGAACATGATTATTGGGATTTAAACCCCAACATCTAGTAGGCATATTACTAAGGTCCTAACTCTATAAAAAGACCCTAGGACTCTTAGTTTGCACACAAAAAAGAGAAGGAAAAATAGAAGATCAATATTTCATATTTCCACCATATTTTGAACAAAAGAAATTGTTTGCTGCTTTCAATCTTTCTATAATTTGCAAATACATTGACGTGCTTTTCTTACTCAATTACAAAACATTCACGTCCTTCCTAAGTTCTCCAATTGGTATTCAATTTATATTATTGTTGAGAGGCTTAGGTAGTCTTGTTGTAAGATTTCTTTTTCTTATATTAGTTCTTATTTGTAATTGAGCTTGTTGCTCATTAGGTTGTAACAAACCCTTTGTTGTACTTGGGTTGAGGTAACCTGTTAATTACCTCGGTTAGTAAAGTGATTTCCTCAGGGTTAAGGGAATCGGGTTAAAAATTCTATGCTGGGAGACTTAGGTAGTAGAGTACCCAAGTGAGTGGGGAACCACTATATATTTTGTATCCTTTGTGGTTTGAATTTTTGTGCAAATATTTCTTATTATTACTAATATCTACTTGAGTGTTTGTGTGCATGTAGCCATCTATACTAGATCCGAAGTTTCCATCATAGGAGACATCACATCGATGGTGATTTGCTTGAAGGCACATGCGATCTTGGGTCTTTTGGAGATGCTGCTTGAGAGCCAAAAGGATTTGGTCACTATCCTTCAGCGTGGTAGCCACTTGTGGGTTAGCCACCTCGCTACAAATGTAGGAGAGCACTTGGGGAGGGGGTCGGCCAAAAACTGCTTCAAATGGAGTTGTTCCTATTGAAGAATGACAATTTGTATTGAACCAAAACTCAGCTCACGGAAGGCACCAAACCCAAGTGCGCAAGTGTTGGCAGAAGCATCTAAGATAGCTCCCAATGCTCTGATTTACCACCTCAATTTGACCATAGGATTGTGGATGATAGGTTAAGGAGTAACAAAGCTTAGTACCTTGACCATGGAATAATTCATGCCTAAATGTGCTCATGAAAATGGCATCGTAGTCGATGACAATAGAACGTGGAATGCCGTGGTGTCAGACAACTGTGTTGTTGAAAAGTTCCACAACGTCGGCAGTGTTAAACAAATGTTTAAGAGTAGCCAAATGGATATACTTGGACAGGTGATACTATGTGCCCATGGTTTAGGGGAAGGGCCTCAATAAAATCCATGGAGATACATTCCCGAATTTGATTAGGAATGGGGAGTGTTTGGAGTAGCCCAGCTAGGGTCATGTTATCGGCTTTGCATTGCTGGCATATGTGGCATTCTCTGATAAAGGATTTAAGGTCTCCCTTCATGCCCCTCCAATGAAAATCCTGACGTTGACGATGGAGTGATTTTTCAAAGCCTGAGTGTCCACCTGTTGAAGTGGTGTGGAACTCCTCCATAATAGTCTGTCATAGAAGGGAGAGGAAATGAACAAATGCCCTTTGTAATACAATAGGCTGTTGTGTAAGGCCCATGGAGGTGAGGTTACGGATGTACCTGATATAGCGTGGAGGCCCAACAAATATAAGGTATCGGAGTTGTATTCCTTGCGGAGATCTTTTAACCACAAAGGTCACACCAATGTCAAGGCATTGAGATGCAAGTTGACGCAGCAGGATAGAGCATCTGCGGCAATGTTCGCTGCACCCTTGTGATATTCGTTGGAGAAGTCGAATCCGAGGAGCTTGGCCATCCATTTTGTTGTCTTGGTGTGGTAACTTTCTGGTGTAATAGGAACCACAGACTGCAATGATCCATGCAAACGGTAAAGTGGCAGGCCAGTAGGTAGTGGCGCCATTTTTGAACTGCCATAACCAAGGCTAATAACTCCTTTTTGTATACAGAAAAGGTATGCTATAGGGGAGTCAGGGCCTTGCTCAAGAAGGCAATAGGACGTCCTTCTTGCATTAGAATAGCCTCAATGCCCTTATCACTAGCATCACATTCTAGAGTAAATGGTATATCAAAGTTTGGGAGCCATAGTACTGGTATGGAGGTAAGAGCATGCTTAAGTGCGTTGAAGGCTTGATTGGCTGCATCTGTCCAGTAGAAACCATCCTTAGTGAGCATAGCATGTAAAGGTGCAACCAGTAGACCAAAATTTCAAACAAATCGTCAATAATACACGGCAAGCCTTAAGAAACTGCGTAATACGTGCAAAGTCTCGGGTTTGGGCCATGCGTGGACTGCTACTATCTTGTTAGGATCAACGGTTGCACCGTCTGCCGAAACAACATGGCCCAAGTAATCTATGGCAGTTACTCCAAATCGACATTTTGAGAGCTTAGCATAGAATTGATGAGTGTGAAGTACCTATGGTACCTGCTGTGGGTGGGGAAGGTGTTGCTCCTTGGTTTTGCTGTAAACCAATATATCATCGAAAAAGACAAGATGGTGCTTAGTTTCCCACCTCCGGGGATGCCTCCCCTTATGGGCTTGGTGAGTGTTTCAAGGTGTGCTGACTCACTCAATGATCATGAAGTTGGCAGAGCTCCCGGTATCAGTGAGGGCGATGCCACGCTTCTAGCTAAGCATGACCCAGAAGCGAGCGAAGCGAACAAGGGCCTCTGTGGAGTCACCGGTGATGGCGTGGCTGAAGAGTTGAAGCTTCTCCCCCACCTCCGCTATGTTGGCGGCTTCACAGAATTCATCGCCGCTGTCATTGTCATCCCACAGGCAATATAACACCTTCAACTTGCAACAGTGGCTTGGAATGAATTTCATATTGCAGTTGTAACACAACTCCTTTCAGCGGGTGAAAGGCGCTTTATGGGAAATGATGGTTGCGCTATGCTAGCCTTAATGAGGCTACTTTGGATAGGGGGATAAATTTTATAGAATAATCTTTTTTAAGGATAGTTTATTTTTTATTTTTATTTGAAAGTCATCAAGTTTATTCGGATGGATTAATTTATGATTATTTGAAAAATCTCTGAGTTAACCTGCGAAAATAGGTAGGATAACCTATAAAAATAATTTACCACATATCAACTTTAGAATAATTTATTTTGGATTAAGTCATCTTAATCTTGATCAAAATATCATTTTCATCAAACAAGATTAATGCTTATTTTGATGGGTTATCCCCTTATCAAACTAGACCTTAAGATCTAGGACAAGGGAGTTGGTGGTTCCTTTCGACATTCGTTCTCCCTTGGGGGAATGGGTCTCAGCTTCTCCCTTGGTGAGACCGTAGGTTTGGCCTCCCAAGAGTCCCCGGCCTCTGCCGCCTCCCCATGGTTTGGTCGTGCACCATGACGTCATCTCTTCATACCACCTTGCGAGCTTCATGGTTTGGGCCATGGCCTTTGGTTCCATAACATTGACCTGGGTGCGAGCTTCATCTTTTATCTTGCAAGGAAGAGCTTAGTGAATGACCCCTCGTTGAACTGTTGAACATGATCTTGGAGGGCCTCAAATCTTCCATAGTATTCGGCCACCATGGTGTGCTACTGCAACTAGCAGAGTTGGACTAACAGTCCTGTGAGATCTGTCTTGCCGAAATGGGCCTGTAGTCAGCCATTGCCCCTCCTTCGCGCATCGGAGCCAAAGCATGGCCTCGTCACGGAGGTGTAAGCTGGCCACCTAGATTTGTTCCTCCTTGGAGATGTCGAAGAAGCTAAAGTACTCCTCCGCTTGATAGATCCAACACTTGGGGTCTTGCGAGCCATCATAAGTGGCAAGATTGTACTTGCAAGGTTCATATGCTATTCCTGAGGAGCCAGCCGCCTCCTTGGATGTTGTCTTCTTCTTTTCCTCTCGCTCTTGATCCTCTTTCTTCTTGGTGCATGAGTTCACACTAGGCTAGTGAGCTCCTACACCATCGATTGATTTTGTCGGAGGTTGCCCTGAGAGAGGCCGATGGAGTCTCGGATTTCTTGCCGGAACTCCTCCATCCTCTGATCCCCCCGTGGTGGCGGTTCCCAGATCATGCTATAGTACCAGATTGGTAGCGGCGTAACGCTCGTGGAGTCGGAGAGAGCGTCAAATGCCCGATGGAGGTCGCAACTCATGAGGCTTCTTATGCTGCGACCGGGAGGCCGTCCAATGACCGGAAGCAAACACAAGGAGCAAAGAGCAAAATGAAAATGGAAATAATGGAAAGGATTCGTAAATGCTTCTTGCCCTTTCATTACGCTAGCCATCTCCTTATAACAAGGCGATGTTTGCTTCTGGAATCATCTTCCGTTGTAGCCACCAAAACAAACCAACCTCACGTAAATAAAAAGAAAAAGAGGACCATGTCCTGACATGCACGTAAAAGAGAAAAGTTGCAACCATATTTATTCTTTTGGCCCACTTGGACATGTCAGCTTGTGAGATTTCTGCATGCATCAGTTGAAGGTAAGAGCAAGCAATGCGGACTAAGGAGAGAGAGCGAGGAGTAAGGCATGAGAGTGTTAAATAGAGATTGAGAGAAAGGGCCTGTGATCGTCGAGGGGAGTGGCGTGAGTTATTAAACATAGACCGAGCGATGTTGAGCATTAAGATCATTGACGAGGAAGGCATGGAGTGAAGGGATGAGATTAAGGAAGAATCCCTGATTTTTGGTTGGTCAAGGAAAGTCTCTGATAAATGGCTCAAACTTTAAGGCGTGGTTATGCACTAAATACAGGTTTCGAAGTAGGGAAATAAAAGAGAGAAACAAATGGAATGCTTTGATATCAATTCTATGCTAACCTTGATGCATAGCACCGGTATCCACACGAAAGACCAATCTTCCAGATGTAGTAGGTACTCAGCAGCAAAAGAAAGAAAGGCCATTGATCATGGTCAGTACCAATTACTAATCAACACAAGCATGAACATCATAACGGAAAAGAGGAGCCTACAGATATGTCTCTCTCACTTATAACCAAATCTAGTTAACTTTCTTTCCTCCATTGTCCTTAGCCTTGATGTACTTAACTCCTTTGTCCTATCACTAACACCCCTCAAGCACACTCGACCATTCCTAAAATTGGATTGAATAGAACAAATTATGTGTCAATTGAAGAAGGCATTATGGTTTAAAAAGAGCATTCTTGTACTTGGTTCTAAAAGGTCTCAGAAATTGATTCTAACAAAAGAAAATCCTTTCTGAAAATAATAAAAAAATAATAAACCTTCTTTTTATATTCAAAGAATAAAAAAGCATTGTTGTAGCATAAATAGTAAAGTACTTTCGGATGATAACCATTTCATCTTCTTTCCACCATATGACAACTGAATTTCAAGGTTCAAATCTCCTCCTTTCTCAACATCTTCCCCACCTCCTCATACCATGTCAGCTATAAATGTAGTACTTTTCAAGAAGGTACACTTGCATATTCCATTATGCTCCTCTCCTCCTCAGCAATTCATCCTTCAAGGCTCATTAAATGTTTTGGGTATTGTGGAGGATAGAAGGGAAGCTTTTGCACAAGGAGGGTTTCTTTTAGCAAGGCTTACAAGATTCATTCCATTCATCTAAAAATGTTGATAGCAATAGCAAAAGAGGCCTCATAAGGCCATACAACACATAAAAAAACTATGTTCTAACAAAGAAAACCTCCTTGAAAATTTAGCTAAGACAGGTGAAGAGGGAAGAAGAGTTAGCATAAAATCCAAGAAGCCCTGACTAGGCCAAGGAAAGAGCCACCGCAACCACAAGGCAAAGAAAGCTCATAGTGCCCACCACAGACATCCTACTAGCACCTCAGGTGGGTTGCCTGATCCACATAAAAATAGCCAACTAACTTAACCGCCAAAGACCTTAAGCGTAATGCCTACCTCATCCACATGGTATAGCTACCCCTAGAGCCACCCAGAATACTAAGCTTGCCTCATCCACGTAATACTCAGGCAACAACATTTTCCAGGAGAACTAAGGCCAACCAGCTCACCACCAAGCCAAGCCAAACGGTGTTGAGTAATAAGGTGAAGCGTTAGTGCAAAGAATGAGGTGATGACTTGAAAGGTGAAGTGACGTATTAGTTGATTACACTCTCCAAGGAGAAAATAATTATTAATCTTAATTACAATCTAAAACCCTTATACAAGGGAATCCATGTATTAAAAAAATGGGTGATCACCTTGATTGTTGAAATTTTAGCTTCATGCCATCACAAAAATGGGACAATCACCTTTACAACATAATGAGGTGGACCATCAAGTACATCAAAAAGGAGGAAAACAACAAACAACCAAAAATGAAGACAAGGCAACATGATGGTGGAGCTGTAGGTGGCTCAAGTGGAATAACTGAATAGCTTAGGCCTTGGACGACACATTAGGAGGAGCATCCTCTATATCTAAGGGAGTGTCGTCCCTAGATGAGCTGAAATCAAAGTCCCCTTCATCTGTCTCCTCCCCCTGTTCGGACAATAGCTCTACCAAGGGCTGAACCTCAATCAACCCTTAGTAAACCTGCTCGTTGTGAACCTAGAAGGTGAACCGCAAGAGAAGATCCTCCTTTGAAGTGATGCCCTTGCCAAGATAGATTGGATGGCCGCTAGGGTGTATTTTCCCAATTCCTCTCCTAATTTTAGGTTGCTTGCCTCCATTGAGGGATTGGTGGCGAAGAAGTTCATCACAATATCCAGATGAACTCACTACCTCCTTTCATTCTTCAACCTTCGAATCTCATTTGATTTCTCTTCAGTAAGAATGGTAGAGGCTTCAGTGTCCCTCTCTTAGGATTAGAGCTTCTCCTCAAGGTGGGCCACCTCCCACTCGACTTTTGCCTTTTTTGATTGGGTATCTTCAAGCTCATCCATGAGGTCGATGTAGGACTTCTTCTGCATCCCTCTTAAGGTCCAGCACTAAGTAGAGAGCCCCTTAATGGTCTCCCTCAACTTCTGAGTGCACCTGATCATTTCATTGATCTTTACGGATTGTTCCTCCAAGGCAAAGGTTAACTTGGCCAGGTCGTTATCCTTAAGCCTTGTGAACTAACGAAGCTCCTGGTTGTCCTTTCGAGTGGGGTTGAGCTCCCCCTAATAGCTCTCCACCTTCACCTAGGCCATCACAGCCATCTCCTTCATATGGGCTATCTCTACCCTATCCTCCCCTAGTACCTCTCCAAGGTAGCCTACTCCCCTTTGACCTTCTCTCTATGGCGATTGCTTCATCAAGCTGTACTCGGAGAACCCAGGCATGCATGTAAGCCACGTCATCCTAGGATGATGCATGCCTGGTAGCGAAGGAGGAACCCTGACCAAAATCGACTAAGGGCGGCATGGACAAGACGCTATCGCAGAGAATGTCTTGCCCAATCAACTTAACCTACAAACAACGATTAGTCATTAGACAACAAAGACAGAGGCAGAACAAGTATGTACTCCCAAGGAACTTATCGCCTGAAGGTGGTTGTGGTATATGTTCTAGCGATGAGAGGGGTCATAAGGCAATTTTGCTTACTAAATGCTGAAAGTTAGAAGTTCCAGCACCTTATTTTTTCTCGAGGTTGACCTACTCAAAAGCATCCAAGATAACCTTTAGGGCCTCTTGAGAGGATGAGGCATCAAAGATCTAGTCTCACAGCTCATGGGCCTTCTTTAGCACTTCCATCGTCTTGGTCGAGTCCACCTTAATATCAAGAACTCATACAATTTTGGGATCCCACTCTTGAAAATTATGCAAACCTTGGCTGGGTCCCCCTGGATGACAATTGAAAGGGGAGACAAGGGGTAACCTGCTTGAGGATCTCCAACATCTCTTCCTACTCACCTAAACAAACATCGACAAGAGTAGGGATTAGTGACTTTGCTACCCCTAAGGTTGACGACTCTGGCAAATGAGGCATGTGAAGACCCAAAGCCACCGACGAAAAGAGGACATTATGAGGGGCACTAGGGGCCAATCATCAGGCCCTTCTGATCCTAGCGAGCAGGGGATGTGTGAAGTCTTAGATCTGATTTCATACTTTTTCTTTTCTTTTTCCCACACTTGAATTGGAGTAATCAAAAGCCTTCTGCTTTACGTGAATTGGGAGTTGTTAAACCCTTTTTCTAAGTCTACATATGTTTCACAATTCGTAACTTTCTAATAAAATATACATCTATATTTTATGACATTTTGACAGGGAAAATTCAAAACGTAGATCGAGGGTCGATCTTAAAATCCAAAAGCACCGCGATGCACCTCTCCACAAGACGAGTCCGATGGACTTTATCACTCCTGAATCGAGACTTCCGAGATCTGAAGACCAAATTGCACAATCTCGTTTGTTATTTTCAAAATAAAGTAAATTAAAATAAGATAAGAGCCTTAATAATATCTACCCTCCCAAACCTAGCCCTACCCCCACCCACTTATAAAAGCAAGCCTACACACACCCCTACCCACCTTGGTCCCCGCGCCGCCCAAACACCCCCCATCCCTATCGCAGCCCCCCCTCCCCACTCATCACTGCCACCGCCACCTGCACCGTCGTTCTGGCCTCCCTTCCACAATGGCGACCGCCACCCCGTTGCCTTCGACGTCGACCGATGAGCACGCCCCGTCCCCTCCACCGTTCTTTCAGACACTACGTGCGTGGTTGCGTGTGACGCGTCACGGACGATGCGAGAAAGAGCAAGAGGGTGCGAAAGCGTGAGTACATGTGAGAGGGAGGACGTTAGCAGCGATGGCTGCCGGGGTTTCGTTTGGGTCACGGTGGTGACGAGGTCTTAGTGGGGGTGGTGCGATGATGAATGTGTGTGCATGGGAGGAAGAAGAGGATCGGGAGAGAGGGAGTGCCGTGGTGTAGGTCGTGTACGTATGTGTATGTGCTTGTGCGATGGCGAGGACGGTGACGAGGACGGTGTTAGTGGCCGGCTTGTTAGTGGCGTACGCAGCTGGTGTGGGTGTGCATGGTTTGTGCTGGTAGTTCTCCGTGTGTGTGTGTGGGTGCGTAGTGCGTGTGTGTGTGTAGTGCGTGTGTGTGTGTGTGGGTGCGTAGTGCGTGAGAACGGGAGGTAGAAGAAGAGGAGAGAACGAAGGAAGTTGATCGGAGGCGTGAGGAAGGAGGAAAGGACGAGAGTTACGTGGAAGGGAAGAGGAAATAAAGGGAGGAGAGAAAAATGAGTTGGTTGTGGAATCGTTGAAAAAAAAATAGGGAGATTTATTTTTATTTATTTATTTTGTATTGGGAAGTATTATACTCGTGCATATGTATAAAATATATTTATGGTTGGCTGGTATACATTTGTGTATTAAGTTTATATATTTGGGTATGTATATCTTTGTGAATCAACGTGAGTTAGTGCATATACATAGAGTATATATGTTGCACCACGTGAAAAACCGATGTAAGTACGTACGTATGTATAATGAATGATATGTAGAAGTGTTGGTTTCGACAGGAGTAAATATTTTCTTGTTGACATATTGAACTTACGAATCGAAAAAGAAAATGTGTGTTAGAGAATCTATACATATATATATATATATATATATATATATATATATATATATATATATATATATATATTCAAGTATCGTCCTAATTTACGGAAGCACTGGTTTATCTTAGCTGTGCAGGTTTCAATAATTAGTACTGACGTCGCAATTTTTGCATTGCACAGGTAATGAAGCACGGGGTGCTCTGGGGCCATTGAGACACGCACCTGAGCCTATTTTCCGTCATGCATGAGGTATGGAGCAGGGTTTGTTCCATTTTCTTTTCGTTTCATGACAAGTTGGTGGTTTGGGTAACCTGTCCGCCGGATCGGGAAGTCTTAGTTCACGCACGTTAATTGTAAAGTGTCCTCCATCATTTTTTTTTTAATTTGAGATCATTTATTTTTCATCCATCTCTTGTACTTATAGCATTCCTATCATAGTTGATAATAAAATGGAAGCTACTTGTGAATTAAATGACCGTTAAAATGATTTTGGAAAAGTATTGGAAATAAATATTCTTGTAGCCTTAAATTGACAACACAAATTGAAACCTCACGTTTGGATTACTTAAAGGAAACTATTTGTTTGTGAAATGACGACTTGCATGACAAAGAGCTACCAAATTTTACTTGATAAGTCCAAAGTTATGATATGTAATCAGTGGATAAATTGTAAATGGAAAATTTTGTGTGGAGATACTAGGAAATTAATTGAATGACAACCGTAAACTATACAATCCTACCTTCTTGTAGCAAAAGAGATTAATGTGTAAAAGAAATAGAGGTGCTGGATTCGATAAGAAAATAAAATCAAACGAACTAAGTTGGAGAGCTGCATGCCTCCTCGATGCCTCGGTTAAAACATGTAGCACCTTGTGAATCGCTAGGGCTGGTGCATGGGTAAGAAATTTTTGAGATGATGGTGGATTAGGGAGTGGGGAGGATCCGACTCAGTAGATGCAGAGATCGTTCCTGAGTACAGACTCCCTTTTATAGGTACCTACATGTCGCGTCATGACTAAGATGGGAGATGGCATGCTAGGTTGGCCCCCTGTTGTGCCTCGTCGAATCCGCCTCAAGTCTTGACGATCTAGGTTAAGAGAAAATTTATAATAAATCAAACCTAATTCTAGGAACAAGATAAGTAAAAGGAAATGAGAGTAAACCTTTTTCATAAATAATTATGAGGCTGTCTTTTCCTTATACTACATTGAGCAGCTACCGTTGTTGTTTGTTCCCCTCACTTTACTGAGCATTTTAGCTCACATTATTTTTCCTATTGACTTTCTACCAGGGGTTGGCAAGTTCGCAGGTTTGCACTAGTGTTGCCATAGTTTTAGCTAGAGGTAGGGTTACTTTGCAGTTCTTTCCTGTGTTCAGACTTTCTTTTTCGGTTGGATGATGTGTTTCCATTCCTTACAGGCGTCACTCCAACTTGTACTGTGCTATACTTTAATTTCTTTCCTGCACTGTGGTTCTGTTTCATGCTTTGGACGATGTTTCGAAATAACAAACTTAATTATTTCTTTTATTGTTGTGATATTATTGCTCGAGTTTTGGGTGCATACTTTTTGTTGGGCAATGATGAAATGTTCCGGGTTAGTCTAGAATGTATCGACTCATCCCCTATGGATAGGGTCATTACAGGATGATCACCTACTCCAATGAAAGAATTTCTACCTTGACTAGGCTCTGGATGCAAGCTCGATCCTCATGGTAAGGTGGCCTTTCTAACAACGCTTCAGCCAAGATCTCCTCAATTACAACGGGCTCAGACGGAATGGGCTCGAACCTCAATTGAGGAGGTGGAGATGCAGTCATCTCAGCCTTCATCAAGGAAAACAACACTTTCTTAGGCATGGGCTCCCAGGGTGGAGGTTTATCTCGCATGAGGAATTTTGCTTGAGAGCTGTTACCCATATACTTCTTGGGTGAGCACTCCTAATTGCCTAAAAAGGATCTAGCACCCCTCTTCTTCTTCTACTCCCTAGGTGTTGTAGTCTTGAAAGTAAGAAAAGTAGCCTACTTCTCTTTTATTTCCATCAAGTTTCCAGGTAATCGTAGACCAATTTCACGTGTCTCGTGCCTATTGGCTTGTTCTTCCCTTTTTGCTAAGTTTGGAACCTTGTGGTAGTATGGTTTCTTCTTTTGGGTACTTAAACCTAAATTAACTTAATATCTAATGATCATTGAGTACTAAGATGTTAAAACGTGACCTTGTTATCGTATGCATGAAATGATTCCATTTTTCATGAAATAAATTATGTTTTGTTCATTAAATTCTAAATAGTATGGGACCACTAGCATAAATTGGAAATTATTTGTAAACCAACACATTGGAGGATAACGTGAATGTATGTTGAATCTGTATTTAATGATGTAAACATGTTAGCTTGTTTGATTGAATACAAAGGTACAGTTATATAGAATTGATTTAATAACGATGATTTAATCGAGATTAAAGAATGGATAACTGGTTTAGTCCCGCTACTCACTGGATTTGGCTATAGCTTTGGTCTTTCAGACCAGTTTTGGGGCTAGTTTAGGGAGTTGCTGACCTCCCTACGACTCTTTGGTTAGGATTAACGGCCAACTAAGATAAAGGGATGCGTAGCTCGAGATTTGGAGCAGTTTCTTTCTTGGCCAGTGGGTGGGTCATTGGCTATCTATGGTTCAGCGTACATACCTCTTATACATGTTTACGCTACACGATATAGCCACCACCCCTTTCTGCAATGACCCCAGGGTGATGGAGAGTGGTGACTCAATGCGTTTAAGCCGTCTTCATGGTGAGGAGGATGGCTTATACCGATCTTGTACTGTAGGTAGCTATATGAGATCGTCTCATGCCCGAGACATCGATCAACGAATTGTGAACAATAATAATATGGGCAAATGACTTAAACAGAATTGGATAAGTAATAATTTGTAAACGAATGAACTGTAAATATAGTATCCACTTTCTCTTTGCTCTTGTCGATGTTATTACTTTGTTGTTGTTCTACTCTACTCAGTTTTTACTAACGTGTTTTCAGGTTTCGTACTCAAGTGTTCTTGGCTGCTAGATACCATTTGTGCATCTCTTGGCTTATGTATGTACGTTCTGTGGTAAAGCCTCTCATCAATACTTTGTTCTTTTTATTGCATTTTGCTTTACATTTTGTTTGATTGGTGATAAACACCAGTTTATCATCACTATTATGCCTTAAAACATATCTAGCTCTTAGGTTTTGCACACTGCAATATGGTTTGGGATTGCATTTAGGCATTTCTTAGTTAAGGCATGCATTGCATTATTTTCCTTTATTTTGGCTTTTATATACTTCGTGTCATTGTCAGGGATGATTATATAGTGAAGATCACCTAAACCTTGGCAATGTGAAAGTAGAAGATGAAGACTCAGCTTATTCCAGCTCACCTCAGCCAGATTCTAGTTCATTCCAACTCTACTTAGCTCATGGTAGCTCTAGTCAACTTAGATTAGTTACTAGTCCTCAGCTAGCTAAGCTAAATCAGCTAAGAAGTTCACAATTAGCTCAGAGCAGCTTAACACCAACTCAAGAAGACTCATCCTAGCTCAACTTAGTTGAGCTTGTCTACTAGACCTAAGCTAGCTAGCTTAGCTTGCTGGGGAGTCTTCATGAAGATCAGAACCAGCTCTCCTCAGCTCCAAAATAGTTGAGACCACAACTCAACCTACTCAACTTAGTAGCCAGCAAAGAACTAGTTAGCTAAGCTAAGTAGCTGAGCTCCTAGAAGACCTTCTGCAGCAACATACCAGCTCCATGAAGACTCAGAGTATCTTCTCCAACTAAACCCTAGCTTCTCCTCTACTCATCTACTAGCTAAGCTAACCCTAGCTCATCTCCACTTCACTTGGCCATTCACCTAACCCTAAAGTCCACCAAAAACAACCACCTACACCCTTCTCTTTTGGCGCCAAAAATGGTGTAACCACCACTTCATTCATACCCTTTCAAGGGTGGCGCCACCTTTAACACCCTTTCATCACTTAACCACCCTATAACCACCACCTAGGTGGCACCAAAATGAACCTACACAACCCCCTATAGTTGGGGCCAAAATCAAACCCTATATTTACCCTTCATCCATCATAAAACCTCATCTCTACCCTTCCATTTGGCGCCCAATTCTGGAAACATAAGGTTGGCACCAAGCCTTTTTACCTAACCTTAACCACCACCCTTACAACCCTACAAGTGGCACCAACCCATCTCCATCTTCCATCATTTAACCACCATTCCAAACACCATCGTAGCCTTCCATCACCTTCCACTCCACTTAATCCTACCACTACCATGGTTGGCACCAACCACCAACACCCTTAGCCTATATAATGACCCATGACCACCACCATAAATCCATCTTTGGCTTACATCAATCTTCTACCCATATATACCCTATTCGACCAAGGAAGGAGGAAGAAGTTGATCAAGGAGACTCCCTTTTCTCCTTGGTGTTCATCTTCTTTTTCCCTTCTTTCTTGTGCCAAAGCCAAAGAGCAACCATCAAGTGGAGGTCGGCCAAGCATACAGGAGGAGCTTAGGGTGGATGTCTACCACCCTAGGAGGAGTAATCAAGGAAGGATCAAGGAGAACCCCTTTTCAAGTTCAGGAGAAGCTGTTCCTGGAGCAAGGAGATTCTTCTTCTTCAACTTCATTTGGGAGGTTATCTACTTCTTATATTTTTTTTGTCTTTATTAGTGCAGAAGCATTCCTCTACTTAAGGATTAGTTGTGTGGGATCCTTCACACAACTGAGCTCTCCAAGTACATCTTGTAGACATTATCTCCTACTCATCAATATATCAGTGCCTTTCATTGTATGTGATTTCAATTCAAGTAGACTTTTATTCCTTAGTGCATTGATGACTCTACAAATAATAGCGATAATCACATCAATTAGAGATAATTTTAAGGGCACATGCGCATAAATATTATAATATAGTGGGATTGGGAGCAATACATGTATTCTGCAATATTTTTATATTGATATTGCTCAAAATTGACATTTAATGGCCAAGTTATAAAAGAGCACCTTGACATAGGACTCAGATGAGTAATCGGATTATACAGATGGATTTGGATCGACAATCGCAGCCCAATTGCTTGAAAATCACTCCAATCCGACATCCGTAGTGTAACCTATGAAGGAAAGAAAATGGACAACCTAGATTGTGCCATGTGGCACCATCTAGACTGCCTGTTGCTTTATGCCTAACTTCTAAAGGGACGCATCCTCTGATATGGGATGTTGGATCGCCATCCAATGGCCACAAATCGGCAACATTGCCCCTTCCAAAACACCTATGCATGATAAAAGCCTCATGAGAGATCTTGACTATTGGATTGAGATCCAACGGTTGACATCACGTGGTCCAAAAACTATTATTGTTACAGTTTCGTCGAGTGTTAAGAAAGATATGCATTGTAGTATAATTGACAAAATCACATAACAAACATTTAAATTTATAAACCCAAAATCTAAAGGGAGTCTGAGGTTGCTTGCAGGGAACAAATGTGGAATTCACTCATTAATCGTCATTCAGAATCAATAAGCACAATAAATTGAGCATTAATAACAGATATGCAATGAATACAACTTGTCAGATAGATATTCAAAAGATCATGAGATAAAAAGAATAGAAAGACAAAATAATGGTGATTTGAATCACCAATTATTCATCTTAATTAAGCATATATCTCATACTCAAATAGTTCAACAGTACCATCAATTGATTTAATCAATGTTAACTTAGTACTTAAATAATTCAACAGTGCTCAGAATAATCCTCAATCAGACGTCGCCTACACAGAACAAATGACTTAACAGAGCATAGTGTAGTGCCTCATAGAAGGCACACACAGCACAAGGCTTTCTCAAGAGCCTTCTTCTTCTCACAGAGGCTAAGTATAGAAAGCCTCTCTTCCTCAACACAAGGGCACGACAAAGGATAGCACAGCAAAACCATGCCCCCCCACTCTCCTCTCACAGATCCTCTTCCTTGTCTCTCAGACAACCAGGTGCATAGTCAGGTAAGGCAGGTAATTGGGTCGTGAATAGTGGTTAGACTCACCAGCGTGATCGCGGGCGAGGTGTGCTCAGGAAAGTGAAGTGGGGACCCGACCTCCGGTGTTCTTGGGCGATAAGATGGATTCACTTTTGCCTTTTATGCACTGTCAGGATTTTGTCCCACATGATGTGGGACTATCCTTCCTACTCCCTTCACCCATGCACAGTTGGAGATGATGCTTCGCCAATTGGAGCAACTGTTGGCGCTGAAGTCTTCGATTAAGGACCTAGGAAGGGTGCTGGAGTTGGTCCGCAACGTTGGAAGTGGAATTGAGGTCAGGCTTGATCGAAGCACAGTGGACTTGGTTGGGGAAGATGGTGGTGACGACGGTGAACAGCAAAACCTAAAACGCACAAGTACGGGCTTTAGGCCCCAATCAGTAGGTCCATTAGCATCGCTGGAGGATGGCGAAGGTGGTGGTGGTGTCTGTGTGGCGTGTGGTAGCATGTGGTGGTCTAGCGGAGTCAGAGGAGGTGAACGTTGGTGGGTGAGTTCGGTGGGGCGTTTGATGAGACAATCCCCTCAATTTCTTGAGGGGTTTT
The DNA here is from genome assembly GCA_037157565.1 of Thalassia testudinum. Classification (NCBI taxonomy): domain Eukaryota; kingdom Viridiplantae; phylum Streptophyta; class Magnoliopsida; order Alismatales; family Hydrocharitaceae; genus Thalassia; species Thalassia testudinum. Next base: position 179,689,393 of record JAZHRO010000024.1, on the reverse strand, counting down.
GGTAGGTGAGGGACGCAGAGCTTATGGAGGTGGTAGCATGGCGTTTGGTGGTTTGTGGAGTCGGGGAGGCTTCGTCGGAGCTCAGCCAAAGTGGAGGAAGAAGGTGTGGTCAAGGGTGAGTTGTCGGTCGAAATAGGAAGGTAATAGGTTAGGGAGATTAAGAAGAAGAGGAAGAAGATAAGACCTAAATTACTAGACGAAAGGGTGAGGGAGGCGCTAGATGTGATTGGTCGACGCCAGGGAAGGTGAAGCCTCCAGTGGTGAAATGGTGAGGAAGAAGGTATGGAGAGTTTCTACTGGTGTCACGAGAAACGGAGGAAGGTGCGGAAGGCAATCCCGCTACCTATGGTATGTGGCAGCGAGCGAGGAAGTTGAGGAAGAGGACGTCGCTTGAGCTGGTCAGAGGAGGTTGGAGGGAGAGATTTTAGTAAGGAAATGTGGCCAAACCAAGCTAAAGAGCACAGATTTGGAATATGGAAGCCTTTATAGAGCTTAGGGCAAGCTCTAGACAAGGGAACAAGCCTAATTGGCTTCCTTAGGAATCAATAAAAACCCATGAATCTCATGCGTTCGCACAAGCTTCCTCGGGTGAATCAAGAGCCAAGATCTGTCCCAATGGATTCTTCACAGTGTGAACATCAATCCCACAAAATTTGGTGGGATTTAATGAAGATTTGAGTAGGTTTAGGCTTGGTCAAAGGCTGCTTGGAGGTCGATTGACCTCCAATAGAGGTTGGGACCTAATTGCAAAAAAGACAAAGAACTTAGGGACCAATTTGCAAGGATTTCAAAAGCAGAGGGGCTAATTGAGAGATAAAGAGTCTGACTGGACTAAAATGAAAACTAGATCATGATAGACTTTGATTGGGCCCAAATTTTGGTACAAACCTAATTTGAACTCAAGGAATCTAGTGGTTAAGTTGGTTTTTAGTTTTGACCAAGTTTGACTGGGCAATTGCACAGAAACTCAAATTATGGTAGAACTCTGTCTGTGACTATGTTTAAGGTCAAAATAGGTTCCAAAGGTCAAATCAAGGGTACCAAATCTTAAGAAATATTTTTTCTATGAATTTTAGGAGATTAAGATGAATTTTTTCTTGACTAGAACCTCAGTAATTCAAGCAGGTCTAAAATTAGGGTTTTATGTTATGAATTGATTCTCGAAATGTGTGAAATCCTGTTTCTGTCTGTGTTGACCCTCTTATTGGACTTTAATGCTCATTATACCTTAGATTAAACCCTAGCAATCCCCGTTGTTACTCTTCTTTCTTGATATGATGTTAAAACTGCAGAATTAGCCATGTTTTAATGTTCTCTCAGAATGGATGTGTAGGGAATTATGACACTCAGGCGATTATGTAGGAGCATTTGTCACTTGATTCTAATTAATTAAAGCTTGTTATGGCTCATGATGATATTATCATCAACTATCCACACAAAAATTCATGTGAAAAGTGTAGTGGTTAGATGCCTTATTGTAAAGACCCGTTCTGTTCTAAGCCTTTTAAGATGTCTGGACTATCAGTCAGACGTCTGGACCCCTTCCCAGATGTCTGGAAGTTGAAAATTTATACGTAACTTCGCGTCTGCATGCGAGCTGCGCGCAGATAGTATCACTCTTTTCTCTCTCCCTCTTCTCTCCTCCACCCGAACCCTAACCCCACTACCTATAAAACCCCTCTCCCCCCTTCCTCTCTTCCCCACTCCACCGCCACCACCTTCTTTTTTTCTCTCCACTGCAGCAAGAGGGGCGAGCGCGAGAGAGGGCACGAGAGCGGGCGACGAGGAGGAGAGGCAGGGTGAAGAGAGGAGGAAGAGCTTGAGCCCGCGAGCTCATGGGAGCTCACCGGAAGACGCATGGCTGGAGCGACACGTGCGGGAGGAGGAGCGCGTTGGGGGAGACATCCCCAACAATTTGCTGCAGCCAGAATTGCAGGCGGGGAGGAGAGAATGTGGCTGCACGTAGCGAGGGGAGCAGGTCAGTCTGGTTCTAGGTTTTTCCCAGAATCAGACGTCTAGCGTGTCGTCCAGACGATGGATTGGACGTCTGGTGATAACACCAGACGTCTGAAAGTAGAGCTTCACGAAGGTACGTTTCTCTTGAGGTTACGGCCATGCAGGCCGTACTGCAGCTACAATCTGTGTAGCTAAATGTAGAAGAAATGGTCTGTCACGTGCAGGGATAGCTTCGGGAAGGTGCGGGGCATGCCGTCCCACGCGTTTCGGACGTCTGGATAGCTTACCAGATGATTGAGAGCACTCCCAGATGACTGGAGGAGAGGTCGGATGTCTGAAGTTGGGTCCAGATGGTCAAGTAGGGGTTTTGGACATCTGAAGTCAACGTAGGAACCTGAGGTGAGACCCTGGTTACTTTTAAGATGTCTAGACCTTGTGACAAACATTTGATTTAGGTCTGCAGTCCTGCTTTTGACCCGTTTAGGGTCCATTTGACATCCGTTTTATGCAAACGAGATATCTGTGGATTTCTTGCAAGTTCCTCTACTTGTTAGAAGGCCTTTTATACTGTTCTAAACATTCTGTTGTGATATGTCCCTTGGTATAAAACTTCGATCTGTTGCATGTTCGGGGCCTACAGAGGCACGTAAGCCTGCCGTTCGAGCCCCCAGTACTCCCGGATTATCTGATAGAGTGGTTTCCCCCAGTTTTAATTATAAAACGTGAATGCATATGTGAAATTAGATAACTAAAAAACTAGGATGTGGTATGAATCCTAGGACGAGAAGTACTTATACTGTTTGTATGCGTGTTTAAGATTGCAGTCATAAACGAATGAATAGAATTGTAAATAGTTTCCTGTTAATAAATATGAACTGCCTATGGAATATGAAATGTCTGTTAAATAGTTACATGTGATATTACTTGTTGTATATGTTAAATTGTAGAAATACGAGCTGCCTATGGCTGTGCTAGTTAAACAGTTACCGGTGACATTACTTGTTGTATATGTTAAATTGTGGAAATGCGAGTTGCATGTATATAATACCGGAATGGAATTGTGAATGATGAAACCTGGTCTAGAATAGTATGGTGAATATGAGCATGAACCCTATGGGGAGTTAGGAGTAGAGCTCTTGTGAATGAATGGAAGGGTCTGGACATGTGAGTGGGAAGTGTGCTAGCCCTTGAGTACTTGGTACCAAGGGGGAGCGACTGTTCCCTTTTTAGTGTAGAGCGGAGCTAGCTGCCCTTGGGTTGGGACCCGGGGTTAGGAGTGGCCACTCTACACCAACTCCTGTTGGTCCTCGCGTACATAGTACCGGGGAGAGCTATTAGTGTAGGGAGCTAGCCAACCTACACCGACTTACCCTCTAGGTAAACCGAGGTAGTAAGACAAGGGTGCGCGGACTGTGGAGGGGCGAGACTCCTGTTTGGTTCTGAGGGGCTAGACCCCTATTGTTGAGAGGGATAGGCCCTATACTGTTCCATGCTGTACTTTAGGCGTACCAGCTAGCGGAAACTACTGATCACATGCCAGTGAGAGGTAGCTACCCATGCACTTATCGCGTATGCCGTAATCACCGCTACGTCTAGACAGTGACCCCGGGGTGGTTGACTGGGTGTAGGATTACCACAGGGGGACTCTCCCGACCATGAGAGCACCACGTGTGCCTTTTACTCTTCGGTAAAGACTGCAATCAAGATCGTTCCCATGAGGAACATACGAGATCAAGAAAGAGATCTGAAGATAAACTAATGGGTGAAAAGAAATGACTTAAAATAAAATAATTGGAAAGGATAAATTTACCTGTTAGCCTTTACTGCTTTAGTTTGTGTGGTTACCACTCTACTCAACGTTCGCTGACTCCGTTTACTCATACCCCTTTTCAGGTCTAGGAGTTGAGTAGCCCGAGTCACCGGCTGTAGAGGGTACTGGGCCTAGTCAAGTCCAGCAGTAGTTCCTATTTTTGTTGTACTTCCTTTTGCTAGTGAGTTAGACTGTTGTTAACATTTTTGTTCTGTACTTTGTTCTACTTTAATGTTGTGGTGGTGATATGTATTGTTAGCAGCTTTTACTTCCTTTACTGCTGTACTCTTTTATTGTTAGTTAGTTAGCATAGTGAATGTGGCTTACTTTCCTACTCTTTGGTTATTTCTTGTTAGACGATTGGGTCTTGGGATTAGTCGAGTCTAGCCGATCTTGGGTCCTGTAGGGATTCGGGAATCAGGTCGTAACAAGATGGTATCAGAGCAAGGTTGTCTCGAGAAATGAACCAACTAGCTTGAGAATAACCAATTCACATGCATGTAACTAGAGAAACCACCACAACGTACTGCTTGACATCTGTTCTAAGTTTCTTTCGCTGACGTCCATTGGAGTTGATTTCTTTTGTTCTGTCTTTCACGTCTCCTTGCAGGAGATGCCTCATCGGAGAGTTCCCAAGATAGGCTGTAGATGTGGTCATGGATGAGGGCAGAGGGGCTTGGATTTTATGCTACCCCTCCTCTCCTCCTGAGCATCTAGTCCCAGGACCTCATCCAGTTGATCCGTGAGGTCGTTTGAGGAGAATTTTAGCTTCTGCCTACTTCGCCACCCCCTCATCTTCCTCCCGAGGGTACGGGGGGGGGGAGTCTTCTGGGGGGCGGCAGTGTCACCGTAGCACCAGGAGAGTTAGAGGAGCTCAAAGGAAGTACGCGGCACCAGCGGTAGAGTCGTCTTGTTTTGCGTGGCTGTCAGTGGCCTTATGGGCCCCCAATAGGGGCCAGCTGTCAACATTGGACCCCCGCCCAACCATCAGCAGGGATCTACTGAGGGAGGGAGTCAAGTCCCCCTCTACTTCTAATGTGGCCAGCAGGGCCACTTCAGGAGGGATTGCCCATCTAGGGCTGGAGCGTAGCAGATGCTCCCTGCATCGAGCGCTAGAGGCTGACCAGGTGGTCAAGGTTTCTAGGCGCATGGGGGAGGACAGCAGTCACGAGGAGGATACCGGCCAACTATCACTCACCCAGCCCCAGGCTTGGCTGTTTTGTCTAGACCCAAGACTGAGAGGTGTCGCGATGTCTTGACTCACGGAGACACCATAGCTTCAGTTTCTACGGTGACAGGTATGATTACGATTTCTGATCTTTTTGGAGTATGTATTTTCTTATTTCTGGTACAACATACTTTCTTGCTCCACAAGTTTATCGCTAGTTAGGGGATCCGTTTGTGATCGGAGACATAGGTGGTCAGCTGTTTGTAGATGGGGAGGTCTACACAGACTGTGAGGTCAGTATTAGGGGACACAGCCTCCCTGCTGATCTGTTTGTGATACCGATGGAGGATTTTTGGCATGATTCTGGGGACGGATTGGCTATCCGCTTACCACGCCTTGGAGGGCTATTTTGGGGGGGGGGAGATCGACTTCTCCATACCGGAGGTGATTTCCTTTTGAGTCTCACAGATAACCAATAGACAGAGGTTTCAGGTGCATCTCAAGAATAGGTATCCGCATTGAGGATTGATGATCTATTTGACCAGTTGCGAGGTGCCATGGTATTCTCCAAGATATATCTGAGATCAGGCTACCACCAGTTGAGGATCAGAGAGACCAACGTCTCCAAGACAGCTTTCCGCACCCGGTACATACACTATGAGTTTTTGGTCATGACGTTTGGGCAGACCAATGCCCTCGCTGCCTACATGGATTTGATGAACCAGTTGTTCAGACCGTATCTGGATCAGTTTGTAGTAGTATTCATTGATGATGTGCTTGTTTACTCATGGGATCAAGCACAGCACGGACAACACTTGCGGATGGTTCTGGACACTTTGAGATGGCACAGGCTGTATGCCAAATACAGCAAGTGCAAGTTTTGGTTGAGTCAGGTGACCTTTTTGGGCCATGTGATTTCAGGGGATGGCTAGGCTGTGGATCCAGCCAAGGTTGAGGCAGTACTCAGGTGAGAGAGGCCATGTATAGTGATAGAGATACGCAGTTTCTTGGGACTGGCAGGTTACTACCGGAGGTTTATCGGGGGTTTCTTGTATATTGCACGTCCTATGACTCAATTGACCCGGAAGGACCTGCCCTTTTCTTGGACAAATGCTTTTGAGGCGTGTTTCCAGGAGTTGAAGGAGAGGCTGACTTCGGCTCTTGTGCTTACCATCTCAGATAGTAGTGGCGATTTTATTGTCTACACAGACGCTTCGTTGCAAGGGTTAGGGGGTGTGCTCATGCAATGGGGTCACGTTGTCGCTTACGCTTCGCAGCAACTAAAGCCCCAAGAGCATAGCTACCCTACCCATGACATAGAGCTGGCAGCTGTTGTCTTCGCGCTGAAGACATGGAGGCACTGCTTTTACGGTGAGACCTTTGAGATTTTCACAAATCATAAGAGCCTCAGGTATTTGTTTGACTAGAAGGAGCTTAACATGAGACAGAAACGTTGGTTAGAGCTCCTGAAGGAATATGACTACAGCATCACCTACCATCCAAGGAAGGCCAACGTGATGGCTGACGCCTTGAGCCGGAAGGTGCCCACCCACTTGGCTAGTTTACAGGCACAGAGTTGGGGACTTATGGAGGAGTTGGGCAGTTGGTGACCCCTAGAGTCACAGGGGTATTGTAGGGCAGAAGATAGATCTGTACCTACAATCGTTGTGTGACAGAGTACTGTTAGGGGACCTAGGAGACTTCTCTTTTACAGACGAGGAGTTGTTGAGAGAGCTCCTGACTGAGGCGCACGGGTCCAGGTTCACCATACATCCCGAGAACACGAAGATGTATTATGATCTGAGACGTGACTTTTGGTGCAGAGGGATGAAGCGGGATGTATGTGAGTTCGTGCAGTAGTGTTTGGTGTGCCAGCAGGTGAAGCTCAAGCATCAGAGGCCTACAGGGCCATTGCAGCTACTTCTTGTGCCAGAGTGGAAGTGGGAGAGCATCACCATGGACTTGGTGGTGGGCTTACCTATTACCCAGTGAGGACACGACGTAGTATGGGTGATTGTAGACAGATTGATGAAGGTGGCACGCTTCTTGCCAATCCGAGTCACCTTGGGACCAGCGCAGTTGGCAAAGAGGTATATTCATGCTGTGGTATGTCTGCACAGAGTTCCATGTGAGATTGTATCCGACTGGGATACCCATTTTACTTCCCAGTTTTGGGTTGAGTTTCAGCAGGCTTTGGGGACACGATTGAGGTTTAGTACGGCGTGCCACCCCCAGACAGCCAAACAGTCAGAGTGCACGATACTGACACTCGAGGACCTTTTACGTGCCTGTGTACTAGACTAGAGGGGCTCTTGGGAGGAGCACTTACCCCTAGCATAGTTTGTATATAATAATAGCCATCACACGAGTATCGGCATGGCACCCTACGAGGCTCTGTACGGACGGAGGTGTACTGCGCCCTTGAGTTGGGTTGAGATGGGGAACAAGTGGGAGGTTGGCCCCAGGCTGATCAGGCAAAGTCAGGAGGTGATAGAGCAGATTCACAGATGACTTCGCACTGTCAGAAGTAGACAGATGAGTTATGCCGATCGGAAGCGCAGAGAGGTATAGTTCGAGGTCAGGGACCACGTCCTTTGCGATTCGCCCATGAAGGGCCTGCAACATTTTGGGGTGAAAGGAAAGCTCACACCGAGGTTTTTGGGGCCCTTTGATGTCCTGGAGCGAGTAGGACCCGTTGCTTACCGGCTTGCCCTTCCTCCCCAGCTTTCTGGTGTGCACGACATGTTAGACGTGTCCAACCTCAAGAAGTACGTCGCCGATCCCAGTACATTCTGAGCCATGAGAGTGTCGAGGTGGGTGACGACCTAACCTACCCCAAGAGACTAATGCAGATACTAGACAGAGCCGTCCGGAGTTTGAGACGGAAGCAAGTACCCCTGGTGAAGGTCTTGTGGAGGAGCCAGCAGTACGAGGAGGCTACCTGGGAGCCTGAGGCGGTGATGTGAGAGCAGTACCCGGAGCTTTTTGAGGGTACGCCTTTTCGGACCGGCTTCGGTCCTCTTTAAGTTTGTTATGCATATATATTTTCTTTTCCACACCTTAGCCAGCTCAATTTCGGGGACGAAACTTCCTTTAAGTTTGTTATGATGGAAAGACCTGTTCTGTTCTAAGCCTTTTAAAACATCTGGACTATCAGTCAGACATCTGGACCCCTTCCCAGACATCTGGAAATTGAAAATTTTGTATGTAACTTCGTGTCTGCACGTGGGCTGCGTGTAGATAGTATCACTATTTTCTCTCTCCCTCTTCTCTCCACCCGAACCCTAACCCCACTACCTATATAACCCCTCTCCCCCCTTCCTCTCTTCCCCACTCCACCGCCACCACCTTCTTTCTTCCTCTCCACTACGGTGAGAGGGGCAAGCGTGAGAGAGGGCGCGAGAGCGAGCGACGAGGAGGAGAGGCGATGTGAAGAGAGGAGGAAGAGCTTGAGCTCACGAGCTCGTGGGAGCTCGTCGGAGGATGCACGGTTGGAGCGGCATGTGCGGGAGGAGGAGTGTGTCGGGGGAGATGTCCCCGACACTTTGCTGCAGGCGGGGAGGAGAGGCCGCGGCTGCACACGGTGAGGGGAGCATGTCAGTCTTTTTTTGGGTTTCTCCCAGAATCAGACATCTGGCGTGTCATCCAGACGACGAGTTGGACATCTGGTGACGACACCGGACGTTTGAAAGCAGAGCTTCGCAAAGGTACGTTCCTCTTGCAGTTACGACCATGCAGGCCGCACCGCAGCTATGATCTGTGTAGCCAAATGTGGAAGATATGGTCTGTCGCATGCAGGGATAGCTTCGGGAAGGCGCGGGGCATACCCTCCCATGCTTTTCGGACATCTGGACAGCTTACCAGATGACCGGGAGCACTCTCAGATGACTATAGGAGAAGTTGGACATCTAGAGTTGGGTCCAGATGGTCAAGTAGGGGTTCTAGATGTCTGAAATCGACTCAAAAACTTAAGGTGAGACCCTGGTTACTTTTAAGACGTTTGGACCTTGTGCCAGACGTCTGATTTAGGTCTACAGTCCTGTTGTTGACCTATTTAGGGTCCATTTTACGCAAACGAGATATCTGTGGATTCCTTTCAAGTTCCTCTACTTGTTAGAAGGCCTTTTATACAGTTCTGAACATTCCTTTGTGATATGTCCCTTGGTATAGGACTTCGCTCCGTTGCGTGTTCAGGGCCTATAGAGGCATGTGAGCCTGCCGTTCATGCCCCCAGTACTCCTGGATTGTTTGGTAGAGTGGTTTCCCCCTATTTTAATTATAAAACGTGGATGCATATGTGAAATTAGATAACTAGAAACCTAGGATGTGGCATGAATCCTAGAATGAGAAGTACTTGCACTATTTGTATGCGTGTTTAAGATTGCAGTCATAAATGAATGAATAGAATTGTAAATAGTTTCCTGTTAATAAATATGAACTACCTATGGAATATGAAATGCCCGTTAAACAGTTACCTGTTACATTACTTGTTGTATATGTTAAATTATGGAAATACGAGCTGCCTGTGGAATATGAACTGCCTGTGCTAGTTAAACAATCACCGGTGACATTACTTGTTGCAAATGTTAAATCGTGGAAATATGAGTTGCATGTATATAATACAGGAATGGATTTGTGAATGATGAAACCTGGTCTGGAATAGTATGGTGAATATGAGCATGAACCCTACGGGGAGTTAGGAGTAGAGCTCCAGTGGATGAATGGAAGGGCCTGGACATGTGAGTGGGAAGTGTGCTGGCCCTTGAGTACTTGGTACCAAGGGGGAGTGACTGTCCCCTTTTTAGTGTAGAGTGGAGCTAGTCGCCCTTGGGTTAGGACCCGAGGTTAGGAATGGCCACTCTACACTGACTCATGTTGGCCCTCGCGTACACAGTACCAGGGAGAGCTATTAGTGTAGGGAGGGAGCTAGCCACCCCACGAGGCCCGGGGTTAAGCTAGCCAACCAACTCCGACTTTTTCTTTGGCCCTCTGGGCAAACCGGGGTAGTAAGATGAGGGTGCACAGACTGTGGAGGGGTGAGACCCCTGTTTGGTTATGAGGGGCTAGACCCCTGTTGCTGAGAGGGCTAGGCCCTGTACTATTTCATGTTGTACTTTGGGCGTACCCACTAGCGAAAATGACTGACCGCGTGCCAGTACGGGGTAGCTACCCATGCACTTATCGCGTGTGCCGTAGTCACCGATACGTCCAGACAGTGACCCTGAGGTGGTTGACTGGGTGTAGGATTACCACGGGGGGACTGTCCCGGCCAGGGGAGCACCACGTGTGCCTTCTACTCTTTGGAAAAGACTGCAATCAAGATCATTCCCACGAGGAACATACGAGATCAAGAAAGAGATCTGAAAATAAACCAATGGGTGAAAAGAAATGACTTAAAATAAAATGATTGGAAAGGATAAATTTACCTGTTAGACTTTACTGCTTTAGTTAGTGTGGTTACCACTCTACTCAATGTTCTCTGACTCCGTTTACTCATACCCCTTTTCATGTCCAAGAGTTGAGCATCTCGAGTCACCAGCTGCAGAGGGTGCTGGGCCCAGTCGAGCCCAGCAGTAGTTCCTATTTTTGTCGTACTTCCTTTTGCTAGTGAGTTAGACTGTTGTTAACATTTATGTTCTATACTTTGTTCTACTTTACTGTTGTGGTGGTGATATGTACTGTTAGTAGATTTTACTTCCTTTACTGCTGTACTCTTTTACTGTTAGTTACTTAGTATAGTGAATGTGGTTTACTTTCTTGCTTTTTGGTTATTTCTGGTTGGATGACTGGGTCTTGGGATTAGTCGAGTCAAGCCGACCTCTGGTCCTATAAAGATTTGGAAACCGAGTCGTAACAAGATGGTATCAGAGCAAGGTCGTCCAGAGAAATGAGCCAACTAGCTTGAGATAACCAATTCACATGCATGTAACTAGAGCAACCACCACAACGTACCGCTTGACATCTGTTCTGAGTTTCTTTCACTGATGTCCGTTGGAGTTGATTTATTTTGTTCTGTCTTTCATGTCTCCTTGCAGAAGATGTCTCGTCGGAGAGTTGCCGAGACAGGCCTTGGACGTGGCCATGGACGAGGCTGGAGAGGCAAACGTGTCAGGCTTGGATTTTGTGCTACCCCTCCTCTCCTCCTAAGCGTCCAGTCCTAGGACCTTGTCCAGTTGATCCGAGAGGTCGTTCAAGAAGAATTTCAACTTCTGCCTACTCCGCCGCCCCCTCATCTTCCTCCTGAGGGTACGGGTGGGGGGGAGTCTACCAAAGGGCGGCAGTGTCACTGTAGCACCAAGCGAGTCAGAGGAGATCAAAGGAGGCACGCAGCACCCGCGGGAGAGTTGTCTCATTTTGTGGGGCCGTCAGTGGCCTTTAGGGGCCCCCGACAGGGGCCAACTGTCAGCACTGGACCCCCGCCCAACCTTCAGCAGGGATCTACTAAGGGAGGGAGTCGAGTCCCCCTCTGCTTCTAGTGTGTCCAGCCGGGCCACTTCAGGAGGGACTGCCCGTCTAGGGCTGGAGCACAGCAGATGCTCCCCGCACTGAGCGTTGGAGGCTGAGCAGGTGGTCGTGGTTTCTAGGCGCATGAGGGAGGATAGCAGTCACGGGGAGGATACCGGCCAGCTATCAGTCGCTCAGCCCTAGGCTTGGCTGTTTTGTCTACACCTACGACTGAGAGGTGTCACGATGTCTTGACTCACTAAGACACCATAGCTTCAGTTTTTGCGGTGACAGGTATGATTACAATTTCTAGTCTTTTGGAGTGCGTATTTTCTTGTTTCTGGTACAATGTACTTTCTTGCTCCACAAGTTTATCGCTAGTTAGGGGATCCGTTTGTGATTGGAGACCTAGGTGGTCAACTGTTTGTAGCTGGGGAGGTCTACACAGACTGTGAGGTCGGTATTGGGGGACACAACCTCCCTGCTGATCTGTTTGTGATACCGATGGAGGATTTTTGGCATGATTCTGGGGATGGATTGGCTGTCCACCTACCACACCTTGGAGGGTATTTTGGGGGGGAGGAGATTGGCTTCTACATACCGGAGGTGATTTCCTTTTGAGTCTCACGGATAGCCTATGGACAGAGGTTTTAGGTGCATCTCTACGCTTCAGGCAGCAAGACTTTTAGGCCAGGGGTGTGAGGGCTTTCTAGCCTGTGTGGTGGTGGGGCCTAGCCCCGTGGCAGACTTTCAAAGCATCCCTATGGTTAGAGAGTACCCCGACATGTTTCGAGAGGAGCTGCCAAGACAATCGCCTAAGTGTGAGATCGAGTTTGAGATCTCACTGGTACTAGGGACCTGCCCCATTTCTGCAGCACCATACCGAATGGCACCACTTGAACTGTGAGAGCTCAAGTCACAGCTGCAGGAACTGTTAGAGAAGGGCTTTGTGAGGCCCAGTGCATCCCCGTAGAGAGCTCCTGTGTTATTTGTGAAGAATGATGGTACCCTACGCCTTTGTGTTGACTACAGACAGCTGAATAGGGTCACCATCAAGAACAGGTATCCCCTACCAAGGATTGATGATCTGTTTGACTAGTTGCGAGGTGCCACGGTATTCTCCAAGATAGATCTGAGATCAGGCTACCACCAGTTGAGGATCAGGGAGACCAACGTCTCCAAGATAGCTTTCCGCACCCGGTACAAACACTACAAGTTTTTGGTCATGACGTTTGGGCAGACCAACGCCCTCGCTGCCTTCATGGATTTGATGAACCAGGTGTTCAGACCGTATCTGGATCAGTTTGTGGTGGTTTTCATTGATGATGTGTTCGTTTACTCGCGGGATCAGGCACAGCACGGACAACACTTGCGGATGGTTCTGGACACTTTGAGACGGTGCATGCTATATGCCAAATACAGCAAGTGCGAGTTTTGGTTGAGACAGGTGACCTTCTTAGGGCATGTGATTTCAGGGGATGTCTGGGCTATGGATCCAGCCAAGGTTGAGGCAGTACTCAGGTGGGAGAGGTCACGTACAGTGACAGAGATACGTAGTTTCTTGGGACTGGCAAGTTACTACTGGTGGTTTATTAGGGGTTTCTCGCAGATTATGCATCCTACGACTCAGTTGACCCGGAAGGACGTGTCCTTTGCTTGGACAGACGCTTGTGAGGCATGTTTCTAGGAGTTGAAGGAGAGGCTGACTTTGGCTCCTGTGCTTACCATCCCAGATAGCAGTAGCAGTTTTGTTGTCTACACGGATGCTTCGTTGTAGGGGTTAGGGGGTGTGCTCATGCAACGGGGTCACGTTGTCGCTTATGCTTCGCGGAAACTGAAGCCCCATGAGCATAGCTACCCTACCCATGACTTAGAGCTGGTAGCTATTGTCTTCATGCTAAAGACATGGAGGCACTACCTTTACGGTGAGACCTTTGAGATTTTCATGAATTATAAGAGCCTCAGGTATTTATTTGACCAGAAGGAGCTTGACATGAGACAGAGATGTTGGTTAGAGCTCCAGAAGGACTTTGACTGTAGCATCTCTTACCATTCGGGGAAGGCCAACGTGGTGGCTAATGCCTTGAGCCAAAAGGCGCCAGCCCACTTGGCCAGTTTAAAGGCACAGAGTTGGAGACTTATGGAGGAGTTTGGCAGTTGGCGACCCCTAGAGTCACAGGGGTATTGTAGGGCAGAAGACAGATTCATACCTGCAGTCGTTGCGAGACAGAGTACTATCAGGGGACCCAGGAGACTTCTCTTTTACAGATGAGGAGTTGTTGACAGAGCTCTTGACTAAGGCGCACGGGTCTAGGTTCACTGTACATCTCGAGAACACAAAGATGTACCATGATCTGAGATATGACTTTTGGTGGAGTGGGATGAAGCGGGATGTAGGTAAGTTCGTGCAGCAGTGCTTGGTGTGCCAGCAGGTGAAGGCCGAGCATCAGAGGCTTGCAGGGCCATTGCAGCCACTTCCTATGCCAGAGTGGAAGTGGGAGAGCATCACCATGGACTTGGTGGTGGGATTATCCATTACCCAGTGAGGAAATTACGAAGTATGGGTGATTGTAGACAGATTGACGAAGATGGCACATTTCATGCCGATCCGAGTCACCTTGGGACCACACAGTTGGCAGAGAGGTATATTCGTGATGTGGTACGTCTGCATGGAGTTCCGCGTGAGATTGTATCCAACCGGGATACCCGTTTTACTTCCCATTTTTGGGCTGAGTTTCAGCAGACTTTGGGGACACGGTTGAGGTTTAGTACGACGTGCCACCCCTTGACGGACGAACAGTCAGAGAGCACAATACAGACACTTGAGGACCTTTTATGTTCCTGTGTACTAGACTAGAGGGGCTCTTTGGGGTAGCACTTACCCTTGGCAGAGTTTGCATATAATAACAGCCATCACTCGAGTATCGGCATGGCTCCCTACAATGCTCTGTACGGACGGAGGTGTACTGTGCCCTTGAGTTGGGTTGAGGTGGGGAACAAGTGGGAGGTTGGCCCCAGGCTGATCCGGCAAAGTCAGAAGGTGATAGAGCAGATTCACAGACGACTTCATACTGTCAGAAGCATATAGAAGAGTTATGCTAATCGAAAGAGCAGAGAGGTACAGTTCGAGGTCGGGGACCACGTCCTTCTTCGCGGTTCGCCCATGAAAAGCTTGCAGCATTTTGGGGTGAAAGGGAAGCTCGCACCGAGGTTTGTGGGGCCCTTTGAGGTCTTGGAGCGAGTAGGACCCGTTGCTTACCGGCTTGCCCTTCCTCCCCAGCTTTCTGGTGTGCACGACATGTTAGACGTGTCCAACCTCAGGAAGTACGTCACTGATCCCAGTCACGTTCTGAGCCACGAGAGTGTCGAGGTGGGTGATGACCTGACCTACCCCAAGAGACCAATGCAGATACTAGACAGAGCTGTTTGGAGTTTGAGATGGAAGAAAGTACCCTTAGTGAAGGTTTTGTAGAGGAGCTAGTGGTACGAGGAGGCTACCTGGGAGCCTAAGGCGGCGATGTGAGAGCGGTACCAGGAGCTTTTTGAGGGTACGCCTTTTCAGACCGGCTTCGGTCCTCTTTAAGTTTGTTATGTGTATATATTTCCTTTTTTGCACCCTAACTAGCTCAAGTTTTGGAGACGAAACTTCCTTTAAGTTTGTTATGATGTAAAGACCCGTTCTGTTCTAAGCCTTTTAAGACATCTGGACTGTTAGTCAAACATCTGGATCCCTTCCCAAACGTCTGGAAATTGAAAATTTTGTACATAACTTCACATCAGCATGCAAGCTGCATGCAGACAGTATCACTCTTTTCTCTCTCCCTCTTCTCTCCTCCACCCGAACCCTAACCCCACTACCTATATAACCCCTCTCCCACCTTCCTCTCTTCCCCACTCCACCGCCACCACCTTCTTTCTTCCTCTCCACTGCAATGAGAGGGGTGAGCGTGAGAGAGGATGCGAGAGCGAGCGATGAGGAGGAGAGGTGGTGTGAAGAGAGGAGGAAGATCTTGAGCTTACGGGCTCGTGGGAGCTTGCCAAAGAATGCACGGCCGGAGCAACGCATGCGAGAGGAGGAGTGCGTCGGGGGAGACGTCCCCAACACTTTGCTACAGCTGGAGTAACAGGCGAGGAGGAGAGGCCACAGCTACGCACGGCGAGAGGAGCAGGTCGGTCTGGTTCTGGGTTTCTCCTACAATCAGACGTCTGGTGTGTCATCCAGACGATGGGTTGGACGTCTGGTGACGACACTAGACGTCTGAAAGTAGAGCTTCGTAAAGGTACGTTCCTCTTACGGCTACGACCATGCAGGCCGCACCGTAACTACGATCTACATAGCTAAATGTAGAAGATATGGTATGTCGCGTGCAGAAATAGCTTCAGGAAGGCACGGGCATGCCCTCCCACGCATTTTGGACGTCTGGACAGCTTACCAAACGATCGGGAGCACTCCCAGACGATTGGAGGAGAGGTCAGACGTTTGGAGTTAGGTCTAGACGGTCAAGTAGGGGTTTTGGATGTCTGAAGTCGACGTAGGAACCTGAGGTGAGACCCTGGTTACTTTTAAGACTTCTGGACCTTGTGCCAGACGTCTGATTTAGATCTGCAGTCCTGTTTTTGACTCGTTTAGGGTCCGTTTGAGGTCCGTTTTACACAAATGAGATATCTGTGGATTCCTTGCGAGTTCCTCTACTTGTTAGAAGGCCTTTTATACTATTCTGAACATTCCATTGTGATATGTCCCTTGGTATAGGACTTCGCTCTGTTGCATGTTTGGGGCCTATAGAGGCACATGAGCCTACCGTTTGAGCCCCCAGTACTCCTGGATTGTCTGGTAGAGTGGTTTCCCCCTATTTTAATTATAAAATGTGAATGCATATGTGAAATTAGATAACTAGAAACCTAGGATGTGGCATGAATCCTAGGATGAGAAGTACTTGCACTATTTGTATGCGTGTTTAAGATTGCAATCATAAATGAATGAATAGAATTGTAAATAGTTGCCTGTTAATAAATACGAACTGCCTGTGGAATATGAAATGCCTGTTAAATAGTTACCTGTGACATTACTTGTTGTATATGTTAAATTATGGAAATACGAGTTGCCTGTGGAATATGAAACGTCTGTGCTAGTTAAACAATTACCGGTGACATTACTTGTATATGTTAAATCATGGAAATACGAGTTGCATGTATATAATATGGGAATGAAATTATGAATGATGAAACCTGGTCTGGAATAGTATGGTGAATATGAGCATGAACCCTACGGGGAGTTACGAGTAGAGCTCCTATGGATGAATGGAAGGGTCTAGACATGTGAGTGGGAAGTGTGCTGGCCCTTGAGTACTTGGTACCAAGGGGGAGTGACTGTCCCCTTTTTAGTGTAGAGTGGAGCTAGCTGCCCTTGGGTTGGGATCGAGGTTAGGAATGGCTACTCTACACCGACTCCTATTGGCCCTCGCGTGCACAGTATCGGGGAGAGCTATTAGTGTAAGGAGGGAGCTAGCCACCCCACGGGGCCTGGGGTTAAGCTAGCTAACCTACATCGACTTTTTCTTTGGCCCTCTGGGCAAACCGAGGTAGTAAGACGAGGGTGCGCGGATTGTGGAGGGGTGAGACCCCTATTTGGTTCTGAGGGGCTAGACCCTTATTGTTGAGAGGGCTAGGTCCTATATTGTTCCATGCTTACTTTGGGCATACCCACTAGCAGAAATGACTGACCACGTGCTAGTGCGGGGTAGCTACCCATACGCTTATCGCATGTGTCGTAGTCACCGCTACGTCTAGATAGTGACCTCGGGGTGGTTGATTGGGTGTAGGATTACCACGGGGGGACTCTCTCGACCAGGAGAGCACCACATGTGCCTTCTACACTTCGAAAAAGACTGCAATCAAGATCATTCCCACGAGAAACATACGAGATCAAGAAAGAGATATGAAAATAAACCAATGGGTGAAAAGAAATGACTTAAAATAAAATAATTTGAAAGGATAAATTTACCTGTTAGCCTTTACTGCTTTAGTTAGTGTGGTTAAAACTCTACTCAGCATTCACTGACTCTGTTTACTCATTCCCCTTTTCTGGTCCAGGAGTTGAGCATCCCGAGTCACCAGCTGCAGAGGGTGCTGGGCCCAGTCGAGCCCAGTAGTAGTTCCTATTTTTGTTGTACTTCCTTTTGCTAGTGAGTTAAACTGTTGTTACCATTTCTATTCTATACTTTATTCTACTTTACTGTTGTGGTGGTGATATGTACTGTTAGTAGCTTTTATGTCCTTTACTGCTATACTCTTTTACTGTTAGTCACTTAGCATAGTGAATGTGGTTTACTTTCCTGCTTTTTGGTTATTTCTTGTTGGACGACTGGGTCTTGGGATTAGTTGAGTCGAGCGGGTCTTGGGTCCTGTAGGGATTCGGGAACCGGGTTGTAGCACTTATCCACTCCAGTAGGCGCGTGTTCGAAGCACTCGGCAGTACCCCAAATTAAGGTGCAAGCAAGGCACTTTCAATATGGCCATCTGATTTGCATCGAAGGGCGAAGGTAGCGACACGTGGCTTCACGGATGAGGCGCGTGCTGAACGTGTGTGATCACGTGCGACCTGATGCACCCTCAGCACTGCACATGATTTGAAGAGAGCCATCTAGTCGTCCACACATAATCCTCGCCCACACATCAAGCCATGTGGCATAATAGATCAGCAACGATTGGATGAGGCACAATTGAAGGGCGCGATCTTCGTGCTCTATTGGCCGCATGATGAAGATCCAATGGTCTAAAACCCCTCTAAGCCACGCTTACGTAATTCAAAGGAGCGGTTCACGCGATCTCTCCACAGCTGTGCAATCCATGATCGACAGTTGTGGTCTCTCCACGTAGACCCAGAGTAGCTGTGCATGGTCCAGTGCATGTATCAGAGCATAAGTGCTAGTTCAGCACACGTAAATTGGTCCCCCAACATAATTTACGGTGCTATTAGGGGCAGTTCAGGTCGGTCCAAGGCTCTCCCTTCACCTATAAAAGGCTCCCATGTACTCCCATTGCAAGTACACCTTACACAAGCAATCCTCTTCTAGAGCTCAAAGCATGGTTCCTAGACTCATCGAGCTACCAACGGAAGCATCTCCACCACCGTGGCTACCTTGACTTTCCCACTTTTCACATTTATTTTCCAATTTTCTTTAGCTTAGTGTTACATTTTTTTAAGCATTCTTCTTGTGTTATCACTTATACTTGCAAACGCTTTTGATAGGATCTAAAAATAGATGGCTATGCACACAAACACTCAAGCATAATATTAGTAATAACAAAAAAGATTTGCACAATCAATTCAAACCACAAAGGACACAAAATGTATAGTGGTTCCCCATTCACTTCAGTACTCCACTACCTAAGCCTTCCAGCTTAGGATTTTTAACTTGATTCCCTCAACCCTGAGGGAATCAATTTACTAAACTAAGGTAATTAACGGGTTACCTCAACCCAAGTACAAAAATGGGCTTTTTACAATGCAACGAGCAAATGCTCAAATACAAATAAGCATTGGTGTAAGAAAAGTAAGAATCTTACAACAATAACCTAAGCCTCTCAACAAATGTAAATATAATGTTACTGATTTGAGAGCCTAGTGAAGACATGAATACGTGAAAGAAAATCACGTCGACATGTTTGCAAAAGCATGGAAAGATTGAGAGCAGCAAACTCTACTCTTCTCTTTAATATGTGGTGAATATATGAAATATAGAGCTCTAGAATTTTCTCTTATCTTTCTTGTATCTCTTGTGTGCAAACAAAGAGTCCTAGAATCATTTTATAGAGTTTAGGACCTAGGATACTCGTCTACTAGACGTTGGGATTTAATTCCCAACATTCACATAAACAAAATAAATATTCCAGCCGTTCTATTTTGAGCCAACGGCTAGTTGGTACCTGTACTAAAGTATGAGTACCGGTACTTGTTGCTTCCAGATTTGGGTTTCAAACTCTTAACAAAAATATGTAACCCACTTGTATTAGTACTAATCATGAGTACCAGTACCCATTCCCTCCAGTATCGGTACTCATCATGAGTACCGGTACTCATGAGGTACAGGTTTGTTTCTTTGAAAAAATCCAAACCTGTAGCTCACATGTACTAGTACTAAACTTTAGTACCGGTACATGTGGGCTAACAAATACCTTTTTTAAGTGATTTAATCAATTATGTTGTTTGAAAATGATCGCAATATTAATCCTAAATTATCTCTAATAAATTTTAGGATCTAAGTTGTATTCCTTTGTTAAGAGGCATTCATTCTATGAAAACCTAAAAAATCAAAGGGTCAAAGATGATCTTCTTCTCCTCAATCCTTCCTTGTCATCTAGCCTTCTCCATATCATGATCTTCTTCTTCTCATTATCATGCCTCCATCATTTCCTATCTGCCTTGATCTTCACCTAAATCTGAAAAGCACTCAATTTCAAATATTAATCCACAATAATTTTGTTAACACCAAAACAAGATGTGGAACAAGGTTCCAACAGCTTTTGCTTATGCAATATAATAAATTTTGTTATCATAGTTATTGTCTTGTTATTCTAATGTAGGTTCTACCATTCCATGTCTTTATCAACGATATTATTCTACCTTCTTTTCACGCAAAGCTAGTAGTCACCATTACTATGAAATTCTTAACCCTACTCTCTCTCTTTTTCTCTTTCACTCATGCAAACAAACCATCATGTGGCAATAAAACAAGCGACTCTAAAATATGATTTCTCACCCCCCTAAGATTGACACTCGTACTCATGTTATAATCTTCTTAAAATTGATGTCGTAAATGCTTGCTATAATGAACGAATTAATCAAATGCGTTTTTCAACGTCATGCATCCACTCTTCCTTGATAATTACCTTAGGTGCACTTGCCTAGGGTGAGTTTAGAATGGAAGATTACATTCTTGTCACTTAGGTGTAGTTGCGTGTTTCGCATTTCCATTACCCGATTATCCTTTGAAAACCCTAAAAAAATCAAAAGAATAAAAATATAAATTGAGGATTTGAGAGAGTGATAGAAAGAAAACCAATTTTTGACTAAGAATTTAACTTCCTTGGATGACCCTAAATACCCCACTATCTAGGTATTATAAATTCAAGAGTTGGTCAGAATTTACACATACAACGACATAATAACTCGCATTTACAAAACATGTATTTTCTGTATCACTTTTTGTTAACATTGCCAGGGAGGCATGACTTAGTCTTTTTATTTGTATCTCTCTTACTTCATTAGGTCTTCACTAGTTTTTTTTTTTATTTTGACTCAGGTGTGAATCAGGAGCGGGAGCTAGATTAGGAATCGCTTGGAGCAGAAGCTTCAAGCTATTTTATCTTCTCGCAATTCCAGGTAAGCACCTAAGCCCGAATCTCTTGGAATATCACAAAATCTCAAAAAAATATTTTAAAATATCAAAACCTAGAAAAATAATAAAAATTTTGGGTGGTGGAACCTTAAAATTGATTCAAGTGCTTGATTGCTTCATTTCTCCATCACCTCTTTCGCATTGGTGTTGAATTTTTGAAAATCCAGACTTCTGTCTTCTTTTTCAAGAATCAAGTTTGGTCACAAAGAGGCTTCCTAAAATCTTCAAACTATGTCCAAGGAAGCCCCTTTGAGTTAATAGGTTAACCTATAAATTTCAAAAGTTTTTAATAAATAGAATAAATTTAAAAATTTATGGACGAAATAGGGGTTACACCCTAATTCCTTATTGTTTTCTTACTATCCACGAATTTTCTAAATTTTTCTACTTATCCGATTTGGAAAAAATTTATATTTTTGGAACCTTGAGAAAATCTCTATTATATATAAAATTTTCAAAAAGTTAAGAGATTTTTTGAGGTTTTTGTTAACGTGCTTTTGTCGAGTTTTAAGAAATGTGTCGTAATATAGCAACTAAAATGAATCAATACTTAAATTTATATCTTGAATTATGAGTCTGAGGTTATCTGAGGGAGCAATTAATTCATAATTTACCACTAATCAAATGAGTATGAAATGAGGCACAAGAGTTTGATGTAAAAAGAAATATATTATGCAAATAATTGTCTCAATCAAACTCAAAAAGAAATGAGAACTAAGGCAAAAAAATGTGTCTTATAACCAAGCCAAATCCTAACACTTAGTCAAATTTCAACCCACTCTAATGGGTTAAAACCAGCCAAGATTCTTGCCAAAAACCTGGTCCAAGCTGATAAAGATCAGTCCAAAATCAGGCTCGTACCCACGTATATGCAGGCGTATGTGCATGTGAGAGAGTGGGGACCTGACCCCCTAAGTATCCGAGCAGTATGGTATGGTGTGAAATTCCTTATAAGCTCGATTTCTAGTTCTTCACTTTCTTGAGGTGGGACTCTGTTCCCTCTTCTTCCTCTTCTTTGTGTTCACCATGAGCAAGAGCTGCTGCTAAATTGGATGAAGGATTGTCGTTGGATCTCGAATCCAATGGCTACGATGAAGTCCTCAAGTAATTATGCAGTGATGGAGGGAAGTATCGTTGTCCTGGAGTTACTGGGTGCTCTTGCTCATCACTGGAGAAGAAGGTGATTCCGGTGAAGCACTTGCACAAGAGAATATGGCCTCTTAGCCCCAATTAACCACACAAGAAGCTCCAGCAGACTACACCAGAGAAAATCCCTAAAGTGATTTGGTGTGGGGATGAATGGAAGTGCATGGCCATGGAGCTTTGAAGAAGCTCATCGGCGAGGATGGCGTGGGATGGTGGAGTGAATGTGAGGTTAAGTTACCTTAGGCAAAAGCTTGGTGGAGGTAAGGAGGAGCTTTTTCCCAACATAATTGGGTGAGGGAAGGGTAGAGGAGGTTGGTCGGTGACGGTGGTGGAGGTGGATGTTGCGAAGGTCGAAGGAGTGGATAGACGGAGCTCTAAACCTCCCAAAACCTAATTGAAGATGAGCGGAGAAGCGCTAAAGAAATTTTACAAGAGGAAGAAGGGAGAGGGTCGCCGATGGTGCGTCGATGAGGAAGAAGATGGTTTGTTCGCCAAAACTAAAGAAGGGGAGTTGAGGTTCGAAGCTTCATGGGAAACTCCGTAGGAAGATGAGGAAGCAAAGCCCTTTGCCTATTATATGTGGCAAAGGGAGAGGAAGAGGGAGGAAGAAGCTTCGGTGGTGCATTCAAGTCACCAACGAGGAGGAAGAAGGGGAAATTTCGGCAAATTGAGCACGAGTTTGGCTTGTAGTTGAGACCTTTATATAGGTGAGAGTTTCAAGTCAATTGGTCCCAAAAATGCAAGCTTTGATTTCGAATTTGGATGGATTTGAGCTCCATGAATTTTGGCTCATCGACGACGATTTCATCCAAATAAGAGCTCGTGATGATGCTTGATTGAAAGATCATGATCTTAAGATCAAACCCACCAAATTTAGTAGGATTTAGTTGAGGTTTGATTGATCAAATTGATGATCAAATATCAATGAGTTTGGGTACTTGCTACAGCAGCAAGTTGCCTCTTTGGTGGGGAAGAGGACTGGCTGACATCATTGATAGGTCCACTTTAGTGGACAAAATTAAAGCCTAAGTACATGGTCATTGAGATAAGAAGTGAATTTAGAATATCATTTATATCAACAGAATTATATAAGAGAAAAAATCGTCATTTCATGAATTACATAATTTGGATGGAATCCTTCTCGATTTGGAATGCCATTTTATTGGTCACATTGAAGGAAAAAAATTCTCTACTTTCTATAATGAAGGATTTCCTTTTTCTAATGGGAATTATTTTTCATGAAAAATCCATGTTTGGAAGTTTGTTACAAAAGGAAAAAAAAAAGAAAGAAGAGAGAAGAGGAAACAAGGGAATTGTCTCGTTACCTCTCTCCCTCACAAATATCTCCCCAATTCTCTCAATCTCTCCTTTTTTGTTGCATGAAATAATCAGTGTCTTCTCTCTATCTGATTCTCTCTTTACATAATAGGCAACAAGAGGTAGAGAAAGCCATCTCCTCTCTCACGAGAGGTGCCCCCTCCCTAGCATCTTCCTCTCCAAGGGGAGGAAACGACCTCTCTCCTCCACCGTGTGCCACCACCACCATGAGCCTCCATCGTCGATGATTGCGACCTCCCACCACCGCGTCTCACCTCCGACAACCACTATCGTGTCTCGACTATGCCAAATCATCACCGCGATCGGTGGTGCCAGCACTGACACCCGCAACTGCGTCTCCGACTTCGCAACTGTGTACCCCCTCTCCACTACAGCGCCTCCACCTCTGCATCTTCAGCCTTCTTCCTCTAGTGCACCCAATAGGGACGACTGCACCTGCCTTACACGCACTGCCAAGGCAACCACAGTAGCAACCTTCCTCTCCTCTCCTTCCCTCTCACGCAGGGTCAGCAACCTCTAGCGACCACACCTTCGCGCACGGCCAGCCAACCACCGTAGTAGCCATCATGCATGTCCCTCATGTGCAAAAGTCCTCAGCTGCAGCACCTTTCACCTGCCCGCGTGCGCACCAGCCACCACGTTGTTGAAACGTCGGAGGACTACGCTATCAGATTTGGTTTTGAAAACCTGTCGTTGTAGTCTGAATAGCGAAGAACTCGGATTCAACAAATAAAATTTATACCGAAATAGAAATCCCAGGTCGAACTCAGGAAGGCTATGTCGATCAAATTCGCAATTATATTTTTTTTTGTGTTTGTTTAAGGAGCGGAGTAATTACAATGCAATGGAATCAATATAAACAATCAAAGAGAGAGAGAGAGAGAAAACAACCACTTAAAGTTGCGAAATGTTTGTACATCTAAAAAAAAAGAGAAATTACACTAGAAAGTAGGAAAATTGTTACAACTAGAAAGCAGGAAAATTCTACTCTAGAAAGCTGGAAAAAGGAATGGGAGAGGGAAGTTATCCTCGACGATCGCTTGGAAGACGAACCAGAGGAGACAACTCCTGGAAGACGAGCAGCAGAGCGGGAAGAAGGAGGTAGCATGTCGTCGTCGTCACAGGATCCGCTTCCAAAATAGGGGCGAAAAGTTGATTATATCTCTTAAGGAGCATCCCGGGTGTGGGACAAGCTTCTCTTGAGCTTTGGAGAGGAAGAAAAGAGAAGGAAGGGTTGAGAAATTCGTATAGAGGGGGTCTCCTTTTATAGTTGTAAGGAGTGGGGGCATTTTAGTCATTACAATTTGAAAAGCATTAATTCAGGACCTTTAGTGATGGATAAATCCGTCACTAAAGGCTTGAACGTGGCCTTCGTGTGCACATGCCGCGCACCTCCTTGCCTCCGCGTCACGCAACGCACACACACGTCCGCACGCTTAAAGCCATCCAATTAAGAAATCGAACGACTTAAACAATACCCGCTTGTGTCGTGCACCCGCGTGTGATCTTGAGTTAGCGTCGCATGATCTCCATCACATGGCTCCGCACGCCCGCTCTCCAATTTGAAGCGCCTACGGCTCGAACGGGCGTCTTCTCTTCTATCGAAGGTGCTCGACCAACGCGTTGCAGGCGACTTTGAGTTGCACGGAGAATTCGTGAGCGTGGTTTTGCAACCATTGGATGAGCATCCAACGGTCTAGATCAAGCGGGCGGGTGAAGAAGGAAAGGTAGTTGTGGGTCCTTAGGGCCGGTTGGGTGGCTGAGATGGCGCCACGTGGCACCATCTTGGCCGTCCATCTTCTGAGTATTGTGGATGGTGCCATGGGTGTCGAATTGAATCGATTTTCACGTTGTTAGGCTACAATCGTCGATTGAAATCCATCCGTGCAGTCGGATTTATCGTCTGAGGTCTGGATTAACACCATCTTGGCCCTTGATCTTTAGGGTTCCTCGGTCTCTATCTGGTGCTACGAATGTCCGATTAGGACGATCTTGGAGTCGTTGAACTCCAACCGTTGCTCTAATCAAATCCGTACGGTTGAAGCTTCAATCCGAGGCCCCGATAAAAATTCACCCTGTCCCTGACCATAAAAAGGAAACAATTAGTGTACAATTTATACAACTTAATCTAAATGCATGATTATGCATGTTATGCACTATTTACAATGTATTATGCTAATGTGACACTAATAACATGCATTAATAGACATTTTAGGTCAATTAGATGTATGCACATCACACCCCCATGTCTATCTTTTGTTAGTCCCTAGCAAAAACCACATGCTATTTATAAAGAATTAGGTTGGATTACTTGGGCATAAGTTATTTTCAACATTAAGAAATTCTTTTACTTAGGATTTGAACTTTCAAAGACACAACAGCGCCCAGGTATCTGCCAAAATGTAGACCACCTCATGCCCTCCCCTTTTTCAAAGAAAAAATTCTTTTTCGCTTTTTCTTCTTTTCTAATTTTTTTGGATTTTTGAGTTTAGGGTTAAAGAGTGGCTTTCTACGGCCATTCAACTCACCCAAGATTTGATGAGAACCCTAAGTTCTAAGCATCTTATTGTGAATGTGATATACTCGTTGATCGGCAATGAGAATGGACTTCGAATTTCTACGCCCCTAGGTAACCTTAAAAAGAGAGTTCTACCTAAAGGTATATCTTTACGATCGGTAGTTTTTTCTCTACTTTTATTTTTATGGGGTCAACACAAGGGTGAATCCAGTGTATATCTCCCCGATTTATTCTACTTCTCCACTTCTTCCTAAGTGTTTTGGAAATTTTCAGTGCATTTCTTGAGCTGAGTTCTGGACAATCGGTCGATGAGCCGTTACCACCGACAACTTGCTAGCCATACTCGTGCGGCGAAGTGTGGTTTATTTCTTTTGTTTTCTTTTTCTTTTCTCCTTTTCTTTTTCTTTTGTTTTAGACTTTCTTTTTTTTCTTTTATTTTTTTTAAGTAGGTGACTTCCCTGGTTTAAGATTTACCTAAAGCTAGCAAGAAGAGAATGGTTCAGTGACTGGGCTCTGGACAACTTACCTATTGGCTGTTACCCACGATAACTTGCCAGCCATATCACCTTAGCAGGTTCATTAGCTACCCAATTTCCATTAAAACTGCCAATCAACAAGTTAGTGAAATGATAGTGTGTAGATGCTTTAGACTTAAAGTTCCCTCAAATCAGAGGGTGGGTTGATAAGTCGTGTACTTATCACCAAAACTTATTTAATCAAATTATAATAGAATTAAGATGGCGAGGACTCGAAAAATAAATTCACATTTTAGTGGATACACGGGTTGATTAAGGCCAAAGACTTGAATGGTATTTGTGTTCAGATCCTAATGTAATGTTTCCTAAGATTGAAAAGTCCTAATGTCCAAGTATTCCTTCCTAATTCAATTTTTTTTAATGTATAAATAAGAAGAGATAGAATTTACACTAATTTCACAGAGCTGATAAAATAATTCAAAAATAAATCCACCCCACCATTCCTAGCTGATGTAATGTCCACATTGAGAAAAAGAGACACGAAAGGAAGGGTAGAGTACGGAAGGTATCACCTGAATATGATGCTCGGGTCAGCTCTGAGTCATATGTACAACTGTTGAGTTTAATGCCGTCAGCTAGGTGTAGTCCAGCCAAAGAAGTCACAACATGGCTAGAGCAACCGTGTCTGAGATGGGTTCTGGAAGAGTACAGTCAATAACAGGCTTCAGACGTTGACCGTTGACTTTGAATGAATTACCCTTCTTCGAGTCAGAGATCTGAACGGCTCCATTTGGACAAATCTGGTTGATAATGTATGGGCCATTCCATTTTGATCCAAGTTTTCCAGGAAAGAGCCTAAGTCAAGAATCGAATAACCAAACCTTCTGATTCGGCTTAAAGCTCTTGCGGGAAATCAATTGGTCATGTAGAGCTTTGGTCCGAGCCTTGTAGATCTTGGCATTCTCATATGCATCATTTCTAAGCTCCTCCAACTCAAATAGTTGGAGTTTCCTCGTCTTCTCGGCTAAGCTCAGATCTAGATTGCATTGCTTGATTGCCCAGAATGCCCTATGTTCAATCTCTACGGGTAAATGGCATGCCATTCCATACACCAGATGAAACGGAGACATGCCAATGGGCGTTTTATACATCGTATGGTAGGCCCAAAGAGCGTCCTCAAGTTTTTGAGTCTAGTCTTTGCGATCAGGCCTAATAATTTTCTGCAGAATATTCTTGATCTCTCGATTGGAGATCTCAGCCTATCCATTTGTCTGGGGATGGTAATGTGTGGAGATTCGGTGATTAACCCAGTATTTAGACAACAAATTATCGAACTGGGCATTAGTAAAATGAGTGCCACCATCACTGATGATGGCCCTGAGAATCCCAAACCTACTGAAGATGTTCTTCTTGACAAAATCGATGACCACCTTCTGGCCATTGGTTCGGGTGGGAATCGCCTCAATCCATTTGGACACGTAATCAACAGCGACGAGAATGTACTGATGTCCAAATGAAGGAAGGGTCCCATGAAATCGATGCCCTAAACGTCGAAGATTTCGATAAGAAGAATTGGGTTTAGGGGCATCATATCTCTCTTATTTATGCTCCCAAGTGTCTGACATCGGGAACACAACCTTGAGAAATCCTGGGCATCCTTGAATAAAGATGGCCAATAGAATCCAAATTGCAAAATTTTTACCGGCCATCTTTTTCCCAGAGAAGTGTCCACCACACGCAGATGCATGGAAGAACTCGAGTATACTATTGAATTCGTTCTCCGGAACACATCGGTGAATAATCTGATCAAAGCTGATGTGGCATAGTTCAAGGTCCTCTCAGAAGTAATATTTGGCCTCAGATTTGAGTCTATTATGTTGTTGCTTGGTCCAATCCTGGGGGATTTAACCAACGACCAAATAATTAACAATGTCAGCAAACCATGGGGTTTGGACACCTAAAACTGTAAGGATGGTTTCATCCGGAAAAGTATCAGCAATCGGGATGTCCAGACATGAAGAATCACCCAGAAGTCTTGACAAATGATCTGCCACCACATTTTGTACCATGGATTTATCCTTGATTTCAAGATCAAATTATTGAAGTAGAAGAATCCAATGAATAAGCTGGGGTTTGGCATCCTTTTTGGCCAAGAGATGTCTCAAGGCCGAGTGGTCGGTATAAATAATGACATTAGACCCTAAGAGATAAGCCCTGAATTTCTCCAAAGTAAATACTACGACTAGTAATTCCTTCTCAGTAATAGTGTAATTCCTCTACGCTTCGTCTAGAGTTTTACTAGCGTAGTAGATGACAGAGGGCTTCCTATCAACTTTCTGACCCAAAATAGCCCTGACCATGTAATCAAAAGCATCGGTCATGATCTCAAAAGAGGCTGTCCAAACTGGTGGTTGTAACACTGGAGCACAAGTGACTACCATTTTAAGAAAATCAAATGCCTTACGACATGATTCGTCGAAAACAAACGGCATTTCTTTGGTGAGAAGATTGCTTAGAGGACGAGCAACCTTCGAAAAGTCCTTGATGAATCTTCTGTAGAATCCCACATGACCAAGAAATGATCAAATTTATTTAACAGATGTGAGAGGAGGTAGTTTAGCGATAGCATCAACCTTAGCTTTATCCACTTCAATTCCCCATTCAGAGATTACATGACCCAAGACAATGCCTTCTTGTGTCGTGAAATGACTCTTTTCCCAGCTAAGGACCAATCTTATTTTGATGCATCGTTTAAGAATCACTTCTAGATTAGCTAGACAAGAGTCAAACGATTCTCCAAAAATAGAGAAATCATCCATGAAGGCTTCCATAAACTCTCCCACCATGTCAGAGAATATGGCTAACATACACCTTTGAAAAGTCGCAGGTGCATTGCATAAACCGAATGGCATCCTATGGAAAGCAAAGGTTTCGTAGGGACAGGTGAAAGTAGTTTTTTCCTAATCCTCAAGATGGATAGGAACTTCGTTGTATCCCGAGTAGCCATCAAGAAAACAGAAGTACTTCTACCCGACTAATCTTTCCAAGATTTAATCAATGAAAGGCAGAGGGAAATGATCCTTTTTTGTTTCCGTGTTCGTCTTCCTATAATCGATACAAACCCTCCAAGAGGAAGCTGAACGAGTTGTGACAGATTATCCTCTCTCTTTAGTCACAATGGTAATCCTGGCTTTCTTGGGAATAATCTGCACGGGACTTACCCAAGGACTATCAAAGATCGAATAAATGATTCCTGCATCGAGCCACTTAATAGTCTCCTTCTTGACCACTTCTCGCATATTTGGATTTAATCTCCTTTGCATCTGGCGAGAAGGGTAGGATCCATCTTCCAAAAATATTCTATGATTGCAGTAAGATGGCTCGATCCCCCTAAGGTCATGAATGATCCAACCAATTGCCTCCTTGTGTTCCTTCAGGACCTTAATCAATTTAATCTCCTGCTCCTTTGTTAATTTAGCATTGATAATCACAGGGAGCATCTTGTGTCATCCTAAAAACTGATATTTCAAATTCTTAGGCAATAATTTCAGTTCAAGCTGGGGCGGGTTGATGATGGAAGGTAAGGAAGATGCTAATGACTCATCAATAGAAAGAGGTTGAGTGTGAACAAAATAATAACCTCTTCAGAAGATGGCAGGTCTGCCATAGAGGGTTGCGGGTCCAATTCATCATCAAAGGAGGAACTTTCAAATGCAGAAACCATCATACAAGTTTCAATATTCACATTATCGTCCTCAAGTTCCTCGATAAATCCACAATCCTCAAATTTATTAATCGCCTTAAAAATATCCAATTTCATTCGTTGATCCCCAAAGGTGATTTCCATGCTACCACTTTCACAGTTAATGTTGGCCTTAGCGGTAGCCAGGAACGAACACCCCAGAATGATGGGCGTGTTCCTCAGATTTTCAGGTACATCCATGTCAAGGACAAGGAAATCTATAGGAAAATAGAAATCCTTAACCTTAACAATAACATCTTCAATAACGCATCGCGGATTTGTGATCGAACGGTCCGCTAACTGCAGCATTACTAAAGTCAGCTGAAGTTCACCTAATCCAAACTTCTCATAAAGAGAAGTTGGAATTAGGTTGATGGATGCACCTAGATCCAGCAGTGCTCTATCAAAAGTGTAATCTCCGATGACATATGAAATCAACGGAGCACATGGATCTCTCTTTTTCTGAGGGAGGTGGTGTAGGATAATAAAACTACCCTTCTCAGAGAGTACCACCTTCCTCGAAATAGATTCTCTTGACTTATACTTTTGTGTACATAAATCCTTTAAAAATCTAGCATAAGTCGATATATGCTTGATAGCGTCGAGGAGCGGGATATTAATCTCGACATTCTTGAAAATATTCAGAAGCTCCTCATTACTATCAACAGACTTCTTCTTTGATCTGATCAAGGCTTTAGGAAAAGGAACATAAGTCAGATCTTTGGAATCAAGTTCCTGAGCCTTGATTTCTTCTCCAGAGTTCTTTCTCTCCTCAGGTTCTTCAGGATTCGGTAAATAAGAACAGTGTGGTTGTAGATCCTAAGTTTGTTTACCACTCCTCAAGGTAACAGAATTTGCAAATGCATACGAGTTTGGGTCTTGGGGAGGTTTAGGAAAGATTGGAGGGGCATCATTAACCAAGAATTGTTGATTTGCAAAAGAAGAAGAGGAAGGACCCTGCTCAACCACCTGAGCATGTGCTTGTGGGTCCCTCTGATTTCCGTACCCATGGGCTTGGTTGCCCAGATTCAGGATATTTCGCAGGTTGGGTACGAGGTTGACGAGAGTTAGCTATGAGCTCGGGTTGCAAGTTGTCCAGCGAGGTTTACATTTGCTGCATGAGCTGGAGTATGGATCCTTGCATCTCTACCATTTGTTAGTTCAAATCAGCCTGCCCTACGGGTTGACGGGCATTCCAAGCTGGCTAATTGACCTGATTCGGGGACAACTGAGTATAAACATGACCCTGACCCATTGGTCATTGCAGAGCATAGTTGCTGGGTCGGAATTGGGTCTAATGCCTTGGGTTTTTCTAGGAGAAGTTAGGGTGGTTTCTTCAACCCAGATTATAAGCATTGGAGTAGGGTTGGATCTAACATTCTCCTGTACAGCGTAAACATCCTTATAGGGTGAGGATGAAGAGAAAGAAAGGGAAGGATAAGAGAAATTGGGATTAAAGGCCCTAGTTTGGAACCCATGGGGTTTCGAATAATGCTGGCTACAGGTTGAGCTGCATCAAGTTGATTCACGAACTCCCATCTAGAAGGAGCTTGAGACGAATGGAATCCCGAATTCTGGGATTGAGTGGATTGAGAGTTGTTCATTGAATTTCCAGCCATCCACTCTTCCATTCTCTTAGCAACCAAGTCCACCTTATCAAGTTTATTACAAATCAATTCCATATTGAATGAATGAGAGTCATGGGCTTCATTAACATTCGATCTGGGCTGCTAGGATCAGTTAAAAGTATCCATGGAGGCATGGTTGATTGAATTCTCGCTCATTTCCTCAAACAAATTGTGCACGCTATCTACGTCTTTGTTGAGGAAATTGCCCCACAAGAAGCATCCACATAATTTCTGAGTTACTCAGTCAACCCGTGGTAAAAGATCAGCACAAGTTGCTATTTCGGCACCTCGTGGTGTGGACACCTTCGCAATAGGTCCTGGAATCGCTCCCAAGCCACATGAAACTGCTCCCCCAGTCGCTGGGTAAAGGTAGTGATTGCCCATCTCAAAGCGTTGGTACGTCTGACAGGGATGAATTTCTTCAGAAAGGTCAATTTCAACTCATTCCAAGTTGCAATTGGTCTTCCTATAGCCCTATACCAATGAGCAGCTTTATCCCTAAGAGAGTGGGGGAAGAGCCTCATGATCATTTGCTACTCATTCATGTTTCGTACCTTGGTGGTCTGGGCCAAAGTGGTCAAATCCTCCAAGTGTTGAAACGGGTCTTCAAGGCCAAGCCCATGGTAATGTTTGATTAGGCTTAACACCTGGGGTTTGATTTCTACATCTCTGACAGGAATCTGGACACCGAGACGTTCCCCGTAATTTGAAGGATCATAAAAATCCTTCAATTGCTGAGTGCCCTACATTCTCTGGAACCATTCTTGCATTCTATGCATTTGTTCTAGCTACCTTCGAAATTCCTCCTGTGGATCCCGGGGCAGAGGAGGCAGTTGATCGGCCATGGGATCAATTTGGTCAAAATCCAATCTATGCCTCCTAGAATACTCTAGTGGTCCTTCCAATCGGGGATTCAATGACCTTCCCAGCATAAACTAGGAAAAGGTCGAAAGGACTGGGGATAAGGACCCTGCAGCACAACAAAACAAGCCTGTCCTTAAGTGGGGTAGCCTAAGGATCTACAGACTCCCAAAACCCACCTTAAGATAATAAACGATTTACTCTACTTGTGTCTGCTCAATCCAACTAGTTAGAAGGAGGGATTGGGGAGAAGGTTCTTCCTTCGGCTTGCACCTCCGGTTCCTAGTGTACCCCCTAATCACGGTCGTTTGACACTACTCCCCTAGCTAGACATCAGCCTAATCAGCACAAGTAGGTTAATCGTAAATAATCTCAGACTAGGCCCCGAAGAGCGAATCAGACCTTAAGGCTAACGTCTACTTGATTTTATTGAGGTGTGGGATTGTAGTGCTTATGGAATGTGATGGGCCCTTAAAATGGGTTGTGCCCTTAATGATTGATTGAGTATGTGTAAGTGCATGCACAACCAGGGTTTTCAAGCAAGATTATTTGTGATGCGTAGATTTTAATGTTCAAATCTTACTTAAGTAGCTTTTAGGGTTTAGAATTAGGTTGATTTCAATCAAGTTTGAGGCAAACCAGGTTTTCAAGCACGGGTGAAGATTGCTTTCCTTGAAAACCAGAAATAAAGTAGAGTGCCTGGTATGAACCTAGATTGAAAACCCTAAGAGGAAGCTACTTGGTGAGTTGATTTTAGGTTGAGTGGTGTGGACAAAACAACTCAAACAATTGGCCACAACTGCACCACTAGGTTAGGCACACAGAAATGGTTAACCTAGAATGATTTCTACTCTTTTATGTGTTGATTTGTGTGTACCAGTTCCACAGATCAGAATCCAGTTGAGTAAAAGAAAATTAAGTAGGTTAAGTGCCTTGAATGTGGGTGTATGTTGTGTGTATATTGAAAATTACCTCACAAAATTATCTTTTTATTTTTTTATATAAGCGAGGGTGAAATGTGAGTGTGAGTGGAAATCCAAACAACCAAACTAATCCTAGGATTTATGCAAACACCTACGTTAATTGGAATTTGAATTTAATGTGACAAATGAAATCTATGGAGGGGGAAGAATGGAGAGCACTTACAGTCGTCTTCAACTGCACTTTACTCCGATCTACTACTTGACGATTCCTTGATTGAGGTCTCTGCAAAACAATAGACACAAGAGAAAGCAAGTTGGAAACAGTAAAGTGCATGAAATGCAAAAAGAAGATCGGAAAATCGTTGCCTCCCTGGCAATAGCACCAAAATGTTGAAACGTTGGAGGACTACGCTATCAGATTTGGTTTTAAAAACCTGTCGTTGTAGTTTGAATAGCGAAGAACTCGAATTCAACAAATAAAATTTGTATCAGAATAGAGATCCTGGGTTAAACTTAGGGAGGCTACGTCGATCAAAATTCGCAATTATATATATTTTTTATTTTTGTTTAAGGAGCGGAGTAATTACAATGCAATGGAATCAATATAAACAATTAGAAAAAGAAAGAGAGAGAGAAAACATCCACTTGAAGTTGCGAAATGCTTGTACATCTAAAAAAAATGAGAAATTGCACTAGAAAGCAGGAAAACTATTACAACTAGAAAGCAGGAAAATTCTATTCTAGAAAGCTAGAAAAAGGAATGGGAGAGAGAAGTTATCCTCCTCGACGATCGCTTGGAGGATGAGCCGGACGAGACAACGCCTGGAAGGCGAGGAACGGAGCGGGAAGAAGGAGGTCCAGGTAGGAGGAACGGGAACTAGGCAACACGTCGTCATCGTCATGGGATCCGCTTCCGGAATGGGGGCAAAAAATTGATTTTATCTCTTGAGGAGCATCCCGCGTGTGGGACTAGCTTCTCTTGAGCTTTGGAGAGGGAGAGAAGAGAAAGAAGGGATGAGAAATTCCTATGGAGGGGGTCTCCTTTCATAGTTGCAAGGAGTGGGGGCATTTTAGTCATTAAATTTGAAAAACATTAATTTAGGACCTTTAGTGACGGATAAATCCATCACTAAAGGCCTGAACGTGGCCTTCGTGTGTGCACACCGCATGCCTTCTCGTCTCCGCATCGCGCAATGCACGTGCACGTCCATGCTCTTACAGCCATCCGATCTCCCACTCATGCCGCGCGCCCGCGTGTTATCTCACGTTAGCACCGCTATTCTGATCTCGCGTAGGCACTATCAGCTGCTCAGTGCCGCACGATCTCCATTGCACGGCTCCGCTCGCCTGCATGCTTGCTCACCCGCTATCCAATTTGAAGCGCCTGCGGTTCGAATGGGCATCTTCTCTTCTCGTGAAGGTGCTCGACCAACACGCTGCTAGCGGCTTTCAGTCGCGTGGAGAATTCGTGCACGTGGTTTCACGACCATTGGATGAGCATCCAACAGTCGAGATCGAGCGGGCGGGTGAAGAAGGAAAGGTAGCTGCAGGTCCTTGGGGCCGGTTGGGGGGCTGAGATGGCACCATGTGGCACCATCTTGGCCATCCATCTTCTGAGTATTGTGGATGGTGCCACGGGTGTCGGATTGAACCGATTTTCATGCTGTTAGGCTGCGATCGTCGATTCGAATCCATCCGTGCGGTCGGATTTGTCATCTGAGGTGTAGATTAACACCATCTTAGCCCTTGATCTTTAGGGTTCCTCGATCTCCATCTGGTGCTACGGATGTCTGATTAGGGCGATCTTGGAGTCATTGAACTCCAATCGTTGCCCTGATCAAATCTGTATGGTTGGATCTTCGATCCGAGGCCTCGATAAAAAGTCGCCTTGTCCTTGACCATAAAAAGGAGACAATTACTGTACAATTTATACAACTTAATCTAAATGCATGATTGTGCATGTTATGCACTATTTACAATGTTGATACTAATGTGACACTAAGAACATGCATTAATAGACATTTTAGGTTAATCAGATGTATGCACATCATGCGCCCTTATGCGTGCCTTCACGTGTGTGCACACCCACGTGCTACCACCAACCCTCTTCTTCTTCATATTTTTCTCTGACAGACAAGGAGGAAGAAACCCATCGCAACTATTGGACCACCTCCTTGTAGCCACCTCCACAGGCTACCATTCTCCACTCCGTCGCCTCCACTGAGCTTACCTTGACCTCACAAGCTCGGCCACGCCCTCAAACATGCCAACCATAGTAGCGCATGCTGGCGAGCCGTCGCCACTGCTGCCACTCCTCCTCATCGCCGGTGCCAACTCCGACCACCGTTCGCTGTGCCACCACCGCCATCGAAACGCCTTCGTTACGGACATCCGCCTTCGAGCTTCCCGCAGCCCGCCATCGCCTCCTCTTCATACTGGGACAAAGGGAAGTAATCCTTTATTTTGGGTTCAATTTAAATTTACCAAATATGCCATTGTGGAATACTATTGCTTTATTTGATGACTTAAATTATTTGAGTGAAATTGCATGCATGCCCTTAAATGTTTACATTATTTCTCTCATGCATTGAACTCTTATATGTTGAAATTGATACATGCATAAAATCTTATCAAAAGCACTCACTTGACCTAAAGGAGAAAACCTAATGTCATGAAGTATAATTATGTCACATGCCATTACAAGTTATTTCAAGGAAGGAAAATTACATACATACCCTCTGCATTCTTAATTTATTGTATCTTTCCTTCTTTTTGTCTTGTTTTGCATCAGATTTGAGCATGGTCTTGCATTCGATTGGATGAATATAAGGTAAAATTATTCGTGATTTTATTGATTTGTTCCTCCCTGTGGATACGACCTAACTCTTCGTGGTTAGTTTTATTAAAATATTTTTGTTTAGGATTTTTCCACCATGTGATTTCACTGCGACGACATATTTTTCTGATACACATTTTTTCTGCAAGCGAAAAACTCTCGATCAGTCATCATGACATTAGCCGGAGACTTAAGTGCAAGGATTTTCGAAATATAAGGGGGTTTATGCAATAAATAGAGACAAATGGGCTAAAATGCAAACTAGGCCATGATGAACTTTGATTGCTCCCAAAATTTAAGGTAACTTAACTTGGACCCAAGGAATCTAATGGTGACCTCAAATTTGGTTTTTGACGAAGTTTAACTAGATAATTTACACTTTAGCCTAAAATGTAGTAATTTCCCGCCTTTGTCTCTATTTTTGATCAAAATGGGTTCATTTGGTCAAAGTGAATGTTCCAAACCTCAGAATATTTTTTAATAAATTTTAGAAGGTTTAGATTACATTTACTTTCACCATAACCCTTCCTATTGAAGTGAAGTTGTAAATAGGTTTTTATTATTAAATTAATCTTCCATTCTCAGAAAACCCTAATTCGGTCGGTCTGAGTCCACTTCTTAAGAATTTAAGTTCATTTGACCTTATATTAAGCACTGATTCACCCCTTAGTTAATCTGTATTTGTGAATATTCGTTAAAACGGTAAAATTAACTCAATTTCTCTTCTTCTCAAATTCAACACAGAACCTGAATTATGCCCTTTTGATGATTATTAAGGAGCATTTATCCC
Organism: Thalassia testudinum; assembly: GCA_037157565.1. NCBI lineage: Eukaryota > Viridiplantae > Streptophyta > Magnoliopsida > Alismatales > Hydrocharitaceae > Thalassia > Thalassia testudinum. The sequence continues at coordinate 179,652,356 of JAZHRO010000024.1, read as the reverse complement.
TGCATTTTGGCTAAATTAGGCCAGCTATGGCAGAAGATGGTGTTACCATCATACCCCATGCCTAACTTTTGCTAGTCCCTAGCAAAGTCCTATGGAACAAACCAGATCTCTAGGCTATAATTTATCGTCAGGATGCCTTATCGTTCCACACCTCTAATGATTGGTTCGAAATACCAACCCTAGGCCTTATGGTACTCAAGTACCAGCAAAGATACGAACCTGACCAACCTCAGCCTTGGGTCTGCAACAAAGGTTTCCAAGGACCCAGAATTTGCTTAGAGGTTTGTTGACCCCAGTGGTTAAAGTACCAATGCATTCGCGTAGAAACGTCAGGTTTAACTTGCCAGTGGATTTTTTTAGATAGAGAGAGGGAGATATTTTTGAGATTTTTCTCATTTTGTAATTATTTTTGTGACTCCTTAAATCCAACATCAGATTGGCCCTCAACATGATCTATGTTAGATTTCTCATTCCCCTCATCATTCCTTGAAGGGTCCCTAGAAATCAATGCTTTGGGATAGCACTGCCCATCTCAACCCCTAAAACCTTGACAATCAACACTTCGTGATACTATCACCCATGAAATTCTGTAGCTAATCTAGGCCCTGACAATTGACATTTCGGGATAATGCCACCCATGGCACCTAAACAGCACAAGGCACTTACATGCCCCTGGTAGAATATTTAAATATCCTAGGAGATAAGCACTGAGGAGATGATATGTTATGACATGTCCTCAGGGGGAGTATTTACTCCACTTAGCTATGGGAACTCCTCTAATCAACTTGTATTTTCAAGCCACTTCTAAGTTAGATCTTTGAGAAACCATTTTTTTTCTTTCAAAATAGAAGACTTTTTAGCAATTATTCTTCATTAAGCTCACTGAACCAAACTAGTGTGTGAGATATGGATGCTTAGGTTACCAAGTCCTGCAAACCAAAAAGCAGACAAATAGGCTAGATACTCCTTAAGCCTTAGACTTAATACATCAGCTTCTCAACTACCTCAACCCCTTGAGGAATAATCCAGATCCTAGCAAATACTCAAATTTTTAAGCCTAAATAGGCCCTAAAGGCCTAAAGTTAGTATCTCTTACTTATCTCCTAAGGTTTAGCACTTTAGGTCTTAATTTCATCATTCGATTTAACCCAAACTTAGGTAACTATTCCATAATCAATTGCTGGGACTAACACAATTTTTTTGCTTTGCTCCTTTTTCTTTCTGTATCTTTTTCTTCTTCCTCCTCATTATAGATTTACAGTTTGGCTCCAAAAGATTTCCTCTCCTTTCCTCCATTATTATTATTTTTTTGTGAGAACCCTTCAAAAGAATTAAATTTCAGTCATTTTGCACTTCAATACCCTCCATGCCTAAGTTTTGCAATACCCTCATTGCAAACAAGGTGGGCTCGAATTCAACTTAGTTCGTATTTTAGAATAGGTTTAGAATGTGGGCACAATGCAGCTCAAGAGGAATGGAGATCAAAAGATTCTATAGCCAGATTCGAATTAGTAAGCTCAGGGAATGGTTTTAGTCCTTGACTATTCACTACAAAAGGGTTTTGAGTTGTGATTGAGTTCACTAATTGCGATAGCTCTATTTCCAAAGATCCTCTGGACTAGCAATGGTCCGATCCACTTCCATCTTAGCTTTCCTGGGAAGAGCTTGAGTTGGACATCAAAGAGAAGAACTTTTTGACCATGATAGAAAGTTTTTCATGAAATGTGCTTGTCATGAAGAGCCTTAATCCACTCCTAGATATGCCAGTTCTTGTATGCATCATTGCATAGTTCATCAATCTTGCTCATTTGCACCCGACGATGGATTCTAGCCTTCCCGAGATCCAAATTGCACTTCTATACTGCCTAGTAGGCCTTGTGCTCCATTTCTATAGGAAGGTGACATGCCTTCCCATAAAATATTTTAAACATACCTAACTGGGTTTTATGGCCAGTCCTATATGCCCATAATGCTTCCGAAAGTCGGTTTGACTAGTCTTTTCTGTCAGGTCGGACAATGACTTGAAGAATTTTCTTGATCTCCCGATAGGAGAGCTTAGCCAGTCCACTAGTTTGAGGATGATATGGAGTGGAGATTTGATGCGACACTCCATCTTTCTTCAACAGGGACTGGAAATGCACATTCATAAAGTGAGTCCCCCTGTCAGAGATGATTACACATGGGACACTGAATCGAGAAAAGATGTGCTCATGAATGAATTGATCACTACTTTATAATCGTTGGTTCAGGTGGGAACAACTTCTATCCATTTGGACACATAGTCCACAGCCAGAAGAATGCATTTGAAATTGTTCAAATTCGGGAAAGGACCCATGAATTAATCCTCCATATGTCGAAAATCACGCACACGAGAATCATGTTCAAGGGCATCATGTCACGGTGGCTCATGTTGCCTAAGGTCTAGCAACAAACTCATGCCCTATGGAAATTGTGTGTGTTCTTGAAGAGTGTAGGCAAATAGAAGCTACACTGGAGGATTTTTATTGCGATTTTGTGCCCATAGAAATGGCCATGGCAGGCCTGGTGATGTAGACACATCCATTTAGGTAAAAATGGCTATTTATGTATGTCCTAAGCTTAGATATGCATTCTATATTATAAATATTACATATCATGCATCATTCTGCATTTAGAGTAGTATGTATAAATTTTAAGTTAATTTCATCCTTTTATGGCCAAGAGAGGAGATTTAATTCAGGACCTCTGATTAATGATCCAACCATACGGATTTGATCAGGATGACGATCGGAGTCCAATGCCTTTGAATCACCTTATCGGAGTCCCGTAGCACCATGTACTATCCAAGGAAGATCAATGGCTAAGGGAGTTGGTGACGTAATTCGGAGCTTCAAATGACAAATCTGACATCATGGATGGATCCAGATTGATGATCACAACCCAACAGTGTGAAAATCGATTCAATCCGACTTCTGTAGTAGCCCCTACAAAGGAAAGAAGTTAGACGACCCAAATAGTGTGAAGTGGCGCTATCCAGGTTGCTCATGAGCATGCATGCAGCACCGCCCGTGCACAAGCGCCAGCGGGCACGTGGGACATGGGTACGCAGAGCACACGTGCGAGAGCCACGCATGGGGCGTGTGAGCTGGACCTTTAGCGACGCTTGCAGTGGATCTTCAACGACATTTATGGACGTCACTAATTGACCATGCATGAAATGCCTCCTTTCCTCCACTATAAAAGGACCCTACCCCTCCCATTCTTCATCATCTCTTTCTTTCTCTCCCTAACCACCTCCAAGGCTCTAGAGAGAGCTTGTCCCATGCCTGGGATGCTCCTTTAAAGTAGAAAATCAAACATTTTTCCCACCTCTCATCCTCCTTCGTGGAGCATCCCGTGGTTGTCCTCTTACCACCTTCGAGAAGAAGATCCTCGCCACGACACCATCTTGCCCCGTCCTCCTTCCTCCATCACCATTCTCCTTCCTCCAGCTCCTTACCACCATCTTCCAGGTGACGTGAGAGCGAGTCATTTGCCAAGCAAACCATTGAGGGGGATTCTTCTCACCTCTCTCTATCTTTTTACTTTCTAGTGTAGTTTTTCTACTTTCTTATCTGTAGCAAACTCTTTGAAATATACATTGATGATTTCTCTCTCTGTCTTATTTTGCAAGTAGATTTATTAGATTTCATCGACCTGATCTCTTGTCGTATTAAAATACTAAAAAAATTGCAAAAGATAAAAATAACAAAAACAAATAAAGTATAAGCACGAATTTCAAAACCAAACGTTTGCCTCCCTGTGTTCAACCCAGAACTCCCTTGGAGTTTCGGTATAAATTTTATCTAGTAGCGATTTTTGCTATTACTATGACGAGTTCTCCCGAAACCCTAATTTTACGTTGCAAAAATGTGCTCACCATTTTGGTGCCGTTGCCGAGCAGGCAATGCTCTTTGATTTTTCTGTGTTTTCTTCCTTAACTTTTTAGCTCACTTTGCTCCTTTCTTTCTGTGATTGCAAGTACCCTTCCAAAGCAAGCCAAAGCAGAATAAATTGGAGTAAAGTGCGGTTATAAGGTTTTCTAACTATATATCCACCACCCCCACCCTAGATTCCATTCCATCACTTAATAACTCAAACTCAAACTTCACCTCACCTCACCCATTCTTATAAACTTAAAATACAAAAAAAAATTATTCTTCTCTTCTTGTGGGATTAAGCTAAAAGTGACACAACTTAAGCACCCACAATTTTCTCGACCTAAGGCGCATAATCACATTGATTCTACTACTTAACTGGAATCTGACCTGTGGATCTAGTAGACCTTAACTCAACATACAAATAAGTGAGTAGAAATTTTATTAGGTTAAACATTTTTGTGTGCCTTAATCAAGTGGTGCAACAGGCCAATTGCTTGAACTGTTTGGGCCACACCACTCAATTTAAAACTGATCCATCAAGTAACTTGCACCATAGGGTTGACTTTTAGGGTTGAACCAGGCACTCCACATTATTTTTGAGTTTTAAAGGAATATGTCATCACAGGTGCTTTCAAAACTTGGAGTGTTCTACTGAACCTTGATTGAATACACCTAAAGATTAAATCCTTAAAGCTACTAAACAAGGTTAAACTCTAAAAGACACATCATAATAACCTTCTTTGAAAATCCTGGTTGTGACACACACACTTGAATTGATCATTAAGGGCACAACCCATCTGACGGGCCCATCACATTCCAAGAACACAATCATCCCAAGCCTAATTAAAACTGAGTAGACGTTGGCCTTAAGGATTAACTCACTCTTTGGGACTCTAACTAAGATTTTTTTCAATTAATGTGCTTCTACTGGTCCATCTGATGTCTAACTAGGAGAGTAGTGTCAAACGACCACGGTTGGGGGGTATCAAAGGAACCGAAGGTGCAAGCCAAAGGAAGAACCTTCTCCCCAACCCCTCCCTCTAACTGGTTGGATTGACCGATAGAAGTAGATCAAATCATTTCTTTCATCTCAAGACAGGTCCTGGGGAGTTTGTAGGCTTTAGGTTACCCACCTAAGGATAAGTTTGGTTGATTGTATTGCAGGGCACCTTTCTCTATTCTATTTTCCATCCTACTTCACCATGTATGCTTCCACATCCTACACACATTTCCAATCCTACCCTCCTACCAATACTTATCCTCAATTTGATTACTATCCCGACTCGACTTATTATCACCCATCCACTAACCAGAATAACTTTGATTGGGGATATGAATCCAGACCTTAGTGTCCAAGGCCTAACCCTGGACAACAAGATTATGATTATTATCCTTCTCATGCATACAATGATTATATATCTGCACCCTTTGATGATCAACCTAACTCGATCTATAACCAAGGAGGATATGATGACTATAACTCTTACCCTCTCCAGGATTATGTTGAACATAGGTCACCACCATTCTTTGAACAACCTGAAATGACCTATTATTAGGAAGGACCTCAATTTTTTGACTCCACTAGTTTTAACCCAAATCCACCCAAACCTGAACTGAACCATTCGATTCAAGTGAACCAGGTCCAAGATAGGGTGTTGGCTAACTTGAGGAACACTATACAATCTGTAGAAGCTCAACCAACACCATGCATTGAAGCATTGGAGCCTATAATCAAAATGATTGATGAGCTTAATAGTTCTTTATTGGATTAGCTCCAAGATGTTAAGGATAAGGGCTTGGGTGAGTTTTTACTACTGAAATTGTCGAGATTGAGGATGAAATTTGTGGTTACCTTAGTCCAATCTTGGGATGATTCCCAGGATGGACCCCCTTCAGGAGAGCCAATGGCAAAACTCGCTCAGGCGCCTATTGGGGGGGACACATTTTTTGAGACTAGGGATGATCAGGTTGGTTTAGAGCAACCAATTAAGGATGATGTGATTTTCTCACCTGAGATCCATAAGCCAGGGAGCGAGGAAAAATATGTCTCTATAAACTAAGGAACAACATATGATTTTGAGACATATATAAATGAGTGATGGAAACACCATCATGAGCCATAACTAGCTCAATTTGGTATGATAAGGTTGATAAAAGCTCTTACATATCCATCAGAAGGTCCTAAGGGCACATTATCCTTTTTTGAAAAGAAGAGAAGAATACAAGGTTATTTTTACAAAATTAATATCATTCCACAAATATAGAATAATCGCGGGTTATTCTAGGGGATAATTAAAGGTCAAATGGTCAATAATGTCTACTAAGAGGGTCCATGCAGAACGAAACGGGTTTACACGCGTTACGAGAATTAACAGACATCTGAAACCCTAAAAACAAACCTGCTTAAATAACATAAGTTTTGATCAGGATAAAATTCACCTAAACCTTATAAAAATCATATAAAAAGATTCTATAAGGTTTGATACTTTTGACTTAACCATCAGAACCCATTTTGACCTAACCATCAGAACCCATTTTGACCTAAAATAGAGTCTCAAATAGGAAGGTGCCTTAATTTGGGTATTTTCATAAATTACCCAATGAAACTTGGTAAAAACCAAAATCCAACTTCACCATCATATTTCTTGGGTCCAAATTAGGTTTGTACCAAAATTTGGACCCAATCTAAGATAATCTTGACCTAGTTTGCATTTTAATCCTATTCTGACACTTTCTTACAAAAGACCCCCAACTTGTCTTCTTCGCGAAAGGGTCCCTGTCGCAATTGGAACCTTCCATCCATAGTTGAAAGGTTTCAATCAAGGCTTTCTCCCTGAATCTACGGTGAATCTCTCCCCAAAATGGAAGGAGGACTCCTAATGAGATCCTCTTCCATTTGAGCTCATTCATGACCTTCCAAATCAAGCCACGAGTTCATGCGAACTCTTGGAAGACTCCAAAACCTAACCCAAAGATTTTGAGCTCTTCAAGCTTGTGTCCAAGCTTGAAGGCTTGCCTAATGGCCTATAAAACTTGCCCAAGACCTTCCTCACCTCCTTAGCGAGTTTTTGAGCCAAAAATACCTCTTCTTTCCCTACCTTCTGCTCGTTCTAACTCGTCTCCAGTAGCCCCTCTACCTCCGACCTCTTCGCAGGCTGCCACATACCATAGGTGGTCAGTTCCAACTCCCCTTGTCTTTCCAAACTTTTCCATACCAGTGAGGTGCCTCCTAAGCCTCCATCGTCGTCGCTTTACCCCACCGAAGCTTTCATCCCCTCCGGTGCCGGCCATACCAGACCCAGCGCCGACTTCTTTCCTCATCGTCAGTTAGCTCGCCTCATTAACTCTACTCTGACTACTCGTCATCATCGTACTGTTACAACTCTGCTTCGACCACACACTTGCCCGAACACCCTCCATCTTCCACCTCGTCGACATAACTCCAGTGAGCCCTAGCGACCCCTACACTCGACCAACTCGCCCGCTTCCAGTCCCTACACCATCGCTACGTACTTGCGACCAAAACCCCTTAAGAATTTGAGGGGATTGGCCGCTCAGTTGTTTCACTGAACAACCCATCTTCCACCTTCGATTTTCGTCACTGCCAGCCACCTTCGACCACGTTCACAACATGCCACCGCCACCACCGCCTTCGCTGCATCCTTGTGCTCCTATTAAGTTGTTCTAACTTGGCCATTAGGCTATTATTGTGTTTTCAGGTTCAGAGGTCAATGCCACCATTAGCGGAGCTCCTTCGAAGAGCTCGACGCAAGTGTTCTTCCTGTTACAGTCCCAGTCGCCACCTCGAGGTGACACGGAAGACACTTAGGAGTTTGTCCAAGCTGCTAATTGGAGGAGTCTACCTTCTCTCCACTGTCAATTGGATGTGCCTTCAGTAGCTGCTCGCATGCAAAGAAGGGGGACAGGATAGTCCAACATCGTGAGATTAAGAGCTGTGAGTGCGAGATAAAAAGGATTTGTGTCTTTACCCGGTTTCCCAACAACATCGGGGGTTGGGTCCCCACTCACGAGCATACGCATGCCTCGCACGCCATTCATGCAGGCGAGTCTGGCCTAGGTCCGGATCCGGTTACCCAATTAGTCAGGTTTGAGAAGAAAAAGAAGAGAGAGGGGGGACTTTGCCCTCTACTGTGCTCCCTCAACACTTAGTCGGAAAGAGGCATTTGCCCTATGCGTGACTTAAGAAGAAGAGAAGATGCCCTTGAGCTTCTTAAGGGCATTGTAGTTGGGTGTTGGTTAAGGTGTCCGACCGCCTATTCTATTGTTTGATACATTGGTTTTGTGGTTCTTAATTTGAGATGTGCTTGATTATGATATTTGAATAACTTGTGAGCTTAACATTGTAGGGTAATTTGGTGATTTAAATCACCATTTTACCCTCTTCTTTTTACATATTATTACTTGATTCTACTGATACACCAAACTTTGATTACTTTTCTGATTATAAATGCTTATGTTTTGCCTGGAATTGTGATCTATGAGATTAATTTGCAATAGATTGCTCCCTGTGTTCAACCTCGAATACTCTTTTGAATTTGAGTTATAAATTTTTTTTGTTTTCGCGCTATTTCAGCTATATTACAATGAAGCGATTTTAAAACCCCGTTTTCGTGCGTAAACATTTTAGCGCCATTGTCGGAGAGCAACGTGCAATTTGATCTCTTTGATTACAATTTTTGATTGGGTACTAACTTGCTCTATCTCTTTGGCTATGATCTGTGTAGGGATTCATTTGGGTAGAATTGGTCGTGCATCAAACACTCCAGGGGCAGGTAAATTTCATCTCCTTTTCCATTAAGCCCATGATTCTGAGAAAAGCTAAAAAAGAAGAAAAACAATTAGCATAAACTTGCATTTCATACTTAGAACTAATCATCTCAAGTTGTTTGATTTGATTCAATCCTAGAAAATCCCGATCCTAATTTTCTACACCTATTTAGGGATTTTAAGACACCTAGGGCTACTCACCTTCTTGATTGAGCCCTAGATGCCAAAATTGGACAAAACTAATTGGACCAATTAGAGCCAAAATTAAGGTTTCCACTCTAGGGTTGAGGATCACACTTAAAGAAGAATCTACTCTCCCAAATTGTGTGTGTCCTAAACCTTGATTGAAATTACCTAATCAAGAAAACCCTAAAAAGGAAACTCTAACCATCACTTGAATCCTAAAATTGGGACCTAATAATCTTAACGACAATTAGGTCAAGTTGACCCACCTTGTTGGGTCAACCAATCTTCAAATTAGGTCACCACTCACAAATTCATTCTAAAGTTCAAGTGGAATCCAAAGCACCCCATCTTAACTTAGAAGTGGTAGATTTAAGAGGTCAAGTTATCCATTCTGGTCTACCTGGATCTGCGGTGATAAGGAAGGTCGGGTGGGGGAAACCCTGTAACCCATGGGGATGCTCTACCATGTAGGGGTCTTTGTAGGACTCTCCCTTCCTGGCTACCCAGGTATTTCTCAGGTGGAAGACATTTTGATCTAGAGGTATCATCTGCCTTGAACCTTTAGTCATCCAAAGATATTTGGGTGTCTTGATTGGGTCCATCAAACTTTCTATCCCTCATCTACTCCATCGGTGTATGTTCGAAAGGAGGTCCTTAAGACCACCCTTGAGGCCTCCACCAGCTTTCCACTCTCGTCGAGGCCAAGCCTCGACTTCTTTATTTGTGCAACTACTCGATCACATCGATATCTCTTCCAAGTCTTTGACCTCTGAACTTGAATCTCCAGCCACAACCATGGATCATCAAGAAGAACAACTTGATATTGAACCACAAGAATTCTATGACCTTCGAGATATGGTCAATGCACATTTCAATCGACTACCGCATCCTCAAATGCGAGATCACTACAGTCCTACTGTGGTGGAAATCGAACCCCGAATCCACATTCCTACGAGAGGACTCGAGGTGGAGCTCAAGCCTAGTATGTTTCACATGACCCCAAAATTTCATGGCTTATACTCTAAGGATCCTTTTCAGCACATCAAAAATTTGAAACATTTGGCCCATACTTTCAGGGCAGATTTGCAGAATCGAGATGGGCTACTCTTGAAAATCTTCTCCTTCTCTCTAGCTGACAAAGCCACTTATTGGTTTTAGACATACCCTCACCCAATCAACACATGGGAAGAACTTCAAACCGCTTTCTGGCAAAAATTCTATCCCATTGGTTGAATGAATGCTATGCGGCATCAAATCACGCACTTCTCGCGAGTGGGAGAATCTCTACATGAGGCATGGGATCATTTTTTGGATCATATGTGCTAATGCCCCCATCACGGAGTCTTGAAGTAGGAATAAGTCCAATCCTTTTACCACGGGCTCCGTGACGACATCAAGTTATTTGTTAATGCAACCTATGGTGGTAGCATCATGGGTGAGCATGAAGACACGATTTGGGGGATTCTCGAGAATATGTGTGAGAACTCCCTGAACAATGAGTCATTGGGTGTATGATCGGACGACCACCGGTGCAATGACAAACAACTAGGGGGTACACGAAACCCGAGGCCTTTCCGCATCCGTTGACCTGGAGTAGGTAGCCAGTCAATTGGATAAGGTCTCCATTATTGAGAAGAAGGTGGACGACATCAATTGACATCTACACAGGACCACCACTGCACCACAGAATCCATACGTGCACTTGCCCTCAGGTAGGGAGGCTGCAAACAACATCTACCACTCTTAGGGGATGGATGCCTATCCACCCCCATCTGATTATGGTTTTGGAGGAAACTCCAAGCTAGCCTACCATAGTTGGGCGAACTCTGAACCCTCACACTCTTATTTTTCTAGAGTTCCTCAGACTTGCAAGGATCTCCACGCCGTCCAGAACAATCCTTTCTCTAACACCTAGAACCCTGGATGACAAAATAATCCCAATTTTGCATGGTCGGGAAATAACCCAAATCCAAGATAGCAATTTCAACCTTGACCACAAAACCTGCGACCTTATCAGCCCAGTCAACCAAGGCCTAACCAAAATTTCCAATCTGGGCCACCTAAGGAGGATCAGACATCTGTGATTCTCCAAACCTTGGTTGACATGTAGAAACAACACAAGGATGAAATCACTGAGCTTCACAGTCAATTGGTCCAGCTGGGAAATGCTCACCAGCCTGGTGCACTTCCTTCTCAACCTCTTCCTAACCCAAATAACATGCCAAACCAGAGGCGTGTTATGAACCCAAATTAGGGCCAAGCACATTATGTTTATCAAGCCCCTTCTGCTCCGTTGCCTGACAGGATGGAAGCTTCAACTTCATATTTCGGGTTTCAACAGCAAACACTTATTTTGCCTAACTTGAACCAAAGTCAAGCAGGATTGAACTCCATCACCACCTGTAGTGGCAAAGCAACACAGGACCCACCATTTCCTAGCCACGACCAGCCTGATACTACAAATCCCAACCTTAGATTGGTAATCTAGGACACCCCTATCCCAGATAAAGAGCCTGAGCCAATCCTAGAGGAACCAACTGAGGTTCCATTTCCTGAGGCCTTGACCAAAGGAAAGAGGAAACCCAAGATTGTGGCACTAGAGGAAGACTTGGTCAAGCTCTTTGAGCAGGTCCAAATAAACATCCCCTTGATAGATGTGATTCGCCATGTACCGGCTTATGTGAGATTTTTAAAAGATGTATGTACACCTAAGCTTAAGCTGATTGCACAGCAATCATGCAACCTAAATCACCTGAATTAAGCTCGATTCTAGCATAACTTAGGAATAATACATTCATAGGCATCGTAATTTGCACAATAGCTAGTTTATTAGTCATATAGATAATATCGTCATTTTATGACCTAAAATCATCTCGACTCTAATTGCAGATGATTTAAAGCTGTGGATGTCAAATCAGACCAGACAGATCTTATCAGAATGACAACCGGAGTCCAATGCTTCAGAAATCATCTTGATTAGACAATCAGGGCACCTTGTGTAGTCCATAAAAGAATAGAGATCATAAAGCCAAAGGACAAAGATCCAAGCCTTAGATGAAGAATCTAACCGTATGGATTAATCCAGATCGACGATCGTAGTCCAACGACGTAAAAATCAACTCGATCGGAGGTCTACATCACCAAATACAAGGAAAAGAAGATGAACGGCCATGATGGTGCCATGTAGCACCATCACAGCCACTCCCTCACCACCGCCCCATCTAGGAACGCAACCTTGCATGCTGTAGGCTATTGGATCTTCACCCAATAGCCACAAGCATGCCACGTCACCCATCCAGCTGGATAAGTTCAAATCGAAACAAACAAGAACTATAACAGAACTTTTGCGCAGCGCGTTGGCTTACGCGCTAGCGTAGAAGCGCATGACATGCGTTCGAGTGGCACTGCACGAAATTGAAGGAGCAATGAGCACAGGTGCTATTTGTCGTCGTATGGCGATCGGCGCACGCAGATACAGCCGCGTGGCGCGATCAGAGTGCCCAACGAGCGGATGGGCGAACCCACACGGTTTCTGAAATAGGAAGGCAAGGAGTGCGCAGGTGAGCCATCTGATCATCACGATCGGACAACTGAGGATAGGTGCTAAAAAGAGTCTTGCAGGTGCATGCGTGGAGAGAGATTTTTTTACAGCGTGCGTGCGCGGAGGAGCAGGAGCAGTCCGATGTGATCTGAAGGCTAAGAAGCTACCATGTGTCAGCCAGAGGTGCGATCAGTGCGATGGAGGCACGTTGGAGGTTATTTTGAGGCCAGATCTGATTCGTTGATCTCCCGATCGACGGATCTGATTGCTCAAGAGTTGTTAACGAGATTAAGGGCTAAAATACCCTTTTTTCCCTCCATAAAAGCTATAAAAGAAGGCCAAGGCCCCCCAGTTGAAGCATCTCTTGCCCATTAACTCTAGATACAACTCTTGCACCTTCTCTGCAACTCTTCGTCCCTCTACAACTCCACTCCGACCTTCATCCTAGCGCTTTGGATCTGAGGTGCTACCACATCTCGCACAAGCATCCTACAAGCGGCATCGTCTCTCTACCACTTTCTCTCTCTCTCTTTATCTCTAGCTATCTCCCTATTTAATTCTAGTAGCATTCTTTATTGTGAAAACTCTATTTAATTGCAATAAGATTTTGATCTTTTGAATGCATGATATCTGATTCATATACATATATACTTATATAAATATCTATTTAGAGCAAGTTTTCTTGAAAAGCTTCTGCAGAAATCGAGATTGCCTCCCTGCGAATGACTTGGTACTCACCAATTTTATAAATTTATTTGTCGACGTGTTTTCGCACTATACTACAATTGAATTAACTTTTAAAATGCCAATTACGTGCTGAACATAACCCGCGAACCAAGGGCGGGAATCCAATCATACTATCGGAGCAAGCTAGCTCCATCATTTTGAGCAAACTCCTACCTAAGGCAAAAGACCCTGGTATCCCTTTGATCTCCTGAACAATCGGTGATATACAGTTTGATAGAGCTCTAGTTGATCTAGGAGCTTCCATAAACTTGATACCTACATCCCTACTAGACCACCTTGAGGAATCTGAGCTCAAACCGACAGAGGTGACTTTGCAATTAATAGATCGATCCATCAAGTCACCTAAAGGAATTCTCGAGGATGTTATTATTCGGATACGTGACTTCTATTTTCCTGTGGATTTCATCGTATTAGACATGGATAATTTGAAAAGCACATCGATCATATTAGGGAGACCATTCCTGGCCATAGTTAAGGCCAACATTAATTGTGAAGAGGGCCAAATCGAGTTGAAATTTGGGGACAAAACTTTGAAGATTGATATCTTTAAAGCCCAAAAAGGAATTAACTGTGGGGCTATTGAGCAGATTTGCAATATTGAGTCTATGGTTGAGGACCAGTTCTTAGAGGAAAACCCAATTATTCCTAACATTCAACCACAAGAAGGTCACAACTCATAATTAGAGGAGCCTAGTCTTGACCTAGATACACCTACAACTCCTGCTTTTGCTCCTGAACCCCACCCTGAATTGCCTGCTGCTGCTAACAACCCTATTATGGAATTAAAGCCCCTTCCTGATCATTTAAAATACATCTTTTTGGGTTCAAATCGCACATTTCTTGTGATCATCAATTCCCAGCTTACCTTAGATCAGGAAATGAAACTGATTTCCATCCTCCAGCAGCATTGGAGAGCCATTGGATGGACTCTCGATGACTTGACTGGTATCAACCCTTTGTATTGCACACACCGCATCTACACTGAAGAGGGTTCACGACCATCCCGTGAAATGCAGAGACATCTAAATCCAAATCTACAGGATGTTGTGAAGAAAGAGATCATTAAGTGGCTAGATGCTAGGATCATCTACCCGATCTCTAACAGTCGTTGGGTGAGCCCCATCTAGGTTGTGCCTAAAAAGGTAGGGTTCACTATAATCATGACTGAAATCAGAGAAACCATCCTGACCTGCATTGCAAACTCGTGGAGAGTCTGCATTCACTACAGAAAATTAAACGCCTCCACAAAGAAGGACCATTTTCCACTGCCTTTTTATTGACCAGATTCTCAAGAAACTGGCAGGAAATCGGTTCTTCTGCTTTTTGGATGGGTACTCCAGATATAATTAGGTGGAAATTGATCCAGAGGACCAGGAAAAGATCACCTTCAGCTGCCCCTACAGGGTGTACACATTCTGTAGGATGTCTTTTGGGCTATGCAACGCACCCATCACCTTTCAGCGGTTCATGCTAGCCATATTTTCTGATATGGTAGGTGAGTATCTTAAAGTCTTCATGGACGACTTCGTGGTTTTTGGGGAATCTTTTGATTATTACCTCCTTCATCTATCCAAATCCTCAGGCGATGCATTGATGTGAATCTGGTTCTTTCTTGGGAAAAGAGCCACTTCATGGTTCCTGACGGTATAGTCCTGGGACACCTCATTTCTGAGAACGGCATTTAGGTCAATCGGGCTAAGGTTAATTTGATTTCCAAACTACCGATGCCTAGCTCGATCAAGGACATCAGAACTTTTCTGGGGCACATCGATTTTTACCATTGTTTCATTCTTGATTTTTCAAAAATCATGCGCCCCCTGAGTAATCTTCTGTCAAAAGATGTCCCCTTTGAGATCACTAATGAGTGCACTCGCACATTGGAGAGCTTACGTGACTGAGTCACCCAAGCACCTATCCTGTAATCCCTTGACTGGTCCTAGCCCTTTGAAATCATATGCGATGCATCTGACTATGCAGTAGGTGCAGTGCTTGGGCAGAAAATCGATGGGAAACCCATGGTCGTCTACTACGCTAGCAAAACACTCGACGAGGCTTAGCGTAACTATACTGTTATTGAGAAAGAGCTGCTAGTTGTAGTATTTATCCTGGAAAAATTTTGATCATATCTCTTGGGTTCCCATGTTATCATCTACTCGGATCACACTGCAGTGAGGCAATTACTCGCGAAGGACACGAAACCTTGACTAATCCGCTGGATCTTGTTGTTGCAAGAATTCGATCTTGAGTTTCGTGACAAGGTGGGAAAGTAGAATGTGATAGCTAATCACTTATCCCACCTTCCTTCTATATTCGACCCTTCCGGACCAATCTCGGAACATTTTCTGGATGAGCACCTCCTAACTATTAGTGTGGAACTTCCCTGGTATGCAAATATGGTGAATTACTTGGCATCTCATCAGATCTCGTCTGATTGGCCGAAGGCCAAGAAAGACAAATTGCTTTTCGATGCCAAGTACTACATCTAGGAAGACTCGTACCTTTTCCGCATTGGTGCTAATCAGATTATCAGATGATGAGTGTATGGAAAGGCATGTCACCTACTTGTCGAAATGGAGCACAAAGCCTATTGGGAAGTACGGAAGTGCAATCTAGATCTCATAAAGGCTGGAACCCACCACCAGTTACAAATGAGTGAGATCGAGGAACTACACAATGACACGTATGAGAACTCATGAATTTACAAAGAGCAGGTTAAAGCCTTTCACGACAAGCACATATCACGAAAAACTTTCCATCCTAGTTAGAAGGTCCTACTCTTTGATGCCAAACTCAAACTGTTCCTAGGAAAACTCAGATCAAAATGGATTGGACCATTTCTTGTTCGATGTGTTTTTGGAAATGGAGCCGTCAAAATTAGTGAACCCAGCCTTGATTCTGAACCATTTATCATGAACGGCCAGAGACTCAAACCGTTCATCGAACTTGCTGATGCAAACTTGGCTACATTATCCTTTGATCTCCATTCTCCCTGAGCTTATTATACCTAGCTGATGGCGTTAAACTTAGTGCTTAACAGGAGGCAACCCATCATCTTTTGAAAAAACTCGAAATCCTTTTTGACATACCTCTTTGCTAAATTCCTATTGCACTTTAGGGTTCATCCATTTGAATAGCTAACTTCACCTTTGGTACTTGTACCAGAGGTTGAAATCGTCCGCAACAAGTCATCCCAACCTGTCCACCCACCCTTTGACCTGTTCTAATGTACGAACTATGCTGAACTCGAACCCATCTAATTTACAATGAGGACATTTCAAATCATAGGCATGGGAGGTATTAAAGTACAAAACGCTGTGAAATCAATTCACAAAAAGGATTTCATTAAAAAAAAAAGGAGGGCAAAAGAAGATCCATTTTGGAGAAAAATGAAGAAAAGGAGGAAAAGAAACAAAAAGAAAAGGAAGGAGCAAAAAGATAAAGAAAAAAATTGAGTGCCTTCAAAATAATATGGAACTTACTTACCTTTTAGGTTCGATCGAATGATGAATTAAGACCTGGAAGGCTAAAACTTAAAGCAGTAGTGGCGAATACCAACCTTAGGTCGCTTGGATCTATTCTAAGATTTAAACATTCACGTACTTGTTAAGATCCGGATTAATTTTCAAGAGGTTAAGGAAAATGCAAAGCTTGTGCATTAGGTTAAGGCTTAGGGAGTATTCGACCCCATTAACTAACCTCTGGTTTGCGGGACTCAGCAACTTAAGCACCCTAAATCACACATAGTCTGGTTCAATGCGCTCAAAGAAGAAATCATGCTAAAGAGCATTTATGCTGTTCTGAAAATGGTCCTAAGATCTAGATTAGGAGCGGCTCGAAAACACAACTTGATTTGGATGAGTTCCCGGCATGGAGAGACGGGAAATTCCCCTCGAAGATGCACAATAACATATCGTCTCCTCGATGCTTATCTCCTAGGATATTTACATATTCTACTAGGGGAACATAAGCACCTTGTGCTGGTTCAAATGCCACGGGTGGCATTATCATGAAATGTCGATTGCCATGGTATGGATTTACCTACAGAACACCATGGGTGGCACTATCCCGAAGTGTCAAAAGCCAAGGTTCTGGGGGTTGCCATGGGCAGTGCTATCTCGAATAATTGATTGCCAAAGACCCTGCGAGGATTGATAGTGGGGACAAGGAATCTGATACATACCGTGTTTAGGGCCAATCCAAGGCTGGATCTAAGGAAAAATGATAAAAAGAAAAAGAGAGAAAAACCTCTCCAAAAATGAAAATCTTCTTCTATCCCTCTCTCTCCTATAAAAAATGCACTAGCATACTGAACCTGGGTAACCATGTTACAAGCACGGGTGCTTTAACCGTTGGGTCCAACGAACCTTAAGATAGTTTTTGCGGGCCTTAGAAACCTTCATGGCAGACTGAGGCGAAATCTAGTCAGGTCTGGATCTGGGCTGATACTTGAGTACCTCTAGGCCTACTGTTGGTATTAAGATCTAATTCCTAGAGATGTAGCTTAGAAGGGCATCCTGACAGTTACATTCGACCTAGATAACTGGTCTGATCTATAAAATTTTGCTAAGGGACTAGCAAAAGCTACATATGGGAGTATGATGGGAACACCATTATGAGCTATAATTAGCTCAATTTTGCCTGATAAGGTTGATAAAAGCTACTACATATCCATCAGAAGGTCCTAAGGGAACATTATCCTATTTTGAAAAGAAGAGAAGAATATAAGGTTATTTCTACAAAATTAACAGCATTCCACAAATACAGAATAACCACGGGGTATTCAAGGGGACAATTAAAGGTCAAATGATCAATAATGTCTACAAGAGGGTCCATGCAGAACGAAATGGGTTTGCACGCATTACGAGAATTAACGAACATCTAAAACCCTAAAAATAGACCTGCTTAAATAACAGAGGCTCTAGTCAGAGTAAAATTCACCTAAACCTTCTAAAAATCATAGAAAAATATTCTATAAGGTTTGGTACTTTTGACTTGACCATCAGATTCCTTGGGTCCAAATTTGGTTTGTACCAAAATTTGGGCCCAATCTGAGATCATCTTGACCTAGTTTTCATTTTAATCTTGTTTTAACTCTTTTTCTTACAAAAAGCTCCCAACTTCATCATCTTCTTCACGAAAAGGTCCTTGCTGCCATTGGAACTTTCCGTCCATAGATGGAAGGTTTTAATCAAGGCTTTCTCCCTAAATTAACGGTGGATCTCTCCCAAAAATGGAAGGAGTCCCAACGAGATCCTCTTCCATTTGAGCTCATTCATGGTCTTCCAAATAAAGCCAAGAGTTCATGCGAACTCTTGGAAGACTCCTAAACCTAACCCAAAGATTTCAAGCTCTTTAAGCTTGTTTCCAAGCTTGAAGGCTCACCTAATGGCCTATGAAACCTTCCCAAGTCCTTCCTCACCTCCTTAGTGAGTTTTTGAGCCAAAAATACCTCTTCTTTCCCTACCTCCGACTCACTCTAACTCGTCTCCGACGACCCCTCTACCTCCGACCTCTTTGCTAGTCGCCACATACCATAGGCGGTCGGTTCCAACTCCCCTCTTCATTCCACACCTCGCCATACCAGCGAGGTGCCTCCTAACCCTTCGTCATCTCCGTTCTACCCCACTAGAGCTTTCATCCCCTCCGACGCCAGCCTTACCAGACCTAGCACCAACTTCTTTCCTCAACGTTTGTTAGCTGGCCTCATCGACTTTACTTTGACTACTCATCATCACCATGCTGCTACAACTCCACTTTGACCACACACTCGGTCGAACACCCTCCATCTTCCACCTCACTGGCATACTTTCGATGAGCCCTAGAGACCGCTACACTCAACCAACTCGCCTGCTTCCAATCCCTACACCATCGCTGCGTCCTTACGACCAAAACCCCTCAAGAAATTGAGGGGATTGGTTGCTCAGTTGTTCCACCGAACAACCCATCTTCCGCTTTTGATTTTTGTCTCTGCCAACCACCTCCGATCACGTTCACAGCACGCCACTACCACCACCGCCTTCGACGCATCCTTGCGCTCCTATTGAGCTGTTCTGACTTGGCCATTAGGCCATTTTCGTGTTTTCAGGTTCAGATGTCAACGCTGCCATTAACGGAGCTCCTTCGAAGAGCTCATCGCAAGTGTTCTTGCTGTTGCAATCCCAAGCACCACCTCCAAGTGACGCGGAAGACACTCAAGAGTTCATCCAGGCTGCTAATTGGAGGTGTCTACCTCCTCTCCACCATCAATTGGGCGTGCCTTCAGCACCTGCTTGCACGCAAAGAATGGGAACAAGATAGTCCCACATCGTACGATTAAGAGCTGCGAGCGCGAGATAAAAAGGATTTGTGTCTTTACCCGATTTCCCAAGAACACCGGGGCTTGGGTCCCCACTCACGAGCATACGCACGCCTCGCTCGCCATTCATGCAGGTGGGTTTGGCCCAGGTCCTGATCCGATTACTCGATTAGTCGAGTTTGAGAAGAAAAAGAAGAGAGAGGGGGGTTTTTGTCCTCTGTTGTGCTCTCTCAACACTTAGTCGGAAAGAGGCCTTTGCCTTTGTGCATGACTTGAGAAGAAGAGAAGATGCCCTTGAGCTTCTTAAGGGCATTGTAGCTGGGTGCTGGTTAAGGTGTCTGATCGCCTATTCTGTCGTCTGATACATTGGTTCTGTGGTTCTTAATTTGAGATGTGCTTGATTATGATATTTGAATAACTTGTGAGCTTAATATTGTAGGGTAATTTGGTGATTTAAATCACCATTTTACCCCCTTCTTTTTACATATTATTACTTGATTCTACTGATACACCAAACTTTGATTATTTTTCAGATTATAAATGCTTATGTTTTTCCTAGAATTGTGATTTGTGAGATTAATTTGCAATAGATTGCTCCTTGTGTTCGACCTCGAATACTCTTTTGAATTTGAGTTATGAATTTTATTTGTTTTCATGCTATTTCAGCTATATTACAACGAAGCGATTTTAAAACCCCATTTTCGCACGTAAATAATGAGGATCAAGAATTCTTTAATTCTGATGGTGAGGAATCTTTGAGTGAAGTCTCACCTGAAGTTAAGAAAAATGATTTTAGTGAGTCAAATGGGCTCGAGGAGCATGATGAACCATTTGATAGTCCAATCATTGAAGATTGTGATCTTGTTGGGGCTAACTTGGAGCATTCGAATCTTGATTTACTAGAAGATTCAATCAGTAGTCCCATTCCTATACCACACTTCAAAGAGCTGAATGATGATACTTTTGAGATCATTGCACCCAAGTCAATCCTGATTCAACTACAATTGTTTGACTTGGATATTTTAAATGGGGTGTACAACGATTTGGAGGTCTTAGAAACCCTGATTTTGGAGGGTAGAAATTTGGAAATGAAAATTTGCGAGGCTACTTTTTAGGGACATACAAGTTTGGATTTAAGGGTTCCTGTTGACCTGAAACCACCTACCTTCTATCAGGACCCTTATGATATCTTTGACGTGCAACCCAAGTACAAAATAATGGACTATCTTTATGAGCTGAACTCTAAGTGGACAGACGAATCTATTGAACCAGATCTACCTATTGTTCGCCACATTAGACTTCAGTTACACACCATAAAATTGCAGGCCCAGCCCTGCAAACATAACAATCTCCGGTTCTAGGTGATTTTCATCCAGAGCCTTAGAATCACTCGACCTTGGGGCATGGGTTTGCACCATAATCTGGTCAACATCTGTGGACATCTTTTGCTGGCAGGTTTGATGATCAATATTTTTATTCTAATTCTAACTCGCACTTGTGAATTCCTACTTTCTTTTTTGTTTGTATATTATGCCTAGCTAAAGGCAATAAACTTAGCACATGTGTATACTCCTTTCTCTTTGCAGAGCCGACCAGATTATCACTAAATTCAGGTGATATTCTGCTTATTCCAGCCTTTTTATGTCTTCATTTTTACAATGATGACATTGCATCATTTAGGCATTGGGGGGGTGGATACTTAATCCTAAAATTATTTTGTTAGCTCTATGGAACTTCTTTTATTAAAAAAAAAAAAAATAGAATTAGGAGAAGAGAACTTAGGCATTAAGAGTTGTTAACTTTAGGAGACGATACTTAAGGACCTGAACACTTAGACTCTTCAGGTCTTCGAACTTAATCAGCCCGAGTGTCCACTAAAATGTGGATTTGGTCTCGAGTCCTCACCAAGTAATTTTATTCTAACTTGGTCAATAAATTTGATGATAAGTACATGACTTATCAACCAACCCTCTGATTTGAGGGGACTTTAAGTCTAAAGCATCTACACACTATTTGCATTACTCACTTTTCGATTATTTTTTATGGAAATTAGGTTGCTAAAGAACCTTCTAGGGTAGTATGGCTAGCAAGTTGTTGGTGGCAATGGTTCATTGGCCGGTTATCCAAAGCCCAACCACACGATCATTCTCTTCTTGCTGCCTTTAGGCAAATCTTAGATCAGAGAAGCCACTTAGAAAAAAAAGGAAAAAAATAGAGAAATACCCAAACAAAAGAAAAGAAAAAGAAATAGAAAAGAAGAAAAAAAATATAACTAAATAAATAACCCACACTTCATCGCACGAGTATGGCTGGCAAGTTGTCGGCGGTAATAGCTCATCGGCTAATTATCCAGAACCCAGCTCACGAAATGCACAAAAATTCCAAAACACTTAAGGAACAAGTGGGGAAGTAGAATAAACTGGGAAGATATACACTAGGTTCACCCTTGTGTTGACCTTATAAAAAAAAATGAAAACAAGTAGGGAGAAAGCTACCGATCGGAAAGATAAACCTTGAGGTAGAATTTCTTAGGTTACCTAGGGTCGTAGAAACCTGAAGTCTATTTTAATGGTCGTCTAGTGAGTCTAACACCTTTCACAAGATGCTTAAAACATAAAGTTCTTTTCGAGTCTTGGGTGGGTTGGGTAGCCATAGAAAGCTGCCCCGAAACTCTAAACTCAAAAATTAAAAAAAAATTAGAAAAGAAGAAAAAAAAAGAAAAATGTATCTTCTCTTTTCAAAATAAGGAGAGGACTTGGGCTAACTGCATTTTGGTAGGCACCTGAGCACTATTGAGTCTTCATAGTTTATGACCTTAGTTGAAATTTCCTTTTATTAACAAACAACAAATGCCTTAAGCAATCGAGTCCTAATTCTATTTTTATACATAGCATTTAGTTTGATTTTGCTAGAGATTACCAAAAGATAGGCATGGGGGCATGATGTAGACACATCCATTTAGGTTAAAATGCCTATTTATGCATGTCCTAAGCTTAGATATGCATTCTATATTAAAAATATTGCATAACTTGCATCATTCTGCATTTAGAGTACTCTATATAAATTTTAGGTTAATTGCATCCTTTTATGGCCAAGAGAGAAGGAAATTTAATTCAAGGCCTCGGATTGACGATCCGACCATACGGATCTGATTAGGACGATGATCGGAGTCCAACGCCTCCAAAATTACCTTGATCGGAGTCCCGTAGCACCACCATATTTAGTTCGAGGAAGATTAATGGCCAAACGACTAGGTGACGCAATTCGGAGCTTCAAACAACAAATTTGACCGCACAAATGGATTTGGATCGATGATCACAACCCAACGGCGCAAAAATCGATTCAATCCAACTTCTATAGTAGCCCCTACAAAGGAAAGTAGATAGACGACCTAGATCATGCCAAGTGGTGCTATCTAAGCCGCTCATGGGCACGCATGCAGCATCGTAGGCACGCAATTGCACGAGCTCCAGCAGGCGTGTGGGACATGGGCACGCAAAGCATGGGCGCGAGAGTCGTGTGTCGGGCACGTGAGCTAGACCTACAGCGACGCTTGCAGCGGATCTTCTACAATGTTTATGGACATCACTAATTGTCCATGCATGAGATCCTCCTTTCCTCCACTATGAAAGGACCCCTACCTATCCTATTCTTCTTCATCTCTTCCTTTCTCTCCCTCACCACCTCCAAGGCTTTAGAGAGAGCTTATCTCAAGCCCAGGATGCTCCTCTAGAGTAGAAAATCAAACATTTCTCCCACCTCTCATCCCCCTTCGTGGAGCATCCCATGGCTGTCCTCTCACCACCTTTAGGAAGAAGATCCTCACCGCGACGTCGTCCTGCCCCGTCCTCCTTCCTCCACCACCATTTTCCTTCCTCCAACTCCTCACCACCATCTTCCAAGCGATGTGAGAGCGAGTCGACCTCCAAGCAACCATCGAGGGGGATTCTTCTCACCTCTCTCTGTCTTTTTGCTTTCTACTGTAGTTTTTCTACTTTCTTATATGTAGCAAACTCTTTGAAATAAGCATTGACATTCTCTCTCTCTATCTTATTTTGTAGGTAGATTTGTTAGATTTCATCAACTTGATCTCTTGCCATATTAAAATACCAAAAAAATTGAAAAAGATAGAAACAAAAACAAATAAAATCTAAGTGTGAATTTCAAAACCAAACGTTCGCCTCCCTGTGTTCGACCCGAGACTCCCTTAGAGTTTCAGTATAAATTTTATCTGGTAACAATTTTTGCGACTACAACGATAGGTTCTCCCAAAACCCTAATTTTACATTGTGAAAACACGCTCACCACTTGGTCATGGCAAAAAGAGAGTATATCATTGACCTCATAGTCAAGAATCCATCTCCAAATGATTTGGTCACCATCGATGCAGAAGAGATATGGATCTTCCCTGACATAATACTTGGCATTTGAAATCAATTTGTCTTTGTTGGCATTTGGCCAATCAGACGGGATCTAGTTCGAAGCCAAATAATTGACAATATAGGCATACCAAGGAAGTCCAGTATCAATGCTTAACAAATGCTCATCCGAAAGATGTTCAATAATAGGTCCAGAAGGGTCAATGATCAAAGAAGGAAGATAGGACAAATGGTCAACAACCACGTTTTGTTTTCTTGCTTTATCACGTATTTCAAGGTTAAATTTTTGCAAGATCAAGGTCCATCAAATTAACCTCAATTTACTATCCTTCTCAAGTGCCTCATAGTAGCGTGATCCAAGTAGATAATGACATGGGATCTCAAGATGTTTGATCTGAACTTCTCTAGACCAAATACTACAGCCAGTAGGTCATTCTCCGTAATCATATAATTATACTGAGCCTCATCCAATGTCTTGTTGGCGTAATATATTACCACTGGTTTTCTATCAATCTTTTGTCCAAGTAGCACTCCTACCGTGTAGTCAAACGCATCGCACATGATCTCAAATGGTTAAGACTGGTCAGGGGATTGTAGGATTGGAGCTTGGGTTAGTTGGTCATGTAGAATTTCAAATGTGCAAACACACTCACTTGTCATCTCAAAGGGGGTATCCTTTGAGAGAAGATTAGTCAAGGGGTGTGCAATTTTAGAGAAATCAGATATAAAACATTGATAAAAATCGACGTACCATAGAAAATATCAAATGAATTTGACCAAGGAAGGCAAAGGAAGTTTGGAAATCAGATTCACCTTTGCTTGATCAACCTGGTGATGAACGTGTTTCGCGTGGTAGAAATCAGGGTTTGGAGGAACCCATCGTAGTAGTCGCAAAACTCATTATCAAATACAATTTTACCGAAACTCCAAAGGAGTCCCAGGTCGAACACAGGGAGGCGACGTTTACTTTGTTTGAAAACCACGCTTCGTTTTGTTTCTTTTTGGTATTTTGTTATATATATTTTTTTTTATTTTTATAAAAGACGCAAACAAGATGGATCCCAATATGGATGGAATCAAATATGATATATTGCAAAAATGTCTATTACAATAATCTACGAAAGCATAAAAGAGAGGGAGGTGAGAAGGAATCACCCGAATCGATTGTTCGGCGAGATGACGGCGCCTGGCGGAAGCTTGGAGGAAGGAGTTGAGGAGCGGGATGATGGAAGTGAGATGCGGGAGGATGCTGGGTAAAGGAATACTTCATGGAGGCTCTGGAATGGAGGTGAGGAGGCAGAGGTGATTTGCTACCGAAATGGAGGTGAGAGGATAGCTCCAAGGTAACATGTGAAGGTGGTGAGAGAGACGATGAATATTTAGTGGGGTAAGGGATCGTTACACTAATAGGGGACTTTTGGAGCTTGGGAATGAGCTCTTGGGAGCTTTGATGGGCTTTTAGAGCTTTAGAGTAGGTGGGTGTAGCAAAGGTAGAGATACCTTGGAAGGGAATGGGTGTAGGTCTTTATATAGTGGATGAGAGGAGGCTAAAATAGGCATAAGACAAATAGCGACCTCCAGGACATTGCTGTAGCCAGCTCGCGCTTGCTCACGTGCACTCTACGCTGGCCCTCCATCTCATGCGTTGATCATGCTCGAGCCTCTCTAGTTGTCCATCTCACATCGCCAGCTGCCATCGCGAGCATCCATTAATCATCTGTTGGGATCCACTGGTGCATGTTGATCTGCGCGAAGTGGATCCTCGCCCTTGGGTGGTGGATGAAGGGCTCTGAGCTCACGAGAGAGAGCGCTTTGGATCGTGCCTCCAGCACGTCCGCCCATGGGTGGGATCTCGCATGCATGGGTCTCCCGCATCAGTGATGCCACATAGCTCCTTCCCTCATTGCCCGATCATCCATTGACGACTCAATTTCTTACCCGCACATGCTCAGCGGATAAAATCCGCTTGTGGGGCTTCGATCGTGGAGCCGTGTGTTGTGCGCCAAAGCATGAACCGCTGCTTTGAGGTTGGTTTTGTGCCTCGCTTAGGAATTAAGGCTCAGCGTGCTGCGACTATTGGATCTTGATCCAATGGTTGCAATTGCGCGAAGCCCTCTCTCTTCTTGGCTTGAAGTAGGCGACGCGGTGGTTTGACGACCGTTAGATTTGAATCCAACGATTGAGACTTCACAGGTGCTACTTGGGAGGAGGGGCTACGGCTAGGCTAGAGGGCTGTGATGGTGCCATGTGATGCCATCATAGTTGTCCACCTTCTTCTTGTAGAGGGTGCTACAGAGCTCTGATCAGCGTGATTTTCACGTTGATGGACTGCGATCGTCACTCTGGATCCATCTGTACAGTTAGATTTCTCATCTGAAGCTCGTAAAGATGTCCCACTGCCTCCTGGCCATATAAGGTGTTGGAATTAATGTACATAATGTACAACTATCCTAAATGCAATGCAATGAATGTTATGCAATATTTATACTATCATATGTAATAATAGGCCTAGGAACTATCATAAATAAGCATTTTATCCTGAATTCATGCGTGTTTATCATACCCCCATGCTTACTTTTTGCTAGTCCCTAACAAAATTAACCTAAATGCTATGTATAAAAGTAGAATCGGGATTTGATTACTTAGGCAAAATTCATCGATTGCTTAAGAAAATCTCAACCTCAAGACCTAATTACAAAAACTCAACAGTGCCTGAGTGTCTACCAGAATGCAAACCGCCCAAGCCCTCACCTTATTTGAAAAGAAAAGATACCCAATTTTTTTTTCTTTTCTAATTTTTTTGTACTTTTGGAGTTTGAGGGTTTTGGGATAACTTTTTACGGCTACCCGACCTGCCTAAGACTCTAAAAGGACTCCAAGTGCTAAGAATCTAGTGAAAAGAGGGAAAGACTCATTAGGCAGCTGTTAAAACGAACTTCGAGTTTCTACGACCCTAGGTGACCTTGCCTAGAGGTTTATCTTTTCGAATGGTAGTTTTCTCCCTACTTTTATTTGTGGGGTCAACACAAGGGAAAACCCAGTGTATATCTCCCCAGTTTATTCTACTTCCCCGTTTCTTCCCTAAGTGTTTTGGGAATTGTTGTGCATTTTTGTGAGCTGGGCTCTGGACAACCGGACAATGGGCTGTTACCCACAGCAACTTGCTAGCCACACTCGTGTGGTGAAGTATCATTTTATTTGTTTATTTTTTTCCTTTTCTCCTTTTTCATTTTTTTTTTAAGTAGGTGGCTTCCCTAATCTAAGATTTACCTAAAGGCAGTACGAAGAAAATGGTCTTGTGGCTGGCCTCTGGACAACCGACTAATGAGCCATTACCACCGACAACTTGCCAGCCATACCACCCTAGATGATTCATTAGCTACCCAATTTTCGAAGAAACTGCTGAAAAGTGAGTCAGTGTGAATAGTGTGTAGATGCTTAGACTTAAAATCCCCTCAAATCAGAGGGCAGGTTGATAAGTCGTGTACTTATCATCCCAATTTATTTACTAGATTAAAGATGAATTTGAATTGGCGAGGACTCGAGACTAAGTCCACATTCAAGTGGACACTCGGGCTAATTAAGCCTGAAGACCCGAAGAGTCTAAGTATTCAAGTCTCAAAGTATCAATTCCTAAAGTTTGCAACTCCTAATGCCTAAGTTCTCGTCTCCTAAATATTTTTTTTTAAAGATGAAAAACAGGAAATTACTATTACGACTGACAAAACGATTCATAAGAAATATCCACCTCCTATGCTTAGCTAATGCAATGTCCTCATTGTTAAAATTGAAAACATGCAGGAGAGTAGAAGTGGAAGGATAGCACTTGGTTTCTGTGAAATTCAGGTCAACTCAGAATAGTCTTTACACGTGCTGAGTTTAATGCCTTTAGCTAGGCGATGATCAGCCTGCGGTGGTTAAGGCAAGGTAAGAGCAACCTTGTCCGAGACGGGTTCAGGAAGCACATGATCAACAAAGGGTTTGAGGAGCTGTTCGTTGACCTTAAAGGAATTACCCATCTTTAGGTCAAAGATTTCGACAGCCCTATTAGGGAAAATCCACTCAATAACGAACGAGCAGTCCCATTTAGACCTAAGCTTACCAGGGAAGAGCTTTAGTCGAGAATCGAAAAGCCAGACCTTCTGGTTCGGCTCAAAGCTCTTACATGAAATCATTTGGTCATGGAGAGCTTTGGTCCTTGCCTTATAAATTCTGGCATTTTCGTAAGCATCATTTCTAAGTTCCTCCAACTCAAGTAGTTGTAGTTTCCTGGTCTTCCTGGCCAACTCTAGGTCAAAATTACATTTTTTGATGGCCCAAAATGCTCGGTGTTCTAGCTCTACCGGTAAGTGACAAGCCTTACCAAACACCAGACGGAATGGAGACATACCGATAGGCATTTTGTACACCATATGATAGGCCCAAAGAGCATCATCTAGCTTTTGGATCCAATCTTTCCTATTAGGCCTTACGATTTTCTGCAAAATGTCTTTGATCTCCCGATTGGAGACCTCGACCTATCCGTTCGTCTGAGGGTGGTAGGGTGTGGAAACCCAACGATTCACCCCGTATTTCCCCAATAAATTCCAAAACTAGGCATGAGTGAAATGCATGCCACTGTCACTGATAATCGCCTAAGGAATCCTAAACCAACTAAAGATATTTTTCTTCACAAAATTGATGACCACCTTGTGGTCATTGGTTTGGGTGGGGATTGCCTCAATCCATCTGGACACGTAATCAATAGCAACCAGAATATACTGGTGTCCAAATGAAGAAGGAAAAGGTCCCATGAAGTCGATGCCTCAAATGTCAAAAATGTCAACGGAAAGTATTGGGTTTAAGGGCACCATATCTCTCTTAGCCATGTTCCCGAGTGTCTGGCATCGAGTGCATGACTTTGAGAATTTTTGGGCATCCTTAAATAATGACAGCCAATAGAATCCAGATTGTAAGATTTTTGCTGCCGTCTTTTTCCCGGAAAAGTGTCCACTACACGTAGATGTATGGCAGAACTCAAGTATACTATGGAACTCAATTTTCGAGATGCATCAACGAATAATCTGGTCTGCGCTGATGCGGTACAGCTCAGGATCATCCCAAAAATAATATTTGACCTCAGACACAAGTCTGTCCTGTTGTGTTTGGTCCAATCCTGGGGGATTTGACCAATGGCCAAATAATTGATGATATCCGTAAACCAGGGGGTTTGGATACCTGAGACTATAAGGATAGTTTCATCCAGAAAAGTGTCTGAAATAGGGATATCTAGATGAGGAGAATCAATTAGGATTCTAGAGGTGATCCACCATAACATTTTGTGCCCTGGCTTTATCCCTAATTTCAAGATCAAATTCTTGAAGTAACAGAATCCAGCGAATAAGCTAAGGCTTGGCATCCTTTTTGGCCAAGAGATGTTTCAAGGCCGAGTGGTCGTTATAAATGATTACATGAGAACCTAAAAGATAAGGCCTAAATTTTTTCAAAGCGAAAACTACAACTAGAAATTCTTTCTCAGTAATGGTGTAGTTCCTCTGGGCCTCACAAGAGTCTTACTAGCATAGTAAATCACAGAGGACTTTTTCTCTATCATTTGACCTAAGACAACCCCGAAGGCATAATCAGATGCGTCAACAATAATCTCAAATGGGGTTGTACAAACCGGTGATTGCAACACCAGGGCACATGCGATTGCCATTTTTAACAAATCAAATGCCTTACAGCATGATACATCAAACTCGAACAGTGTGTCTTTGGCCAGAAGGTTACTCAATGGTTGAGTAACCTTCGAGAAGTCCTTGATGAATCTTCTATAAAAACCCACATTTCCAAGGAAAGAGCGGACTTGTTTTGCGGATGTGGGTGGAGGAAGTCTAGAGATAGCATCCACCTTAGCCTTATCAACCTCAATACCCCGATTAGAAATCACATGACCCAGGACAATGCCTTCCCGAGTCATAAAATGGCTCTTTTCCCAACTAAGGACCAGCCGTGTCTTGATGCATCTCTAGAGGATAAATTGCAAGTTAGCTAGGCAGGACTCAAAAGAATCTCCAAAAATGGAGAAGTCATCCTTTGACACCTCAAGACAATCTCCCACCATGTCAAAAAAGATGGCCAGCATGCACCTTTGAAAAGTTGCGTGTGCGTTGAAAAGCCCGAATGGCATTCTACGGAATGCAAAGGTTCCGTAGGGACATGTGAAAGTTGTCTTTTCCTAGTCTTTGGGATGGATAGGGACTTGGTTATATCCCGAATAACCGTCCAGGAAGCAAAAGTATTTTTGCCCAGCTAACCTTTCCAGGATTTGATTGATGAATGGCAAGGGAAAGTGATCTTTTTTGGTGGTTGTGTTTAGCTTCCTATAGTCAATATAGACTCTCCAAGCAAAAGCTGAATGAGTGGTGAAGGTTTCCCCTTTCTCGTTAGTCATAACGGTTATTCTCGCCTTCTTGGGTACAATCTGAATGGGGCTAACCCACGAACTATTCGAGATTGGGTATATAATTCTAGCATTGAGCCACTTGATTATCTCCTTCTTGATCACTTCTCGCATATTCGGATTTATTCTCCTTTGCATTTCGTGAGAAGGCCAGGATCCATCTTCCATGAAAATACGATGATTACAATAAGATGTCTCGATCCCCCTAAGGTCGTGGATGGTCCAACCAATTGCCTCCTTATTGTTCTTAAGGACCTTAATCAACCTCAATTCTTGTTCCTTAGTTAAATCAGCACTAATAATCATAGGGAGCATGTTCTCAGGTCCTAAGAGCTTGTATTTCAAATTCTTAGGAAATTGTTTCAATTCAAGCTGAGGTGGGTTTAGTATAAAAGGTAGGGAGGACGCCGATGAAGATTCATCAGGACAATCCAGTGCAAGAGGCTGGGAATGAACAAAATCAATAGCCTCTTCAGGATGTGGCAGGTCTTCCATGGAGGGTTGTGGGTTGGGCTCACTAAAGCTGGTGGAGTCCTCGAGTGCACTGATTGCCATAAAAGTCTCAAAACCATGATCCTTGAGCTCCTCAATGAATCCACAATCCTCAAATCCTCTTGTCGCCTTAAAAATATCAAGAGTTAGCTTCCTATCCCTAAAGGTGATCTCCATACTACCGCTCTCACAGTTTATGTTGGCCTTGGCAGTAGCTACGAATGGGTGCCCCAAAATGGTGGGCATGTTCCTTAAATCGTTAGGTACATCCATGTCAAGGACCAGGAAATCTACAGGAAAATAGAAATTGTTGACCTCGACGACTACATCCCCAATAACGCCCTTCAGTGTGGTGACCGAGCGGTCTACTACTTGTAGTGTTACTGAGGTTGGCCTAAGTTCACCTAACCCAATCCTCTCATAAAGAGAAGTCGGGATTAGGTTGATGGATGCACCTAGATTCAATAGTGCCCTATCAAAAGTGTATTCCCCAATAACGCATGAGATCAAGGGGGCACCTGGATCTTTCTTCTTTTGAGGAAGGTGATGCAGGATGACAAAACTTGCCTGCTCAGAGGGAATCACCTTCCTCGGAGTGGGTTCTCTTGGCTTACGCTTTTGGGTACATAGTTCTTTCAAAAATTTAGCATAAGCCGGGATGTATTTAATAACATCGAGGAGCGGAATATTGATCTCTACACTCTTGAATAAATTCAGGAGCTCCTTCTTGCTATCTATAGTTTTCTTCTCCTTGGTTTTCAATAGGGCTTCAGGGAACAGAATGTGGGTGGTATTTTCAATTTTTGATCCCTGGGCCTTATTTTCTTCTTCAATCTCCTCCTTCTCTCTCTCAAGCTCCCCAGGGTTTTGGCTTCTAGAAGGTAATTCAAGATTCTGGGTCTACTTTCCACTTCTCAAGGTGACGGAGGTTGCAGAGGCATATGGGTTTGGGTCTTGAGGTGGGTTAGTGAAGATTGAAGGGCCTTGATTGGTCATGTAACCAGAAGAAGAGGAGGGAACCTGCTTAATCACTTGAGCATGTGTGTGTGGGTCCCTTTGATTCTTGTACCCTTGGGCTCTATTGTCCTGATTTTGCACATTGCACGAGTTGGGATGGCTGAGATCCGAGTTGTCAGGTGTTAGCAATTAACCCAGATTACAAGTTATCCAATGATGTCTTCATTTGTTTCATAAGATGAAGCATGGACCCTTGTATTTCCACCATCTACCGATTTAAATCAGCCTGTCCTACAGATTGTTGGGCATTCCAAGATGGCTAAGTAACCGGTCTTGGGCGCAATTGGGTCTATACTTGACCCTGACCCATAGGTCTTTGAGATGCATAGTTGCTGGGTTGTGTTTGGGTCTGTTGCCCCTGACTTTTCCAGGAGAAGTTAGGGTGGTTCCTCCAACCCGAGTTATAAGTATTGGAATACGGGTTGGACCTAACATTCTCCTGCATTGCATATGCATCCTCATAGGATGAAGATGGAGAGAAGGAAGGATCAGAAAAACTGGGATCAAAGGCCCCAGTTTGGAACCCATAAGGTTTCGAGAAATCCTGGCTCATAGGTTGAGCCGATTCAAGTTGGTTCACGAACTCTCGCCCCATGGGAGCTTGTGAGGAATGAAATCCCGAATTGTGGGATTGAGAAGGTGTAGAAGTGTCTCTCGAATTCCCATACATCCATTCTTCCATTTTCTTAGCAACCAAGTCCATTTTATCAAGCTTATTACAAATCAATTCCATGTCAAATGAATGAGAATCCTGTATCTCATTGGAATTTACCTTGGTTGTTCGAACCGGTTCAATGCATCCATGGAGGCATGGTTATTTGAGTTCTCGCTCATTTCCTCAAACAGGTCGTATGCGTTATCTGCATCCCTGTTAAGGAAATTACCTTCGCAGGAGGCGTCCACATGATTACGGGGTTGTTCAACCAACCCATGATAGAAAATCTGCAAGAGTTGCCATTTTGGCACCTTGTGGTGTGGACACTTCCTCAAAAGTTCTTGGAATCGCTCTCAGGCACCATGAAACAGTTCCCCCGGTCGTTGGGTGAAAGTGGTAATCGCCTGTCACAAGGCATTAGTCCATCCAATTGGGAAGAATTTATTCAGGAAGGTCGACTTAAGAGCAACCCATGTTTCTATCGGCAATCCGATGGTCCGGTACTAATGTGCGGTCTTATCCCTAAGAGAGTGGGGAAAGAGCCTCATGATCATTTGCTCTTCATTCACATTCCTTACTTTGGTGGTCTGAACCAAAGTGGTTAGATCCTCCAAGTGCTGGAATGAGTCCTCCGAGCTAAGCCCATGGAAATGCTTAATCAAACTTAAG
This sequence comes from Thalassia testudinum, assembly GCA_037157565.1. Classification (NCBI taxonomy): domain Eukaryota; kingdom Viridiplantae; phylum Streptophyta; class Magnoliopsida; order Alismatales; family Hydrocharitaceae; genus Thalassia; species Thalassia testudinum. The sequence continues at coordinate 179,619,246 of JAZHRO010000024.1, read as the reverse complement.
ACTTGGGGCTTGATTTCTATGTCTCTGGCGGGAATTATGACGTCGGGACGTTCCCCATAGTTTGAATGATCATAGACATCCTTCAAGGACCAAGTGCCCTGACCATTCATTCGTTGGATCCATTGCTGCATCTGCTGCAATTCTTCTAACTACCTCTGAATCAGCTCCTACTGGTTCGGGGGCGGGGGAGGTGGTTGTTGATCAACCATGGGATTTGCTTGGCTATAGCTCAACCTCCACCTCTGGGAATGGTCTAAAGGTCCTTCCAATCTAGGGTTCAATGACCTCCTTCCAAGCATACATTGGAAGGAAGTCGGAAGGATGGGGAAGAGAAGGAGCCCTAAAGCACAAAAATACAAGCCTATCCTTAGGTTGGGTAGCCTAAAGGTCTACAGACTCTCAGAATCCATCCTAAGATTTTGGACAATTTACTCTACTTATATCCAAGCAATCCAACCAGTTAGAAGGAGGGACTGGGGAGAAGGTTCTTCCTTTGGGTTGAGCCTCTGGTTCCTAGTGTACCCCCCAGTCGTGATCGTTTGACGCTACTCCCCTAGCTAGACATCCGATTGACTAGTATAAGTAGGTTAATTATGAACAATCTCATTCTGGATCCTGACAAGCGAACCAGTCCTTAGGGCCAATGTCTAATCAATTTTAGTTAGGCTTGGGATATTGGTGCTTTTGGAATGTAATGGGCCCTTACTGGGTTGTGCCCTTAATGATTTGTTTGAGAATGTGTGAATGTGCACAACCAAGAAGATTTCAAGCAAGATTATTAATGATGAGGCGAGTATTAGGTGTATTCAACAAAGTTTTGTGAGGCAAACCATGTTTTGAAAGCACGAGTTCAAGTGTTTTTCCTTTATAAAATAAGAAAATATGGAGTGCCTGGCTTGACCTAAAAATTGAATCCTATGGGGCAATTACAAAATGAATCTCTTTTAAATTAGGTGGTGCGGCCCAAACAATTCAATTAATCAACCCAAATGCACCACCGATTAAGGCACACAGAAAGGTGATTAACCTAATATGATTTCTACTCCTTTATGTGTTAAATTGGTGTACCGATTCCACAGGTAGAAATCTCGGTTGAGTAGATGAAAATCAAGTCAGGTTATGTGCCTTAAATGTGGGTGTAAAAAGTGTGTATATTGATTCGTCTCATAGAAAGTATCTTTTTGTTTATAAAATGTGGAGGTAAGATGAGTGGAGGTGGCAAACAAGGCAAACAATTCTATCCTAGGGTTTATGCAAACACCTTAGCAGATTAGGTCTTGGTTATGAATGTGGCGAAATGAAACTAATGGGGAGGAATGTGGGGGGCACTTATAGATTACTCTACCTGCACTTTACTCTGGTCTACCGCACTTGGATCTCCATGCTAGGGTACCTACAAGACAATAGATCAAAGATAAGTGGGGTTAGTAATATGTAAATGCAAAAAAGCGCACAAAACAAGAAAGTAAATTCCATTGCCTCCCCGGCAACAGCGCCAAAATGATGAACGTGTTTTGCATGGTAGAAATCAGGGTTTGGAGAACTCGTCATCGTAGTTGCAAAACTCATTATCAAATACAATTTTACTGAAACTCCAAGGGAGTCCTGAGTCAAACACAGGGAGGCGACGTTTACTTTGTTTGAAAATCGTGCTTCTTTTTGTTTCTTTTTGGTATTTTGTTTTATATATATATCTGTTTTTATAAAGGATGGAAACAAGATGGATCACAATATGGATGGAATCAAATATGATATATTGCACAAATGTCTATTACAATAATATATGAAAGCATAAAAGAGAGGGAGGTGAGAAGGAATCTCCTGAATCGGCTGTTTGCCGAGACGACGATGCCTGGCAGAAGCTTGGACGAAGGAGTTGAGGAGCGAGACGACGAAGGTGAGATGCAGGAGGATGCCAGGTAGAGGAATGCTTCACTGAGGCTCTGGAATGGAGGTGAGGAGGAGGAGGTAATCTGCTACCAGAATGGAGGTGAGAGGATGACTCCAAGGCAACCAGTGAAGATGGTGAAAGAGACGATGAATATTTGGTGGGGTAAGGGATCGTTACACTAATAGGGGACCTTTGGAGCTTGGGAATGAGCTCTTGGGAGCTTTGATGGGCTTCTAGAGCTCTAGAGTTGCTGCTAGAGCACCATGATCATTTGTTTTGATGATAACAAAACACGTGTTATTTAACATTTGCTCTTGGAGTCTTAGATTTCAGGTCAATTGCAAATGTAGACGTGATTAGACGGAATTCGAGCTAGCATCCAGGACGGATTGGAGGAGCTTGATGGAGAACAGAGGAGATTCGCGAGGAGCGACAGATTGAAGATGGAAGGACAAGAAGAATAGGATAGAATTCCATTTTATTCCTTTCATGTACATTTCTCATTATTTTCTTGCTCTTTATTTTCTTAGAAAATTATGTTAAAGAGCCTCAAAGTACCCTAACAGTAGTCCTAGGAACACCTGCACAACCCTAGGATACTTAGGTTTTCTGTAGAATACTTAGAAAACCAATATAGGTTCAAACAGAGTTTCCAGACGTCTAATTCCCAAATCAGACGTCTGATAAAGTGTTTTAAGACGTCTGACTGTTGATTCAGACGTCTGATAACTATTAGGCTGGACATAGTTAGTTCTGTCTGATGAAATCAGACGTCCAGACCTTAGACCAGACGTCTTAGGAGACGTCTGATGACTTTGCCAGACGTCCAATTAGTGGACCGTTGGCTGGCTTAGCGAACAGTCAAGAACGTGACCGTTAGAGCCTTATCAGACGTCCATAGGACTTTCCAGACGTCTGATAATTGACCGTTTTTCCTCGGCTGACCCAAAATCTCTTCTCAGAGATTTTCTAGCTGTTGCAACGTTTGGAAATCCATTCCCACAGAAAAAGTAGGTTTCGAGACGTCCAGACATAGTGCCAGACGTCCTATATGTCGTCTGATGGACTTGCACAAGAACCCTGTTTAGATCTGATTCAAGTCAGGAAGGAACCCGCCCAAAATCAGACGTCTGACCTTGGAATCAGACGTCTTAAAGTGAACTTCCAGATGTCTGATGCCAGAATTAGACGTCTGATAAGCCTGTCAGAGCAATGATTATTCCTGATTTCGGGCTGATTCTCTTGGGCTTTGCACCCAACGGCTATAGAACCTTTCCTAAGCCTTCCAAAGCCTTCCTAAGGCCTCTATAAATAGAGGGGAACCTTTGCAACACAAACACACACCAAGAGACACCAAGATACACAAGAAACACTTTGTAATACACTTTCCACTCTCTTGTGTCCTAGCTAGCTCTTGCTCTCCAAGCTCAAGCTCCATTCTCTTGAGAGCATCAAGCTGTTGCGCACCCGCTCTCCCGCCGTTGTTCACGAGAGCGACATTGAGCCATCGCGTGGCACACGCATCTGCGTCGTCGACGCACTCCTTTCAAAGGGAAGCATCCTATTTCCTATAGAAGCTTAGGTTAAATATTACTTTGTTTGCTCTATAGGATTACTTGTTTTATCTTTGTTATTTGGTTGGGTATTCGCTTTGCGAATTCCCGTCTCCTTCGCGAGACAAAATCCTTCTCGTGAAGAGGTGTTGAGGTACGCTACCCTCGTCTAAGTAGCGTGGTTGTAATTGAGGTTGAATCACCCTCGTTTTAAAGTGATTCGGTTTAGTGGATTTTGATCAACTTGGTTGATCTAAAAATCCTAACTCGAGAGGGTTAGGTGGTGGTTTTCACCCGGTTTGGGTTTCCACCTAAAAATACTTGTGTACTTGTGTGATTGTCTATTTTTGAGATTGTTTATATTTATTTCCGCAATTATTACGTCAGCCCCTCCTAGTAGGGAAACTTCAGTTGGTATCAGAGCAGGTCTTGCTGTTTTGGCGTAACAACCAAGCAAGAAGATCTATGGAGGGGAGCAGTTCCGCAGGTAGGATTTCCGAGGGCCAGTCTACGACTCGTCCGCCGTTCTTCGACGGGAGCAACTACCCTTACTGGAAGCTGCGGATGAAGACGTGGCTTCAAGCCACCGATTTCACGGTCTGGGCCAGGTGCGAGATCCCCTTCAACATCCCAAAGAAACCCGCCGGAGGATACTCGCAGCAGCAGATTCGGGAACTCTCGCTCAACGCGAAAACAATGAACGCGTTGTATTGTGCGCTCAGCTCGGAGGAGTTCAACAGAATCTCGTAATGCGCCACCGCATACGAGATTTGGCACACACTCGAGGTAACTCATGAAGGTACCTCTAAGGTAAAAACTTCTAAAATAAATTTACTTTCTCAAGAATTTGAATCTTTTTCTATGAAACCTAACGAGTCTTTAAGTGAGATGAACACTAGGTTCACTCTCATTGTAAATAACTTGAAAGCTTTAGGGAAAACTTTCATCAAGGGGGAGCTTCAAGGGAAGCTTCTTCGTTCCCTCGGACCGGAGTGGGAACAGAAAGTCACCATCATCGAGGAGGCGAACGAAGTGGAGGAGCTCAACATGGAAGATCTCCTAGGCAATCTAATGGCCTACGAGACAAAGTTGAAGCAGAAGAAGAAGGATACACTGGAGCCTAAACCGAAGAAGACTCTCGCCTTCAGAGCCGCGTCGGATAGCGAGGTAAGTTCTGACGACGAAGACTTTAGAATTTTACTTAAAAAATTTTCCAACTTTTGTAGGGAATTAAAGAAAGAGAAGAAGGAGAAGAAGGAGAGCCCGAGACATTGCTACCACTGTAACGAGAAAGGGCACCTACGACCAGAGTGCCCTCTTCTCAAAAAGGAGAAGAAGGAAAAGGAGAAGAAATCTAAGAAGAAGGCGTTCCAAGCCACTTGGGACGATTCAAGCTCGGAGGAAGAAGAAGAAGAAAAAGAAGAAACCGCTTGCTTTGGTTTCATGGCCAGAGGAAGCGACAGCGAAAGCGGAAGCGACTCAGACAACGAGGTAAGTTACGATTTACAAGAAGCTTTTAATGAACTATTTGAGCTTAGTAAATCATTAAAAATAGAAAACAAAAGCATGAAAAAGAATCTTAGCTTTCTTAAATTTGAAAATGATAGGTTAGAAATAAAACTTAAGGATCTAGAAGCTTGTCCTAAAAATGATAACCTATTATTAGAAAATCATAAACTCATCAATGAAAATAATAAATTGATTGAAGAAAATGATAGTTTAAAGTTAGAAATTTCTGACTTACAGACTAAGATGCATACTATAGAAAAAGAAATTGCATGTCTTAGGGAAAACTCTAACAAATTAATCAACAAAGTAGATAATTTTTATAGCCCTAAGATTGAGAAAGGATCTCCATCAAGGAGACCCGCTAACAGATCCGGATCCAAGCCCACTTGGATACCGAAAAAAGAATTAGAATCTTGTTTTATAGGGTTCAGGGATAATTACAACACAAAGGACTGGACCTACAAACTCAAAGCTGGTCAACTCAAGTTGGGAGAACCAAGGAGTAGACCAAGGAGGAGAACAAGAAGACCGACGAGACGACGAACAAGCAACGGACCCGCCGCACGTCGACCACCAGACTGGAGACCGGCGCCGATGCCCAGGCCTCCAAGCTACGGATGGGAGCCCCATCCGATGTGTCATCCACCACCACCATTTGGGCCATTTTATTGGCCATGGTAGGTGAGGTAAAACCATTTACCCTATCTTTTTATCATAAGCATTTAGATAGGGGAGCAAAAAAATTATAAGCTAATTGTCAATTTTTAAGGGGGAGATATAAGGTAGCTAAATTTCCTTTAGAAAGGGGGAGAAAAATAATAGCTATCTTGTTGTTATAAAAAAAAGGGGGAGGACATTACCTTTGTCAAAAGAAGTTTATAGAATAGCATGTTTTAAGGGGGAGTTATAGAAAATTTAAAATCAATCAAACCTTTTTGATAATGTCAAAAAGGGGGAGGATTTTTTGCATTATTATTTATGGTTTTGTCATCATCAAAAAGGGGGAGATTGTTGGTGCTAGAGCACCACGATCATTTATTTTGATGACAACAAAACACGTGTTATTTAACATTTGCTCTTGGAGTCTTAGATTTCAGGTCAATTGCAAATGTAGACGTGATTAGATGGAATTCGAGCTCGCATCCAGGATGGATTGGAGGAGCTTGATGGAGAACAGAGGAGATTCGCGAGGAGCGATAGATTGAAGATGGAAGGACAAGAAGAATATGATAGAATTCCATTTTATTCCTTTCATGTACATTTTTCGTTATTTTCTTGCTCTTTATTTCCTTAGAAAATTATGTTAAAGAGCCTCAAAGTACCCTAACAGTAGTCCTAGGAACACCTGCACAACCCTAGGATACTTAGGTTTTCTGTAGAATACTTAGAAAACCAATATAGGTTCAAACAGAGTTTCCAGACGTCTAATTCCCAAATCAGACGTCTGATAAAGTGTTTTAAGACGTCTGACTGTTGATTCAGACGTCTGATAACTATTAGGCTGGACATAGTTAGTTCTGTCTGATGAAATCAGATGTCCAGACCTTAGACCAGACGTCTTAGGAGACGTCTGATGACTTTGCCAGACGTCCAATTAGTGGACCGTTGGCTGGCTTAGCGAACAGTCAAGAACGTGACCGTTAGAGCCTTATCAGACGTCCATAGGACTTTCCAAACGTCTGATAATTGATCGTTTTTCCTCGGCTGACCCAAAATCTCTTCTCAGAGATTTTCTAGCTGTTGCAACGTTTGGAAATCCATTCCCACAGAAAAAGTAGGTTTCGAGACGTCCAGACATAGTGCCAGACGTCCTATATGTCGTCTGATGGACTTGCACAAGAACCCTGTTTAGATCTGATTCAAGTCAGGAAGGAACCTGCCCAAAATCAGACGTCTGACCTTGGAATCAGACGTCTTAAAGTGAACTTCCAGATGTCTGATGCCAGAATTAGACGTCTGATAAGCCTGTCAGAGCAATGATTATTCCTGATTTCGGGCTGATTCTCTTGGGCTTTGCACCCAACGGCTATAGAACCTTTCCTAAGCCTTCCTAAGGCCTCTATAAATAGAGGGAAACCTTTGCAACACAAACACACACCAAGAGACACCAAGATACACAAGAAACACTTTGTAATACACTTTCCACTCTCTTGTGTCCTAGCTAGCTCTTGCTCTCCAAGCTCAAGCTCTATTCTCTTGAGAGCATCAAGCTGTTGCGCACCCGCTCTCCCGCCGTTGTTCACGAGAGCGACGTTGCGCTGTCGCGTGGCACATGCATCCGCGTTGTCGACACACTCCTTTCAAAGGGAAGCATCCTATTTCCTATAGAAGCTTAGGTTAAATATTACTTTGTTGGCTCTATAGGATTACTTGTTTTATCTTTGTTATTTGGTTGGGTATTCGCTTTGCGAATTCCCGTCTCCTTCACGAGACAAAATCCTTCTCGTGAAGAGAAGGGGTTGAGGTACGCTACCCTCATCTAAGTAGCGTGGTTGTAATTGAGGTTGAATCATCCTCGTTTTAAAGTGATTCGGTTTAGTGGATTTTGATCAACTTGGTTGATCGAAAAATCCTAACTCGAGAGGGTTAGGTGGTGGTTTTCACCCGGTTTGGGTTTCCACCTAAAAATACTTGTGTACTTGTGTGATTGTCTATTTTTGAGATTGTTTATATTTATTTCCGCAATTATTATGTCACCCCCTCCTAGTAGGGAAACTTCAGATGCCAGGTAGAGGAATGCTTCACTGAGGCTCTGGAATGGAGGTGAGGAGGAGGAGGTAATCTGCTACCAGAATGGAGGTGAGAGGATGACTCCAAGGCAACCAGTGAAGGTGGTGAAAGAGACTATGAATATTTGGTGGGGTAAGGGATCGTTACACTAATAGGGGACCTTTGGAGCTTGGGAATGAGCTCTTGGGAGCTTTGATGGGCTTCTAGAGCTCTAGAGTAGGTGGGTGTAGCAAAGGAAGAGATACCTTGGAAGGGAAGGGGTGTAGGTCTTTATATAGTGGATGAGAGGAGGCTAAAATAGGCATAAGACAAATAGCGACCTCCAAGACATCGCTGTAGGTCCAGCTCAAGTGTCGCTATAGCCAACTCACACCCACTTACGCATGTGTTGCACTGTCCATCCATCTCGTGCATTGATCGCGCTTGAGCCTCGTTGGCCATCCATCTCGCGTGACCAGCTGCCATCGCGAGCATCCATCGAGCATCCACTGGCGCGTGTTGATTCGTGCAAAGTAGATCCCCACCCTTGGATGGCAGATGAAGGGCTCTGAGCTCACGGAAGAGAGTGCTTTGGATTGCGCCTCCGGTGCACGTACGATTGCACGTCCGCCCGTGCGTCAGATCTCGCGTGCATGGGTCTCACGCATCAATGATGCCACGCAGTTGCTTCCCTCCCCGCCTGATCATCCATTGACAACTCAATTTCTTACCTGCGCATGCTTAGTGGATAAAATCCGCTTGTGGGGCTTCGATCGTGTGGCCGTGCGTTGTGAGCCGAAGCACCGACTGCTGCATTGAGGTTGGTTTTGTGCCTCGCTTAGGAATTAAGGCTAAGCATTCTACGACCGTTGGATCTTGATCCAATGGTTGCATTTGCATGAAGCCCTCTCTCTTCTTGGCTTGAAGCAGGCGACGCGACGCTTTGACGATCATTGGATTTGAATCCAACAATCGAGACTTCACAGGTGCTGCTTGGGAGGAGGGGCTACGGTCGGGCTAGAGGGCTGCAACGGTGCCACGTGGCGCCATCATGGCCGTCCACCTTCTTCTTGTAGAGGGTGCTACAGAGCTCTGATCGGCATGATTTTCACATTGACGGATTGCGATTGTCGCTCTAGATCCATTCGTATAGTCAGATTTCTCATCTTAAGCCCATAAAGATGTCGCACTACCTCCTGGTCATATAAAGTGTTGGAATTAATGTACATAATGTACAACTATCCTAAATGCAATGCAATGAATGCTATATAATATTTCTACTATGATACGTAATGATAGGCATAGGAACTATCATAAATAAGCATTTTATCATGAATTCATGTGTGTTTATCACCTGGATACCTTTCTCAGATACGAGGTGTCCAAGTACGATGCCCTCAGAAACCATGAAATGGCCCTTTTCCTAGGAGAGAACTAGGTTCACTTCAATGCATCGCTGGAGGATCTAAACCAAGTGTAAAAGGCAATCATCAAATGTCTAATCGAAAATTGAGAAGTCTTCCATTAAGACTTTAAGTTATTTACCTACCATATCGGAGAATATGGCTAACATGCACCGTTGAAAGGTGACAGGTGCATTGCATAGCCTAAATGTCATCCTACGAAATGCATAAGTCTTGTACGGGCAAGTAAAGGTGGTCTTCTCCTAATCTTCAGGATGAATTGCCACTTGGTTATATCCAGAGTACCCATCCAAAAATCATAAAAATCGATTCCCTGCTAGCTTCTCGAGGATCTAGTTAATAAATGGGAGAGGGAAATGGTCTTTCTTCGGAGGTGTTCAATTTTTTATAGTCTATACAGACTCCACGAGTTTGCAATCTGAATCAGGATGGTTTCTTCAGATTCAGTGGTAATCACGGTGAGTCTTGCCTTTTTAGGCACAACCTGGATGGGACTCACCCAGCTTCTATCAGAGATGGGATAAATGATTTCTGCATTGAGCCACTTCATGATCTCCATTTTCATGACCTCCTAAAGATTCAGGTTAAGTCTTCTCTGCATCTCGCGAGAATGTCATGAGCCCTCTTCAACATAAATATGATGAGTACAATATGAGGGACTTATTTCAATCAAGTCATCTAGAGTCCAACCAATGGCTCTACGTTGTTATTGGACAAAAATTAATTTTGTTTCCTGATTAGAAGTGAGTCAGGAATTGATAATCAGTGGAAACATCTAATTTGAACGCAAACATACATACGTCAAATGGTCCGAGAGTGGTTTCAACTCCAAGACCAAGTTATCAGCAGTGGGTGAGGATTTAAAGTTGGCCTTAGAAGACAGTGTGGAAGCTAAGGATGGGTCTAGATTAGATTCAGGCTCCCTAATCTGTGGGTCAAGATCTTCTTGTGGTTGAGGTCCTTGGAAAACTATGTTCATTTCAGGAATTGGGTCCTCAACCAATGAACTTATGTCACATACTTCCTCAACTGCCCCACAGTTTATTCCTTTCTGGGCCTTAAAAATATCGATCCTTAATGTCTTATCCCCAAATTTCAGCTCTATCTGGCCCTCTTCACAATTAATATTCTCCCTAGCAGTCGCTAGGAACGATCTCCCCAAGATGATCAATGTGTCTTATAGATCCTCAAGAGTATCCATGTCTAAAATAATGAAATCCACCAAGAAATAGAAATCTCTCACCCTAACTAGTAAATCCTCAAGAATTTCTCTTATTGACTTAATCGATCTAGTAGCCAATTACAGTGTCACCTCAGTTGGTTTAAGCTCAATTTCCTCAAAGTGGTCTAGCAGGGAGGTGGGAATCAGGTTTATGGATGCTCCTAAATCCAATAAAGCTCGATCAAACTCTAAGTTCCCTATCTTGCAGGAGATCAAAGGTGTGTCAGGATCTTTTACTTTTTGTGGAACTTTGCTCAAGATTATAGAGCTAACTTGCTTTGACAACACAATCGGACTCTCGTCTTTATTTCGTGGCTTACACTTTGGTGTACAAAAATCCTTCAGAAATCGTGCATAAGCTAGTATGTGGTGAATCGCATCCATCAACGGAATGCTTATCTGGACTTGCTCAAAGAGTTTGACCAGGTCCTCCTTAGGTGCCATGAGTTTGTATTTGCTATTTCCTTTGGTCAAGGCCTTGGGAAATGGGACATCTTTGAGCTTCTCCAAGATTGGTTCAAGCTCTAGGTCTGGGGTGGGTTTTTCCTTGATATCCATCCTAGACTTAGGTCTTGAACTACTCAGACCAGATTGACTAGGGTAAAATGGGTCCTGAGTGGTTTTGCCAATATGAGTAGTGATGGAATTTAGGACTTCCTGGTTTGGATTTGGAGTTATCAAGATAGGAGGTTGTTGTTGATATTGCATCTATGAAGTGGAAGCCTTTGACCCATCAGCTAGAGGTGTAGAAGGGGCCTGATAAATGTAATGTGCTTGGCCCTATTTTGGGTTCACAATGTGCCTCTAGTTTAGCACACTGTTCGAGTTAGGTAGAGGTTGGGAAGGAAGTGCACTAGGCTGGCAAATTATGAACCTTTGTAATCTCTGCATTATGCTACCTTTGCATGGCAACATTGGCCTTTTGCATATCAGCTAGGGTTTGTAGAATTAGGCTCATATGATATTCCTTAGGAGGCCTGAATTAAAAGTTTGGGTTAGGCCTATGATGAGCAGGCTGATATGGGCACGGATTTTGTGGTCTAGTTGGAATTGAGGTCTGGAGTTCTGATTATTCCCCGACCAAGAGAAATTTAGATGATTACGCTATCCAGGGTTGTAGGAGTTAGAGAAAGTAACATTCTGGTTGAGTAACACTAGAGTAATCAGGATATGGGGGTTCATAGATCCCCCAACTAGAGTAGGAAGGTTTGGAGTTCCCTTTAAAACCTGGATCAAATGGGGGTGGATAATCATCCATTCGCTAATGAGTGGTGGTGATGAACATTATGCATGACCTCCCTCCCTGTGGGCAGACGTGCATACGTGCTTTGCTGAGAAGAAGTGGCCCTTTGGAGTTGGCAAGTCAAATTGTCCAACTTCTTCTCGATGATAGAGACCTTATCCAATCGACTAGCCACTAACTCCAGATCGGCGAATGCAGATAAGCCTCATGTTTCATGTGTCCCTCGTGTGTTTGTCAATGCACGGGTAGTCATCTAGTCGAACATACCCAGAGACTCATTGTTTATGGAGTTCTCGTACATGTTCTCGAGAATCTCCCAAACGGTGTCTTTATCTTTACCCATGAAGTTACCTTCACAGGCCACATTGACAAAGAGTCTGATATCCTCATGGAGTCCCTAGTAACAAGGCTGGACTTGTTCCCATTTAGGAACACCGTGATGAGGGCATTTCTGCATGAGATGAAGAAAGCGATCCCATGCCTCATGAAGAGGTTCTCCCGCATTTTGGGTGAAACGCGTGATTTGGTGCCTCAGGGCATTAATGCACCCTACTTAGGAAGAATTTCTTAAGAAATTCAACTTGCAACTCTTCCCAGGTGTCGATCGCTCGACATAGAGACCAATACCAATGGTTAGCCTTATCTTTCATCGAGAAGGGGAACATTTTCATGAGAAGGGTGTTCCGGTTCTGAACATTTGGCCTGAGAGTCTGGGCTAGATGTTTCAATTCTTGAATACGTTGGAAAGGGTCATCAAAGCCCAATCCATGAAAGTAGGCAATCAAGTTAATAACATTTGGCTAACTCAGTTTCAAGTCCCCCAGCCAAAATTTGCACCCTGGGTTTGATAGCCACAGCTGCAAGATTATAGTGATCTTGCATCTGTGGATGCAGTCGAGGCTTGGCTAGCGCATGAATCAAGTCGGTGAGAGTCTACAACTAGTCCTGTAGGTGTTGAATATCACCCCCTTCTTGATCTAAGTTCTCCAGAAAAGCAGAGGATGGAGAATTGGGTTCAGATGTACTCCTAAGCATCAAGAAAGGAGTCCTAAGAGGGTGGTCCTTTTAGAGCAAGCGAGCTCGATCATTTTAAGCAAGCTACCCCCAAAGAGAAAGGACCCAGGTGCACCTTTGATCTTTTGTGTCATTGGAGACACATCTTTTGATCACACCCTCCTTGACCTGGGAGCCTCCATCAACTTGATTCCCTCAGTGCTATATGAAGAATTTACATTCGGTGACCAAAAGTCGGTAGATGCGAACCTACAATTGGCAAACCGATCTGTGGTTAAACCAAGAGGGATGGTGGAGGATGTGATAATTAAAGTCAGAGACTTTTATTTCCCAGTAGATTTTCTGGTTCTAAACATGGAAATCTCGGAAGCCCTCAAAGACCCTTCCTGGCCACCGCAAAGGCAAACATAGACTGCACATTGGGAACAATGGAGATTTCCTGCAATGATCAGAAAATGAGCTTGAACATCTTTCAAGTTGTGAGATGACCCCAGGACTACAATTTACTTGAAGATGACGAATAATTTTTTGAAGATGTCTGCATGACCTCCACTATTTTTGGGATAGAGACTGAGGAAGAATCTGGGACCAAGACTGAAATCCCCTCGACTGTTGACCACACTTCACCTATTTTTGTTCCTGAGGTGGATCTATCCCCAAAAAGACCTGTCCTTGCTGATTCCACACCTGACTCAGGCTTGCACCTAGAGCTGAAACCCTTGCCTGAGACTCTAAAATACACTTTCCTTGGGCTAGACCAAGCCTATCCTGTGATCATTAATGCCCATCTAACCAGTGACCAAGAGAGCAAGCTGATTTCTGTGTTGAAAAAAAATAAAGAAGCAATTGGTTGGACCCCTAGAGATCTTAAAGGGTTTGACCTATCATTCTGTACTCATCGGATATTCATCGATGATGGGTTGTGACCTTCTCATGAATTTCAAAGGAGACTAAAGCCGACTATAAAGGAGGTCATAAAGAAGGAAATAATTAAGTGGCTCAACGTCAGTATTATCTACCCAATCTCAGAAAGCCCTTGGGTCAGCCCCGTGCAAGTTGTACCTAAGAAGGCCAGGCTAACCATTATCACCTCAGAGACAAGGGAGAAAATACTGACTTGCACAACTTCGTCATGGAGGATTTGCATGGACTATAGGAAGCTGAATACTGCCACGAAGAAAGACCACTTCCCACTCCCTTTTATTGACCAGATTCTTGAGAGGTTAGCCGAACAGCAATATTTATGCTTCTTGGATGAATATTCCAATTATAATCAAGTGGCCATACACCCTAAGGACTAAGAAAAGACTACATTTACATGTCCCTTCGGAACATTTGTGTTCTGAAGAATGCCTTTCGATATATGCAATTCACCTGCAACTTTTCAAAGTACATGCTTGCCATATTCTCAGACATGATCGATGACTTTCTTAAGATTTTCATGGATGATTTTTCTGTCTCTGGAGAATCCTTTGATTCTTGTCTATCACACCACGACAAGATTCTCCAAAGATGTAAGGAAGTCAATTTGGTCCTCAGCTGAGAGAAGTCACATTTCATGGTCCAAGAGGCCATCGTCTTGGGCCATATCATTTCTGAAAGAGGAATCGAGGTAGATCATGTTAAAGTAGATGCTATTTTGAAACTCCCACCACCCAACTGTGTTAAACAAATTAGATCATTTTTGGGGCATGTAGGGTTTTACAGTCAATTTATCAAGAACTTCTCCCTGATTTCAAAAGCCCTGAGTAATCTCCTTGGAAAAGACTAGCCCTTTGAGTTTGATGAGGCTTGCATGAATTCTTTCAATACTCTGAAAAAGGCTATCACTAAAGCTTCCATTCTCCAACTCCCAACTGGAATGAGCCCTTTGAGCTCATGACTAATACATTCGATTATGCATTTGGGGTGGTTCTCAGGCAGCGAATTGATTGGAAGGCTCATGTGATATACTATGTTAGCAAAACCATGCATAAGGCTGAAAGAAATTATATTGTCACTGAAAAGGAACTGTTGGCAGTCATTTTCTCTCTTGAAAAATTCTGACCTTACCTTTTGGGCTCTCATGTCATAATCTACATAGACCACTTGGCCCTCAAATACTTGTTGGACAAACCCCACCTCATTAGATGGATTTTATTATTGCAAGAATTTGACTTGGGTATAAAAGATAAGGTGGGTACCCAAAATGTAGTGGCCGACGACCTTCTCACATCTCGTTTGGTGATTCAACCTTGCCCTACTACTCTTTTACGGTTGAGATGCTTCTAATCATTTCCCGCGGTTCCCTCCCATGGTTTGCTGATCTTGTTAACTACCTAGCTTCTGCAAAATTACCCGAGAATTGGCCCAAGGCCAAGCATGACAAATTTGTTGCAAAAGCTAGGCACTACTTCTGGGAGGAACTTGATTTATTCAAGATCTGCCTCGATCAAATCGTTCAACGATGCATCCTGGTGTAGACCTAGATAGGTTGTGTTAATATAGTGATTTAATCGTTGAAATGAGTATAGTGGTTAACCTAAATCGATCCTAACCATGCTTTTACAAAATTTTTTAACCTGGCCTACTTGATTTTATCTTGGTCACTTTTAGGCCCAGGGTCGAACTCAGGGAGGCGGGATTAGAGGTGAATAAGTTTCTACGCCTTTCCTACAACGAATCACTTTCGTTAGTTTATTATGTTTTTGGTGCTTTTCTATTTAATATTTTTTTTCCGATAATTTTGTCCTTGAGGTACACCCTAAAAATCATGTTCTTGGCTTTGAGCCAAGTTAGGGTTCCAAAACTGGTCTTGCTATTCGCAAGATCGAGTACCTGCAAATCAAGGATTATCTTTTCTCTTTTATATTTTTTTATCTTTTTAATAGCAGGAAAGAGAAATAGAAATAAGATAAATATAGTATATATATAGATATATATATATATATTATATATATATATATAGGGGTGGGGGTGGAGGTGGAAATGGCGTGTAGCATGGTGTCGAGTTGATCGTCGTCTAGGAAGACGCAACCAATAGGACGAAGTACCGTGTGGAGTGTAGGATGGATGGGTGGAAAATGTGTGCGGAGACACTTTCTGTATGCGGGTATCGGGGAATAACAGCAACTAGTGCAGATATTCCCACGATATAATGCGTGGTAGGTGATATGAATGTAAGTGTATATGTATATATATAGATAGGGTTATAATTATATAGGTGTAAATGTAGTTATATATATATGTGTGTGTGTGTGTGCGTGTGTGTATGTATAGATATGCAAATATATATAGATAGATATATGTATATATATATATTGATAACTAGATATATATGTATATATGTCTAATTATATAGATATGGGTATATATATATATATATATATATATAGTAATAAGTGGATATAGATATATAGATATGTATATATATATATAAGTATTTATATATATAGATATATTAGTATAAGTATCTATGTGTATATATATAAGTATATAGTCGTGCACAAGTGAGTGTCTGTGTACATGTGAGTGTGTACAAGTGTGGTGTGTGTGTGTGTGTCTGCGAGAGGGAGTGAGAGAGGGTGTGGCGAGTTAAGGTGTCTGGAGCCCGTAGCTGACGTCTAGACGCCAATGCGCAGGTGCAGGCGCGCGAGGGTGCACGCACGCGCTAGAGGCTGCAAACGTGAGGGAGAGTGCAGCGCAGCGTGCTGCGAGTTGAAGTGGACGCAGATGCGGGTGTGGGCATAGACGGGAGCAGGCGCTGGCGTACATGGGAGCAAGCACACGGATGGGCTGGAGACGGTTGCGGCGCGGAGAGAAAGCGTGCGGTGACCGGATAAGTGAGAAACTTTCCGGTCACCGCACTGTAGCTATAGTGTTCCACAGAAACACATGAACAGTAGCTACAGTGCGCGCACGACTCGGACGACCGGCTGCGGCCGATCCTGCATGCGCAGGCGCTGTGGAGCAAGCCTGCTGCGCGGAAGGAGATGGCGCCGGCTACTGGCGTGCGCGCAGGGGCTTGCGTGCTGCGTGGAGCTGCCGGTGCCGTGCTGCTGCTGCGGTTGAGCTTCAGAGCTCGAGTCTGCGGCAATGGCATGAAGAGCTTTGAGCAGGTGAAACAGAGAAGCTAACCACCTCGCCCACCGGCTCTTTGATGAGCTGAGCGGTGGTGGGACTCACAGTGGTGTTCGTGGACCACTATGAGCTGCTCCTGCCCGCAGCGTATCTCTTCAGTAGAAGAGGTACTGCTTATGGAGGGGGAGAGGGGAGGAGACGGCCTAGAGGAAGGGGCTGTTGTGTGTTGTTGTATGGACCAGGCTCACCTCCGCAAGGAAGATGGCTGGGCCTTTTTAAAGAAGATAGAGGCAAGCTCAGCCATGCCCTGGCCTGTGCATGACTAAGCATGCGGCTGGAAAAGCATGCTGTGGCAGAGAGTGGCGCGAAGAAGAAGCCATGCCCTGCAGTCGCGCGAGGAAGAAGAAATTCAAAGCCAATAAAAAATGAAGATGATGAATTTACGAGGCAGCACTTGAGGAATACGTTAATTACAAGGCCAGTTATTCACTTTCCTCCCCTCTCAAATAAATGCATGCACGTGTCAATTTTTACAAATGCAACTATGGCTACCTAATATGCAATGGCAATGCTAGGAAATAACACAAGATGGCATAATTGTTGGTGTATTTTTGTTGTGCAATCATACCTCCATGCCTATCTTTTGCTAGTCCCTAGCAAAATATTTTTGTATTGTATTTAGAAATGATCTTAAGTTGAAGATTTTCTTCTTAGGTGACATAGGTGTGTTTATTTGTTGGATATTGTGAGAACCAATTGCAGAGAAGACTACCAGTACTTTAAGTCTTATGTGACATAGACCATCTCTCAACTAACCAGGACTCTTGATATTTAAACCTTAAATACGATTTCCAGGACTCAGGAGGTTTTTGCCGTACTCGAGAGCTTAAGAGATTATGGCTTTGCTTAGTAAAGGATTAAGACTGACCAGATGAACATTAAGACTCAAGCCTAGGGTTTCACGAATTTTTAAGTGCAGCTTGGTCCCAGTTTTAGCTCATGTCTTCGAATTGACCCTTAAAAGATGACGGAAAACTCAACTCTCATTTTATTACATTTGTGGCTCAAAGAAAACAGGGTATTTGTAACTTGCCCTGAAGAATTTTTGTAGGGAGAAGATTTTACAGACATTTGCGAGATATATTGACTTATTTGCACCCTTTTTTTTTCTGAAACACGGGTCAGTATATCTCATACAACTTTATTTGGAGGAGCACACTTTTCTTTTGGTGGGAGAGTTCCTTTTTGGTGGAAAGAGTCTCTCCTAAACACAAGACTAAAGCCTGGGATAAAAAGTTTACCTACGCGCACAGGTAAGGACTCCACCTTCCCTAATGAACACTAGGGTTGTATCTTATGTTCACTTGGTCTTTCTTGATATGTGTAGTGTGAACCAAGGTTACTTAAGCTTTCGAGTAGAAGCAAACCAACGGATCCTATACTGATGTCTCAGGTACAAGAATATGTCCTTAGGAGAGATTCCGATCTATCTTGTCAATGCTTAAGTGAATTAAGCCGAGCATGAGCGAATCAAGCTTCTGTGGCCAGGAAAGTCTTCAAAATAGTGGTTGAATATCCATAAACACTTATTGTATTTTTGTTTCAGTCTTCAGATCATTACTAAACACCATTTTTTTTTAATACATATTTATAGATAGATGGAGACTGCATGATACCATAAAATACCCAGATCCTATGGATGCCTATCCACCCCCCCATGCCAAACGATGCTATGTCCTCATATGCAAGCAGGGTAGGGTAGAGGAAGGACCAAAGATCGGGTAACGAGAGCTGAGATGCAGGGTATACAGCAGGGTAGTAGGGTGGGTGGATGGTGGGTGGTGAAGTGAAAAGTGAAGTGGACGTTGATTGCACCGCAAAAATACACCTGCAATTGTGTCGTCTTATGCTATTTCCTAGCATTACCAGTGCATATTAGGTATCCTTAGTCGCATTTGTGAAAATAAATGCATGCATGCATTTAATTGAGAGGGGAGGAGAGTAAAATAAATGGCCTTGCAATTAACATTTTTCCTCAAGTGTTGCTTTGCAAAATTCACCATCTTTTTATTTTTAATTTTACTTGACTTTGAATTCTTCTCGCGGTTGCATGGAATGGCTTCTCCTTCGCACCATGTCCTACTCAGCCATGCTCTGCAGCCGCATGCCCTGCCAAGCCATGCACAGCCACAGCATGGCTGTGCATGCCTTCCTCTATAAAAAGTGCTTGGCTCCTTCTTTGCAGGGGAGCCAGGTCCTCCACACAAAAAAATCACACAGCAGCTCTTCTCCTTCCAAGCCATCCCCTCCCCTCTCCCTCCATACGCAGGCCCTCCTCCTCTGAGGAGACACTCTGCGGGTAAGAGCACCTCACAGTGGTGCACAACCACCACTATGAGCCCACCATCGCCTAGCTCATCAGAGAGCCGGTGGGCATGGTGGTTCTCTCTCTATTTCAACGTCCAAGCCACTTCAGCCATTGGAGCAGGAGCTTCAAGCTTTGAAGCTCAAGCTCTGCACAGTAGCAGCAGCCGCCCCAGCCCTTTCCACGCACACCTGCAGGCCGCCCTCACCTCTAGCACGTGCCTGCAGGCACCCTCGCCTCCCGCTTCTTCGCACTGCACTTGCCTTTCTGCCTGCAATCGGCCACCACGTGCCCTTGCAACGGCCGGCCAAGCTTCACTGCACACGCCAGCCAACACCCGCAAGCCATCGTGCGCCCTGTTGCGCTCCTTCGCCCGCGACGCAGCCCTCTCCGCGCTCTCTGTCGCGAAGTCCCGCCCGCAAGCCAGTAGCCAGCGCCACTCTTCCGCGTGCGCACCGAGCCGTCCACACCCTCCACACTCACAGCACCGGACGCAGGAAGTTGCACGGCTCGCCCGGGCACTGTAGCCACTGTTCACGCGTTTTAGTGGAACACTGTGGCTACAGTGCGGTGACCGGTAAGTTTCTCATTTATCCGATCACCCGGCATGCCGCTATCGGCCACTGCCCGTGTCCAGCCCCGCGCCCACTCCAACCCTGCCCGTGCGTCTACGTGTGCCCGCGTCGCCCGCACCCGCCCGCTTCAGCGTCTGTGTTCGCGTCTCCCTTCGCCCACTCCCTTCGCCCACGTACACCCGCCTGCATACAAACGCCTGCTTCTTCAGCGCCTGCTCTTCACGCAGCGCGGTGCACTGCGGCCTCTTCTCTCCCTCGTGCCTACCCCCTGCATGTGCACGCCTCTCCGTGTGCCTACGCACCTACGCACACGCATGGATCACTAGACGATGCTCCACTACTGCAGACGACTTAACTCCTAGCTCCAGCAAGACCGAGCGCTCTCTCTCTCTCTCTCACAGCACTCTCTCCCTCTCTCTCTGCAGAAACACATACACACACACTCACACTCTCGCACACACACACTCTGACCTATACACTATTATATACTTATTGAAACGTTGGCTTCGAGAGATAACCGGGTTTTATTGTTATAGCGTTGTAGTATAGCCAGTTATTGCCATCATTTCAAATATATAAATTTTTTACTCGGAAAATAAAAGAGAGTTCCCGAGGTCGAACTCAGGGAGCAAGTTGTATTCTAGGGGTACAAGTTTCTTTTACAAAAATAAAGAAAGAGAGAGAGAGAGAATTTGTTGGCTTCTTTCTTCTTCTCTTCTTTTCTCTTTGCCTATCTTCTTCTGCTTGACTCTTCTGCTTTATCTGCAGCAGTAGTGATGCTTTTCTTCTTCTTTCAGTTCTTGTTTCTGCTCGTCTCTTTCTTTTTCTTCTCCCTTGCGGTCCTGTTCTTCTTCTTCTTCTTTCTTTCTTCTTTTCCTTTCTTCAGACCTTCTTCTTCTCGTGTTCTTCTTCTTCTTTCAGTTCTTGTCTTGGCCTCTCTGCGTTCTCCTCTGCCTTGCCTTCCTTCTCCTTCTTTGCCTTCAGGACGTCGTCTGATTTTCCAATCAGACGACTTAAACTGCAGCTGCTACAGTGCCGCTCGGTGATCCTCCTTCCTTCAGCTTTCGTCTTCTTCCACGGTTCTTCTTCACCTGTGCCTGCACACTTACACAGCTTGATCAGAGAGGGGCAAAACCTATCTCTACCCTCCCCCGCGTCTCTCTCTCACAGAATCCGCTCATGGGATAGCTCTCCCAGAGCTGCCGGGTAGCCGGGTACGGGTCGCGCCTGGGTCCAGGCCCACCGGCGTGCGTGGTGGGCGAGGAGTGCAGGTCAGTCTAAGTCGGGTCGGGCCAGGTCCGCGGGGCGTGAGCGCGGACGAGACCGGGTAACCGGGCGGGTGAAGGGGACCTCACCCCGTGTGCTGAGGCAATAAGCCTCCAGCACTTTTTCACTTTATACCGCTGCGCCTCTTCAGAGTTTTCCGAGGTGGGACTAAATGTCCTACCCCGAGTTGGCGCCTGCGCGGAGGAAACAGCTGGTAATCGCGGCGTTACGCGAGGCCTTCGCGCGAGGGCTTCGCTTCAGCTGCAGCCTGACGCTTTGTCGAAATGCCTCGCACGGCCTGGGAGTCGAATCTGGGCGTGGCGCGCCTGCAGCTGCAGGCGGAAGCAGCTCCTTCTGCACGGCAATGGCGGCGGAGGACGGGTGACCTGTTCACAGCAAAACGGCCTCTCGGCCTAATCAGAAGGTGCCGGGAGCTTCGCCAGCGTGCGGCGAAGCTCGTGTGGGTGGTGGCGAGGCGTGGGGCGGCGTGCAAGGGCTGCCCTAGGTCGGACTGTGGGTCGGAAGATGGTTTGTTCGGTGGAGTTGCAGAGGGTGATGTGGGGGAAGTGGAAGGGCGGGGGTTGATCAGGGTGAGGAGGCGGAGGTTCTGCGGTGGTCGGCGAGCCGTGTGGGTTGCTGGAGTGATGGGAGCGGCTCGCCGGAGGATGGCCGGAGGCGGAGAAGGTGAGGGTGAGGGGTCGGAATCGAGGGCGACAGTAGATGTTTAAAGTGAGGAAAAGGAAGAGGGGAGGAAGAGGAGGAGTTCTACCTACTTAGCAGGAGGAGGAGGGGCCGGAGCGGGCGACAGCCGTATCGACTGTCGCCGGAGAAGAAGATGCCTGGGGGAAGGGGCGGCGGCGAGCAGAGGGCCGGAGAGGCTCCAGCTGGGTGCGGCGTGGCGCGGGAAGATCAGGGGAAGAAGTCTCTGCTGCTGGTATTGCGGCAGAGCGAAGAGGAGGAGGAGGAAGAACCGCCGGAGCTGGTGGGCGTCTGCCGGAGTGAGAAGAGAGGAAAGTTGGGGGTTTTCTCCGTCAGATCCGAGCTGGGAAGAACGGTGGAGCGACGGGGGTATTTATAGGGACCGAATCAGGGAGGAAGGCGGAGGGAGACGACGTGTCTCCCTCGTCGGAGGACGCCGGAGATGGAAACCCATACCGTCCGTGCGTTCGCACGGCCGGTATGGTGGGTTACAGCGACCAGGGGGGGTCCCTACGACGGCTGACGACGCAGGGCACCCCCGGTTTACTTGCCAGGCTCTCCCCCTCACCCTGCGCGGCGCCATGCTCCGCGCAAGGTCGCCGGAGCATGGTGCTGGCAGGTTTTGCAGGGGGGACCTGAACGCAAAGAACGAAGGAGAGTTAGGGGCCAAAATGCGAGGGTTCAAAAGTTGAGGGCCAAAAAGTAAATATATGAGGACCAGAGTGTAAAGTTGGTCAAGAAGGTTTCTTCTTAGGCTCAAGTTTTTATACATGACTAATTAGGACCTAAGGAATCTGATGGTGAATTTTATTTCTAGATTAAACCTTGTTTGACTGGTCAATTTACGCAAAAACCCAAATTAAGTTATTAATTGGGTATGGTTCTCAATGTAGGACAAGATGGGCTCCTAAGGTCAAATTGAAGGTTCTAAACCCTAGAGACTATTTTTCTATGAATTTTAGAGGGTTTATTCCATTTTTGCTTTGCCTTGAACCTCGTGAATTGAAGTGGGTTTGTTTTAGGGTTACAGATTATCATTTAGTTCCTTGGAATTGCTGTAGCCCTTGCTAGATCATCTCATCCCACTTTTATTCTTATTAAGTTTCTTTGACCTATGTTTGGACCCTGAATTACCCTATATGCAGATTATACTGGTAAAATTGCATTTTTACCCCTTATGACTTGTTTTCTCCTTAAACTCAGAATTCTCTGAGTTAAGCCTTTCCTTGAGTTATGTAGGAGCTTTTATCCTTTGTATTGGGTCAAAATGAGCTAGTTATGGCTCATGATGAGGTTCTCATCACTTATATATATATATATACTTATATCAATACATATAGTAGTATCTATATACTTAAAGTATTAGTATACATACATACATATATATATATATATCTATATACTTATATATATATATATATACATACGTATATACTTACATATATTTATATACATATATACATATATATATATATACACATATCTATCTACATATATCTATATATACATATATTACTATATACATACACATATATATATATACATCTATATAGTATTATATACATACATATACATACATATATATATATATACACATATAACTGCATATATACCTATATATTTATAACCATATATACATATAGATATATTTACATATATACATATATATATATATATTTTTTCACATTACTTACCATACGTTGTATCGCGGGAATATCTGCACCAGTTGTTGATATTCCTCGTTACACGCATACAAAAAGCGTGGTCATACTCATCTTCCATCAATCCACCGTACACTCCACGCAGCACCTCGTCCTGTTGGCTACATCTTTCTAGACGACGACCGACTAGACACTGTGCTACACTCCATCTTCGCCTCCACCCCCACCCCTTTATACATATATAATATATACCTATATACATATACTATATTTACTTTATTTCTATTTCACTTTCCTGCTAGTAAAAAAATAAAAAAATATATATAAAAGAGAAAAGATAATCTTTGACTTGCAGGTACTTTGTCTTGCGACTAGCAAGACCCATTTTGGAACCTTGATTTGGCTCAAAGCCAAGAACCTAAATTTGAGGGTGTGCCTCAAGGACAAGAATGATCAGAAAAAAATCTAAATAGAAAAACACCAAAAACACAATAAAAGAATGGAAGAGATTCGTTGTAGGAAAGGCGTAGAAACTTGACTTCTAACCCCACTTCCTTGTGTTCGACCCTGGGCCTAAAAGTGACCAAGATAAAATTAAGTAGGCCAGGTAAAACATTTTGTAAAGAGATGTTTAGGCTCGATTTAGGTTAACCACTATACACACTTCAACGATAAAATCACCATACTAACATAACCTAACCAGGTCCGACCACCATCCCTTTCAATGGAGCCATTGCCGAGGAAGTGCACCTTCAAGTAAGTTTCTACTCCATTCCTGTAATTTTTCTCTTCTCACACCCTTCTCTCACGGGTGTCTCTGTTTTTGGTGTGCAGGTAAACCTGTTGCAAGGAGAAGACAGGCAGACGAAGTCGGAGACGTGGGCAGATCCAAGGCAGGAACGAGAGCGTGAAGATGCCGACACCGCACTGGAGCTCCGCACACATTACTGCACAAGTAGGTCTTTCTTTCTTAGCAACCTAGGTTAACTTGTAACCTTAATAAAAAAAACTAAAAAACTAGAAAAACTTCTTGGGATCTCTTAGGGAAAGTGGATTAAAATTCACTTGTTTGATTATTTGCCTTTACTCCCATCGCCCCAGGATTTCCCGCAAAACTTCGCATAGCGAAAATTCAAGAATCTTGATTCTTGAATTTTTCACCGTGTGAAGTATTCTTTGAGGCAAAAACAAAAAAGATTGATTGTACCCCTCTTTGCCTCATTTATCTACAATTCGGGATCACCTTTTTGGTGGGGAGACTTGGAATTGAGTTGATTCCAACCCCACCACGTCTTTTCACGCACCTAAGATTCGACCCCGAATATTTCAACCCCAACAAATTGATCTTCTTTATCTTTTGGTTGAGCCTTGTGTGTGGAAATCTTTTTGGTGATTGGGAGCACTTGAATTGAAGTGCTTTGGCTCCCTTTCACATAAATCTAAAACTGATTCGTGCATCCACACATAGAAATCTCCATTTAGGGAAGCCCATTACATTTTTGCATGCATTAACCAATTGACATTGAAGAAGGGTTTGTTGGGCTTAGAAGAAAACCTGCATTCTCTCAAAAACCTGGAGATTGGTTGAATTAGTAATTCAGAGAAATCCTAAAATCCATACTACTTAAGGCTAAATTCTAAAAACCATTCACCGATTAAAACTTCAATTCGGGGAGATTTCCCCGTTGCATGTTTGTTTTACACACTTGAAAAATCAATCACTTGGGCATTACCCGTAAACAACGCCCTTCACATTCCAGAAGCACTTGATCCTAAACCTCTAACTAAAATTGGTAGCAACTTGACCCTTATTAAGAATTGGAGGTCTAACTACCTACGTGTAGCACCTACGTGCTGGTGAGGGTTCCCGCGTGCCATCAGGTGTCTAAGACTGGGGCAAACGGCCTTTCAATCTGGCCCGATGGTTCTGCGGTGCTCGCATTCGATTCTGTAGTTCGTGATAGTAGGTAACTTAGATCTTTAGGTCTAAGGGCACACTGTAGAGGTTAGGAATTTGACTGTATTGATTTGTCATCAAGTGTACCTTTGCGGTGTCATTTCTCTCATCTCTTTTCCCTTCTTATCTCCCCAATTCTTCCTCTGGTAGTGCATGTTTGGGAGGAGGTCACAAAACCCTGAACTGTGTGAATTATCTGATAAATTTAGAAAAGAAGCCGAATCGTCCTCCTCCTCCACAAACATGGCTGCATGCCCACCCCCAAATCCCGAGGGAGGAAACCGCCCTCAAAACCCACCAGGTGGTGGAGCCTTAGATCCCATAACCAGCCTCCAAGCCCAAATGGAAATGTATAATGAACAAATTGAAGTCATAAGGGAAACTTTGGAGGAAATGCAGAACCCTCCCGAATGGGAGAAGACTAGGTCTCTTAGCTCTTATCAGAATCCCGCTGCTATAGAGACCATAGGACAAATTCGAGTCCCCATGGGCGGGGACGACTTTGAACTGAAACATAACATAATTGGCCTGATAAATTTTCACTTCCATGGTCTTGCAAGTGAAGATCCTTTTCTCCACTTGGAAGACTTAACCTGATTGGCTGAAACTGTTAAACCAAGAAATATCGGGTTACCTATAGTCCTCATGAAAATGTTCCCATTTTCATTGCGGGATAAAGCATCGCAGTGGTTACACACCCTTGGGAGAACCATCCACTCTTGGGAAGAGATGCAAACAGCATTTCTCAAGAATTTCTTCCCAATCGGGCGAACCAATGCGCTTCGCCGTTCTATCACCTCATTTACACAACAAAACGGCGAACAATTTCATGAGGCATGGGAGAGATATAATGACCTCCTCAGGAAGTGTCCGCACCAGGGTTTGCCTAAGTGGCATATAGTACAGATTTTCTACTACGGGATAAATGAGACTTTGAAGCAGATTGCAGACGCTTCCTGTGGAGGGAACTTTATGAATAAAGACAAGAATGGAGCATTTGAATTGTTTGAAAATATGAGCGAAAACTCGATGAACAATGCTTCAATTATCACCTTTAATCGTACCAGCCTACCCGAAATGTCCACGAAGTTGACACGGGACCCTCCCATTCATCCACTGATCTTAGCCTTATCACACAAAAATCGGATGAAGTCTTCGTCGTGCACAAGAAGCTGGACGAGCTTCTGGCCAACCCTGCCCGTTCTATGGCGAACACCCCCACCTCACCACTTCGTCACAATCCCAATTCTTCCAACACCAGGCTTATCCCGAGAAACCCTGTAAGACCTTCCATACCGAGTGTCGCACCGAGTGACTTGGTAAGTCATGTGGATTTGGCTTCTGCGAGCTAGTATTTCAACATGGAGGACCAAGCCTCTGTGTGCTCGGAAGCGTATTTACATGCGAACACATCTTCTGGCATAGAAGACGCTTGCACCCTGGGGAACAACCCGTTCTCTGCCACTTATAACCCAGGGTGGCGAAATCATCCAAATTTTGCATGGTCTAACAACCCGCAGCACCAAAACCCCACGGGTGGACCTATGCGACCGTCCGCACCCGTCATCCCAAGGGCCCAGTCTAATCCTATGGCGAATCCGCCATCAAGCCCTTGTGTACAGCAAACCGAACACACATCAAGTCCTCTTGATAAATTGATGCGAATGATGACGGAAATGTCAAAGTGCCATGAAGAGAACAAGACCTCTCTTCAGCACCAATTGGCATAGCAGAATGCTGAGATCAGTCAACTACGCATGGCGACTAGATCTCAAGGCACTCTTCCCGCCCAACCTGTTCCAAACCCGCGAAACTTCGTACCCCATGGTCAACCACAGGTACGCCCTTCTCAGGGGCAGGTTAATCAGATTCTGCAGGCTCCGAGCATTCCACCGGGATTTCAGGCTAATCCTCCTGTAGCACCGCACTCTTATGTCCCTATTGCAAACCCTCCTCCGCCGTATGATCCCACTGGACCCACATCGTCCAATGCTATCACTATGAGGAGCGGTAAGCAGATCCTCGATCTGCCTCGACCTGATCCTGGCCCGTCTTCTTCATCGCCCTCTCATTTGGGATGCGCACCGCATTCGCAAGAGGACGATACACCCAAATTGGTGCCAAAATCAGTCCCATTCCCTGAGGCTCTACTGAGGGAGCCAAAAGGAAAAAAGAAAGATATGTAGGCCTTTGATAACCTGCGTAATTTGTTCAGGGATGTAGAAATCAAGGTACCCCTACTCGAGGCTATCGACCACATACCTACTGTCGCCCGATTTTTCAAAGACTACACAACACCCAGGCAACAGTCAAAGAAAACCAAGAATCAGGTGGTTCTCTTGCCTCATGCGAGTTGTGCTATATTGTCAAACCTACCACCGAAGCAGAAAGATCCGGGCACACCGCTCATTTCCTGTAGCCTCCAAGGCTGCAATTTTAACCGTGCCCTGCTTGATCTAGGATCTTCCATCAATCTTATACCGACCATCATGCTCAAAAAGTTTTCCTTGGGAAATCTGAAACCCACCCCTGTCACGTTACAATTGGCAGATCGTTTTGTCAAAATCCTGAAGGGTGTGGTGGAAGACATGGTGGTTAGGGTCAGCAGTCTCTATTTTCCTGTTGACTTTCTTATTTTAGTTATGGATGTTCCTAGCTCACTTTCTGATTGCCCGATCATCCTTGGTCGACCTTTCTTGGCCACAGCCCGCGCCCATATTGACTGCGAGTCTGGCTGTATTGAGATTGCCGTTGGATCTAAAAAGCTCAAGCTTAACATCTTCAAGGCAGCCAAGAACTTTGATTGCGATTGTATCGAGGATGACACGTCTGACGAGGACATGGCCGTCAGCATGTGTATCGGACTAATTGGGACCTATTCTGACTGCTGTGGATTACCTATAAACACTGACGATTGCCCAAAAAAAACATATTGTGACGTTCCCCCATCCCTCCCTATTCCCGTACCTTCTCCTGGCCAGACTTCTGACGAGGTTTTCTCTGCTTCCCATACCTCGTGGTCTGAGTCATATCCGAGCTACTCACCGTCGGTCCACACTCTTGAAGACCGGATTGCCCTTTCTTTCCTGCCAAATCAGGTGGATTTGCAACTCCACACTGGGACCTTGAGCCCACATCCTACTCACTGGGGCTATTCCTTTTTGGATCCATCTATCCAAGAAGCCCCTCTTCTTGGCCAATCTGAGGGCCAATTTCTCCCTCCTGACTTGTGCTCCAATCCACTTGGGACACTCTCGTCCCAAGAAATGCCAGACCTTTCACCATCCACCATCACTTTTCATGCCAATATCACGATCACTTCACTTTCCACTTCACCACCCACCATCCACCCACCCTACCACCCTGCTGTATACCTTGCACCTCAGCTCTCGTTACCCAATCTTTCGTCCTTTCTCTACCTTTCCCTGCATGCGTATGAGGACATAGCATCGTTTGGCATGGGGGGGTGGATAGGCATCCATAGGATCTGGGTATTTTATGGTATCATGCAGTTTTCACCTATTTATAAATATGTAAGAAAAAGAAAAAAAATGGTGTTTAGTAATGATCTGAAGGCTGAAACAAAAATACAATAAGTGATTATGGATATTCAACCTCTGTTTTGAAGACTTTCCAAGCCACAGAAGCTTGATTCGCTCAGGCTTGGCTTAATTCACTTGAGCATTAACAAGATAGATCGGAATCTCTCCTAACTTAGGACGTATTCTTGTACCTGAGACACCAGTACAAGATCCGTTGGTTTGCTTCTACTCGAGAGCCTAAGTAATCTTGGTTCACACTACACATATCAAGAAAGACCAGGTGAACATAAGATCCAACCCTAGTGTTCATTAGGGAAGGTGGAGTCCTTACCTGTGCGCACAGGTAGACTTTTTATCCCAGGCTTTAGTCTTGTGTTTAGGAGAGACTCTTTCCATCAAAAAGGAACTCTCCCACCAAAAAGAAAAGTGTGCTCCTCCAAATAATGTTGTAAGAGATATACTGACACGTGTTTCAACAAAAAAAAAAGATGCAAATAAGTTGATATATCTCATAAATGTCTGTAAAATCTTCCTACAAAGTTCTTCACGGCAAACCCTATTTTCTTTGAGCCACAAATATTAGAAAATGGGAGTTGAGTTTTTCGTTATCTTTTTAAGAGTCAATCCGAAGACACGAGCTGAAACTGGGACCAACCTGTACTTAAAAATTCGTGGAACCCTGGGCTTGAGTCTAAATGTTCATCTGGTCAGTTTTGATCCTTCACTATGCACAAGCATAACCTCTTGAGCTCTCGAGTACAGCAAAAACCTCCTAGGTCCTGGAAATCGTACTTAAGGTTTAAATGTCATGAGTCCTGGTTAGTTGAGAGATGATCTATGTCATGTGAGACTTAAAGTACTGGTAGTCTTCTCTTAAATTGGTTCTCACAAAATCCAACAATAAACACACCTATGTTGCCTCAGGAGAAAATCTTCAGCTAAAGATCATTTCTAAATACAATACAAAAAATGTTTTGCTAGGGACTAGCAAAAGATAGGCATGGGGGTATGATTGCACCGCAAAAATACACCTGCAATTGTGCCGTCTTGTGCTATTTCCTAGCATTACCAGTGCATATTAGGTATCCTTAGTCGCATTTGTGAAAATAAATGCATGCATGCATTTAATTGAGAGGGGAGGAGAGTAAAATAAATGTCCTTGCAATTAACATTTTTCCTCAAGTGCTGCTTTGCAAAATTCACCATCTTTTTATTTTTAATTTTACTTGACTTTGAATTCTTCCCGCGGCTGCATGGAATGGCTTCTTCTCCTTCGCACCATGTCCATCTCAGCCATGCTCTGCAGCCGCATTCCCTGCCAAGCCATGCACAACTAGGGCATGGCTGTGCATGCCTTCCTCCTCTATAAAAAGTGCTCGGCTCCTTTGCAGGGGAGCTTGGTCCTCCACACAAAAAAATCACACAGCAACTCTTCTCCTTCCAGGCCGTCCCATCCCCTCTCCCTCCATACGCAGGCCCTCCTCCTCTGAGGAGACACTCTGCGGGTAGGAGCACCTCACAGTGGTGCACAACCACCACTGTGAGCCCACCACCGCCCAGCTCATCAGAGAGCCGGTGGGCGTGGTGGTTCTTCCTCTGTTTCAACATCCAAGCCACTTCATCCGTTGGAGCAGGAGCTTCAAGCTTTGAAGCTCAAGCTCCGCACAGTAGCAACAGCAGCAAGGCTGCAGCAGTCGCCCCAGTCCTTTCCGCGTACGCATGCAGGCCGCCCTCACCTCCAATGTGTGCCTGCAGGTGCCCTCACCTCCCGCTTCTTCACGTTGCACTCGCCTTTCTGCCCTCAACTGGCCACCACGCGCCCCTGCAGCGGCCGACCAAGCTTCACTGCGCACACCAGCCAACACTCGTAGGCCATCGCGTGCCTTGTCGTACTCCTTCGCCCGCGACCCAACCCTCTCCGCGCGCTCTATCGCGAAGTCCGGCCCACAAGCCAGCAGCCGGCACCACTCTTCCGCGTGCACGACGAGCCGTCCACGCCCTCCGCACTCACAGCTCCGGACGTAGGT
This sequence comes from Thalassia testudinum, assembly GCA_037157565.1. Classification (NCBI taxonomy): domain Eukaryota; kingdom Viridiplantae; phylum Streptophyta; class Magnoliopsida; order Alismatales; family Hydrocharitaceae; genus Thalassia; species Thalassia testudinum. The sequence continues at coordinate 179,588,530 of JAZHRO010000024.1, read as the reverse complement.
GGTTGTGTGGCTCGCCCAAGCACTCTAGCCATTGTTCACACGTTTCAGTGAAACACTGTGGCTACAGTGCGGTAACCGGTAAGTTTCTCACTTATCTCGTCACCCGGCACGTCGCTACCAGCCACTGCTCGCACCCGCGTCCAGCCTCGTGCCCGCTCCAGCGCCCACCCGCGTGTCTGCATGCGCCCGCATCGCCCGCACCTACTAGTTTCAGCATCTGCGTCCGCGTCTCCCTTCGCCTGCTCCCTTCGTCCGCGTACACCCACCCGCTTCTTCAGCGCCCGCTCTTCACGCAGCGCGGTGTGCTGCGGCCTCTTCTCTCCCTCGCACCCACTCCCCTACGTGCGCGTGCCTCTCCGCATTCCTACGTGCCTGCACGCACGCGTGGATCACCAGACGACGCTCCACTACTGCAGACGACTTAACTCCTAGCTCCAGCAGGACCGAGCGCTCCCTCTCTCTCTCTCTCACAGCACTCTCTCCCTCTCTCTCTGCAGAAACACATACACACACTCACACTCTCGCACACACACACTTTCACCTATACACTATTATATACTTATATATATATACATGTATATATTTATATCTATATATATTTATATACATATATATATATATATACTTATATCTATACATATAGTAGTATCTATATACTTAAAGTATTAGTATACATACATACATACATACATATATATATATATACACATATTTATACATATATACTTGCATATATACATATATATATATACATATATCTATATATATATATTATTACCTATATAACTAAGTATAAGCATAGATACATATATATATATATATATATATATATATATATATATATATATATATATATATAGACACACACACACACACAAATATACATACATATATACATATATATCTATATAACTATATATAATATATATATATACACATATCTATCTACATATATCTATATATACATATATTACTATATACATACACACATATATATATGCATCTATATAGTATTATATACATACATCTACATACATATATATATATATATATACACATATATCTATCTATACATATAGTTACATACATATATATATATACTTATATATATATACATTTATACATATATATACACATATAACTACATATATACCTATATATTTATAACCATATATACATATATATATATTTACATATATACATATATATATATTTTCACATTACTTACCATACGTTGTATCGCGGGAATATCTGCACCAGTTGTTGATATTCCCCGATACACGCGTACAAAAAGCATGGTCACACTCATTTTCCATCAATCAACCTTACACTCCACGCAGTACCTCATCCTATTGGTTGCATCTTTCTAGACGACGACCGACTTGACACCGTGCTACACTCCATCTCTGCCTCCACCCCCACCCCTTTATACATATATAATATATACCTATATATATATACTATATTTACTTTATTTCTAGTTCGCTTTCCTGCTAGTAAAAAAATAAAAAAATATATATAGAAGAGAAAAGATAATCTTTGACTTACAGGTACTCCGTCTTGCAAATAGCAAGACCCGTTTTGGAACCCTGATTTGGCTCAAAGCCAAGAACCTAATTTTGAGGGTGTGCCTCAAGGACAAGAATTATCAGAAAAAAAATCTAAATAGAAAAACACCAAAAACACAATAAACGAACGGAAGAGATTCGTTGTAGGAAAGGCATAGAAACTTGACTTCTAACCCTACTTCCCTGAGTTTGACCCTGGGCCTAAAAGTGACCAAGATAAAATTAAGTAGGCCAAGTAAAAAAATTTGTAAAGAGATGGTTAGGCTCGATTTAGGTTAACCACTATACACACTTCAATGATAAAATCACCATATTAACATAACCTAACCGGGTCCGACGACCATCCCTTTCAGGCGTGACAATGGCGGAGTGTTGTTGGGGTGCCTCCCAATGAGTGCTGAATTTAACGTCCCCAGATGGACTCAGAATGAGGCACAACATTAGTTACCCTCCAGCAGGGCAACAGTTTCTCCAACGGGGGCAGGTTCATGAGTAAGATAGGGTTTCAAACGCTGCCCATTGACTGTAAATTTATGCCCAGATTTGGGATCTTCAATTTCAATGGCCCCGTTGGGAAATGGTCTCGAGACAAGGAAAGGACCAGTCCATTTGGACTTCAATTTCCCAGGAATGAATTTGAGCTACGCGTTATAGAGCCAAACTTGCTGAGATGGCTCAAATTCGTTCCGCCGAATACGGCTGTCGTGAAAAGCCTTAGTGCGTTGCTTGAAAGTTAAGGCAGAATCATAGGCTTCACGACGGAGCTCTTCCAGCTCCTGGAGTTGGAGTTTCCTTTCTCGACCACACAGATCTGGGTCGAGGTTACATTGGCGAACCACCCAATAAGCGCGGTGTTCCAACTCCACGGGCAAATGACAAGGTTTCCCGTAAATGATTCTATAAGGAGACATACCAAGGGGAGCCTTGAAGGCCGTCTGATACGCCCAAAGTGCATCAATCAGCTTGTCAGACTAATCCTTACGGTCAGGCCAAACCGTTTTCTGGAGAATTTGCTTGATTTGCCAGTTCGACACCTCTGCCTGGCCGTTCGTCTGAGGATGATACGGAGAAGCGATACAATGATGGACTTCATATTTCCTCAGAAGTGCCCGAAAAGAAGCATGGGTAAAGTGGCTTCCTCCATCCAAAATAACGGCTCGAGGGATCCCAAAGCACGCAAAAATGTGGTCTTTGACAAATTGAGTCGATATAACATGGTCAGCACGGCGCGTGGGAATAGCCTCGATCCATTTTGAAACATAATCAATAGCTACGAGGATATATTCGAAGCCATTGGAAGGAGGAAAGGGACCCATGAAATCAATTCCCCAAATGTCGAAGATTTCCGCAGCTAGGATGGGTTGCAAGGGCATCATGTCACGACGTGACATTGACCCTAACGATTGGCACCTAGTGGAATGTTTGGCATAATTGTGTGCATCCTGGTGAAGGGAGGGCCAAAAGAAACCGCATTGCAACACCTTGGCTGCAGTTTTCCTCCCAGAGAAATGGCCTCCGCAGGCCTGATCGTGGCAGAAGGATAGCACACTGGGGAATTCGCTGTCAGGAATATAGCGACAGATGATTTGATCAGCACCTCTTCGAAAAAGAAGTGGATTATCCCAAAAATAATACTTTGCTTCTGCCATGAGACGCTCGCGCTAGTTTTCAGGCCAGCCACGTGGAAGGGATCCAGAAGCAAGGTAATTGGCAATGTCGGCATGCGAAGGTCCACTTGCCACATTAATTGCCAATAGGTGCTCATCGGGAAAAATCTCATTAATCGGCAGAGTAAGTCCAATATGGTTAGGGCCCAGTCTAGAAAGATGATCATCCACAACATTCTGGGCTCCGGCCTTATTGCGGATCTCAATGTCAAATTCTTGGAGTAGAAGGATCCAATGAATCAGTCTAGGCTTGGCATCCTTCTTGTGCATGAGATGGCGAATGGCCGCGTGATCAGTGAAAATAATAACATGTGAGCCCAGAAGGTAAGAACGAAATTTCTCTAGCCCAAAGACGACCGCCAGTAGTTCTTTCTCAGTGGTAGTATAATTATGCTGGGCCTCGTCCAACGTCTTACTGGCGTAGTACACCACGAAGGGGTGTTTATCGCGTCTTTGTCCCAGGATAGCTCCGATTGCCAGGTCGGAAGCGTCACACATGAGTTCAAAGTCGAGGGACCAATCAGGTGGCTGCAGAATAGGGCATTGGTGATAGCATTACGTAGCTGTGTGAATGCTCGTATGCAATCGGGGCCCATATCGAAGGGTACATCGATCGATAGGAGATGAGTTAAAGGTCGAGAAATCTTGGAGAAGTCTTTGATGAATCTCCTATAGAAACCGACGTGACCTAGGAAGGAGCAGATTTGTTTGACAGAGCTAAGCACAGGTAAATCAGCAATCACATCAAGCTTAGCTCTATCAACCTCGATACCCCTGTCGGAGATGATATGCCCGAGAACAATTCCCTCGTGTACCATAAAATGACTTTTTTCCCAGGAAAGTGCGAGGTTCACATCAATACATCTCCTAAGGATACGGGTTAGGTTGGCAAGACAGTCATCAAAAGAGGGTCCAAAGATCGAAAAGTCATCCATGAAGACCTCGAGAAAGTCACCCACCATGTCATGGAATATCGCCAGCATACATCTCTGGAAAGTTGCTGGTGCATTAAAAAGTCCGAACGACATCCTTCTAAATGCAAAGGTGCCGAAGGGACAAGTAAAGGTGGTTTTCTCTTGGTCCTGGGGGTCAATTGCCACCTAGTTATATCCTGAGAATCCATCCAGGAAATAGAAAATTTTATTTCCCGCTAACCGCTCCAAGATTTGGTCAATGAAAGGTAGCGAAAAGTGATCTTTCTTAGTTGCAGCATTGAGTTTTCGATAATCTACACACACTCTCCAAGATGTAGGAGTGCGTGTAGGGATGGATTCGCCCCTGTCATTGACACGGATGGTGAGTCTCGCCTTTTTGGGCACGACGTGAATCGGACTCACCCAGGGGCTATCGCTGATCGGGTAGATTATACCTGCATCCAGCCACTTAATAATTTCCTTCTTAACGACCTCCCGCATGTTAGGGTTGAGACGTCGCTGCATCTCGCGGGAAGGTCGAGCCTCCTCCTCCGTATATATACGGTGAGTGTAGTAGGAGGGGCTAATGCCAGTTAAGTCTGATAAAGACCATCCAATGGCTGCCTTGTGTTCCATAAGGACCTTCGTTAGTTTGCACTCTTGCTCCCTGGTCAATTTTGAACTGATGATTACGAGGAGCGTTTCATTTGGTCCTAAGAAAACATACTTAAGTGTACTAGGCAGCTCTTTCAGCTCGGGAGTGGATGGTGAAGGATTTGGCATTTCTTGGGATAAGAGTGTCCTAAGCGGATTGGAAAATGAGTCAGGAGGAAGAAGTTGGCCCTCAGATTGGCCAAGAAGAGGGGCTTCTTGGATAGATGGATCCAAAAAGGAATAATCCCAGTGAGTAATATGTGGGCTCAAGGTCCCAGTGTGGAGTTGCAACTCCACCTGATTTGGTGGGAAAGAAAGGGCAATCCGGTCTTCAAGAGTGTGGACCAGTGGTGAGTAGCCCAGATATGACTCAGAACACGAGGTATGGGAAGTGGAGAAAACCTCATCAGAAGTATGGTTAGGAGAAGGTACGGGAATAGGGAGGGATGGAGGAACGTCACAATATGTGTTGGTCAGGCAATCGTCAGTGTTTAAAGGTAGTCTGCAACAGTCAGAATAAGTCCATATTAGTCTGATACATGCACTGACGGTCGTGTCCTCGCCAGATGTGTCACCCTTGATGCAATCGCAATCAAAGTTCTTGCCTACCTTGAAGATGTTAAGCTTGAGCTTCTTAGTTCCAACGACAATCTCAATACAGCCCGACTCGCAGTCGATATGGGTGCAGGCTGTGGCCAAGAAAGGTCGACCAAGGATGATCAGAAAATCTGAAAGTGAGCTAGGAACTTCCATATCCTACACAAGAAAGTCAACAGGAAAATAGAGACTGTTAACTCTAACCACCACGTCTTCCACCACACCCTTTGAAATTTTGACAGAACGATCTGCCAACTGTAATGTGATAGGGGTGGGTTTCAAATTTCCCAAAGAAAATTTTTCGAGCATGATGGTTGGTATAAGATTGATGGAAGATCCTAGATCAAGCAGGGCACAGTTAAAATTACAGCCTTAGATGCTACAAGAAGTAAGCGGTGTGCCCAGATCTTTCTACTTCAATGGTAGATTTGACAGTATAGCACAACTCGCATGAGGCGAGAGAACCACCGGATTCTTAGTTTTCTTTGACTGTCACCTGGGTGTTGTGTAGTCTTTGAAAAATTGGGTGACAGTAGGTATGTGGTCGATAGCCTCTAGTAGGGGTACCTTGATTTCAACATCCCTGAATAAATTACGCAGGTTATCAAAGGCCTGCATATCCTTCTTCTTGCCTTTTGGCTCCCTCAGTAGAGCCTGAGGGAATGGGACTGATTCTGGCACCAATTTGGGTGTATCATCCTCTCGCAAATGTGGTGCGCATCCCGAATGAGAGGGTGATGAAGAAGACGGGCCAGGATCAGGTTGAGGCAGATCAACGGTCTGCTTATCGCTCGTCGTAGTGATCGCATTGGATGATGCAAGTCCAGTGGGATCATAAGGCGGAGGAGGGTTTGCAATAGGGACATAAGAGTGAGGTGCTGTAGCAGGATTAGCCTGAAATCCCGGTGGAATGCTCGGAGCCTGTAGAATTTGATGAACTTGCCCCTGAGAAGGTCTCCTTGTGGTTGAGGACCATGGGGTACGAAATTTCGTGGGTTGGGAACAGGTTGGGCTGGGAGAGTGCCCTGAGATCGAGTTGCCATGCGTAGTTGACTGATCTCAGCATTCTGCTGTGCCAATTGGTGCTAAAGAGAGGTCATGTTCTCTTCATGACACTTTGACATTTCCGTCATCATTCGCATCAATTTCGCAAGAGGACTTGATGCGTGTTCTGTTTGCGATATGCAAGGACTCGATGGTGGATTCGCCATGGGATTAGACTGGGCCCTTGGGATGACGGGTGCAGACCATTGCATTGGCCCACCCGCGGGGTTTTGGCGCTGCGGGTTGCTAGACCATGCGAAGTTCGGATGATTTCACCACCCTGGGTTATAAGTGGGAGAACGAGTTGTTCCCCAGGGTGCAAGTGTCTTCTAAGGCAGAAGACGAGTCTGCATGTAAATATGCTTCTGAGCACACGGAGGCTTGGTCCTCCATGTCAAAATGCTGGCTTGTAGAAGCCAGATCCACATGACTTACGGAATCGCTCGGTGCGACACTCGGTAAGGAAGGTCTCACGGGGTTTCTGGAGATAAGCCTGGTGTTGGAAGAATTGGGATTGTGATGAAGTGGTGAGGTGGGGGTGTTTGCAATAGAACGGACGGGGTTGGCCAGAAGCTCATCCAGCTTCTTGTGCACGACGGAGACTTCATCCAATTTCTGTGCGATAAGGCTAAGATCAGCGGATGAATGGGAGGGTCCCGTGTCAACTTCGTGAACGTTACAGGGTAGGCTGGTACGATTAAAGGCGACAATGGAAGCATTGTTCATTGAGTTTTTGCTCATATTTTCAAATAATTCGAATGTTCCATTCTCATCTTTATTCATGAAATTCCCTCCGCAGGAAGCGTCTGCAATCTGCTTCAAAGTCTCATTTAGCCCATAATAGAAAATCTGGGCTATATGCCACTTAGGCAGACTGTGGTGCAGACACTTTCTAAGGAGGTCATTGTATCTCTCCCATCCTCATGAAACTGTTCGCCGTTTTGTTGCGTAAAGGAAGTGATAGCACAGCGAAGCGCATTGGTTCGCCCGATTGGGAAGAACTTCTTGAGAAACGCTATTCGCATCTCTTCCCAAGAGTGGATGGTTCTCCCAAGGGTGCGTAACCACTGCAATCCTTTATCCCGTAATGAAAATGGGAACATTTTCATTAGGACTATTGGTAACCTGATATTTCTCGGTTTAACAGTCTCAGCCAATCGGGTTAGGTCTTCCAAGTGGAGAAAAGGATCTTCACTTGCAAGACCATGGAAGTGGAAATTAATCAGGCCAATTACATTTGGTTTTAGTTCAAAATCGTCCCCACCCATGGGGACCCGAATTTGTCCTATGGTTTCTGTAGCAGCGGGATTCTGATAGGAGCTAAGAGACCTAGGCTCCTCCCGTTCGGGAGGGTTCTGCATTTCCTCCAATGTTTCCCTAATGGCTTCAATTTGTTCATTATACATTTCCATTTGGGCATGGAGGCGGGTTGTGGGATCCAAGGCTCCACAACCTGGTGGGTTTTGAGGCCAGTTTCCTCCCTCGAGATTTGGGAGTGGGCGTGCAGTTATGTTTGTGGAGGAAGATGACGATTCGGCTTCTTTCCTAAAATTATCAGACAATTCAAACAGTTTAGGTTTTGTGACCTCCTCCCAAACGTGCACTACCGCAAAAAGAATTGGGGGGATACGAAGGGAAAAGGAGATGAGAGAAATGACGCCGCAAAGGTACACTTGATGCAAATCAGTACAGTCAAATTCCTAACCACTACAGTAGGCCCTTAGACTTAAAGATCTAAGTTACCTACTATCACGACCTACGAAAACGAATGCGAGCACCGCGAAACCACTGGGCCAGATTGAAAGGCCGTTTGCCCCAATCTTAGACACCCGATAGCACGCGGGAACCCTCACCAGCACGTAGGCGTTACACGCAGGTAGTTAGACCTCCAATCCTTAATAAGGGTCAAGTTGCTACTAGTTTTAGTTAGAGGCTTAAGATCAAGTGCTTCTGGAATGTGAAGGGCGTTATTTACGGGTAATGCCCAAGTGGTTGATTTTATAAAGTGTGTAAACCAAGCATGCAACGGGGAAATCTCTCCGAATTGAAGTTTTAATTGGTGAATGATTTTTTAGAATTCAGCCTTAAGTAGTATGGATTTTAGGATTTCGCTGAATTACCAATTCAACCAATCTTCGGGTTTTGAGAAAATACAAGTTTTTTTTTTCTAAGCCCAACAAACCCTTCTTCAATGTGATTTAGTTAATGCATGCTAAAAATGCACTGGGCTTCGCTAGATGGAGATTTCTATGTGTGGATGCACGAGTCAATTTTAAGTTAATGTGAAAGGGAGCTAAAGCACTTCAATTCAAGTGCTCCCAATCACCAAAATGATTTTCCACACACAAGGCTCAACCACAAGATAAAGAAAATCAAAGTGTTGGGGTTGAAACATTCGGGATCAAATCTTAGGCACGTGAAAGGTCGTGGTAGGGTTGGAATCAACTCAATTCCAAGTCTCCCCATCGAAAATGTGATCTCGAATTACAGATAAATGAGGCAAAGAGGGATGGCAATCAATCTATTTATTTTTTCCTCAAAGAATACTTCTCACGGCGAAAGATTCAAGAATCAAGATTCTTGGATCTTCGCTATGCGAAGTTTGGCAGAAAATCTCAGGGTGGTAGGAGTGATGGCAAATAATCAAGCAGGTGATTTTTAATCCTCTTGCCCCAAGAGATCCCAAGGAGTGTTTTTAGTCTTTTTTTTTATTATTAAGGTGACAAGTTGACTTAAGTTGCTAATAAAGAGAGACCTACCTGTTCAGCAATGTGGGCGAAGCTCCAGTGCGGTGTCGATGACTTCACGCTCTCGTTCCTGCCTTGGATTTGCCCACGTCTCAGAATTCCTCTGCTTGCCTCCTCCTTTCAACTGTTTCACCTGCACACCAGCAAACAAAAACACTTGTAAAGAGAAGGGTGTGAGAAGAGAAAACTAAAGGAATGGAGTAGAAACTTACTTGAATGTGTACCTCCCCGGCAACGGCACCAGAAAAAGTATGGTGTAGACCCAGATAGGTTGTGTTAATATAGTGATTTAATCGTTGAAATGAGTATAGTGGTTAACCTAAATCGAGCCTAACCATCTTTTTACAAAATTTTTTAACCTGGCCTACTTGATTTTATCTTGGTCACTTTTAGGCCCAAGGTCGAACTCAGGGAGGTGGGATTAGAGGTGAATAAGTTTCTACACCTTTCCTACAACGAATCTCTTCCGTTTGTTTATTATGTTTTTGGTGTTTTTCTATTTAATATTTTTTTCTGATAATTTTGTCCTTAGGGTACACCCTCAAAATCAGGTTCTTGGCTTTAAGCCAAATTAGGGTTCCAAAACTGGTCTTGCTATTCGCAAGACCGAGTACCTGCAAGTCAAGGATTATCTTTTCTCTTTTATATTTTTTATCTTTTTAACAGCAGGAAATCAAAATAGAAATAAGATAAATATATATATATATATATATATATAGGGGTGGGGGTGGAGGTGGAAATGGCATGTAACACGGTATCGAGTTGATCATTGTCTAGGAAGATGCAACCAACAGGATGAAGTGCCGCATGGAGTATAGGATGGATGGGTGGAAAGTGTGTGCAGAGACGCTTTCTGTATGCGGGTATCAGGGAATATCAGCAACTGGTGCAGATATTCCTGCGATATAACACGTGGTAGGTGATATGAATGTAAGTGTATATGTATATATATAGATAGGGTTATAATTATATAAGTGTAAATGTAGTTATATATATATGTGTGTGTGTGTGTCTATATATGTATAGATATGCAAATATATATATATAGATAGATATATGTATATATATATATATATGTGGATATAGATATATAGATATGTATATATATATATATGTAGATAGTTATATATATATATGTATAAATATATATATATGTGTGTATAAATATATATATATATATGTATTTATATCTATAGATATGTATGTATATATGTATATATATATTTATACTTAGTTGTATAGGTAATAATATATGTATATATATATATGTATATATGTATATAAATATATATGTATATATATATATAGATAAGTATATAGTCGTGTACAAGTGAGTGTGTGTGTGTACACGTGAGTGTGTACATGTGTGGTGTGTGTATGTGTGTGTCTACAAGAGGGAGAGAGTGACTGTGAGAGAGGGCACGGCGAGTTAAGGCATCTGGAGCCCGCAACCGACGTCTGGACGCCAACGCGCAGGCACAAGCGCTCACAAGCGCAGGCACGCGAGGGTGCGCGCACGTGCTACAGGCTACAGGCGTGAGGGAGAGTGAAGTGCACCGCGCTGCGGGTTGGAGTGGACACGAGCGAAGATGCGGATGCGGGCGTTGGCGCAGACGGGCGCGGGTACTGGCGTACGCGGGAGCAGGTGCGCGGACGGGCTGGAGACGGTTGCGGTGTGGAGAGAGAGAGCGCAGTGACCGGATAAGTGAGAAACTTTTCAGTCACCGCACTATAGCTACAGTGTTCCGCAGAAACGCGTGAACAGTAGCTACAGTGCGCGCGCGGCTCGGACGACCGGCTGCGGCCGGTCCTGCGTGCGCGGGCGCTGTGGAACAAGCCTGCGCGCGCGAAAGGAGATGGTGCCAGCTGTTGGCGTGTGCGCAGGGGCTTGCGCGCTGCGTGGAGCTGCCGGTGCTATGCTGCTGCTGCGGTTAAGCTTCAGAGCTCGAGTCTATGGCAATGGCGTGAAGATCTTTGAGCAGGTGTAACAGAGAAGTGAACCACCACGCCCACCGGCTCTTTGATGAGCTGGGAGGTGGTGGGACTCACAGTGGTGGTCATTGACCACTATGAGCTGCTCCTACCCGCAGCATATCTCTTCAGTGGAAGAGGTGCTGCGTATGGAGGGGAGAGGGGAGGAGATGGCCTGGAGGAAGGGGCTGCTGTGTGTTGTTGTATGGACCAGGCTCTCCTCCACAAGGAAGATGGCTGGGCCTTTTTAAAGAAGATGGAGGCAAGCTCAGCCATGCCCTTGGCTGCACATGACTAAGCATGCGGTTGGCAAAGCATATTGTGGCAGAGAGTGGCGCGAAGAAGAAGCCATGCCCTGCAGTCGCACGGGGAAGAAGAAATTCAAAGCCAATAAAAAATGAAGATGGTGAATTTATGAGGCAGCACTTGAGGAATACATTAATTACAAGGCCAATTATTCACTTTCCTCCCCTCTCAAATAAATGCATGCACGTGTTAATTTTTACAAATGCAACTATGGCTACCTAATATGCAATGGCAATGCTAGGAAATAACACAAGATGGCATAATTGTTGGTGTATTTTTGTTGTGCAATCACATCCCAGAAGAGGAAATTCATAGCACATTGATGCATTGCCATGCTTTTTCTTGTGGGGGACATTTCTCTAGAAAAAAGACTGTAGCCAAGGTTTTACAATGTGGATTCTTCTATCCGACTCTACATAAGGATGCCCATACCTACACTCAGACCTATACTAAATGACGAACCATCCAAAACATGACTCGGAAAGATATGATGCCCCTTAAACCCATACTTGAAATCGAGATCTTTAATGTTTGCGGGATGGACTTCATGGGACCGTTCTCGATGTCGAATGGGTATTACTTTATCCTCTTAGTTGTAGATTACATGTCCAAATGGGTAGAGGCAATTCCCACTCGAACCAATGATCACAAAGTGGTCAAAAAATTTGTCAAGGAAAACATAGTTTCCAAGTTTGGGGTCCCAAAAGCAATCATCAGTGATGGGCACACTCACTTCACCAACACCCAATTCCAGAACCTCTTGGTTAAGTGCGGGGTCAACCATAAGATCTCCACCCCGTACCATCCGTAAACTAATGGCCAGGAAGAGGTTTCCAACTGGGAGGTAAAGAATATCCTTCAAAAGACTATTAGACCTGATAGAAAGGACTAGTCCAGTAAGCTGGATGATGCTTTATGGGCCTATCGGACCGCCTTTAAAACCCCCATTAGCATGTCTCCATTCAAGTTGATCTATGGAAAAGCATGCTACCTCCCGGTTGAATTAGAACATAGGGCCTACTAGGCAATCAAAGAACTGAATTGGAACTTGGATAAAGCTGGCCATTGCAGAAAGCTCCAACTCACGGAGCTAGAAGAGTTACAGAACGAGTCATACAAAAGCTCTTGTATCTCTAAGGACCGAGCAAAGGATTATTATGATAAGATATTGAAAGGAAGTCCTTCGAGCCCCATCAAAGAGTCTGGCTCTTCGATGCCCGTCTACACCTCTTCCCCGGTAAACTTCATTCCAAATGGATGGGCCCTTTCACTAGTGATTAGGTGATTTCCCTGATAAAACTTTGATGCCTGCCGTCCTTTCAATGACCATTTTTAGTTAGGTGATTGCTTTCCATTGCATGCATTGAGGACATTGCATACCTTCAACATGGAGGGGAGGACTCCACAATTTTGTCACTGCAACCTTAGTTGTTCAACTTTTTATTCAAAAAAATAGGGGAAAGATAGTAATAAGTCTGGATGATTTTCGAGAAAATGATGAATTTGACATAATGTTTTTGAGAAACAGTAGGAGCACCAGATTTGTAAGATAGACCCATCAAGGCGAAAGCCTTAATTGCCAAGGTACCAACTTACAATGAAATTACGAGGATCTTTCGAGGAAACTAATTGGAACTGGGATTAGGGGGAGATTATAGTTAGTACTGGGCTGAAAATTGAATCTTGAATCTTATTTTCCCTAAGGTATTCGGTGTCACATATACACTCAAGTCTCTACATAAGCTTTAGATTCCCATAATACCCTTCGTTAAAAAAAAAAAATGAAAACGTCCAAAACCCAGTAATTGAAGCTTAGAAAAGAAGTCTGGTCCTGGTTAGTTGAGTACCCAACGTTGAGGGCCCAAAAAAGCCTAATGATGGGCAGTATCACTTCTTCTAATTGGTTGCCTTAATACATACAAAATATATAGCTGGGGGCCTTAAGGGCATGTGTCGATCCAAGTACCATGGGCGACGTTATCAGAAAATGTCGAAAATCAAGGGCTTGTGGCTGATGGCCTCCATGGGCGATACTTTCTCAGAGTATCGATTGCCAGGGACCCATGGGGGAAAATGATGGGTATGAGGATTTTGACCATTCACGACTAGACTGATTCGAGGCCAAAATTGACAAAAAAAAGAGTACACCAATAAACCTTTCATCTGCATTCACCCTGAAGCAAGCATAGTAGAACTTATTTTGCATGCATGCACTGACACCAAACTCTAGGGGGGAAACAAGATCAGGAATTGGATCAAGGCCGAGGAACGTTGTGATTAACTCTTGAAACTGGAACTACGAGGAATTTGAGAAGAGCGGCATGCCTGTTTTAGGAAGGTACCCAGGCATAGTAGGTCTAGGTTGTGAATTTAAAAGCTCTAACTCACTCTTAAAAAATAACTGTGTCCCTGATTCTCACTGACTTCATCCAAAAACTTGTGAAACCCTTCCCAATCAAATGATGTCTAGGATTTTTTTTTTGCTAGGGACTAACAAAAGCTTAGCATGGGGGTGTGATAAACACCAAATTTTCTTGCATGTTAGGCTTATTTTGGGGCTTATCCCTAGTACATTATTGCATAAATCATCTTGCATCATTGCATTTTAGAAATAATATGCCAAGCTAGCCCATGTTTAAATTTTGATATAAATTGGCACCTTAATCATCTTTTATTAGCTTATGCAGCAACTCGCAGGTACCCATTCCTGAAGGAGCACCTTGAGGAGCTACATAAATGAAGTCATGTTACATGTGGAAGATGAATTAAATGAGCTTGTGATAAAAATTATTCCAAGTAATTCATTTGTTGGAATTAAAGCCAAGAGGTGCATAGGAAAGTCAAGAAATTAAAGAGGGATGCACCTTTTTAAGGGAGGCTATTTCCTTCCCAAGTAAGCCATCCCTTAGAAGCTTCCTTGGGAAGCTAAAAGCCACCTTTATAGCCAACCGCCACTTTTGAAGAGGGAGCCAAAAGTTGGCTTCGAAAATGTCTCCCTTTGGAATTTGAAAATGTGACCTTTAGGCTCCCTTGATTACTCTCTTTATCAAGGGACCTAAGGCACCATGAGGACATATCTTTTTTGAAGGGGGAGAATTGAGAGAAGCCACCACTACATCCACCACCATCCATGCCACCTCAAGGAGTAAGGAGAGAAGAAGGTTCAAGGGGGTCAACCACCACCACCCCTTGGAACCCTTCCACCTCTTCTTCCTCATGCCAAGTTGGAGAAGGAATCACCACCAACTTCAGCAACACCACCTCCATGCCATCCCCTCTCTCTCTCTTTTCCTTCCTTGTGTTCTTCTCTTAGTTGGTAACTTGTAGTTGTAATTTTCCTTGACCTTGAATTGTTGTAAGAACTCATTTCATAGTATCAATCTTATTATTGCATTTGCTTCCTTGGCTTTCCCTTTTAGTTGTTTTACCACCCTTGATTCCTTAGGCACACCCGTGTCTAAGGGAGCTTGAGGGCATGCCATATTTGTCTTTAATTGAGTGTGTTTGCAAGTAAGTAGGTGCTTCACATAATCTTTACTTGCTTTACTTTCATATATCAAAAACAACAAAAAAAATTACATGACCAAAAAATACAAAAGATACATCAAATAGCAAGGCTAAGGTTAAGCTTGGTGGAACTTTTTTTTTGCCTCCTTGGATGACCCTAAATACTCTACTATCTAGGTATATAAATTTTAAAAGCAAACGGTTCAATCACGTTCTAATGAGTTATCTTCATCTTTTACGAAATCGCATTCAAATCATTTCAAGTATTCTTAATCAAATCGAATCAAATCTAATCAAATCAAGATAATCAGGAATTTTTTGCTTCTAGGAAAATAAGGCAGGGTTGGATTCCTAATTTCTTATTGTTTCCTATTTATCTTCCTATGAGAGAGAGGGGATCAGGGAAGAAAAGATAAGACAAATAACCTTTGGCGTGGTTAGTCTGAGCTGATGATCCTGAATGCTTGCTTCACCTCGAAACAATCAAACAAAGACAAGTTAGAAATCCAATTAGAAGAAGATTAAATGAATAGTGGTAAAATGCATGTTGCTCTCTAGCAATGACGCCAAAATGTTAATGCGCTTTCATCGAGTTTTAAGAAATGCGTTGTAGTATAGCGACTAAAGCAAATCAACACTTAAATTTATATCTCGAATTGTGAGTTTGAGGTCATCTCAGGGAGTAATTAATTCACAATTTGCCACTAATCAAATGAGTATGAAATGAGGCATAAGAGTTTGATGTAAAAAGAAATATATTATGCAAATAATTATTTCAATCAAGCTAAAAAAGAAATAAGAGCTAAGGCAAAAAAAATGTGTTTTATAACCAAGCCAAAGCCTCAACACTCAGTCAAATTTTAGCCCACTCTCATGGGTCAAATCCAGCCAAGTTTCTTGCCCAAAACCCGATCCAAGCTGGTCAAGACTGGTCCAAAATCAGGCCTGCACTCGCGTGTGTGCGAGCGTATGTGCATGTCAGAGAGTGGGGACCCAACCCTTTGAGTATTCAAGTGGTATGGTATGGTGCGAAATTCCAAATAAACTCGATTTCCAGCTCTTCACTTTCTCAAGGTGGGACTATGTTCCCTCTTCTTCCTTGTCTTCATTATGTTCACCACGAGCAAGAGCTGCTACCAAATTGCATGAAGGATTGCTATTGGATCTCAAATCCAACAGCTATGATGAAGTCCCCAAGTAATTCTACAGCGATGGAGGGAAGTATCATTGTTGTGGAGTTGTCGGATGCCCTTGCCCTTCACTGAAGAAGATGGTGATTCTAGTGAAGCACCTGCACAGGTGAATACGATCTCTCGGCCCCAATTAACCACACAAGAAGCTCTAGTGGACTACGTCGGAGAAAAGCCCTAAAGTGATTTGGTGTGGGGGTGAATAAAAGTGCATAGCCGTGGAGCTTTGAAGTAGCTCTCTGGTGAGGATGGCATGGGATGATGAAGTGAATGTGAGGTTAAATTACCTTAGGCAAAAGCTTGGTGGAGGTAAGGAGGAGCTTTTGCTCAACGTAATTGGTTGAGGGGAAGGTGGAGGAGGTGGGTTGGTGACAATGGTGGAGGTGGACATCACAGAGGTCAAAGAAGGAGTGGATAGAAGGAGCTCTAGAGCTCCCAAAACCTAATTGAAGATGAGAGGAGAAGAAGCCCTAAAGAAATTTTACGAGAGGAAGAAGGGAGAGGGTCGCTGGAGGTGCATCGGCGAGGAAGAAGATGGGTTGTTTGTCGGAGCTGAAGAAGGGGAGTTGAGGTCAGAAGCTTTGTGGGAAGCTCCGTAGGAAGATGAGGAAGCAAAGCCCTCTACCTATTCTATGTGGCATAGGAAGATGAGGAAGCGGGAGGAAGAAGCTCGGATGGTGAGTTCAAGTCGCCAACGAGAAGGAAGAAGAAGGGGAAATTTCAGTCATCTGAGCATGGGTTTGGCTTGTAGAAGTTGAGGTCATTATATAGGAGAGAGTTTTTTTTTTTAAAAAAGTATATAGTAGAGAGTTTTGAGTCAATTGGTCCTAAAAACACAAGCATTATTTGTGAATTTAGTTGAATTCGAGCTCCAGGAATTTTGGCTCACCGACGACGATTTCATCCAAATCGGAGCTCATGATGATGCTTGATTGAAAGATCATGATCTCAAGATCAATCCTACCAAATTTAGTTTGATTTGGTTGAGGTTTGATTGATCAAATTGATGATCAAATCTCAACGAGTTTGGATACTTGCTCTTGCAATGAGTTGCCTCTTTGGTGAGGAAGATGACTGCCTGACGTCATCATGACACCAGGGGGGTCTTAAGTGCAAGGACTTTCGAAATATAAGGGGGTTTATGCAATAAACAGAGACAAATGGGCTAAAATGCAAACTACATCAAGATAGACTTTGATTAGGCCCAAAATTTAGGGGTAACCTAACTTAGACCCAAGGAATCTAATGGTGACCTCAAATTTGAGTTTTGACGAAGTTTGACTTGGTAATTTACACTTTATCCCAAAATGTAGCAATTTCCCACCTTGGTCTCTATTTTTTGTCAAAATGGCTTCATTTGGTCAAAGTGAATGTTCAAAACCTCATAGAATATTTTTCAATGAATTTTATAAGATTCAGATTATATTTATTTCCACCCAAATCCTTTTAACTGAAGTGAGACTGTAAATAGGGTTTTTATTATTAAATTAATCTTTCATTTTCAAAAAACCCCGATTCAGTCAATCTAAGTGCACTTCTTAGGAATTTAAATTCATTTGACCTTAGATTAGGCACTGATTCATTCCTTAGTTAATTTGCATTTGTAAATATTTTTTAAAATAGTGGAATTAACTCAATTTCTCTTCTTCCCAAATTAAACACAGAACTAAATTATGCCCTTTTGATGATTATTAAGGAGCATTTATACCTGGATTTTAGCTAACTTAGGCTAGTTATGGTAGATGATGGTGTTACCATCAGTTTCTGTATAATCAATTTTCTGAATCTAACTTTTTTGATATTTGACACCAGTATAGAAAAATTTCCAAAAAAAATATCAAACAAGTTTTAAAAATCTCAAAAAAAATAAATTGTGGATTCCTTGTTTGATTTCCTATCCAGTGGTGGTGTTGTTCATTTTGTTTGGACCAGAAAATAAAAAGATCTCTAAAAAGAGATTCATTTTAGGAGTTGCATACATAGGATTTCCAATTCTACACAACATTTAAAGGAATTGATCTTCACCAATTACAACTTGGTTACAATCATTGTGCAGCACTTCAAACCTTGTTTGAAAATATAAAAAGAGAATCCTAAAATCTACAAATTTTTATCAAACCTTAAAATAATCATTTCATTTAATTCTTGTTTGCAAACTCTATTATTTTGGCTTAGGCATCACATTCCTACCCAAATTCGCACACACAAAAAAAGAAATAATTGGGCATTACCCTAATCAATGCCCTTCATTCCCCGTGCATCTCTAAGTTTCTAAGCTTAACTAAAATTTGTAGTCACTTGACCATTAAGGACTTCATTCAATTCTAGGCTTGATATCTGAATTTTAAGATTTTTCTAATTGATCTAATTTCCTTAATCAAACATAGTCAAGACTTAGAGGGAAGTCAAACGATAGGTACAGGTTTATACAAGCCCCTGATGATTTTCCTGAGACATGCTTAAGCCCAAGCTACCTCTTCTAGTCTAGCCAGATTAATTTTGGGAAGTAGGATTGGCTATTGATTTATTAATATTCAGGTTTCCAAGTCTTAGGTTCTTTTAAGGAGTCAACTTAAGTTAAGCTTAAAATTTGGATTGCACACTTTTCTCTCTTCTTTCCCTTCTCTCCTCCCATTCTTCAAGTGTATGCACGGGCGAGGGTCCCAAAACCCACACTTAGAGGGACCACTTGATTTCACCGCACACACCAAATGATCACCTTTTGCATGTTTGCATTCTTCTTCATTTTATAAAATGGAAAACATGCAAAATAGGTCCACTTCTGCTTTCGCTTCCCATTCACAACCCGCCTTTAACTCTCCCAATCATAATTCACAATCTGACATCTCCATCCCTAACCTCCCTCATCTAGAAATGCCTCAAAATCCTGATTCAAATGATAAAGAACAAGGTCGCTCGCTGTTGACAAGCGAAATCGAGGTTTTAAAAAACTACGTTATAGTATAGCCGAAATCGCTTCGAAAACAAATAATATTTATTACTTGAATTTTAAGTCAAAGGTCAAACACAGGGAGCAATATGGAATTCAAACTCAAAATTGCAATTTGAATCAGAAATATAAGAGGTTGCAACAAGAATAATGTCAGGCATCAACGTGAAAAAAGAATGGAGTAAAATGGTGATTTAAATCACCAATTACTCCTCACAAATAACAACCAAATCAAAGCCTCAAATATATGTAATCAGATGTATCAGATGACTTAAACAACCTAGTGCTACAATGCTGCTTAGAGACTCAAGGGTCTCTCTTCTTCTTTCTTTCTTTCTTTCTGTGTGCTTTGCTTCTCCTGCCTTGTCTTCTCTTCTTCCTTTTGTTCTTCTACTCTTCTTGCTGTGGCCTTCTTCTTCTTCTGCCTTTCTTCTCTATGTAACTCTCCTTCTTTCCCTCTTCTTCTTCACACAAAGGGGAAAGGTTCTTCAAAGTTGGCTAAGTGTCAGCCAATTCTCCAGAGAGCAAAACCCCCTAACCCTCGTGCGCTCTCTCTCTTTCTCTCTCTGGGTCATGCTCTCTAGAGCCTTCTATAGTACCGAGTATTCGGGTATTCGGATCAAGTGTGCACGTAGGTCTAGGCTCACTAGTAGTGGGTGGTGAGCGAGTAGTGAATGCTTAGGCGGGTCGGGTGTACCAGGTCCACGGAGGAGAGGTTGCGGATGAGACACGTGATGGATGTGAGGGACCTCACCCCTTGTATCTGAGGCGATATGCCCCATACACAAATTCAATTTTTGTCACAGCTGCTGCTCGTAAACTTCCGATGTGGGACTATCCATCCCCCCTTTTGCTCATGCACGCTGCTACTGCTTTCTTCGCCCAATTAGCATGTAAGGAGTGGTCAATGGCTCCAATTGACCGCACAAGTATGTTCCTGGACCAACTCCGCTTTTTCTGGAGTTGAGGACCTGGAGTTGCAGGTCTGCATAAAGCTTCAAGCAAGCTCAAGGCTTGCTACGTCAATGGTGGAGGGGGCGAGTACCTGAAATCAACAATAAGGCCTTTCGGTCATGTTAGATAGCTCAGGAAGTATCGTCGGACCACGGCGAGTGCTACGGTGGTGGTTGTGTGGTGTGGCATGGTCTGTGTGTGTGGGGCGAAGTCAGACTGTGCGTGTGAAGGTGGGTGTGTTCGAGGGTGTGCTAGATGGATCAATAGCCCTAACTAAATTAAGGCTTTTGATCTACGGTGAATGGTGAAGGTGTAGAGTGTGAGATCGGCGATGTAGGTGGGCTGTGGTGGCCTCTAGTGCTTGCCGAAGGTCTACCGACAAGATGGAAGACGAAGTCACAGAGGCGTTGCTAGGGTCAAATCGAAGTGTTGAAGTTGCTGTTGTGATGAGGGGAAGCTAAGGAGTCATCTAAGAGAGGTAGCAGATGACGGGGAATGGAGATGGCACTAGTTGTGGTATGACCGATGCCGGAGACAAAGCTGGCTCTGATAAGGGTTGGACAGCGAGGATGAAGGGGATAGGGACGTCGGCTAGTGCTGCTCGACGTGGAAGAAGGCAAGGAAGGAGGATCTGCTGCTGGTATTGTGGTCAGACATTGAGGAGAGGCAAGAAGGGTCACCGAAGCTCGAAGAACACTTCAGCCAAAGGAGGAGAGAAGAATTTGGGGGGTTACTTCGGTCGAATTCGAGCTTACCCAGAACGATTTGATCTAAAGGTCTTTTTATAGACCTATGGAGGAGGTTTTGGGCTTGGGAAGCAAGCTTCACAAGCTTGGAAAGCTTCACTGGAGGAGGAAATTTTCTGATACCCAAATCTCTCATGCATTCGCATGAGAGATTGGGAAGGTTGTGGGGTGTGGGATTTGACTCAAAAAGAAGGAAATTCCTTGATGAACTTCCCTTTCAAATTTAAAAGGGATTCGTCAAGGAATCAAGGAGTTCTTGCCAATTTTAGGTCTCCAGTGCTTGTAGGAATAGGATTAATGGTGGTAGGGACCTATTTGCTAAAAGCGATGACAAAGTTAATGGTCTATTTGTAAAGATTTTGAAAGTTAAGGACATAAATGTAATCAAACAGGACCAAGTTGCAAACTAGGTCAAGACAATTTTAACTTGGGTCCAAATTTTGGTACAAACCTAACTCGGACCTAAGAAATCCAATGGTGAAGTTAGATTTTGGTTTTGACCACATTTGACTTGGTAATTTAAGCAAAAACCCAAATTAGGGTAAATGTCTGTTTGAGACTCTATTTTGGGTCAAAACGAGTTTTGATGGTCAATTTGAAGGTACCAAATCCTAGAGAATATTTTTCTATGAATTTTAGAGGGTTTAGGTGAATTTTATTATGACCAGAACCTCAGCTGATTAAACAGGTCTGTTTTTAGGGTTTCAAAAGTCATTTAATTCTCAAAACACGTGCAAACCCTTTTTTGTTTGTTCTAACTGACTTGTTAGACTTTTAGGACCATTTGACCCTTAATTACCCCTTGAGAAAACTTGTGATTGTACTGCATTCATGATACGATGGTAAAACTGCAGTTTTAATCCTGTTTTCTTGTATTTCCCTCAGAATGGTTATGTTGTGACTTATGGCTCTCTGGCAGTTATGTAGGAGCATTTATTGACTTAATTGGATCAAAATAAAATGAGCTAGTTATGGCTCATGATGGTGTTCCCATCATACCCCCATACCTAGCTTTTGCTAGTCCTTTAGCAAAATCTCATGGAATTAACTTTAATTCTAGACATTTCTTTCTATGCTCAAAAGTCTGATGTGTGCTTTCTTTTGTAGCTTAGGTCAGAATGCTGATGGTAAGCCTAGAGGTACTCAAGTACCAACCAAGATTCGGACCTGATCAGCTTTAGCCTCAGTCCACCACGAAGGTTTCTAAGGTCCATAGGAACTAACCTAAGGTTCGTTGAACTCTGCGGTTAAAGCATCCGTGCTTGTAACAAGTTTTAGCCCAGGTTTAGTTTGTAGTGCATTTTTGTAAGAGAGAGAGAATAATTTTTCTTTATTTTTGGAGAGTTTTCTCTCTCTTTTCCTTTTATTTCTAGCCTCGGATTAGCTTTACAACATGGTCAGTATTAGATTCCTAGTTCCCACCATCAATCCTTGCAGGGTCCCTTGCAATCGATGCTTCGAGATAGCACCACTCATGGCAACCCCCAGAACCGTGGCTTTCGAGATTTCGAGATAATCCCACCCATGGCGTTCTATAGCTAAATCTAAACCGTGGCAGTTGACATTTCATGATAATGCCTCCCATGGCATCTGAACTAGCACAAGGTGCTTACATGCCCCCGGTAGAATATTTAAATATCCTAGGAGACAAGCACTAAGGAGACGATATGTTATTATTCATCTTTGAGGGAAATTTCCCACCTCTCCACGTCGGGAACTCATCCAAATCAACTTGTGTTGATCAGCCGCTCTTAATCTAGGTAAGTTTTTCAGAACAGATTTAATGCATTTGCATGATTTTGATACTTTAGTGCATTGAACCAGACTGTGTGTGCATTGGGGTGCTTAGGTTACCGAGTCCCGCAAACCAGAGGTCAGTTAATGAGGTCGAATAATCCTTAAGCCTTAGACCTAATACTTAAGCTTCTCATTTTCCCCAACCACTTGAGGACTATCCAGATCTTAGCGGATACTTGAATTTTTAAGCCTAGGATCGCAACCCAAGAGGCCTAAGATCAGCCTTCCTACTAATCTCTTTTGTCTCTTAGCACTTTTTGTCTTTCATTTTCTTTATTTTTGATTTGGTCTAGAATTGAGTCAATTCCTTAATCTTTTACTAATGACTATCTCTTTTTCTTTTCTTTTCAAATTGTGCTCCTTTTTGACATTTTCATCTCCCCTCCTTTTCTCCTCGAAAATGATATGGAATCAATTTAGAATTTCCTCCCTTCTCCTATTTTTTTTCTTTTTCAAATTTTTTATTTTTTTGGTTTTTTTTTTGGAATATGTGATTTTTTTATGAAACCCTTCCTTGTGAAGTGATTTTCACAGCGTTTTGCACTTTAATAACCCCCCATGCCTACGATTTGCAATGCCCTAATTGTAAATTACGTGGGTTCGAGTTTAGCTTAGATCATTCATTAGACTAGGTGTTGGGTGGGTGGATGGGTTGGGGTGACTGTTGCGGACGATTTCAAGCTCGAGTACGGGTACCAGATGTGGAGTCAGCTGTTCTAATGGATGAACCCTAAAGTGCAATATGAGTTCAACATAAGATGTGTCAAGAAGGGTTTCGGGTTTTTCAAAAAGATGACGGGTTGCCTCCCATTAAGCGCTGAGTTTAACGCCATCAGCCCAGCGCAATAAGCTCAGGGAGAATGGAGATCACCATGTTCTTATCAGTGAGATCAATGAACGGCTTAAGTCGCTGATCGTTCATGATAAAGGGTTCTGAATCAAGGCTGAGTTGGCTGATTTCTGCGGCTCCATTCCCAAAGATTCATCTGATAAGATATGGTTCAATCCATTTTGATCTGAGTTTTCCTGGGAACAATTTAAGTTTGGCATCAAAGAATAGGACTTTCTGACGAGGGTGAAAGATATTTCTGGATATGTGCTTGTCATGAAAGGCCTTAACACACTCTTTGTAAATTTGTGAGTTCTCATATGCATCATTGCGTAATTCATCGATCTTGCTCATTTAAAGCTTTCTGTGGGTTTCTGACTTAGAAAGATCTAGATTACACTTCCGTATGGCCCAATAGGCATTGTGCTCCAACTCGATAGGGAGGTGACATGCCTTCCCACACACCAATCTGAAAGGAGACATGCCCAATTGGGTTTTGTGGGCGGTCCTATAGGCCCACAAGGCTTCCGGAAGTCGGGATGACCAATCCTTCTTGTCAGGTCATACAGTGACCTGAAGGATTTTCTTGATCTCCTAATTCGATAGCTCAGCTAGACCGTTGGTTTGGGGGTGATAAGGAGTATAGATTCTGTGCGACGCCCCGTATTTGGTCATCAATGATCTGAACTGAGCATTTGTGAAATGGGTCCCTCCAACAGAGATAATGGCATGTGGAATCCTGAACCGAGAAAAGATGTTCTGATGAATGAATTTTATTACCACTTTATTATCATTGGTTCGGGTTGGAATGGCTTCGATCCATTTGGACACGTAGTTAACAGTGAGAAGAATGTATTCGAAGTTGTCTAAAATAGGGAAGGGTCCCATGAAATCAATCCCCCAGATGTCAAAGGTTTCGCATATGAGAACCGGTTGTAAAGGCATCATATCGTGGTGGCTCATGTTACCCAAGGTCTGGCAATGAGTGCATGCCTTACAGTGATCGTAAGCATCTTTGAAAATCGTAGGCCAATAAAAGCCTCACTGGAGGACTTTTGGTATGGTTTTATGTCCGAAAAAGTGTCCGCCGCAGGCCGGGTCATGGCAGATGGATAAAATGTCCTAAATTTCTGCTTCCAGGATGCATCATCTAATGATTTGATCAGCACTAATGCAAAAGAGGTATGGATCATCCCACATGTAGTACTTAGCATCGGAAAGCAATTTGTCTTTCTTGGCCTTTGGCCAATCGGATGGGATCTGATGTGATGCCAAGTAGTTTACTAAATCAGCAAACCAAGGAAGTTCGTACTAATAGTCAGGAGGTGCTCATCGGGAAAACGTTCTGTGATGGGTCCAGAAGGGTCGATACTGTTAGAAGGAAGGCTGGATAAGTGGTCAGCTACCATGTTCTACTTTCCTGCTTTATCACGAATCTCAAGATCAAACTCTTGCAACAGCAAGATCTAGCGGATTAGTCAAGGTTTCACATCCTTCTTCGTAAGGAGGTGCCTCACTG
The DNA here is from genome assembly GCA_037157565.1 of Thalassia testudinum. Classification (NCBI taxonomy): domain Eukaryota; kingdom Viridiplantae; phylum Streptophyta; class Magnoliopsida; order Alismatales; family Hydrocharitaceae; genus Thalassia; species Thalassia testudinum. The sequence goes on along the minus strand of JAZHRO010000024.1, from coordinate 179,563,570 downwards.
CAGTGTGATATGAGTATATGATAACATGGGAACCCAAAAGATTTGATTTGAATTTTTCCAGGGCAAATACTACAACTAGCAGCTCTTTCTCAGTAACTATATAGTTACGTTGAGCCTCATCAAGTGTCTTGCTAGAGTAATATATGACCACGGGTTTCCCACCTATTTTCTACCCAAGTACCTCTCCTACAGCACAATCAGATGCATCGCACATGATCTCAAAGGGAGACTAATCAGGAGATTGTAGGATGGTGCTTGGGTAACTCGATCACACAAGATTTCAAATGCTTGAATGCATTCCTTGGAGATTTCAAAAGGGACATCCTTATATAGAAGATTAGTGAGGGGGCACATGATTTTCGAAAAATCGGGAATGAATCGACGGTAAAAATCGATGTGCCCCAGAAAGGATTGGATGTCTTTGATCGAGCTAGGCATAGGGAGTTTGGAAATTAGATTCAGCTTGGCTCAATCAATCTGGATGCCTTTTTCAGAGATGAGATGTCCCAGGACAATTCCCTCAGGTACCATGAAGTGGCTCTTTTCCTAGGAAAGAACCAAGTCCACGTCAATGCATCGCCTGAGGATTTGGACCAAGTGTAGGAGGCAATCATCAAATGATTCACCAAATACCGAGAATTCATCCATGAAGACTTCAAGGTATTCACCTACCATATCTGAGAATATGGCAAGCATGCATCGCTGAAAAGTAGCAGGTGCATTGCAGAGACTGAACGGCATCCTGGAATGCGTATGTTCCAAAGGGGCAAGTGAAGGTGGTCTTCTCTTAGTCCTCGAGATGGATTGCAACCTGATTATAACCAAAGTACCCATCCAAAAAGCAAAAGAATCGATTTCCCACTAGTTTCTCGAGAATCTGACCAATGAACGATAGTAGGAAATGATCCTTCTTCGTGGAGGAATTGAGTCTTCTGTAATCAATGCAAACTCTCCACGAGTTTGCTATACGGATCGGTATGGTTTCTCCGATTTTAGTCATGATGACGGTTGATATGGATTTTACGTGGTTTGTAAAATACTTCATTGTAACGCGCAAAGCCGATCAACTCTTAAATTTATAAACCTAGATCGTGGTGTATCTAGGGTCGTCCAAAGAGGCAAAAATTGCAATTCAATTCTCTTGCTACAAATAAATCTCAACTTTCTTTTTGATATTTTAAATATATATAATTTTTTTGTGTTTTGAAATAATACGGGCAAAGTGCGAATTGTGACGAAAAAGTGCTAACACCTAAAATGCTATGCTAAAACTTAAGAGATTAAAATGTCCACTACCTAAGCTCACTCTAGGCAAGTGGAGGCCTAGAGTAATTAGGGAGTGGAAGTAGAATAAGTGCTAGAACAAAAGTAACAATTGCAACAGGGAATTAAAAAGAAGGAAATTTGATTAACTAGAATTTCTGTTCTTTTCCAAGACAAGTAGAGGAATAATTCTACTAGAAATGAAAAAATTTAAAAGTAATAAAAGAAACACAAATCCTCTTGCAAAATTTGGTGAAGAAGGGAATCTTCTTGCTCCAAGCCTAGCTGCTCCTTTCCTTGAAAAGAGGGCCTCCTTCTTCTCCTTCCTTGAGAGCTCCTCCAAGGTGGATGCTACCACCTTCAATGCTCTCCTCCAAGGGGTGGACGTGCACCACCCTCAAAAGCTCCTCCAAGGTGGCATGAACCACCTTCAAGATCTCCTCCAAAGATCTTCCTTGCCTGGCTTCTCCTTTGGCTGGCATGGCTCAAGAGAGAAGGGAAGAGGGGAAGGCACCAAAGGGATAGAATATCCCCTTAATCTTCTTCTTCTTCTTCTCTATTGGGCGTGGGCTCTAGGTAGAATATGAGAGTGAATTTGCTAGCCAAGGATGGTTTGAATGGTGGTGGGTAGTGGTCTTTTTGTAGGGTAGGATGAGGGGTTAAGATGCCTCTTGAAATGGAGGGCTAAGATGGGAGGATGGAGGTGGTTAGATGATCCTAGGGTTAAGGATGGTTGGCGCCACCTAAGGGGTGTAAGGGGGGTAGTTAGGGTTGGTCAAGAGGCACCTAAAAGTGGCACCAACCATGGAGAGGTGCCATGGGTTGGCCCCAACTTTGAGGTTTCTAGAAGGTAGGATTATGTGGAGGGTGGAGATGGGTTTAAGGGGAGATGTGTGGTGGAGATGAAGGGGATTTTTGGAGGGAAAAGTGGTGCCAACAAGGGGGTAGTTAGGGTGGTTTTGGCGCCACTTTTAGGTGTCTTTTGGAGGTGGTGGGTAGGCTAGGTTGGCACCAAGTAGGTTTAGCTTATGTGGAGCATAGGTGGAGCTAGTTGGTGGAGTTGTTAGGTAGGGTTTTCGGGTGGTACAAGCCAAGGAAGCTGGAGCATAGCTAAGCTAAGCTAAGCTAAGCTATCTTAGCTAATGGTGGAGTAGAGGAGGAGGTGTTGGAGCTAGGGTTTGGAGGGAGGAGCTGGTTCTGAAGAGTTCGAAGCTGAAGTGGAGCTGGCAGCTGCTGAAGAGGTCAACATGGGGCTACTCTGGCTGGCTTAGCTTGCTCGTTCTTCGCTAGCTACTAAGCCAAGCTAAAGTGAGCTGGCTTCTGTTGAATGGAGGTAAGGTTAGCTGGGTCTGGTGCTCCTGGGGAGGATTGAGCTAGTTGAGACAGCTAAGGTAGCTTAGCTCAATTAGCTTGGCTGGGTCCCCGGGAGCTGGACTTGAGTTTCCTGAGCTGGGATGAGTTCTTCTTTAGCTGGCTGGAGTTGAGTGGAGCTAGATGTAGCTGGATCTGAGCTGGGGTGAACTCCAGTCAACTCAGCTGAGCTAGCTAGAGCTCCCTGTGGACTAGTGGGAGCTAAAATGAGCTAGACTCAACTAGGTTGAGCTGGATCTGAGCTGACTTGAGCTAGGGTGAGCTAAGATGAACTCTCTTAAGCTACCATTCAGCTGAGATCAGCTGAATGGAGCTGGGATGAGCTAACCCTAGTTTAAGTGAGCTAAGTTCCAGCTGTGATGAGCTGGATCAAGCTGAGTTCTAGCTAGTCTGAGCTCCTCCTTCACCATTTGCCTTCTTGAGTGCTAGGATTTTAGGGATCTATATATCTGTTCATCCCTAACACTCACAAAAACACATTAAAACAACAAAAGAAAATGCAATGCATGCCTAACCTAGTTAATGGCTAAATGCAATCCAAAAACTCGTTTGCAGAGTAAAATCCTAAGAGCTAGGTTTGTTTTAATGCATAAGAATGATGATAAACTGGTGTTTATCACACCCCCATGCTTATGTTTTGCTAGTCTCTTAGCAAAACTTCAAATTTTTTGGAAAATAGAATTTTTGGGAAATCTAATTTTTTATTTACTTTTGAGGAGAAAGAGATTAAGGGACCTTGGTTGATCTATACACAGGAGGTACATGATTTGTTAAAGAAAAACATCGAGATTTGTTTCGGATCCAACAATTAGAAAAAACGGGATCAATATATCCTCCAGAAAATTCAGAAATTAACCCCTTGTTAATTCAGATGACTTGAATTTTTGTTTTTAGGATTTTTCTAGCTCATGAATCTGATTCACAACTTGCAAAATCCTTTAAAACCTTGTGTCCGTGCCAATGAAAAGCCAACATTTATAAGGGCGTGTTAATTTATTTATTATTACTCTTTTTTTTCTCTCCCCCATGCTTATTTTTTGCTTAATCTTACAATAGATGTGTCGGGATCATCATTCCCGTTACCAATCCTTGAGGGGGCTCTGGCGCCAGTACTTCGAGATAGCACTGTCCATGACAACACCCAGGAGCTCACAACCCCAAATACAATGCAGTGTAAGGGGCGCTCCAAGCAAACTCAAGCTCTTGCTCCGACACTATAGGTAGAGTACCGTCTAAGACACTTGAGCTGCTAAAATGCGTTTTAATGCTCCGTCTAAAGATATGAAATATAGATATGGAATAGTGCCGAGGCGGTAACATGTTGACATCGTATCCTCAAAGGAGGCATTTTTCCTCCTTCTCGACGGTGGGAACTCAAACCAATGAATTGCTTCAGACTTTTACTAAGTCCAAACAAGGGAGTTTTTCGAATTTTTAGTTGTTTTTAAGTGTTGGCTTGTGTGTGAAAATTGACACAAGAAGTTCCTCAAGAAATGCAAGTTTTTGAATCAGAAACTAAGCCAAATACTTTTCACATTACAAAATAGGATCAAGTCACCTGAACTATCATGAGTTCAGGTGGAATTTTAGAGAAGGATATCTGATCTAGTCCAAAAATAGACCCTGAAATTCTAATGATCAGATTCGCATCTTCATCCCTAGTTTGTTGAAGATTAAATCCCATTGTACCCAAAAGTGAATTTTTTCAACCTTAGTCCCAATTTCAAAAATTTTTCCTCAAAAAGTTTTCAATATATATTTTTTTTGGGTATGCAAGTAGGAAAATAAAATAACTAAAGAAAAATGCATGTTTTTAGGTTTTGAGAATCTGAAATTGATCGTCAAATTTTAAAAACACCCCCCCATGCTTAAGATATGCAATGTCCTCATGCATTAGGAGGGAAAAGGGATCACCTTAGAGAAGAACGATCGGGTTTAGGATGATCAAAACATGGAAAAAGAAGAAAAAAGGAAAGTAGGAAAAAATGATGGGTTACCTCCCATCCAATGCTATCTTTTACGCCATTCAGCCGGGCGTAGTGTGCATTAGTGATCAAGGGTGGCTAGCTCAGTAAAATTAAAAGATTCAGATGGAAGATTAGGCGTATGATCAAAATAGGGCTTTAAACATTGGCCGTTGACTTGAAAGGTCCAATTAGTTTTTGGATCAAAAAGATCAACAGCGCCATATGGATATATTTTATGGACAATAAAGGGGCCAATCCATTTAGATTTTAATTTGCCAGGAAAAATACGTAATCTTGCATCGAAAATCCAAACGCGTTGATTAACGTCAAAGTGATTCCTAACAATATATTTATTGTGAAATTTCTTTGTTCGGTCTTTATAAATCCTCGCATTTTCATAGGAAAAATTACGTAATTCTTCCAATTCAGTTAATTGTAATTTTCTATGGGTACCGACATCAGATAAATCCATGTTGAGTTGTTTTATTGCCCAAAAAGCCCTATGTTCTAATTCTCCCAGGAGATGGCATGCCTTCCCAAAAATCAGACGGAAGGGAGACATGTCGAGCGGGGTTTTAAAAGTGATACGATAGGCCCATAAAGTGTCGTCCAATTTGGTGGACCAATCTTTACGGTCGGGCCTAACAGTCTTTTGTAAAATATTTTTAATTTCTTGGTTAGAAACTTTAGCCTGGCCATTTGTTTGGAGGTGATAAGGTGTGGAAATTTTATGATAATCCCATATTTAGAAAGAAGGTGATGGAATTGTGAGTGGGTGAAATGTGAGCCTCCATCACTGATAATGGCTTTTGGTATGCCGAAGCTTGAGAAAATAATTTTCTTAAGAAATTCGACTACCACACGGTGATCACTAGTGCGGGTGGGTATTGCTTCTATCCATTTTGAAACATAGTCGACTGTGACTAATATATATAAATACCCACCAGAGTTGATGAACGGTCCCATGAAGTCGATGCCCCAAACATCAAAAATTTCAACCTCTAAAATAGAATTAAGGGGCATCATATCTTTTCGAGTCATGTTGTCGATGCTCTGGCAATGCACACAGGACCGAACAAAGTCATGAGCATCTTTGTGCAAGTTGGGCCAATAAAATCCTACATTAAGGATTTTAGTTGCAGTTTTCTTGCCCGAACAATGTCCGCCATAGGCCAATGAGTGACAATGTGTCAAAATATCATGGATTTCATAATTGGGTATACATCATCGAATGACCTGATCGGCACAAATGCGGAAAAGGTCGGGCTCCTCCGAAAAATAATATTTAATATCAGCAAAGAACTTATCCCATTTTGCTTTTGGCCAATCAGCGGGGATTCGTTCTGTTGCTAAGTAGTTTGAGATGTGTGCAAACCAAGGGAGGGTAGTAGCAGCTAAAATGCTTTCATCAGGGAACTGATATGGTGGGGTCATTATGTCATTCGTCATAAGACGAGAGAGATGGTCGACCACTACATTGTGCGATCCCGCCTTATCCTTAATTTCCAAGTCAAATTCCTGGAGCAGCAGAATCCAATTGATAAGGCGGGGTTTCGCATCTTTCTTTGTCATCAAATATTTAATTGCTAAGTGGTCGGTATATACAGTGACATGTGACCCCAACAATAAGATCTAAATTTTTCTAAGGCAAATACAATGGCAAGAAGTTCCTTTTTAGTAACCGTGTAATTCCGTTGTGCATCATCAAGAGTTTTGCTAGCATAATAGATCACAATGGGCTTCTTGCTAATTCTTTGCCCTAAAACGACCCTACAGTAAAATCTGAGGCATCTGTCATTAATTCAATGGGACTATTCCAATCAGGTCCCTGTAATATTGGTGCCTCAGTAACCTCTTTCTTCAACTTCAAAAAACTCTCCAGGCACTTATCATTAAAATCAAATGGCTGGTCTTTAGTGAGAAGCTGACTTAAGGGCTTGAAGATTTGGGAAAAATTTTGTATAAATCGACGGTAGAAACCCACATGACCCAAAAAGGATCTGATCTATTTGACAGTAGTGGGCGGTGAGAGCTTAGATATAGCATCTATTTTTGCTTTATCTACCACGATTCCTTGTTTTGAAATAACATGGCCCAAGAAAATACCTTCTTGAGCCATGAAATGACTTTTTTCCCAACTGAGGACCAGATTAATTTCTACGCATTTTTCGAGAGTTCTTTCAAGGTTTTTGAGACAATGGTCAAAAGAATCTCCAAAAACAGAGAAGACATCCATAAAGACTTCTAAACATTCACCTACTAGGTTTGAAAAAATTGCAACCATGCACCTTTGAAAAGTCACAGGTGCATTGCAAAGACCGAAGGGCACCTTTCGCAAAGCAAAGGTTCCGAAGGGGCAGGTGAAAGTTGTTTTGTCCTGGTCCTCAGGATGAACTGCTACCTGATTATAGCCAGAATAACAGTCCAGAAAATAGTAAAAATCCCGTCCAACTAACCGCTCCAAGATTTGATCAATAAAGGGGAGCGGGAAATGGTCCTTCTTGGTGGCGGTGTTTAATTTTTGGTAATCGATAGACACGTGCTAAGAAGAAGCGGTTCAAGTGGCTACATTCTCCCCAGTATCATTAGTGACAACTGTTAGTCTAGCCTTTTTGGGCACAACTTGTGTTGGACTAACCCAGGAGCTGTCAGAAATGGGGTAGATGATATTAGCATCCAGCCACTTAATAATCTCATTTTTTACCACCTCCTGCATAATAGGGCTCAAGCACCTTTGTGGTTGGCGAGAGGGGCGAGAATCGTCCTCTAAATATATACGATGTGTACAATAGGACGGATGAATACCCTTAAGATCAGAAAGGGTCCAGCCAATAGCTTTTCGATATTTACTCAAAACCTAGAAGTGTTTGTGCTCTTGTGCCTCGGTAAGTCCAGAATTTATAATCAGGGGCAGGGTTTGATTAGGACCCAGGAAGACATATTTAAGGGAGTCGGGCAAAGGTTTTAATTCCAATTGTGGGCCCAACTCCGAAAGAGTTTCTGCTTTGTGGGTTAGTGGTGAGGTAAGACTGAAAGGGTTAGCTGGAAGGTTAGCTGGATGTGTGGTTAGGGTGGAAGGGTGAGAAGAAGTGGATTGTTCAAGGGCCGTATTGATGGCAAAACAGGAACCTAAATGGGAAATTTGCAAAGTTTCCTCCACAATGTTTTCTATTTCTGAATCCGAATCATCAAAGAAATCAGGTTCTTGGAACTGCCTAGAAGCTTGAAAAATGTCTAGGGTTACAAATTCACTGCCACACATGATCTTCATCTTTCCAAAATCACAATCAATATTTGCGCGGGCAGTGGCTAAGAATGGTCTTCCAAGAATAATGGGGGCAAATTGTAGTGCTTCTGGTACCTCTATCTCCAGGACTAAAAAGTCTACTGCGAATAGACAATTTTTTACCTGAACAAGAACATCCTTAACAATTCCCCCTGGTTTAATTGTAGATCGGTCGGCTAATTGGAGAGTAACCTCAACAGGCTTTAATTCACCAATCTTAAATTCCTCAAAAACAACTGTGGGGATAAGATTGAGGCACCAAGATCCAACAAAGCACAATCAAATAAGGTATCATTAATGATAACTTGAATTAGGGGGCGCCAGGATCTTTTCTCTTAAGAGGCAATCGGCTCTGCACAACTGAGCTGACTATCTCTGGAAGGATCACCTTTCCTAAATTTCTGGGCTGCCTTTTCGGAGTACATAAATCTTTTAGGAATTTTGCATAGGTAGGGATGTATTTAATGGCATTTATGAGAGGGATATTAATTTCTACTTACCTAAATAAATCCATTAATTCCTTCTCAGTGGGCTCGGATTTCTTCTTTTTCTTATTTGAAGAGTGGAGGGCTTGTGGAAATGGAGTAGGGTTTCCCTGTTGCATTATTTGGTTCCTGAACAATAGGAGGGGGAGATGGGGAAGAGTTAATATGTATTTCATTAAAGCAGGTTTCCTTAACAGGCAGGGGATTGTGAGTGGTTTCCCATTCCTCAAAGTAACTGCATTTGTAGTCTGGTTGTTTCTAGGATGAGGACAGGAAGCCTGACTGTTATTGAAACCCGGTGGATGCTGAGGTGTTGGTTGAATGGGTTGACTGGGATATCTACCTTGGAACCGATTCCTTTGATTATTTGGGTTGGGCATGGGTTGGGAAGGTAAATTCCCAATAGGTCGATGATCAGGAGTAACCTTAACTTGGTGTTGCAAGTTGGTAATCATGCAGGTTACTTCTGTCATTTGAGTCTACATTCCTTGCAGAGTTTTCATGACCTAATTATTAATGTCATCCTAGGATGGTCCAGGTTGATACATAGGTTGCCCATAATTCCCAAAATAGTTTTGTTTGGGAAAAGGAATCGGGTTCGGGTTTTTCTAGGAGTGATTCGGGTTAGTCCTCTAGTTTTGATTAGAAGTGTTGGAGGGGTTTCTAAATTGCTCCTAGAGAGCATAAATATTTTTCAAGGTGGGATCAAAAATATTTTGATCAAAATTCCCAGTCAAATCTTGCGAGAAATCAACCGGAAATTGCTGGCCAGCAAATGTGGCATCAAAGTTGTGTAGATTTTCTCTTCGGAGAATGTGTGGGGGGTTAGTGTGTGGAGAGTGGGCGTGTGGAGCTTGTTTATTTATGAGCTTTTATTCCATTTTCTTTTGGTGAATTTGCATCTGGTCCAGTCGTTGAGCTAACATATATAGATCATCTTGAGTGCCTGGAACAAAGGTGGATTTGGAGTCAATTTCATGGACTCCATGTCTGGGGTTTTGTGATTTGCTGAAAGTGTCCATTGAAGTCATGTTAAATGAGTTTTCACTTATTTATTCAAAGAGGAGATAGGCACTTTCGGCGTCTTTGTTAAGAAAATTGCCCCCACATGAGGCATCCACAAATCGTTTCAATTGATCTTCTAATCCATGATAGAAGATCTGCACTAACTGCCATTGTGGAATTTCATGGTCGGGACAACTTCTTAGATGTTCCTAAAATCTTTCCCAGGCTTCGTGGAGGGGTTCATCAATTTTCTGTTGAAAGGTCGTTATGGATCTTCTTAATGCATTCGTTCGACTGATCAAAAATTTTTTTTTAAGAAAAGTGCTTTTTAATTGGGGCCAGGTGGTAATAGGGCACCCAACTATCAAAAAGGCAATAAAAAATGCAATGCATGCCTAACCTAATTTATGCCTAAATGCAGCCCAAAAACCCGTTTGCGGGGTAAAATCCTAAGAGCTAGGTTTGTTTTAATGCATAAGAATGATGATAAACTGGTGTTTATCATGCCTCCCCAGCAACAGCGCCAAAAAGTGATACGGATTTTACGCGGTTTGTAAAATACTTCATTGTAACGCGCAAAGCCGATCAACTCTTAAATTTATAAACCTAGATCGTGGGGCATCTAGGGTCGTCCAAAGAGGCAAAAATTGCAATTCAATTCTCTTGCTACAAATAAATCTCAACTTTCTTTTTGGTATTTTAAATATATATAATTTTTTTGTGTTTTGAAATAATACGAGCAAAGTGCGAATTGTGACGAAAAAGTGCTAACACCTAAAATGCTAAGCTAAAACTTAAGAGATTAAAATGTCCACTACCTAAGCTCACTCTAGGCAAGTGGAGGCCTAGAGTAATTAGGGAGTGGAAGTAGAATAAGTGCTAGAACAAAAGTAACAATTGCAACAGGGAATTAAAAAGAAGGCAATTTGATTAACTAGAATTTCTGTTCTTTTCCAAGACAAGTAGAGGAATAATTCTACTAGAAATGAAAAAATTTAAAAGTAATAAAAGAAACACAAATCCTCTTGCAAAATTTGGTGAAGAAGGGAATCTTCTTGCTCCAAGCCTAGCTGCTCCTTGCCTTGAAAAGAGGGCCTCCTTCTTCTCCTTCCTTGAGAGCTCCTCCAAGGTGGATGCTACCACCTTCAATGCTCTCCTCCAAGGGGTGGGCGTGCACCACCCTCAAAAGCTCCTCCAAGGTGGCATGAACCACCTTCAAGATCTCCTCCAAAGATCTTCCTTGCCTGGCTTCTCCTTTGGCTGGCATGGCTCAAGAGAGAAGGGAAGAGGGGAAGGCACCAAAGGGACAGAATATCCCCTTAATCTTCTTCTTCTTCTTCTCTCTTGGGCATGGGCTCTAGGTAGAATATGAGAGTGAATTTGCTAGCCAAGGATGGTTTGAATGGTGGTGGGTAGTGGTCTTTTTGTAGGGTAGGATGAGGGGTTAAGATGCCTCTTGAAATGGAGGGCTAAGATGGGAGGATGGAGGTGGTTAGATGATCCTAGGGTTAAGGATGGTTGGCGCCACCTAAGGGGTGTAAGGGAGGTAGTTAGGGTTGGTTAAGAGGCACCTAGAAGTGGCGCCACCATGGAGAGGTGCCATGGGTTGGCGCCAACTTTGAGGTTTCTAGAAGGTGGGATTATGTGGAGGGTGGAGATGGGTTTAAGGGGATATGTGTGGTGAAGACGAAGGGGATTTTTGGAGGGAAAAGTGGTACCAACAAGGGGGTAGTTAGGGTGGTTTTGGTGCTAATTTTAGGTCTTTTGGAGGTGGTGGGTAGGCTAGGTTGGCACCAAGTAGGTTTAGCTTATGTGTAGCTTAGGTGGAGCTAATTGGTGGAGTTGTTAGGTAGGGTTTTTGGGTGGTACAAGCCAAGGAAGCTGGAGCATAGCTAAGCTAAGATAAGCTAGGCTAAGCTAGCTTAGCTAATGGTGGAGTAGAGGTGGAGGTGTTGGAGCTAGGGTTTGGAGGGAGGAGCTGGTTCTAAAGAGTCCGGAGCTGAAGTGGAGCTGCTGATGAGGTCAACATAAGGCTACTCTAGCTGGCTTAGCCTTCTAGTTCTTTGCTAGCTACTAAGCCAAGCTAAAGTGAGCTGGCTTCTATTGAATGGAGCTAAAGTGAGCCGGGTCTAGTGCTCCCAGGGAGGATTGAGCCGGTTGAGATAGCTAAGGTAGCTTAGCTCAATTAGCTTGGGCTAAGCTGGGTCCCCGGGAGCTGGACTTGAGCTTCCTGAGCTGGGATGAGTTCTTCTTCAGCTGGCTGGAGTTGAGTGGAGATAGATGTAGCTGGATCTGAGCTGGGGTGAACTCCAGTCAACTCAGCTGAGCTAGCTAGAGCTCCCTGTGGAGTAGGAGCTAAAATGAGCTAGACTCAACTAGGTTGAGCTGGATCTAAGCTGACTTGAGCTAGGGTGAGCTAAGATGAACTCTCTTGAGCTGCCATTCAGCTGAGATTAGCTGAATGGAGCTGGGATGATCTAACCCTAGTTCAGGTGAGCTAGGTTCCAGTTGTGATGAGCTGGATCAAGCTGAGTTCCAGCTAGTCTGAGCTCCTCCTTCACCATTTGCCTTCTTGAGTGCTAGGGTTTTAGGGATCTGTATATCTGTTCATCCCTAACACTCACAAAAATGCATTAAAATAACAAAAGAAAATGCAATGCATGCCTAACCTATTTAATGCCTAAATGTAGCCCAAAAACCCGTTTGCAGAGTAAAATCCTAAGAGCTAGGTTTGTTTTAATGCATACGAATGATGATAAACTGCCAATTATCAATGATGAGCCCTACTTTCTTAGGCACAACTTGGATTGGGTTCACCCACCGATTGTCGGAGATTGGGTAGATGATCCCTTCTTCTAACCACTTGATGATCTTTTTCACGACATCCTACAGATTTGGATTTAGGCATCTTTGCATTTCACGGGATGGTCGTGAGCCTTCTTCAATGTAGATGTGATGTGTGTAGTATAAAGGGCTGATACCAGTCAGATCATCGACAGTCCATCCAATGGCTCTTCGATGCTGCTAAAGAACAGAAATCAGGCGTGTTTCCTGATCAGGTGTGAGTTGGGAGTTGATAATCACAGGAAACATCTGATTGGAACCCAAAAAGACGTACTTGAGATGATCGGGAAGAGGCTTTAATTCCATAACCAAGTTGTCAGCAGTAGCGGATGGTTCAGGGTGGGTGTTGGGAGCAAAGGAGGGAGCTATGGGTGTGTCTAGGTTGAGTTCGGGTTCCTCTAATTATGGGTTTTGATCCTCTTGTAGTTGATCAGAAGTAGTCAATTTTTCCTCAATAAAGTCGTCAACCACAGCTTCGATATCACAAATCTGTTCTATGACTCCACAATTAATTCCTTGTTAGGCCTTAAAGATGTCAATCTTTGGTGTCTTGTTCCTAAATTTTAATTCAATTTGGCCCTCCTCACAATTGATATTGGCCCTAGCAGTAGCCAGAAAGGGTCTCCCTAGTATGATCGGTGTATTCTTCACATTCTCAGGAGCATCTATGTCTAAGACAATGAAATCCACTGGAAAATAGAAATCATGTACCCTAACTATGACATCCTTGAGAATTCCTTTTGGTGACTTAATTGATCGATCGACTAGCTGTAAAGTCATTTCTATCTGTTTAAGCTCGAATTCTTCGAAGTAGTCTAGTAGGGATGTAGGTATCAAATTTATGGAGACTCCTAGGTCCAATAAGGCTCGATCAAATTATATATCACCGATTGCATAGGAAATTAGAGGGGTTCCTGGGTCTTTTGCCTTAGGTGCGAGTTTGCTCAAAATGATGGAGCTGGCTTGCTCTGACAGTACAATCAAGTTCCTATCTTTGGTCGTAGCTTACGCTTAGGTGTACACACATCTTTCAAAAATCATGCATAAGCTGGTACATGGCGTATTGCATCTATCAAGGGGATGTTTATATGGACCTGCTCAAAGAACTTAACCAGGTCCTCCTCAGGTGCCACAGTTTTGGTTGTCCTCTTTCCTTTGGTCAACGCCTCGGGAAATGGAACCTTAGATGGTTCCTCTGGAATGGGTCCAGGTTCTTAATCTGGGATAGAGGTGTCTTGGATGACTATCATAGGGTTAGGGTTTGTTTTACCAGGATGGGACTGGCTTGGATAAGGTGGATCCTGTGTTGTTTTGCCACTATGGGTAGTAACAGAATTTAATCCCACCTGGTTCTGGTTTGGTGTGGGTAGAAGAGGTGCTTGTTGCTGGTAACCCGCATATGATGTCGAAGCCTCCATCTCGTCGGGTGATGGAGTAGAAGGCACTTGATCAACAAAGTGAGCTTCACCCTGATTTGGGTTCATAACGCACCTCTGGTTCAGCATGTTATTCGGATTAGGCAGAGGTTGTGAAGGAAGTGCACTAGGTTGGCTAGGATTTGCCATCTGGGCAAGTTGATTGCGAACCTCTGTGATCTCATCTCTGTGCTATTTTTGCATAGCCGCATTCGTCTTTTGAATGTCAGCTAGAGTCTAAAGGATAAGAGTCATTTGATTTGTATGAGTCAACCCAGATTGATAAGTTGGGTTAGGCCAAGGCTGAGGTGGCTGATATGAACGAGGAGCTTGTGGTCGGGGCTGATATTGAAGTCTCTGATTTTGATTATTTTCTAACCATGTGAAATTAGGATGATTACACCATCCAGGGTTGTAGGTGTTGGAGAATGGATCATTCTAAATGGCATTGAGGTCCTCGTAGGTCCGAGGAACCTCAGAAAAGTCAGAATACAAGGGTTTAGAGTTCCCCCAACTAGAGTAGGTGGGTCCAGAGATTCCTCTGAAACCAGAATCAGACGAGGGTGGATACGGGTCCATCCCCTAAGAAGATTGGTGATAGATGTTGTGCATAGCCTCCCTACAAGAGGGTGGTTGCGCGAATAGGTTTTGCGTAGAGGTGGCTCACTGTAAGTGTTGAGTTAGCTCATCCACCTTCTTCTCAATAATAGAGACCTTGTCTAGATGACTGGCCATCACTTCCAAGTTGATGGAAGAGGACAAGCCCTGCATCTCATGTGCTCCCTTTGGATTCATCAATGCACGAGCATTCGTCCAGTCGAACATGCCCATGGATTCATTATTGATGGAGTTCTCGCACATATTCTCGAGAATCTCCTACACGGTGTCTTCGTGTTGACCCATGATGTTTCCTCTGCAGGTCGCATTGACGAATAATCGAATATCCTCACGAAGTCCCTGGTAAAAAGACTGGACTTGTTCCCATTTAGGAACTCCGTGGTGGGGGCACTTTCGCATGAGATCTAGAAAACAATCCCATGCCTCGTGAAGTGGTTCTCCTGCTTGCTGTGTGAAATGTGTGATCTGGTGCCGTAAAGCATTTGTCCAACCAATAGGGAAGAACTTTCTTTAAAACTTGGATTGAAGTTCTACCTAGGTGTTGATTGGACATGTTTGGGTTTGGTACTGGTGAGCAGCTTTATCCATGAGAGAGAAGGAGAACATTTTCATGAGTAGAACATCCCAATTTTGAGCTTCTGACCCGAAGGTCTGGACCAAATGCTTGAGTTGCTTGATATGCTGGAAAGGATCTTCAGAATTACGCCCATAGAATTTGGGAATGGCATGAATCATGTTGGGCTTGAGTTCAGTGTCAGGACCTCCAGTGGGGATTTGTATTCGAGGTTTTATTGCCACCGCAGTGGAATTGTAGTGATCTTGCATCATTGGACGCTGCGGTGGGTTCACAAATGCTTGGAATAGATCATTGAGGTGCTGAAGCTGATTTTCAAGATTATTTTCTTCTGATGGTTGTGCCATGATGATGGATGAAGGAGAATTAGGCTCAGATGAATCAGAAGAGATATCAATTGGATTTGGTTGTTGCATAAACAAAGAGGTCGAGGCTCGACGGGAATGAGTAGCTAAAGGAGGCCTCAAGGATGGTCTTAGAGACCTCCTCCCGAACATGCACCAATGGAGTAGATGAGAGATAGAATGTGATGGACCCAATCAAGACACCCAAAAAATTTTGGATGACTATAGAGGTTCAGAGCGAATGATACCCCTTAGTCAGAAAGTTGTCCACCTAAGAATTACCTGGGCAGCCAGAGAGGGAGAGTCCCACAAAGACCCCTACACGGTAGAGCACCCCCACGGGTTACAGGGTTTCCTCCACTCGACCTCTCTTTTCACTGATAATCCAGGTAGACCAGAATGGGGACTTGACCTCTTATGTCTACCAGTTTTAATTAAGAGCAAGGGTGCTTATGATTTCACTTAAACTCTTAAGATGTCTTTTGTGAAAAGTGACCTAATTTGAAGGTTGGTTCACCCAACAAGGTGGGTCAACTTCACTTGTATTGTCCTTTTGAGAAATTTAGGTCCCTCTTTTTAGTGTTCAAATGAATTTAAAAGCCTTATTTTAGGGTTTTGCTTGAATAGATCAATTCAATCAAGGTCTAGGCACACATTGTTTGGAAAGATCAATTCTTGATTAAGCAAGTGTGTGTCTAAAATCCTAAACTGGAATCCTTAATTGGCTCTGATTTGGTCCAATTTAGTTTGTCAAAATGTGGTACCTAGGGCTTCAAACAAGAATGTGATAGCCCTAGATACCTTAGCTTCAAATGGATGCACAAATCAGGATTTGGATTTTGTCTAAATAGAATGTATCAAATCAGGCAACTTGATGATTAATCTAAGAATATAATTCAAGTAGCCCTAATTGATTTCTTCCTTTTTTAGCTTTTTCAGAATCAGGGGTTTAGAACGATTTGAATGGAGTTTTACATGTCTTTGGAGTGGTTGATCAATGGATCCCCTGAAATAGATCAAAGTCAAAAGAGATAAAGCTAGTATTGACTCAGATATTGCAACCAAGAGATCTGAATTGTGAGTTGCTCCCCGACAACGGCGCCAAAATGTTGACAAGCGAAATTGAGGTTTTAAAAAACTGCGTTACAGTATAGCCGAAATCACTTCGAAAATAAATACCATTTATTACTCGAATTTTAAGTCCGAGGTCGAACACAAGGAGCAATATGGAATTCAAACACAAAATTATACTTTGAATCAAAAATATAAGAGATTACGACAAGAATAATATCAATTATCAATGTGTAAAAAGAATGGAGTAAAATGGTGATTTAAATCACCAATTACTCCTCACAAATAACAACTAAATCAAAGCCTCAAATATATGTAATCCAATGTATCAGACGACTTAAGCAGCCTAGAGCTATAGTGTTGCTTAGAGACTCAAGGGTCTCTCTTCTTCTTTCTTTCTTTCTTTCTGTGCACTCTACTTCTCCTGCCTTGTCTTCTCTTCTTCCTTTTGTTCTTCTACTCTTCTTTTTGTCGTGGCCTTCTTCCTCTTTTGCCTTTCTTCTCTGTGTAGCTCTCCTTCTTTTCCTCTTCTTCTTCATACAGAGGAGGAAGGTTCTTCAAAGTTGGCTAAGTGCCAGCCAATTCTCCAGAGAGCAAAACCCCCTAACCCCCACGTGCTCTCTCTCTTTCTCTCTCTGTGTCATGCTCTTCTAGAGCCTTGTATAGTACTGGGTATTTGGGTATTCGAATCAAGAGCGCACCCAGGTCCAAGCTCACCGGCAGTGGGTGGTGAGCGAGGAGTGAATGCTTAGGTAGGTCGGGTGTACCAAGTTAGTAGAGGAGAGGTCGTAGATGAGGCACGTGATGGGTATGAGGGACCTCACCCCTTGTGTCTGAGGCGATAAGCCCTAGACACAAATTCAATTTATGTCATAGTTGCCGCTCATAAACTTCCGATGTGGGACTATCTGTCCCCCATTTTTCTCGCACACACTGCTGCTGCTTTCTTCGCCCAATTCGTGTGCAAGGAGCGGTGAATGACTCCAATTGACCGCACAAGTATGCTCCTGGACCAACTCTGCTTTGTCTAGAGTCGAGGACCTGGAGATGCAAGTCTGGATAGAGCTTCAAGCAAGCTCGAGGCTTGCTGCGTCAATGGTGGAGGGGGCGTGTTCATTGCACTTGATCGGGTTTTTAAAAAGGTTGCATTGTAGTACAGCCGAAAAAGCATTCAAAACAAATGCAATTTATTACTCGAATTTTAAAGTCCAAGGTCGAACACAGAGAGAAAATTAGGGTTTAGAAATCAATATCACAACTTTAGAATTTAAAAGAATATGCAATAAGATAAATGTTATAGTGCAAAAAGATAGGAGTAAATGCAAGGCACAAAATACTAAAGGAACAAATGTATGTGAATAAAGATCAAAATTGGACGTCTGATTTGTGAATTACATGCCTTAAAATGATTATGCTACAGTGCTTGACTCTTTCTTTTCTTCTTCTTCCCCTGTTCTTCTTTCTCTGTCTCTGCCTTTGTCTTCAATCTTCTTTATCTTCCTTCTTCCCTATTCTTTGGCTTAGCTTTCCTGCCTTAGCCTTTCTCTTCCTCTGCTTTCTTCTCTCTCTCTCTCTGCCGACTACCTTCAGCTTCTTCTTCCTTCAGTTTCTTCCTTCTCTTTTCTTTCTCTGCCTTCCTTGCCTTCCTCTCTTTGGCTTTGGCTTTGGCTTCTTCCTTCTGCCGCAGCCCTTCTCCTTCTTCCTTAGCTTCTCGTCAGCCTTGTCTTCTCCTTCCTCTTCCTTTGGCTTGGCTTCTCTTCCTCTGTAGAGTAAAACCTACCCCCTACCCACGTGAGCTCTCTTCTCTCTTCTCTCTTGGGTTCCGCTATCCCAGAGCCACTCTTCTCGGGTAACCGGATTAGGTACGCACCTGGGACCAGGCCCACTAGCATGCGGTGGTGGGCGAGGTGTGCTAGACGGGCTGTGTCACCAGGTCCACAGGGCATGGTCGCGGATGAGGCGGTTGGGTCGGGTGAGAGAAGGACCTCACCTTGTGAGTAGGAGGCAATAAGCCTCTGACAGAAAATCAACTTATGCGGCTACAGCACTCCAAATCTTTCCGAGGTGGGACTATCTTCCCACCCCCTTTCATGCACACCTGCAGCAGAGTGTGCCTTTGTTTGCAGCTACAGCTACGACCCTCGACACCAATTGGAGGCCTGGAAATGTTCGCGAAGGCTTTCCGCGCAACCTAGGACTGTATCTTGGAGCAGGAACGGCCTGGAGCAGCTTGCAAGCAAGCTTCAAGCCCGGCGTTAATGGCAAAGAGCTCCTGGACCTGAAATCATGACAACGGCCTCACGGCCACGTTAAAAAGCTCAGGGAGCTTCGCCAAGGTGCGACGAGTGTGCAGAGGTGGTCGACGTGGCATGGGAACGCTTGTGGGAGCATACCTAAGGCACACTGCGGCCGTGTGTTTGGGTGTGTTTGGGGATGCATTTAGGTAAGTGGCATAGTAATATTTGTAGGGGGTTATGATCAATGATTCGAGGCGGTGCTTATGGACCGGTCGACGAGGAGGGAGGTGGTCTGTGGAGGTGGAGTGTACTCACTGGAGTTGGTGGCCAGAGGTGAAGGGGATGATGGTGGTGGAGTGTGACAGTAGTCATTTGAGGGAATAAAGAAGGGAAAAAGAAAGTAGAGGGTGAGAGAAACTTATCTACCAGTGAAGGGATGAAGGGGGAGATGAAGAAACTTATCTGGCATGTATTTCCAACGTCGGAGACAAAGATGCTCAGTGAAGATGGTCGGCGAGGATGAAAGGGAGGCAGGGGCGTCGACGGGTGCTGCGCGACGCAGATGAATGTGAAGGAGAAAAACTTGTCACTGGTATTATGGCTGGGCGACAAGAGAGAGTAGGAGAGGTCACCGGAGCTTGATGAGCGAGTCGGCCAGAGGAGGAGAGACGAAATTGAGGGGGTTCTCTAGCTAATTTCAAGCTTAGGAGATACGGGGCGATTTGGGGTGTCTTAAATAGGCCCTAGAGGTCGGTTTTGTGCTTGAAAGCCAAGCTTCCAAGCAAGGTAGGTTTGCCGGCAATGGTAAATCGAAAGAGACCCAAATCTCTCATGCGAACGTATCAAATAGGGCTTCAAATTGGGTTTACATTGGAGGGGATTTCTCAGAAAATCTCCCTTCCAATTTTGAAGGGGATTCTCTGAGAGATCAGGGAGAAATCTCCTTCTCAAGTTCGCCGGAGTAGGATTCCCTATGTTATAATTGCAGAGGGACCTAATTGCAAAGATCGATGAAGAAGATAGGGGGTTAAATGCAAGGGTTTTTGAAAGATAAGGGTAGAAATGTAATTAGGTCGGACCTATTTGCAAAGTGGGTCAAGATGAGTTCCCCTTAGGTCCAAATTTTGGTACAAACCAAATTTGGACTTAAGGAATCCAATGGTAATGTTGGATTTTGGGTTTGACCATGTTTGGCTGGGAAATTTATGTAAAAATATAAATTAGAGAAAATATATGTCCGAGACCCAATTCTAGGTCAAAATAGGTTCCAATGGCCAAATTGAAAGTTCTCCAATGGCCAAATTGAAAGTTCTAAACCCTAGAGAATATTTTTATATGATTTTTAGAGGGTTTAGGTGAATTTATCTTGATCAGAACCTTGTCTAATCAAGTGGGTCTGTTTTAGGGTTACAATAAGTCATTTAATTCCCAGAACTCACATGAACCCTTTTCTGTCTGATTCAACACACTTATTATCTTGTTAAGACCATTTGACCTGCGTTTAGCCCTTGAAAAAACCCATTGTTGTACTGCAATGGTAAAATTGTAATTTTACCCCTTGTTTCTTACTTTTATCTCAGAATGATTATTCAGTGAATTAAGACCTCCAATTGGTTATGTAGGAGTTTTTGTTCTCTTTTATGGGTCAAAATGAGCTAGTTAGGGCTCATGATGGTGTTCCCATCATATCCCCATGCCTAGCTTTTGCTAGTCCCTTAGCAAAATTTTAAGGTTTTAACTTTGATTCTAGACCATAAGTTCCTTTGATGCTCAAAAACTATAATAAATGCTTTCTTCTGTGGATTAGGTTAGAATGTCGATAATAGGTCTAAAGGTACTCAAGTACCAACCAAGATCTGGACCTGACTAGCTCTAGTCTCAGTCTGCCGCGAAGGTTTTTAAGGCCCACAGGAACTATCCTAAGGTTCATTAGACTCCACGGTTAAAGCACCCATGCTTGTAACATATTTTAGCCTCGGTTCAATTTACAGTGTGTTTTTTGTAGGAGAGAGACAAAAGAATTTTCTTTGTTTTGGAGAGTTTTCTCTCCCTTTTCTTTTTATTTCTAGCTTCGAATTGGCTTCTCAACATGGCCTGTATCGGATTCCTAGTCCCCATCATCAATCCTCGAAGGGTCCCTGGCAATCGATGCTTCATGAAAACACCACCCATGGCAACCCCTAGAGCCTTGGCTTTCGATATTTTGAGATAATTCCACCCATGGTGCTTTGTAGCTAAATCAAGACCCTGACAATCGACATTTCGTGATAATGCCGTCCATGGCATCTGAACCAGCACAAGGTGCTTACATGCCCCTAGTAGAATATGTAAATATCTTAAGAGACAAGCACCGAGAAGACGATATGTTATTGCGCATCTTCGAGGGGAATTTCCTACCTCTCCACACTAGGAACTCGTCCAAATCAACTTGTGTTGATCAACCGCTCCTAATCTAGGCGACTTTTTCAGAACAATTAACCACATTTGCATGATTTTGATACTTATGTGCACTGAACCAGACTGTGTGTGGATTGGGGTGCTTAGGTTACCGAGTCCCGCAAACTAGAGGTCAATTAACGAGGCCGAATACTCCCCTAAGCCTTAGACCTAATACTTAAGCTTCGCATTTTCCCCAACCTCTTAATGACTATCCAGATCTTAGCGGATACTTGAATTTTTAAGCCTAAGAGTCTAGCCCAAGAGGCCTAAGATCAGCGTTCCTACTAATCTATTCTATGTTTCCTTAGCACTTTTTTCTTTCATTTTATTTTTCTTGATATGGTCTAGAACTCAGTTAATCCCTTAATTTCTTACTAATGACTATCTCTTCGTTTTCTTTTCATTTTGTGCTCCTTTTTTGACATTTTTCACTTTTTCCCCTTTTTCTCCTCAAGATTTGTATGGCCTCAAAATTTTCTCTCCCCTCATAATTTTTTGTTCTTTTTCAAGAATTTTTTTCTCATTTTTTTTGGTATTTTTGGGATATGCGATTTTTTTGATGAAACATTTTCTTGTGAGATGATTTTCATGACGTTTTGCACTTTCATACCCCCCCATGCCAACGATTTGCAATGTCTCCATTGTAAATTAGGTGGGTTCGAGTTCAGCTTAGATCATTCATTAGAACAAATTTTGGGTGAGCGAACGGGTCGAGGTGACTGTTGCGGACGATTTCAAGCTCAGGTATGGGTACTTGAGGTGGGATTGGCTGTTGTAATGGATGAACCCTAAAGTGCAATATGAATTTAGCATAGGAATGTCAAGAAAGGTTTCAGGTTTTTCAAAAATGATGGGTTGCCTCCCGTTAAGTGCTGAGTTTTATGCCATCAGTTGGGCGCAATGAGCTCAAGGAGAATGGAAGGTAAAGGATATCTCAACCAAATTTGCATCGGTTAGGTCAATGAACGATTTGAGTCTTTAATCATTCACGATGAAAGGTTCTAAATCGTGGCTGAGTGGACCAATCTCAGTGGCTCCATTTCCAAAGATTCGTCGGACGAGGTAAGGTCCAATCCATTTTGATCATAGTTTTCCTGGGAATAGTTTGAGTTTAGCATCAAAGAGTAGAACTTTTTGACTAGGATGGAAGATCTTTGTGGATATGTGCTTATCGTGAAAGGCCATGACCCACTCTTTGTAAATTTACGAGTTCTCATACGCGTCGTAGCGTAATTCATCGATCTCGCTCATTTGAAGCTTTCTGTAGGTTCCTGCCTTAGAAAGATCTAGATTGCAGTTCCGTACTGCCCAATAGGCTTTGTGCTCCAATTCGACGGGGAGGTGACATGCCTTCCCGTACACCAATCTGAAGGGAGACATACCTAGTTGGATTTTGTGGGCAGTCTTATAAGCCCACAAAGCTTCCAAAAGTTGAGATGACCAATCTTCCCTGTCAGGTCGAACAGTAACCTGGAGGATTTTCTTGAACTCCCAATTTGATAACTCAGCTAGACCATTAGTTTGGGGGTGGTAAGGAGTAGAGATTCGGTGCGACACCCCGTATTTGGTCATCAGTGACCTGAACTGAGCGTTAGTGAAATGGGTCCCTCCATCAGAGATTATAGCACGTGGAATCCCGAACCTGTTGTGATCGTAGAGCACATTTTTGATAAGAAAAATGTCATAGTATAGTGTGCAATACAATCAATAAAAATATTTATAAAGGTAATGAGACTTGAGTCTCGGTCGTTCGTCTCTGGGAGGTGGTCGGGACCCAGATAGGTGTGTTAATATGGTGATTTTATCGTTGAAGTGTGTATAGTGGTTAACCTAAATCGAGCCTAACCATCTCTTTACAAAAATTTTTTACCTGGCCTACTTGATTTTATCTTGGTCACTTTTAGGCTCAGGGTCGAACTCAGGGAAGTGGGGTTAGAAGTCAAGTTTCTACGCCTATCCTACAATGAATCTCTTCCGTTCGTTTATTGTGTTTTTGGTGTTTTTCTATTTAGATTTTTTTTTTCTGATAATTCTTGTCCTTGAGGCACACCCTCAAAGTTAGGTTCTTAGCTTTGAGCCAAATTAGGGTTCCAAAATGGGTCTTGCTATTCGCAAGACGGAGTACCTGCAAGTCAGGGATTATCTTTTCTCTTTTATATATATTTTTTTGTTTATCTTTTTAATGGCAAGAAAGAGAAATATAGTATAGATATATGTATATATATATGTATAAAGGGGTGGGGGTGGAGGCGGAGGAGTGTAGCACGGTGTCGAGTAGGTCATCATCTAGAAAGACGCAACCAACAGGATGGGGTGCCGTGTGGAGTGTAAGATGAGTGAGAACACGCTTTTTGTACGCGTGTATCAGGGAATATCAGCAACTGATGCAGATATTCCCGCGATACAACGTATGGTAAGTAATGTGAAAATATATATATATATATGTATATATGTAAATATATCTATATGCATATATGTAGTTATATGTATATATATATGTATATATGTATATATAAGTATATATATATGTATGTAACTATATGTATAGATAGATATATGTATATATATATATATGTATGTATGTATGTATAAGTAGGTGTGTATATATGTATATATATTTATATATATGTATTTATACTTATACTTAGTTATATAGGTAATAATATATATATAGATATATGTATATATATATATATATATGTATGTATGTATTTATATATATATATGTATGTATGTATGTATATATATATGTATATATATATAAGTATATAGATATATATATATATATGTATGTATGTATACTAATACTTTAAGTATATATATACTACTATATGTATAGATATAAGTATATATATATATATGTATATAAATATATATAGATATAAATATATATATGCATACATATATATATATATAAGTATATAATAGTGTATAGGTGAGAGTGTGTGCGTGCGAGAGTGTGTATGTGTTTCTGCAGAGAGAGAGAGGGCTTCTGCTGAGGAAAAGAGAGGCGTTTAAGTCATCTGCAGAAGTGGGGCCTACGTCTGAGGCTTCACGCACCGCACTACGCGTAGGCGCGCAAGGACGTGCACGCTGGGAGGAAGTGAGCGCGGAGAGGACCGCAGCGCACAACGCTGCGCGGAAAGCTGAAGCAGGCGCACGCAGACGTGCGCGGGCGAAGGGAGCGAGCGACGCAGGCGGGTGTGGGCGACGCGGGCGGGTGCGGGCGATGCGGACGCACGCAGACGGGTGGGCGGGCACTGGAGCGGGCGTGGGGCTGGATGCGGGTGCGGCCAGTGGCCGATAGCGGCGCGCCGGGTGACCGGATAAGTGAGAAACTTACCGGTCACCCCACTATAGCCACAATGTTCTGCATAAACACGTGAACAGTGGCTGGGCGAGCCACGCAACTGAGTGTTGTAGGTGCTGTGAGAGCGGACGACTCGGCGCGCGTGCAGAAGAGTGGCTCCGGCTGCTGGCTTGCGGGCGGGACTTCACTACAGAGCGCGTGGAGAGGGCTGGGTCGCGGGCGAAGGAGCGCGATAGGGCACACGGTGGCCTGCAGGTGTTGGCTGGTGTGCACGGTGAAGCTTGGCCGGTCGCTGCAGGGGCATGCGGTGGCCGGTTGTGGGCGGAAAGGTGAATGCAGCGCGAAGAAGCAGGAGGTGAGGGTGCCTGCAGGCATGCGCTGGAGGCGAGGGCGGCCTGCAGGCGTGCACGGAAAGGGCTGGGGCGGCTGCTGCTGCGTGAGGAGCTTTGAGCTTCGAAGCATGAAGCTCCTGCTCCAATTGCTGAAGTGGCTTGGACGTGAGACAGGGAAAAGAAGACCACCATGCCCACCGGCTCTTTGATGAGCTAGGTGGTGGTGGTCTCACGGTGGTGGGTGTACACCACAGTGATGGACTCTTGCCCGCAAAGTGTCTCCTCAAAGGAGGAGGGCCTGCGTATGGAGGGAGAGGGAAGGAGATGGTGGCCTGGAGAAGAAGTTACGTTGGGTTTTTTCTTGTGTGGAGGACCAGGCTCCCCTCTTGCAAGAAGAAGCCGAGCTCTTTTTATAGAGCAAAGAGGCATGCACAACCATGCCCTTGCTATGCATGGCTTGGCATGGCTTGGAAGGGAGAGCATGAGCAGGGAATGGCTGAGCAGGACATGGCGCGAAGAAGATCCAGCCATGCCATGCGTTGTAGCCGCGAGAAGAAAGTCAAAAATCAAAAAGAAATAAAAAATGAAGATGGAAATTTTGCCAGGCAGCACTTGAAAATACGTGAATTGCGAGGCCATTTTATTTACTCTCCTCCCCTCTCAATTAAATGCATGCATGCGTGTATTTTTACAATGCGACAATGTCAACCTAATATGCATTGGTAATGCTAGGAAATAGCATAAGATGGCACAATTACAGGTGTATTTTTGAGGTGCAATCATACCCCCATGCCTATCTTTTGCTAGTCCCTAGCAAAACTTTCTTCGTGTTGTATTTATAAATGATCTTTAGTTGAAGATTTTCTTCTGAGGCGACAAAGGTGTGTTTATTGTTGGATATTGTGAGAACCAATTGCAGAGAAGACTACCAGTACTTTAAGTCTCACATGACATAGATCATCTCTCAACTAACCAGGACTCTTGATATTTAAACCTTAAGTGAGATTTCCAGGACCCAGGAGGCTTTTGCCATACTCGAGAGCTCAAGAGATTATGGCTTGGTCTTAGTGACGGATCAAGACTGACAAGATAAACATTAAGACCCAAGCCGAGGGTTTCACAAATTTTTAAGTATAGGTTGGTCCTAGTTTCAGCTCATGTCTTCAGATTGACCTTAAAAAGATGATGGAAACTCAACTCCCATTTTCTGATATTCGTGGCTCAAAGCGAACAGGGTATTTTCCCTGAAGAACTTTTTTAGGGGAAGACTTTTATAGATATTTGCAAGATATACTGACTTATTTGCATTTTTTTTTTGAAACACGTGTCAGTATATCTCTTACGACATTATTTGGAGGAGCACACTTTTCTTTTTGGTGGGAGGGTTCCTTTTTGGTGGAAAGGGTCTCTCCTAAACATAAGACTAAAGCCTAGGATAAAAAGTCTACCTACGCACACAGGTAAGGACTCCACCTTCCCTAATGAACACTAGGGTTGGATCTTATGTTTGCCTGGTCTTTCTTGATATGTGTAGTGTGAACCAAGATTACTTAGGCTCTTGAGTAGAAGCAAACCAACAGATCCAGTACTGGTGTCTCGGTATAAGAATACGTCCTTAATTAGGAGGGATTCTGGTATATCTTGTCAATGCTCAAGTGAATTAAGCCGAGCCTAAGCGAATCAAGCTTATGTGGCCTGGAAAGTCTTCAAAACAATGGTAGAATATCCATAAACACTTATTGTATTTTTTTGTTTCAGCCTCTAGATCATTACTAAACATCATTTTATATATATATATATATATATATATATATATATATATATATATAGGTAGAAACTGCATGATACCATAAAATACCCAGATCCTATGGATGCCTATCCACCCCCCAATGCCAAACGATGCTATGTCCTCATATACATGCAGGGTAGGGTAGAGAAAGGACGAAAGATCGGATAACGAGAGCTGAGGTGCAGGGTATACAGCAGGGCAGTAGGGTGAATGGATGGTGGGTGGTGAAGAAAAAATGGAGTGAGCGTGATAGTGAAGTGAAAAGTGATGGTGGATGGTGAGTGTTGTTGGGGTGCCTCCCAACGAGCGCTGAATTTAATGTCCCCAACTGGACTCAGGATGAGGCACAAAAATTAGTTACCCTCCAGCAGGGCAACAGTTTCTCCAATGGGGGCAGGTTCATGAGTCAGATAGGGTTTCAAATGCTGCCCATTGACCGTAAATTTATGCCCAGATTTGGGATTTCAATCTCAACAGCCCCGTTGGGAAATGGTCTCGAGACCAGGAAAGGACTAGTCCATTTGGACTTCAGTTTACCAGGATAGAATTTGACCCGGGCATTGTAGAGCCAAACTTGCTGAGATGGCTCGAATTCTTTCTGCCGAATACGGCTGTCGTGAAAAACCGTAGTGCGCTGTTTGAAAGTTAAAGCAGAATCATAGGCTTCACGACGGAGCTCTTCCAGCTCCTGGAGTTGGAGTTTCCTTTCTCAACCACACAGGTTTGTGTCGAGGTTACATTGGCGAATCGCCCAATAAGCGTGGTGCTTCAACTCCACGGGCAAATGACAAGGCTTCCCGTAAACGATTCTATATGGAGAAATACCAAGGGGAGCCTTGAAGGCGGTTTGATATGCCCAAAGTGCATCAATCAGCTTGTCGGACCAATCCTTACGGTCAGGCCAAATCGTTTTCTGGAGAATTTGCTTGATTTGCCGGTTCGACACCTCTGCCTGGCTGTTCGTCTGGGGATGATACGGGGATGTGATACAATGGTGGACTCCGTATTTCCTCAGAAGTGCCTGAAAAGAAGCATGGGTAAAGTGGTTTCCTCCATCCGAGATAATGGCTCGAGGGATCCCAAAGCGCACAAAGATGTAGTCTTTGACAAATCGGGTGGATATAACATGGCCAGCACGGCACACGGGAATAGCCTCGATCCATTTCAAAACATAGTCAATGGCCACGAGGATGAATTCGAAGCTGTTGGAAGGAGGAAAGGGACCCATGAAATCAATTCCCCAAATGTCGAAGATTTCTGCAGCTAGGATGGGCTGTAAGGGCATCATGTCACAACGTGACCTTGACCCTAATGACTGGAACCTAGTGCAATGCTTGGCATAATTGTGTGCATCCTGGTGAAGGGAGGGCCAAAAGAAACCGCACTGCAACACCTTGGCTGTAGTTTTCCTCCCAAAGAAATGGCCTCTGCAGGCTTGATCGTGGCAGAAGGATAACACACTGGGGAATTGCTGTCAGGAACACAGCAACGGATGATTTGATCAGCACCTATGCGAAAAAGAAGTGGATTATCCCAGAAATAATACTTTGCTTCTGCCATGAGACGCTCGCGCTGGTTTTTAGGCCAGCCACGAGGAAGGGATCCAGAAGCAAGGTAATTGGCAATGTCGGCATACCAAGGTCCACTTGCCACATTAATTGGCAATAGGTGCTCATCAGGAAAAATTTCATTGATCGGCAGTGTAAGTCCAATATGGTCAGGGTCCAGTCTAGAAAGATGATTAGCTACAACATTCTGGGCTCTGGCCTTATCGCGGATCTCAATGTCAAATTCCTGGAGCAGAAGGATCCAACGAATCAGTCTAGGCTTGGCATCCTTCTTGTGCATGAGATGGAGAATGGCTGCGTGATCAGTGAAAACAATAACATGTGAGGCCAAAAGGTAAGAGCGGAATTTCTCCAGCCCAAAGACGACCGCCAATAATTCTTTCTCAGTGGTAGTATAATTACGCTGGGCCTCATCCAATGTCTTACTGACGTAGTACACCACGAAGGGGTGTCTATCGCGTCTTTGTCCCAGGATGGCTCCGACTGTAAGGTCGAAAGCGTCACACATGAGTTCAAAGTCGAGGGACCAATCAGGTGGCTGGAGAACAGGGGCCTTGGTGACAGCATCACGCAGCTGCGTGAATGCTCGTATGCAGTCGGGGCCCATATCGAAGGGTACGTCGGTTGATAGGAGATGAGTTAAGGGTCGAGAAATTTTGGAGAAGTCTTTGATGAATCTCCTATAGAAATCGATGTGTCCCAGGAAGGAACGGATTTGTTTGATAGAGCCAGGCATAGGTAAATCAGCAATTGCGTCAAGCTTAGCTCTGTCAACCTCGATACCCCTATCGAAGATGATATGTCCGAGAACAATTCCCTCGTGCACCATAAAATGACTTTTTTCGCAAGAAAGCACAAGGTTTACATCAATACATCTCCTAAGGATACGAGTAAGGTTGGCAAGATAGTCATCAAAAGATGGTCCGAAGACCGAGAAGTCATCCATGAAGACCTCGAGAAAGTCACCCACCATGTCATGGAATATCGCCAGCATGCATCTCTGGAAAGTTGCTGGCACATTACAAAGTCCAAACGGCATCCTTCTAAATGCAAAGGTGCCGAAGGGGCAGGTAAAAGTGATTTTCTCTTGGTCCCTGGGGTCAATTGCCACCTGGTTATATCCTGAGAATCCATCCAGGAAACAGAAAATTTTATTTCCCGCTAACCGCTCCAGGATTTGGTCAATGAAAGGTAGTGGAAATTGATCTTTCTTAGTTGCAGCATTGAGTTTCCTATAATCTACACTCACTCTCCAAGATGTAGGACTGCGTGTAGGGATGGATTCGCCCCTGTCAGTGACACGGATGGTGAGTCCTGCCTTCTTGGGCACAACGTGAATCGAACTCACCCAGGGGCTATCGCTGATCGAGTAGATTATACCCGCATCCAGCCACTTAATGATTTCTTTCTTAACGACCTCCCGCATGTTAGGGTTGAGACGTCGCTGCATCTCGCAGGAAGGTCGAGCCTCCTCCTTCATATATATACGGTGAGTACAGTAGGAGGGGCTAATGCCACATAAGTCTGATAAAGACCATCCAATGGCTGCCTTGTGTTCTATGAGGACCTTGTTAGTTTGCACTCTTGCTCCCTGGTCAATTTTGAACTGATGATTACGGGGAGCGTTTCATTTGGTCCCAGGAAAACATATTTAAGTGTACTAGGCAGCTCTTTCAGCTCGGGAGTGGATGGTGAAAGATCTGGCATTTCTTGGGACGAGAGTGTCCCAGGCGGGTTGGAGAACAGGTTAGGAGGAAGAAATTGGCCCTCAGATTGGCCAAGAAAAGGGGCTTCTTGGATAGATGGATCCAAAAAGGAATAGCCCCAGTGAGAAGTATATGGGCTCAAGGTCCCAGTGTGGATTTGCAAATCCACCTGATTTGGCAAGAAAGAAAGGGAAATCCGATCTTCAAGAGTGTGGACTGGCGGTGAGTAGCCTGGATATGACTCAGACCACGAGGTATGGGAAGCAGAGAAAACCTCGTCAGAAGTCTGGCTAGGAAAGGTACGGGAAAAGGGATGGATAGGGGAACGTCACAATTTGTGTTTTTCGGGCAATCGTCAGTGTTTATAGGTAATCCACAGCAGTCAGAATAGGTCACAATTAGTCTGATACACGTGCTGACGGCCACGTCCTCGCCAGACGTGTCATCCTCGATACAATTGCAATCAAAGTTCTTGGCTGCCTTGAAGATGTTAAGCTTGAGCTTTTCAGATCCAACAGCAATCTCAATACAGCCTGACTCGCAGTCGGTATGGGCGCGAGCTGTGGCCAAGAAAGGTAGACCAAGGATGATTGGACAATCAGAAAGTGAGCAAGGAACTTCCATATCTAAAACAAGAAAGTCAACAGGAAAACAGAGACTGCTAACCCTAACCACCACGTCTTCCACCACACCCTTCGGGATTTTGACAAAACGATCTGCCAACTGTAACGTGACAGGGGTGGGTTTCAGATTTCCCAAGGAAAATTTTTCGAGCATGATGATCGGTATAAGATTGATGGAAGATCCTAGATCAAGCAGGGCACGGTTAAAATTGCAGCCTTGGAGGCTACAGGAAATGAGCAGTGTGCCCGGATCTTTCTACATCGGTGGTAGGTTTGACAATATAGCACAACTCGCATGAGGCGAGAGAACCACCTGATTCTTGGTTTTCTTTGACTGTCACCTGGGTGTTGTGTAGTCTTTGAAAAATCGGGCGACAGTAAGTATATGGTCGATAGCCTCGAGCAGGGGTACCTTGATTTCTACATCCCTGAACAAATTACGCAGGTTATCAAAGGCCTGCGTATCTTTCTTTTTGGCTTTTGGTTCCCTCAGTAGAGCCTCAGGGAATGGAACTGATTCTGGCACCAATTTGGGTGTATTATCCTCTAGCGAATGCGGTGCGCATCCTGAAGGAGAAAGCGATGAAGAAGATGGGCCAGGATTAGGTCGAGGCGGATCAACAGTCTGCTTACCGCTCCTCGTAGTGATAGCATTGGACGATGCAGGTCTAGTGGGATCATACGGTGGAGGGTTCACAATAGGGTATAAGAGTGCGGTGCTGCAGCGGGATTAGCCTGAAATCTCGGTGGAATGCTCGAAGCCTGCAGAATCTGATTAACATGCCCCTGAGAAGGTCGTACCTGTGGTTGAGGACCACGGGGTATGAAATTTCGTGGGTTTGGAACAGGTTGGGCGGGAAGAGTGCCCTAAGATCGAGTCGCCATGCGTAGTTGACTGATCTCAGCATTCTGCTGCGCCAATTGGTGTTGAAGAGAGGTCATGTTCTCATCATGGAGCTTTGACATTTCCGTCATCGTTCGCATCAATTTATCAAGTGGACTTGATGCGTGTTCGATTTGCTGTACGCAAGGGCCTGATGGCGGATTCATCATAGGATTAGATTGGGCCCTTAGGATGACGGGTGCGGACGGTCGAATTGGTCCACCTGCAGGGTTTTGGCACTGCGGGTTGTTGGGCCATGCGAAATTTGGATGATTTCGCCACCCTGGGTTATAAGTGGCAGAGAAAGGGTTGTTCCCCAGGGTGCAAGCGTCTTCTATGCCAGAAGATGCGTCTGCATGTAAATATGCATCCGAGCACACGAAGGCTTGGTCCTCCGTGTCGAAATACTGGCTTGCAGAGGCCAGATCCACATGACTTACTGAGTCGCTCGGCGCGACACTCGGTAAAGAAGGTCTTACGAGGTTTCTCGGGATAAGCCTGGTGTTGGAAGAATTGGGATTGTGACGAAGTGATGAGGTGGGGGTATTTGCCATAGAACAGGCAGGGTTGGCCAGAAGCTTGTCCAGCTTCTTGTGCACGACGGAGACTTCATCCAATTTCTGTGCGATAAGGCTGAGATTAGTGGATGAATGGGAGGGTTCCGTGTCAACTTCGTGGACATTACAGGGCTGGCTGGTACGATTAAAGGCGACAATGGAGGCATTATTCATTGATTTTTCACTCATATTTTCAAACAATTCGAATGCTCCATTCTCGTCTTTATTCATAAAATTCCCTCCGCAGGAAGCGTCTGCAATCTGCTTCAAAGTCATTTAGTCCATTGTAGAAAATCCAGGCTATATGCCACTTAGGCAGACTGTGGTGCGGACACTTCCTGAGGAGGTCATTATACCTCTCCCATGCCTCATGAAATTGTTCGCCGTTTTGTTGCGTAAAGGAGGTGATAGCACGACGAAGTGCATTGGTTCGCCCTATTGGGAAGAATTTCTTGAGAAACGCTGTTTGCATCTCTTCCCAAGTGTGGATGGTTCTCCCAAGGGTGCGTAACCACTGCGATGCTTTTTCCCGCAATGAAAACGGGAACATTTTCATGAGGACTATAGGTAACCCGATATTTCTTGGTTTAACTATTTCAGCTAATCGGGTTTGGTCTTCCAAGTGGAGAAAAGGATCTTCACTTGCAAGACCATGGAAGTGAACATTTATTAGGCCAATTATGTTAGGCTTCAGTTCAAAGTCGTCCCCGCCCATGGGGACCCGAATTTGACCTATGGTCTCTGTAGCAGCAGGATTCTGATAGGAGCTAAGAGACCTAGGCTCCTCCCGTTCGGAAGGGTTCTGCATTTCCTCCAATGTTTCCCTAATGGCTTCAATTTGCTCATTATACATTTCCATTTGGGCTTGGAGGCGGGTTATGGGATCTAAGGCTCCACCACTTGGTGGGTTCTGAGGGCGATTTCCTCCCTCGGGATTTGGTGGTGGGCGTGTAGCCATGTTTGTGGAGGAGGACAATTCAGCTTCTTCTCGAAATTTATCAGGCAATTTAAACAGTTCAGGATTTTGTGACCTTCTCCCAAACATGCACTACCGCAGGAAGAATTAGGGAGATAAGAAGGGAAAAGAGAAGAGAGAAATGCCGCCGCAAAGGTACACTTGATGACAAATCAGTACAATCAAATTCCTAACCTCTACAGTGTGCCCTTAGACCTAAAGATCTAAGTTACCTACTATCACGGACTACGGAACCGAATGCAAGCACCGCGGAACCACCGAGCCAGATTGAAAGGTCGTTTACCCCAGTCTTAGACACCCGATAGCACGTGGGAACCCTCACCAGCACGTTGGCGCTACACGCAAGTAGTTAGATCTCCAATCCTTAATAAGGGTCAAGTTACTACCAATTTTAGTTAGAGGCTTAGGATCAAGTGCTTCTGGAATGTGAAGGGTGTTGTTTACGGGTAATGCCCAAGTGATTGATTTTTCAAGTGTGTAAAACAAGCATGCAATGGGGAAATCTCCCCGAATTGAAGTTTTAATTGGTGAATGGTTTTTAGAATTCAGCCATAAAGTAGTATGGATTTTAGGATTTCGCTGAAATACCAATTCAACCAATCTCCGAGTTTTTGAGAGAATACAGGTTTTCTTCTAAGCCCAACAAACCCTTCTTCAATGTCAATTGGTTAATGAATGCTAAAATGCAATGGGCTCCCCTACATGGAGATTTCTATGTGTGGATGCACGAGTCAATTTTAGATTAGTGTGAAAGGGAGCCAAAGCACTTCAATTCAAGTGCTCCCAATCACCAAAAAGATGTCCACACACAAGGCTCAACCAAAGGATAAGGAAAATCAATTTGTTGGCGTTGAAGTATTCGGGATCGAATCTTAGGCACGTGAAGAGTCGTGGTAGGGTTGGAATCAACTCAATTCCAAGTCTCCCCACCAAAAATGTGATCCCGAATTTGCAGATAAGTGAGGCAAAGAGGGGTGCAATCAATCTTTTTATGTTTTCCTCAAAGAATACTTCACATGGCGAAAAATTCAAGAATGAAGATTCTTGGATTTTCGCTATGCGAAGAAAGGCGGGAAATCCCGAGGCGGTGGGAGTAAGGACAAACAATCAAACAAGTGAATTTTAATCCACTTGCCCCAAGAGATCCCAAGAAGTTTTTCTAGTTTTTTTAGTTTTTAGTTTTTTTTTTATTAAGGTTACAAGTTAACCTAGGTTGCTAAGAAAGAAAGACTTACTTGTGCAGCAATGTGTGCGGAGCTCTAGTGTGGTGTCGACATCTTCACGCTCCCATTCCTGCCTTGGATCTGCCCACATCTCCGACTTCGTCTGCCTGTCTTCTCCTTGCAATAGGTTTACCTGCACACCAAAAAGAGAGACACCCATGAAGAGAAGGGTGTGAGAAGAGAAAAATTACAGGAATGGAGTAAAAACTTACTTGAAGGCGCACTTCCCCGGCAACGGCGCCAGAAAAATTA
The DNA here is from genome assembly GCA_037157565.1 of Thalassia testudinum. Lineage (NCBI taxonomy): Eukaryota > Viridiplantae > Streptophyta > Magnoliopsida > Alismatales > Hydrocharitaceae > Thalassia > Thalassia testudinum. Next base: position 179,529,432 of record JAZHRO010000024.1, on the reverse strand, counting down.
TGGTCGGGACCCAGATAGGTGTGTTAATATGGTGATTTTATCGTTGAAGTGTGTATAGTGGTTAACCTAAATCAAGCCTAACCATCTCTTTACAAATTTTTTTTACCTGGCCTACTTGATTTTATCTTGGTCACTTTTAGGCCAAGGGTCGAACTCAAGGAAGTGGGGTTAGAAGTCAAGTTTCTACGCCTGTCCTACAACGAATCTCTTCCATTCATTTATTGTGTTTTTGGTATTTTTCTATTTAGATTTTTTTTCTGATAATTCTTGTCCTTGAGGCACACCCTCAAAATTAGGTTCTTGGCTTTGAGCCAAATCAATGTTCCAAAACGGGTCTTGCTATTCGCAAGATGGAGTACCTGCAAGTCAAGGATTATCTTTTCTCTTTTATATTTTTTTTTGTTTATCATTTTAATGGCAAGAAAGAGAAATATAGTATAGATATATGTATATATATATATGTATAAAGGGGTGGGGGTGGAGGCGGAGATGGAGTGTAGCACGGTATCAAGTAGGTCATTGTCTAGAAAGATGCAACCAACAGGACAGGGTGCCGCGTGGAGTGTAAGATGGATGGTGGAAGATGAGTGCGAACATGCTTTTTGTATGCGTGTTTCGGGAAATATCAGCAACTGGTGCAGATATTCCCGCGATACAACGTATGGTAAGTAATGTGAAAAAAAATATATATATATTTATATATGTAAATATATCTATATGTATATATGTATATATAAGTATATATACATATATATGTATGTAACTATATGTATATATATATATGTATGTATGTATATATAACTATATAGAGGTATATAAATGTATGTATATATATATATAGTAATATATGTTTATAGATATATGTAGATAGATATGTGTATATATATATATATATATATATATATGTATGTATATATAGTTATATAGATATATATGTATATATGTATGTATATTTGTGTATATATATATATATATATGTATGTATGTATATATATATGTATATATATATATATGTATGTATGTATGTATGTATGGATATATATATATATATGCATATAGATATATATATATGTATATATGTATGTGTACTAATACTTTAAGTATATAGATACTCCTATATGTATAGATATAAGTATATATATATATATATATGTATATAAATATATATAGATATAAATATATATATGTATATGTATATATATATAAGTATATAATAGTGTATAGGTGAGAGTGTGTGTGCGAGAGTGTGAGTGTGTGTGTATGTGTCTCTGCAGAGAGCGAGAGAGAGAGTGCTGTGAGAGAGAGAGAGAGAGCATGAGAGAGAGAGGGCTTCTGCTGAGGAAAAGAGAGGCGTTTAAGTCGTCTGCAGTAGTGGGGCCGACGTCTGAGGCTTCACGCACCGCGTTGCGCGTAGGCGCGCGAGGATGTGCGCGCTGGGAGGAAGTGAGAGTGGAGAAGACCGCAGCGCACAGCGCTGCGCGGAGAGCTGGAGCGGGCACACGCAAACATACACGGGCGAAGGGAGCAGGCGACACGGGAGGGTGTAGGCGACGCGGGCTGGTGTGGGCGAGACGGGCGCATGTAGACGCGTGGGCGGGCTCTGGAGCGGGCGGGGGGCTGGATGCGAGTGTGAGCAGTGGCCGGTAGCGGCGTGCCGGGTGACCGGATAAGTGAGAAACTTACCGGTCACCCCACTGTAGCCACAGTGTTCCACAAAAATGCGTGAACAGTGGCTACAATGGTCGGGAGAGCCGCGTAACCGGGTGCTGTAGGTGCTGTGAGTGCGAACAGCTCGGCGTGCGTGCAGAAGAGTGGCTTCGGCTGCTGGCTTGCGGGCGGGACTTCGCGACAGAGTGCACGGAGAGGGCTGGATCGCATGCGAAGGAGCGCGACAAGACGCGTAGAGGCCTGTGGGTGTTGGCTGGTGTGCATGGTGAGGCTTGGCCGGCCGCTGCAGGGGCACGCGGTGGCCTGTTGCGGGTGGAAAGGTGAGTGCAGCACGAAGAAGTGGGAGGCGACGACGCCTGCAGGCATGTGCTGGAGGCGAGGGCGGCCTGCAGGCGTGCACGGAAAGGGCTGGGGAGGTTGCTGCCGTCTTGCTGTTGCTGCTGCGTGCGGAGCTTTGAGCTTCGAAGCTTGAAGCTCCTGCTCCAATGGCTGAAGTGGCTTGGACGTGAGACAGGGAAAAGAAGACCACCATGCCCACCAGCTCTTTGATGAGCTAGGTGGTGGTGGTCTCACGATGGTGGGTGTACACCACAGTGATGGACTCTTGCCCGCAAAGTGTCTCCTCAGAGGAGGAGGGCCTGCGTATGGAGGGAGAGGGAAGGAGATGGTGGCCTGGAGAAGAAGTTACGTTGGGTTTTTTCTTGTGTGGAGGACCAGGCTCCCCTCTTGCAAGAAGAAGCCGAGCTCTTTTTATAGAGCAAAGAGGCATGCACAGCCATGCCCTGGCTATGCATGGCTTGGCATGGCTTGGCAGGGAGAGCATGAGTAGGGAATGGCTGAGCAAGACATGGCGCGAAGAAGATCTAGCCATGCCATGCCTTGCAGCCGCGAGAAGAAAGTCAAAAATCAAAAAGAAATAAAAAATGAAGATGGAAATTTTTCAAGGAAGCACTTGAAGAATACGTGAATTGCGAGGCCATTTTATTTACTCTCCTCCCCTCTCAATTAAATGCATGCATGCATGTATTTTTATAATGCGACAATGTCTACCTAATATGCATTGGTAATGCTAGGAAATAGCACAAGATGGCACAATTGTAGGTGTATTTTTGTGGTGCAATCAGGAGGCGTTTATGGAAATGCAGATTTGAAATCGATCTCTTTCGCTCTACTTGCTTAAAATCTCATGTCGATTTATGGCGATTTACATATTGATGTACGACATGCTAGTTGCCAAAAGATAGTAATTAAAAGCAGGCAACTTCAATCACACAAAATATATTGCAATAAACTCATGGAGATTCTCAACACATAGATATATATATATATATAGAAAAAGATTTTCGTTCATTCAATTCATGATGGTGGCTATAGCATTAAGCTCGTGGAAAGCTTATAGAGGAATGCTTGGAAATACAAATCTAGCAAGCAGAAAACGATCGCATACATGAATCTAAGGGGGGATTATGCATGCATCATTGGGAGAGAATAAAGACCTACACTATTAAGCAGTAAATAAAGCATGTAAATCTAAGAAGAACTATAATCTAATCTTGCTGAAATAAGGGCATTCGGAGGTGGCTCCGATGGCCTTTGAGTTGGCTGAGAGGAGAAGGAGGGGCGACCAATGGTGCTTAGGCCAACCCATGGAGAGAGGTTGGAGAGGTGATCTAGCATCTTGGCATGGAGGTGGTGGTTGCCAAGGTGAAGCTACTCGTGGGCATGGAGGAGGAGTGGATGTGGAATGAAACTAAGCTAAATGGAACCAAGAGTGGATGGGTGCAAATGGCCACCCCTTAGGTCTTTTTATAGACCTAAGGGAAGCTCTCTAGAGAATTATGGAATTCTCTAGAGAGGCCTTTGGTGAGAGCTCATGGGAGAGTGAGAGAGAGAGGACGGATGGTGGTTTCTAGATCCACCAAATGTGGATCAAAAATTGAATGGCTCTTGGTTGCTAATTTTAGCAACCAAGGCAACAACACATGGTAGAGAGTTCTAAAGAACTCTAGGCTAGGTATTTTCATGTGGATGGTGTGTGTGGGTGTGTGTGGGTCGAAACTTAGGTGGCTAGGTTGATTAGGTTAGGTTCTAGTGGGTTTAGGTCAAGGTAGGTCTCAAATTAGGGTTGTAAACCCTAATTCACTAAGGTAAAGTGCAATTAAACTTAATACAAGTTTAATTGGCTGTGTGAAAACTTAATTGAGAGTAAAATAGCTCAATTAAGTTTGGTCTAGGTCAATTGGACTCTCACTGAATCCAATTGGATAGCGTGTGCTCAGATCAGGGCTCAATTGGACTCAATTAGTCCAATTGAATAGGCTGATGGAATTGACTAAGATCCAAGTCAATTAGATTTTGTGATGACCTAATTAGGTCCTTAGGGAGGTCTAGAGGTGATGTACTAGGGTTAGGGCACCTTAATTTAGGTTCCTATAGGGTTGGAATTGGGTTTAGGGACCTAGAGATCCAAGATCAAGGCTTGAATCTCAAAATAGGGTCTGGAGGGCAGTTCTGGACGTCCAATAATAGTGTCAGACATCTTATAGTGAAAAATCAAAAGTCCAAACTTGTTGTCTGGACGTCCAATCAAAGTCAGGAGGGATTCTAGGTTCTGTTTAGCTATTCTACAGAAATTGGACGTCTGACCAAGTGTCTGGAAGTCCAACAACACTGCAGAAGTGGATTTAAGGTGTGCGGGAGTTGGCTAAGGGTTCTAGATGCCCTATAACTTATCTGGACATCCAGATAGAGGCAAGAATTAGAGTTTTAAGGTTTTCTAGGGTGTGGTGACCTAATCTAAGTGTGGCTAAGGCTTGGGGAGGCTTCTAGGTTATCCTAGGACTAGGATGGACCTAAGTTCTTCATAATTTACTACTTTCTTCCTACTTAAATAGAATAGCATACCTCAACCCCTTACATTATTGTCTACTACATCTTATTCTAGGTCTTCTGCTCCAACCCTGCTACAACTCAAGTTATTCTTTATTCTTCAGATCCAACTTTAGATCTACCTTCTGGTCAGCTTATTACCTGTAATTGACATAATGTACCTAATCAGCACATTATATCATTATTTTATGCATAGCTAAAAGAAAGCAGTATGGATGCAAGTAATGCTTATGCATGCGTGAATTGTCCTAACTTATGCTAAGTCCTAGCCTAATTTAGGTCAATTAAGACATATGATTGCTACACAATCATACTCCCATGCCTAAATCTTGCTAGTCCCTAGCAAATGCGAGACTAAATTATTCACAGAAGGGTCCCTAAGGGATGGATTATTTTATCAAGTGTATGCCTAGAGATTTTTCTCCTTTTTGTTTTCATCCTATGCTCTAGAAATCCAGACAATCGTGAAAGTGTAGCTATGTAGCTTTTGCAACGGATTTGAGTGAAAAACTAATTCACCTCTATAGCCTGTACTTGACCCTTATTAAAATTCTAGCGGGATAGGCGGACTTCTTCCCTCAGGGTATTCAAGATATTTTATGAATTCCACCCAGCTTTAAGCTTAGGTAGAGAATCTTAGAGGGAAAATATTATATATTTGGTGGCTCACTCTCGACTGGTGCTACATAGAGATTAGTACTATAGAATCTAGATTCCCAAATTATTACGTAACTCAACTCAGAGAAAGATGAGAAAAACAATGCTCTCTTTTCTGGTACCTTTGTATTCATTCTCTCTTTTTCTTTTTATTTTTCTTTTCTTTTCTTTCTTTTTCTTAGATCTCACAATTTCATCAAATTCACACATATGACCTGTATTTGGTGGTCTCACTTGGCATTAACACTTTAATTGAGTTCCATAACCCTAACACTAAGTCGAAATTCCTCAGCCAGTATTCGGGTGGTCAGAAACACAGAAAGATAGCTTAAGGCCCTATTTAGTGGATCTGAAATTTATTTAGTGATATTGCCTCAATGCAACTGAAATAAACACTAAATATTCACTCTTTTTTTCATTGCTTTTTCTTCTTTTTATTTCAATTTTTCTTTCTTTTCATTTTTTTCTTTTTTCATTTTTTTCCATTTTTTTTTGTTTCAACACAACACAACTAGCACATATCCATGAACTTTATTATGGAGGCATTATTGGGGATTGGTGGTACTCAAGAGACATTGGGTGGCTTATTTGGTGGAAGTGCCTACTCACAACACCGGGAGAGACGGATAAGACAGTGTATTTCTGACCTTGACATCAATACCCTCCTTTAGTTGAGGATTCCGTAAAGAATGGTCGTAGCCATCCTCCTTAGCCCTAATTTTATGAAAACTCACTCTCCGTGTATTTGCCTTATTTGGAGGCTCTCAATATTTTGCACAAAAATGTATACGCAGGAACTGAGAGTGGAAACTAATATCTGAGTATCATCACCTAATTATCTAGGATTCCAGATTCCTTGCACTAATCTTAGAGCACCAATACTCTCTATTCTCATCTCACACTATTTGGTAGATTTTTGGAAGAAAATCTGCCTAGCTCCCAAAATACTATCCAAGGGTTTAGGAAAAGAAGCACTGCTTCTTCTCGACAGACTAAAGACATTTATCAACCTTCACCGTGAATCCATTGCGAATTCTACGTGTGTGTGAAAAGTTGTACTGGATTCCAGATTATAGGAATCAACTAGAGGATAAAATCCTTAATGCATTCTCTTAATAAGATAACCTTATTCATGGATGCACTATGTATATATGCTATAAACAAGTAACCTCTTATATTCATACTTAATGAAATTTCCCATTCGGGTTACATTCAGCCTGGCCCTACATTTAGAACAAAAGGGTGAGCGGTTGACTCAGAAATGGATTTTGCGGACAATTTCTAGCTCCAATGCAAACATTGGAGGTGGAATCGGTTGTTCTTCTATTTAGGATCCTAAAGTACGTTTGACATGCAGCTCTGAGGTTTTCCTAAATGTTGGCATAAAAATTTCAGTTTTGTTGTATCTAACCCCCTCATGCCTAAGTTCTTGCATGTCCTCATGCATGAATATAAAAGAAAATAAGTACAGCTGGGAGTAAATGGGTAGAAATCACCTGGAATTGCTCCTGAAATTTTAACATTCAGCATCGGCCAACCTGACAATATGCAATATGCAAAAAGGAAATATGCTTAAAAGAAAAATATGCTATGTATAAAAATGGTTATGTATGGATGATGATAGAATGTGAGGTAGATGCTGAGTTTAATGCCTCCAGCTAGGCGAAAACTCAATTAGATGCATCAGTTCTAGCATAGGAGCCGGTCAAGATTAAGAGAAAGATGTGCTTATATGCTCCTAGAATCAGTGGTCCGGAGATGCAAACCAACTGATTGTGCACCCCTACTCCAAAAATTCTACCTATAAGAAGGTGTAGAGTAGTGGTGGAAAATAGAGGATAATCAGAGGGGGATCATGATGTTGATTCAGTTTATTTATCATGTCCCACAATTCAGTAGGAAGTTGCTGAGGGAGTAAATCAACATGTATCTCAGAACCAAAATCTGAGTCATAGGGATCCTCATAACGATAATTGACATCAAAGATCATGCCCTGTCCAGGCTCTGGATCATATGGGGGTATCCGTGAAAGTAGAAGATTTGTGGGGAGATCACTAAAATCCTCGTCAAAAATTACATCATCCTCATCAGTACTCATCTCTGATTCATCGGAGGCTGACTCATCAGTCTCAGAGTCGAGCCATCCATTAGATTGACTAGGATGGTAGGTGCGTCCCCAGCTCATTCTGCTCAAAGCTTCACCCTCATATGCATTGGGTTCCTCAGTAATTCCTGCCTCAGGTAGCATATTTATTTCTTCAGTCAAATCATCCATAGCTATTTCCAGTCTTCGGATGCCAGGATCAGGGATAGAAAGTGTCATCTCAAAATCTCTAACATCCGAATTAGGGATGTAGGTGAAAGAAGAAGAGTGCAGATCAGAAGATGTTGGCTTTAGCACAGGTTCACCTACAATTGGAAGTGGCCTAGAATGATCAGTAGTGTTGCATGTAATGTTTGCCTCAAGATCCATATCCTCAACTAGATCTACTTCCCTTATCTCAGTTGGGTTTCTAACCCATGAGGTATCTCCCAGGATTTAGGATAATCAGATTGTGGCTCAGTCCTGGAGATATTAGTCCTTTCCTCAGTTTCCTGAATGGAGTTCTCAGATGAACCCATTCAGAACATTTCCTGCTCCTGTCTCATATCCAACTAGATTCTTCTTCCCCTGAATTATCTTCTAGCATCTGCTCCTGAGAGTTTCCTGTGTGTCCTTCCGACGTAGTTGTTTCAGATTCTTCAAGGTCTTCAAGGCTATTTTCCACTTGATATCTCAAAAGCAGTAGTTCTTGAGTTTCCCGATTTTGTCCAATTACCCTTGTTATCCCTGTCATTCCCTGAAGGAGCTGCATCACAGCTTGTTGATACGGAATCCAGCATTGTCTTTGGTTTGGCTCAGTGATAGCTTGGATTTTGTGTAGATAGAATGCGGCCTTCTCCTTAGTGCTAGCCACAACTCTTTGTATTCTATAATGCGGTCGCATATGCACTGGTAGTTCTTCAGGGGTTCCAGGGGGTGAATCAGGTCTACCCATATTCCATGGGTGAGAAGCAGGAGTGCGAAATCCATACCCTTGGTTATAAGATGTGGTCCTTTGAGGGACCAGCTGGTATGGGTCATAATATCCAGGGTTAGGATATGGGTTAACCATTTCAGTAACTCGAAGAGAAGGATCAGGCGAAGCAAAAAGTCATCTTCGACACCTTAGGTTCTGATCCCAAGGTTGAGCTGATTCAGTGACCCAGGCTCTTAGATAAGCTCGTGGGTCCAGCTCTTCCGGATCCTGATTAGGTCCAGATCTAGGGTTAGCCATTGCGGCTAAGCAGATAGAAGAAGAGGGTTGGGGAGAAGATGGTCCTGGCGAGGTGACTCCCCTCCTTGGCAGCGGCTCCCATGGTCCAACCAGTCGAGGACTGAATGTCCTTCCTTGCATACACCACCCAACCCCTGGATTGATGTAGCCAATCTAGACAAGGCTAAGGCCCTGTCAATCAGATGGTCCTTATGATCGGATGACCAGATTTTTCATTTTGGGTTTGAATTCCTGAAGAAAAATTCTTCATACAACCAACTAAAAGTGATTCCCGCCTCTCAAGCTAACCCAGCCAGTCTGGTTACGAGAGGACTAAGGGGAAGTGATGAGAGCCTCATCATGAGCCATAACTAGCTCATTTTGACCTAATAAAGAAGATAAAAGCTCCTACATAACCTAGAAGAAGGCTTAACTAAAGGAACAAGTGCTCTGAGAAGAAAACATGAAATAAAGGTTAAAACTGCAATTTTACCATTGCAGTACATAAACGGGATTTCTCAGAAGCAAAACATAGGTCAAATAGTCCAAAGTGGGTTGAATTAATCAGAAATGGGTTTATGTGCAATCTAAGAATTAAATGACACTTGGTAACCCTAAAACAGACCCGCTTAAATTAACAAGGTTCCAGTCAGAATAAAAATCAAGCAAACCCTCTAAAAATCATAGAAAAACATCCTCTGGGGTTTAGAACACTTAATTTGGCCTTTGGAACCTAGTTTGACCTAGATTAGGGTCTTAGCTCTTCAATTAACCTAATTTGGGTTTTTACGCAAAATGTCCAGTCAAAAGAGGTCAAACCTAAAATCCAACTTCACCATTGGATTCTTTAGGGCCAAATTAGGTTTGTACCAAAATTTGGACCTAAGGGGAGGTCATCTTGACCTACTTTGCAAGTTAGTACACCCAAATCACAAAGAGGTCCCTATCTTTTGAATATCCTTGCAGAGAGCCCCCTAGGTTCCTCGCCTTCTTTGCAAACCGGTCCTGCCGCCATTGCTAGGGCAGAACCGAACTCCGGCGAGGTTCGGAGAGGGATTGCTCTCTAATCCCTCAGAGATTCCCTCCCAGAAATGGAAGGAGGATTCTCTGAGGAATTCCCTTCCTCATAAAGTCAATTACAATCGTTGGTGTGAACCCAATCTCTCGTGCGAACGCACGAGAGATTTGGGTATCCTAACTCCTTTCCATCTCCGGCGACCAACCTCAGGCAATTACGTGCCCTTCACGCCCTGCACACCAAGTCCAGCACCTATAAAACACCCCTCGGACCCGGCCACTCATCTGGAGCTTGATTTGGCCGAGTTTCCCCCTTCAATTCCTCTCCTCCTGCTCGGCCAAATACCCCAGCTAGCTCCGGCGAGCCCCCCTCCCCTCCCTCTTCGCTCTGCCACAAAACCAGTGGCAGAGTTAGCTTCCTGACCTCCCTCCGCGTCGCGCAGTACCAGCGCACGCCGCCTCAGCCCCGTCGTCGCCGCCGTTCTCCCCTACTGGGCGTCATCTTCTCCGGCGACAGCAAGTACTGCTGTCCGCCTTCTGTCCCCTTTCGTCCTTACAATTAGGTTAGAACTCCTCTCCATCCTATCCTCTCTCTTTTCCCCCTGTTATCTCATCTGATTACCCCTCGACCGACGCTGACCACCCTCATCTTCCACATCACCGACCGAACTCCGGCGAGCCGCCCACACCACTCCGCCACTCCACACGGCTCGCCAACCACCTCGTGAGCTCCGCCTCACCACCAGGAACTCGCTCCACCCCACAACTGCCACTCCAGACCTCCATAACCACCCCCCGAACAACCCACCATCTCCGGCCACAGGTTAACCTAGGCGGGCACGCCTAGGCCGACCGGCAACCTGCAGCATCACCCACCGCCTTCGCCGTGCTACGGCGAAGGTTTCCAACTATTCTAATTGGGCCAATAGGCCGTTCTGTGGAAGTTCAGGTGAACGCTCCGGCCGCCATTAACAGTCGAAGCAGCAGCAGGCGTCAGGCTTCCCAGGCGGCAGGTGCAGCAGACTCTCGCAAGTGTTGCGAGGTGACTGAGTTCAGCAAGGATCAGCAGCAGGGCCTTCAGCGTGGGCAATTGCACACGAGAGTCTGCGGGCGCACGCAAAGGAAGGGCGGAACGTTTAGTCCCACATCGTGGAATCTCAAGGCACAGGTATGGTATAAAGCTTTTTTGTGATATACGTTTACTGCCTCGAAAGCACAGGGGTGAGGTCCCTCACTGACCCCACCCGCCTCATCCGCGGCCTGACCACGCGGACCTGGCGGATCCGACCCGACCTAGACCTACGCACTCCTCGCGCATCACACACCTGCAGGTGCGCCTGGTCCCGGGTACGATCCGACCCGGTTGAGACTGTGGCTCTGGTAGAGCGGTTAGAGTGAATTGCTTGAGAGAGAGAGACGCGCGGGTAGAGGGAGAAGGGTTAGGTTTTGTTCCCCTGTGCAGGCAGGCTGATTGCAGGAGAAGGACGTGGCCGCTGCAGAAGAAAGGAGAAGCAAGACAAAGAAGAAGAAGAAGGCAACGAAGAAAGGAGAAGCAAGACAGAAGAAGAAGAAAGAAAGAAGTCTTCGCAGGCGAAGGAGGAAAACAGAAAGGTTAGAGGTCTTCGCAGGAGAAGAAGAAGAAGGACAAGGGAAGATTGCAAAGAGATCTGAAAGGCAAAGCAGAAGAAGAAAAAGAGAAAGAAAGATCACATTTAAGACGTCTGATACATAAATCAGACGTCTAATTCTATTTTTTTTACATCTTTCTTAAAAACTCTTTGAATCAATTATATTTGCATTTAACAGTTGTATTCTTGGGTTTTACAAAGTACTGAGTTTGCTCCCTGTGTTCGACCTCGGATACTCTAGTTGTTCGAGTAATAAAATTATTTGTTTAAACGTTTTGTCGGTTCTACTACAACGTAATACGCCTTTAAATCCGCACAGAAACGTTGACAACAGGAAGGTTCTTCCTTCGGCTCATGCCTCCGATTTTGTTACCCCTTAGCCACGGTCATTTGACACTACCCCGCAAACTTAGTCACCAAGTTCGACAAGAGAGGTTGAAGCCACCCAGTAGTACGACAACGAATTTGGGTTTTCTTACGTGTTTTAAAATTAATTTGAGCCCGTTTTTCTTCAATTAGGGTTTGTGGTGAGTGGCCCACAAGGTGACCAAGCTCACCAGCTAAACACTAGACTTGACTAAGTCTAAGCTAGCCCAAGTGTGGTCTCTAGAATGTAACCCTAAAGGTATAACCTAGGGTTCATGCAATTCTATGTTTTTTTCTTTGTGATTTCAGCAGACCAATGAAATTAAGAATAATTCTCAGATAAAAATTGGAATTCTAATAAACTTAAATTTTGCAAGTAGATTTAGTTTTCAATTATATTTTCATATAATATTTTTTTGTGATTTTTACTACTTTAACTGAATTTATAGAGATTTTTAAACGTCAGAAGGTCAGAACTGGAATTGTGACCCCAGTTAGTTTTTCAAATTGAAATAGTATCAAATGACCTTCAAAAATTTGGAAAAAATATGGGAATTAAATATAATGAGATCAGCTTTCAAACCTCACCATTTTTAGCCCAAACATATTTGCGGATTGCTAGAACCTACTTTTTGAATTTTGAAAATTTTCAAATCTAGGTCAGTTTGACCCCCTTGCACTTTGTGAATTTTCAAAAATATTGTACTTAGAATTTTTTCAAATGAATGGTGTCATTTAAAAGATGGTTTGAAAATGAAAATATAGGCCAAATTTCAGAAATTTTCTCTCATTAATTTTTTAGGAATTGAATTTTTAAGTTGGAAATTGAAATCTGGCCGAAAATCAGATAATGGTAAGAAGGCTTTTAAAAGGTCTTTGTATTCAATATTCAAACTTTTCACCAAAACGAAATTTTTTTTCTTTTTTTTCAAAACTTTTGAATTTTTCTTTTGAAGGGAAAATATTTTTTTTCAAAAATTTCTTCTTTTTTTTTCAAGCAAACTAACCTAAGATTCAAATGGAAGCCTAATCTAACTACCTAGACTTTTTTTTTATTTTTTTTCTCACGAAGATAAATAGGCTTTTTTTCTCAATTGAAATTGCTAAAAGGAAATCTAACCTAAGGTTCAAATCAAGCCTAGACTACGAAAGATATGATGTGCACCTGGTATTTTTCTCTGCACTCGTGTGCCCAGATCCCATTTTTCCCTACTTTCCTGCACATCAAAAGACAAGTACAGGAAAATTTATCAGTGATAATTCTAGAGATAGAAATAAAAAATGACGTTGCCTCCCCGGCAGCGATGCCATTTTGCTGTGATAGTAGAGCATGTTTTTTATAAGAAAAAGCGTCGTAGTATAGTGCGCAATACGATCAACAAAATTATTTATAAAGGTAACGAGACTTGAGTCCCGGTTGCTCGTCTCTAGGAGGCGTTTATGGAAATGTAGATTGAAAATTGATCTCTTTCACTCTACTTGCTTAAAATCTCGTGTCGATTTATGGTGATTTACGTATTGATGTACGACATGCTAGTTGCCAAAAGATAGTAATTAGAAGCAGGTAACTTCAATCACACAAAATATATTGCAATAAACTCATGGAGATTCTCAACACATAGATATATATATATATATAGAAAAAGATTTTCGTTCATTCAATTCATGATGGTGGCTATAGCATTAAGCTCGTGGAAAGCTTATAGAGGAATGCTTGGAAATACAAATCTAGCAAGCAAAAAATGATCGCATACATGAATCTAAGGAAGGATTATGCATGCATCATTGGGGGAGAATAAAGAGCTACACTATTAAGCAGTAAATAAAGTATGTAAATCTAAGAATAACTATAATCTAATCTAGTAGAAATAAGGGCAATCGGAGGTGGCTCCGATGGCCTTTGAGTTGGTTGAGAGGAGAAGGAGGGGCGACCAATGGTGCTTAGGCCGACCCTTGGAGAGAGGTTGGAGAGGTGATCTAGCATCTTGGCATGGAGGTGGTGGTTGCCATGGTGAAGCTACTTGTGGGCATGGAGGTGGAGTGGATGTGGAATGAAACTAAGCTAAATGGAACCAAGAGTGGACGGGTGCAAATGGCCACCCCTTAGGTCTTTTTATAGACCTAAGGGAAGCTCTCTAGAGAATTATGGAATTCTCTAGAGAGGCCTTTGGTGAGAGCTCATGGGAGAGTGAGAGAGAGAGAGGACGGATGGTGGTTTCTAGATCCACCAAATGTGGATCAAAAATTGAATGGCTCTTGGTTGCTAATTTTAGCAACCAAGGCAACAACACAAGGTAGAGAGTTCTAGAGAACTCTAGGCTAGGTATTTTCATGTGAATGGTGTGTGTGGGTGTGTGTGGGTCGAAACTTAGGTGGCTAGGTTGATTAGGTTAGGTTCTAGTGGGTTTAGGTCAAGGTAGGTCTCAAATTAGGGTTGTAAACCCTAATTCACTAAGGTAAAGTGCAATTAAACTTAATACAAGTTTAATTGGCTGTGTGAAAACTTAATTGGGAGTAAAATAACTCAATTAAGTCAGTTCTAGGTCAATTGGACTCTCACTGAATCTAATTGGATAGCGTGTGCTGAGATTAGGGCTCAATTGGACTCAATGAGTCCAATTGAATAGGCTGATGGAATTGACTAAGATCCAAGTCAATTAGGTTTAGTGAGGACCTAATTAGGTCCTTAGGGAGGTCTAGAGGTGATGTACTAGGGTTATGGCACCATAATTTAGGTTCCTATAGGGTTGGAATTGGGTTTAGGGACCTAGAGATCCAAGATCAAGGCTTGAATCTCAAAACAGGGTCTGGAGGGTAGTTATGGATGTCCAATAATAGTGTCAAACGTCTTATAGTGAAAAATTAGAAGTCTAAACTTGTTGTCTGGACATCCAATCAGAGTCAGGAGGGATTCTAGGTTCTGTCTTGGCTATTCTGCGGAAATTGGACGTCTGACCAAGTGTCTAGACGTCCAATAACATTGCTGAAGTGGGTTTAAGGTGTGCAGGAGTTGGCTAAGGGTTATGGACGTCCTACAACTTATCTGGACATCTAGATATAGGCTAGAATTAGGGTTTTAAGGTTTCCTAGGGTGTGGTGACCTAATCTAAGGGTGGCTAAGGCTTGGGGAGGCTTCTAGCCTATCCTCGGGCTAGGATGGACCTAAGTTCTTCATAATTTACTACTTTATTCCTACTTAAATAGAATAGCATACCTCAACCCCTTATATTATTGTCTACTACATCTTATTCTAGGTCTTCTGCTCCAGCTCTGCTACAACTCCAGTTATTCTTTATTCTTCAGATCAAGCTTTAGATCTACCTTCTGGTCAGCTTATTACCTGTAATTGACATAATGTACCTAATTACACATTATAGCATTATTTTATGCATAGCCAAAAGAAAGCAATATGGATGCAAGTAATGCTTATGCATGCGTGAATTGTCCTAACTTATGCTAAGTCCTAGCCTAATTTAGCTCAATTAAGACCTATGATTGCTACGCAATCATAACCGCGAAAAGATGTTCTAATGAATGAATTTGATAACCACCTTATGATCATTGGTTCGGGTCGGAATGGCTTCAATCCATTTGAACACGTAGTCAATAGTGAGTAGAATGTACTCGAAGCCGTCCGAAATATGAAAGGGTCCCATAAAATCAATCCCCCTTACGTTGAAGATTTCGCATATGAGAATCGACTGTAAGGGCATCATATCACAATGGCTCATGTTGCCTAAGGTCTGGCAACGAGTGCATGCCCTTTAGTGATTGTATGCATCTTTGAAAATTGTGGGCCAATAGAAGCTGCACTGGAGGACTTTCGCTGCAAATTTATGACCTGAGAAGTATCCACCGCATGCCTAGTCATGGAAGAAGGATAAGATGTCCGAAATTTCCACTCCTGCGACACATCGTCGAATGATTTGATCAACACTGATGCGGAAATGAAATGGATCTTCCCAGAAGTAATACTTGGCATCGAAAAGCAATTTGTCCTTCTTGGCCTTCGGCCAATCGGACGGAATCTGATGTGATGACAGGTAGTTTACTAGATCAGTAAACCATGGAAGCCTTGTACTGATAGTCAAAAGGTGCTCATCAGGAAAATGTTCCATGATGGACCCGAAAAAGTCGATAATATCAGAAGGAAGGCGGGACAAGTGATCAGCTACCACGTTCTGTTTTCCCGCTTTGTCACGAATCTCGAGGTCAAATTCTTGCAACAACAAGATCCAGCGGATTAATCGAGGTTTCGCATCCTTCTTTGCAAGGAGATGCATTACAGCTATGTGATCCGAGTAAATGATAACACGGGAACCCAGGAGATATGATCTGAACCTTTCCAGGGCAAATACTATGGCTAGCAGCTCTTTCTCTGTATCCGTGTAGTTACGCTAAGCCTTGTCAAGTGTCTTACTAGCGTAGTAGATGACCACAGGTTTCCCGTCAATTTTCTGTCCAAGTACCGCTCCTACAGCGAAATCGGATGCATCACAGATGATCTCAAAGGGTTGAGACCAATTAAGGGACTATAGGATCGAAGCTTGGGTAACTCGATCACGGAGGATTTCAAATGCTTAAGTGCATTCCTTGGAGATTTCGAAAGGTACATCCTTAGACAGCAGAGTGGTCAGGGGGCACGCGATCTTTGAGAACTTAGGAATGAATTAACGGTAAAAATCGACATGTCCCAGAAAAGATCGGATGTCCTTGATCGAGCTAGGCATAAGAAGTTTGGAAATCAGGTTCACCTTGGCTCGATCGACCTAGATGCCCTTTTCTGATATGAGATGTCCCAGGACAATTCCTTCAGGCACCATGAAATGGCTCTTTTCCTAGGAAAGAACTAGATTCACGTTAATGCACCGCCTGAGGATCTCGGCCAAGTGCAGGAGGCAATCGTCAAATGATTCTCCGAATACTGAAAAGTCATCCATGAAGACTTCTAGATAATCACCTACCATATCTGGGAATATGGCAAGCATGCACAGCTGAAAAGTAGTGGGTGCATTGCAAAGATCAAACAGCATCCTTTGGAACAAGTACGTCCCAAAGGGGCAGGTGAAAGTGATTTTTCTTGGTCCTCAGGATGGATTGCCACCTGGTTATAACCGGAGTACCCGTCCAAAAAGTAGAAGAACCTATTTCTCGCTAGTTTCTCGAGGAGGATTTGATCAATAAATGGTAGTGGGAAATTATCCTTCTTTGTGGAGGTATTTAGTCTTCTGTAATCAATGCAGACTCTCCACGAATTCACCACACAGTTCGGTATGATTTCTCCGATTTCAGTCGTGATCATGGTGAGTCCTGCCTTTTTAGGCACAACCTGGATTGGACTCACCCACCGACTGTCGGAGATCAGGTAGATGATCCCTGCATCTAACCACTTGATGATCTCCTTTTTCACGACCTCTTGCAGATTGGGATTCAGATGTCTCCGCATTTCACGGGAAGGTCGTGTGCCCTCTTCGGTTTAGATATAGTGTGTGCAGTAGGAAGGGCTGATACTAGTCAAATCATTGAGAGTCTATCTAATGGCTCTTCGATGTTGCTGGAGAACTGTAATCAGACAAGATTTCTGATCAGGTGTGAGTCTAGAGTTGATAATCACAGGAAGCATTTGATTGGAACCCAAAAAGACGTACTTAAGGTGGTCAGGAAGAGGCTTGAGTTCCAGGACAGGGTTATCAGCAGCAGTGGGTGGTTCAGGGTGTGTATCAGTAGCAAGGGAAGGAGTTATGGGTGTGTCTAAGTCAAGTTCGGACTCCTCTGATTGCGGGTTTTGATCCTCTTGTAGTTGATTAGAAGTTGTCAGGTTTTCCTCAATATATGGATCATCAACCATAGCCTTGATGTCACATATCTGTTCTATAACACTGCAATTAATCCCTTGTTGGGCCTTAAAGATTTCAATTCAATTTGGCCCTCCTCACAATTTATGTTGGCCCTTGCAATGGCCAGAAAGGGTCTCCCTAGTATAATTGGCGTATCCCTGAGATTTTCTAGAGCATCCATATCCAAGACTACAAAGTCCACCAGGAAATAGAAATCCCACACCCTAACAATGACATCCTCAAGAACTCCTTTAGGTGACTTAATAGATCGATCAACCAACTGTAATGTCACCTCTATCAGTTTGACCTTAGATTCCTCAATGTGGTCAAGTAGGGATGTAGGTATTAGGTTTATGGAGGCTCCTAGATCTAATAAAGCTCTGTCAAATGTGGTATCACCAATGGTACAGGAAATCAGAGGAGTACCTGTGTCTTTTGCCTTAGGTGGGAGTTTGCTCAAAAGTACAGAGTTGGCTTGCTCTGACAGTACGATTGGACTCCCACTTTTGGTTCGTGGCTTACACTTGGGTGTACACACGTCTTTCAGAAATCGTGTGTAAACCGGTACGTGGCGGATTGCATCCATCAAGGGGATGTTTATATGGACCTGTTTAAAGAGCTTGACTAGATCCTCCTCAGGAGCCATGGGTTTATTTGTCCTCTTTCCCTTGGTCAAGGCCTTAGGAAATGGAACCTTAGATGGTTTCTCTAGAATAGGTCCAGGTTCTTGATCTGGGATAGGGGTGTCCTGGATAACTATCCTAGGGCTTGGGTTACTACTACCAAGCTGAAAGTGGCTTGGGTAAGGTGGGTCTTGCGTTGCTTTGCCACTACGGGTTGTAACAGAATTCAGTCCTACTTGGTTTTGGTTTAGTGTCGATAAAATAGGTGGCTGCTGCTGAAATCCCGTATATGATGTCGAAGCTTCCATCCCGTTGGGTGATCGAACAGAAGGGGCCTGATAAATCATGTGTGCTTGGCCTGGATTCGGGTTCATAACGCACCTCTGGTTCAGCACGTTATTCGGATTCGGTAGAGGTTGCGAAGGAAGTGTGCTAGGTTGGCAAGTGTAAAGACCCACTCTGTTTTGAGCCTTTTAAGATGTCTAGACTTTCAATCAAACGTCTGGTCAGACGTCTAGACCCCTTCTCAGACGTCTGGAAATTGAAAATTTTGTACGCAGGGTCGGGTCTGCGGGAAGGCTGCGTGCAGACAGCCTTCCTCTCTTCTCTCTCTCTTCTTTTCTCCTCCACCGAACCCTAGCTGCTCCCTTATATAAGACCCCTCTCCCCCTTCCTCTTTTCTCCACTCCACCACCACCACCTTCCTTCCTTCCTCTCCATTGCAGTGAGAGGGACGAGCAAGAGAGAGGGCGCGAGTGCGAGGAGCGAGGAGGAGAGGCATCGTGAAGAGAGGAGATTGAGCTTGCGAGTTTGTGGGAGCTCAATGGAGGACGCACAGCCGGAGCGGCGCATGCGGGAGGAGGAGGAGGAGGAGTCGCGGCTGTGTGTGATGAGGGGAGCAGGAGGTCGCTCTGGTTCTGGGTTTTTCCCAGAATCAGACGTCTGGCGTGCCGTCCAGACGACATGTTGGACGTCTGGTGACGACACCAGACTTCTGAAAGCAAGGCATCATGAAGGTACATTCCTCTTGCAGTTACGGCCATGCATGCTGCACCACAGAGCCAATCTATTTGGCTAATGTAGGGAGTTTTGGTCTATCACGCGCAGGGACAGCTTTAGGAAGGCACGGGGCACGCCCTCCCACATGTTTCGAACATCAGGACAGCTTACCAGATGACGGGAAGCACTCCCAAACAACTGTAGGATTGGTCGGACGTCTGGAGCTGAGTCTAGACGGTCAAGTAGGGGTTCTGGACATCTGAAGTCGATGCAAGAACTTGAGGTGAGACCCTGGTGACTTTTAAGACATTTGGACCTTGTGCTAGACGTCTGATTTAGGTTAGCAGTTCTGTTTTTGACACATTTAGGGTCCGTTTGAGAATCGTTTTACACAAACGAGATATCTATGGTTTCCTTGTGAGTTCCTCTACATGTTAGAAAGCCTTATATACTATTCTAAATGTTCCATTGTGGTGTTCCTTGGTATAGGACTTCGATCTGTTGCGTGTTCGAGGCTTGCACAGTCACGTAAGTCTGTCGTTCGAGCCCCCAGTACCCCCGGATTGTTTGGTAGAGTGGTTTCCCCCTGTTTTAATTATAAAACATGAATACATAAGCCAAATTGGATAATTAGAAACCTAGGATATGGCATGAATCCTTGGATGAGAAATACTTGCACTGTTTGTATGCGTGTTTGAGATTGCAGTCATAAATGAATGAATAGAATTGTACATAACTGCCTATTAATAAATATGAGCTGCCTATGGAATATGAAATGCTTATGCTAGTTAAACAGTTACCAGTGACAGTACTTGTTGTATATGTTAAATTATGGAAATACGAGCTGCATGTGTACAATACGAGAATGGGAATGTGAATGACGAAACTTGGTATGGAACAACATGGTGAATATGAGCTTGAACCCTATGGGAAATTAGGAGTAGAGCTCTTGTGGATGAATGGAAAGGATCTAGAAATGTGAGTGGGAAATGTGCTGGCCCTTGAGTACGTAGTACCAAGGAGAGTGACTGTCCCCTGTTTAGTGTAGAGTGGAGCTAGCCGCCCTTGGGTTGGGACCTAAGGTTAGGATTGGCCACTCTACACCGACTTCTGTTGGCCCTCGCATACACTGTACCGGGGAGAGCTACTAGTGTAGGGAGAGAGCTAGCCACCCCACAGGGCCTGAGGTTTAGCTAGCCACCCTACACCGACTTGTTAGGCCCACTAGGCAAACCGGGGTTGTCAGACGAGGGTGCACGGATTGTGGAGGGGCAAGACCCCTGTTTGGTTCTGAGAGGCTAGACCCTTATTAGTAAGAGAGTTAGGCCCTATACTGTTCCGTGCTGTACTTTGGGCGTACCCGCTAGCAGAAATGATTGACGTCGTGCCAGTGCGGGGTAGCTACCTGTGCACTTAATTGCGTGTGTCGTAGTCACTGCTATGTCTGTCCGTGACCTCGGGGTAGTTGACTTGGTGTAGGATCACCACGGGGGACTCTCTCGGCCAGGAGAACACCACATGTGCCTTCTACTCTTTGGAAAAGACTGCAATCACGATCATTCCCACGAGGAACATACGAGATCAAGAAAGTGATGTGAAAGTAGACAAATGGGTGAAAAGAAATGACTTGTAAAATAAAATAATTTGAAAAGATAAATTTACCTGTTAGCCTTTATTGCTTTAGGTAGTTGGCCACCACTCTACTCAGCATTCGCTGACTCCATTTTACTCATAACCCTTTTCAGGTCCAGGAGTTGAGCAGCCCGAGTTACCGGCTGTAGAAGGCGCTGGGCCCAGTCGAGCCCAGCAGTAGTTCTTGCTGTAGTTGTACTTCCTTTTACTAGTGAGTTTAGACTATTGTTACCGTTTCTGTTTCTGTACTTTGTTCTACTTTACTGTTGTGGTGGTGATATGTACTGTTAGCAGCTTTTACTTCATTTACTACTTGTACTCTTTTACTGTTAGTTACATAGCATGGTGAATGTGGGTTAATTTCCTGCTTTTTGGTTATTTCTTGTTGGACAACTAGGTCTTGGGATTAGTCGAGTCGAGCCAGTCTCGGGTCCTGTAGGGATTCGAGAATCGAGTAGTAACAAGATGGTATCAGAGCAAGGTCGTCCCAAGAAATGAACCAACTAGCTTGAGAATAACCAATTCACGTGCATGTAACTAGAGTAACCACCACAACGTACCGCTTGACATCTGTTCTGGGTTTCTTTCGCTGAAGTCCGTTAGAGTTGACTTATTTTTGTTCTGTCTTCTACGTCTCCTTGCAAAAGATGCCTCGCCGTGGAGTTCTTGAGGCAGGCCACGGACGTGGCCATGGACGAGGTCGGAGGGACGGATGTGCCGGGCTCGAGGTGCCAGTTGACCTGCCACTTCTCCTGGGCTTTTAGGCCCAGTTCCTCACTCAGTTGATTTGAGACATAGTATGAGAGGAGCTCTACCCATCTCCACGTTCGCCTCTCCCTGAGGTCGAGGAAGGGGAGTCCTTTGTAGGGTCGAGAGACTGATGCAGCACTGGATGAGGGGGAGGGGGTGGTCCTCCATTGCCCCCATCGCACTCTGATACTTCTGAGCACTAGCCCTCCCTGCCTGGAGGCATGCCTGTTCCCCCACTGCAGCTGCACTACGAGCTTTTCAGACAGTTTTGGAAGCTGAAGCCCCCCACCTTCAAGGGGGATGAGGATCCGTCCGAGGCAGAGGACTGGCTGGAGCAGATTGAGAAGGTGTTTGACACCCTTCGCCCCCCTGCAGAGTGCCGCATGGCCTTTGCCACGTACCAGCTGGAGAGCATGGCACACAGGTGGTGGAGGGCAGTCAGAGGCCAGGAGAGGGGAGAACTAACATCGGACCAGTTCATGATCCTCTTCTGTGAGCAGTACTTCCCGCAAACTTGGCAAGACCAGAGGAGGCGGGAGTTCCACACTCTCCACTAGGGGATGATGACTATTAGCGTGTACCGCACACGCTTCCTGGAGCTGTCACGTTTTGCTACGACAGTTGTAGCTACGGAGGAGGAGTGCTTGTGGAGGTTCATTGAGGGGCTCCGGCCTGCCATTCGGGGGTATGTCAAACCCCTGAAGCTACCCACCTTCTCGAGAGTGGTGGAGGCAGCTACGGCGTACAAGGAGACCAACTTGGCCTCATGAGACACCATCATTAGATGGAAGAGGCCCTACCAACCAGAGTACTTAGAGGGCCGACGAGAGAGGAGGCACATGGCACCTGCGGGAGAGCCGTCTCATTTTGCATGGTCGTCAGTGGCCTTTGGGGGCCCCCGACAGGGGCCAGCTGTCAGCACTAAACCCCCGCCCAGCCATCAGCAGGGACCTACCGAGGGAAGGAGTCGAGTCCCCCTCTGCTACAGTGTGGCCAACTAGGCCACATCAGAAGGGACTGCCCATCTAGGGCTGGAGCGCAGCAGATGCTACCCGCACCGAGCGTTGGGGGCCGAGTAGGTGGTCGTGGTTCATAGGCGCATGGGGGAGGACAGCAGTCACGGGGAGGGTACCGACTAGCGGGTACTCGTCCGACGTAGAGTGTGGCTGCTTCTTCTGCACCGAGAGCTAAGGGGAGTATCAATGCTCTGACACACAAAGATGCCAGGGCATCAGGTTCAGTGGAGACAGGTATGGTTAGCATTTCCGACAGATTAGTTTACGTACTTTTTGATTCTGGTGCCACACACTCCCTTGTCACTGCGAGTTTTGCTGTCAGTTTGGGATAGGACTGCATGTTGTTAGAGGATTCGTTTGTGATCAAAGGTCTGGGTGGTCAGCTGTTTGTAGCTGAGGAGGTCTACACAGACTATGATGTCAGTATTGGGGGACACAGCCTCCCCGCTGACCTGATCGTGATACCAATGGAGGATTTTAGCATGATTCTGGGGATGGATTGGTTGTCTGCTTACCACGCCTTGGTGGACTATTTTGGGAGGAAGATCATCTTCTCCACACTAGAGATGCCTTCCTTTGAGTTTCACGGACATCCGGTGGGCGGAGGTTTCAGGTGCATTTCTGCTCTCCAGGTAGCGAGACTTTTGGGCCACGGGTGTAAGGGCTTTCTAACTTGTGTAGTGGCAGAGCCCAGCCCCATGGCAGACTTACAGAGCATCCCGGTGGTCAGAGAGTACCCCAACGTGTTTCCAGAGGAGATGCCGGGACTACTGCCTGAGCGTGAGATCGAGTTTGAGATCTCACTGGTACCGGCGACCAGCCCCATTTCTACGGCACTGTACCGAATGGTACCACTTGAGCTACAAGAGCTCAAGTCACAACTGCATGACCTGTTGGAGAAGGTCTTTGTGAGGCCCAGTGCATCCCTATGGGGAGCCCATGTGTTATTTGTGAAGAAGAAGGATGGTACCCTATGCCTTTGTGTTGACTACAGATAGCTGAATAGGGTCACCATCAAGAACAGGTATCTGCTGCCGAGGATTGATGATCTGTTTGACTAGTTACGAGGTGCCAAGGTATTCTCCAAGATAGATCTGAGATCAGGCTACCACCAGTTGAGGATCAGGGAGACTGACGTCTCCAAGACAGCTTTCCGCACCCGATACGGACACTACGAGTTTTTGGTCATATCATTTGGGCCGACCAACGCCCCTGCTGCCTTCATGGATTTGATGAACTGGGTGTTCAGATCGTATCTGGATCAGTTTGTGGTGGTATTTATTGATGACGTGCTCATTTACTTGCGGGATCAAGCATAGCATGAACAATACTTGCGGATGGTTCTGGACACCTTGAGATGGTACAAGTTGTATGCCAAATACAGCAAGTGCGAGTTTTGGTTGAGGCAGGTGACTTTCTTGGGCCATGTGATTTCAGGGGATGGCTTGGCTGTGGATCTAGCCAAGGTTGAGGCAGTACTCAGGTGGGAGAGGCCACATACAGTGACAGAGATACGCAGTTTCTTGGGACTGGCAAGTTACTACCGGCAATATATCAAGAGATTCTCGCAGATTGCGCATCCTATGACTCAGGTGACTCGGAAGGAGGTGCCCTTTGCTTGGAAAGACGCTTGTGAGGCGTGTTTTTAGGAGTTGAAGGAGAGGCTGACTTCGACTCCTGTGCTTACCATCCCAGATAGTAGTGGCGATTTTGTGGCCTACACGAATGCTTCGTTGTAGGGGTTAGCGGGTGTGCTCATGCAGCGAGGTCACATTGTTGCTTACGCTTCGCGGAAACTAAAGCCCCATGAGCATAGCTACCCTACCCATTGATGGGTCGGCCTGGATAGGTTGTTAATATGATGTTTTTATCGTTGAAATATGTATAGTGGTTAACCTAATTCAGACCTAACCATCTCTTTACAAAATTTTTAACCTGGCCTAATTGATTTTATCTTGTCACTTTTAGGCCCAGGGTCGAACTCAGGGAAGTGGGGTTAAAGTCGAGTTTCTACGTTTTCCTTAAAACGCGTCTCTTCCATTCGTTTATTGTGTTTTTGGTATTTTTCTTATTTAGGTTTTTTTCTGGTAATCCTTGTTCTTGAGGCACACCCTCAAAATTGTGTCCTTGGCTTTTAGCCAAAACAGAGTTCCAAAACGCGCCTTGCTACTCGCAAGACGGGGTACCTGCAAATCAAAGATTATCTTTTCACTTTTATACCTTTTTTTTATCTTTTTACTAAGAAGGAAGCTAACAGATAGAAAGTAAATATAGTAGCTATAGATATATATTTATATGTAGTATATATATAAAGGGGTGGGGGTGGAGGTGACGATGGAGTGTAGCACTATGTCGAGTCAGTTGACGTCTAGAGAGACGCAACCAACACGACTATGTGCCGCGTGGAGTGTGGATGGAGGATGGATGATGTATGGGACCACGCTTTTTTTTTGTACGCGTGTATCAGGGAATATCAGCAACTGGTGCAGATATCCCCGTGATACAGCGTATAGTAAATAACGTGAAAATATATGTACATATGTATGTATATGAGTAAATATATCTATATGTATATAAATGTATAAGTATATATGTATAGATATATATAGATATATATGTATTATATATATATATATATATATATATATAGGTGTATATGTATATATATATATGTATGTATATATGTATATAGCTATGTATATATGTATATAAGTATATATATATAATACTATATAGATGTATATATATATATATATATGTATATAAGTATATATGTATCTAGATATATATATATATATGTGTGTATATATATAAGTATATAGATATGTATATATATATATATGTATATGAGTATATATGTATATATATATAAGTATATGTATAAGTATATAGATATATATATATACGTGTATATTTATATATATATAGATATATTATATATATGTGTGTGTATACATAAATATATAGATATACTATGTATATAAGTATATATATATATATATATATAAGTATATGTATAAGTATATAGATATATATAAGTAGATATATATATATATATATATATATTATATATATATGTATATATATTATATATATATGTATGTATACATAACTATAGATATTACTATGTATATAAGTGTATATATATATATATATATATATATATATATATATGTATGTATATATTATATATAGATGTATATAAGTATATATATGTTACTATATATAACTATACATATAGTGTAAGTGTGTGTGTGGGTGTGTGTGTGTGTCGGTGAAGATGTGTGTGTGTTGGTGTAGCGTGTGTCTGTGAGTGAGTGAAAAAAAGAGAGAGAATACGTGAGAGAGAGAGAGCGGGAGAGAGAGATCAGCAGAGAGAGAGAGAGCGGGAGAGAGATAGAGAGCGCCAGAGAGAGAAAGAGCGGGCGGGAGAGATCGCGAGCGCGGACGATGGCAGCGAGTTAAGACGTCTGCTCGCGGCGGCGGACGTCTGACACCGCGTCGTCTGAAGGCGGAGGCGGACGTCTGAAGACGGCGGGTGCGGGCGCGCCTTCGCGCAGGGTTCTGCAGGCCTACGCGAAGTCGACGAGCGGGCGATGGCGCGGAGGAGCGAGCGTGGAGGAGGTCTGCAGGTGGTCGCGGAGGGTCGCGGAGGGGGGCAGGGGTCGGCGTGAGGCCGTAGCCGGCCGCTGCAGTGCGCGCGGCGGCGGGTTACGGGTGCAACTGCGAGGCGGACAGAACGGAGACGGAGGCGGAGAACGGGCCTGCAGACGCGCGCAGAGGGTTGCGCGCCTGCGGGGAAGGTCGCGGAGGAGGCGGGGGGTCGGCGTGAGGCCGTAGCCGGCCGCTGCAGTGCGCGCGGTTTAGCTGCTGCTGCTGCTGCTTCAAGCTTCGGAGCTTGAAGCGGCAGCAATGGCGTGGAGATGAAAACGAAGAGAAAAGAAAACACCACGCCCACCTGCTCGTTGAAGAGCTGGGCGGTGGTGTTCCCACTGTGGTGGTGAGCACCACAGTGGGTTCTCCTGCTCGTCGGGTGCCTCCTCGACGGAGGGCCGGCGTATGGGAGGGGAGAACGGGCGAGGAAGGTGGCTGCGGGTTTTTTTCAGTAGCTGCAACCGCCCCGTCGCGAGGATGAAGCTGCAGCTACTTATAGAGGAGGGGAGAGGGGCGTGTTGGCTGCAGCAGGGAGAGGGCGTGCGAGTTGCAGCTGTAGGGAGCGGCATTGGCAGGGAGACGTGACGGGAAGAGGTGCTGCGTGGCTGCTGCATGCAGCTGCGGGAAGAGTGCAGCCGCGGGAAGGACGCAGCCGCGGGAAGGAGAGAAAAGCCGTGGGAAGAAGAAAGAAAGATGAAAATAAAATATGGAGAGGGGACTTTTGCAAAGAGACACTTGAAGAAAAATGTAAAAATGCAAGCCATTTATTCCATTCTCTTCTCCTCTCAATTAAATGCATGCATGCAAGCGTTTTTACAAATGCAACTACAGGATTATAATATACATAGTTAATGCTAGAAAATAGCATAAGAAGGCGTTCTTATAGGTGTGTTTTGAGGTGCAAACATATACCCCCATGCCTATCTTTTGCTAGTCCCTTGCAAAACCGTATTTAGAAATGATCTTAAGCTGAAAATTTTCTTCTGAGGTGATATAGGTGTGTTTATTATCGAATATTGTGAGAACCAATTGTAAAGAAGACTACCAGTACTTTATGTCTCACATGACATAGATCATCTCTCAACTAACCAGGACTCTTGATATTTAAACCTTAAGTACGATTTCCAGGACCCAGGAGGTTTTTGCCGTACTCGAGAGCTCAAGAAATTATGGTTTGTGCATAGTGAAGGATCAAGACTGACCAGATGAACATTAAGACTCAATCCCAGGGTTTCACGAATTTTTAAGTACAGGTTGGTCCCAGTTTCAGCTCATGTCTTCGAATTGACCCTTAAGATGATGACGGAAAACTCAACTCCCATTTTCTGATTTTTTTTTTTTTTTTTTTTGACTCACCGAAAAACAAAGTATATAGACATTTATGAGATATACTGACTCTTTTAAAACATCTCTTTTCTGATTGATTTTTTTCTTTTTCTTTTTTTTTTTTTTTTTTTTTTGAAACACGTGTCAGTATATCTCTTACAACACATTTTGAAACACACATCTTTTTTTTTTTTTTTTTGGTGGGAGAGTTTCTTTTTGGTGGAAAGAGTCGCTCCTAAACACAAGACTAAAGCCTGGGATAAAAAGTCTACCTGCGCACACAGGTAAGGACTCCACCTTCCCTAATGAACACTAGGGTTGGATCTTATGTTCACCTGGTCTTTCCTGATATGTGTAGTGTGAACCAAGTTTACTTAAGCTCTCAAGAAAAAGTAAACCAACGGATCCTGTACTGGTGTCTCAGGTACAAGAATACATCCTTAGTTAGGAGAGATCTTGATCTATTTTGTCAATGCTTTAAGTGAATTAAGCCGAGCCTGAGCGAATCAAGCTTTTGTGGCCTGGAAAGTCTTCAAAACAGAGGTTGAATATCCATAAACACTTATTGCCTTTTTGTTTCAGCTTCAAGATCATTATTAAACACCATTTATTATATATATATATTTTTTTTTTTTATTTTTTTTTTTTTTTGCATATTTATAAATAGGTGGGAACTGTATAAT
The DNA here is from genome assembly GCA_037157565.1 of Thalassia testudinum. NCBI lineage: Eukaryota > Viridiplantae > Streptophyta > Magnoliopsida > Alismatales > Hydrocharitaceae > Thalassia > Thalassia testudinum. The sequence goes on along the minus strand of JAZHRO010000024.1, from coordinate 179,501,391 downwards.
ACCATAACATACCCGGATCCTATGGATGCCTATCCACCCCCCCATGCCAAACAATGCTATGTCCTCATATGCATGCAGGGAAAGGCAGAGGAAGGATGGAAGATCGGGTAACAAGAGCTGAGGTTCAGGGTATAGATCAGGGTGGAAGGGTGGGTGGATGGTGGGTGGTGAAGAGAAAAGTGAAGTGATTGCGATAGAGGTGTGAAAAGTGATGGTGGATGGTGAGTGCTGTTAGGGTGCCTCCCAACAAGCGCTGAATTTAATGTCCCCAGCTGGACTCAGAATGAGGCAAAGAATTAGTTACCCTCCAGCAGGGCAACGGTTTCTCCAACGGGGGCAGGTTCATGAGTCAGATAGGGTTTCAAACGCTGCCCGTTGACCGTAAATTTACGCCCAGATTTGGGATCTTCGATTTCGACGGCCCCATTGGGGAATGGTCTTGAGACCAGAAAAGGACCAGTCCATTTGGACTTTAATTTCCCAGGAAAGAATTTGAGTCGGGCATTATAGAGCCAAACTTGCTGAGATGGCTCAAATTCCTTCCGCCGAACATGGCTGTCGTGAAAAGCCTTAGTGCGTTGTTTAAAGGTTAGAGCAGAATCATAGGCTTCACGACGGAGCTCTTCCAGCTCTTGGAGTTGGAGTTTCCTTTCTCGTTCACACAAGTCTGGGTCGAGGTTACATTGGCGAACCGCCCAATAAGCGCGGTGCTCCAACTCTACAGGTAAATGACAAGGCTTCCCGTAAACGATTCTATATGGAGACATACCAAGGGGGGCCTTGAAGGCGGTCTGATACGCCCAAAGTGCGTCAGTCAGCTTGTCGGACCAATCCTTACGGTCAGGCCGAACCGTTTTCTGGAGAATCTGCTTGATTTGCCGGTTCGACACTTCCGCCTGGCCGTTCGTCTGAGGATGATACGGGGATGCGATACGATGGTGGACTCCGTACCTCCTCAGAAGTGCCCGAAAAGAAGCATGGGTAAAGTGGCTTCCTCCATCCGAGATAATGGCCCGAGGGATCCCAAAACGCGCAAAGATATGGTCTTTGACGAATCGGGTGGAGATAACATGGTCAGCACGGCGCGCGGGAATAGCCTCGATCCATTTTGAAACATAGTCGACGGCCACGAGGATGAATTCGAAGCCGTTGGATGGAGGAAAGGGACCCATGAAGTCAATTCCCCAGATGTCGAAGATTTCCGCAGCTAGGATGTGTTGCAAGGGCATCATGTCACGACGTGCCATCGACCCTAATGACTGGCACCTAGTGCAATGTTTGGCATAAGTGTGCGCGTCCTGGTGAAGGGAGGGCCAAAAGAAACCGCACTGCAACACCTTGGCTGCAGTTTTCCTCCCAGAGAAATGGCCTCCACAGGCCTGATCGTGGCAGAAGGATAGCACACTGGGGAACTCACTGTCAGGAATACAGCGACGGATGATTTGATCAGCACCTATCCGAAAAAGAAGTGGATTATCCCAGAAATAATACTTTGCTTCTGCCATGAGACGCTCGCGCTGGTTTTTAGGCCAGCCACGTGGAAGAGATCCAGAAGCAAGGTAATTGGCAATGTCGGCATACCACGGTCCACTTGCCACATTTATTGCCAATAGGTGCTCATCAGGAAAAACTTCATTAATTGGCAGAGTAAGTCCAATATGGTCAGGGTCCAGTCTGGAAAGGTGATCAGCCACAACATTCTGGGCTCCGACCTTATCACGAATCTCAATGTCAAATTCCTGGAGCAGAAGGATCCAACGAATCAGTCTAGGCTTGGCATCCTTCTTGTGCATGAGATGGCGAATGGCCGCGCGATCAGTGAAAACAATAACGTGAGAGCCCAGAAGGTAAGAACGGAATTTTTCCAGCCCAAAGACGACTGCCAGTAGTTCCTTTTCAGTGGTAGTATAATTACGCTGGGCCTCGTCCAACGTCTTACTGGCGTAGTATACCACGAAGGGGTGTCTATCGCGTCTTTGTCCCAGGATGGCTCCGACTGCAAGGTCTGAAGCGTCACACATAAGTTCAAAGTTGAGGGACCAATCAGGCGGCTGGAGAACAAGGGCCTTGGTGACAGCATTACGCAGCTGCGTGAATGCTTGTATACAGTCAGGGCCCATGTCGAAGGGCACGTCGGTTGATAGGAGATGAGTTAAGGGTCGAGAAATTTTGGAGAAGTCTTTGATGAATCTCCTATAGAAACCGACGTGTCCCAAGAAGGAGCGGATTTGTTTGACAGAACCAAGCACAGGTAAATCAGCAATGATATCGAGCTTAGCTCTGTCAACCTCGATACCCCTATCGGAGATGATATGTCCAAGAACAATTCCCTCGTGCACCATAAAATGACTTTTTTCCCAGGAAAGCACGAGGTTTACATCAATACATCTCCTAAGGATGCGAGTCAGGTTGGCAAGACATTCGTCGAAAGATGGTCCAAAGACTGAAAAGTCATCCATGAAGACCTCGAGAAAGTCACCCACCATGTCATGAAATATCGCCAGCATGCATCTCTGGAAAGTTGCTGGCGCGTTACAAAGTCCGAACGGCATCCTTCTAAAGGTGAAGGTGCCGAAAGGGCAGGTAAAAGTGGTTTTCTCTTGGTCTCGGGGGTCTATTGCCACCTGGTTATATCCTGAGAATCCATCCAGGAAGCAGAAAAATTTATTTCCCGCTAACCGCTCTAGGATTTGGTCAATAAATGGTAGCGGGAAGTGATCTTTCTTGGTTGCAGCATTGAGTTTCCTATAATCTACACACACTCTCCAAGATGTAGGAGTGCGTGTAGGGATGGATTCGCCCCTGTCATTGACACGGATGGTGAGTCCTGCCTTTTTGGGCACAACGTGAATCGGACTCACCCAGGGGCTATCGCTGATCGGGTAGATTATACCCGCATCCAGCCACTTAATGATTTCATTCTTAACGACCTCCCGCATGTTAGGGTTGAGACGTCGCTGCATCTCGCGAGAAGGTCGAGCCTCCTCCTCCGTATATATACGATGAGTGTAGTAGGAAGGACTAATACCAGATAAGTCTGATAAGGACCACCCAATAGCTGCCTTGTGTTCTAGGAGGACCTTAGTTAGTTTGCACTCCTGCTCCATGGTTAATTTTGAACTGATGATTACAGGGAGCGTTTCATTTGGTCCCAGGAAAACATACTTGAGTGTATTAGGCAGCACTTTTAGCTCGGGAGTGGATGGGGAAGGATCTGGCATTTCTTGGGACGAGAGTGTCCCAGACGGGTAGGAGAACAAGTTAGGAGGAAGAAACTGGCCTTCAGATTGGCCAAGAAGAGGGGCTTCTTGGATAGATGGATCCAAAAATGAATAGCCCCAGTGAGAAGTATATGGGCTCAAGGTCCCAGTGTGGATTTGTAAATCCGCCTGATTTGGCGGGGAAGAAAGGGCAATTCGGTCTTCATGAGTATGGACCGACAGTGAGTAGCCCGGATATGACTCAGACCACGAGGTATGGGAAGCGGAGAAAACCTCGTCAGAAGTCTGGCCAGGAGAAGGTACTGGACAAGGGAGGGATTGGGGAACGTCACAGTATGCGTTGGTCAGGCAGTTATCAGTGTTTATAGGTAATCCGCAGCAGTCCGAATAGGTCCCAATTAGTCCGATACAAGCGCTGACAGCCATATCCTCGTCAGACGTGTCATCCTCAATGCAATCGCAATCAAAGTTCTTGGCTGCCTTGAATATGTTAAGCTTGAGCTTCTCAGATCCAACGGCAATCTCAATACAGCCCGACTCGCAGTCGATGTGGGCGCGGGCTGTGGCCAAGAAAGGTCGACCGAGGATGATCGGACAATCAGAAAGTGAACTAGGAACTTCCATATCTAAAACAAGAAAGTCAACAGGAAAACAGAGACTGTTGACCCTAACCACCACGTCTTCCACCACACCCTTCGGGATTTTGACAGAACGATCTGCCAACTGTAACGTGACAGGGGTGGGTTTCAGATTTCCCAAGGAAAATTTTTTGAGCATGATGGTCGGTATGAGATTGATGGAAGATCCTAGATCAAGCAAGGCACGATTAAAACTGCAGCCTTGGATGCTACAGGAAATCAGTGGTGTGCCCGGATCTTTCTGCTTCGGTGGTAAGTTTGACAGTATAGCACAACTCGCATGAGGCGAGAGAACCACCGGATTCTTAGTCCTCTTTGACTGTCGTCTGGGTGTTGTGTAGTCTTTGAAAAATCGAGCGACAGTAGGTATGTGGTCGATTGCCTCGAGCAGGGGTACCTTGATTTCTACATCCCTGAACAAATTACGTAGGTTGTCAAAGGCCTGCGTATTTTTCTTTTTGCCTTTTGGCTCCCTTAGTAGAGCCTCAGGGAATGGGACTGATTCTGGCACAAGTTTTGGTGCATCATCCTCTCGCGAATGCGGTATGCATCCCGAATGAGAGGGTGATGAAGAAGATGGGCCAGGATCAGGTCGAGGCGGATCGACGGTCTGCTTACCGCTCCTCGTAGTGATAGCATTGGACGATGCGGGTCCAGTGGGATCATACGGTGGAGGAGGGTTTGCAATGGGGATATAAGAGTGTGGTGCTGCAGCAGGATTAGCCTGAAATCCCGGTGGAATGCTCGGAGCTTGCAGAACTTGATTAACCTGTCCCTGAGAAGGTCGTACCTGTGGTTGAGAACCACGGGGCACGAAATTTCGCGGGTTTGGAACAGGTTGGGCGGGAAGAGTGCCCTGAGATCGAGTCGCCATGCGTAGTTGACTGATCTCGGCATTCTGCTGCGCCAATTGGTGCTGAAGAGAGGTCATGTTCTCTTCATGGCGCTTTGACATTTCCGTCATCATTCGCATCAATTTGTCAAGAGGGCTTGATGCGTGTTCAGTTTGTGGTACGCAAGGGCCTGATGGCGGATTTGCCATAGGATTAAACTGGACCCTTGGGATGACGGGTGCGGACGGTCGCATTGGTCCACCCGCGGGGTTTTGGCGCTGCGGGTTGTTGGACCATGCAAAGTTCGGATGATTACGCCACCCCGGGTTATAAGTGGTAGAGAACGGGTTGTTCCCCAGGGCGCAAGCATCTTCTATGCCAGTAGACGCGTCCGCATGTAGATATGCGTCCGAGCCCACGGAGGCTTGGTCCTCCGTGTCGAAATACTGGCTCGCAGAAGCCAGTTCCACATGACTTACCGAGTCGCTTGGAGCGACACTCGGTAAGGAAGGTCTAACGGGGTTTCTCGGGATAAGCCTGGTATTAGAAGAACTTGGATTGTGACGAAGTGGTGAAGAGGTGGTGTTTGCCATAGATCGAGCGGGGTTGGCCAGAAGCTCGTCCAGCTTCTTGTGCACGACGGAGACTTCATCCAGTTTTTGTGCAATAAGGCTTAGATCAGTGGATGAATGGGAGGGTCCCATGTCAACTTCGTGGACATTTCGGGGCTGGCTGGTACGATTAAAGGCGACAATGGAAGCATTGTTCATCGAGTTTTCACTCATATTTTCAAACAGCTCGAATGCTCCATTCTCGTCTTTATTCATAAAGTTCCCTCCGCAGGAAGCGTCTGCAATCTGCTTCAAAGTCTCATTTAGCCCATAGTAGAAAATCTGGGCTATATGCCACTTAGGCAGACCGTGGTGCGGACACTTCCTGAGGAGGTCGTTATACCTCTCCCATGCCTCATGAAATTGTTCGCCGTTTTGTTGCGTAAATGAAGTGATAGCACGGCGAAGCGCATTGGTCCGCCCGATTGGGAAGAACTTCTTGAGAAACGCTGTTCGCATCTCTTCCCACGAGTGGATGGTTCTCCCAAGGGTGCGTAACCATTGCGACGCTTTATCCCGTAATGAAAACGGGAACATCTTCATGAGGACTATAGATAACCCGACATTTCTTGGTTTAACGGTTTCAGCAAGTCGGGTTAGGTCTTCCAAGTGGAGAAATGGGTCTTCACTTGCAAGACCATGAAAGTGAAAATTGATTAGGCCAATTATATTTGGTTTTAATTCAAAGTCGTCCCCGCCCATGGGGACCCGAATTTGTCCTATGGTCTCTGTAGCAGCGGGATTCTGATAAGAGCTAAGAGACCTAGGCTCCTCCCGTTCGGGAGGGTTCTGCATTTCCTCCAATGTTTCCCGAATGGCTTCGATTTGCTCATTATACATTTCCATTTGGGCTTGGAGGCGGGTTATGGGATCTAAGGCTCCACCACCTGGTGGGTTCTGAGGGCGGTTTCCTCCCTCGGGATTTGGGGGTGGGCGTGCAGCCATGTTTGTGGAGGAGGAGGACGATTCGACTTGTTTTCTAGATTTATCAGTCAATTCAAATAGTTCAGGGTTTTGTGACCTCCTCCCAAACATGCACTACCGCAGGAAGAATTGGGGAGATGAGAAGGGAATAGGGATGAGAGAAATGACGCCGCAAAGGTACACTTGATTACAAATCAATACAGTCAAGTTCCTAACCTCTACAGTGTGCCCTTAGACCTAAAGATCTAAGTTACCTACTATCACGAATTACGGAACCGAATGCGAGCACCGCGGAACCGCCGGGCCAGATTGAAAGGCCGTTTGCCCCAGTCTTAGACACCCGATAGCACGCGGGAACTCTCACCAGCACGTAGTCGCTACACACAGGTAGTTAGACCTCCAATCCTCAGTAAGGGTCAAGTTACTACCAGTTTTAATTAGAGGCTTAGGGTCAAGTGCTTTTGGAATGTGAAGGGCGTTGTTTACGGGTAATGCCCAAGTGATTGATTTTAAGAGTGTGTAAGAACAAGCATGCAACGGGGAAATCTCCCCGAATTGAAGTTTTTATTGGCGAATGGTTTTTAGAGTTCAGCCTTAAGTAGTATGAATTTTAGGGTTTTGCTGAATTACCAATTCAACCAATCTCCGGGTTTTTGCAAAAATACAGGTTTTCCTTCTAAAACCCAAGAAACCCTTCTTCAATTATCAGTTAGTTAATGCATGCTAAAATGCAATGGGCTACCCTAAATGGAGATTTCTAAGTGTGGATGCACGAATCAGTTTTATATCAATGTGACAGGGAGCCAAAGCACTTCAATTCAAGTGCTCCCAATCACCAGAAATGATTTCCACACACAAGGCTTCAACCAAAAGATAAAGAAAATAAAATTGTTGGGGTTGAAGTATTCAGGATCGAATCACAGGCAAGTTTGAAAAGTCGTGGTGGGGTTGGAATCAACTCAATTCCAAGTCTCCCCTCCAAAAATGTGATCCTGAATTAAAGATAAGTGAGGCAAAAGAGGGATACAAGCAATCTTTTTCTTTGCCTCAAAGAATACTTCCCACGGCGAAAAATCTAAGAATCAAGATTCTCGGATTTTCGCTATGCGAAGTAAGGCGGGAAATCCCGGGGCAGTGGGAGTGAAGACAACCAATCAATCAAGTTAATTTTAATCCACTTGCCCTCAAGAAATCCCAAGAAGTTTTTCTAGTTTTTAGTTTTTAAATTTTTTTTTTTTATTGTGGTGGCAAGTTAACCCTAATTTGATGAGAAAAGAAAACCTACTTGTTCGGCAATGTGTGCGGAGCTCCAATGCGATGTCGGCGTCTTCACGCTCTCATTCCCGCCTTGGATCTGCTCTCGTTCCCGACTTCGTCTGCTTTCCTTCTCCTTCCACCAAGTTCACCTGCACACCAAAAAACAACAATACCCGTGAAGAGAGAAGAGACAAATTTAAAGGAATTGGATAGAAACTTACTCGAAAGCGCACCTCCCCGGCAACGGCGCCAGAAAAGTCATGATGGGTCGGCCTGGATAGGTTGTTAATATGATGTTTTTATCGTTGAAATATGTATAGTGGTTAACCTAATTCAGACCTAACCATCTCTTTACAAAATTTTTAACCTGGCCTAATTGATTTTATCTTGTCACTTTTAGGCCCAGGGTCGAACTCAGGGAAGTGGGGTTAAAGTCGAGTTTCTACGTTTTCCTTAAAACGCGTCTCTTCCATTCGTTTATTGTGTTTTTGGTATTTTTCTTATTTAGGTTTTTTTCTGGTAATCCTTGTTCTTGAGGCACACCCTCAAAATTGTGTCCTTGGCTTTTAGCCAAAACAGAGTTCCAAAACGCACCTTGCTACTCGCAAGACGGGGTACCTGCAAATCAAAGATTATCTTTTCACTTTTATACCTTTTTTTTATCTTTTTACTAAGAAGGAAGCTAACAGATAGAAAGTAAATATAGTAGCTATAGATATATATTTATATGTAGTATATATATAAAGGGGTGGGGGTGGAGGTGACGATGGAGTGTAGCACTATGTCGAGTCAGTTGACGTCTAGAGAGACACAACCAACACGACTATGTGCCGCGTGGAGTGTGGATGGAGGATGGATGATGTATGGGACCACGCTTTTTTTTTGTACGCGTGTATCAGGGAATATCAGCAACTGGTGCAGATATCCCCGTGATACAGCGTATAGTAAATAACGTGAAAATATATGTACATATGTATGTATATGAGTAAATATATCTATATGTATATAAATGTATAAGTATATATGTATAGATATATATAGATATATATGTATTATATATATATATATATATATATATATAGGTGTATATGTATATATATATATGTATGTATATATGTATATAGCTATGTATATATGTATATAAGTATATATATATAATACTATATAGATGTATATATATATATATATGTATATAAGTATATATGTATCTAGATATATATATATATATGTGTGTATATATATAAGTATATAGATATGTATATATATATATATGTATATGAGTATATATGTATATATATATAAGTATATGTATAAGTATATAGATATATATATATACGTGTATATTTATATATATATAGATATATTATATATATGTGTGTGTATACATAAATATATAGATATACTATGTATATAAGTATATATATATATATATATATATAAGTATATGTATAAGTATATAGATATATATAAGTAGATATATATATATATATATATATTATATATATATGTATATATATTATATATATATGTACGTATACATAACTATAGATATTACTATGTATATAAGTGTATATATATATATATATATATATATATATATATGTATGTATATATTATATATAGATGTATATAAGTATATATATGTTACTATATATAACTATACATATAGTGTAAGTGTGTGTGTGGGTGTGTGTGTGTGTCGGTGAAGATGTGTGTGTGTTGGTGTAGCGTGTGTCTGTGAGTGAGTGAAAAAAAGAGAGAGAATACGTGAGAGAGAGAGAGCGGGAGAGAGAGATCAGCAGAGAGAGAGAGAGCGGGAGAGAGATAGAGAGCGCCAGAGAGAGAAAGAGCGGGCGGGAGAGATCGCGAGCGCGGACGATGGCAGCGAGTTAAGACGTCTGCTCGCGGCGGCGGACGTCTGACGCCGCGTCGTCTGAAGGCGGAGGCGGACGTCTGAAGACGGCGGGTGCAGGCGCGCCTTCGCGCAGGGTTCTGCAGGCCTGCGCGAAGTCGACGAGCGGGCGATGGCGCGGAGGAGCGAGCGTGGAGGAGGTCTGCAGGTGGTCGCGGAGGGTCGCGGAGGGGGGCAGGGGTCGGCGTGAGGCCGTAGCCGGCCGCTGCAGTGCGCGCGGCGGCGGGTTACGGGTGCAACTGCGAGGCGGACAGAACGGAGACGGAGGCGGAGAACGGGCCTGCAGACGCGCGCAGAGGGTTGCGCGCCTGCGGGGAAGGTCGCGGAGGAGGCGGGGGGTCGGCGTGAGGCCGTAGCCGGCCGCTGCAGTGCGCGCGGTTTAGCTGCTGCTGCTGCTGCTTCAAGCTTCGGAGCTTGAAGCGGCAGCAATGGCGTGGAGATGAAAACGAAGAGAAAAGAAAACACCACGCCCACCTGCTCGTTGAAGAGCTGGGCGATGGTGTTCCCACTGTGGTGGTGAGCACCACAGTGGGTTCTCCTGCTCGTCGGGTGCCTCCTCGACGGAGGGCCGGCGTATGGGAGGGGAGAACGGGCGAGGAAGGTGGCTGCGGGTTTTTTTCAGTAGCTGCAACCGCCCCGTCGCGAGGATGAAGCTGCAGCTACTTATAGAGGAGGGGAGAGGGGCGTGTTGGCTGCAGCAGGGAGAGGGCGTGCGAGTTGCAGCTGTAGGGAGCGGCGTTGGCAGGGAGACGTGACGGGAAGAGGTGCTGCGTGGCTGCTGCATGCAGCTGCGGGAAGAGTGCAGCCGCGGGAAGGACGCAGCCGCGGGAAGGAGAGAAAAGCCGTGGGAAGAAGAAAGAAAGATGAAAATAAAATATGGAGAGGGGACTTTTGCAAAGAGACACTTGAAGAAAAATGTAAAAATGCAAGCCATTTATTCCATTCTCTTCTCCTCTCAATTAAATGCATGCATGCAAGCGTTTTTACAAATGCAACTACAGGATTATAATATACATAGTTAATGCTAGAAAATAGCATAAGAAGGCGTTCTTATAGGCGTGTTTTGAGGTGCAAACACCCATGACTTAGAGCTGGCAAATGTTGTCTTCGCACTGAAGACATGGAGGCACTACCTTTATGGTGAGACCTTTGAGATTTACACGAATCATAAGAGCCTCAGGTACTTGTTTGATCAGAAGGAGCTTAACATGAGACAGAGACGTTGGTTAAAGCTTCTGAAGGACTATGACTACAGCATCTCCTACCATCCAGGGAAGGCCAACGTAGTGGCTAATGCCTTGAGCCGGAAGGTGCCTGCCCACTTGGCCAATTTACTGGCACAGAGTTGGAGACTCATGGAGGAGTTGGGCAGTTGGCGGCCCCTAGAGTTACAGGGGCATTGTGGGGCAGTGATGGTGACACGAAAGACGAGACCAGAGCTGATAGACCGCATCATCACAAGGCAGATGAAAGATCCGTACCTGTAGTCATTGCGAGACAGAGTACTGTCAGGGGACCCAAGAGACTTCTCTTTTACAGATGAGGTACTGCGCATGAGGGGACGTTTGTGCATTCCCAGGGATGAGGAGTTGTTGAGAGAGCTCTTGACTAAGGCACACGAGTCCAGGTTCACCATACATCCCGAGAACACAAAGATGCATCATGATCTGAGATGTGACTTTTGGTGGAGAGGGATGAAGCGGGATGTAGGTGAGTTCGTGCAATAGTGTTTGGTGTGTCAGCAAGTGAAGGCCGAGCATCAGAGAAATACAAGGCTGTTGCAGCCACTTCCTGTGCCAGAGTGGAAGTGGGAGAGCATCACCATGGACTTGGTGGTGGGCTTACCCGTTACCCAGCGAGGACACGATGCAGTCTGGGTGATAGTAGATAGATTGACGAAGAAGGCATGCTTCTTGCCGATCCAAGTCACCTTGGGACTAGCGCAGTTGGCAGAGAGGTATATTCATGATGCAGTACATCTACACGGAGTTCTGTGTGAGATTGTATCCGACCGGGATACCCATTTTACTTCCCAGTTTTGGACTTAGTTTCAGCAGGCTTTGGGGACACGGTTGAAGTTAAGTATGGTGTACCACCCCCAGATGGATGAACAGTCAAAGTGCACTATACAAACATTGAAGGACCTTTTATGTGCCTGTGTGCTAGACTGGAGGGGTTCTTGGGAGGAGCATTTACCCCTAGCAAAGTTTGCATATAATAACGGCTATCACTCAAGTATCGGCATGGCACCTTACGAGGCTCTGTACGGATGGAGATGTACTGCGCCCTTGAGTTGGGTTGAGGTGGGAACCAAGTGGGAGGTTGGCCCCAGGCTGATCCGACAGAGTCAGGAGGTGATAGAGCAGATTCATAGACGACTTTGCACTGTCAGGAGTAGACAGAAGAGTTATGCCGATCGGAAGCGCAAAGAGGTGCAGTTCGAGGTTGGGGATCACATCTTTCTTCGCATTTCGCCCATGAAGAACCTACAGCATTTTGGGGTGAAAGGGAAGCTTGCGTCAAGGTTTGTGGGACCCTTTGAGGTCCTGGAGCAGGTAGGACTTGTTGCTTACCGGCTTGCCCTTCCTCCCTAGCTTTCTGGTGTGCACGACGTGTTCCATGTGTCCAACCTCAGGAAGTACGTCGCTGATCCCAGTCATGTTCTAAGCCATGAGAGTGTCGAGGTGGGTGACGACCTGACCTACCCCGAGAGACTAGTGCAGATACTAGACAAAGCCATCCGGAGTTTGAGACGGAGCAAGTACCCCTGGTGAAGGTCTTGTGGAGGAGCCAGCGGTACGAGGAGGCTACCTAAAAGCCTGAGGAGGCGATACGAGAGCGGTACCCGAACCTTTTTGAGTGTATGTCTTTTCGGACTAGCTTCGGTCCTCTTTAAGTTTGTTATGCATGTATATTTCCTTTTCCGCACCCTAGCTAGCTTAAGTTTTAGGGATGAAACTTCCTTTAAGCTTGTTATGATGTAAAGACCCACTCTGTTTTGAGATTTTTAAGACATCTAGACTTTCAGTCAGATGTCTGGACCCATTCCCAGACGTCTGGAAATTGAAAATTTTGTATGCAGGGTCGGGTCTACATGCTGGCTACGAGTAGATAGCCTTCCTCTCTTCTCTCTCTCTTCTTTTCTCCACCACCGAACCCTAGCTGCTCCCTTATATAAGACCCCTCTCCCCCTTCCTCTCTTCTCCACTCCACCACCACCACCTTCGTTCCTTCCTCTCCATTGCAACGAGAGGGACGAGCGAGAGAGAAGGCGCGAGAGCGAGGAGCGAGGAGGAGAGGTGGCGTGAAGAGAGGAGGAGCTTGAGCTCGCGAGTTCGTGGGAGCTCGTCGGAGGAAGCACAGTCGGAGCGGTGCGTGCGGGAGGAGTGTGTCGAGGGAGTCGTCCCCGACACCCTGCTGTAGCCGGAGCTACAGACGAGGATGAGGAGTCACGGCTGCACGTGACGAGGGGAGTAGGAGGTCGCTCTGGTTCTGGGCTTTTCCCAAAATCAGACGTCTGGCATGCTGTCCTGACGATAGGTTGGACGTCTGGTGACGACATCGGATGTCTGAAAGCAAGGCTTCGTGAAGGTACATTCCTCTTGCGGTTACGACCATGCATGCAGCACCGCAGAGCCAATCTATTTGGCTAATGTAGGGAGATTTGGTCTGTCACGTGCAAGGACAGCTTTGGGAAGGTGCGGGGCACGCCCTCCCACACATTTCAGACATCTGGACAACTTACCAGACGACCGCAAGCACTCTCAAACGACTGTAGGAGAGGTTGGACGTCTAGAGCTGAGTCTAGATGGTCAAGTAGGGGTTCTGGATGTCTGAAGTTGACGTAGGAACTTGAGGTGAGACCGTGGTGACTTTTAAGACGTCTGGACCTTGTGGCAGACATCTAATTTAGGTCTGCAGTTCTAATTTTGACCCGTTTAGGGTCCGTTTGAGATCCATTTTACGCAAACGAGATATCTATGGTTTCCTTGTGAGTTCCTCTACATGGTAGAAAGCCTTATATATTGTTCTGAATGTTCCATTGTGGTTTCTTTCTTGGTATAGGACTTCGATCTGTTGCGTGTTCAGGGCATGCAGAGGCACGTGAGTCTGCCGTTCGAGCCTCCAGTACCCCCAGATTTTCTGGTAGAGTGGTTTCCCCCTGTTTTAATTATAAAACATGAATACATATGCCAAATTAGATAATTAGAAACCTAGGATATGGCATGAATCCTAGGACGAGAAATACTTGCACTGTTTGTATGCGTGTTTGAGATTGCAGTCATAAATGAATGAATAGAATTGTACATAATTGCCTATTAATAAATATGAGCTGCCTGTGGAATATGAAATGCTTGTGCTAGTTAAACAGTTACCTGTGGCAGTACTTGTTGTATATGTTAAATTGTGGAAATATGAGCTGCATGTGTATAATACGAGAATGGAAATGTGAATGATGAAACTTGGTATAGAACAACATGGTGAATATGAGCATGAACCCTACGGGGAATTAGGAGTAGAGATCCTGGAAAGGATCTGGAAATGTGAGTGGGAAGTGTGTTGGCCCTTGAGTACATAGTACTAAGGAGAGTGACTGTCCCCTGTTTAGTGTAGAGCAGAGCTAGCCACCCTTGGGTGGGGACTTGAGGTTAGGATTGGCCACTCTACACCGACTTCTGTTGGCCCTCATGTACACTGTACCGGGGAGAGCTACTAGTGTAGGGAGAGAGCTAGCCACCCCACGGGACCCAGGGTTCAACTAGCCACCCTACACCGACTTGTTAGGCCCACTGGGCAAACCGGGGTAGTCAGACGAGGGTACGTGGACTGTGGAGGGGCGAGACCCCTGTTTGGTTCTGAGGGGTTAGACTCCTATTAGTAAGAGAGCTAGGCCCTATACTATTCCGTGCTGTACTTTGGGCGTACTCGTTAACAGAAATGATTGACCACGTGTCAGTGCGGGGTAGCTACCTGTGCGCTTATCGCTCGTACCGTAGTCACCGCTACGTCTGTCTGTGACCTCAGGGTGGTTGACTGGGTGTAGGATCACCACGGGGGACTCTCCCGGCCAGGGGAGCACCACGTGTGCCTTCTACTCTTTGGAAAAGACTACAATCAAGATCGTTCCCACGAGGAACATACGAGATCAAGAAAGAGATCTGAAAGTAAACCAATGGGTGAAAAGAAATGACTTGTAAAATAAAATAATTGGAAAAGATAAATTTACCTGTTAGCCTTTACTGCTTTAGCTAGTTGGTCACCACTCTATTCAGCATTTGCTGACTCCGTTTTACTCATAACCCTTTTCAGGTCCAAGAGTTCAGCAGCCCGAGTTACCAACTGCAGAGGGCGCTGGGCCTAGTCGAGACCAGTGGTAGTTCTTACTGTAGTTGTACTTCCTTTTGCTAGTGAGTTTAGGCTATTGTTACCATTTATGTTTCTGTACTTTATTCTACTTTACTATTGTGGTGGTGATATGTACTGTTAGCAACTTTTACTTCCTTTACTGCTTGTACTCTTTTACTGTTAGTTACTTAGCATAGTGAATGTGGGTTGCTTTCCTGCTTTTTGGTTATTTCTTGTTGGACGACTGGGTCTTGGGATTAGTCGAGTCGAGCCGGTCTCGCGTCCTGTAGGGATTTGGGAATCGGGTCATAACAGCGAGAATTCGCCATTTGGGCGAGTTGATTGAGAACCTCTGTGATCTCATCCTTGTGCTGTTTTTGCATAGCCGCATTCGTCTTCTGAATGTCAGCCAGAGTCTGAAGGATAAGAGTCATTTGATCTGTTTGAGTAGGCCCAGATTGATAGGTAGGGTTGGGCCGAGGCTGAGGCGGCTGATATGGACGAGGAGCTTCTAGACGGGGTTGATATGGTGCTCTTTGATTATTTCCCTCCCATGGGAAATTGGGATGATTTCTCCATCCAAGGTTATAGGTATTAGAGAATGGGTCATTCTGCATGACGTTGAGGTCCTCGCAGGTCTGAGTAACCTCAGGAAAGTCAGTGTAAGAGGGTTCAGAGTTCCCCCAACTAGAGTAGGTCAGATCGGAGTTTCCTCCGGTCCTAGAGTCAAAGGGGGTGGATACGGGTCCATCCCCTGAGAAGATCAGTGATAGATGTTATGCATAGCTTCCCTCCCAGAAGGCGGCTGTGCAAACAGGTTTTGCGTAGAGGTGGCTCACTGCAGATGTCGAGTCAGCTCATCCACCTCTTCTCAATGATAGAGACCTTGTCCAACCGACTAGCCATCAATTCCAAGTCGACAGATGCGGACAGGCCCTGCGTCTCATGTGCTCCCCTTAGATTCGTCGATGCGCGGGCATTCGTCTGGTAGAATAAGCCCATGGAGCCATTATTGATGGAGTTCTTGCACATATTCTCGAGAATCTCCCACACAGTGTCTTCGTGTTGACCCATGATATTTCCTCCACAGTTTGCATTGACAAATAAGTGGATATCTTCACTGAGTCCCTGGTAAAAAGACTGGACTTGTTCCCATTTAGAAAATCTTTGATGGGGGCACTTTCGCATGGGATCCAGGAACGGTCCCATGCTTCGTGAAGGGGTTCTCTAGATTGCTGGGTGAAGTGTGTGATCTGGTGTCGTAAGGCATTCATCCGATCAACTGGGAAAAACTTTTTCAGAAACTTGGATTGTAGTTCAACCCATGTGTTGATTGGATGCGTTTGAGTTTGATACCAGTGAGCTGCTTTGTCCATGAGAGAGAAGGAGAACATCTTCATGAGAAGAATATCCTGATTTTGGACATCTGACCCGAAGGTCTAGGCCAGATGCTTGAGTTATTTGATGTGGTGGAAGGGATCCTCGGAATTAAGCCCATGAAACTTAGGAATAGCATGAATCATGTTGGGTTTGAGTTCAGAATCAGGACCTCCAGCTAGGATTTGAACTCGAGGTTCGATTGCCACAGCAGCAGGATTGTAGTGATCTCGCATCATAGGATGCTGCGTGATGCGAGCCTCATCATGAGCCATAACTAGCTCATTTTGACCCAATAAAGAAGATAAAAGCTCCTACATAACTTAGAAGAAGGCCTAACTAAAGGAACAAGTGCCCTGAGAAGAAAACATGAAATAAAGGTTAAAACTGCAATTTTACCATTGCAGTACGTAAACAGGATTTCTCAGAGGCAAAACATAGGTCAAATGGTCTAAATGAGATAAAAAGTGGGTTGAGTCAATCAGAAATGGGTTCATGTGCAATCTAAGAACTAAATGACACTTGGTAACCCTAAAACAGACCCGCTTAAATTAACAAGGTTCCGGTCAGAACAAAAAGCAAGTAAACCATCTAAAAATCATGGAAAAACATCCTCTAGGGTTTGGAACACTTAATTTGGCCTTTGGAACCTAGTTTGACCTAGATTAGGGTCCTAGCTCTTCAATTAACCTAATTTAGGTTTTTACGCAAAATGTCCAGTCAAACGAGGTCAAACCTAAAATCCAACTTCACCATTGGATTCCTTAGGTCCAAATTAGGTTTGTACCAAAATTTGGACCTAAGGAGAGGTCATCTTGACCTACTTTGCAATTTAGTACACCCAAATCACAAATTGGTCCCTATCTTTTGAATACCGTTGCAGAGAACCCCCTAGGTTCTTCGCCTCCTTTGCAAACCGGTCCTGCCGCCATTGCTAGGGCAGAACCGAGCTCCGGCGAGGTTCGGAGAGGGATTGCTCTCTAATCCCTCAGAGATTCCCTCCCAGAAATGGAAGGAGGATTCTCTGAGGAATTCCCTTCCTTATAAAGTCAATTACAATCGCTGGTGTGAACTCAATCTCTCGTGCGAACGCACGAGAGATTTGGGTATCCTAACTCCTTTCCATCTCCGGCGATCAACCTCAGGCAATTACGTGCCCTTCACGCCCTGCACACCCAGTCCAGCGCCTATATAAGAACCCACAACTCCGGCCGAAGAGGCTAAGCTTGATTTTGACGGAGATCCCTTCCAAATTCCTCCCTCTCCCATCTCCGGCCAAACGACCCACAAGCTCCGGCGACCTCCTTCCCTCCTTCTCGTCGCTCTGCTGCCATACCAGCAGCAGAGTCCTCTCCGCCGCTTCCTCCCGCGTCGCGCTGTACCCCGCGCTCGCGCTTCTGACCTCATCTTCGTCGCCGCTTCCTCCCTCAGGGTCTTTCTTCCCCGACGACGGCAGTTACGAGCCGTCCTCTCCGCCGCCTCCCTTCCCTCCAGACAACCCCAGATACGTTCTCCATCCTCTCCTCTCTCTTTTCCCTCAACTATTTTACTTGATTACCCCTCGATAGTACCTAACCGCCTTCATCTTCCTCGCCTCCGACCGCACTCCGGCGAGCCGCCCACACCACTCCGCCACTCCACACGGCTCGCCAACCACCTCGTGAGCTCCGCCTCACCACCAGGAACTCGCTCCACCCCACAACTGCCACTCCAGACCTCCATAACCACCCCCCGAACAACCCACCATCTCCGGCCACAGGTTGACCTAGGCGCGCATGCCTAGGCCGACCGACAACCTGCAGCATCACCCACCGCCTTCGCCGTGCTACGGCGAAGGTTTCCAGCTATTCTGATTGGGCCAATAGGCCGTTCTGTGGAATCTCAGGTGAACGCCCCGGCCGCCATTAACAGCCGAAGCAGCAGGAAGCTTGGAGCAGCAGCAGGCGTCAGGCTTCCCAGGCGGCAGGTGCAGCAGGCTCTCGCAAGTGTCGCGAGGTGACTGAGTTCAGCGAGGAGCACCAGCAGGGCCTTCAGCGTGGGCGATTGCACACGAGAGTCTGCGGGCGCACGTGAGGGAAGGCCGAAACCTTTAGTCCCACATCGTGGGATTACAAACCTCAGGTACACTATAAATTTCTTTTGTGATATATTCTTATCGCCTCAGTAAGCACAGGGGTGAGGTCCCTCACTGACCCCACCCGCCTCGTCCGCGGCCTGACCACGCGGACTTGGCGGATCCGACCCGACCTAGACCTACGCACTCCTCGCGCATCACACCACCTTCAGGTGCGCCTGGTCCCGGGTACGATCCGACCCGATAATGCTTGTGGCTCTGGGAGAGCAGGTCAGAGTGAATTGCTTGAGAGAGAGAGACGCGCGGGTAGAGGGAGAAGGGTTAGGTTTTGCTCCTATGCAGGCAGGCTGATCGCAGGAGAAGGACTTGGCCGCTGCAAGAAAAGGAAAAGCAAGCCAAGGAAGAAGACAGAAGAAGAAGAAAGAAGCCTTCGCAGGAGAAGGAAAGCAGAAAGATTAGAAGTCTTCGCAGGGAAGAAGAAGAAGGACAAGGGAAGATTGCAAAGAGATCAGAACGGCAAATCAGAAGGAAAGATACAGAAGCAGAAAGGAGAAGAAGGAAGAAAGAAAGAAAGATCACATTTAAGACGTCTGATACATAAATCAGACGTCTAATTCTACTTTTTCTAAAAACTCTTTGAATCAATTATATTTGCATGTAACAGTTGTATTCTTGGGTTTTCCAAAGTACTGAGATTGCTCCCTGTGTTCGACCTCGGATACTCCGGTTTTCGAGTAATAAAAATCTTTATTTGTTTTGAACGCTTTCGCGGCTATACTACAACGCGATATTATCTTTTAACAAACCGCACAAAAGCGCGACGAACACTGCGGTGGGTTTACAAAGGCTTGAAATAAATCATTAAGGCATTGAAGTTGGTTTTCAAGGTTATTCTCTTCTTCTACTGGTTGTGCCATTGTGATGGAAGAAGGAGAATTGGGTTTAGATAAATCAGAGGAGATGTCTATGTGATGGGGTTGCTGCACAAACACGAACGTCGAGGCCTGGCCTCGGCTGGAGTGAATCACTAAAGGAGGCCTCAAGGATGGTCTTAAGGACCTCCTACCGAACATGCACCAATGGTTTGGATGAGAGTAGAATGTGATGGACCCAATCAAGACACCCAAAAATTTGGATGACTATAGAGGTTCAGGGCGGATGATACCCCTTAGTCCGAAAGCCGTCTACCTGAGAAATACCTGGACAGCCAGAGAGGGAGAGTCCCGCAAAGACCCCTACACAGTAGAGCTCCCCCATGAGTTACAAGGTTTCCCCCACCCAACCTCTCTTATCACTAATGTTCCAGGTAGACCAGAATGAGGACTTTGACCTCTTAAGTCTACCAGTTTTAGTTAAGAGCAAGGGTGCTTAAGATTTCACTTGAACTTTAGATGTATTGAGTGCAAAAGTGACCTAATTTCAAGGTTGGTTGACCCAACAAAGGGGGTCAACTTCACTTACTTGTCCTTTAAGAAATTTTAGGTCCTTTCTTTTAAGATTCAAGTTAGATTTAGAGCCTGAATTTTAGGGTTTTATTGAATAAGTCTCTTCAACCAAGGCTGAGGCACACCTCTTTTTGGAGAGTTGATTCTTGCTTATGAAGGTGTGTCTCTAAAACCCTAAATTGAAATCCTTAGTTTGGCTCTAATTTTGGTCCAATTAGTTTGTCAAAATATGGTATCTAGGGCTCAATCAAGAAGGTGGTAGCCCTAGTTACCTTAAGTGGGTGCACAAATCAATATTGTTGTTGAAATCAAACCAGGCAACTTGGTGAAATTAGCTAGGAATGGAAAGCAAGTAGCCCTAATTGATTTTATCTATTATCTCCTTTTCAGAATGAGGGGCTTAAGAGAGATTAATCAGCAATTACCTACCCCAAGTGTGCTGCTCCCCGGCAACGGTGCCAAAATGTTCATCGCGCTTGATCGGGTTTTTAAAAAGGTTGCATTGTAGTACAACTGAAAAAGCGTTCAAAACAAATACAATTTATTACTCGAATTTTAATGTCCGAGGTTGAACACAGGGAGCAAATTAGGGTTTAGAAATCAAGATCACAACTTTAGAATTTAAAAGAATATGTAATAAGATCAATGTTATAGTGCAAAAAGATAGGAGTAAATGCAAGGCACAAAATACTAAAGGAACCAATGTATGTGAATAAAGCTCAAAATTGGACGTCTGATTTGTGAATTAGACATCTTAAAATGCTTATGCTACAGCGTTTGACTCTTTCTTTTCTTCTTCTTCTCCTATTCTTCTTTCTCTGTCTCTACCATTGTCTTCAATCTTATTCTTTATCTTCCTTCTTCTCTGTTCTTTGGCTTAGCTTTCCTACCTTAGCCTTTCTCTTCCTCTGCCTTCTTCTCTCTCTCTCTCTCTCTCTGCTGGTTGCCTTCAGCTTCTTCTTCCTTCAGTTTCTTCCATCTCTTTTCTTTCTCTACCTTGCTTGCCTTCCTCTCTTTGGCTTTGACTCTAGCTTCTTCCTTTTGCTGCAGCCCTTCTCCTTCTTCTTCCTTAGTTTCTCGTCGGCCTTGTCTTCTCCTTCCTCTTCCTTTGGCTTGGCTTCTCTTCCTCTGCAGAGCAAAATGTACCCCCTACCCACGCAAGTTCTCTTCTCTCTTCTCTCTTCTCTCTTGGGTTCCACGCTCCCAGAGCCATGCTTCTCGGGTAATTGGGTCAGGTACGCACCCGGGACTAGGCCCACCGACGTGCGGTGGTGAGTGAGGTGTGCTAGTCGAGTCAGGTCACCAAGTCCATGGGGCGTGGTCGCGGACGAGGCGGTCGGGTCGGGTGAGAGAGGGACCTCACCCTGCGAGTAGGAGGCGATAAGCCTCTGAAAGAAAATCAACTTATGAGGCTGCGGCGCTCCAAATCTTTCCAAGGTGGGACTATCTTCCCACCCCCTTTCACGTGCGCCTGCAGCAGAGTGTGCCTTTGATTGCAGCTACAACTACGGCCCTCGACACCAATTAGAGGCCTAGAGATGTTTGCAAAGGCTTTCCGCGCAACCTGGGACTATGTCCTGGAGCGGGCACGGTTTGGAGTAGCTTGCAAGCAAGCTTCAAGCCCGACGTCAATGGCGGAGAGCTCCTAGACCTGAAATCACGACAACGGCCTCACGGCCACATTAAAAAGCTCAAGGAGCTTCGCCAAGGTGCGATGAGTGTGCAGAGATGGTCGGTGTGGCGTGGGAATGCCTGTGGGAGCGTACCTAGGGCAACTGCGGCCGTGTGTGTGGGTGTGTTCGGGGGTGCGTTTGGGTGAGTGGCGGAGTGATATGAGTTGGGGTTTATGATCAGTGAGTCGAGGCGGTGCTTATGGATTGATCGGCGAGGAGGGAGGTGGTCTGTGGAGATGGAGCGAACTCGCCGAAGTTGGTGGCCGGAGGTAAAGGGGATGATGGTGGTGGAGTGAGGTAGTAGTCGTTCGAGGGAATAAAGAAGGGGAAAAGGGAGTAGAGGGTGAGAGGAAATTATCTAGCAGTGAAGGGACGAAGGGGGAGATGGATGTGGCATCTGGTGCATGTTGCCGACGCTGGAGACGAAGATGCTCAATGAAGATGGTCAACGAGGACAAAGTGGAGGTAGGGGCATCGGCGGGTGCTGCACGATGCGAACGAACATGAGGGAGAGGAACCTGCCACTGGTATTGTGGCTAGGCGACGAGAGAGAGTAGGAGAGGTCATCAGAGCTTGATGAGTGAGTTGGCCAGAGGAGGAGAGACGAAAATGAGGGGGTTCTCTGGATGATTTCAAGCTTTGGAGATGTGGGGCGATCTGGGATGTCTTAGATAGGCCCTGGAAGTCGATTTTGTGCTTGGAAGCCAAGCTTCCAAGCAAGGTAGGTTAGCTAGCAATGGTAAATTGAAAGAGACCCAAATCTCTCATGCGTTCGCATGAGAGATTGGGTACCAAATAGAGCCTCAAATTAGGCTTACATTGGAGGGGATTTCTCAGAGAATCTCCCTTCCAATTTTGAAGGGGATTCTTTGAGAGATCAAGGAGAAATCTCCTCAAGTTCATTGGAGTAGGATTAGCTCCACTATAATGGCATAGGGACCTAATTGCAAAGAATGATGAAGAAGTTAGGAGGTCAAATGCAAGGGTTTTTGAAAGATAGGGGTAGAAATATAATTGAGTCAGGCCTATTTGCAAAGTGGGTCAAGATGAGTTCCCCTTAGGTCCAACTTTTGGTACAAACCTAATTTAGACCTAAGGAATTCAATGGTGAGGTTGAATTTTGGGTTTGACCACGTTTGACTGGGAAATTTATGCAGAAACCCAAATTATGGCAAATATATGTCTGAGACCCCATTGTAGGTCAAAATAGGTTCCAATGGCCAAATTGAAAGTTTTAAACCCTGGAGAATAATTTTTTATGATTTTTAGAGGGTTTAGGTGAATTTTACCATGACCAGAACCTTGTTTAATCAAGTGGGTCTGTTTTAGGGTTACAATAAGTCATTTAATTCCCAGAACTCACACGAACCCATTTCTATCTGATTCAACCCACTTATTATCTTGTTAAGACCATTTGACCTATGTTTAGCCCTTGAGAAAATCCGTTGTTGTACTACAATGGTAAAATTACAATTTTACCCCTTGTTTCTTGCTTTTATCTCAGAATGATTATTCAGTGAACTAGGACCTCCAGTTGGTTATGTAGGAGCTTTTGTTCTCTTTTATGGGTCAAAATGAGCTAGTTAGGGCTCATGATGGTGTTGCCATCAGGGTGAGTACCTGAAATCAACAATAAGGCCTTTCGACCGTGTTAGATAGCTTAAGAAGTATCGTTGGACCACGGCGAGTGCAACGGTGGTGGTTGTGTGGCGTGGCGTGGTCTGTGTATGTGGGGCGAAGTTGGACTATGTGTGTGAAGGTGGGTGTGTTCAGGGGCATGCTAGATTGATCAATAGCCCTAACTAAATTAGGGCTTTTGATCTACGGTGAACGGTGAAGGTGTGGAGTGCGAGAGTGGCAACATAGGTGGGCTGTGGTGGCCACTAGCACTCGTCGGAGGTCTACCAGCGAGATGGAAGACGGAGTCGTGGAGGCATTGGCAGGGTCGAATCGGAGTGTTGAAGTTGCTGTTGTGATGAGGGGAAGCTGAGGAGTTGTCTGAGAGAGGTAGCGGACGACAAGGAACGGAGATGGCGCCGGTTGTGGTATGACCTACGTCGGAGACGAAGCTGGCTCTGATAAGGGTTGGACAATGAGGATGAAGGGGATAGGGATGCCGGTTGGTGCTACTCAATGCGGAAGAAAGCAAGGAAGGAGGATCTACCACTGGTATTGCGGTCAGACGATGAGGAGAGGCAAGGAGGGTCGTCGGAGCTCGAAGAGCACTTCGGTAGGAGGAGATAAGAATTTGGGGGGTTACTCTAATCGAATTTGAGCTTACCCAAAATGGTTTGATCTAGAGGTCTTTTTATAAAACTATAGAGGAGGTTTCGAGATTGGGAAGCTTGGAAAGCTTCATCGGAGGAGGAAATTTTCTGATGCCCAAATCTCTGATGCATTTACATGGAAGATTGGGAAGGTTGTGGGGCATGGGATTTGACTCAAAAGGAAGGGAATTCCTTGACGAACTTCCCTTTCAAATTTAAAAGGGATTCGTCAAGGAATCAAGGAGTTCTTGCCAATTTTAGGTCTTCGATGCTTGTAGGAATAGGATTAATGGCGGTAGGGACCTATTTGTGAAAAATGATGACAAAGTTAAGGGTCTATTTGTAAATATTTTGAAAGTTAAGGGCATAAATATAATCAGACAAGACCAAGTTGCAAACTAGGTCAAGACAATTTCAGCTTGGGTCCAAATTTTGGTACAAAACTAATTTAAACCTAAGGAATCCAATGGTGGAGTTGGATTTAGGTTTTGATCTCATGTGACTGTGTAATTTATGCAAAAACCCAAATTAGGGTAAATGTTTGTTTAAGACTCTATTTTGGGCCAAAATGGGTTCTGATGGTCAATTTGAAGGTACCAAACCCTAGAGAATATTTTTCTATGAATTTTAGAAGGTTTAGGTGAACTTTATCCTGACCATAACCTCAGTTGATTAAGCAGGTCTATTTTTAGGGTTTCAAAAGTCATTTAATTCTCAAAACACGTGCAAATCCTTTTCTATTTGTTCTAACCCACTTGTTAGACTTTTAAGACCATTTCACCCTTAATTACCCCCTAAGAAAACCCGTGATTGTACTGCATTCATGATATGATGGTAAAACTATGGTTTTAACCCTATTTTCTTGTATTTCCCTCAGAATGGTTATGCAGTGACTTATGGTTCTATGGCAGTTATGTAGGAGCATTTATTGACTTAATTGGATCAAAATGAGCTAGTAATGGCTCATGATGGTGTTCCCATCACCCGCCCAATCCCTTATTTATGATGAGCAATTGGCTCAACTTCAAGCCAATCAGTAGCAATTGACTAGGACTGTCACGAACCTAGCCAACTAGGGGCAAAATCAGCCACCCCCTTAGAAACCCGTCATTCCTTTAAAGGATTTCTATGATCCTTCTAACTATGAGGAAAGACTAGTGGTGGTCACACCTAGAGGGGACATCGGAATCAAGCTGGCTATCGTGAACCTTATTAAACACTTTCATGGCCTTCCGAAGGAAGACCCATTTAACCATTTAGAGGAGCTCACAGTCCTCGCACAAAGTACCCGTTCTTGCAATATATGATAGGACTTATGGCTAATGTGGCAATTGGTTCAGGATAGTCAGTAGGCCCATGAATACTTGGCCGTAATTAAAAAGTGCATTTCTTAAAAAATTCTTTCCTATTGGTCGTATAAATGCCCTAAGAAGATCTATTATGACCTTCCAACAAAAACACGGTGAATCACTTCACGAATCCTGGGAGTGATTTCAGGAATTGCTTAGGAATTGTCCACACCATGAGGTTTCTTTATGGTAGCTAGTGCAGATCTTCTATCATGGATTAGAAGATCAATTGAGACAATTTGTGGATGCCTTATGTGGTGGAAACATCTTAAACAAGGATGCTGAGAGTGCCTATCAACTTTTTGAAGAAATGAGTGAAAACTCATTTAATCACTCTTCCATGAATACTTTTGGTAGAAATATCAACCCACAATTAGGTATTCATGAGATCGACACCCACAACCAAACTATTCTTGTAACTCAAGATGATCTCCAAATGATCACCCAACGGCTTGACCAAATGTAGATTCAGCAAAAGAAAATTGAGGAAAGAATGAATTCCCAAAAACTGACTCCACCCTTACCTATACCTGACCTGTTAAAGAGAGAACACATGCATCATGTCAGTGCTGTCCTAGTTAAGTATAATTATTTTCTTGAGGGCACACCTGACATGACTGGGACATCCTCAAGCTGATATTAATACCTAGGTTATGAAAACCCTACACGGTATGCTGAACCAAATGATTGAAGTGATCCACGTTGTTTTTTTTTTTTTTTTTTTTGAAAGAAAGGAATGCTATCGAATCACCGATAGCAAACCAGGAGAGCTATTATTGATAATAAAAAAATAATTTACAAGTTCGACTCCCAGTACTGTATGAGCCTCCAGCAAAAACTTACAATGTTTTCCACATGAGCTGGGGTCTCCTGAAAAACACACTCATTTCTAGCCCTCCATACCGCCCACAGAACCGCCACCATATGTATATAAGGCTTATTCCCATCTACCAGACAGCACCACAAATTTCCCCAGGTGGGTAAGGACTCATTGCATACTCTCCTCCAAACATAATCAGTGATAGCACATGAAGAGAAGATATGATCTGTAGAATCATTATGCAACCCACACAAATAACAAAACTGGGTTGGGGTCCCCATCCTTCTGTGCCTCAGATCTCCAGTAATCAAACCATCCCTCCTGCACAGCCATAAGAAAATTTGTAACTTTAATGGTATTTTTAACTTCCAAAGCTTTTTCCCCATTTCTTCATCTTCCGCCATCCTGGAGGACATTATCAATTTGTCATAGGCAGCCGCAGTAGAAAAATTACCTTCCCATTTGTATGTATCATATTCATGAGGCATGGGTTTGAAAGCAGCAAGCTCTTGCATGAGACGTTCATTCTCTACGCATGTTCTTGTTTCATGATTATTCCTCCCACCAATATTTAACAGCCACTGCTCCGAATCCACATCCCAATAATCAGCTACCACTGCATTTTTATTTGCTGCAGCAGCATAAGCAAGGGGGAACCTATCTTTAAGCGTCCCTCCGTGCCCCCAATTCTCCAGCCAAAACTTAAAGCTTTTTCCATCACCTAAAACAGATTTGAAAAAGTTCCAATTTTCCTTCAAGGCACGCACCACAGAAAGCCAAAACGGGGATGGTTTACGTGGGTTAAGACGATTTATCTCATCATTGGTACTCCCATAACTGTCCTGAATAATTTCTGTCCAAGTTTTTTTTTCCCCCTGCAGTAACCGAACAGCCCATTTCAACAGTAAAGCTTCATTGAATTCCTTAAGGGATCTGACACCCATGCCTCCCAGCTTCTTTGGTTTGCAAATTAACTCCCATTTTAAGGGTTGAAAGAAAGCCCCTTTATGGGAGGCCCCTTTCCAAAAGAATCTTTTCCGCATCACCTCCAGCTTTTTCCAAATAGAATTTGGAGCTCTCAGGACAGAGAAGAAGAAAACAGGAATCGATGTGACAACAGAATTCAGTAATATATACCTCCCCCCTTTTGATAGGTATCTACTGCTCCAGCCCTCCAATTTTGTAGCTATCTTTTCAAAGAGGAAAGACCAATCTGCTTTCTTCAGCTTAGAACATTTCAAAGGCAGACCCAGATATTTAATCGGTAGTGGCACCACAGGTACCAAGAGTGGCAGAGATCTCATTCTGTAAACCATCATTCATCCCAAAATAGACCAGGGAAGATTTACTTCCATTCAATCTAAGCCCAGAAACCTCTCCAAACAATTTAACCATATGTAACAAAGCCTACGCTTCTCTCTTCCCCCCTTCTACAAGAAAAACAGTATCATCAGTGATGAGAACCTCATCATGAGCCATAACTAGCTCATTTTGACCCAATACAAAGGATAAAAGCTCCTGCATATCTCAAGGAAAGGCTTAACTCAGAGAATTCTGAGTTTGAGAAGAAAACCAGTCATAAGGGGTAAAAGTGCAATTTTATCAGTATAATCTGCATACAGGGTAATTCAGGGCCCAAACACAGGTCAAAACAGCTTAATAAGAATAAAAGTGGGATGAGATGATCTAGCAAGGGCTACAGCACTTCCAAGGAACCAAATGATAATCTGTAACCCTAAAACAACCCACTTCAATTCACAAGGTTCGAGGCAAAGTAAAAATAGAATAAACCCTCTAAAATTCATAGAAAAATAATCTCTAGGGTTTAGAACCTTCAATTTGGCCTTTAGAACCCATTTTGACCTACATTGAGAACCATGCCCAATTAATAACTTAATTTGGGTCTTTACGCAAATTGACCGGTCAAACAAGGTTTAATATGAAAATGAAATTTACCATCAGATTCCTTAGGTTCTAATTAGTCATGTATAAAAACTTGAGCCTAAGAAGAAACCTCCTTGACCGACTTTACACTTTGGTCCTCATATATTTACTCTTTGGCCCTCAACTTTTGAACCCTCGCATTTAGGCCCCTAACTCTCCTTCGTTCTTTGCAAACAGGTCCCTCCTGCAAAACCCTGCCAGCACCATGCTCCGGCGACCTTGCGCGGAGCATGGCGCCGCGCAGGGTGAGGTGGAGGACCTGGCAAGTGTACCGGAGGTGCCCTGCGTCGTCAGCCGTCGCAGGAGCACCCCCATGGTCATTGTAGCCCCCCATACCGGCCGTGCGAACGCACGGACGGTATGGGTTCGTATTCCGACCATTCTCCGGCGAGGGAGACACGTCGTCTCCCTCCGCCTTCCTCCCTGCTTCAACCCTATAAATACCCCCCGCCGCTCCACCGACGAAGGCAGCCTGGATCTGACGGAGAAAACCCCCAATTTTCCCCTCTTCTCACTCCGGCAGACGCCCACCAGCTCCGGCGGTTCTTCCTCCTCCTCCTCTTCGCTCTGCCGCAATACCAGCAGCAGAGATTTCTTCCCCTGCTCTTCCCGCGTCGCGCAATACCGGCGCGCGCTGCCTCTGCCCCGTCGTCACCGCCGTCCTTCCCCCACTGGGCATCGTCTTCTCCGGCGACAGTCGATACGACTGTCGCCCTGTTCCTCCCCCTTCGTCCCTGCAGTTAAGTTAGACCTACTCCCCTTCTCCTCCTCTTTCTTTCCCCGCTTTCGATTTAGTCAATTAAGCCCTCTACCGACCCTGTTCACCCTCATCCTCTCCGCCTCCGACCACCCTCCGGCGAGCCGCTCCCATCACCTCAGCGACCCACACGGCTCGCCGACCACCGCAGAACTTCCGCCTCCTCACCCTGATCCTCTTCCGCCCCTCCACTTCCCACCAAACACCCTCTGCAGATCCACCGAACACACCCACTTCCTCGCTCACAGTTTGACCTAGGACGACCTGTTAGCTCAACCTCGCCCCCTGCAGACCCCCTGACCACCTTCGCCGTGCCACGGCGAAGGTCCCCCGCCTGTCTGATTTGGCCGAGAGGCCGTTCTATTGATTTCAGGTTCCAGGCCTTGACCGCCATTGGCGAGGAAGCTCGAAGCTTGCTCGAGGTTGCTCCAAGCCTAGATATCCCAGGTTGAAGAGCCACGGCCAGCGCGAAAGAGTCTTGCGCACACACCCTGGCCCTCAATTGGAGTTGCGCGCCTCAACAGCTGTTGCAATTGGAAGCACCATCCCTGCTGCAGGCGTGAGAGAAAAGGGGTGCGCGGATAGTCCCACCTCGGGAGTTTCTGAAGCCACACACCCACATAAATTGCAAAAGTGCCACCATCTGTTTGCCTCAGTTACCACGGGGTGAGGTCCCTCTCACCCGACCCGACCCGACTCGGCCTCGTCCGTGACCACGCTCCGCGGACCTGGCCCGACCCGATTAGACTGACCTGCACTCCTCGCCCACCACGCACGCCGGTGGGCCTGGACCCGGGCCTGACCCGAACCCGATTACCCGGTAGCGCTCTGGGAGAGCTTCCGAAGAGTGATTTGAGAGAGAGAGATACGCGGGGGAGGGGGGTAGAGTAGGTTTTTGCCTCTTGACGAAAAAACTCTGAAGTGTGCAGGCCAAAGAAGAAGAAGCAGACCCGCTGAAGAAGAAGGAGCTGCTGCACTGTAGCGAAGGCATCGTTAAGTCGTCTCAGCACCGGGGCAGACGACGGAAGGTCAGCAGCCAGAGCAGGAAAGAAGACAGAAAAAAAGAAGAAGGAAGAGCAACGGCCATCGCGAAAGAAGAAAAAGAGAGGTCAAGGCAGGTGAAGACAAAGAAGAAGAAGGAATGAAGAGAAGCAAGAAGCAAGAAAAGAAGAAGACGATCTGACGAAAAAGAAAGAAAGGAAACAAGGAAGAACAGAAGAAGAAGAGCACGAGGGGAAGATCTGAAGAAAGCAGAAGAAGAAGAAGAAGAAGAAGAAGAACAGGAAGAACCAAAGACAAAGAGGAAGAAAGAAGAAAAGAAGAAGAAGCCAAATTTTCATCTCTCTCTCTCTCTCTCTTTATTTTTGTAATAGAACTTGTATATCTCTAGAATACAACTTGCTCCCTGAGTTCGACCTCGGGAACTCTTTTATTTTTCCGAGTAAAAAATTTTTATATGAAACGTTGGTAACAACCGGCTTTACTACAACGATATAACAAAAGAACCGACGTTTTCATTTTGGCGCCGTTGCCGGGGAGCAACGGCTATTCTAGAGGTAAACATTCCTGTATCTTTTAATTTCTGATAATCTCCTCTCTTTTGTGCAGCTACAGGAACTCAAGAAGACAAGCAACCACACCAAAGACAGGTAAAATATTTTCTCTCACTATTAACCCCTACACTCTAAAGAGGAAGAAAAGAAAAGAACAAGCAATATAGGGCTAACCTGTCTTCCATACTTAGTAACCATAAAAAGTTGCATGTTTTCAACTCATCATTCCTGCACACTAGTAAGGGTATTTAAGGGCTAACACATTCTTGCTTGAGCCCTAATTACCCAACAAAGAATTAACTGGACCAAGTAGAGCCAACCTAGGATCCAACACTAGGGATTTAGAGACACACTCCTTAAGCAAGAATTGAGAAAACCAAATGAAGTGTGCCCAAGCCCTTGTCTGAAAATACCTATTCAAAGAAAAACCTAAAACAATTGGCTCTCTAAACACTTGAACCCTAAAAGACAGGACCTAAAAGCTCTCAAAGAAAACAAGAGGTAAAGTTGACCCCTTTTGGGTTAACCAACCTTAAATTAGGTCACTCTTTGCACTTAAAAAGACTAAAGTTCAAGTGAAACCTTAAGCACCCTGATCTTAAAATTGGTAGACTTAAGAGGTCAAGATCCCCATTCTGGTCTACCTGGAACCGCAGTGACAAGAGAGGTCGGGTGGGGGAAACCCTGTAACCCATGGGGACGCTCTACCGTGTAGGGGTCTTCGCGGGACTCTCCCTCTCTGGCTGCCCAGGTAATTCTCAGGTGGACGATCTTTCTGATCAAGGGGTCCATCTGCCCCGAACCTCTACAGTCACCCAACAATTTTTGGGTGTCTTGATTGGGTCCAGCACCTGCTTATCTCATCCAGCCCTTCAGTACTTTTCAGGAGGTCCTTGAAACCTCCTATAGAAATTCACTCTTCCCGAGGCTAAGCCTCGGCTCCTTTGTTTTTGCAGAAATCATTCACATAGCCCCTCTTTCCTCTGATTCTGAACAAAATCCCCTTCTTCCATCTTGATTCAAACTTTGATTCTATTCCACCACCAGATCCAATTATGCAGCCTAATTACCTAGCAAGACTACCATTCAAGAAACCTGAATATCGGAGATCTATGAAAGATAAAATGATCGAGGATGCCATAAGATTCTATGAAAAAGAAGAAAAAACCTCAACACCAATAGGAGATATTCAGGTTGATGTCCCAACAACCACATCCTTCATCATAAACTGTGCCCAAATTCTATTAACTGGAATTTCAAAAGGATCAACCCGAGATATGCTCATGACAGGATACATTGAGATGGAAAAATTACACCAATCTGAATACCTTCAATGCTTGACAAATCCTGTACTTTGGGAACAACACCAAGATGCCCTTATAAAACGGGTAGAAATGATGAAATCAGTAGAACAAATTATCAACCAGAAATACCCGTATATACCAGAAACAAAGGATGAGTCATCTTGGAACAGTACTAAGAATCAATCCAGTTTCCCAGATCCCGGGATTGAGGCACAAAGTGGTTGTAAAATCCCAACCCAGATAGAAGACAATGTTGAATTAGGTTGGGATATTGCAGGAGAACACAATGCTGAGCCAACCCTAGGCCATGAATCACCAAGCTTAGAACTCCAAGACTCCTGCAATGACAAGATTAGAATTAAACCTCTGGAGGGTATAAATTCCGCCCCTTGTTTTGATAAGGTAACCCTCGAAGGTTATTCGGACTTAGGTTCTAATAATTCTACCCACATCCTAAGCCTAGAACCTAGATCTGAAACTTATTGGGAAGATTATGAGGCCCCTTATGAGAAAGATCAAATTTTTACAGAATATGATTCCGGGCCTTTATTTGATGAATGTCCTTTTCCAACATCCTCAGGAAATCTGATTGATTTTTCAGAAAACATGCCAATTTATGATACAGAAACTGAGGAGTTGGATGAGCAAGGTTTTAATAGGGTCTATCCTACCAGCTTAGAGCTTGAACAGAACATCTTTTTGAGCCCAGAATTGACATATAGGCTAGAACCCAGTCAGGCTGCTGATTCCACATCTGATGATTTCTGCTGTGGTGGAATTCATGAATCTCATTTTCGCCAACTCTCCGACAATTTCAGATCTGACTATAATTGCGGAGAGATTCCCCTTCCTGAACACGCCAGGCCTATCTACGACCTCAGTTCACATGATTCTGACTCTGACTCCGACTCTGAGGTCCTGATTCCCGAGATCACCGATAACACAGAATCATTCCTTTTCGATCCTCAGGAACCAAAAACAGAAAATGCCAAGAGTGATTGCAACCCAGAATCCAAATTTTTTCTCGAATCCGATTTCTTTCATCCTACAAACACTCTTCCGGCATTTGATAGTTACCCAGAGGACTCTCTACAGAAAATCACCTATCATCTGTTTCTAGAAGAGCCCTCATACACAATGGCCACCTCATCCGCACACACAGAACGGATCAAAACCTCTCCCAAACCCCGACCCGCAACCGGACTCAATTTCTATGCTGATTCACCTCTCACCGAGCCGATTGCATTTCCACATCGGGTTTCGAACATTGATCAGACTACATACCATGCTCTATCATTCTCTGATCACCCCTGTAGGGTTCCTGCATCAACCACTGATTATCCTACGGGTCCCTACTCTGACCAGGCTGATTCGGCACAGCCAAACCCTGCGTTTACACTTCCACATCCATCTGAGCTTCATAATTTCTGGTGGGCTCCACACCTTTTTATCCACATCTATCAACCCACCAGATTGATTGGGTTTGGGCTGCATCATCAGCCTGTTGATCTGAACAAGCACCTGGTTGGACCAACCAGGCTCTTAATCAAGGTGCTTGTCTTACAAAACTCTGCTGAGTTGACCATCCCCTCTCCATCGCATTTCCCGCTTGGCTGAAGGCATCAAATTTAGCGCTCAACGGGAGGCAGCCCGTCATTCTCTTTGAAAACCTGAAACTTGTTCTGACAGCTTTTTGCACTTGAAGTTCACACTTTAGGACAGCCGACTCCACCTCAGGTGCTTGCATCTGAGATTAGAAATCGTCCGCAACAGTCACCCCGACCCATTCACTCATCAAAACAGCTATCCTAATGTATGAACTTAGTTGAATAAAAACCCCTAGGTTACAATGAGGACATTGCAAATCTTAGGCATGGGGGGGTATGAAAGTGCAAAAACTCGTAAGAAAAGGTTTCAAACAAAAAATTCACA
This sequence comes from Thalassia testudinum, assembly GCA_037157565.1. Taxonomy (NCBI): domain Eukaryota; kingdom Viridiplantae; phylum Streptophyta; class Magnoliopsida; order Alismatales; family Hydrocharitaceae; genus Thalassia; species Thalassia testudinum. The sequence goes on along the minus strand of JAZHRO010000024.1, from coordinate 179,468,154 downwards.
TATGCCAAAAATACCATAAAAATTAAAAAAATTTTCGAAAAAGAATAAGAGGAAAAGAGGAGAAGGAAAATTTTGTGAAGGAGAAAAGAAACAAAATGAAAAAGGAGCACAAAATTATAAGAAAAGTTGATAGTCATTAGTAAGGAACTAAGGAATTAACCTAAGTTCTAGACCTCATTCAAGAAAATAACTGAAAAGTGCACAATAAGATTAGTAAGAATGCAAACCTTAGGCATTCTTGAATAGACTCTTAGTACCCATTAAGATCTGGACACTCCTCAAGAGGTTGAGGAAAATGAAAAGCTGAAGTATTAGGTCTAAGGCTTAGGAAGTATTCGGCCTCGTTAACTAATTTTTGGTTTACGGGACTCAGTAACCTAAGCACCCTAATCTCACACACAGCCTGGTTCAGTAAGCATAAAAATCAGAATCACGCAGAAGCGTCGCAAAAATCTGAAAAGAACACCTAGAATAGGAATGGCCGATCAACACAAGTTGATTTGGACGAGTTCCCAGCGCGGAGAGGCGGGAAATCCCCTCGAAGATGCGTAACAAAATATCATCTCCTCGGTGCTTGTCTCTTAGGATATTTACATATCCTACGGGGGGCATGTAAGCACTCTGCTGGTTCAGATTCCATGGATGGCATTATCTCGAAGTGTCAATTGCCAGGGTCTGGATTCGGCCACGGAATACCATGGATGGGATTATCTCGAAATCTCAATAGCCAGGGTTCCGGGGGTTGCCATGGGCGGTGCTATCTCGAAGCATCGATCGCCAGGAACCCTTGAGGATTGATGATGGGAGCAAGGAATCTGATACAGACCGTGTTGAAAAGCCAATCCTAAGCTAGAACTAAAAAGAAAAAGAGAGAGAAAACTCTCCAAACAGAAAAAAACTTTCTATCTCTCTCTTACAAAACGCACTGCGAACTGGGCCAGGGCTAAAATCATTTCAAGCACGGGTGCTTTAACCACGAAGTCCAATAAACTTTAGGTTAGTTCTTGCGGGCCTTAAAAACCTTTGCTAAAAGACTGAGGCTAAGGCTAGACAGATTTGGATCTTGATTGGTACTAGAGTATCTTTTAGGCCTATGGTCAGCATTCTAACCTAATCTATGCTCAAATAAAAAGGCACTTATCTAAAACCATTGAAAACTTCATGGTCTAGAACAAGGGTTGAAACCTTAAGTTTTTTTTGCTAAGGGACTAGCAAAAGCTAGGCATGGGGGTATGATGAGAACCTCATCATGAGCCATAACTAGCTCATTTTGACCCAATACAAAGGATAAAAGCTCCTACATATCTCAAGGAAAGGCTTAACTCAGAGAATTCTGAGTTTGAGAAGAAAACCAGTCATAAGGGGTAAAAGTGCAATTTTATCAGTATAATCTGCATACAGGGTAATTCAGGGCCCAAACACAGGTCAAAACAGCTTAATAAGAATAAAAGTGGGATGAGATGATCTAGCAAGGGCTACAGCACTTCCAAGGAACCAAATGATAATCTGTAACCCTAAAATAACCCACTTCAATTCACAAGGTTCGAGGCAAAGTAAAAATAGAATAAACCCTCTAAAATTCATAGAAAAATAATCTCTAGGGTTTAGAACCTTCAATTTGGCCTTTAGAACCCATTTTGACCTACATTGAGAACCATGCCCAATTAATAACTTAATTTGGGTCTTTACGCAAATTGACCGGTCAAACAAGGTTTAATATGAAAATGAAATTTACCATCAGATTCCTTAGGTTCTAATTAGTCATGTATAAAAACTTGAGCCTAAGAAGAAACCTCCTTGACCGACTTTACACTTTGGTCCTCATATATTTACTCTTTGGCCCTCAACTTTTGAACCCTCGCATTTAGGCCCCTAACTCTCCTTCGTTCTTTGCAAACAGGTCCCTCCTGCAAAACCCTGCCAGCACCATGCTCCGGCGACCTTGCGCGGAGCATGGCGCCGCGCAGGGTGAGGTGGAGGACCTGGCAAGTGTACCGGGGGTGCCCTGCGTCGTCAGCCGTCGCAGGAGCACCCCCATGGTCATTGTAGCCCCCCATACCGGCCGTGCGAACGCACGGACGGTATGGGTTCGTATTCCGACCATTCTCCGGCGAGGGAGACACGTCGTCTCCCTCCGCCTTCCTCCCTGCTTCAACCCTATAAATACCCCCCGCCGCTCCACCGACGAAGGCAGCCTGGATCTGACGGAGAAAACCCCCAATTTTCCCCTCTTCTCACTCCGGCAGACGCCCACCAGCTCCGGCGGTTCTTCCTCCTCCTCCTCTTCGCTCTGCCGCAATACCAGCAGCAGAGATTTCTTCCCCTGCTCTTCCCGCGTCGCGCAATACCGGCGCGCGCTGCCTCTGCCCCGTCGTCACCGCCGTCCTTCCCCCACTGGGCATCGTCTTCTCCGGCGACAGTCGATACGACTGTCGCCCTGTTCCTCCCCCTTCGTCCCTGCAGTTAAGTTAGACCTACTCCCCTTCTCCTCCTCTTTCTTTCCCCGCTTTCGATTTAGTCAATTAAGCCCTCTACCGACCCTGTTCACCCTCATCCTCTCCGCCTCCGACCACCCTCCGGCGAGCCGCTCCCATCACCTCAGCGACCCACACGGCTCGCCGACCACCGCAGAACTTCCGCCTCCTCACCCTGATCCTCTTCCGCCCCTCCACTTCCCACCAAACACCCTCTGCAGATCCACCGAACACACCCACTTCCTCGCTCACAGTTTGACCTAGGACGACCTGTTAGCTCAACCTCGCCCCCTGCAGACCCCCTGACCACCTTCGTCGTGCCACGGCGAAGGTCCCCCGCCTGTCTGATTTGGCCGAGAGGCCGTTCTATTGATTTCAGGTTCCAGGCCTTGACCGCCATTGGCGAGGAAGCTCGAAGCTTGCTCGAGGTTGCTCCAAGCCTAGATATCCCAGGTTGAAGAGCCACGGCCAGCGCGAAAGAGTCTTGCGCACACACCCTGGCCCTCAATTGGAGTTGCGCGCCTCAACAGCTGTTGCAATTGGAAGCACCATCCCTGCTGCAGGCGTGAGAGAAAAGGGGTGCGCGGATAGTCCCACCTCGGGAGTTTCTGAAGCCACACACCCACATAAATTGCAAAAGTGCCACCATCTGTTTGCCTCAGTTACCACGGGGTGAGGTCCCTCTCACCCGACCCGACCCGACTCGGCCTCGTCCGTGACCACGCTCCGCGGACCTGGCCCGACCCGATTAGACTGACCTGCACTCCTCGCCCACCACGCACGCCGGTGGGCCTGGACCCGGGCCTGACCCGAACCCGATTACCCGGTAGCGCTCTGGGAGAGCTTCCGAAGAGTGATTTGAGAGAGAGAGATACGCGGGGGAGGGGGGTAGAGTAGGTTTTTGCCTCTTGACGAAAAAACTCTGAAGTGTGCAGGCCAAAGAAGAAGAAGCAGACCCGCTGAAGAAGAAGGAGCTGCTGCACTGTAGCGAAGGCATCGTTAAGTCGTCTCAGCACCGGGGCAGACGACGGAAGGTCAGCAGCCAGAGCAGGAAAGAAGACAGAAAAAAAGAAGAAGGAAGAGCAACGGCCATCGCGAAAGAAGAAAAAGAGAGGTCAAGGCAGGTGAAGACAAAGAAGAAGAAGGAATGAAGAGAAGCAAGAAGCAAGAAAAGAAGAAGACGATCTGACGAAAAAGAAAGAAAGGAAACAAGGAAGAACAGAAGAAGAAGAGCACGAGGGGAAGATCTGAAGAAAGCAGAAGAAGAAGAAGAAGAAGAAGAAGAACAGGAAGAACCAAAGACAAAGAGGAAGAAAGAAGAAAAGAAGAAGAAGCCAAATTTTCATCTCTCTCTCTCTCTCTCTTTATTTTTGTAATAGAACTTGTATATCTCTAGAATACAACTTGCTCCCTGAGTTCGACCTCGGGAACTCTTTTATTTTTCCGAGTAAAAAATTTTTATATGAAACGTTGGTAACAGCCGGCTTTACTACAACGATATAACTGAAACCGGACGTTATCCAACCAATCAGCATACTGAAGTATAGGAGCTAGAGCCCTATGATTAGACATTGAATACCCCCTTATAAAACCATCCACAGCCAATTTGCAGGCAAACCTAGCCAAAGTATCCACCGCAAGATTAAAAATTAGAGGGGCAATAGGACAACCTTGCCTTACTCCACATTGGGGCTGAATCCAAGAACGGCACGGTTTACCATTTAGCAATGGGGAAAAAGAGGCTGTCGTAATGCATCTCTTCACCCATTGAATCAATAAGGGTGGAAATTTCCTCCTTTTAAAGATCTCCCACAAGTATGACCAGCAGATAGAATCATAGGCTTTTGAGAAGTCTACTTTCCATAAGAAAGCCTTTGATTTTCTCCTTTGCCACCCCATTACAATTTCCTGCGCCACAATGAATGACTCTTGTAACGATCTCCCAGGAAGAAAAGCTGATTGAACAGGCATAATCAAATCCTTTAAAACCTCCCGCAATCTATTAGCAATAACCTTACTAATAATAAGGTAGATGGAATTTGATAACACAATGGGTCTGTAATCAGAAAAACTTTCTGCACTTGATTTCTTGGGCAACAAAAATAGGTAGGATTTGTTTAGCCTCTCAAAACCAGAGTTACCCACTTCAAACTCATGGATGACCTTCATTACATCCACCTTAACAACATTCCATAACTCTCTGTAGAAAAACACCTGAACACCATCTGGACCTGGAGCCCCTTCATTATTTAAATCTTTAATGGCCTTTAGCACTTCCTGTTCAAAAATAGGGGTCACAAGCATGCCACTCTGTTCATTATTTACACAAGGGAAATCCATTGCTGCCATCCTCCATGAACCTCTTGGAGTTGCCTTGGAAGCTTCTTTAAAAAATTTTGTTGCTTCAGATCTGATCTCCTTAACCGAGGTAATATTTCTTTCTTCAACTTTAATAGATGAAATAAGGTTGAATCTCCTTCTAGCACTGGCCGCAAGATGGAAAAATTTTGTGTTCGCATCACCCTCTTTAAGCCAAAGCTGTCTGGATTCTTCCCGCCAATCCATTTCAATTTTCAGGTCTTCATCCCTCACAATTGCTTGCATTTGCTGCCTCAATTGCTGCTCCTGTTGGTCCAAATTCAGCCTGCACTCTTTCATATCTAAATCCCTGATGACTGTCAAGGCTTCCTTCCTCTTCTGGTCTCTAATCAGGTTCACAGCCTGCCCATATTCTTTCAACATTTCACGCAGACCAACCAATTTTGCAGCCAACTGCTGTGTGGCAGTGCCTTGAACATCCTTGCTCTGCCACCACTGAGAAACCATTTGCACAAAGCCTTCTTCCCTAAACCAAGATCTCTTGAGTTTGAAATATGACCCCGTGTCTGCATTCACCCCACTGTCCCAAACCAAAGGCGTGTGGTCAGAGAACGGCCTATCAAGGCTCAAAACAGCTGATAACTGAAAACTCTCTAACAAACTAGGACTACCAAAGAACCTGTCCAATTTGGAAATCTGTCCACTTCCATTCCTCCAAGTATATTCCACACCACTGATGGGAAATTCAATCAAGCCCTTGTTCTGCACAGCCAATTGGAAGCCTGTTGAAGAACTGTCCATTCTCCCATCTGGATTGTCATCACCAGAAAGATAACAATTGAAATCACCCCCTAACAGCCATGGAGTCTCTTGCACTCTTTGATGCATTGCATAAAGTTCCTCCCACAAGCCAACCCTCTCTGCTGCCACACAAGGACCATAAATACATGATATAAACCATTCCATATCACCTTGGGGAGATTGACACCTGCAAGAAATTAAGAACCTATCACGAAAAATCTCAGTTACTGAAATGGCAGACTTTCTCCACCAAAAAGCCATACCACCAGACCGACCAGCAGCACCCTTAGCCACAATATCACTATGGCCAGATTGTTTGAAACAGTCCCATTCTTGACCATTCTCCCTCTCCAAGTGAGTCTCTTGTAAAAGGGCACAGTCTATCTCCCACTCAGAGAGATATCTACAAAGAGAAGCCCTTCTTTGCTTGTTGCGTAGCCCATGCACATTCCACGACAAAACTCTCATTTCTCACTTGAAAGATCCCCATTGACCTTGCAACCCACATATTCTACCATAATAGATTTAGCAATATCTTGCTCCACAATAGGATGCTCCTTTCTTCTCCTTCACAGCACATATGGAGATCTGCCCACGCCTCTCTTTTGTTTGGACCCACAGCCATACTGCAAATCAGTTGGAGTAGCAAACTGTAACTGGCTCTGCTCTTTAAGCCTCAACTCCCTTTCTAAACTGCCCAATTCCACATTGCAATTCATCTTAGACTCTGCCAAATCAGTCTCAGTAACCTCTAAACAATCACCCTCTTTGACTATCAGAGCTAATCTATTTTCAGCAAGTGTTACAGCATCTTCCATCAGGTCCTTCTCAGCCATAATACAATGGCAGTCCTCCCTCTTTTTGGGCTCAGGAACCTCAACTACAGGAGGACTCAGGTGCTGCATCTGGTTTGGTTCTTTAAGCCTCAACTCCCTTTCTGTACTTCCCAACTCCATACTGCAGATCATCTCAGAATTTGCCACTTCATTCTCAGCAACCTCCAGACAGTCACCCTCTTTGCCTATCAACACTGATCTAATTTCAGCAGTTGTTGCAACATCTTCCGTCTGATCCTTCTCAGCCATAGCACAATGGCACTCCTTCCTCTTTGTGAGATCAGGAGCCACAGCTGCAAGGTTGCATCCTTTAAGCCTCAACTCCCTTTCTAAAGTGCCCAATTCCACACTGCAGTTCATCTCAGATTCTGCCAAAACAGTCTCAGAAACCCCTAAACAATCACCCTCTTTGACTATCAGAGTTAATCTATTTTTAGCAGGTGTTGCAACATCTTCCATCTGGTCCTTCTCAGTCATAACACAGTGGCAGTCCTTCCTCTTTTTGGGCTCAGGAACCTCAACTGCAGGAGGACTCAGGTGCTGCATCTGGCTTGGTTCTTTAAGCCTCAACTCCCTTTCTGTACTGCCCAACTCCATACTACAGATCATCTCAGAATTTACCACTTCAGTCTCAGCAACCTCCAGACAGTCACCCTCTTTGCCTATCAACACTGATCTATTTTCAGCAGGTGTTGCAACATCTTCCATCTGATCCTTCTCAACCATAGCACAGTGGCACTCCTTCCTCTTTGTGAGATCAGAAGCCTCAGCTGCAGGGTTGCATCCACAGCTGTCACATTGTTTGCTCACCTCATTTTTGGTTCCAGACATTGGTTTCTCCTTAGGAGAATTATCTTGACAGCAATCAACCTGCCCAATAATAGCTAACCTAACAAGCCAAGAGGTGCCCCCACATCTGATAATGATCGAATCTGGAAGTGAACCAGCATTAGCAACTTCCACCTCAATTCTTAACGACCTAATGTCTCCTTCTCCAATCAGAACATCAGAACCATCACAGATTGATGCAAAACCTGCTAGCATCTTGGAGACAACACCCTTTACCCGCAGGTGCAGTGGTAGTCCAGAGATCTCAAGGATGACCCTCCTGGAGGACACTCTTTGTGGAGGCCGTTCAGATAGTGCCCCATCAAAAGGAGAGACCATTCTCCAGATCACATTGAAATCTTTAAAGATACTTGAACGAAATCTTAATCGCTCAACATCCAGCATGCCCAAACCATACACCAAGAATCGAGAAGGGGATAATAGAGCAACTTTCCAGCCCACAGACAAAAGATCTAAGGAAAGTACCAGGTTCTGAAGCATTTCGATCGAAGGCCTACCTGACATGATCTCCCCAATCAAAGCACCTCTCAGTGTGATCTCTGCAGCCGAGATCTCTTTCATAGATGGGATCTCAACTTCAATTGTATGCCTGCCCAAAATCGGTGGTGGTGGCGGCCGAGGTTCATTTTTGACCCTCCAAACAGGACGTGAGACTGGCCGCCATTGTCGCAAAGGGAACCTCCTAGGGCACAAATCGCTTTTGTGTCCTTCGCCCCTGCACTCCAAGCAGATCTGAGCATTCTTACATATCGCAACCACATGCCCCCTTTGTCTGCATCTGAAGCAGAGAACATCACCATTCTTCCGCCTCCAAGGACATCTTTGAGAACGGTAAGACGACCTAAAAAACCTCTCCTGCCACAACCGCTCTCTTCTCCTCCAGGCCCTTGATCTCCACGTCTTCCATTCATCTTCTGCGCCCACCCTGGATGGATTCGCCCCACTACCTCGCTCCGCCCATCGCCGATCGCCCACCACTCGCCCTCTCCATCGCCGATCGCCCATCCTCCTTCTCCCTCAGAACCATGCCCAATTAACAACTTAATTTGGGTTTTTCATGATCCACGTTGTTACTAATTTGCAAAATAAAATTAGGGTCACACCTTATCAAAGACCTGTTGACAATTTACCATCCCAACCCATGGCCAACCCTGACAATAGATGGAACCAATACCAAGTTGGAAATCCCCATCACTCTCACCAGCCTCCTATCCAACTAGTACCTCAGCACCCCCTAGGTTTCAACCAAAATCAAGCCCCCCAACCTCCTCCTAGAAACAATCACACTACCAATGTAGTCACCTTAAGGAGTGGGAAAGCAGCTAATGATCTTGGGCCCTCTTATTCCACACATGAAACCCACCCATCCCAAATGCAAGCCGACTCTCCTCCCACCCTGACTTAGGAAGAAAAAGGAAAAGAAAAAGATTTCAAAAGCAAAGCACCCATCCCTTTTCCTCAAGCTCTACACTCCACCACCAACAAAAGAAAGAAGGCTGAGCCCACAATCAAGCACTACAATAGTAGGAGTGGCTTGCGACAGTTTACAACCATCGTTAAATCCTAACAAGCCGTCACCAAAGACCGTCATCGTAGATCGTGTCGTTGTTTTAATTTAGCAATGGTTAAATTCCCTTATCATTGCCTTCTTAATGCATGTGGATGAGTTGGGAAGTTTTAGCGACGATTTTACAACCGTCTCTAAACTAAACTAAGAATGGTTTTTTACGAGACTGTCGCCAATTTTCTTAGTGGGAACCCAAATACGTGCCAAAAAATTAGGTACTTTAACGACGATGGTTTTGGTTAAAACTATCCTGTATTTTTAACGACGACAATTTTAAAAATTGTGCCCAATTGAGTATAACGGTCACCAAAAGGGATGCAATACCTCATGCCAAAATCGATGGGGCACCTAATGGCCATACGACGACAGTTTTACCACGTTGCCAATTGTAATTTCTAACAGTTTAATTAATAACCATAGCTAATAATTTTCCAATTTCTTTTAAAAGCAATTCATTTCTTTAGTACTAGAATTAGTTACACATAACAAATAAGAGAAGTTCCAAAACACCATAAGTTCAAAATATTCAATCAGAAGAAATTATATAATCGAACTAATTTATATACATATAAACGAAGTTCAAATATTACAACAACAATAGGGAACTAATTGTGCAATAATCATAGGACCTAATCAACTTAAATTAAGTCAGATCCTATCTTAACTTAGGAATAATACATGCATGAGCTGTATAGTTGCATCGTAGTTGATTTATTTAGCTATGTAAAGACTAATGCTATTTTAATGTTCTAATTGATGGGTAACAATAATTATAGATGAATTAGGGTCGTAGATGATAAATCCAAATGTACGGATGGACTCAGAGTGATGATCACAATCCAACGATGCAAGAATCGTTTCGATCGAAGCCTTGTAGCACCATCTACAATGGTAGGAAGATGGACGGTCAGGATGGCACCACGTGGTGCCATCCCAACAGCTCACCACCACGCCCTCATTCTTTGAAGGAAGTCTCACATGCTTTGTGGGTCGTTGGATCATCATCCAACGACCCCAGATCTGCCACATAGCTGGTCCAACGCTTCATCGAAAGGAGGCTTCATCTCAACCGTTAGATTGTCATCCAACGACTGAGGGTGTGTGCACACAAAATTGAACCCTCAACTCAAACGTAGGCATAGGATGTTGGTTGAGCGCCTTAAGGCAAGCACCAAGTGCACGTTTGAGACGCGCTGGAGGGGCGCAATGGCACTCAATGCTAGGAGCATGGAATTCGAACGTCAGATCACGATCAAGAGTAGGTAGTGCACCACATGGCTCAACATATGATCGAAGATCAACATGCAGCGAATGACGCTAGATCACACGCAGGACTCAAGTCTTTAGCAAGTGTTGTGTGCGTGATTGACAAGATCACTACCGTCAATCATCAAATCAGACGGCCACAATCGAGTGCAAGCATTATGCATGCGATGAAGGCAACCTTGATGCCAGAACGATCGCATGATGAGGATCTGGCACACCCGATGAAGCCATGTGGCAAGCACACATTGAAGTGCTATCTGAGGTTGATCTTAATGCTATCTGAGCCTGATTACGACGGATTCGCACACGAAAAGGGTTTGAGTTTGGAAAACCCGTCGTCGTAGTTTGATTCGCGAGAAAATCCATTGATTAGATAAAATTTATAACCAAAACTTGAAAAGTGAGTCTCGGGTCTAACAAAGGGAGACAAACGTTTGATTCTAAAATTCACGTTTCATTTTTTATTTATTTTTGTCATTTTTATCTTTTGTTGTTTTTTTTGGTATTTTAATAGGGCAAGAGATTAGGTCGATGAATTCTTGCTAATCTACTTGCAAAATAAAAATAGAGAGACAGAGAGAGAGAAACAATCATGTATTTTTATAATCAAATGTTTATTACAACTAGGAAAGTGGGAAAACTATACTACGAAAGAAATAAAGATAGAGATAGGTGAGAGAAATCCCTCTCGACGGTCGCTTGGAGGACGACTCCCTCTAACGTCGCCTGGAGGAAGGTGGTGAGGAGCGGGACGAACGAGGATGGAGCCAGAGGACGGAGGGCGTGGTAGGACGGCATCTCGGCGAGGATCTACTTCCCAAAGTAGGTGAGAAGACGGCCACAGGTTGCTCCACAAAGGGGGATGAGAGGTGGGGAAAAATATTTGACTTCTACTCTAGATGAGCATCCTGGGCTTGGGACAAGCCCTCTCTAAAGCCTTGGAGGTGGTGAGGAGAAGAAAGGAAGAGATGAAGAAAAATGGGGGGAGGGGGTAGGGGTTCTTTTATAGTGGAGGAAAGCATCAAATTCGTATATAGGACATTTAGTGATGGTCATAAACGTCGCTGAAAATCCACCGCAAACGTCGCTAAAGATCCCACTCACATGCCCTTGCTGCTGCACTACTGATGTGCACTACGCACCAACACGCCTCACACCCATGCACGCTGTCGCTGCCATGCATGTGCACGCGCGCCTGCTCTGCTATGCACGTGCGGTGGCGTGTGCATGCGTATGGGCGGCCTGGGTTGCACCACATGGTACGACCTGGACTGTCCATCTTCTTTCCTTTGAAGGGGCTACTACAGAGGTCGGATTGAGTCAATTTTTACTCCATTGGGATGCGATCGTCGACCTAATTCCATCCATGTAGTCGGATTTATCGTTTGAAGCTCCAAATTACGTCACATAGTCCCTTGGCCATTGATCTTCCTCGGACTGCATATGGTGCTATGGAACACCAATCAAGGCGATTTCAGAGGCGTTGGACTCCGATTGTCATCTTGATTAGATCCATACGGTCAGATCATCAATCTGAGACTCTAAAATAAATCTCCTTCTCTCCTGACCACAAAAAGGATGCAATTAACCTAAAATGTACACAACTACTCTAAATTCAGAATGATGCATGCTATAGAATATTATAATATGGAATGCAAATCTAAGTCTAGGAACATGCATAAATAGGCATTTTAACCTAAATGGATGTGTCTACATTAGAGCCCTCGATCAACAGATGGACAACTCTCATTGGATGGAACGATTAGGGCTCCAAATACCTATTCTACCCCTTATTTTTCCTATATAAAGGACCAAGGACCCCTCATATTCATGACCAATCATCCACCGAGCTTTCTCTACCTCCATTCCCACCTCCCTAGCTCCATCTCCAAGCTCCTAGCTGCCCCCTTACCACCAAAGGGATCGATTCTGCTGCTCCCTCTGAAGCAATCCAATGCCGCCGAAGCATTCCTCGCCAAAGCACCATCAGCACCCTCATCCCTGCTCTCATCTCTCTACTCTTCTTCTTTTATGCATTCGTAGTGTAATTAAAGAATGTCTCTAGAAATGATTCCTTGTATATGATACATTATTTGGACTTGCTTTTCTCTATTAGAAAATTACAAAAAAAAAATGGTAGTATCAAAACATTTGAATGATTTAGCACTTGATATAAACATTGTTGGTAGTATTTGCATCGTAGAAACTGTATGCGCGGGCACACACACCTTCACCTTTATTATGTTCCTCACACATGCACATGTTTTCGCATCAATAATGCTACTGGTGAGATGAATATACGTCATTTGGAAATCGAACTACTATCTTAGAGCAAGTGCAATCAAGATCAGTTTGCCACTTTTGCCTTTCTGAGATCAACTAGGACTCACCATGAGTTTCGATACAAATATTTTCGTTTAGGTTATTATGCGACTATACTACAATGTAACCTATCTATTTCGTGTAATTTAAACCTAACAAATGGTGCCATTGCTGGAGAGGAAAGGTGAAAATGATTTCTTATTGCTGATATCATTTCTCATATTTCTTGCATTTGCTCTTTGGTGTGAAGGGAATCAAGCAGGAATCTGCGAACGCATCAAGTGCAAGTGAAGATTTACTCAGGTGCACTCTCTCTATCTTAGGTTTTAGGATTTTTTCTTAAATCTTAGGTTAGTTGTTTTTCTTTGAAAACAAATATGAAATTTCGAAAGGAAAAAATATATTTTTGAGTAAAAAACTTATTCTTTTTCAAAAACCTCTTAACAAGCCTTTTTACTATCTCTTGAAATTCAGCCAACAATTTATCAATGATTTGAAAATTATTTTGCCAGATATCTATTGATCCAAATTTCCAAATTTGATCTAAACATAGATTTTTAAACTAGCTTTCCAAGGCCATCTTTCATTTTGAAAAATTTGTACTGTACAATTTTTGAAAATTTCCAAAGTGTAGATGGGTCAAACAGATTGAAAATTGATTTCTTTTGATCTTCAAAGATTTATTCTAAATAACATATAAATATGATTGGCCTAAAATTTATGTAGTTTGAAATATGTTCAAACAGGCTTTAGTTCGAATATTTTTTTCTGAATTTTTGGATCTGAGTTGCTACTGTTTCAAGTAGAAAAACTATTAAGGGGTCAATCTACCTTATCCAACCCCTTGTCATTTAGAAATTAATATAACATTATTTGAAATATTAAAAATCACATAAAAATATTCTCTGGAAAAATAATTTGGAAAGGAATCTACCTCTCAAATTTCATTTAATTTGGACTCTATATCTGTTGTAGATAATGTTTTTAAGTTGATTGATTGGTCTGCTACCTGATCTTGGTAGAAGTCGCATAAACCCTAGGTACCACTTTTAGGGTTTTTGATTGATTGTAGAGACCAATTGACTAGTTTTAGACTCACTTGAGTCCATTGCCTAGTGGGTGAGTCTATTCACTTGATTGACCACCTCACCCAATTCAATTAGTGGGAGTAAGGTTAAAAAGCATAAAGAAAATCATAGCCACTAATCCCAGTGTAAATTTCCTTAGCCAAACCCAGTGTCTAAGCCTGCGATGTAGTGCCAAATGACTGCAGCTAAATGGTATTAAGGAACCGGAGGGTCAAGCCAAATGAAGAAGCTTCCCTTTAGTCCCCTCGTATTCAGCCTGGCTAGGTTATCTCAGGAAACGGGGACTATTTTTAGTTGGTTTTATAACAAATACACTTCAAGAATTTGAATGTGAATGAAAAATCTGGTCATCTGACTCTAAGGACCACATTTGATTGCAAGGCCTTAGCCTTGTTGGCTTGACTGCACCAACTATTGTGGTTGGTGTATGCAAGGGAGAAGGTCTTTAAGACTTGACTTGGTTGAACCTTGGTGTAATTCCTTACCAGGGGGGTGAGATATGCGTGACATATAAAAATGCAAAATAAAGTAAATAACAATCTCACAAAAATAAGAAATCACACAAAGGCATAAGAGTTTTTTAGGTGGAAACCCAAATAGGGTAAAAACCACCACCTAACCCTTTTGAGTTAAGATTTTTCGATCGACAAAGTCGATCAAATACACTAAACAAACTACTTAAAATGAGGGTAGTTCAACCTTAGTACAACCATGCTACTTTATACCTAAGGGTAGTGTACCTCAAAACCACCCCTCTTCACAAGGAGTATTTTGTCCCTCGATGGAGATGGGAATTCGCAAAGAGATTACCCAACACAAGCAAAGATAAAATACAATACAACCTATAGAGCCACAAAGTATATGGTTAAATCTAGCTACTATAGGTAAGGGAACTTCCCTTTGGTTGGAGTGCATCGGCGTGACGACGCGGGTGCATGAACCACGCGGTGGCACTTCGTCGCTCTCGTAATCGCAGAGGGAGAGCAGGTGTGCAACTGGATTGAAGCTCTCTAGATGTGTAACAAATGCTTGGAGAGCTAGAGCTTCTTCTACTTCTCTTGGACACAAAAGATGTGGAAAGTGTATTGCTTGGTGTGTCTTCACAAGGAAAGGGTCCTCCTCTATTTATAAAGGACCAAGGAAGGCTTTGGAAGGACTTAGAAGGCTTCCAGAGCTGTTGGGGTTGAACCCAAGGAAAAAAAGGTCCTAATCAGAACCATTTATGATTCTGACATGGTCATCAGACGTCTGGTCCAGGTATCAGATGTCTGGAAACTAGTTTAAGATGTCTGGGAACTAAGTCAAACGTCTGATTCTAGGCGGGTTTCCTTTTTGACTTTGTTCAGACCTAAACAGGGTTCTAGTGTAAGGCCATCAGATGACATACATGACGTTTGGCACTAGGTCTAGACGTCTGGAAACCTATTGTACTGCGGAAATGGATTTCCCAAGGTCCAAATGGCTAGATAATCTGACAAAGGTGATTTTGGCTCACAACAAGGCTCAACGGTCACATATCAGACGTCTGGGGTCCTCTACGAATGTCTGATAGAAGCCTAATGGTTATTTTCCTCAACGGTTACTATGTTAGCCAACATTCCACTAATTGGACATCTGGCACAACCATCAGACGTCTGGACTAAGGTCTGGTCATCTGATTTCATCAAACAGAACCTACGAAGTCCATCCTAAGTTATTGGACGTCTGAGTCAACAGTCAGACGTCTTAAAAGTCACTATCAGATGTCTAATTTCCAATTTAGGCATCTGATTAGACTGTCAGAACCCTATCTAGGTTTCCTAAGTTCTCTACAGAAAACCTAAGTATCCTAAGGTTGTGTAGGTATTCCTAGGACTACTTTGAGGGTACTTTGAGGTTCTTTAACATGCTACTAAGAGATAAAATAAAGAGCAACAAAAGAACAAAGTATAAATTACAATGTACAAGAAGGGAAATCTATCATATTCTTCATCTCCTTCCTTCTTCAAGCTTTCGCTCCTTGCGAAGCTCCTTCTCCTCTGTCAAGCTCTTCCAATCTGCCATTGAAGTGAGCTCAAACTTTCTCTAAAGACGTCTCCATTTGCAAATCTAAGACATCAAATACAAATGTTAAATAACACGTATTTTGTTATCATCAAAATAAATGATTTCGGTGCACTAGCACCAACACTTGGGAACCTAACCTAAGGCGGCGTAGGCAACTTTTTCCATTGCCTTCTTCTTCCTCTTCCCACCTAATGAAAGCCTCATCATGAGCCATAACTAGCTCATTTTGACCCAAGAAAGAAGATAAAAGCTCCTACATAACCTAGTAGAAGGCCTAAATGAAGGAATAAGTGTTCTGAGAAGAAAACATGAATTAAAGGTTAAAAATGCAATTTTACCATTGTAGTACATAAACGGGATTTATCAGAGGCAAAACATAGGTCAAAAGGTCTAAATGAAATAAAAAGTGGGTTGAATCAATCAGAAATTGGTTTATGTGCAATCCAGGGATTAAATGACATTTGGTAACCCTAAAACAGACCTGCTTAAATTAACAAGGTTCTGGTTAGGATAAAAATCAAGTAAACCCTCTAAAAATCTTGGAAAAATATCCTCTAGGGTTTAGAACATTCAATTTGGCCTTTGGAACCCAGTTTGACCTAGATTAGGGTCCTAGTTCATCAATTAACCTAATTTACGTTTTTATACAAAATGTTCAATCAAACGTAGTCAAACCTAAAATACAACTTCACCATTGGATTCCTTAGGTCAAAATTAGGTTTGTACCAAAATTTGGACCTAAGGGGAGGTCATCTTGACCTACTTTGCAATTTAGTACACCCAAATCACAATTTGGTCCCTATCTTTTGAAATCATCGCAGAGAGCCCCCTAACTTCCTCGCCACCTTTGCAATCAGGTCCTTCCGCCATTATTAGGGCAGAATCCTTCTCCGGCGAGGATTAGAGAGGGAATACTCTCTGATTCCTCAGAGATCCCCTCCCAGAAATGGAAGGGAGATTCTCTAAGGAACTCCCTTCCATCTAAGACCAATCTTGATCCCTGGTGTGAACCCAATTTCTCGTGAGAACGTACAAGGGATTTGGCTATCCACCCTCTTTCCTTCTCCGGTGAGCCAACGAAGGTAATGGCGTGCCCACCACGCTCTGAAAGCACAGCCCAGTGCCTATAAAAGAACCCCCAAACCCGGCCGCTCATTTTTAGCTTGACTTGGCCAGACTTCCACCTCAAATTCTTCTCTTTCTTCTCCGGCCAAGGGTCCAGCGAGCTCCGGCGAGCCCCCCTCCCCTCCCTCTTCTCTCTACCACAAAACCAGTGGCAGAGTCATCTTCCTGATTCTCCTCCGTGTCGCGCAATACCCGCGCATGTCGCCTCAGCCCCGTCGTCGCCGCCGTCTTCCTCCACTAGGTAGCTTCTTCTCCGGCGACAGCAGGTACAGCTGTCTGCCTCTCCGTCCCCCTTCATCCCTGTAGTTAGGCTTAATACATTCTCCATCTTCCCCTCTCCCTTTTCCCCCTTTTATTTCATTTAATTGCCCCTCGACCGTCCCTGACCACCTCCATCTTCCTCGCCTCCGACCGACCTCCGGCGAGCCGCCCCCACCATTCCGCCCCTCCACACGGCTTGCCAACCGTCTCATAAGCTCTGCCTCACCACAAGGAACAACCTCCGCCCATCCACCATCCCTCTACGCCTCCGCCACAGTCCCCCGAACACACCCACACCCCTGGCCACAGGTTGACCTAGGCACGCACGCCTAGGCCATCCCACGGCCTGTCGCATGGCTCACCACCTTCGCCGTGCCACAGCGAAGGTGCCCAGCTGGTTTGATTAGGCCAATAGGCTGTATTTGTGTTTGACAGGATTCCAGCCCCTGTCTCCATTGACGGTTGGAGCAGCTCCAAGCTTTAGCAGCTTCAAGCGTCAGGACCTCCAAGCTTCAGGTGCAGCGGACTCGGGCGAGTAGTGCAAAGTGATCTGGCCCAGCAAGGAGCGCAGCGACGTCCGCAGCCTTGACAATCGAAGAAGAATCGTCTGTGGGCGCGCGTGAGAGCGGGGCAGGACTAATAGTCCCACATCGTCGAAATGCGAAGCGCAGATGCGGTATAAATTGTTTTTGTGTTATACGCTCTTCACCTCGGAACGCATAGGGGTGAGGTCCCTCACCTGACCCACGCTCGCCTCGTCCGCGGTTTCACCTCGCGAATCTGGTGGGATCCGACCCGACCCATTCTGAGCACACCTCGCGCATCACCCTCACGCCGGTGCGCCTGGTCCCGGGTACGAAATCCTACCCAATTACCCGTGGCTCTGGGAGAGCGTCCTTGAGTGAACTTCAGAAAGAGAGCGAGGTGCGGGTAGAGGGGCAGGGTAGGTTTTGATTCCACCTCTCTGTGCAGGCAGGCTGGTTGAAGAAGAGAGACTTAGCCGCAAAGAGAAGAAGCAGAAGAAGCTGAGCAAAGAGAGAAGAGAAGGAAGGAAGACTGTAGAGAAAGAAGAAGGAAGGCAAAGTGAAGACTGTAAAAGAAAGAAAGCAAAAGAAAAAGGGAAAACACTTTTAAGACGTCTGATCTTGTGATCAGACGTCCAATTTTACTCTTTTGTCATAATTACTTTTTAACCGCATACATTCATATTTGAATTCAAGTTTTGAGTAAATTAGAGTGTTCAATTACATTTGAGATTAGTAGTAAATTCTGATTGCTCCCTGTGTTCGACCTCGGATACTCCGGTTTTCGAGTAATAACAATCTTTATTTGTTGACGACGCTTGATCACCTATACTACGACGTAATTAACTGTTAAAACATGATCGAGCCCGGTCACTTCAACATTTTGGCGCCGTTGCTGGGGAGCAACGCGCAATTTACCACTAGCCTCTACATTCTTTTTATCATATTGAACACTAACTTGCCCTACTTTGCTTTGTTTTGATCTTGCAGGTATTTCACGAGAAAATCCCTTCCACAAGTCAACCACTCCAGGGCAGGTAATTTCTTTTCTTCCATAATCATCCCCTAATTCTAAAAAGACAAAAGGAAGAAAATCAATTTAGGAATCAATTGCCTTCTTTCTATAGTAATCACCATTTTAAGGCAAACGGTTCCTGATTTTGCGAAAATTTTTCAAATCTTCTTGAAGTTGGGGCGATTTTTTTAGATTCTATCCCACAAATTCATGTGCCTAATAGAAATAACGCTTAATCTCTGCGGACAACACATTTCTTGCTTGTAAAGTCCAAAGAGAATTTTTGTTCAAAAAGAAAAAGAGGATTGGAAATAGAACCAAATTAGAGTTTCTACAGTAGGGTCTTGAAGTGCTAGTCACACATGCCTACATAAAAGGAAATAAACCCTCCCGCATCAGTGTGCTACCCAAGCCCTTGATTGAAGATATATTAACAAGACAAACCCTAAAAATTGAGCTCTAAAATCACTTGAATCTTAAAATTTCTGGACCTAATAACCTGGGAGTCAAATTAGGGTGATCTCCAGGCTTTAAACCTAGAATCATTCTGCCATCTATAAGACAGGTCAGGTGAAGTTGACCCCTTGGGTCAACCAACCTCTAAATTAGGTCACAACAGCAAAACATCTAAAGTTCAAGTGAGAACCCTAAAAGCACCTTTGAAATAAAAGTGGTAGACTTAAAAGGTCAAGGTCCCCATTCGGGTCTACCTGGAATCTCAGTGACAAGAGAGGTCGGGTGGGGGAAACCCTGTAACCCGTGGGGACGCTCTACCGTGTAGGGGTCTTTGCGGGACTCTCCCTCTCTGGCTGCCCAGGTAATTCTCAGGTGGACGATCTTCTGATCCAGGGGTCCATCCGCCCCAAACCTCCATAGTCATCAAAACATCTTTGGGTGTCTTGATTGGGTTAAAAGCATCTCCAGTCCCTCATCTTTTCTCTTTAGAGCACACATACACATTTTCAGTGGGACTCGTTATTCAGATCTGATCGCTTCATAACTTGATTCTACATCTTGATTCAAACTCTGATTCTACATCTGGATTCCACCACCTAATCCATATATGCAGCCAAACCACTTAGGACCACCATTCAAGAAACCTGAATATCAGAGATCCATGAGAGATAAAATGATTGAGGATGCCATGAAATTCTATGAAAGCGAAGAAACCTCAACACCAGTAGGAAACATTTAGGTTGATGTCCCAACAACCACAACCTTTATCATAACTTGTGCCCAAGTACTATTAGCAGAAGCCACAAAAGGATCAACCCGTGACTTGATCATTACTGCATACATTGAGATAGAAAAACTGCACAATATTGAATACCTTCAATGTATGACAAATCCTCGACTTTGGAAGCAACACCAAGATAGTCTTGAAAAACGGGAAGAGATACTGAGATTAGTAAAACAAGTTATTGACCAGAAATACCCGTATATACCACAAACAGAGGAGGAACTATCTTGGGACAACATCGAGGATAAATCTGATCTCGGGTTTGAGGCACAAAATGGTTGTGGATTCCCAACCCAGATGGAGTATAATGTGCCTGATATTGAAGAAGGTTGGGAAGCTCCAAATGCAGGAAAATACCATGATGAGCTCGTTCTAGAATCCCAAAACTCCTGCAAGTGTGACAATAGAACTGAACCTCTCGAGGGTATAAATTCCATCCCTTATTCTGATAAGGTGACCCTCGAAGGTTATTCAGACCTAGATCCTAGTAATTCAACCCACATCCTAAGCCTAGAATCTAGATCTGAAACCTATTTTGAAGATTTCAAGGCCCCATATGAAGAAGATCAATCTTTCAATGAAGTATATGACTTTGGGCCTCGATTTGATGAATATCCCTCGCCAACATCCTCAGAGGAACGAATCGATTTTTTGGAAGTCATGCAAATCTACGACACAGAAACCGAGTTGGACGAGCGGGGTTTCGATTGGGTCTGCCCTACCAACTTTGAACCTGAGCCTCTACCAAATAGGGATACCCTTTTAAGCTCAGAATTAACATTTAGGCTAGACCCTAGTCAGGCTGCTAAGTATACAACATATGATTTATTCTGTGGTGGAACTCATGATCTTGAATCTCATTCAAACTTTGATTTTCGCAAACTCTCCGACGATTTCGAATCTGACCATAACATCAGAGAAAATCTGCTTCCTGATTATAACAAGCCAATTTTCTTTGAAGCCACCTGCTCTACATATACAGAACTAATCAAAACCCGTTCCCTACCTCGACCAACAACCGGACTCAATTTCTATTCCGATTCACCTCTCACTGAGCCATTTGTAGATGATTCAACTCCATATCTATACTGGGTATCGGGCATTGATCAGATCGACAAACAGGAGCCGTCATTCTTTGATCACCCCTGTAGGGATTCCACACCTTACATTGATTATTTTTCGGAACCCTACTTTGACCAGGCTGATTCGACTCAGCCTAAACCTGAGTTTTCACTTCCATATCCATTAGAACTTCACTGCATATGGTGGGTTCCGCATTTGTTAATCTACATCTATCAACCCACCAGACTCATTGGGTTTGGGCTGCATCATCAGCGTACTGATCTTAACAAGCACCTGGTTGGACCAACCAGGCTCTTAATCAAGGTGCTTGTTTTCCAAAACTCCACTGATTTGACCACTCCCTCTCCACCCCATTTCCCGCTCAGCTGAAGGCATCAAATTTAGCGCTTAACGGGAGGCAACCCATCATCCCAAAAATAGAGACCCGTCTGATTATCCGTCTGTACTCCACTTCCATTGCACCTTGAGCTCAGCCTTAGACAGTTGATCCCACCTCTGGTACACGTATCAGAGCTTAAAATCATCTGCATCATTCATTTTCGAACCGTTCACCCACCCGATGTATCCTATTCTAAGTCCCTGACCTCAACACTATTTCACACCCTCCATTTACAATGAGGACATTGCAAAACTTAGGCATGGGGTGGTGATAAAGTGCATACATACAGAACCAAGAAAAAGTCAGAAGGATTCTCACACACAAAAATTTTTGCATATGTCAAAAACACAAAAAAATTGAAAAATTATGAAAAAGAACAAAAAAATGGGGGAGGGAGGAAATTTTGTGAGCCACATATTCATAAGGAGAAAAAGAGCAAAAATGACAAAAAGGAGCACAAAATGAAAAAGAAAAAGAGGTAGTCATTAGTAAAAGATTAAGGAATTAACTAAAGTTCTAGACTAGATCAAGAAAAATAACAGAAAAGTGCTAAGGAGACATAACAAGAGATTAGCGGGAACGCTAGTCATAGGCCTCTTGGGGTAGACTCTTTAGCTTAAAAATTCACGTATCCACTAAAATCTGGATAATCCTCAAGAGGTTGGGGAAAATGCGAAGCTTAAGTATTAGGTCTAAGGCTTAGGAAGTATTTGGCCTCATTAACTGACCTCCGGTTTGCGGGATTCGGTAACCTATGCACCCCAAATTCACACACAGTCTGGTTCAGTGCGCATAAATATCAAAATCACGCAAAAGCATTTAATGTTCTGAAAAAGTCACCTAGATTAGGAGCGGCCAATCAACACAAGTTGATTTGGACGAGTTCCCAGCGCGGAGAGGCGGGAATTTCCCCTCGAAGATGCGTAACAACATATTGTCTCCTCGGTGCTTGTCTCTTAGGATATTTAAATATCCTACTGGGGGCATGTAAGCACTCTGCTGGTTCAGATACCATGGGCGACATTATCATGAAATGTCGATCGCCAGGGTTTGAATTCGGCCATGGAACGCCATGGGCGGGATTATCTCGAAATCTCGAAAGCCAGGGTTCTGGGGGTTTCCATGGGTGGGATTATCTCGAAATCTCGAAAGCCAGGGACCCTTAAGGATTGATGATGGGGACGAGGAATCCGACACAGACCGTGTTGAGAAGCTAATCCGAAGCTAGAAATAAAAAGAAAAAAGAGAGAAAACTTCTCCAAGCAAATAAATCCTCTATCTCTCTTACAAAAATGCACTGCAAACTGAACTTAGGCAAAGAATGTCTTAAGCATGGGTGCTTTAACCGCGGAGTCCAACAAACCCTAGGTTAGTTTCTGTGGGCCTTAGAAACCTTTGCGGAGGACAGAGGCTAAAGCGGAACAGGTACAGATTTTGGTTGGTACTTGAGTACCTCTAGGCCTATTGTCGGCATTCCTACCTAATCACAAAAGAAAAGGAGAAGCACTTGTCATGATTGTTGACAGACACTCTGGGTCTAGAACGGAAGTTAAAACCTTGAAATTTTGCTAAGGGACTAGCAAAAGCTAGGCATGGGGGTATGATGAGAGCCTCATCATGAGCCATAACTAGCTCATTTTGACCCAGGAAAGAAGATAAAAGCTCCTACATAACCTAGTAGAAGGTGTAAATGAAGGAATAAGTGTTTTGAGAAGAAAACATGAATTAAAGGTTAAAACTTCAATTTTACCATTGCAGTACATAAATGGGATTTCTCAGAGGCAAAACATTGGTCAAAAGGTCTAAATGAAATAAAAAGTGGGTTGAATCAATCAGAAATGGGTTTATGTGCAATCCAGGGATTAAATGACATTTGGTAACCCTAAAACAGACCCGCTTAAATTAACAAGGTTTCGGTCAGGATAAAAATCAAGTAAACCCTTTAAAAATCTTGAAAAAATATCCTCTAAGGTTTAGAACATTCAATTTGGCCTTTGGAACCCAGTTTGACCTAGATTAGGGTCCTAGTTCATCAATTAACCTAATTTGGGTTTTTATGCAAAATGTTCAGTCAAACGTAGTCAAACCTACAATCCAACTTCACCATTGGATTCCTTAGGTACAAATTAGTTTTGTACCAAAATTTGGACCTAAGGGGAGGTCATCTTGACCTACTTTGCAATTTAGTACAGCCAAATCACAATTTGGTCCCTATCTTTTGAAATCATCGCAGAGAGCCCCCTAACTTCCTCGCCACCTTTGCAATCAGGTCCTTCCGCCATTATTGAGGCAGAATCCTTCTCCATCGAGGATTAGAGAGGGAATACTCTCTGATTCCTCAGAAATCCCCTCCCAGAAATGGAAGGGAGATTCTCTGAGGAACTCCCTTCCATCTAAGGCCAATCTTGATCCCTGGTGTGAACCCAATCTCTCGTGCGAACGCATGAGGGATTTGGGTATCCACCCTATTTCCTTCTCCGGTGAGCCGGCAGAGGTAATGGCGTGCCCTCCACGCTCTGAAAGCACGGCCCAGTGCCTATAAAAGAACCCACAAACCCAACCGCTCATTTTTAGCTTGACTTAGTCGGACTTCCACCTCAAATTCTTCTCTTTCTTCTCCGGCCAAGGGTCCAGCGAGCTTCGGCGAGCCCCCCTCCCCTCCCTCTTCGCTCTGCCACAAAACCAGTGGCAGAGTCATCTTCCTGATTCTCCTCCGTGTCGCGCAATACCCGCGCATGCCGCCTCAGCCCCGTCGTCGCCGCCATCTTCCTCCACTGGGCAGCTTCTTCTCCGGCGACAGCAGGTACAGCTGTCCGCCTCTCCATCCCCCTTCATCCCTGTAGTTAGGCTTAATACATTCTCCATCTTCCCCTCTCCCTTTTCCCCCTTTTATTTCATTTAATTGCCCCTCGACCGTCGCTGACCACCTCCATCTTCCTCGCCTCCGATCGACCTCCGGCAAGCTGCCCCCACCATTTCGCCCCTCCACACGGCTTGCCAACCGTCTCATAAGCTCTGCCTCACCACAAGGAACAACCTCCGCCCATCCACCATCCCTCTACGCCTCCACCACAGTCCCCCGAACACACCCACACCCCCGGCCACAGGTTGACCTAGGCACGCACGCCTAGGCCATCCCATGACCTGCTGCATGGCTCACCACCTTCGCTGTGCCACGACGAAGGTGCCCAGCTGGTTTGATTAGGCCAATAGGCCGTATTTGTGTTTGACAGGATTCCAACCCCTGCCGCCAATAACGGTTGGAGCAGCTCCAGGCTTCAGCAGCTTCAGGCATCAGGACCTCCAGGCTTTAGGTGCAGCGGACTCAGGCGAGCAGTGCGAAGTGATCTAGCCCAGCAAGGAGCGCAGCGACGTCCGCAGAATTGACAATCGAACAAGAATCGTCTGCGAGCGGGGCAAGACTAATAGTCCCACATCGTCGAAATGCGGAGCGCAGGTGAGGTATAAATTGTTTTTGTGTTTTACGCTCTTCGCCTCCGAACGCACAGGGGTGAGGTCCCTCACCTGACCCACGCTCGCCTTGTCCGCGGTTTCACCTCGCGAATCTGGTGGGATCCGACCCGACCCATTCTGAGCACACCTCGCGCATCACCCTCACGTCGATGCGCCTGGTCCCGGGTGCAAAATCCGACCCGATTGCCCGTGGCTCTGGGAGAGCATCCTTGAGTGAACTTCAGAAAGAGAGCGACGTTCGGCTAGAGGGGCAGGGTAGGTTTTGCTTCCACCTCTCTGTGCAGGCAGGCTGGTTGAAGAAGAGAGACTTAGCCGCAAAGAGAAGAAGCAGAAGAAGAAGCTGAGCGAAGAGAGAAGAGAAGGAAGGAAGACTGTAGAGAAAGAAGAAGGAAGGCAAAGTGAAGACTGCAGAAGAAAGAAAGCAAAAGAAAAAGGGAAAACACTTTTAAGACTTCTGATCTTGTGATCAGACATCCAATTTTACTCTTTTGTCATAATAACTTTTTAACCGCATACATTCATATTTGAATTCAAGGTTTGAGTAAATTAGAGTGTTCAATTACATTTGAGATTAGTAGTAAATTCCGATTGCTCCCTGTGTTCGACCTCGAATACTCTGATTTTCGAGTAATAAAAATCTTTATTTGTTGACGACGCTTGATCACCTATACTACGACGTAATTAACTGTTAAAACACGATCGAGCCCGGTCGCTTCAACATTTTGCTTCTACCCAACTAGCGAAATGGATAATCCTATTCCGAACCCTGGTCCCGAAGACCAAGATCTGATGACTCGTCTAGAAGCCCGTGTCGCTGCATCTGAGGAGCAACATTAGCAGAGCATAGATTTGATATTAAAAACCTTGGACAAAATGCAGCACCCACATCGTGGAGAACAACTATAGGATTTTTATGATCAGGCCACTTTGATTATAGTACCTCATGTCTGGATTCCTGCAGGCGGAGACACATTCGAACTCAAGCCAAATGTAATAAGTATGATTCAGACTTACTTTCATGGTCATTCGAATGAGGATCCCTTTCAGCATATAGAGGATCTAAGTTGAATTGTTGAAATGGTTTGACCCAGAAATGTTGATCTAGGGATTGTTCTCATGAAGCTTTTCTTGTTCTCATTGAGGGTTAAAGTTTCATACTGGTTTAATACCATTGGGAGGCCAACTAGAACATTGGGGCAATTACATCAAGAATTCCTCCAAAAGTTCTTCCCAATCGGTCGAACGAATGCAATAAGGGGGGCAATCATGTCTCTTTCCCAGGGATCGGGGGAAAAGTTACATGATGCATGGGACCGAATTCATGATCTTCATCAAAAATTTCCCCACCATGGTGTACCCAAATGGCATCTTTCTTAGATCTTTTAGCATAGTCTAGATGACACACATCGGTATCTGGCTAATGCATCTAGTGGTAGGAACTTCCTCGCTAAAGATGAGAACAATGCCTTTGAGTTGTTTGAGTCTTTAGCAGAGAACTCCACGAATGCTGCCTCCATGAACCAATTCCAGCGACCTGGACAGCAACGAGTTAATGTCCACGAGGCTCATGTTGAGCCAGCCCAAGCCAACATGGATATTATCACCAAGAAGTTGGATAAGGTGGACTTACTGGACAAGAAGATTGACGAATTAATTCGTTCTCGTCCAGGATATCTAGGAAATGCTGCTGCATCCCACTCTTCTTCTACATCCTAAGCCCTTCCTACTCGAGTACATCTGCTCACTCAAGATCCATCCTCTCCGTCTATTATTTCATGAGATCCTGCGTATCAGGAACCTGTGAATAATCTGGATCCAGTACCCTATGATCAGGGTTACGCACCTCATGATGATTATGGGGCATATTCACTTGATGAATATATGTCTCAAACATCTTCGGCCAACAAAGATGTTAGTGCTATCCAAGGATATGGGTGTAATAACCCATACTCTGAGATGTATAACCCTAGTTGGCACCAGCATCCAAACTTCTCCTGGTCTGGTAATGCACAGAGACCAAATCAAGAAACACAACACTAGACCAGGCAATATGGGAATGCATAGAACGCATAACCTAGGCAGTAGCCATTCCCATCTCAGCAGCAATCGCGGTTGATTTACTAGCCACTGCAAAATGCTTCCACACACCCTCCAAGGCAGGCTGACACTTTGGAGGATTAAATGAGTTAAAAGAACCAGTACGACAATCAAATCATGACAATATGAAGATCATGAAAGTAATGGTCGACTAAATTCAAAACATCCAAAATGCACAGAACCAACTGCTGCAAAAACATAGATTACAGGGAGCCTTTCCCTTTCAGCCTGTCCTGAACCCGAGATATGTGCAGAACCCAGGTGCACCCCCTAGGTTCCAACCACCATAGGGATAGATACATGCAATACTCCAGGCACCTCCTGTACCAGCTGGTTATGCGTAAGGTTAGCCTGCTTTATCACCAAACCCAACCTATTCTACCCCTTCCTCTCCTCCGCCACCTTAGGGACAGTACGCCGATGTAAAGGTTGTCACCTTGAGGAGCGGGAAACTATACAGGACCCACCATGTAGGTAGGTGGATCATGATTCTTCTTGTCCTCTATTGCAGGATGGCTCAACCTCTTCCTCGTAGGAGCCACCTAAGGTGGATAAGGGCAAATGACTCTGCTAGACCCTAAGATTCCTGATCCTTTTCCTGAAGCTCTCACACGGGATTTACTGAAGAAAAAGGGATTGTAGAATTTTGATGACCGAAAGACATGCTTAAGGAAGTCCATATTCAGGTTTACCTCCTTGAAGCGATTGATCACATTTCTACTGTCACTAGGTTCTTTAAGGACTATTATACCCCAAGGCAACAACAGAAAATAAGACGACAGGCGATACTGTCAAAAGAGGCCAGTGCTGTTATTCTGGCCAACTTACTGCCAAAGAAGAAAAAACTTGGTACACCACTCATATCCTGCTTTTTGTAGGATTCTCCATTTTATCAAGCCCTTCTAGATCTAGATTCATCCATCAACCTGACTCCCACTACCGTATTTGATCGATTTCGATTTGGGGAGTTAAAGCCCACCTCAGTAACCATTTAGTTGGTTGACCGATCAGTGAAAATGTTGAGGGGGGTGATTGAAAATGTCATTGTGAAAGTCCGTGGATTCTGTTTTCCAGTAAACTTTTTTGTTTTAGACATGGAGATTCCTCCTAACCTCTGCGATGCACCAATCATTTTGGGCTGCCCATTCTTGGTGACAGCCCGAGTGAACATAGATTGTGCATCCCCATGTATGGAGATTGCTTGATGGGAACACCATCATAGGCACTAAATGGCCACTTTTAGTTAGTTTTGATGGATAAATGCTTCAACATAATCATATGGGGGTCATAATTCCATGTTATTCTGATTTGAGAGGAAAATAGGAAATAAGAGTTAATTCTATAATTTTAATAGCACATCTCAAACACAGATTAACCACAAGGTCACTCAAGGGTTAAATGAAGGTCAAATGAGCTTAAAAGACCAAAAATTGGGTCAGAAATAGGGTTTCACGCATTTCAAGAACTGCAATAACACACAAAACCCTAATTTCAAACCTGCTTAAATTAAAGAGGTTTTAGTTAGGATAAAATTTATCTAAACCACCTAAAATTCGTAGAAAAATATTTTGAGAGGTTTGGTACCCTTAGTTTGACCATCTGAACCTATTTTGACCTTAAATAGTCTCAAATGAAATTTTACCCTAATTTATGTTTTTGTGCAAATTTCCTAGTCAAACATTGTTAAAACTAAAATTTGACTTTACCATTAGATTCCTTAACTCTAAATTAGGTTTATACCAAAATTTGGGCCCAATCAGAGTCCATCTTGAGCTAGTTTGCAATTTGGTCCATGAAGTCTTTGTTTCTTTCAGCTAAGCCCCCAACTTTTGAATTATTTGCATTTAACCCCCTAACTATTCATCATTTTCTTCAAACATGTCCCTTCTGCCATGGCAGGTGTGAACCCATGGCAACCGACCTTCAATTAGAGATTCCTCTCTGATCACTCAACCGAATCCCTCCAAATTTGGAGGGAATGTTCCTGAGGACCTTCTTAATCAATTACGTCACCTTTCAAACCCTAAATCAAGCCCCTCAGACCAGGCAAGTGCAAGAAAATTTGGGGATCTTCTCCCCTAAAATCTCAAGCTTCTCAAGCTTCTTCCCAAGCTTGGGCTCTGCCTGAGGCCTTTAAAAAGACCCCCTTCGCAAGGTCGTGCCCCATAGCATGTTTTGAGGTCAAATCTCCTCTTCTTCGTCTTCCTCTAGCCTACTCCAGCTTGCTTCGGCGACCCTTCTTCTCTGACTTCCTTTCCCTCTACCACATACCATAGGCAACGGGAATCCCTTCCTCTTCGTCGTCCGCTCCTTGCCATACCTACGAGAGGCTTCCTCCTCCTTCAGACATCACTGTTCCCCTCTCCAGAGCTCTCTTCGTCTCCGGCGTCGGCCAATCATAGCCGGCTTCATCCCCACTCTCTCCTTGTTTGTAGCCATTCATTCTCGACTCCTCTCCTTCCCCTGACTCTTCCTACACCCTTAGAACTTAGGTTCACACACTACATCACCCATATCACCTCCACCTTCCTCAGCGCCAACGTACCTCCGGCGAGCTGGCATGCCTGCTCCACCTCACCAAATCACTCGCCATCACTTCCAGAAGCACCACCACATCCCCGTGACCAAAAGCCTTAATATCACTGGGGCTATTGGCCACCCAAACCTCTCATCGAGCGCCACCACCTTCGCTCACCTTCGTCGACTTCGCCACGCACACACACACCTCCTCATCGCATGCAACCACCACCAACACGTTCACCACACTCAGGAGATCCTCCTGAGCAATTCTACCAAGGTCGAGAGACCGTATTTTCCATTTCAGGTCTACGCCGGTGCTCCGTCGCTGCTATCATCTTCTTCGGCTCCATCTGCGGTTCCCTGACCAAATTCGTCTACGCTGCTACCACCAGGAGCTACGGACTAGTCCTAGGATCACTTCCAGGTTTTCAATTGAAGTGGCAAGCACCCCCTTCAATCTCAATTAATGCAACCATCACCTGCAGTTGCTGCGTGAAGGAGGGACACTTCACTTAGTGCCACATCATGCGTGAAGAAACTGCCAGCATGATATAAAAGGAAAAGCTTACATCGACCCCTCTCCCAAGACACGGGGGTCGGGTCCCCATCGCACGAACCACGCACCCTCACCCACTACACCACATCAATGGGTCTGGACCTCTAACTGTTTACCCGATTACTCGGTACTATTCACCCAGGTCTGACTTAAGAAGCTGGGAAGAGAATCAGAGAGAGCAGGGGGAGGGTTTTACTCTACTTGGGATTCATGCCCTCTAGTCTCTCAACACTTAGCCTCTGAGGGCTTTGTGCAAGGCCCTTATGCCTCTGTCTGTGCCTCTATTGGTGCACTGTTGCTGTTCCTCTTTTGTGAGGCTTAAGGCAAGGCCTTGTGAGACTCTACTAGTTAAGATGTCTATGCCTAGGGTTCGACGGCTGATTGAGTACATTGGTCTAATAATTGATTGAGATTACTGTTGATTTATTTAAGTTGATTTGTGAGCATTAAACTTAAGGGTTAATTTAGTGATTCAAATCACCATTTTAACGCAATCTTTTTGCACTGACTCTATGTTCTTTATTGAAAAAATATTTTGAGCATTTCATTGGTTCCAATTGCATATTATTTTTGGATATTGTGATTAGAGGATAGAAGTTGCTATATTTGCTCCTTGCAAACGACCTCAGACTCACATTCCCTGATTTCTAGTTTATAAATTTAAGTGTTTGTGTGATTTTAGTCTTATACTATGACACATATCTTAACATCAACGATTTTGCATTAAGCATTTTTGCACCGTTGCCGGGGAGCAACACGCATTTCATTCACCGATTACAATCCTAATTTGATACTAACTTGCTTTTGTGATTTTGTGAGGTACACAGGAGAAGATCAACCATACAACAATCACTCCAAGGGTAGGTAACTTCATTTCCTTCCTAAGCCCCTCAGTTTTGGAAGATTTAAAAAGAAGAATCAATTAGGATCAACTCACATTATTTCATAGATTTAATCACTTGAGTTGCCTGATTTGGTTGATTTGATTAGAAATTCCTATCCAAATATTTGCACCTGTTAGGGACTAAAGTTGCCTAAGGCTATTCACCTTCTTGATTGAGCCCTAGGTGTAAATTTTGGAAAGAATTGGACCTGGAAAACAGAGCAACTTAGGGTTTTAGGAAAACACACTTGCTTGATCTAAAAAAAAACTGATTTCCCACATCGTGTGTCACCTAAGCCTTGATTGAATTGACATAATCAAGCAAACCCTAAAAGAAGGCTCTAACAATCACTTGAATTATTAAAATTTGAGATTTAATAACCTGCTTGCAAATCACTCAGGGTGATTTTGGGTTCTTTACCCAATTCATCCTAAACTTTAGGGTAGGTTAGGTGAAGTTGACCCACATTGTGGGTTAACCAACCTTCAAATTAAGTCACAATCACAATCAACTCTAAAGTTTAAGTGAAATTAAAGGCACTATAATTCGGGAATAAAATTGGTAGACTTAGGGGGTCAAGTTGCTCATTTCGGTCTACTTGGATTCTCAGTGACGAGGAAGGTCAGGTGGGGGAAACCCTATAACCCGTGGGGATGCTCTACCATGTGGGGGTCTTTGCAGAGCTCTCCCTTCCTGGATGCCCAAGTACTTCTCGAGTAAGTGACTTTCTAATCAAGAGGTATCATCCACCTCGAACCTCTTTAGTCATCCAAAGATTTTTAGGGTTCCTTGATTCGGTCCATCACACATTCTATCCCTCATCTAGCTCTATAGTGCATGTTCGGGAGGAGGTCCTTAAGACCACCCTTGAGGCCTCCATTAGCAGTCCATTCTCATCGAAGTCAGGCCTCAACCCACTTGTTTGTGCTACCACCCGATCAGATTGATATCCCTTCTAACTCATATAATTCTGAGCACATATCTCCTTCATCCGCATCCATCGAGAATCAGGAAGAACTCGATTTACAGAATCAGCTATAGTGCCTCAATGATTTATTCAATGCACACATAAAGCCATTGCCGCGTCCTCATATGCGAGATCACAACAATCCCGCTACGGTGGAGATCAAGACCAGAGTACAAATCCCAGCTGGAGGGCCTGATGTTGAACTTAAGCCAAATATGATCCATGCTATCCCTAAATTCCATGGCTTGAACTATGAAGATCCCTTCCAGCACATCAAGCAGCTGAAACATCTAGCCCAGACCTTTGGGCCTGCTATACAAAATTGGGAGATCCTGCTCATGAAGATGTTCTCCTTCTCTCTCATGGATAAAGCTGCCAATTAGTTTCTTACAAAAATTCTTCCCCGTTGGTTGGACAAATGCTTTAAGGCACCTGATTGCACGTGTTTCACGTGTTTGAAATCAGGGTTAAGAGTAACCCGTTGTAGTCGCAAAACTCGTTATCAAATAAAATTTTACCGAAACTCCAAGGGAGTCCAGGGTTGAACACAGGGAGGCGACGTTTACTTAGCTTGAAAATTGTGCTTTGTTTTGTTAATTTTTTTGTGCTTTTGTTTTTATAAAGCAAGAAAATAATATGGATCATAATGGAGATAGAAACACATATGATATCTATTGCACAATTGTCTATTACAATAATCTATGAAAGCATAAAAAGAGAGGGAGGTGAGAAGGAATCTCCCAAATCGGTTGTTCGGTGAGATGACAGTGCCTGGCGAAAGCTTGGACGAAGGAGTTGAGAAGTGGGACGACAGAGGTGAGATGTAGGAGGACATCAGGTAGAGGAAAGCTTCAACGTGGCTCTAGAATTTAGATGTGGAGGCGGAGATGATCTGGTACCAGAATGGTGGTGAGAGGACGGGTCCAAGGCGACCTATGAATGGTGATGGGAAGAGGGAGGAATATTTGGTGAGACAAAGGTTTGCTACACTAGTAGGAGCCTTGGGAGCTTGAGAGTGAGCTCTAACGGAGCATTGGTAGGCTTGCTAGAGCTTAGGAGTAGGTAGGAGTAGAGTAGGTAGAGATGGCTTGGAAGGGAGGGGGTGTAGGTCCTTATATAGTGGATGAAAGGAGGCTAGAATAGGCATAAGACCAATAGCGACCTCCATGACGTCGCTGTAGGTGTCGCTGTAGCCAACTCACGCCTGCTCATGCATGCAGTTGGCCTTGCGCCTAGAGAATTAGTGACAGCTGTGTCACTAAATGTCCGCCAGGCTATCGCTGAAGGTTTACGCCAACCAAGCACATGCCTGCACGCATGTAGGATCGCGCGTTCATGAGGTGCGTCAACAACCGCGTGCAGCATCAGCGCCCATCGAGTGGTGCCACGTGGCAATGCCTCTGCTACTCGATCACATCCAATGGGTGCAATCGAATCACACCACTCTTCGCGAGATTTCCCCCGCACACCTCAGCTCGAACTCGCGCTCGCAGTTTGTGGGCACATGTCTTCACCAATGCACCACGACTGCGGTTTGTCGAGTGGAGAGTTGGTGCGGCCTCACGGTTAGGGTGCCCCTTGGCCTCCAATGGCTGAGATCTCATCTTGCAGTGGACTTGGGGATGCACTGGCTTAGGTGGGATGGCCTGGATGGCACCACGTGGCGCCATTTGGGCCATCCATCTTCTTCTTCTTGTGGAGGGTACTACAAAGCTTTGATCGGGGTGATTCTTGCGTTGATGGACTACAATCGTCGCTCTGAATCCATCCATATGGTCGGATTCTTCATCCGAAGCCTATAAAGATGTCGCACTGTCTCCTGGCCATGTAAAATGGTGGAATTAATGTACATAATATGAAACTATCCTATATGCAATGCAATGGATGTTTGTGCAATATTTATATCATGACATGCAATGCTAGGTCTAGGAACTATCGTAAATAAGCATTTTACGATGAATTTATGCGTGTTTATCAACACCAAATCATGCACTTCTCGCAAAATGTGGGAGAAGCACTTCATAAGGCATGGGACCGCTTTTTGGATCTCATGCGGAAATGCCCCCATCACAGAGTTCCTAAGTGGGAACAAGTCCAATCTTTTTACCATGGGCTCCGTGAGGATATCAAGCTCTTTGTCAATGCAACCGATGGTGGAAGCATCATAGGTCAACATGAAGATACAGTTTGGGAGATTCTCGAGAACATGTGCAAGAACTCCATAAACAATGAATCACTGGGTGTGTTAGACCAAACAGCCACCCGTGCATTGACAAACATGTGGGGGTGCATGAGACTCGAGGCCTATCTGCATCC
The DNA here is from genome assembly GCA_037157565.1 of Thalassia testudinum. Lineage (NCBI taxonomy): Eukaryota > Viridiplantae > Streptophyta > Magnoliopsida > Alismatales > Hydrocharitaceae > Thalassia > Thalassia testudinum. The sequence goes on along the minus strand of JAZHRO010000024.1, from coordinate 179,434,145 downwards.
CTCAATCTGGAGTTAGTGGTTAGTCACGTGGATAAGGTTTCAATCATCGAGAAAAAGGTGGATGAATTGACTCGACATTTGCAAAGAGCCACTGCTACACAGCAAAACATGTATGTGCAACTGCCCTCAGGCAGGGAGGTCGTGCATAACATCTACCACCACTCTCACCAGGGGATGGACCCACATCTACCCCCGTCTGATCGCAGTTTTGGAGGACACTCCGGACCAACCTACTCTAGTTAGGAGAACTCTGAACCCTCATACTCTGACTTTTTGGAGTTCCTTAGACCAGCGAGGATCTTCATGACATCCAGAATGATCCATTCTCCAATACCTACAACCCTAGATGACGTAATCATCCTAATTTCGCATGGTCGAGACATAATCAGAACACCAAATCTCAATTCCAACCCCAACCACAAGCCCTGCGCCCATATCAGCCCACTCAGCCTAGGCCCGACCCAAATTACCAATCTGAGCCACCAAGGGAAGATCACATGACTTTGAATCTACAAACCTTGGCTGACATCCAAAAGACTAATGCGGCTATGTAGAAATATCACAAAGACGAGATCACAGAGGTTCAAAATCAGCTCACACAGATGGCTGAGTCTCGCCAGCCTAGTGCACTTCCATCTCAACCTCTGCCGAATCCAAATAATGTGCTGAACCAAAGGCACGTTATGAACCCGAATCAGGGCTAAGCTCATTATGTTTATCAGGCCCCTTCTGCTCCATCATCCGATGGGATGGAGGTTCGACATCATATTAGGGATATCAGTAGCAATCACCTATTTTGCCGACTCCAAACTAAAACTAGCCGGGTTTTAATTCTGTTACCACTCGTGGTGGCAAATCGACCCAGGATCCACCTTATACTAGCCACCCGACTCCTAGTAGTTCAGATCTTAACCATAGGATAGTTATCCAGGACACTCTTATCCTAAATCCTAAGCCTGAATCAATTCTAGAGGAACCTACAGAGGTTCCATTTCCTGAGGCCTTAACCAAGGGAAAGAGGAAACCTAAACTCATGACACTTAAGGAGGGTCTGGTCAAGCTCTTTGAGCAAGTCTAGATAAACATCCCCTTGATGGATCGATCCACCACGTACCAGCTTACACGAGATTTTTGAAGGATTTATGTATGCCAAAGCATAAGCCGCGAAATAAAGATAGGAGTCCAATCATTTTGTCTAAGCAAGTCGACTCAATCATTTTAAGCAAACTCCCACAAAAAGCAAAAGATCATGGCACCCCTTTGATCTCCTGTAGGATCAGTGATTTAGAATTCGATTGAGCATTATTGGATTTAGGAGCCTCCATAAACCTGATCCCTACATCCCTACTAGACCACTTCGAAGAAATTAAGCTCAAACCAATTGAGGTGACTTTGCAGTTAGCAGACAGATCAATCAAGTCGCCTAGATGAATTCTTGAGGATGTTCTAGTATGGATCCAAGATTTCTATTTCCCAGTAGACTTCATCGTATTAGATATGGATACTCCTGAAAATCTAAGGAACACACCGATCAACTTAGGGAGACCATTCTTAGACACAACTAAGGCAAACATCAACTATGAAGAGAGCCAGATTGAGTTGAAATTCGGAAATAAGACATTACAGATTGATATCTTTAAGGCTAAAAAAGGAATAAATTGTGGGACAATTGAAGAAGTATGCAACATCAGTTCTATGGTTGAGGACCCAATTACAGAAGAAAACCTGATTACCCCTAATCCTCAACTTCCAAAAGATCTTGACCCACAGATAGAGGAGCCCAGAGTTGATCCTGATTCACCCATAACTCCCACCTTATTTTCTGAGGCCCATCCCGAACCCCCACCTATTGTTGTTAACTTGGTTATGGAATGAAGCCCCTCCTAGATCATCTGAAGTACATATTCTTGTGTTCCAATCAATCATTTCCTATGACCATCAATTGCCAACTCACATCTGATCAGGAGACAAAGCTGATTTCTGTTCTCCAGCATCATTAGAGAGCCATCGGTTGGACTCTCGATGATCTGACTAGTATAAGTCCCTCATATTGCACACACCGTATCTACACGGAAGAGGGCTCATGACCATCTCAAGAGATGCAGAGAAGACTCAATCCAAATCTGTAGGAGGTCATGAAGAAGGAAATCATCAAGTGGTTAGATGTTGGTATCATCTACCCGATCTCTGATAGCCACTGGGTGAGCCCGATCAAAGTTGTGCCTAAAAAGGTAGGGCTCATCGTGATTACGACTGAATCTGGAGAGACCATTCTGACTCACATTGCAAATTCGTGGAGAGTCTGCATAGACTATCAGAAATTGAATGCCTCCACGAAGAAAGATCATTACCCGCTTACGTTCATTGACCAGATTCTTGAGAAACTAGCGGGAAATTGATTTTTCTATTCATTGGATGGATACTCTAGATATAATCAAGTGGCAATTCATCCCGAAGATCAGGAAAAGACCACCTTTACCTACCCCTATAGTACATATACATTCCGCAGGATGCCTTTTGGGCTATGCAACGCACCCGCCACCTTTCAGAAGTGCATGCTAGCCATATTCTCAGATATGATAGGTAATTACCTTGAGGCCTTCATGGATGACTTCTCGGTATTAAGTGAATCTTTCGATAATCGCCTCCTGCATTTGATCCAAATCCTTAAGAGATGCATCAAAGTGAACCCTGTTCTCTCCTGGGGAAAGAGCCACTTCATGGTTCCTGAGGGCATCGTACTTGGACACCTCATCTCTAAGAGAGGTATCCAAGTCGACCAGGATAAGGTGAATTTGATTTCCAAACTACTTGTGCCTAACTCAATCAAATACATTAGATCGTTCCTGGGGCATGTCGGATTTTATCGTTGATTCATACCTGATTTCTCTAAGATCGCATGCCCCTTGACGAATCTCCTCTCGAAGAACATGCCATTTAGGATATCAAGTGACTGCGTTCACGCATTTGAGATCCTGCGTGACCGAGTCACCAAAGCACCAATCCTGCAATCTCCTGAGTGGTCTCAACCCTTCGAGATCATGTGCGATGCATCTAACTACGCAGTAGGAGCAATGCTGGGTCAAAAAATCGACGGGAAACTGGTAGTCATATATTACGCCAACAAGGCATTGGATAAGGCTCAGCGTACTTACACCATTACGAAGAAAGTGTTGCTAGCTGTAGTATTTGTCCAGGAGAAATTTAAGGCATACCTCCTAGGCTCCCACGTCATCATATACTCAGATCACACTACAGTGAGGCACTTACTCACGAAGAAGGATTCGATGCCTAGATTAATCTACTGGATCTTGCTGTTGCAAGAATTCGTTCTTGAAATTCATGATAAGGCGAGAAAGGAGAATGTGGTAGTTGACCATTTATCCAGTCTTCCTTCTTCAATCATTGATCCTTCTGGACCTATCATTACAAATTTTCCGGATGAGCACCTCCTAACAGTTGATACGGAACCTCCTTGGTATGCTAATATGGTGAACTATTTGGCATCACATCAGATTCCATCTGATTGGCCAAGGGCCAAGAAAGACAAATTACTTTTAGACTCTAAATACTTTATTTGGGAAATCCATACCTATTCTGCATTGGTGCTAATCAAATCATCAGAAGATGTGTTTTGGAATCAAAAATCAATGGCATTTTATCCTTCTGTCATGACCAAGCCTGCGATGGTCACTTCTCTGGACACAAAACCATAGCAAAAGTCCTCCAATGCAATTTCTATTGGCCCACAATTTTCAAGGATGCACATAATTATTGTAGGGCATGCACTTGTTGCCAGACCTTAGGCAACATGAGCCATCGTGACATGATGCCTTTATAGCCGATTCTTGTGTGTGAAATCTTTGACATCTGGGGGATTGATTTCATGGGTCCCTTCACAAAATCTGATGGTTTCGAGTACATTCTCCTAGCTATAGACTACATGTCCAAATGGGTCGAAGCCATCTCAACCTAAACCAATGATCATAAAGTTGCGATCAAATTCATTCATCAACACATCCTTTCTCGGTTCAGTGTTCCATGAGCTATCATCTCTGATGGAAGGACCCACTTTGTGAATGTGCACTTCTAGTCCCTGATGAAAAGAATGGGGTGTCGCATCGTATTTCGACTCCTTATCACCCCCAAGCTAATCGATTGGCTAAGCTATCCAACAAGGAAATCAAGAAGATCCTTTAAGTTACTGTTTGGCCTGACAGGAAAGATTGGTCTACCCACCTTTCGGAAGCCTAATGGGCCTATAGGACTGCTCATAAGATCCAGTTAGGAATATCTCCCTTTAGATTTGTGTAAGGAAGGCATGTCACCTCTGTGTAGAAATGGAGCACAAAGCCTACTGGGCAGTATAGAAGTGCAATCTAGATCTCATGGAGGCTGGAATCCACCGCTGGTTGCAAATGAGCGAGATCGATGAACTATGCAATGACACGTACAAGAACTCACAAATCTACAAAGAGTGGGTTGAAGCCTTCCATGATAAGCACATTTCACGAAAAACTTTTCATCGTGGTCAAAAAGTGTTACTCTTCAATGCCAAACTCAAGCTCTTCCCAAGAAAACTTAGATCAAAGTGGATTAGACCATTCCTCATGAGACAAGTGTTTGGAAATGGAGCCATTGAAATAAGCAAACTTAGTCTCAACTCAGAACCTTTTGTCATGAACGGTCAGAGACTCACACAGTTCTTTGAACCCACTGATTCAAATTTGGTTGAAGTATCTTTTGATCTCCATTCTCCCTGAGCTTCAGTCGGTTGCGCCCAGCTGATGGCATTAAACTTAGCACTTAACGGTAGGCAACCCATCATTTTTGAAAAACTCGAGGCCCTTCTGACCTATCCCTTTGCTGAAATCCTATTGCACTTTAGGGTTTGTCTATTAGAAAAATCGACTCCACCTTTAATGCTTGTATAAGAGCTAGAAATCATCCACAACAGTTATTCCGACCCTTTCACCACCCACCTATTCTAATGTACGATCTGAACTAAACTCGAACCCACCTAATTTACAATGAGGACATTGCAAATCTTAAGCATGAGGGGGTATTAAAGTGCAAAATGTTGTGAAAATTAATTCATGGTGGGGTTTCATTCAAAAAAAAAAGGAGAAAAGTGGAAAGGAGAGATCAATTTGAGCTGAATGAAAAACAATTGAGGAAGAGAAAAGAAAAGAAAGAAAGAAAAAAGAAAAAAAGAATACAAGAAAGGAGCAATCAAAAAGAAAGAAAAAGAGATAGTCCATTGTAATTAAGTATGGAATTTACCTAACTTTTAGGCAGGATCGGATGATGAATTAAGACCTGGAAGGCTAAAACTTAGGAGATTAGTGACGAATACCGACCTTAGGCCTCTTGGGCTTATTTTAGGGTTTAAATGCTTACGTATTCGTTAAGATCCAGATTAGTCCTCAAGAGATTGAGGAAAGTGCGAAGCTGATGTAGTAGGTCTAAGGCTTAGGGATTATTTAGCCCCATTGCCTGCCCTTTAGTTTATGGGACTTGATAACCTAAGCACCCAAAATCACACACTAGTCTGGTTCAGTGCGTTTATCGGAGAAATAATGCCAAAAGTGTTTTGTTCTTAAAAAAATGTCTCAAAAATCTAACTTAGGAGCAGCTCGAAGACAAATTGATTGGACAAGTACCAACATAGAGAGGTGGAAAATTCCCCTCGAAGATGCATAATAGAATATCATTTCCTCGGTGCTTGTCTCCTAGGATATCTAAATATCCTACTGAGGTCACGTAAGCACCTTGTGTTGGTTCAGGTGCCATGGGTGGATTATCCTGAAATGTCGATTGCAAGGGCTTGAATTTAGCTATAGAATGCCATGGGCAGCACTATCCCAATGTGTCGAAAGCCAGGGTTCTGGGGGTTGCCATGGGCGATGCCATCCTGAATCATCGAAAGCAAGGGACCCTTCGAGGATTGATGGTGGGGACAAGGAATCCAATACAGACTGTGTTTAGGGCCAATCTGAGGCTAGATTTAGCAAAAATAAAAAGAAAAGAGAGAAAACTCTCCAAATAAAAAATATTTCTTTATCTCTCTCTTATAAAAATGCACTGGCAAACTAAACTTGGACTTAATACATTCTACGTATGGGTGCTTCAACTACTAAGGTTAAGGAACCTCTAGGCAGTTTTTGCGAGCATTAGAAACCTTCGCGGCAGACTCAGGCTGAAGCTGGTCAGGTCTGGATCTTGGTCGGTACTTGAGTACCTCTAGGCCTATTGTTAGTATTTTGATCTGATTTCTAGAGATGCGGCTTAGTAAGGCATCCTGATAGTTACATCCAACCTAGAGACCTAGTTTAATCCAAAGGATTTTGCTAAGGAACTAGCAAAAGCTAGGCATGGGGGTATGATGGGAACACTATCATAGGCCCTAACTGGTCACTTTTAGTCAGGTTTGATAGATAAACGCTCCTACATAATCATCTGGGGGTTATAATTCCATGTTATTCTGATTTGAAAGGAAAATAGGAAATCAGGGTTAATTCTATAATTTTAGCAGCACATCTCAAACACAGATTAACCACGGGGTCACTAAGGGGTTAAATGAAGGTCAAATGAGCTTAAAAGTCTAAAAAGTGGGTCAGCATTGTCAGAAATAGGGTTTCATGCATTTCAAAAACCACAACAACACAAAACCCTAATTTCAGACCCACTTAAATTAAAGAGGTTCAGGTTAGGATAAAATTCATTTAAACCACCTAAAATTCATAGAAAAAATATTCTGAGAGGTTTAGTACCCTTAGTTTGACCATCTAAACCTATTTTGATCTTCAATAGTCTCAGATGGAATTTTATCCTAATTTGGATTTTTGTGCAAATTGGCCAGTCAAAATTGGTCAAAACTGAAAGCTGACTTCACCATTAGATTACTTGGCTCCAAATTAGTTTTATACCAAAATGAATTTAGCAAAGTGATATGTCAAAAGGGTTTCGGGTTTTTTCAAAAGATGACGGGTTGCCTCCCATTAAGTGGTAAGTTTAACACCATCAGCTGGGCGCAATGAGCTCAGGGAAAATGGAGATCAAAAGATAATGCAGCCAAGTTCACGTCAGTGAGTTCGATGAATGGTTTGAGTCTCTGACCGTTCACGATAAATGGTTCAGAATCAAGGCTGAGTTCACTGATTTCGACAACTCCATTTCCAAAAACACGTCAGACAAGACATGGTCCAATACATTTTGATCTGAGTTTGCCTGGGAACAGTTTGAGTTTGGCATCAAAGAGTAGGACCTTCTGACAAGGATGGAAAGTCTTTCATGATATGTGCTTGTCGTGAAAGGCTTTAGCCCGCTCTTTATAAATTCATGAGTTCTCATACGTGTCATTGTGTAATTCCTCGATCTCACTCATTTGTAATTGCCAGTGGGTTCCAGCCTTCAAAAGATCTAAGTTGCACTTCCTTATTGCCCAATAGGTTTTTTGCTCCATTTCAACAGGTAAGTGGCATGCCTAGTTGGGTTTTGTGAGTGGTCCTATAGGCCCACGAAGCTTCCGGAAGGTAGGCCGACCAATCCTTCCAATCAGGTCGGACAGTGACCTGAAGGATTTTCTTGATCTCCTTGTTTGACAGTTCAGCCAATCCATTGGTTTGGGGGTGATAAGGAGTCGAGATTTGGTGTGACACCCCATACTTTGTCATCAGGGATCTGAACTGTGCATTTGTGAAATGGGTCCCTCCATCAGAGATAATCACGCGTGGAACATCGAATCGTGAGAAGATGTGTTGATGAATGAACTTGATTACTACCTTATGATCGTTGGTTTGGGTCGAGATGGCTTCGATCCATTTAGGCACATAGTCCACAGTGAGGATAATGTATTTGAAGCCGTCCGATTTAGGGAAGGGTCCCATGAAATCAATCCCCCATATATCGAAGATTTCACACACGAGAATCAGCTGTAAAGGCATCATATCGTGGTGGCTCATGTTACCCAAGGTTTGGCAACGAGTACATGCCTTACAATAATCATGTGCATCTTTGAAGATCGTAGGCCAATAAAAGCCGCACTAGAGGACTTTAGCTGCAAGTTTATGTCCGGAGAAGTGTCCGTTGTAGGCCTGGTCATGGCAAAATGACAAAATGTCCTGTATTTCTGCTTCGGGCACACAATGTCTGATAATTTGATCAGCACCAATGCAGAAAAGGTACAGGCCTTCCCAGATGTAGTACTTGGTATTAGAAAGCAATTTGTCTTTCTTGGTCTTCAGCCAATCAGATGGGATTTGATGAGGTGCCAAGTAGTTCACCAAATTTGCGTACCAGGGAAGTCCCATACCAATAGTTAGGAGGTGCTCATCTAGAAAATGTTCCGTGATCGGTCCGGAAGGGTCGATAACAAAAGAAGGAAGGCGGGATAAGTGATCAGCTACCACATTCTACTTTCCTGCCTTATCGCAAATCTCAAGATCAAATTCTTGTAACAGTAAGATCCAGCGGATTAATTGAGATTTCGCATCCTTCTTCGCGAGTAAGTGCCTCACTACAATGTGATCTGAGTAGATGATAACGTGGGAGCCCAAGAGATATGATCAAAATTTTTCTAGGCCAACTACTACAGCTAGAAACTCTTTCTCAGTAACCGTATAGTTATGCTGAGCCTCGTCGAGTGTCATGCTAGTGTAGTAGATGACCATCGGTTTTCCGTTGATTTTCTGCCCAAGCAATTCACTTACTGCATAGTCAGATGCATCGCACATGATCTCAAAGGGCTGAGACCAGTCAGGGGATTGCAGGATAGGTGCTTGGGTAACTCGATCACGTAGGCTCTCAAATGTGAGAGTGCACTCATCGATTATCATATGAGGGACATCTTTCAATAGAAGATTAGTCAGGGGGCATGCGATTTTCGAGAAATCATGAATGAATCGACGGTAAAAATCGATGTGCCCCAGAAAATATCTGATGTCTTTGACCGAGCAAGGCACAAGTAGGTTGGAAATCAAATTTACCTTAGCCCAGTCAACTCGGATGCCTTTCTCAGAGCTAAGATGTCCCAGGATAGTACCCTCAGGAACCATGAAGTGGCTTTTTTCCCAAGAAAGAACAAGATTCACATCAATTCAACGCCTAAGGATTTGGACCAGATGCAGGAGGTAATCATCAAAAGATTCCCCAAAAATCGAGAAGTCGTCCATGAAGAACTCACCTACCATATCAGAAAATATGGCTAGCATGCACCACTGAAAGATGGCAAGTGCATTGCATAGCCCAAAAGGCATCCTACGGAACACGTACGTCCCGTAGGGGCAGGTGAAGGTGGTCATTTTCTTGTCCTTTGGATGAATTACCACTTGATTATACTCAAAGTACCCATCTAGAAATAGAAAAATCGATTTCCTGTCAGTTTCTCAAGAATCTAGTCAATAAAAGGTAATGGGAAATGGTCCTTCTTCGTGGAGACATTCAATTTTTTGTAGTCAATGCAGACTCTCCACGAGTTCGCAATTCGGGTTGGGATAGTTTCTCTGATTTCAATCTTGATCACGGTGAGCCCTGCCTTTTTAGGCACAACCTGGATTGGACTCACCCAACAATTGTCAGAGATCGGATAGATGATTCCAGCATCTAACCACTTAATGATCTCCTTTTTCACGACATCCTGCAGGTTCGGATTCAAACATCTCTGCATTTCACAGGATGGTCGTGAGCCCTCTTCAGTGTAGATGCGGTGTGTGCAATACAAAGGGCTGATAACAATCAAGTCATCAAGAGTCCATCCAATGGCTCTCCGATGCCGTTGGAGGATGGAAATCAGGTTTGTTTCCTGATCGAAGGTAAGTTGTGAATTGATGATCATAGGAAATGTGTGATTTAAACCCAAAAAGATGTATTTTAAATGATCAGGGAGGGGCTTCAACTCCATAACAGGGTTATTGACAGAAGGGCATTTCTCGCACGTGTTTTGAAAACAGAGATCTCGTCGTAGTATAGTGCGCAAAAACGCTTGTCAAAAATAATTTATAAAGATAACGAGACTTGGAGTCCCGGTCGTTCGTAGGCATTTATGGCAATGTGGGTTTGAAATCGATCTCTCTTGCTTTACTTATGCAAAATCGCATGTCGATTTATGCTAAGTTTGTATTTATGCACGACATGCTTGGTTGCCAGAATATCAGAAATTAAAACATGCAACTTCAATCACACAAAAATATTGCATGGTGATTTTCACAAATAGATATATATATATATAGAAAAAGATTTTCATTGATTCATGATGGTGTTTATAACATAAAGCTTATGGAAAGCTTGTAGAGGAATACTTGAAAACATAAATCTAGATAGCAGAAAACGATTGCATACATGAATCTAAGGGGGGATTATGCATGCATCATTGGGGGAGAATATGGGGCTACACTACTAAGCAGTAAATAAAGCAGAAAAACTATGAAGAACTATAATCTAATCTATCAGAACTAAGGGCATTCAGAGGTGATCTCTGATGACCTTTGACTTGGTTGAGAAGAGAAGGAGAGGTGGCCAATGGTGCTTAGGTCGTCCCTTAGAGAGAGGTTGAGGAGGTGATCCAACATCTTGATGTGGAGATGGTGGTGGCCATGGTGAAACTACTTGTGAAGGTGGAGTGGACGTGGAATGAAGCTAAGCTAAAATGGAGCCAAGAGTGAATGCATGCAAATCTTCAACCCTTAAGTCTTTTTATAGACCTAAGGGAAGCTCTCTATAGAATTATGAAATTCTCTAGAGAGGCCTATGGTGGGAGCTCATGGGAGAGCGAGAGAGAGGATGGATGGTGGTTTTTAGATCAACCAAATGTGGATTTAAAAATTGAATGGGTCAACAACACATGGTAGAGAGTTCTAGAGAACTCTAGGCTAGGTATTTTCGTGTGTGGGTGTGTGTGGGTCAAAACTTAGGTGACTAGGTTGATTAGGTTAGGTTCTAGTGGGTTTAGGTCAAGGTAGGTCTCAAATTAGGGTTGTAAACCTTGATTCACTAAGGCAAAGTGCAATTAAACTTAATACAAGTTTAATTGGTTGTGTGAAAACCTAATTGAGAGTAAAATAACTCAATTAAGTTAGGTTTAGGTCAATTGGACTCTCACTTAGTCCAATTGGACAATGCGTGCTGAGATTAGGGCTCAATTGGACTCAATGAGTCCAATTGAATAGGCTAATGAAATTGACTATGATCCAAGTCAATTAGGTTTAGTGAGGACCTAATTAGGTCCTTAGGGAGGTCTAAAGGTGATGTACTAGGGTTAGGGCACCTTAATTTAGGTTCCTATGGGGTTGGAATTGGGTTTAGGGACCTAGAGATCCAAGATCAAGGCTTGAATCTCAAAATGGGGTCTGGAGGGAAGTTCTGGACGTCTAATAATAGTGCCAGACGTCTTATAGTGAAAAATCAGAAGTCCAGACTTGTTCTATGGATGTCCAATTAGAGTCAAGAGGGTTTCTAGGTTCTGTCTTGGGTATTCTGCAGAAATTGAACGTATGACCAAGTGTCTGGATGTCGAATAACACTGCAAAAGTGGGTTTAAGGTGTGCGGGAATTGGCTAAGGGTTATGGACGTCCTATAATCATCTAAATGTCTAGATAGAGTCTAGAATTAGGGTTTTAAGGTTTCCTAAGATGCGATGACCTAATTTAAGGGTGGCTAAGGCTTGGGGAGGCTTCTAGGCTGTCCTAAGGCTAGGATGGACCTAAGTTCTTCACAATTTATTGCTTTATTCCTACTTAATAGAATAGCATACCTTAACTCCCTTACATTATTATCTACTACATCTAATCTAGGTCTTCGGCTCCAGCTCTGCTGCAACACCAGTTATTCTTTATTCTTCATATCCAGCTTTAGATCTAGCTTCAGATCTAGCTTCTGATCAGCTTATTACCTGCAATTGACATAATGCACCTAATCAGTACATTATAGCATTATTTTATGCATAGCTAAAAGAAAGCAGTAAAGGTGCTAGTAATGCTTATGCATGCTTGAATTACCCTAACTTATGCTAAGTCCTAGCCTAATTTAGGTCAATTAAGACCTATGATTGCTGCGCAATCAGTTATCAGCAGCAGCAGGTGGTTCAGGGTGGGGTTCAGGAGCAAAGGAAGGAGTTGTAGGTGTATCTAGGTCAAGTCTAGGCTCCTCTAATTGTTGGTTGTGATCTTCTTGTTTTTGAATGTCAGATAATTGGGTTTTCCTCTAAGAACTGGTCCTCAACGGTAGACTCGATATCGCAGATCTGTTCAACAGCCCCACAGTTGATTCCTTTTTGGGCCTTAAAGATATCAATCTTCAAAATTTGTCCCAAATTTCAACTCAATCTGGCGCTCTTCACAATTGATGTTGGCCCTAGCTATGGCCAGGAATGGTCACCCTAATATGATTGGTGTGTTTTTCAAATTCTCAGGAGCATCCATGTCTAATACAATGAAGTCCACGAGAAAATAGAAATCACGTATTCAAACTTTAATATCCTCGAGAATTCCTTTAAGTGACTTGATGGATCGATCTGCTAATTACAAAGTCACCTCTATTAGTTTGAGCTCAGATTCCTCAAGGTGGTCTAGTAGGGATGTAGGCATCAAGTTTATGGAAGCTCCTAGATCAAGTAAAGCTTTATCAAACTGTATATCATCGATTGTACGAGAGATTAGAGGAGTACCAGGGTCTTTTTCCTTAGGCGGGAGTTTGCTCAAAATGATGGAGCTGGCTTGTTTCGACAATACGATCGGATTCCCACCCTTGGTTTGTGACTTACACTTAGGTGTACATACGTCTTTCAGAAATCTTGCGTAAGCCGGTACGTGGCGAATCTAATCCATCAAGGGGATGTTTCTTTGGACTTGCTCAAAAAGCTTGACCAGGTCTTCTTCTATTGCCACTGTCTTGGGTTTCCTCTTTCCCTTGGTCAAAGCCTCAGGAAATGGAACCTTAGTTGGTTCCTCTTGGATTGGCTCAGGCTCTTTATCTGGGATAGGGGTGTCTTGGATTACCAATCTAGGGTTAGGATTTGCAGTATCAGGCTAGTCATGGCTAGGAAAAGGTGGTCCTGTGTTGCTTTGCCACTACGAGTGGTGACAGAGTTCAATCCTGCCTGACTTTGGTTTGGGTTAGGCAAAATAGGTGCCTATTGCTGAAACTCGGAATATGAAGTTGAATTGTCCATCTCGTCAGGTGATGGAACAGAAGGGGCTTGATAAACATAATGTTCTTGGCCCTGATTTGGGTTCATAACGCACCTCTGGTTCGACACATTATTTAGGTTAGGAAGAGGCTGAGAAGGAAGTGCACTAGGCTGGCAACATTTGCCAGCTAGGCCAATTGATTGTGAAGCTCAGTGATTTCTTCCTTGTGCTGTTTCTACATGTCAACCAAGGTCTGGAGAATCAGAGATGTCCGGTCCTCCTTAGGTGGCCCAGATTGGAAACTTTGGTTAGGCCTTGATTGAGTGGGCTGATAAGGTCGCGGGTTTTGTGGTTGGGGTTGGAATTGCAGTCTTGGATTCAAGTATTTCCCAACCACACGAAATTGGGATGATTACACTATCTAGGGTTATAGGTCTTTGAGAAAGGATTATTCTGGACAGCATGGAGATCCTCGCAAGTCTGAGGAACTCTAGAAAAATTAGGATACGAGGGTTCGGAGTTCCCCCAACTAGAGTAGGCTGGTCCAGAGTTTCCTCCAAGATCGAAATCAGATGGGGGTGGATAGGCATCCATCCCTTGAGAGTGGTAGTTGTTGTGTGCAGCCTCCCTACCTGAGGGCAAGTGCACATATGGATTCTATGGTGCAGTGGTGGTCCTGTGTAGATGTCAATTTATGTCCTCCACCTTCTTCTCAATGGTAGAGACCTTATCCAATCGACTGGCTATCAACTCCAGATCGACGGATGTGGAAAGGCCTCGAGTCTCGTGTACCCCCTGTTGTTTGTCAATGCATGGGTGGCCGTCAAGTCATACATACCCAATGACTCATTGTTCAAGGAGTTCTCGCACATATTCTCGAGAATCCCTCAAATCATGTCTTCATGCTGACCCATGACACTGCCACCACAGGTTTCATTGACAAATAACTTGATGTCGTCACGGAGCCCGTGGTAAAAGGATTGAACTTGTTCCCACTTCGGGACTCCGTGAAGGGGGCATTTGCGCATGAGATCTAGAAAATGATCCCATGCCTCGTGTAGAGATTCTCCCACTCATTGCGAGAAGTGCGTGATTTGATGCTGCATTGCATTCTTCTGACCAATGGGATAGAATTTTGCAAGAAAGGGGTCTGAAGTTCTTCCCATGTGTTGATTTGGTAAGGGTATGTCTAAAATCAATTGGCCACTTTGTCAGATAAAGAGAAGGAGAAGATTTTCAAGAGTAGGCCATCTCGATTATGCATGTCTACCCCGAATGTGTGGGCTACATGCTTCAGATTCTTGATGTGCTAGAAAGGATCCTCGGAGTTCAAGCCATGAAATTTCGGGGTCATGTGAAGCATACTAGGCTTGAGCTCCACCTCAGGTCCTCCCGCAGGAATGTGGATTCAGGGTTCGATCTCTACCGCAAAGGGATTGTAGTGATCTCGCATTTGAGGATGCTGCGGTGGGTTGAAACGTTCATGGATCATATCTTGAAGGTTATAGAATTCTTGTGGTTCAAAGTTAGGTTGTTCTTCTTGATGATCCATGGCTGTGGTTGGAGATTCAAGTTCAGAGGCGGAGGAGTTGGAAGAGATATGATGTGATCGGGTAGTTGCACAAACAAAGAAGTCGAGGCTTGGCCTTGACGAGAGTGGAAAGCTAGTGGAGGCCTCAAGGGTGGTCTTAAGGACCTCCTTCCAAACATATACCAATGGAGTAGATGAGGGACAGAAAGTGTGATGGACCCAATCAAGACACCTAAATATCTTTGGATGACTATAGAGGTTTGAGGCGGATGATACCTCTAGATGAAAAAGTCGTCCACCTGAGAAATACTTGGGCAGCCAGGAAGGGAGAGTCCTGCAAAGACCCCTACACAGTAGAGCATCCCCACGGTTTACAAGGTTTCCCCCACCCAACCTTCCTTGTCACCAAGGATCCAGGTAGACCAAAATGGATAACTTGACCTCTTAAGTCTACCACTTTTAAGTTAAGATGAGGAGCTTTGGATTCCACTTGAACTTTAGAATGAATTTGTAAGTGGTGACCTAATTTGAAGATTAGTTGATCCCACAAGGTGGGTGAACTTCACCTGATTTGTCCTGAGATTATTAAGTCCCAATTTTACGATTCAAGTGGATAATAAGAGCTTGATTTTAGGGTTTGCTTGATTAGGTAAGTCCAATCAAGGGTTTAGGCAGCACAATGCGAGAAGGTAGATTCTTTTTTTAGGCAAATGTGTTCCTCAACCTTGAAATGGAAACCCTAATTTGGCTCTATTTGGTCTAATCAATTTTGTCCAATTTTGGTACCTAGGGCTCAATCAAGAATGTGAGTAGTCCTAGATACCTTAAATCCCTAATAGGTGCAGAAATCAAGATTAGGATTTTCTAGAATCAAATCAGGCAACTTGAGATGATTAGTTCTAAGTATGAAATGCAAGTTGATCCTAATTGACTTCTTCCTTTTAGCTTTTCTCAGAATCAGGGGCATTAATGGAAAAGGAGATGAAATTTACCTACCCCTGGAGTGTTTGATGCATGGCCGACTCTCCTCAAATGAATCCATGCACAGATCACTGCCAGAGAGATAGAGCAAGTTAGTACCCAATCAAAAATTATAATCAAAGAGATCAAATTGTGCGTTGCTCCCCGACAATGGCTCCAAAATGTTGACAGGCTAAATCAGGGTTTTAAAATCACTTCGTTGTAATATAGCCGAAATAGCACGCAAACAAATATAATTTATAACTCAAATTCAAAAGAGTATCCGAGGTCGAACACATAGAGCAGGTATTGCAATTTAATCTCAAAGATCACAATAGAATCACAGATTTAAGCAATTTATAATGAGAATTTCATTCAAAAATGATGTATCAGTAGAATCAAATAACAATATGAAAAAAGAAGAGGGTAAAATGGTGATTTAAATCACCAAATTACCCTACAATGTTAAGCTTCACAATTTATTCAAATATTAGAATATATCTCAAATTAAGAACCACAGAACCAATGTATCAGATGATAGAATAGGCGGTCAGATGCCTTAACAACAGAGGCTCAAGGTCCTCTCTTCTTCTCTTCAAGCTTCAAGGAGAGGCACAGCACAGAGGCACGAAAGGCCTCCCAGCGACTAAATGTAGAGAGGGCACAGATGAGGGCAAACCCCCCTCTCTCTCTCTTTCTTTCCTTCTCTTCTTTTTCTTGCAGGCCCGAGGTTAGCCAGGTTATTGGGCGGGTAACCAAATCCTGAATAAGGACAAACCTACGTGCGTGACCATGGGCGAGGAGTGAAGACGTGAGGAGGCACGTGAAAGGGGGACCCAACCCTTGGTGTTCTTGGGCGATAAGTATAGAACACAATTTCCTCTTATGTGTTGCAGACGAGTCTTCGCTATCTGATGTGGGACTAATTCCCACAACCTTCTTCACGTGAAGCAATAGCAGAAGGGCTTCGAATTGATGGTGAAAGAGGCACAGGCAACCGCAATTGGGTGCCTGGGAGGACACCTGGGAGTCGTCCGCTCCTTCAGGAGATGCTTGTGGGGAGGAACATGGTCGGAGAAGGATGGTCGACATCGGAGAAGATGACTGCGAAGGCAGAGTGACGACAGGTACCTGAAATAGAAAACACAGCCTCGCGGCCACGTCAGATCAGCTTAAAAGAATCACCAAATGTCGACGAGTGCAACGGTGGTGTCTTTGTGGAGTGAAAGTTCCAATAGCGGTCTAATGACCTCGAGACGGTGGTGCGGATGTGTGTGTGTAGGGTAGAGCGTTAGAGAGATCAAAGCCCCAAATTTCTTTGGGGCTTTTGATTAGTGAGGTGAGGCAGTGCTGTAGAGACTTGTGGCGTGATGAATGGTGGCCTGTAGCGGTGTAGCGACCACGTCGAAGGTATGTCGGTCGTGGGGAAGATGATGACGGAGAAGGCAAGTCGGAGGTCAGAGCAGAGTATTGGTGGTATGGTGGAGATGAGTAGATGCTAGGGAGTTGAATGATTAACAACTATTGGATGAAGAGGGGTGGAGGAGGAGCTGGTTGCGGTATGGCCGACGTTGGAGAAGGAGGTTGCTCTGGTGAGATACAACGGCAACGACAGAGGGTTAGGAGGCACCTCACTGGTATTGCGAGGTGCGAAAAGATGGGGGGAGTTGGAATCGATCACCTATGGTATGTAGTAGCTAACGAAGAGGCTAGAGGTAGAGAAGTCACCGGAGATGAGTTGGAGCAAGCCAGAGGTAGGGAAAGAAGAGGTATTTTTGGCTCAAAAACTCGCTAAGGAGGTGAGGAAGGCCATGGGCAGCTTTTATAGGCATAAGGGCGAGTCTCCAAGCTTGGAAACAATCTTGAAGAGCTTGGATTTTTCAGTATAGGTTTAGGATTTTCAAGAGTTCACACGAGCTTTTGGCTTGATTTGGAAGGCCATGAAAGAGTTCAAATGGAAGAGGATCTTGTCAGGAGTCCTCCCATTTTTGGGAGAGATCTGCCAAGGAATCAGAGAGAAATATCTTATTGAAGGTCACCGGATTAGGAGTTCCTCCATGATAATGGTGTAGGGACCAATTTGTGAAGAAGTAGAAGAAGTTGGGGAGCTTTTTGTAAGAATTTTGAAAGTTGAGGGGTTTTTATAAGAAAAAGAGTCAGAACAGGATTAAAATGCAAATTAGGTCAAGATGATCTCAGATTGAACCCAAATTTTTGGTACAAACCTAATTTGGACCGAAGGAATCTAATGGTGAAGTCAGATTTTGATTTTGACCAAGTTTGACTGGGTAATTTATGTAGAAATCCAAATTAGGGCAACTTTCAGTCTGATACTCTATTTTAGGTCACAATGGGCTCAAATGGTTAAAGCAAGGATACCAAACCTTATAGAATATTTTTCTATGATTTTTAGAAGGTTTAGATGAATTTTATCCTAACCAAAACCTCAGTTAATTAAGTAGGACTATTTTTAGGGTTTCAGATGTCCATTAATTCTTGAAATGCGTGAAAATCCGTTTCGTTCTGCATGGACCCTCTTATTGGACATTAATGGCCATTTGACCTTTAATTAACCCTTGGAATATCCCATGGTTATTTTGTATTTGTGGAATACTATTAATTTTGCAGAAATAACCTTGTATTCTTCTCTTCTTTTCAGAATAAGATAATGTGCCCTTAGGACCTTCTGATGGATATGTAAGAGCTTTTATCAATCTTATCATACCAAATTGAGCTAGTTATGGCTCATGATGGTGTTCCCATCAATTTCTTTCCTTCCCTTGACTCTTCGTACACCCTTAGAACTTAGGTTTGCATACTACATCACCCATACCACCTCCACCTTCCTCAGCGCCAGCATACCTCTGGCAAGCTTGCACGCCTGCTTCACTGCACCAAATCACTCGCCATCACTTCCAGAAGCACCGCCGCATCCTCACAACCAAAAGCCCTAACATCACTGGGGCTATTGGCCACCCAAACCTCCCACTAAGCACCACCACCTCTGCTCACCTTCATCGACTTCGCCATGCACACACACCTCACCGTATGCAATCACCACCAGCACGTTCGCCACACTCAGGAGATCCTCCTAAGAAATTATAACAGGGCTGAGAGGTCATATTCTCCATTTTAGGTCTACATCGAAGCTCCGTCGTCGCCACCACCACCTTCCTCGGCTCCGTCTGCAGTTCCCTGACCAAATTCGTCCACACTGCTACCTCCAAGCATTGCAGAGGACTAGTCCCAGGATCACTTCTAGGTTTTCAATTGAAGCAGTAGGCACCCTTTCAACCTCAATTGATGCAACCATCACCTACAATTGCTGCGCAAAAGAGGGGCACTTAACTTAGTGCCACATCGTGCGTGAAGATGTTGCCAGTGCTGTATAAAAGGAAAAGCTTACATCGACCCCTCGCCTAAGACATGGGGGTCGGATCCCCATTGCATGAATCGCATACCCTCACCCACTACACCACGTCGGTGGGTCTGGACCTCTGATCGTTTACCCGATTACCCAGTACTATTCACCTGGGTCTGACTTGAGAAGTTGGGAAGAGAATCAGAGAGAGAGGGGAGGGTTTTTCTCTACTTGGGATGCGTGCCCTCCCTCTTTCTCAACACTTAGCCTCTGAGGGCTTTGTGCGAGGCCCTTATGCCTCTTTCTACGCATCTATTGGTGCACTGCTATTGTGCCTCTTCTGTGAGGCTTAAGGCAACGCCTTATGCCTTGTGAGACTCTGCTGGTTAAGATGTCTGTGCCTGGGGTTTGATAGCTAACTGAGTACATTGGTATAATAATTGATTAAGATTACTGTTGTTTTATTTAAGTTAATTTGTGAGCATTAAACTTAAGGGTTAATTTGGTGATTCAAATCACCATTTTAACCCAATCTTTTTGCAGTGACTATCTATTTTTTATTGAAATAATATTTTGAGCATTTCATTGGTTTGAATTGCATTTTATTTTGGATATTGTGATTAGTGGATGGAAGTTACCATATTTGCTCCCTACAAATGACCTTGGACTCACATTCTCTGATTTCCAGTTTATAAATTTAAGTGTTTGTGCGATTTTTGTCCTATACTACGATGCATATATCCTAACACCAATGATTTCGCATTAAACATTGCTTTAGGTAATGAAAGACTTAGATTGGGCATCTTCAGGGCATCAAAAAATTTCAATTGTGATCTAATTGAGGAGGATGGTGAAGATGAGAGCTCGGCTTACTATGGAAACATTGGGCTTTTTTGCAGTGACCCAACATCGCATTCATCTTCATTATCATGGTTTTTGGACCTTGATCCACATGGGAATAAGAGTAACATCATGCACATTTCATCCCCAGGATCTGATCGTTTAGGGTGTCTCTCTAACATTAACACCCCAGATTCTAATTTTCCCAATATATCACATCGTAACTCTCCCCTACTAGTGCAAGATGGTGTGATTGCTCCGGATGGATTTGGGCCACCTGAGAGACACACTGATGGGATCCTTGATCCATGTCTACCCTTGATGGCATATCCAAATCATAGTGTAGGGAGCATGAGATCAGTTTTTGCTGCCTCCACAAGGGGAAGACTTTGGATACCCGATGAGACACTTGGGCACCGACCTATGGTTATGCTCACCCTCGTTTGGACCTCATGGTCATAATGGTGTGGGATTTGAACCCTATTTCCTCATCGATGCAATCACTGACTCCTTTCAGGTGTAAGATCAGCAGACAATAATAACACTTATCGAGATTATCAGATTTATGTTGTCAATTCTTCTCCTCCCCTATAGGAATCTTCCCTGCAGATGATTCTATACCTTTCCCACCCATGATCAAACTCAAGCCCTTACCTGATTCATTGAAATATGTGTTCTTAGGTGATAGTGAGACAAATCTAATTATTATCAGTTCTCACTTAACCCAAGAACATGAGCAGCAATTGATTTCTATACTTCAAGCACATAGGGCTGCTATTAGGTGGAGTATGGCTGATCTCCATGGTATTCACCCCTCTTATTGTACTCATTATATACAAAGATGAGGGGGTGAAACCTTCTCGATAACCTCAAAGAAGGCTATATCCGAATATGCTAGAGGTCGTCAAGAAGGGGATCATCAAATGGCTAGATGTTGATAATGTTTATCCTATATCTGACAACTAGTGGGTGAGTCCCACTCAGATCATGTCTAAAAGGGCAGAACTCACCATAATCAAAAATGAAAAAGTAGAATCCATCCTGACCTGCACCGCGACCTAGTGGCGAGTCAGCATCAATTATCTAAGCTAAACACGGCTACTGAAAAGGATCATTTTCCTTTACCTTTCATTGACCAGATCTTGGAAAGGTTAGCTAGGTGAACTTTTGTTTCTTGGATGGATACTTCGGGTATAATCAGGTTTTGACTAACCTAGAAGATCAAGATAAAACTTTCACGTGTCCCTTTGGTACATTCGCCTTCAAGCGAATGCCCTTTGGCCTATACAATGCACCCGCGACTTTTCAACATTGTATGATGGCCATATTCTCTGACATGATTGGGAATTTCGTGGAAGTATACATTGATGAGTTCTCCATTTTTGGAGATGATTTTCAGTCTTGTCTTCATAACCTCACTAAGATCTTGAGGAGGTGTACTGAAGTCAACCTAGTATTTTCATGGGAGAAAAACCATTTCATGGTGAGGGATGGCATAGTACTAGGTCACAGGATCTCTACGAATGGACTTGAGGTCAATCAAGCTAAATCAAAAGTTTTTTTCCTGACCACCTCCATATAGCATGATCAAACATATTAGATCCTTCTTGGGTCACGTTGGATTTTACAGGCAATTCATTCGAGATTTCTCTAAAATCACTCATCCTTTGACGAATCTTCTTGTAGCCGATGTCCCATTCAATGTTGATTCCCATGCTTTTGAGACTTTAAGAAGCGTTGTTTCTAACTCCCCAATTCTCCAGCCACTCGACTGGTCCCTCGATTTCGAGATGATGTATGACACCTCCGATTTCACTGTCGTAGCTATTTTAGGCCAATGTTGGGAGTGCCATCCCTTTGTCATATACTATGCTAGCAAAACACTGAATGAAGTTCAACGTAATTACACGATTACTAAGAAGGAGATGCTAGCTATAGTATTCGGGTTGGAGAAATTCCGATCCTATCTTCTTGGGTCAATCCGACATTTGTTGTCAAAGAAGGATGCCAAACCCCATTTGATCAGATGGATCCTTCTATTGTAAGAATTTGATGTTGAAATCCACAACAAAGCCGAAGCACATAATGTAGTGGCAAATCACTTATCTCAACTTGACCCAGCCCACATTCCGTATTCCCCACCTATTTCAAATAATTTTCTGGATGAATCTCTGTTGCATGTAGATTCAATGGAGTTTTCCTGGTACACGAATATCGTGAATTATCTTGTCTTAGGCAAGATACCCGTGGGATCATCCAAGGACCAGAAACTCAAATTCTTGTCAGAAGCCAAATTCTATTTTTGGGATGACCCCTTGCTTTTCTGCATTGGATCTGATCAAATAATCAGGAGGTGTGTCCCCAACTCGAAAATCTCGAGTGTGTTATCCTTTTTCCACAGTGATGCCTGTGGTGGTCATTTTTCTGGTAGAAAAATGGCTACAAAGATTTTGCAGTTAAGTTTATTTTGGCTTAGAATTT
This sequence comes from Thalassia testudinum, assembly GCA_037157565.1. Taxonomy (NCBI): domain Eukaryota; kingdom Viridiplantae; phylum Streptophyta; class Magnoliopsida; order Alismatales; family Hydrocharitaceae; genus Thalassia; species Thalassia testudinum. Next base: position 179,411,847 of record JAZHRO010000024.1, on the reverse strand, counting down.
TTAAAGATACACACAAATTCATCAAAAGTTGTAAACGATGCCAATCGGTCAATTCTATGGCCAGGAGAGACATGATGCCTCTCCAACCTATTTTGGTTGTAGAAGTGTTCGATGTTTGGGGCATCGATTTTATGGGCCCATTCCCAAACTTACATGGCTTCAAGTACATTCTTCTCGCAATTGATTATGTCTTGAAGTGGGTTGAGGCTATCCCAGCAACGCGAGCAGATAATAAAACCTTCATATCTTTCATTCAGGAAATCATTTTTTGTGAGATTTGTTGTCCCCCATGCTCTGATTAGTGATAGGGGAAGTCATTTCATCCACGCCCATTTTCGATCGATATTGAAAAAAAATGGGGTACATCACCGTATTGCCACCCCATATCAGCCACAAACCAATGGGCAGGCTGAGGTGTCTAATCATCAAATCAAACTATCCTTTAAAAGATGGTTTAACCCAATCAAAAGGATTGGTCTGATCAATTGATTTGATGCATTATGGGCATATTGGACCATGTACAAGACCCCACTTGGAATGTCTCCATACTGCATGGTGTATGGAAAGGCCTGTCACCTTCCAGTCAAGCTGGAGCACTGCACCTTTTGAGTGGTGTAGAAATGTAATTTTAACCTCAATGTAGGAGGTTATGAAAAGCAACTCCAACTCAGCAAATTGGAAGAAATCCGACGGGAGGCCTATGAGAATGCGAAGATATATAAGGATAAGACCAAGGCCTTTCTTGACTGCCACATCCAGAGAAAATCTTTCACGCCTAACCAGTAAGTGTGGTTATTTGACTCCAAGCTCAAAATCATTATGGGCAAGCTAAAGCCCAAGTAGGCTGGCCCTTCCATTGTGATTCACCCATATCCTAATGGGGCGGTTCAGATCATGGACCCAAAAACTAGGCATGTTTCTACTGTAAATGACCAGTGTCTCAAGCCATTTATGGCCCAGGAACCTCCTCCTGCTAATGAAGTGATCAACTTTCTTGAGGACGTGTGATTGAGTTTTCACCTAGCTAGAGGCGTTAAACTCAGCACTTATACATATGTAAATATCCTTCTATATATAGCATCTTTATTGTGACTCATGTCATAGGTGTTGGATTAAGCTAAACAACAAATTCAGGAGCTATTCCAGGTGTTTTCTATCCATTTATACCTCTTGTCTTTCATTTTCTCTATATTCATGCATGAGGACATGCAACAAAGTAGGCATGGGAGGGTAGTCCACTCACACTAAATAATTTCTGCCAACACCTCGAGAAAAAAAATAACCTTATGTAATTTTTCTTGAATATCACGCTAACTACACTTTAGGGTTAATTTAGAAATAGTCGATTCCACCTCCAATGTTCTCATTGGAGCTAGAAATCATCCACAACAGTCATTTTCGACTCATCCACCCACCTGATATGTTCTAAAATTATGAATTAGGCTAAATGTGAACCCAAGTGAGTGAAGATGTTAAAGTACAACTAGGGAAAGGTTCTCATAAAAAAAAGCATTTTCAGTGTTGTTTTGGAAATTAAGTTAGGAGGAATAAAAAATTCTTGATTTTGAGGATATTTACAGACTTTAGGAAATGCGAAACAAAGAGTTTCCGCCTAGACTCTTTAGGTCCTAACTGAGGGTGCATGCGGATCTTAATGGTATACTAGATGGGACGGGTGAATAGTATCACTTGATGAATTTAAATGAAATAGATCAATCCACAAAATAATCAAGCATAGATAACACCTGGATTTATAGTGGAAACCCTTCTTGGGTGGAAACCACTACCTAGGTCTCTCAGCATAGGATTTTTTCGACTAGGCAAAGCTAGATAATCCACTATTGTACCACTTGAACGAGGGTGGCACAACCTCTTACAATAATCCCTTCTCTTTACAACCTGAAAAGAAGCAAAATAACAATGAATCTTCCCAACAACTTGGGATCCATAATCAAAGCAACAAGTAAAATAAAGATAATATAATCCTATGGAACCTCAAGGAAAGTCAAATCAGATTTTTGCAGGGGTTCAAATTGACATGCTTTGGAAAGCGTAAAAGTAAAAGCATAGAAGCACTCTGAGAGAAAGCACGAGAGCACTTTTGGTAGATGGATTTCTCTTTGAATGTGTGTATGAAAAAGGTTACCTACGACCTCTATTTATACTAGAAAATCAACTAGAAAAGGAAGTCAAATTGGTCGATCAATTAAGGTAGTTTAGTCGATCAAAATGAGTTTTGGTCCATCAAACTAATTATTTGATCAATCAATGATTAGTCAATTAATTAACCTAAATGGTTGATCAAAGGTGTATTTAACAACTTCCTAAAGTGGATTATTTTGTTCGATTAACTAAGCTAGTTGGTCGATCAATACATTTGGTCTATCAATATTATTATTTGGTCGATTAATTAACCTAAGAAGTTGATTTTTACATTAAGTGCAAAAAATCATTTAAATCTTATTTGGGTTCCTTACAAGATAATCTAGATTCAACAAAAATAAAAAGTCACTGAGAAGAAATCAGCAATCTTCTAGCTTTAATCCAAGAATCCATGAAAGTGTCGTGAAAGATTAGTGTAGTAGATAGCATAATTTTGGTGCATCAAAACAGAGGTACTTACATTCTCGCCCTTTTTATGACAACAATATTATAATTATGTAGAGAGATAGAAATGTAAAGAGTTATGCATAATATCTCCCTATTTTTATTTCAGCAAAAAGTAAACATGTAACTATTAATTTATTTATCTCCCCCATAAACATGTAATTGAAGCACTAATATTTAACATGCAATTTAAAGAGAGAAATATTTAGTTGATAGAGAGATATAACCATGCATATAGCTAGAATGTAAATATAAATGAGTCGAAAAATGATGGGAACATCATCATGAGGCATAACTAGCTTAGTTTGATCTGATTAAGTCAATAAAAGCTCCTACATATCTTTCAGGTCTTAAGGGCACAAACATTGATTTGAGAAGATAAGAATATAGGGTTATTTCTGTAAATTTACTATTCTATCACAAAAATAGAATAACCACAGGTTTTCTCAGGGGTTGAATAAAGGTCAAATACGCTTTAGAGTCCATTAAGGCGGTTCATACAGAACGAAATAGGTTTTCATGCGTTACGGGAATTAAATGACATCGGAAACCCTAAAAATAGACTAACTTAATTAACTGATTTTCCGATCATGATAAAATTTACCTAAACCTTCTAAAATTCATATAAAAATATTCTCTAGGGTTTTGTACCTTCAATTTTACCATCAGAACTCATTTTGACCTAAAACAAAGCCATAGACAGACTTTTGCCCTAATTTGGGTTTTTGCATATATTACCTAGTCAAATGAGGTCAAAACCAAAATCCAACTTCACCATTGGATTTCCTAGGTCCAAATTAGATTTGTATCAAAATTTGGGCCCAATCTGAGATTGTTTCAACCTAGTTTTCACTTTGGTTCAAGTTTGACTTTCTTTATCTCCAATAGCCCCACAGCTTTTGAATTCCTCATAAAAAGCCCCCCAACTTCTTTGTCTTCTTCACAAAAAAGTCCCTACAGCCCTAGAATCCTAATCCTACAACTCTGGCGAGATTCATTTGGCAAGATCTCTCTTATTTCTTGATGAATCCTTCTTAGATTTGAAAGGGAAATTCGTCAAGAAATTAGCTTCCTTTTTAGCTAGATCCAAAGTCCCAGAAATCACCCAAATCCTCATGCGAATCCTTCAAAGGAGTGGGTTTCCAACTCTGGTGACCTTCCAAGGTTGAAAGCTTGGGTTCCAAGCTTCAACTGCCCTCTACTGCCTATATAAAGACCCCCGGACCTTCCCAACCACTCCAAGCTCGATTTTGGCTAGAAATTCCCTACATTCCTCCTTCCTATTTCGACCAAAAGGCTCCTCGAGCTCCGGTGATTCCTCCTGACCTCCCTTGTCATCCATCAGCAATAACAACGGTGAATTCATCTTCCTCGTCTTCCTCCACGTCGCGCCATACCAATGGGCATCCCTCCCTCCATCTTCATCGCCGTTTCCTTCTCACTGGAGCCACCTTCTTCCTCGGCGCCAACCACACCGCAACCGGCATCGCCTCTACTCCCCGTCATCTACCAACCACCTAGATAAGTTTCCTAACTCCTCTACTTCATTCACACACCTACCACACTCCGCTTCGATCGTCGTATCCATATTCGCTCTCCGTCTTCCGCCTCGTTGGCATACCTCCGGTGAGTTCGCATGACCACTATGCTCCACCAAATTGGCCGCCACTTATCCCTACACCTCCACCTCGATCCCAGGACCAAAAGCCTTAACTTAGTTAGGTTGATTCCCACTCCTAACCACCTACTGAACACCTCCATTGCCGTACTCACTTCCCGACCTTGCCCTATGCACACACGCACTCTCACAACACGCCACCGCCACCATCAAATTCACTGCATGATGTAAACATGTTTACATTGCATAAGATGTCTATTTATGCATGTTCTTAAGCATAAAATTGCATTGCATACTATAAATATTGCATAGCATGCATCATCTTGCATTTAGATTAGTTTGAATAAAATGGAGGTTAATTGTCTCCTTTTACGTTCAGGGATAGGAAAAAATTTTTATCAGGGCCTCAGATCGAAGATTCAATCGTACAGATGTGATCAGGGCGACGATTGGAGTTCAACGACTCCAAGATCACCCTAATCAGACATCTGTAGCATCAGATAGGGACTAGGGAACCCTAGAAGATCAAGGGCCAAGATGGTGTGAATCCATACTTCAAACGACAAATCTGACCACACGAATGGATTCGGATCGACGATCGTAGCCTAGCGACGTGAAAATCGACTCAATCCGACACCCGTGGCACCATCTACAACATCCAGAAGATGGACAGCCAAGATGGCACCACATGGCACCATCTCGGTTGCCCAACCAACCGCACGCATCAACTAAAGGCCTCTGCATCAACCCTTACCCATCGTTGAATCAAGATCCAACGGCTGCGACGCACCTACGCTTAAGTTAAGCGCTCGACACAAACGTGCCCACAGCGCGTTGGTCGAGTGCTTTAACGCGAAGCATAGGCGCACGTTCAAGTCTCACCGCGCAGCAATTGGAGTAGAGGTGCACGCCCGATCGACCGCATGTTCACGATCCAGCGGCCACGTGTGCTAAATCCAGATGACGCACCCACGCATGCCGGCGCGTAACATGGGATCGCATGCGTATGCGGGCGCTGAGGAGGCGCGGCGAGGAGTGCTCTCAACCGTTCGATCTCACTATCGAACGGCTGAGATTTAAAGAACGTGGAAAGGTGTTGAGCACGGGGAGATAAGCAGGTGCGTGCGCGTCACCCCACTACGGCCACGTTCAGGCCTTTAGTGACAAATTTATCCATCACTAAAGGTCCTGAATTAATGATTTTCAACTTGTAATGACCAAATTGCCCTCACTCCTTGCAACTAGAAAAGGAGACCCCCTCCATACGAAATTCTCATCCCTTCTTTCTCTTCTCTCCCTCTCCAAAGCTCAAGAGAAGCTTGTCCCACACTTGGGATGCTTCTTAAGAGATAAAGTCCAATTTTTGTCCCCCTTTCGGAAGTGGATCCCACGACGACAACGACGTGTTGCCCCATTCCCGTTCTTCCTGCTTCGTCCTCCTTCGTCTTGCTCCGTTCCCCGTCTTCCAAGCGTCGTCCCGTCCGGCTCATCCTCCAAACAACCATCGAGGAGGATATCTCTCTCCCCATTCTTTTACTGCTTTCTAGAGTAGATTTACTGCTTTCTAGAGTAAACTTACTGCTTTCTAGTGTAATCATTTTCTACTTTCTAGTCGTAATGTTTAGTGTAATGAACAAACTCTTTGATAATGAATTCCATGTTCATTCTACATCTTTTTTTGATTTTTGTTTGTAATATTCTCTCTCTCTCTCTCATTCTCTCTCTCTCTCTCTTCTATTTAGTGTAAATAGATAGATAGTTTCTAATCAATTATTCTATTTCGTGACAAATAAAACAAACACGTATTTTTAAATCAAACGTCCGCCTCCTTGAGTTCGACCTAGGATTTCTTTTCAAGTATAAATTTTATTTGTTGAACACGAGTTATTCACTTTCAAACAACAACGACAGGTTTTCAAAACCAAACACGTTAGCGTAGTAAATCGTAGCAACAACATTTTGGCACCATTGCCGGGGAGGCGACGCTCTTTGATTTTTTCATGCTTTCCAACTTACGAATCATTTACCTTACTTCTCTCCTTTCTTATTGTGATTGCAGGTACTCTTTCGAGACAAGCAAAAGCAATAGATTGGAGTAAAGTGCTTTTGAAGGTTCTATAAGTTATCCCCCACCTCCCACCTATTAGTTTTCATTTCACCACGTAATAACACAAACATCAATCAACCTAGGTGTTTTTATAAACTCTAAGGTTAGTTTTGTTTGTTTGTTTGATACTTACACTCGCCTCAACCTCCACATTTAAATAAAAAAAGTAAAAAAATTCTCATGGAGGTACACAACCTCATCTGATTTTCAAACTCAACCGGTAATCCGATCTTTGGAACTGGTACACACTTCCAAACACATAATTGAGTAGAAATTAGATTAGGTAATCATTTGTGTGCCTAATTAAGTGGTGCAACAGGCCAATTGTTTGAGTTTATTGGGCCGCACCATTTCAATTAAAATCAACTCACCAAGTAGCTGCCACTTAGGTTCAACTCTTAGGGATTTACCAGGCACTCCACATTCTTTTAAGCTTCAAAGGAAAAACATCTTCACCTGTGCTTTCAAAACCTGGTGTGCCAACAAAACTTGTTTGAAAATACCTAAAGTTGAATCCTAAAAGCTACTAAGCAAGATTTGAACCCTAAAATTCACCGCATCAAAAGTAATCTTACTTGAAAACCACTGGTTGTGCACACACACACACATCAATCAATCATTAAGGGCACAACCCAGATAAAGGGCCCATGACATTCTAAAGCACATTCAAACCTAGCCCTAAATAAAACAAAGTAGACGTTGGCCTTAAGGATTCGACTCGCTCTTCGGAGCCCAAAACGAGATTATTTTCGATTAGTCTATTTCTACTGTTCAATCTGATGTCTAGCTAGGGGAGCAAAATCAAATGATCGCGGCTGGGGGGTACACTAGGAACCAGAGGCGCAAACCAAAGGAAGAACCTTCTCCCCAGTCCCTCCTTCTAACTGGTTGGATTGAATAGACAGAAGTAGATCAAATCGTTCCTTTATCTCAAGACGGGTTTTGGGAGTCTGTAGGTCTTTAGGCTAGCCCACTTAAGGACAGGTTTGATTGCTTGTATTGCAGGGTGCCTTTCTTCCTCCAATTTATCATGAATCCTTCCACATATTGTACGCATTCCCGCTCTTTCCCACCTGTTTTGAGTTATCCTCAACATGACGATTATCCCGACTCGTACTGTAATCAACCATCAGTTAGTTGGGATAACTCGGATTGGGGATACAGTTCCAGACCTCCGTGTGTAGGGTCTAACCCTGAACACTATGATTATGATTTCTATCCTTCTCAGAGCCACATTGATTATAGATCGCCACCCTTTCATGGACAACCTAATACGATCTACAATCAAGAAAGATACATTGATCCTTACCCATCCTCTGATTACACTGCCTTTAGGTCATCACCAACTTTTGAACAATCCGAAATGACCTATTATCAGGAAGGGTATAACGAATCTTAATTCGTTAACTCCTCTGCACTGATCCCAAACCCGCCCAACCCTAAACCAAGTCATTTGGTTCAGGTTAACCAAGTTCAAGATAAGGTTCTGGCTAACTTAAGGAATATCATACAATCTTTAGAAGTTCAGCCAATACCTTGCATTGAAAGATTGAAGCCCCTGATTGAAATGATTGATGATTTGAATAAGTATTTGTTGGATTGGCTCCAGGATGTTAAGGATAAGAACCTGGGTGAGTTTCTACTTGGGAAGTTAGCGAAATTGAGGATGAGATTTGTGGTTGCTTTACTTTAATCATGGGATGATTCCCAGGATGAACTCCCTTCAGGAGAGCCAATGTTAGAACCCGCTCAGGCACCTGTTGGGGGGACACGTGTTACGAGGCTGACTAAATTGAATTAGAGCAACCAATTAAGGATGATCTGATTTCTTCACCTGAGATCCTTGAGCTAGGGTATGAGGAAACGTATGTCTCCATGGATCAGAAAGTGACAGATGATTTTGGGACATACATTAATACGGATCTTGATTTCTTTGATTCTGATGGTGAAGATTCAATTTGCGAAGTCTCACGCGAGTTTACAGAATATGATTTCTGTGAGATGATTGGGCCTGAGGAATCTAATAGATCACTTGATAGTCCAATAACTGAGGAAATTGATCTTATCGGGGCTCACATTACGGATCCAGAATCGCATTTTCTAGAGAATTCAATCAAATGCCCTATTTTTGAGATAACTAGACCCAAGTCAATTCTAATTTAGCCACATCTTTTAAACTTGGAAATTTTAGACAGGGTGATTAATATGCAGGAGGTCCTGGAATTTGACATTTTGAATGAGGAAGATAGGAGCTAGGAAATTTTGATTTGGGAAGCAAATTCCAGAGGAAATAGAAGACCGAGTCTAAGGGTTCCAATTCATCTGAAACCATCAAACCAGGACCCTTACGACATCTATTCTGAGGATGCCCAACCCAAGCACACATTCATTGATTGTCCTTTGGAGCTTGAATTCTCTGTAACCCAACTTTTTGGTCTTGGGTTGCATCCGCATAAATCGCAAGCTCGACCCCGCTTACATACTGATTTTAGGTTTTGGGTAATTTTTATCCAGAACCTTAGATATTCTCGATTATTGGTATGGATCTGCACCACAATCTGTTCCACATCTGTGGACATCTACTAGCAGGTCAGAGGTTTCTTCTTTTTATTCTGATTCTAATCTGTACCTATGAATTCTTTATTTCTCTTCTTTGTACAATATGCCTAGCTGAAGGCACTAAATTCAGCACATATACAGTTTTTGTTTATCTCGGAGCGAACTCGACATTCACACAATTCAGGTGCTTTCTACTCTATTCCACTCTATTTTATGTCTTTTTAATACAATGAGGACATTGCATTAGATAAGCATGGGGGGTGGATATTCATCTCTGAATTTATTCGTCAGCTCTGTAGATTTGTTTTATCTTCTTTTATTTATATTAAAAAAAATTATGGAATTAGGAAAGAGAACTTGGGTTTAAGAAAATTTTCAATCTTAGGAAATACTACATTATGATATGAACACAAGGACCCTTCAGGTCTTTGGACTTAATTGGCCCGTGTATCCACTAAAATGTGGATTTGTTCTTCGAGTCCTCGCCAACCTTAATTCTATTGTAATTGGAGTAAATAAGTTTGGGTGATAAGTACATGACTTATCAACCCACCCTCTGATTTGAGGAAATTTTGAGTTTTTAGCATCTACACACTTTCTTTGCACTGACTCGTTGTTCGGCGATTTTAACGGAAATTGGGTAGCTAATGAACCTTCTAAGATGATATGGCTAGCAAGTTATTGTGGGTAACAGCCCATAGGTAGGTTGTCCAGAGCCCAATCACTGGACCCTTCTCTTTTTTGCTGCCTTTAGTAAATCTTAGACCAGAGAAGCCACCTGCTTAAAAAAAAGAGAGAAAGAAAGTCAAAAAGAAAAGAAAAAGAAAGGGAGAAAAGAAAAGAAAATAAAAGAAATAAGCCACACTTCGCCGCACGAGTATGGCTAGCAAGTTGTCGGTGGTAACAGCTCATCGACCGGTTGTCCAAAACCCAGCTCAATAAATGCACTGAAAATTTCCAAAACATTTAGGAAGAAGTAGAGAAGTAGAATAAACCGGGGAGATATACACTAGATTCACCCTTGTGTTGACCCCGTAAAAATAAAAGTAGGGAGAAAGCTACCGGTTGTAAAGATACATCTTTAGGTAGAATTCTCTTTCTAAGGTCACCTAGAGGCGTAGAAATCCAAAGTCCATTTTTACTACCGGTCAACGAGTCTATCACATTCACAATAAGATGCTTAGAACTTAGGGTTCTCGTCAAATCTTAGGTGAGTTGAATGGCCATAGAAAGCCACTCCTAAACCCTAAAACTCGAAAATCCAAAAAAAATAGAAAAGAAGAAAAAGAAATTTTTCTTTGAATAAGGCAAGGGCTTGAGGCAGTCTGCATTTTGGCAAATACCCAGGCACTGTTGTGTCTTTGAAAGTTCAGATCCTAAGTAAACATTTTCTTAATGATTGAAAATAACTCATGCCCAATTAATCCAACCTAATTCTTTTATAAATAGCATATAGTTTTTGCTAGGGACTAGCAAAAGATAGGTATGGGAGTGTGATGTAAACATGTTTACATTGCATAAGAGGTCTATTTATGCATGTTCTTAAGCATAAAATTGCATTATATACTATAAATATTGCATAGCATGCATCATCTTGCATTTAGATTATTTTGAGTAAAATGGAGGTTAATTGTCGCCTTTTATGTTCAGGGATAGGGAAAAATTTTTATCGGGGCCTCGGATTGAAGATCCAACCGTACAGATGTGATCAGGGCGACGATTGGAGTTCAACGACTCCAAGATCGTCCTAATTAGACATCTGTAGCATCAGATAGAGATCGGGGAACCCTAGAAGACCAAGGGCCAAGATGGTGTGAATCCGTACTTCAAACGACAAATCCAACCGCACAGATGGATTCAGATCGACGATCGTAGCCTAACAACGTAAAAATCGACTAATCCGACACCCGTGGCACCATCTACATCATCCAGAAGATGGATGGCCAAGATGGTGCCATGTGGTGCCATCTCGGCTGCCCAACCGACCGCACGCATCAACTGAAGGCCTCCCCATCAACCCTTCCTCGCCGTTGGATCAAGATTCAACAGCTGCGACATGCCCGCGCTTAAGTTAAGCGCTCGACACAAACATGCCCACAGCTCATTGGTCAAGCGCTCCAACGCGAAGCGCAAGCGCGGGTTTGAGTCTCGTCGTGCAGCAATTGGAGTGGAGGTGCATGCCCAATCGACCGCATAATCGTGATCCAGTGGCCACGCGTGCTCAATCCAGATGACGCACCCACGCACGCCCGCGCGTAACGTGGGATCGCACGTATATGCACGCACTGAGGAGGTGCGGCGAGGACTACTCTCAGTCGTTCGATCTCACAATCGAACGGCTGAGATTTAAAGAATGTGGAAAGGCATTGAGCACGGGGAGATGAGCGGGTGCGCAACGTCGGCCCACTACAGCCACATTCAGGCCTTTAGTGACAGATTTATCCGTCACTAAAGGTCCTAAATTAATGATTTTCAACTTATAATGACTAAATTGCCCTCACTCCTTGCAACTATAAAAGGAGACCCCCTCCATACAAAATTCTCATCCCTTCTTTCTCTTCTCTCCCTCTCCAAAGCTCAAGAGAAGCTTGTCCCACACCTGGGGTGCTTCTCAAGAGATAAAGTCCAATTTTCGTCCCCCTTTCGGAAGTGGATACGGGCAACGATGACGTGCTGCCCCATTCTCGTTCTTCCAACTTCATCCTCCTTCATCCTGCTTCGTTCCCCATCTTCCAGGCATCGTCCCATCCGGCTCATCCTCTAAGCAACCGTCGAGGAGGATATCTCTCCCCATTCTTTTAATGCTTTCTAGAGTAGATTTACTACTTTCTAGTGTAGACTTACCGCTTTCTAGTGTAATCATTTTCTGCTTTCTAGTCGTAATGTTTAGTGTAACGAACAATCTCTTTGATAATGAATTCCATGTTCATTCTACATCTCTTTTTGATTTTTGTTTGTAATATTCTCTCTCTCTCATTTTCTCTCTCTTCTATTTAGTGTAAATAGATAGATAGTTTCTAATCAATTATTCTGTTTCATGACAAATAAAACAAACGCATATTTTTAAATCAAACGTTCGCCTCCCTAAGTTCGACCCGGGATTTCAATTCCAGTATAAATTTTATTTATTGAACACAAGTTCTTCGCTTTCAAACTACAACGACAGGTTTTCAAAATCAAACACGTTAGCATAGTAACTCATAGCTACAACACCGCACTCATACGAAGCTTCTGAACTTGTTTAACAGGGTCGAGAGGCCGTTTTGTTTGTTTCAGGTCTTCAGCTCATCTCTACCATTAACGAGCGAGTTCAAGCTTGCTTGAAGTTTTGCTTCAAGTCTCGCCTTCCCCAGGTCTCGACTTAAGCTGCTGCGGAATCATCCTAGTACTACTCTTGGATCATCAATTGGAGCAGTTGACCACAGCTTGACCATGAATTTGATGAAGGAACGGATGTTGCTAGTTGCGTGAAGAAAGGCTATATCTTTAGTCCCACATTGGAAGTGGGAAAGCAACTGAAGCGGTATAAATTGAAAATGTGTTCCGGGCTTATCACCTCATAACAAGGGGTGAGGTCTCACACCCTCACTCACTCACTCACCTACCTACACCCTCACACCTCAGCTGCAACCCATGCCCACAGCTCTGGTCTCAGGTACGCAGAGCCCCGAATACTCGAGTACCCGAGCATTTGACCGGAAATTGAGAAAGAGAAGGAGAAGAGAAAAAGAGAGAGTGCGGGGGCAAAGGGGGGTTTTGCTCTCTCAGGCACTTGTGCGACACTTAGTCGCAAGAAGAAGAAAGGAGACAGAGCAAAAGAAGAGCAGAGAAAGAAGAGAAGAAGAAGAGTGCCCTCTTGGCACTGTAGCTCTATCGCCTGATCTGTTTGATAGGGAGTGCACTGTGCCCTTGGTTTGATTAGTTGATACTATTTGGATATTTGCTATTATTGTATAAGGGTAATTGGTGATTCAAATCACCATTTTACTCTATTATTTTTGCACGCTAATACTTGAATTCTTGACATTGTTCTAGATTAAGTTTTGGCTGAAATTGCTTATATATTATGAACCTGAGATTCATATTTGCCACTTGCTCCTAGCAAACAACCTCAGATTTCTTTCGAATATAAATATTATTTATTTTTCGCACTGATTTGATCTATACTACAACGCGATGATTTTAAATCTCGTTTCAAAGCGAGTAACATTTTGGCACCATTGTCGAGGAGCAACGTGCAACTTTGATCTCTTGATTGCAATATTTGATTTGATACTAATTTACTCTATCTCTTTTGACAGTGATCTATAATAGGAATTCCTTGGAGGAAGATCAACCGCACATCAGAACACTCCAGGGGTAGGTAAACTCCATCCAATTTCCCCTATAACCCTGATTCTGAAAAACTAAAAAAGGAAGAAATCAATTAGGGCTACTTGCATTCTATTCTTAGAATAACCATCACAAGTTGCCTGATTTGATACATTCTAGAGAACATCACAACCCTGATTTGTGCACCTACTTAGGGTTCTAAGGTATCTAGGGCAATCACCTTCTTGCTTGAGCCCTAAGTACCATATTTGGATGAATTGAATTGGACCAATCAGAGCCAATTAGGGTTTCCAGTTTAGGGTTTTAGAGACACACTTGCTTAATCAAGAAATAACCTTCCCAAACAATGTGTGCCTAAGCCTTGGTTGAATTAATCTATTCAAGCAAACCCTAAAATCAGGCTCTTAATTTCATTTGAACACTAAAAGAGGGACTTGAATTTCTCAAAGGACAAACAGGTGAAGTTTACCCACCTTGTTGGGTTAACCAATCTTCAAATTAGGTCACCCTGCACTAAAACATCTTAAAGTTCAAGTGAAATCATAAGCACCCTTGCTCTTAACTAAAAATTGGTAGATTTAAGAGGTCAAGTCACCATTCTGGTCTACCTGGACCCTCAGTGATAAGAAAGGTCGGGTGGGGGAAACCCTGTAACCCGTGGGGATGCTCTACCATGTAGGGGTCATTACGGGACTCTCCCTTTCTGGCTACCTAGGTAATTCTCAGGTGGATGACTTTCTGACTTAGGGGTATCATCCGCCCCGAACCTCTATAGTCATCCAAAAATATTTGGGTGCCTTGATTGGGTCCATCACCTTCTGTCCCTCATCTACTCCATCGGTGCATGTTCGGGAGGAGGTCCTTAAGACCACCCTTGAGGCATCCATTAGTCATTCACTCTCATCGAGGTCAAGCCTCGACTTTCGTATTTGTGCAACAACCTGATCACATTAACATTCTTCTGATTTAGAACCTACTTCCCCCTTATCAGCCATGGATCCCTTAGAAGATCAACCTAACCTTGAACAACAATTCCATGATTTCTAAAATCAAATCAATGCCACCATCATCCCACCACCACGTCCTCAAATGCGAGATCACTATAATCCTGCATCGGTGGAGATCGAACCCCGAATCAACATTCCCGTGGGAGGACCCAAGGTGGATCTCAAGCCTAGCATGCTTCATATGACCCCAAAATTTCATGTCTTGAACTCCGAGGATCCTTTCCAGCACATCAAAAACCTAAAACATTTGGCCCACACTTTCAGGGCAGACGTGCAGAATCGGGACAGATTACTCTTAAAACTTTTCTCATTCTCTCTGGCTGACAAAGCCATTCACTGGTTTCAGATTCAACCACACACGATCAACACATGGGGAGAACTTCAAACCTCCTTCCTGCAAAAATTATAACCCATTGGTCGTACAAACACAATGTGGCACCAAATCAAGCACTTCTCCCAAGGAGCGAAAGAATCTCTACATTAGGCATGGGATCGCTTTCTGGATCTCATGCGTAAGTGCCCCCATCACGGAGTTCCGAAGTAGGAACAAGTCCAATCCTTTTACCACGGACTCTGTGATGACATCAAGCTATTTGTCAATGCAACCTGTGGTGGTAGCATCATGGGTCAACATGAGGACACGATCTGGGAGATTCTCGAGAACATATGCAAGAACTCCCTGAACAATGAGTCACTGTGTGCATACAATCAGATGTCCACCCGTGCATTGACAAATAATTGGGGGGTACATGAATCCCGAGGCCATTCCGCATCCGTTGATCTGGAGTTGGTAGCCAGTCAATTGGATAAGGTCTCCATTACGAAAAGAAGGTGGACGACATCACTCGTCATCTACAAAAATCCACCTCTGCACCTCAAAGCACATACGCACACCCGCCCACAGGAAGGGTGGCTGCACACAACATCTACCACTCCCCAGGGATGGTTGCATATCGACCCCCATCTGATTATGGCTTCGGAGGAAACTCCAAGTCATCCCACCACAGTTGGGGGAACTTTGAACCCCCCTACTATGATTATCTCAGAGCTCCTTAGACCTGCAAGGATCTCCATGTCGTCTAGAATAATCCTTTCTCCAACACTTACAACTCTGGATGGCGAAATCATCCTAACTTTGCATGTTCGGGAAATAACTCGAATCTGAGATCCTAATTCCAACTCTGCCACAGAATCAGTGACCGTATCAACCCACTCAACCAAGGCCTAATCAAAATTACCAATCTGGATAGCCTAAAGAAAATCAGACATCTTTGATTCTCCAGACCTTGGTTGACATGCAAAAACAACACAAAGAAGAGATCTCTGAGCTGCGCAATCAATTAGCCCAGCTGGCAAGTATTCTGTCAGCACCCGTAGTGGATTAAATTCCGTCACCACCCGTAGTGGTAAAGCAACACAAGACCCACCTTTTCCTAGCCATGACATGCCTGTGACTGTAGACCCTAACCCTAGATTGGCCATCCAGGACATGCCCATTCCTAATAAAGAGCCTGAGCCAATTCTAGAGGAACCATCTAAGGTTCCATTTCTCGAGGCCTTGACCAAAGGAAAGAAGATAACCAAACCCATGGCACCTAAGGAGGACCTGGTCAAGCTCTTTGAGTAGGTCCAAATAAACATCCCCTTGATGGATGCAATTCACCACGTACCGGCTTACACATGATTCCTAAAAGACATATGTACACCCAAGCGTAAGCCGCGAACCAAAGGCAGGAACCTGATCATACTGTCAGAGCAAGCCAGCTCCATCATTTTGAGCAAACTCCTGCCTAAGGCAAAAGACCCAGGTACCCCTCTAATCTCCTGTGCTATCGGTGAAATACAATTTGATTGAGCCTTATTGGACCTAGGAGCTTCCATCAATTTGATACCCACATCCCTACTAGACCACTTTGAGGAATCTGAACTTAAATCGATAGAGATGACTTTGCAGTTAGCTGATCGATCTATTAAGTCACCAAAAGGAGTACTTGACGATGTCATAGTTAGGGTACATGAGTTTTACTTTCCCGTGGATTTCATCGTCTTAGACATGGATGCTCCTACGAACTTGAAGAATACACCGATCATATTAGGGAGACCCTTTCTGGCCACAGCTAGGGCCAATATTAATTACAAGGAGGGCCAAATTGAGTTAAAATTTGGGAGCAAGACACTAAAGATCGACATCTTTAAGGCCCAACAAGGAATTAATTGTGGAGTTATTGAACAAATTTGCGATGTCGAGGCCGTGGTTGATGACCTATGTATCGAGGAAAACTCGAGTATTTCTGATCAACCATAAGAAGATCAAAACCCGCAATTAGAGGAACCTGAACCTAACCTAAACACACCCATAGCTCCTTCCTTTTCTCCCGACACCCACCCTAAACCACCTGCTACTGCTAATAATCTAGTTATGGAATTGAAACCCCTCCCTAACCATCTCAAATACGTCTTTTTGGGTTCCAATCAGACGTTTCCTGTGATTATCAACTCCCAACTCACATCTGATCAGGAAACACGCTTGATTACTGTCCTCCAGTAGCATCGGAGAGCCATTGGATGGACTCTCGATGATCTGACTAGCATCAGCCCCTCATATTGCACACATCACATCTATACCAAAGAAGGCTCACGACCATCCTATGAAATGCAGAGACGCCTAAATCCAAACCTGCAGGATGTCGTGTAAAAGGAGATCATCAAGTGGTTAGATGCAGGGATCATCTACCCAATCTCCGATAGTCGGTGGGTGAGTCCAATCCAAGTTGTGCCTAAGAAGACAGGACTCACCGTGATCACGACTGAAACCAGAGAAACCATACTGACCCGTATAGGCAAACTTGTGGAGAGTCTACATTAATTACAGAAGACTAAATACCTCCAGAAGGAAGGATCATTTCCCACTACCATTCATTGATCAAATCCTCAAAAAACTAGTGGGAAATCGATTCTTCTGCTTCTTGGATGGGTACTCCGGTTATAACCAGGTTGCAATCCATTCTGAGGACCAAGAGAAGACTACCTTCGCCTGCCCCTTCGGGGCGTACGCATTCCGAAGGATGCCGTTCAGTATCTGCAATGCACCTGCTACTTTTCAATGGTGCATGCTTACCCTATTCTCATATATGGTAGGTGAATACCTTGAAGTCTTCATGGATGACTTCTCGGTATTTGGAGAATCTTTTGATAATTGCCGCCTGTGCTTGGTCCAAATCATCAAGCGATGCATTGACGTGAATTTGGTTCTTTCCTAGGAAAAGAGCCACTTCATGATACCTAAGGGAATTATCCTGGGACATCTCATCTTTGAAAAAGGCATCCAGGTTGATCGAGCCAAGGTGAATCTGATTTCCAAGCTCCCTATGCCTAGCTCGGTCAAGGACATCTAATCATTTCTGGGGCACGTCGATTTTTACCGTCGATTCATTCCTGATTTCTCAAAAATCGTGTGCCCCTGACTAATCTTCTCTCAAAGGATGCCTACTTTGAAATCATCAAGGAATGCACTCATGTGTTTGAGATCCTACATGATCGAGTTACCCAAGCACCTATCCTGCAATCCCCTGATTGGTTTCAACTCTTTGAGATCATGTGCGATGCATCTTATTATGCTATGGGTGTGGTAATTAGGTAGAAAATCGATGGGAAACTCGTGGTCATCTACTACGCTAGCAAGACACTTGACGAGGCTTAGCGTAATTACACAGTTACTGAGAAAGAGCTGCTAACCATAGTATTTGGCCTGGAAAAATTCAGATCGTATCTTTTGGGTTCCCGTGTTATCATATACTTGGATCACACTGCAATGAGGCACCTCCTCACGAAGAAGGACACGAAACCTCGACTAATCCGTTGGATCTTGCTGTTGCAAGAATTCGACCTCAAGATTCACGACAAGGCGGGAAAGTAGAACATGGTAGCTGACCACTTGTCCCACCTTCCTTCTGACAATATTGACCCTTCCGAACCCATCACAAAACACTTTCTTGATGAGCACCTCCGGACTATCAGATCTCGTCACATCAGATCCTTGGTATGCTTATTTGGTGAACTACTTGCTATCACATTAGATCTCGTCTGACTGGCCAAAGGTCAAGAAGGACAAGTTGCTTTCAGATGCCAAGTACTACATCTAGGAAGACCCGTACCTCTTTCGCATTGGTGCTAATCAGATCATTAGACGTTGCATCCCGAAAGCGAAAATTTAGGACATTTTGTTCTTCTTCCATGATCAGGCCTGCGGCAGATGCTTTTCCGGACATAAAATCGCAGCAAAAGTACTCCAGTGCTGCTTTTGTTGGCCCATGATTTTCAAGGACACAATCACTGTAAGGCATGCACTTGTTGCCAAACCTTAGGCAACATGAGCCACAGCAATATGATGCATTTACAGTCGATTCTCGTATGCGAAATATTCAATATTTGGGAGATTGATTTCATGGGACCCTTCCCTACCTCGGACGGCTTTGAGTACATTCTCCTCGCTGTAGACTACGTGTCCAAATGGATCGAAGCCATCCCGACCCAAACCAACAATCATAAGGTGGTAATCAAATTCATTCACCAGAACATCTTTCCACGGTTCAGTATCCCACATGTCATTATCTCTGATGGAGGGACCTATTTCACTGATGACTAGGTATGGGGTATCTCATCGAATCTCGACTCATGATCACCCCCAAACAAACAGTCTAGCTGAGCTATCAAATCGGCAGATCAAGAAAATCCTTCAAGTCACTGTTTGACCTGACAGGAAAGGTTGGCCATCCCGACTTCTAGAAGCCTTGTGGGCTTATAACACCACCCACAAGACCTAATTAGGCATGTCTCCCTTCAGATTGGTGTATGGGAAGGCGTGTCACCTCCCCATCGAGTTGGAGCACAAAGCCTATTAGGCAGTCCGGAAGTGTAATCTAGATCTTTCTAAGGGTAGAACCCACAGACAGCTTCAAATGAGTGAGATCAATGAACTATGCAATGACATGTACGAGAACTCGCGAATTTACAAAGAACAGGTTAAGGCCTTTCACGACAAGCACATATCCAGAAAGATCTTTTATCTTGGTCAAAAGGTCCTACTCTTTGATGCCAAGATAAAACTCTTCCTAGGCAAACTCAGATCGAAATGGATTGGACCATATCTTATCCGACGTATTTTCGGAAATGGAGATGTTGAAATCAGTCAACCCAGCCTTGATTCTGAACCTTTTATTGTGAATGGCCAACGACTTAAGCTGTTCATTGAACTCATCGATACAAACTTGGCTAAGGTATCTTTTAATCTCCATTCTTCTTGAGCTTATTGCACCCGGAAGATGGCGTTAAACTCAGCGCTTAATAGGAGGCAACTCGTCATCTTTATGAAAAACCCGAAACCCTTTATGACACATCTCATTGCTGAACTCATATTGCACTTTAGGATTCGTCCATTAGAATAGCTGACTCCACCTCTAGTACTCGTACCTAAGCTTGAAATCATCTGCAACAGACACCCCAACCCATCCACCCACCCTTTGACCATGTTCTAATGTATGATCTAAGCTGAACTCGAACCCACCTAATTTACAATAAGGACATTGCAAATCGTAGGCATGGGGGGTAT
This sequence comes from Thalassia testudinum, assembly GCA_037157565.1. NCBI lineage: Eukaryota > Viridiplantae > Streptophyta > Magnoliopsida > Alismatales > Hydrocharitaceae > Thalassia > Thalassia testudinum. The sequence goes on along the minus strand of JAZHRO010000024.1, from coordinate 179,392,009 downwards.
TAAAGTGCAAAATGATGTGAGAATCACTTCACAAGATAGGGTTTCATAAAAAAAAAAATTACATATTTCAAAAAAAAAAAAGGAGTTTGAGGAAAAAGAAGAGCCATTTTTGAAAAGGAGTGAAGAAAATTGAAAAGAGAAGAAAACAACACAAATAAAAAGAAAATAAAATTGAGTCCCTTAGAAACAATTTGGAACCTACCCACCTTCTAAGTTGGATCGAATGATGAATTAAGACCTAAAAGGATAAAACTTAAGGGATTAGTGGCGAATACCAACCTTAGGCCTCTTGGATCTGTAGTGGATTTAAGCATTCACGTACTTGTCAAGATCTGGATTAATCTTTAAGAGGTTGGGGAAAGTGCAAAGCTTATGTATTAGGTCTAAGGCTTAGGGAGTATTCAGTCCTGTTAACTAATCTCTGGTTTGCGAGACTCGGTAACTTAAGCACCCTAAATCACACACAGTTTGGTTCAGTGCGCTTTAAAAGATAAAATCATACCAAAAGACATTTAATATGTTCTGAAAAAGGTCCTAAGATCTAGATTAGGAGAGGCTCGAAAACACAAGTTGATTTGGACAAGTTCCCGACCGGAGAGGTGGGAAATTCTCCTTGAGGATGCACAATAACATACCGTCTCCTCGGTGCTTGTCTCCTAGGATATCTGAATATCCTACTGAGGGCATGTAAGCACCTTATGCTGGTTCAGATGCCGTGGGCGGCATTATCATGAAATGTCGATTGCCAGGGTCTGGATTTAGCTACAAAATGTCATGGGCAGGATTATCCTGAAATCTCGAAAGCCAGGGTTCTGGGGGTTGCCATGGGCGGTGCTATCTCGAAGCATCGATTGCCAGGGACCCTGCGAGGATTGATGGTGGGGACAAGGAATCCGATACAGACCGTGTTTAGGGCCAATCCAAGGATGAATCTAAGGAAAAATATAATGAAAAGAAAAGAGAAAGAAAGCTCTCCACAAATCAAATTCTCCTTCTATATCTCTCTCAAAATTCACTAGCAAACTAGGCCGAGCTAACCATGTTTTAAGCACGGGTCCTTTAACCGTTGGGTCCAACAAACCCTAGGTTAGTTCCTACGGGCCTTAGAAACCTTCACGGCAGACTAAGGTGGAAGCTAGTCAGGTCTGGATCTGGGTTGGTACTTGAGTACCTCTAGGCCTATTGTTGGAATTAAGATCCGATTCCTAGAGATGTGGCCTAGTAAGGCATCCTGACGGTTAAATCCGACCTAGATAACTGGTTCAATTCAGATGGTTTTGCTAAGGGGCTAGCAAAAGCTAGGCATGGGGGTATGATGGGAACACCATCATGACCCATAATTAGCTTAGTTTGATCTAATTAAGTCAATAAAAGCTCCTACATATCTTTCAGAAGGTCTTAAGGGCACAAAACATTGATTTGAGAAGAAGATAATAATATAAGGTTATTTCTGTAAATTTACCATTCTATCACAAAAACAGAATAACCACGGGATTTCTCAAGGGTTGAATAAAGGTCAAATGCGCTTTAGAGTCTATTAAGGGGGTTCATGCAGAACGAAACGAGTTTTCATGCGTCACGAGAATTAATGACATCTGAAACCCTAAAAATAGACCCACTTAATTAACTAAGGTTTCAATCAAGATAAAATTTACCTAACTCCTCTAAAATTCATATAAAAATATTCTCTAGGGTTTGGTATCTTCAATTTGACCATCAGAACCCATTTTGACCTAAAACAGAGCCATAAATAGACTTTTGCCCTAATTTGGGTTTTTGCATAAGTTACCCAGCCAAACGAGGTCAAAACCAAAATCCAACTTCACCATTCGATTCCCTAGGTCCAAATTAGATTTCTATCAAAACTTGGGCCCAATTTGAGATTATTTCAACCTAGTTTGCACTTTGGTCCAAGTTTGACTTTCTTTATCTCTAATAGCCCCTCAACTTTGAATTCCTCACAAAAAGCCTCCAACTTCTTTTTCTTCTTCACGAAAAGGTCCCTGCCTCCCTAGAATCCTAATCCTACAACTCCGACAAGCTTCATTTGGCAAGATCTCTCTGATTTCTTGACGAATCCTTCTCAGATTTGAAAGGGGAATTTGTCAAGAAATTAGCTTCCTTTTTAACCAGATCCGAAGACCCAGAAATCGCCTAAATCTTCATGTGAATCCTTCAAAGGAGTGGGTTTCCAACTCTAGTGACCTTCCAAGGTTGAAAGCTTGGATTCCAAGCTTCAACTAGCCTCTACTGCCTATATAAGGGCCCCCAGGACCTTCCTGGCCTCTCCAAGCTCGATTTTGGCCAGAAATTCCCCACATTCCTCCTTCATATTCCAGTCGAAAGGATCCTCGAGCTCTGACGATTCCCCCCGACCTCCCTCGTCGTCCGTTTGCAATACCAGCGATGGATTCATCTTCCTCGTCTTCCTCCACATCGCGCCATACCAGCGGGTGTCCCTCCCTCCGTCATCCTCGCCGTTTCTTTCTCACCGAAGTCACCTTCTTCCCCAACACCAACCACACCGCAACCAGTGTCACCTCTACTCCCCGTCATCTACCAACCACCTAGATAAGTTCCCTAACACCTCTACTTCATGCACACACCAACCACACTCCGCTTCGACCGCCGTATCCAACGTTCGCTCTCCATCTTCCACCTTGCCGACGTACCTCCAGCAAGTTCGCACGACCACTACGCTCCACCAAATTGGAAACCACTTATCCCTACACCTCTACCTCGATCCTAGGAGCAAAAGCCCTAATTAGTTAGGTTGATTGCCCCTCCTAACCACCTACCGAACACCTCCATCGCCGCACTCACTTCCCAACCTTGTCCTACGCACACATGCACTCCCACAGTACGCCACCGCCACCATCACATTTGCCACACTCATACGAACCTCCTGAACTTGTTTAACAGGGCTGAGAGGCCATTTTGTTTGTTTCAGGTCTTCAGGTCATCTCCACCATTAACAAATGAGTTCAAGCTTGCTTAAAGCTTGCTTCACGTCTCGCCTTCCCCAGGTCTCGACTCCAGCTGCTACGGAATCATCCCAGGACTACTCTTAGATCATCAATTGGAGCGGTTGACTATAGCTTGACCGCAAATTTGACGAAGGAACGACTGTTGCTAGCTGCACGAAGAAAGGTGCTATCTTTAGTCCCACATCGGAAGTGGTTGAAGCGGTACAAATTGAAAACGTGTTCTAGGCTTATCGCCTCAGAACACAGGGTGAGGTCCCACACCCTCACTCACTCACTTACCTATGCCCTCACACCTCAGCTGCGACCCACGCCCGCAGCTCTGGTCTCGGGTAAACGGAGCCCCAAATACCCAATTACCCGAGCATTTGACTGGAAATTGAGAAAGAGAAGGGGAAGAGAGAAAGAGAGAGTGCAGGGATAGAGGGGGGGTTTTCTCTCGTAGGCACTTGTGCGACACTTAGTCGCAAGAAGAAGAAAGGAGACAAAGTAGAAGAAGAGCAGAGAAAGAAGAAGAAGAAGAGTGCCTTCTTGGCACTGTAGCTCTGTCGCCTGATCTGTTTGACAAGGAGTGCACTGTGCACTTGGTTTGATTAGTTGATCTATTTGGATATTGTATTATTGTATAAGGGTAATTGGTGATTCAAATCACCATTTTACCCTATTATTTTTGCACGTTGATGCTTGAATTCTTGACATATTATTTTGAATTAAGTTTTGGCTGAAATTGCTTATATATTGTGATCCTAAGATTCATATTTGCCACTTGCTCCTAGCGAACGACCTCGAACTTCATTCGAGTATAAATATTATTTGTTTTTCACGCTGATTCTATCTATACTGCAATGCGACGATTTTAAAACCCGTTTCAAAGCGAGTAACAAGAATGTAGCAAGATAAATGAGTCCAAAATAATGTACTACATGCCACAATGCTAGAACAAATAGTAGCAACAAGAGAATAGATAATAGAAATCAAAATTACTCTAGGGAAGCCATGAAAGCATCCAAGGTGCTATGAAGATCTGTATCTAACTCGAGGTCCATCGAGTTAGATCTCTCTGACGAAGTCGGGAAGCCAAGACTGAGGTGCCTCTGAGCTGACGAAGTGGGCGTTGGCTACCAAGTTGTCCGATAAGGAGGTGTAACTGATAAACGCCAGTTTACCATCATTCTTATGCCCTAAAACTAACCTATCTCTTAGGATTTTAACTTCGCAAATGAGTTTTTGAGCTGCATTTAGGCATTTGCCTAGGGTAGGCATGCATTGCATTTTAATGTATTATTGATGAATTTATCTGAGTGTCAGGATTAGGTAAAATGTCAGATCCCACACATCTTAGCACTCAGGAAGGCAGAAGATGAAGAAGCCTCTATCAGCTGGATCCCAGCTTGATCCAGCTCATTTCTGCTGAATCCCAGCTAGATCCAGATCATCCTAGATGGATCCCAACTCCTTCTAGCTGGATCAACTCACCCTTAGCTCCATTCAGTTCATCAAAACTGAATGGTAGCTCTGGCTCATTCACCTTAGCTCCATTCAGCTCACCTCAGTTGGATGGCAACTCAAACTAGTTGAAGACAGTTAATCCCATCTCCATTTCAGCTCTTCCAGCTCAGAAGAGTTCATTGGAAGTTCAAACTAACTAGGCCTAGCTGCTACCATCAACTAGCTAGACCTAGTCAGCTGAAGATAACCTTAACCAACTCATGCCAGCCCAAGTCCAGCACCCGGAGACCTAACTCAGCCCAACTTAGTTGAGCTAAGATACTTGACCTAAGCTAGCTACTACAACTAGATAGGTAACCTCCAGGAAGACCAGACCAAGCTCACCACAGCTCACATCAGCAGAAGCCAGCTAAGGTATCCCCTTGCAGCTCTCTTCAGCAACCACCAGCTCCAGTGCAGCTCAAGATAACTACCTTCAGCTCTTCTCCCTCAAAACCCTAGCTCTAAATGCCTCCAACCCTACTCCTTACTAGCTAAGCTAGCTTAGTTTAGCTAGTCATCTCCTTGGCAACCCTACATAACCCTAATTCCCATCCAACTAGTCCACCTACATAAGACCACCTAAGCTTCCACCTAAGCTACCCTACTCCACCTCAACTTGGCGCCAACCCAAGCCACCCTTCACCCCTCAACCACCACCAAGGGGCACCACATTTTGGCACCAAAACTCCCTCCAAAACCATTATAAAAATGGCTCCAACCCAACTCCTCATCACCATCCAATCCATCCTAACCATTGCTTTTGGCTCCAACAAAAACCTTCTAGAATGCCCCCCTTTTTGGTGCCAACTTGTGGTGTCTCTTCATCACCAAAAGCCGCCAGCACCACCTACAAATACCCCCTTCACACCCATAAGTTGGAGCCACCAAGCCTTAACCTTAGGATCTCCATAACCACCACTAACTACCCACCAAACCTAGTCCTAGCACTACACCTAAGCCCATGCCAACCACCCCTCATCTACCTCTATAAATACCCACCATAATCACCACCAAAAACCTATCTCTTCCATTAGTTAGGTCCACCATTCTTCCACCCCATCTCCACACCAAGGATAAAGGAGAGAAGAAGATCAAGGGGGCAACCTACCTGCCCCCTTGGTGCCTTCTTCCTCTCATTCTTCTCCCTTAGCCACAACAAGGAGGAGATCATCTTCACCTAGATGGGACGACTAGGCAAAGGAGGAGCCAACAAGGTGATTGACGCCCACCTTGAAGGAGAGTTTGAAGGAAGGCCAATTGAAGAAGGAAGAGAAGGACAACTCTTTTCAGGTGTGGGGCAACCACACTTGGAGCAAGAGCCATCCGAATCTTCTACCAGAATCACCCCTTCTTCTTTATCTTCTATTCTATCTTTTTGTGTTAGCTAGTAGTTTATTACTCTTGTAGAAGCATTCCTCTACCTATATGTTACTCTTCTAGCAATACAAAATTCATTTTGCCTTCCAATTTTCATTTTGTAGTTAGCGTGTTTTCTATGTTGTTTATGTAGTTGTAGTGCACACCACACTCTCCTCTTCTAATTACCCTAGGAGCACTTTCCTAGGGTGAGGTTAGAAGAGAGAACACCATTCTTGTCACTTAGGTTTAGTGATAGGTGTAGTTGTAGCATAATTTCACATTCCGCATATCTCAAGCCTGATTGTTTTGAAAAATATAAAAATAACAAAATCAAAATCACAAAAAGAAAGTGTGGATTTGAGAGGCAAGAGAGAGAACCACTCATGTGATTGACAAATTGGCCTCCTTGGATGACCCTAGATACTCCACTATCTAGGTATTACAAATTTAAAAGTGACTCGATTTTTGTGCATTACAATGACTTATAAAAACTGTATTTTACAAACCGCATAAAAACCCGATCACTTTTTGGCGTCGTTGTCGGGGAGGCACAGCTTAGTCACATTTTTAATCTCTCTCTTTCTTGCTTGATCTTCACGAAATTTTGTTTGTTTTAATTTTAGGTGTGAATCAGGAGCGAGAGCAGAATTTGGAACACTTGGAGCGGAAGCTTCAATTTTCTTTTCTTCTCTCAAACTTCAGGTTAATACCCCGGGCCTTTTCTTATAAAAAAAAAAGCAAAATCTATTAAAAAAATCTTTAAATTATCAAAAAATAAAAAACAAGAAAAATTAAGGGTGGTGGAACCCTGAAATTCATTTTGTTTCTTGTTTGCTTCATTTTTCCACCACCTTTGCCTTATTGGTGTTTGATTTTTGAAAATCCAAAGCTCTATCTTGATTTTTAAAAATATGGTTCAGGCACTTAGGAGCTTCCTAAAATCATCAAATTTCATCCAGGGAAGCCTCTTTGAGTCAAGAACCTTGAGTCAAATTTTCAAGTAGTTTTATTAAATAGAAAAAATTAAAAAATTCACGGACTAAACATGTGTCAGACCTTATTTTCTTACTATTTTCTTACTATCCATGAATTTTATAAATTTTTGTACTTATCATATTTGGGCAAACTTTAAATTGTTGGAAACATTAAGAAATTATCTACAACATATAATATTCCTAAGAAATTTTTTAGGCCATTTGAGGTTTCTGCAAAATCAATTCCCCGAATCTATTAATTCTAACTCTTGACACCAGTAAGAAGAAAAATTCCAAAAAATATATTAAATAATTTTCTAAAATCTCAAAAAATATATTTTTGGATTCCTTGTTTGATTTTCTATCAGGTGGTGGTGTTGTTTGTCTTGTTTGGACCACCACCTCAAAAGAGTTTTTTTTTTAAAAAAAAGAGATTCATTTAGGAGTTGCATGCACAGGATTTTTCAACTTTAGGGTTTCAATTTCTCTCTTAGTCACATCAACTCTAAAGGAATTGAACTCCACCAACTACAACTTAATTGTTATTATTTGTGGAACTTCAAAACCTTGTTTGAAATTGTAACAAGAGAGAATCCTAAAAGACACAAATTCTTGATTAAAACCCTAAAACACTTGAACAACAAATCCTTATTTGCAAACCCCCTATTGACTTGGCTTGGGCATCACTTCCCACCCAATTCACACACATATAAAAAAAAATAATCGAGCATTACCCGAACTAACACCCATCACATTATTTGTGCACTTTAGCTTCCTAGACCTAATTAAAATCTGTAGCAATTTGACCCCTAAGGTTTCATCAAACTTAGGCTTGCTATCTAGATCTTAAGTTATCTTTAGTTAATATCAATTCTTTCATCTGTATGTGGGGTCAGACTGAGGGGCCATGTCAAACGACCAGGTGTGGGTTTACACAAGCCCCTAGTGATTTTCCTAGGACATGCTTGGGCCTAAACCTCCCCTTATTCAACCTAGCCAGATTTGTTGAGAGAACAAATATCCACTATTGATTTATTATATCCTAAGTAGATCAAGTCTTAGGTTAATTTTTAGAGAGTCCCATTTAAGTTAGGTCTAGAATTTTGTATTGCTTAATTGCACACTTCTCTCATCTCTCCCTCCTCTCCTCACCGTTTCTTCCATTTTGCACAGGCGGCGGTCCAAAACTCCAGACTTGGAGGGACCACTTGATTTTTGCCTCCCCAAAAAGACTTTTCCTGCATTCTTCCTCTTCTTTAAAAATGGAAAATCAAAATAGGTCCTCTAACCTACATGCTAATTTTTCTTTCCCCAATCTATCCACCCAGGAGCTACTTAATTAGGGCCCCCCACCTAATTTCTACTCCATAATGGCTCAGTTACAAGCTAATCAATAGTAGTTGAATAATGATGTAGCAAACCTAGCTAACCAAGGGAGACCTACCACACCTACCCAAGCTCCAAGAATTCCACATCTCACCCCTTCTAACACCCCAAAGAGAGAAAATTTGCATAACCTAAATATTGTCCGTGCTGAGTATAATCATTATATCAAGGCTTTCTATGGTTCAATAGGGAATTATGCTTATCTAAATCATCACCCAACCCAAAATGTATGCACCTTCCAAGAGCAATTTAAAAATTCCTCTAATTGGAGGAATTATCCTACTCACTCCTGGACCAATCTGGTTCCTCACCAAACCCGTTTGGAGGGTATGGTTCAAATCACACTTATCAATCTGGGCTATCTCAAGAAGACATCAATGCCCAGATGATGAAAATCCTATAGAAGATGCAAAGAAAAACTACAGAAATCACCTGTGTTATTAACAATCTCAATGATCAAGTTGGGGTTATTCTGACTCAAAGACCTGAAGGACATTCACCATCCCATCCCACACCAAACTTTGTCAATCAAAGGAACCAACACCCAGGTGGACACCAACATCAGAACCACACTAATCCGCCTCCTATTAAGTGGTATCAAAGCTCCTTCAGGTGGTATTAGAGCGAGGTTGCGAGAAGACGTAACAAATCAACTCGCAATGGCATCTACATCAAGGCGCACCGAAGGACAATCTTCTACCGATCCTCCCTATTTTGATGGGATGGACTATGGGTATTGGAAGAGGAGGATGCAAGTCTTCCTCAAAGCAATGGACGAGGAGTCTTGGATTCTCATTCAAGAGAAGTACACGGATTCAGAGCCGTAGGAAGGAGTAGCTTGGACAACAGATCAAAAGAAGAAGATCGTAGGTAGCACAAAGGTGATGAATGCACTTTATTATGCATTATCAAGGGAGGAGTTCAACCAAATTTTCGCATGCGAGTTCACCTACAAGATTTGGAAAACTTTGCAAATCAACTTTGAAGGTACTAACAAGGTAAAAGAAACCCATATTTCTATTATAACTGAAGTATATGAGTGTTTTAGGATGACAAAAGGTGAAACGATCAAAGACATGTACACAAGGTTTGGGGAAATAGTTAACCCCCTAAAGAACCTTGGAGTAAAGTTCATAGAAGAGCAGCTTGTAAGGAAGATCTTAAGATCTCTTACAAGTGATTGGTCTCCAAAGACCACAACGATCCAAGAGGCAAAGGATCTATCCACTCTCCCCTTGGATGATCTGATTGGAAGCCTCATGGCGTATGAAGTTCAATTGGAGAACATAAAGAAGAGCGAGGAGAAAGCAACAAGCAAGAAGAAAAGCATTGCTTTTAGAGCAATCACAGAGGACTCAGACTCAACAACATTGGAATCCAAAGACGAGATGGAAATGATCACTAGGAAATTCCAGAAATTCCTCAAGAAATAAGGTAAGCAAGTAAATAAAATTTCTTTTAATATTATTTGTTATGAGTGCAAGAAGAAGGGCCACTTGTGAAAGGATTGCCCCTTAAACAAGAAGGATGACAATAGGAAAGAAACAACGGAGCTCAAGAAGAAGAAGAAGAAGAAAGCATTTAAAGTGACATGGGATGATAGCGACTCTAACATGGACATTGACTTTAGTGAATCGAATGAAGATTAGGTCGCACACCTTTGTCTTGTTGCAACTTCAGAAGACACAGAAGAAGAGGTAAATCCTGATTTTTCTTTTGAAGAATTATTAGAAGCTTATAAAGAACTATATCATAAAGCTAGGTTATTTAAAAAGGAAAATAAGGTTTTAAAAAATAATTATCAAACATTAGAAATAGATAAATCATGTTTAGAAATGGAATTAGAAATGTCAAAAGAGACTAACAATCAGTTGCAAGCAAAGATAGTAGAATTAGAAGATATTTATGAGCACTTTGAAGGTACTTTAAATAATCTCAAAACAACAACTAGGTTAAATACTGAATTTTGTGAAGCTATAAAATCAAAATTTCATAATAAAAAGAATACACATACTAAATCACATGCACCTAGGCATGCATGGATGTATCAAAAGGCTAAAAATCCCAAGAATTATAGATCTAACACTAAAAAGTTCTATAAATCTCAGGATTTGAAAGGTACTAACTCTAAAGGACCCACAAGAAAATGGGTACCTAGAAAAGATATTTGTTTTGCAGGAGTAGATCAAAGTAATCAGTGGATGTTCAAGGCACATAACGGAACACTTCAACCTTTCGATAGGTTGAATGAAGACCAAGAATGTTGGACGAGAGACGCTTGGTATCCACAAGCTCCATTTTACTATTGGTAAATTTTATGGTATGATATTTCTTCATTTTTTTTGTGATTGACAAAAAGGGGGAGAAAGATAGATGGGAAATAGTAATATATTTAGGGGGAGAATATATTTAGGGGGAGGATTTAATTAAAAGTTTTTCCTTCATATAACATTGCTAAAAATTATTTTATTTATGTGCAAGATAGTTTTGTCAACACAAAAAAGGGGAAGATTGTTGGAATCTTGTTCTATATCTTGTTTTGGTGTTAACAAAATTATTATGGATTAATGTTTGCCATTAAGTGTTTTTCAGATTTAGGTGAAGAAGCAAGGCAAACAAGAAATGATGGAGGCATGATGGTGAGAAGAAAAAGATCATGTCATGGAGGATGACAAGGATGTGTCGGGGAGAAGAAGACCATCTTCGACCTTTAGTTTCTCTAGTTTAGATTTTATATTTATAGATTGTATATGCCTCTTAACAAAGAATCATAACTTAGATCGTAAAATCAAGTCGAGATAAATTAGGATTAATTTATATTGCAAACATTTTCAAAGTACGTAATGGATTAAAATGCTTAAAATAGATACTTGTAAGCAAGTGCCAGTACTGTTCATCAGTACTGGTATTTGCAAGGCACAAGTTTGAGAATTCATCTCAAACTGTGAACAAGTACCAGTACCAACCATGAGTACTGGTACATGTTGGCCACAGGTTGAAGCCTTTATTCTAGCCTGAACCTTACAAGTACCGATACCCATGATGAGTACCAGTACAGGTAGGTTATTGTGCCCAAGGAATTCCAAACCTGGGAGTCACAAGTACAGGTACCCATGATGAGTACCGGTACCAGGACTCATGTACTAGTGGCAGTGAGCTGCTAGTACCGGTACAAGTACTTTAGTACCGATATCAGGTAGCCATTAGCTCAAAACTGAATGGCTAGAAAATTAATTTTGGCTATGTGAACGTTGGGAATTAACTCCCATCGTCTAGTAGACGAGTATCCTTGGTCCTAAACTCTATAAAATTACCCTAGGACTCTTTGTTTGCACACTAGAGACAAGAGAAAAGAGAAGAAAATTTCTAGAGCATATAATTCATATTTTCCACCACATATTCAAGAGAAGAAACCGTGTTTGCTGCTTTCCAATCGTGCTACAAGTTTGCAAACACATTGATGTATTTTGTTCATGCAATTCAACACGATTCGTGTCCTTTCTTGGCTCTCAAATCGGTAACATTATATTTTAATTATTGTTGAGAGGCTTAGGTTCTAGTTGTAAGAGTTTTCTTTCTTACACATGTATTTCATTTGTTCTTGAGCATTTGCTCGTTGGGTTGTAACAAACTCGTTTTTGTACTTGGGTTGAGGTAACCCATTAATTACCTCGGTTTAGTAAATTGATTCTCTCAAGGTTGAGAGAATCGAGTTAAAAACACTAAGTTGGGAGGCTTAGGTAGTGGAGTACCCAAGGGAGGGGAGCCACTATACATATTGTGTCCTTTTATGATTTGAATTGATTGTGCAAATCTTTCTTGTTATTACTAATATTGTTCTTGAGTGTTTGTGTGCATAGCCATATATATCATATCTTTAGATCCTATCATAGAACCACACTAATCCGCCTCCTATTAACCCGATACCTCAGCACCAACTCATTTCCATCAACAACAGGCCCCCCACTTCCTCCCAGTGACAACCAAACTGCATATGCAAATACATCGAGGAGTTGGAAAACCACCACTAATTTAGGACCTTCAAATCAAATTGATGAAACCCACTCTCAACCTATGCAAATCGACACTCCTAACCCCACTCAAGAAGAAGAAAAAGAAACACCAAAAACACTAGATTCAAATCCTATGTCTCACTCTAAGCACTGCAATCCAATCCTTCTAATCAAAAATCAGAGCCCTCTCACCAAGATCTTTTGGACTTATTTGGGCAAGTTGAGACTAATATCCCCCTCCTAGATGCCACCCCTACCTATGTTAAATTGTTGAAAAAAAGATATACTCCAAAATGGCAGGCCCAGAATCTAGGAAGGGTGGTCCGTTCTAAGACAGCAAGCTCAGTTTTTCATAGCAAGTTGCTGAAAATAGCGAACCGCGGTGCTGCTTTGTGTTTATTATAGTAAAGTCGTTATAGTATAAGACAAGACAGCTACGGTTGTCGTTACTATCAAAATTTACTCGGAAATAGTTTGGTTTCCCGAGGTCGAACTCAGGGAGCTACTAGAATTCTAGAAGTACAGAGTTTTCTTTATTACAAAATAAGAGAGAGAGAGGGAGAGATGGATTTCGATTTTTCTTCTCTTCTTTCTCTCTTTGCTTGTCTTCTTCTTCTCTTCTTTGGCTTTTCTTCAGCTGCAGTGTCTCTACGGGTCTTCTTCTTCCTGTTGCCTTTAATTCTTCTTCAGCTTGTCTTCTATTTCTTTTCTTCCTATTTCTTTCTTTCTCTTTCTTTTGATTTCTTTTTCTCTGGCGGCCAAGTCTTCTTCTTCTGCTCGTCCTATCTTCTTCTCTTCTCTTCAGCTGCAGAGTCTTCTTCTTTTCTTCTTCCTTCTTCTCTGCTTTATCTCCTCTGGCCGCTGCTCAACCGTCGTCTGATGTAGTGGTCATACGACTTAACTGCAAGTCTGCTACAGTGCTTCTCTTCTTCTTCCTTTCTTCCTTCGCCGCTTCTTCTTCTTCTGCTCTTGCACACTCACACAACTGGTCGGAGCAAAACCTACCACTACCCTTCCTCGCGTCTCTCTCTTTCTTAGATTTCTCTCATAGGATCGCTCTCCCAGAGCCGGGTATTCGGGTACGGGTATCGCGCTCGGGACCAGGCCCACCGGCGTGCGGTGGTGGGAGAGGTGTGCGCAGTGTCGGGTATTCGGATCCTACCCAGACCCGCGGGGCGTGAGCGCAGGCGAGGGCGAGCGAATGGCGCACACGTGCGTGAGGGACCTGACCCCTGTGTTCAAAGGCAAATAGCCTCGAACACTTTTACAATTTATGTGCGGGAACTGAGCCAAGCACTTCCGAGGTGGGACTAAAGTCCCACCTCCCGACTGGCGTCCGCAGGCGAGGAGGCTGCAGGCAATTGCAGCAACTCGCGAGGGGTTTGCCTCAACTGCAGACCTGGGAGTCTTCACAGAGACACTCCGCGCGACCTGGGACTAGCGCCTGGGCAAGATCAAAGCAGCAGCTACAGGTGAAGGAGCTTCACCTACCCAGCAATGGCGGAGAAGGGGGCGTGACCTGAAAGCAGGAATACGGCCTCTCGGCCCAGTCAGAAGATGCAGGGAGCTTCGCCGGAGTACGACGAAGCCAGTGCGGGTGGTGGCGAGGCGTGAGGCGGTGTATGGCGGCAGCCCTAGGTCGGACTATAGTCGGAAAAATGGGTTTGTTCGGGGGGTCGTTGTGGAGGTGTGGAATGGCAGTGGAGGGGCGGAGGGCGTTCAGTGTGATGAGGCGGAGCTTGTGGGACGGTCGACAAGTTGTGTGGAGCTGCAGATCGACAGGGGCAACTCGCCGGAGGGTGGCCGGAGATGGGGAAGGTGATGGTGGTCAGGGTCAGTCAAGGGTCGATTTAAATGAAATAATGTAGGGAAAAGAAAGAGGGGAAGATTGGGAGTAATTGTAACCTACTTGCAGGGACGAAGGGGGCCGGAGAGACGGGTAGCCGTACCGACTGTCGTCGGAGAAGAAACACCCAGAGGGAGAGAGCGGCGGCGAGGAAGAGGGCAGGGAGGCGCACGCTTGGTGCAGCGCGACGCGGGGAGATCAGGTGCAGGTGACTCTGCTGCTGGTATTGCAGCAGAGCTACGAGAAGGAGGAGGAGGAGCCACCGAAGCTGGTGGGTTCCTGTCGAAGTGGAGAGAGAGGAAGGGTTGAGGGATTCTCCGTCAAGATTGAGCTGGGAGAAACGATTGGCGACGCTAGTCTTTATAAAGGCGGTGGCGGAGGGGCGAACGCACGCTGGCGACGTGCGTCCCTCGCCGAAGTATGGTCGGAGACGAGACCCATACCTTCCGTGCATTCGCACGGAAGGTGTGGGCGTCGTCAGGTGGCATGGTCAAGTCCCTACGATAGCAGACATCGCAGGGAACTCCGCGTTCTCTTGGCAGGACGCCCCCTCACCCTGCGCGGCGCCATGCTCCGCGCAAAGTCGCCGGAGCATGGTGTTGCGCAAAGACTTGTAGGAGGGACCAAAATGCAAAGAATGAAGATGAAATTATGGGCCAAAATGCAGGGGTTTAGAAAGTTGAGGGTCAAAAAGTAAATGACGAGGACCAAATTGCAAAGTCTGTCAAGGAGGTCTCTTCTTCGGCTCAAGTTTTTATACATGACTAAGTTGGACCCAAGGATTTTAATGGTGAATTTTTTTTCTAGGTCAGACCATATTTGACCAGCCAATTTACGTAAAAACCCAAATTAAATCATTAATTGGGCATGGTTCTCAATGTAGGTCAAAATGGGTTTCTAAGGCCAAATTGAAGGTTCTAAACCCTAGAGATTATTTTTCTATGAATTTTAGAGTTTAGTTGATTTTACCCTGCCTCAAACCTCGTGAATTGAAGTGGATTTATTTTAGGGTTACAGAATGTCATTTAATTCCTTGGAATTGTTGTAGCCCTTGTTGGATTAGATCATCCCACTTTCCTTCTTATTTGGTTTGTTTGACCTGTGTTTGGACCTTGAGTTACCCTGTTTGCAGATTATGTTGGTGAAATTGCATTTTTACCCCTTATGACTTATTTTCTTCTTAAACTCAGAATTCTCTGAGTTAAGCCTTTCTTTGAGTTATGTAGGAGCTTTTTCTTGCATACCTAGGTTAGATTGTGCTAGTTAGGGTTCATGATGAGGTTCTCATCAGTTGCCTTTCACAAAAAAGGACCCCAGCACATCACTCATCTCGGTCGTCATAAATGACACCACCTTTTTTCGTGCCCCTCTCAACTTAGGTAATATCATTCCCCTAGTCCTATTTGAGGAATCTCGATTCGATGATTTTAAACCTACTAAGGTTCAATTTCAATTGGAAGACCTATCAAACATTCAACCGTGGGGAATTGTTGAGGATAGTATTGTCAAGGTCCAGAATTATCTATTTTCAATTAATTTTCTAGTGCTTGACATAGAGGTACCTGAGGCTTTCATTAATGCCATCCTTGGAAGACCCTTTCTAATTGCTACAATAGGTAATATCAATTCTCATTTTGAGAAAATGAATATAAGTTGTAGTAACCAAACTTTCTCATTAGATTTATTTCAAGCTTCCAGGAGGTCCATTGATCATGAAATTTTTGACACTAATAATACAATGGAAGTAGTATTTGAGAAGTCTATGTTGATCAAATCCTACTCAGCTCTAACCACCATGGATCTAGATTTTATTGATTCCTATTCTAAGGATGATTATGTGGTCCAAGACTTTTCAGATCAACTAAGATTTGACTTTTACTCTTTCAATCTTGATTTTTCACCAAAAACATCCACACTAACTTCACCCACCTTACATCTCATTGACTACTTTCTCCCTCCCTTTCCATTGGACCTACCACTCGACCTACCCAAGTTTGGCATTTTACATGAATGCAAACCATGGCCAAACCCGAGTCATTATTCCATCTTTCCATTTCATTTTGATCCCTATTTCTTTACCAATCATCTTTTTAAGGATCTTAAGGAAAACACATTTCTTGAGGACATTCAAGTGTCCAATTATTTACATGATTGTCCATTTTCCATGCATCATTTCGCGTCTGGCTGAATAGCCGCAAAAGATAGCACTAGATGGGAGGTAAGCTATCATTTTTTCTACTTTCCTATTCTCTTTCTTTTTCTAGGTTTTGACCATCCCAAACTCGACTACTTTTCACCAAGGTGATCTATTTTCCCTTCTAATGCATGAGGCATTACATATCATAAGCATGGGGGGGTGTTTTTAAATTTTGACAATCGATTTAGGATGTTCAAAACCTAAAAATATGCATTTTCTTACTTTTGCAAGCATCTCATTACAGAAAAATCGTAAAACTTTTTGAGGAAAATTTTGAAAAATGTAACTAAGGTTGAAAATTTCATTTTAAGGTACAAAGGATTTAATCTTTAACAAACTAGGGATTAAGATTATGATCTGATTGTTAGAATCACTGGGTCTAACCTCTAGACTAGATCAAGTATCCTTCTTTAAATTCCACCTGAACTCATGATAGTTCAGGTGACTTGATCTTCCTTTGTAACCTGGAAATTATCTGACTTAGCTTCCGATTCAAAAACTTGCAATTCTAACAAAATTCTTGTGTCAAAATTCACACACAAGCCAACACCTTAAAAACATGTAGAAATTAGAAGAGAACCCCTATTTGGCCCTGGTAAAATCTGAAGCAGATCATTGGATTGAGTTCCCACCGCCGAGAAGAAGGAAAATGCCTCCTTTGAGGACACAATGACAATATGTTACCACCTCAGCACTGCTTTATATCTATATTCCATATCTTTAGACGGAGCATTAAGGCACAATTTTGCAGCTCAAGTGTCTTGGACGATACTCTACCCATAGTGTTAGAGCAAGAGCTAGAGTTTGCTAGGAGCGCTCCTTTACATCTCATTGTGTTTTGGGGTTGTAAGCTCCTGGGTGGTGCCTTGGACGATACTATCCCAAAGTACTAATGCCAGAGCCCCCTTGAGGATTAGTGACGGGAATGATGATCCCAACACATCTATTGTTGGATTAAGCTAAGAATAAGCATGGGGGAGTTTCAAAAAAAAAGTTTTAAATCAAAAACATGACCTCATAAAAGTTGGCATTCACAAGCACAGACACAAGATTTTAAAAGTTGATGCAAGTTGCTAATCAGATTCAAGAGCCAGAGAAATCCTAACTACAAAAATTTTGGGTCATCTAAATTAATAATGAGTTGATTTGTGAATTTTTAAAAGATACACTGATCCTGACTCTTCTAACTCTTGGATCCAAAGACGAATCTTGAGGTTTTATCTTTAACAAATCCCATGCCTTTCAAGTTTTTCAGTCAACCAAGGTCTCGTAGTCTTTCCCTCAAAAGTAAAAAAATTAATCTTTCCCAGAAAATCCATTTTGTGAAAATAGTTTTGCTAAGAAACTAGCAAAAGATAAGCATGGGGGTATGATAAACGTCAGTTTATCATCTCTCTTATGCCCTAAAACTAACCTAGTTCTTAGGGTTTTAACTCTGCAAACAGGCTTTTGGATTGCATTTAAGAACTTACCTAGGGTAGGCATGCATTGCATTTTAATGTATTATTGATGCATTTATCTGAGTGTCAGGATTAGGAAGAATGTCATATCCCACACATCTTGGCACTAAAGAAGGCAGAAGATGAAGAAGAAGCCCCTATCAGCTTGATCCAGCTCATTTCAGCTTAATCCCAGCTAGATCCAGCTCATCCCAACTGGATCCTAGCTCCTTCTAGCTGGATCAACTCACCCTTAGCTTCATTCAGCTCATCTTAGCTAAATGGTAGCTCTAGCTAGTTCACCTTAGCTCCATTTAGCTCACCTCAGCTAAATGGCAACTCAAACTAGCTAAAGACAATTGATCCTAGCTCCATTCCAGCTTTTCCAGCTTAGAAGAGTTCACTAGAAGTTCAAACTGACTAGGACTAGCTACTACCATCAACTAGTGATAAACCCCAGTTTATCATCATTCTTATGCATTAAAACAAACCTAGCTCTTAGGATTTTACTCCACAAATGGGTTTTGGGGTTGTATTTAGGTATTAATTAGGTTAGGCAGGCATTGCATTTTTTATTGTATTTTTAATATGTTTGTTTGAGTGTTAGGGACAAATAGATTGACAAATCCCTAAAACCCTAGCACTCTTGAAGGCAACTGGTGAAGAGGAAGCTCAATGAAGCTAGGACTCAGCAAATCTCAACTCAACCCAGCTTAAAGTAGCTCATCTCAGCTCAACCCAACTCAAGCTAGCTCAGACCCAGCTCAACTTAGTTGAGTCTAGCTCATCTCAGCTCCCATCAGTTCATGAGGAGCTCTAGCTAGCTCAACTGAGTTGACAGGAGTCCATCTTAGCTTAGGCCCAGCTCATCCCAGCTCCACCCAGCCCATGGTAGTTGAACTCCATGCTAGCTGAGCTACTACTTGTCAACTAGTAGCTTAGCTAGCTCTGGAGTTCTCATCAGAGGCAGTTCTAGCTAAACCTAGCTCTAGCCAGGTTGAGACCAGCTCAACTCAACTCAACTATTCAAGCCTAGCTACTAGCATAAGAACTAGATAGCTTAGCTAAGTAGTTAAGCTCCTCATGAAGCTACCTCAGCAGATTCAGCTCCAATACAGCAACCATTAGCTCCAAACATCCCTTCCTCATCTCCTTCCTGAAACCCTAGCTCCACCACCTCTACTCTACTAGCTAAGCTAGCTTAGCTAGCTTAGCTAAGCTCCCAACAGGTTTCACCTATGTGGCCGTCCACTCCTTCCCCTTAACCCCAACTAAACCCTAACCTAACCCACTTAAATTGGCGCCAACCCACACCAGCTATCACCTCATCACATCCCTCCATGTCCAAAAACACCACATGCATCCCTTCATATTGGCACCAACACACACCTAAATCCTAGCCCTACACATCACCACCTAAAGTCATCCCTACCACCCACCTAACCCCTTCTAGAACACCTACCCTTGGCGCCAACTTGAAGCATCCCTCCACCACCATAACCACCTCCTAACCAACCTTAGTTGGCGCCAAAATACCCTACCTACACCCCTACAAAATGGCACCAACATCTACCCTAATCTCCACCTTACACCTACCATCATAAGACCATCACCACCATCCAATATTGGCGCCAACCCCTTAACCCATAAAACTCATCCTAACTCTCCTTAAGTTGGCACTAAAAATCCGCCTAACCAACATCTAAGTTGGTGCCAACTTAAAACCGCACATCCACCCTCCATCTACTTCATAACTTCATCCTAGCCTTCCATTCTCCAACCCAACCACCAACACCTTAACCCTCCTATGGTTGGTGCCATTAATGGTGCCTCTCCACCAACATAACTACCACCTACACAACCTCTCCCTTAGCGTCAAATAACCCTAGCCCGAGGATCATCTAACCACCCTTATAAGCCTATCCTAACTGTTAGTCGCTCTGAAACAGGTTTTAAAATCATCACATTGTAGTATAGTTTGAATCAGTGTGAAATATAAATAAAATTTATAACTCAAATATCAGAAATGAAGTCTGAGGTCGTTCGCTAGGAGTAAATAGGAATTCAATCGCCAATCTCAATAAATAATGTAAATGAGCACAAGAAATAAGCCAAATAATATCAAGAAATGAATTATAATTACTCGAAAATGATAATCAATGTAAAGCATGAGTTCAATAATAATTATGCATGGCAAAAAGAATATCAAAGCAAAAACAATGGTGATTTAGATCACCAATTATTCAATTTAAGCATATATGCATTTAGTTCAAATAATGCAACAGTCCCATCAACCATTCAAACTTAGGTACTTAAATATATCAACAGTATCAACCAAGGCACTGTGCTTCTTCTTCAACCTCCTCTTCTTTCTCTCCTGCTTCTGCTCCTCTCTCCTTTTCTTCTTCCTTCTCGTCTTCTTCTTCTGTCAAAGCCTTCTCCTTCAATTCTCCTTCCTTTCTCTTTTGTTTAGCCTTCTTCCTTCTCCTCTTCTTTCTTCTTCACGCACAGAGGGAGGCAATCCCTCCTGCGACTAAGTGTCACAGAGAGAAAAACCCCCTGCCCCCGCTCTCTCTTTCTCTCTCTGTCTCTAGGATCCTCTTCCTTGCCTTCCCAAGGCCCTTCACAGTATCAGGTTATCGGGTTAACGAGCACACATGCACCTGGGACCAGGCTCACCGGCAGTGGGTGGTAAGTGAGGAGTGCACGAGTTAGGCGGGTATACAGGTCGGACCAGGCTCATGTGAGCTGTGTCACGGGTGAGGCGTGCATGGGTAAGGAGGACCTTACCCATGTGTTAGGAGGTCTAGAGGCATAGGCACAAATTCAACTTATGCGGCTACACTTGGTTGCCCGCTTCCGAGGTGGGACTAAAGTCCCCCTCCTTCCTTCGTGCAGCAGCAGGTGGTGGCACCTTCAATTGGAGTGACTACTGCTCCTATGGTCTTCAATAGAGGACCTGGACACTCTCCTCGGAGTAGGCCACGCTTCCTAGTCGTGGAATTGGCGAAGAACACAGTCGGAGGAGCTTCAATGATGTCAAAGGTGGAGGTGGCGATGGCAGTGGATGACGACGACCTAAAACATGAAATAGGGCCTCATAGCCACATTAGAATATCTTGTAAGCTTCGTCAAAGCACGACGAGTGTAGTGGCGGTGGTGCTGTGGCAGATTAGGGTGTGTGGTGGCCGATCAAAGTTGAGTATAGTATGTGAAGGTGGGTTTGGTCGTTGGGGTGTTTGGATTGGCAATAGGGTGGAATAGGATAGGGGTTTTGTAGGGCGTGATCTAGCAGAGCTTGTGGACTAGTTGGCAAGGGGGATGGTTGTGTGTAGCAGGCGGGAACCCTCACCGGTGATGTCGCCGAAGGTGGAGATGAAGGCGGTTTACGATGGTGTCGAGGGTTGCTTTTGGGATTTTCAAATAGGAAACTAAACTAGGGACCTAAACATGCTAAACTAGCCCTAATCTAATGGACAAAAGGGGGGAACGACGCCGGTGTTGGTGTGCCGACGCTGGGGAAGAAAACACCCCAGTAGAGGGGGACTGCGATGACGACGAAGAGAGGGCGACGGCAGCTGGTATTGCACGACGCGAAGGAAGGTGAGGAAGGAGAATCTACCACTGGTTTTGTAGTCAGATGACGAGAGGAGTCAGAGGGAGTCACCGGAGCTCGAGGTGCTATTCGACTGAAATAAGAGAGAGGAAATTGGGGATTTTCTGGCCAAAATCGAGTCTAAAGAGCACGGCCATGCATTGGGCGTGCTTAAATAGGGCTTAGGAGGGGGTTTCAAGCTTGGAAACAAGCTTAGGAACCTTGGAGCTTATGGAAAAATAGGATACCCATTCCTTCAAAACTTTCACATGAGCTTTTGGGATGGAGTTGGGATCCAAGGTTGGTCCCATTGGAAAGAGGACTTCCTAAAGAGTCTCCGATTTGATTTTGGGAAAGTTTCTTCAATTAATCAAGGAGAACTCTCAAAATGAAGCTTGTCAAAGTAGGATTCTTGAGCGATAACGGTAGAGGGACCCATTTGTGAAGAAGATGACAAAATTGGGGGGCCATTTGCAAAGAATTCGAAAGTTAGGGGCATGTGTGTGAGAGAAAAAAGTCAGACAGGACCAAATTGCAAACTAGGTCAAGATGATCTCTGATTGAGCCCAAATTTTGGTACAAACCTAATTTTGACCCAAGGAATACAATGGTGAAGTTAGATTTAGGTTTTACCTCATTTGACTGGAGAAATTGTACAATTACCCAAAATAGGGTAAAAGTCTACCTGTGGCTCTATTTTAGGTCAAGACAGGTTCTGATGGTCAAATTGAAGGTACCAAACCCTAGAGAATATTTTTCTATGAATTTTAGAGGGCTTAGGTGAATTTTATCCTGAACAGAACCTTAGTTAATTAAGCGGGTCTATTTTTAGGGTTTCAGAAGTCATTTAATTCCTGAAATGCGTGAAAATCCTTTTCTATCTATTCCAACCCACTTGTTAGACTCTTAAAATCATTTGACCCTTAATTAATTATTGAGAAAACCCATGATTGTACTGTAATTAAGATATACTATTCAAACTGCAGTTTTACCCCTATTTTGCTATATTTCTCTCAAAATGGATTTGCAGTGAATTAGGGCTCTCTAGCGATTATGTAGGAGCATTTAATGACATAATCAGATCAAATTGAGCTAGTTATGGCTCATGATGGTGTTCCCATCATACCCCCATGCCTAGCTTTTGCTAGTCCCTTAGTAAAAGCTCATGGAATTAACTCAAATTCTAGACCATGCCTTTTTATGCTCAGATTTCTGATGTGTACTTTTCTTTCGTCGATTAAGTCAGAATGCCAATAGTAGGCCTAGAGTTACTCAAGTGCCAACCAAGATCTGGACCTGACCAAATCTAGCCTCAGTCCGCCGTGAAGGTTTCTAAGGCCTACAAAAACTAACTTAAGGTTCATTGAACTCCACGGTTAAAGCACCCGTGCTTAAAACATGTTTAGTCCAGGTTCAATTTATAGTGCATTTTTGTAAGAGAGAGACAGAGGAATTTTTTTATTTTTAGAGAGTTTTCTCTCTCTTTTCTTTCTTTATTTATAGCTTCAGATTGGCTTTACAGCATGGCCTGTACCAGATTCCTCGCTCCCACCATTAATCCTCGCAGGGTCCTTAGCAATCGATGCTTCGAGATAGCACCGCCCATGGCAACCCCCAGAACCCTGGCTTTCAACACTTCGAGATAGTGTTGCCCATGGTGTTCTGTAGCTAAATTCAAGCCCTAGCAATTGACATTTCAAGATACTCTCGCCTATATCACCTAAACTAGCATAAGGTGCTTATGTGCCCCCAGTAGGATATTTAGATATCCTAGGAGACAAGCACCGAGGAGATGGCATGATATTTTGCATCTTTGAGGGGCATTTCCTGCCTCTCCGCATCGAGAACTCTTCTAAATCAACTTGTGTTGATAAGCCGCTTCTAATCTAGGTAGCCTTTTCAGAACAGATTTAATGCTTTTGCATGATTTTTATAATTAAGCACACTGAACCAGACTATGTGTGGATTAGGGTGTTTAGGTTACCGAGTCTCGCAAACCAGAGGTCAATTAATGAGGTCGAATAATCCCTAAGCCTTAGACCTAATACTTAAGCTTCACATTTTCCTCAACCTCTTGAGGACTATCCAGATCTTAACGAGTACTTGAATTTTTAAGTCTAAACACAAGCCCAAGAGGCCTAAGATCAGTGTTCATACTAATCTCTTTTGTCACTTAGCACGTTTTGTCTTTTATTTCTTTCTTTTAATTTGGTCTAGATTAAGTAGATTCCTTAATCGTTTACTAATGACTATCTCTTTTTTCTTCAAATTGTTGCTCCATTTTGACATTTAAATCACCTCCCTCTTTTCTCCTCAAGAATGATATGCATTTAATTCACTCAAAATTTTTTCCTTTCTCCCATTTTTTTTTCTTTTTCAATTTTTTATTTTTTTGGTTTTTTGGACTATGTATTTTTTTTGTGAGAACCCTTCCAAACTGTGAATTTTTGTATGTTTGCACTTTAATACCCCCCCATGCCTAAGTTTTGCAATGTCCTCATTGTAAATGAAGGGTATGAAATAGTTTTGGGTTCAGGAATTAGAATAGGATTATTGGGTGGGCGAATGGGTCGGGAATGACTATTGCAGACGATTTGAAGCTCTAGTACGAGTACCAGAGGTGGGATCGACTGTTTTAAAACTGAACTCAGAGTGCAATAGACGTGAAGTACAAAAAAGGATAATCAAAAGGATCTCAGGTTTTTGGAATGACGGGTTGCCTCCCATTAAGCGCTAAATTCAATGCCTTAAACTGAGCAGAACATAGTATGGAGGAATGGTCAAATCTGATGAGTGTTGTAGAACAAGCACCTTGATCAATAGCCTGGTTGGTCCAACCAAGTGCTTGTTCAGATCAGTAGGCTGATGATGCAACCCAAACCCAATCAATCTAGCGGGTTGATAGATGTGGATCAAAAGGTGTGGAATCCACCATATGCTGTGGAGCTCAAGAAGATGTGGAAGTGTGAATCCAAGGTTTGGTTGAGTCGATTCAGCCTAGTCAGAGTAGGGATCCTCAAATGAAAAAGAATTAGTGGAAGATGTGAGATCCCTATGAGGGTGATCAGAGAAGGATGGGACATGATTTGTAGTCTAGTTGATGTCCAAAACCCGATTGAAATGTGGAGGAGAATCATCTGCAACTAGCTCATTAAGAGGAGAATCAAAGTAGAAATTGAGTCTGGTTGCGGGTCGAGGTTGAAAATGGGTTTAGGAAGGTTCTGCATGTGTAGAAGAGGAGTTTCCTTTCAAATTATTGGCTTCAGTGGCAGAATCAAAAGATGGGTCGTGGATGCTGAGATCGTAGATTGGCTCATAATCATTAGGAAACAACAATTCTCTGATATCAAAGTAAGATTCAAAATCATCGAAGAATTTGCGAGAAGTTTCTGAACCTGATTAAGGATCAGAGGTTCCACCACAGAGTAAATCAAAAGATGTAGAATCAGCAACCTGACTTGGGTCTAGCCTATTCTTAGATTCTGAGCTCAAAGAGGTGTCTCTAGTAGGCATGGGCTCGGTTTCTTGGCTTGTAGGGAAGACCCAATCAAATCCCAACTCTTCTCACTCCTTGGTTCCTATATCATAGATTGGCATGACTTCTAAAAAATCAATCTGTATTTCTGAGGAGTTTGGAGAGGTGTACTCATCAAATACGGGTCCTGAATCATAATCCAGATCTGAAATCTGATTTTCATTACACGGGGACTTGTAATCATCCCAAGAAGGCTCAAATCCAGATTCTAGGTTAAGGGTGTGGGTTGGATCACTATAATCTAGGTAGGGCTCTACAAGGATGTCAGAATTACTCTCGAGAGTCACCTTATCAAAATAAGGAGTGGAATTTACACCCTCAAGAGGTTCTGACTTAATCTCATTATTATAGGTGTCTGGGAAATCTAAACTTGGTGAACTAGGGTTTTGTATCGCTAGGGTTGTCTCAAAATCGTGATCACCTACAATCAGATCCTCCCAACCCTCATCAAGATCAAAAATGTTAATTGCTATGAAACTTGAATCTGAATTCATTTGGGCTGGGGATCCACAATTATCATCATTGAACCCAGGATCTGAGAAACTGTGTTGATCACTAGTCTCACTCCAAGATGTTTTGTTAGTTTCCAATTGGTATTTTTGATCAATTGTTCTATATAACTTATTCAGCAATTCTCCCTGCTTTTCTAAAAATTCATAGAATTTTTCTGGAAGTGAAGGGTTTGACCAACATTGCAGACAATCATTGTTGTGTAATTTCACCAATTCACTGTGTTCTGTTAATAGGTGTTCCCAGGTTGAATCGTGTTTCATTTGTGTCCATATTATCTCTACACAGTTCATGATGAGTTCTATTGCTTTTGCAAATATTTCCTGAATGTCCCTTGTATACTCTTCTTCATGGTTTCTATAGGCCTTCTCAAGTATCTTTTCTTTTATGCTCATTTGGGATTCAGGTTTCTTAAATAGTTTTCCTAACATGTCAGGCTGCATTTTTGAATCAAACTAGTGGAATCAAGATGTAGAATTAAACTCAGGTTAGATTGAAAAAGAGATTCCCAAGAAGATCTAGTGAGGCTTCTTAGGTTAAAAACCTACTAGCCTTCCTGTGTATGTGCTCTAATAGAAGGGATAAGGGACTGGATGTGAGATTTGACCCAATCAAGGCACCTAAAGATTTTTTTGGATGACTACAGTAGATTTGAGGCAGATGATGCCTCTGAATCAGAAATTTGCATATCCGAGAATTACTTGGGCAGCCAGGAAGGGAGAGCCATGCAAAGACCCCTACACGGTAGAGCGTCCCCACGGGTTACAAGGTTTCCCCCACCCGACCTTCCTTGTCACTGAGGGTCCAGGAAGACAGGAATGTACGAACTTAAGTCCTTGAGTCTACCAATTTTATGTTGTAATTTGTGCCTTTGATTTCACTTGATTAGAAGTTAATTCAACTTGTGACCTAATTTGGAGGTTGGTTGGCCTACAATGTAGACCAACTTCACCTGACCTACCATAAAGATGGCAGAATGAGATCTAGGTCAAGACCTAGAAATCACCCTAATTGACTCTCAGGTTATTAGGTCCAAGATTTTAAAGTTCAAGTGAATTTAGAGCCTGATTTTAGGGTTTCTTTTATTAGATCTTTTCATCCAAGGGCTTGGATAGCATACAAATGCGGGTGGGTTTGTTTTCTTTTATGCTGGCAAGTGTGAACTAGCACTTCAAAACCCTAGAATTGACACCCTAATCGGCTCTATGCCGCATCCAATTTGATCTTAAAATGTTCTCCTTGGACTTCAAACAAGAGGGTGAGTAGTCCAAGAAGATTAGAAATTAAGCGTAGTCCCTAATAAGCACAGGAAATTTGTGGTAGGGAATTCTAAATAGAATTGTCTCAGTCTTCAATCAGATTTGAAAAAATTTTTGCAAATCAGGAACTTGCCCTTTTAAATGATATTTACTATAAAAATAAGGCAAGTGATTCCTAATTGATTATTTCCTTTTTTTTGTCTTCCCAAGATTAGGAGGTTGATTAGGAAGAATAGAGAAGTTACATACCCTAGTGTGACTATTTTGCATGGAAGATCTCCTTGTGAAGTACCTCACAAAATCACAGTAAAGCAAAATAGGGCAAGTTAGCGCTCACAAATAAAAATATAGGTGGAGAATAATGGTAAATTGTGTGTTGCTCCTTGGCAACGGCGCCAAAATGTTAGTCACTCTGAAATGGGTTTTAAAATCGTCGCGTTGTAATATAGATAGAATCAGTGCAAAAAATAAATAAAATTTATAACTCAAATATCAGAAATGAAGTCCAAGGTCGTTCGTTGGGAGTAAATAGGAATTCAATCTCCAATCTCAATAAATAATGTAAATGAGCACAAGAAATAAGACAAATAATATCAAGAAATGAATAATAATTACTCGAAAATGATAATGAATGTAAAGCATGAGTTGAACAATAATTATGCATGGCAAAAAGAATCTCAAAGCTAAAATAATGGTGATTTAGATCACCAATTATTCAATTTGAGCATATATGCATTGAGTTTAAATAATGCAACAGTCCCATCAACCATTCAAACTTAGCTACTTAAATATATCAACAGTATCTACCAAAGCACTGTGCTTCTTCTTTAGCCTCCTCTTCTTTCTCTCCTTTTGCTTCTGCTCTTCTTTTCTTCTCTTCTTACTTCTCTTCTTCTTCTGTCAAGGCCTTCTCCTTCAATTCTCCTTCCTCTCTCTTTTATCAAGCCTTCTTCCTTCCCCTCTTCTTTCTTCTTCACACACAGAGGGAAGCAATCCCTCTTGCAACCAAGTGTCATAGAGAGAAAAACCCCCTGCCCCCACTCTCTCTTTCTCTCTCTCTCTAGGATCCTCTTCCTTACCTTCCCAAGGCCCTTCACAGTATTAGGTTATCGGGCTAACGGGCACACACGCACCCAGGACCAGGCTCACCAGCAATGGGTGGTAAGCAAGGAGTGCACGGGTTAGGCGGGTATACAAGTTGGACCAGGCCCACGTGAGCTGTGTCACAGGCAAGGCATGCGTAGGTAAGGAGGACCTCACCCTCGTGTTAGGAGGCAAAGAGGCATAGGCACAAATTCAACTTATGCGGCTGCACTTGGTTGCCCGCTTCCGAGGTGGGACTAAAGTTCCCCTCCTTCCTTCGCGCAACAGCAAGTAGTGGCACCTTCAATTGAGGACCTGGATGCTCTCCTGTGAGTAGGTTGCACTGCCTGGTCGTGGAATTGGCGAAGAACACAGTCGGAGGAGCTTGAATGACATTGAAGGTGGAGGCGGCGATGGCGGTGGACAACGATGACCTGAAACATGAAATAGGGCCTCACAGCCACATTAGAATAACTCGTAAGCTTCGCCGAAGCACGACGAGTGTAGTGGCGGTGGTGCTGTGGTGGATTAGGGTGTGTGGTGGCCAGTCGGAGTCGGGTACAGCGTATGAAGGTGGGTTTGGTCGTCGAGGTGTTTGAATGGGCAATAGGGTGGAATAGGATAGGGGTTTTGTAGGGCATGAGCTGGCAGAGCTTGTGGACTAGTTGGCGAGGGGTATGGTGATGTCGCCGGAGGTGGAGCAAGCGTCTCCAAGGGAGGATCTTGGCAGGAACCCTTGCTGGTGATGTCGCTGGAGGTGGAGACGAAGGCGATTTACAATGGTGTCAAGGGTTGTTTTTGGGATTTTCAAATAGGAAACTAAACAAGGGACATAAAGATGCTAAACTAGCCCTAATCTAATGGACAAAAGGGGGGAATGATGCCGGTGTTGGTATGCCGGCGTCGGGGAAGAAAACACTCAAGTAGAGGGGGATGGCGACAACGACGAAGAGAGGGCGACGACGGCTAGTATTGCATGACGCGGAGGAAGGTGAGGAAGGAGAATCTACCGCTGGTTTTGCAGTTAGACGATGAGAGGAGTCAGAGGGAATTGCCGGAGCTCAAGGAGCTATTCGACCGAAATAGGAGAGAGGAAATTGGGGATTTTCCGATCGAAATCGAGTCTAAAGAGCACGACCATGCATTGGGTGTGCTTAAATAGGGCTTAGGAGGGGGTTTCAAGCTTGGAAACAAGCTTGGGAACCATGGAGCTTATGCAAAAATAGGATACCCATTCCTTCAAAATGTTCGCACAAACTGTTGGGATCCAAGGTCAATCCCATTGGAAAGAGGATTTCCTAAAGAGTCTCCGATTTGATTTTGGGAAAGTTTCATCAATTAATCAAGGAGAACTCTCAAAATGAAGCTTGTCAGAGTAGGATTCTTGAGCGATAATGGCAGAGGGACCCATTTGTGAAGAAGATGACAAAATTGGGGGGCCATTTGCAAAGAATTCGAAAGATAGGTGCATGTGTGTGAGAGAAAAAAGTCAGACAGGACTAAATTGCAAACTAGGTCAAGATGATCTCTGATTGAGCCCAAATTTTGGTATAAACCTAATTTTGACCCAAGGAATACAATGGTGAAGTTAGATTTAGGTTTTACCTTGTTTGACTAGAGAAATTGTATAATTACCCAAAATAGGGTAAAAGTCTACCTGTGGCTCTGTTTTAGGTCAAGATAGGTTCTGATGGTCAAATTGAAGGTACCAAACCCTAGAGAATATTTTTCTATGAATTTTAGAGGGTTTAGGAGAATTTTATCCTGACCAAAACCTTAGTTAATTAAGCAGGTCTGTTTTTAGGATTTCAGAAGCCATTTAATTCCTGAAATGCACGAAAACCCTTTCTGTCTGTTCCAACCCACTTGTTAGACTCTTAAAAACATTTAACCCTTAATTAACCCCTGAGAAAACCCATGATTGTACTGCAATTGAGATATACTATTTAAAGTGCAGTTTTACCCCTATTTTACTTTATTTCCCTCAAAATGGATTTGCAGTGAATTAGGGCTCTCTGGAGGTTATATAGGAGCATTTAATGACTTAATCAGATCAAATTGAGCTAGTTATGGCTCATGATGGTGTTCCCATCACTAACCCTACGCCTCACCTGCACCTACACCCCCATCACCATTCCTATATAAACCCCCTACCACCACCATTAAGGAGTACCTTTGGCTACATATTTTATACCTATACTTCCACCTACATAGACGGCCAAGAGAAGAAGAAGAAGATTAAGGGGATACTCTGTCCCCTTGGTGCCTTCCCCTCTTCTCTTCTCTCTTGAGCCCACGCCAGCCAAGGGAAGAAGCCAAGCAAAGGAAGGAGACCTAGGGTACACACCTACCCGAGGAGGAGGATTTGAGGGTCGTACACAACCACTCTTGGAGGAGAATTTAAAGGTGGTCCACACCACCTTTGGAGGAGTTTTTGAAGGTGGAATTCTATCCACCTTGGAGGAGCCATTCAAGGAAGGAGAAGAAGGAGGCCTTCTTTTCAGGCCAACGAGCAACTAGGCTTAGAGCAAGAAGACTCTTTTCTTCAGCAGATTTTACAAGAGGATTTGTGTTTTTAGCATTTATGTATTTTTAATTTTAAGTAGCAGCATTCCTCTACTATTTTTGTAAAACACAAATTCAATCAAATCAAATTACCTTCTTTTCAATTAACTCTTGTCGCATTTGTTTTTATCTTGTTCTAGCACTTTTTCACTTCCTCTCCATAATTACTCTAGGCCTCCATGTGCCTAGAGTGAGCTTAAGGAGAGATCATTCTTGTCACTCTAGGTTTAGTTCTTAGGTGTTAGTTCTTCACCAACTTTTGAGTGAGATTGCCTTATTACTCAAAACCAAAAAAAAAAAAAAAATCTCATATTCAAAAATCAAAAAGAAAGTTGATTTCCCATTTTTCGAGTAAGAGATTAGAATTTTGCAAACATTGCCTCCTTGGATGACCCTAGATACTTCCACTATCTAGGATTAGAAATTTAAAAGAGTTTGCGAATTAGCTTGTCACAACAATTTGAAAACCCTAAAATTACAAATCACGTGTATTTTCGCAACACTTTTTGGCCACGTTGCCAAGGAGGAACGGCTTTGCTTTAATTTGTTCTCTTGCTTGATAAATGGATCTCATCCCCTTGTCTCTATTCTCTCTCGTGTGTGCAGGAACTACAGGAAGAAAGTGGTATTCTCGAAGGAAGAACTTGCAATTCCTTGTCTTCCTGCGAAAATTCAGGTTGATTCCTCTTTCTAGTCACACAAAGCCTTAAAAACTACCAAAAAAATATTAAACTTGGCTTTTATGATCTCAAACAATTAAGTTAAGTGGAGTGGTTTCATTTAAAAATCCATTGATTACTTGTTTGCTTCATTAAACACCACTCCACTTCAAGTTTTGGAAGTCTGATTTTCAAGTCCAGACTTCTGTACAGATTTAAAAAAACAATTCCCGACACCATAGACCTCCTAAAATCTTGAAATTTCACCTAATCATTCCAATTCAAGTAAGGAACATCTATTCCAAATTTCAGAGCAATTGTATCTGTATAAAATTTTTAAAAATTCATGGACTGCAGAGGGGTCATCTCCTCTAATCTTACTGTTTTGCTACTATCCGAGTATTTTAGGAATTTTTATACTCATCCAACTTTTGTGAAATTTAGTTTTATAGAATCCGTGTAAAATTCTACACATCACATAAAATCACGAAAATTTTCTGAGGCTGGTGCTGGTACTGAAATGTCCAAAATACCCTTGAGTATCATTTCTTGACTTTGACACTAGCATAAAGAAAAATCTTTTAAAAATATCAAACAAATTCCTAAAATCTTTAAAAAATATTTTTTGGAATCCTTGTTTAAGTTTACATACAATAGTTGTGCTTTTTTTATTGTTTAGACTACTACTTAAAAAGAAAGCCAAAAACAAACTTATTGGTAGTTAAATTTCTACTTAGGAGTAAATTGATTAGGGTTTCTTTTTATTTCAAGAGACCAACAAATTAAAGGAAACTTATCTTCACCAATACAACTGAATTTCCTTTTGTTTGTGGATCTTCAAACTTATTTGAATACTTAAAGATGAAAACCCTAAAACACACTAAGCTAAAGCAAATCCTAAAAGCAAAACTACATTTAATTGTGTGATAAGTTGATTGCTAATTGGAATCACTTTCCAATTCCTGCACACACCATAAAAATTGAAATAACAGAGCATTACCCCAATTAACACCCTCCACATTCCCGTGCACATTTAGACACCCAAACCTAAATTAAAACAAGTAGTCACTTGACCTCTTATGGATTTCATCCATTTTAGGCTTGATATCCAATATTTAAGGATCACTAAGAGCTCCTGCTTCCTTTAGACAACGCAACATCAGACTTAGAGGGAAGTCAAACAATGGGTGCAGGTTTACACAAGCCCCTAGTTTTTAGGAAATGCTTGGCCCCAATCCACCTCTTTAGTCTAACCGGGCTCTCTTTTGGAATTGGGTTCACTTGCTGATCTCTTACTTCTTGGGTTCCCAAGTCTTAGGTTTTAAGGAGTCAACCATACGACAAGATTGGGTTTGTTTGTTTGAATTGCACACTTTCTCTCATTTCTCTCTCTTCTCCTCCCTTTCATTTCTTCCATAAAAAAAGTGCATGCACGGGTGAAGGTCCCAGAACCCACATCTTGAGGGACCATCTAATTTTGCCCCCTGCACCAAAAAATCTTTGTTTTCTTCTTCTTCCTTTACTGTCAATATGGAAAACCCGGGAAATGACAAAATAATTATGCCTCCACCTATAACCCATTAGCTGACCCACAAGCTAACTTCCCCATCCCTAACCTTCCTCATTCGGAGCAACCAGAAAATCCAGCAAAGCCAGATGGCCCTCAAATCAAAACACAAAATACAAACCCCTTTGCCTTTATGGTCGACCATCTAGTTCAACTTCAACAAAATCAAGAAAATTTGGCTATGACTGTCACGAACCTACCAACCAAGGGCAAAACCCGCCACCTCGTCAACAGCATGTCGTTCCTCTTAAAGATTTTTACGATCCTTCCAATTATGAGGAAAGACCTAGGGTGGTCATACCACAAGGGAATTTTGAGATCAAACCAGCTATTCTAAACCTAATCAACATTTCCATGGTCTTCCAAGAGAGGACACTTTCTATCATCTCAAGGAATTAACTGTCCTCACTCAAACCACCCATTCCCACAATGTGTAGGAAGACGTGTGGTTAATGAGACTTTTTCCTCTCTCTTTAAAAGACAAAGCTTCACACTGGTTTAGAATGGTTGGATGCCCATCACCACCTGGCCCCAATTAAAGAGCGCTTTTCTTAAAAGAAAATTTCCGATCGGTCGCATTAATGCTTTAAGAAGATCTATAACGACCTTTCAACAAAAAAATGGTGAACCCCTCCATGAATCTTGGGAAAGATTCCAAGAACTTTTAAGAAGTTGTCCCCACCGTGAAATTCCACAATGGCAGTTAGTGCAAATCTTCTATCATGGATTAGAAGATCAATTAAAGAGATTTGTGGATGTCTCATGTGGGGGCAATTTCCTTAATAAAGATGCCAAAAGTGTCTACCTCCTTTTTGAAGAAATGAGTGAAAACTCATTTAATATGACTTCAATGGACACTTTCGGTAGAACTCAAAACCCAAGACTCGGAGTCAATGAAATTGACTCCAAATCTACCTCTGTTCCAATCACTCAAGATGATCTATATATGATAGCTCAACGACTGGACCAGATGCAAATACACCAGGAAAAAATGAAGAAAAGCTCACACACAAACAAGCTCCACACCTTAACTATCCACACCTTAATTCTCCACACTTTAACCCTCCACACACTAACACTCCACAACTTCTCAAAAGAGAAAATCTGCACAACATTGATGCCACACCTGCTGGTCAGCAGTTTTCTACTGATTTTACACAAGATTTGACTGGGAATTTTGATTATCTGGATCAGAATATTCTTGATCCCACCATGGAAAATATTTATGCTCTCCAGGAGAAATTTAGAAACCCCTCCAACACTTATAATCAAAACTGAAGGACCAACCCGAATCACTCCTGGAAAGCTCCGAACCCGATTCTGTTTCCTAAACAAAATCAATTTGGGAATTATGGGTAGCCCGCATATTAACCTGAACCATCCCAGGAAGATATTAATACCCAGGTCATGAAGACTCTGCAAGGTATCCAGAATCAATGACAGAAGTAACCCACATGATAACTAACTTGCAACATCAAGTTAAGGTTACTCCTGTTCATCGACCTATTGGTAATTTACCTTCCCAACCCATGCCCAACCTAAATAATCAACGGAATCAGTTCCAAGATGGATATCCCAATTAGCCCATTCACCCAGCACCTCAGCATCCCCCGGGTTTCAATCACAGTCAGGCTTCCCGTCCTCCTCCTAGAAACAACCATACTGCAAATGTAGTTACTTTGAGGAATGGGAAAACCACTCAAGATCCCCTGCCTGCTAAAGAAACCCACTTCAATGAAAAACAGATCAGCTCTTCTCCCTCTTCCTCTAAACCTATTCAGGAACCTAATAATGCAAAATAGGAAAACCCAATACCTTTCCCATAAGCCCTTCACTCTTCACACACCAAGAAGAAGAAATCTGAGTCCACTGATAAGGAATTAATGGATCTTTTTGGGCAAGTAGAAATTAATATCCCTCTCCTAGATGCCATAAAATATATCCCTGCCTATGCCAAATTTTTGAAAGATTTGTGTACTCCCAAAAGGCAGCCTTGAAACCTAGGAAAGGTGATCCTTCCAGAGAAATTAGCTCAATTGTGCAGAGCAAACTGCCTCTTAAGAAGAAAGATCCAGGCACACCCCTGATTCAAGTAGTCATTAATGACACTTCTTTTGATCAAGCTTTACTGGATCTCGGTGCCTCGATTAATCTTATCCCCACGGTGGTTTTTGAGGAATTTAAGATCGGAGAATCAAAGCCTGTTGAGGTTACTCTTCAATTAGCAGACCAATCTACAATCAAACCAAGGGGAATTGTTGAGGATGTCCTTGTCCGGGTCAAAATTTGTCTATTTGCAGTAGACTTTTTACTCCTGGACATAGAGGTACCGGAATCTTTAAAGTTTGCCCCTATAATTCTTGGAAGACCATTCTTAGCCACCGCTCGCACTAATATTGATTGTTATTCTGGTAAGATGAAGATCATGTGTGGTAATGAATCTATTACCCTAGATATTTTCCAAGCTTCTAGGCGATTCCAAGAACCTGATTTCTTTGATGACTGAGATTCAGAAATTGAAAATATAGTGGAGAAAACTACACAGATTTCACACTTGGGTTCCTATTTTGCCATTAATATGGTTCCTAAACAATCCACTTCATCCCACCCTCCCACTCTAACCACACATTCTTCAGCTAACACTCCAGCTGTTCGCTTCACTCTCACTTCACCACTAACTTCTAAAGCAAAAACTCCTTCAGAACTGGGCCCACGACTAGAGTTAAAACCCTTGCCTGACTCCCTTAAATATGTTTTCCTTGGTTCGAATCAAACCCTGGCCTTGATTATTAACTCTGGACTTACTAGGGCACAAGAAGAAAAACTTCTCCAGGTTTTAAGTAAAAATCGAAAAGCTATTTGCCGGACCCTTTCTGACCTTAAGGGTATTCATCCGTCCTATTGCACCCATTTCATCTATCTAGTGGATAATTCTCGCCCCTCCCTCCAACCACAAAGGTGCCTGAACCCTACTATGCAGGAGGTGGTAGAAAAGGAGATTATAAAGTGGATTGATGCTGATATTATCTACCCCATTTCAGACAGTTCCTGGGTTAGTCCCACTCAAGTCGTTCCTAAAAAAACTGGACTGACAATTGTCACCAATGGAAATGGGGAAAACATAGCCACTAGGACCGTTCTTCTCGACGCATGTGCATTGATTACAGAAAATTAAACACTACCACCAAGAAGGACCATTTCCCGCTCCCTTTTATTGATCAAATCCTGGAGCAGTTAGCCAAACGTGAATACTATTATTTTCTTAATGGTTATTCCGGCTATAATCAGGTAGCGATCCATCCTGAGGACTAAGACAAAACTACATTCACCTGCCCCTTCGAAACCTTTGCTTTCTAAAGAATGCCCTTCAGTCTTTGCAACGCACCTACGACTTTTCAATGGTATATGCTTGCAGTTTTTTCAGACCTAGTAAGTGAATGCTTAGAAGTCTTCATGGTTGACTTCTCTGTTTTTGGAGATTCTTTTGACCTTTGCCTCCAGAATCTTGAAAGAACTCTCCATAAATGCATAGAAGTTAATCTCGTCATTAGCTGGGAAAAAAGTCATTTCATGGCCCAGGAAGGTAGTATCCTGGGTCATGTTATTTCAAAAAAAGGAATTGTGGTAGATAGAGCAAAAATTGATGCCATCTCTAATCTCCCACCTCCTACTGCTGTGAAATAGATCCGCTCTTTTTTAGGGCATGTGGGTTTCTATCGCCATTTGATCAAAATTTTTTTCCCAAATCTCCAAGCCCTTAAGTCAGTTACTTACTAAAGACTAGCCATTTGATTTCAATGCCCATTGCTTGGAGAGTTTTTTGAGGTTGAAGAAGGTTGTTACTGAGGCACCAATTTTACAGGGACCTAACTGGAATTGTCCCTTTGAACTTATCACCGATGCCTCTGATTTCGCTATGGGGGTCATTCTAGGGCAAAGAGTTGACAAGAAGCCTGTTGTGATTTATTATGATAGCAAAACTCTTGATGATGCACAACGGAATTACACAGTTACTGAAAAAGAACTTCTTGCCATTGTCTTTGCCCTAGAAAAATTTTGATCTTATCTTTTGGGGTCACATGTCACTATATATACCGACCACTCAGCACTTAAATATTTGCTAACCAAAAAGATGTGAAATCCCGCCTTATCCATTGGATCCTGTTGCTCCAAGAATTTGACCTGGAAATCAAGGATAAGGTAGGATCGCAAAATGTAGTGGCCGATCATCTCTCTCGTCTTATGACGAATGACATGTTGACCGCTAGACATTGTAGTAAAAAAAAGCTGCTACCAGTTTACAATTTATTACTCAGAATTAAAAGTTTCCCGAGGTCTAACTTAGGAAGCAAACTATGATTCTAGAAGCATATGAATTCACAATATTATTTTACAAAAAAAAAATTAGACAAAGGAGAGAGAGAAAGAAAGAGAGAAAAAATTCTCTTCTTGGCTTTTTCTTCTTCTCTCTTCTTCTCTTCAACCAGCTCTCTTCTTCAGCCAGTCTTCTTCATTCCTCTTCTTCTTTTCTTTGCTGCAAAGGCTTCCTTTTCTTTCTTTCTTTCTTCAGCTGCTAAGTCCTTCTTCTTCTCCCTTCTTCTTTTCTTTTCTGATTTTCTTCTTTCTTCAGTGTCTTCTTCTTCTTTGCTGCAGAGGCTTCTTCCTTCTCTTTTCTCTTTCTTTTTCTCTGGCCTTTCCTCTGCTCTTCTCTTCTGCTTCACTCCTTCCTTTCTTTCCGACGATTGATTCAGAAATCAAATGCCTTAACTGCGTTGTTGCTACAGTGTCCCTGCTCTTTTCTTTTCTTCAGCTTCTTTCCTTCCTTCCTTCTTTCTTTTTCTCTACGGCTAAGTCCCAGCCACTGCTCTTCCTCTTCCTCTTTCTTCCTTCCTTCTTCTCTTCAGCAGCGCCTTGCTTCTTCCTCCCTCACCTATTCTCTGCACACACACACACAAGCTCAGTGCAAAACCTACCCTACCCTCTCCCCATGTCTCTCTCTCTCTGAATCTCTCTTGGGTACGCTCTCCTAGAGCCGAGTTATCGGGTCGGGTCACGTGCCTGGGTCCAGGCACACCGACGTGGGTGGTGCGTGAGGAGTGCACAGGAGGGTGTCGGGTCGGGTCACGCCTGATCCGTGTGATGAGCTCACGGACGAGGGCAGTGTATAGGTGAGGGACCTCACCCCGTGTGTATTCGGAGGCGACCAGCTAATGTCACTTTTACAATTTGTGTGGGCGTGCACCCACACACTTCCGAGGTGGAACTAAAGTCCCACCTCTACTCCGCACGCCTGCAGGTGAGAAGGCTTCGAGCAATTGGGGCAGCAGCGAAGGCTCGCGACCCCAATTGAAGGCCTGGGCACACTCGCGGAAGTATCCCGCGTTCCCTGGGGCCTTCACCTGGTGCTGAAAGGGCCTGGAGCTACTCGCGAAGTAGCTCCTGCTGTCCGTCAATGGCGGCGAGGAGGCCAAGACCTAAGAGCACGAAAATGGCCTCATGGCCACGTCAGATAGCTCAGGGACCTTCGCCGGAGTTCAGCGAAGGCGATGCGGGGGTCGTCGTGGCAGGAAAGTCGCTGTGGCCGTGTGCCTAGGGCACACTGCAGAGGTGCAGGTGGGTGTGTTCGAGGGGTGATCTGAAGGTGAAGGGCGGTGAATGGAGTAGGGGAAATGCTTGAGTGGAGTGAGGGGGAGCTTCTGGGCTTGTCGGCGAGGGGTGGAATGGCCTGTGGAGGTGGAGCGACCTCGCCGGAGATGGTGGCCGAAGGTGGAGCACATGGAGGTGGTAGTGGCAGTCGAGGGGTCTAAAGTGCCAATTTAAGAGGGGAAAAGTAAGAGGAGAGTAAGAGGAAGGTTCCTACCTTCTTAATCAACGAAGAGGGAGAGGAAGACACCTGTTGTGTGCCTACCAGAGCTGGGGACGAAGGTGCCCAGAAGAGTAACGACGACGAGGAGGGGATTTGGAGACACTAGCTGGTGTGGCCTGGCATGGGAAGACGAGGCAGAGTGAGCTCTGTTGCAGGTATGGCAGCAGAGCAACGAGGAGGAGGAAAGATTGCCGGAAGCTTGGGCTGTCTGACCGAAATGAGAGGAGATGAAGTAGGGGGTTTTCCTCGACCAAAGCTAGATTGAAGGAGATGGCTACCCCTGCCTCTCCTTATAAAGGTGCTGGCGAGGAGAGGATCTCGAGGGAGCGACGTGGGGAGCTCGCTGGAGATGGTCGGAGATGGAGACCCATGCCTTTTGTGTGTTCACACAAGAAGCATGGGCAGCCCTAGGTCACAGGGGAGGGTCCCTGCGACAGAGGACAACGTAGGGAACCCCCCATTCGTTCTAGAGAGCGGTTGCCATACCCTGCGCGATGCCATCCTCCGCGCATGGTCGCCGGAGGTATGGTGCTTGCGCGAGGTGGCAGGAAGGACCGTTCTGCAAAGAACGAAGGAGAATATAGGGGGCTAAATGCAAGGTTTTGGAAAGATAAGGATCAAAAGGTAATTCAAGAGGACCAATTTGTAAAGTCGGTCAAGATGGTGTTCTCTTAGGCCCAAGTTTTTGTACCAGCCTAATTTGAACCTAAAGAATTCAATGGTATAATTTGATTTTAGGTTTGACCACGTTTGAACGATCAATTTGCACAAAAACCCAAATTAGGTTAAAATTTGGGCATGTTTCTCAATTTAGGTCAAAATAGGTTGCAAAGGCTAAATTGAAGGTTCTAAACCCTAGGGAGTATTTTTCTATGAATTTTAGAGGGTTTAGTTGATTTTTACTCTCCATAGAACCTCGTGAATTAAAGTAGATTTATTTTTAGGGTTACAGAATGTCATTTAATTCCTAGAAGTTGCTATAACCCTTTTCAGATCAGATCATCCCACTTCCTTCCTTATTAAGCTCATTTGACCTGTGTTTAGACCCTTAGATACCTTGTTTGTGTACTGCATTGGTAAAATTGCAGTTTTACCCCTCATGACTTATTTATTCTGCAATTCAGAATTCTCTAAGTTAGGCTTTTCTTTAGGTTTTGTAGGAGCTTTTTCACACTTATTTAGATCAAATTGTGCTAGTTAGGGTTCATGATGAGGCTGTCATCATAACCCCATGCCTAGCTTTTGCTAGTCCCTTAGCAAAATTTCAAGGTTTTAACCTTTGTTCTACACCATGAATTTCTTATCAAGTTTAGATATGTGCTTTTTCTCTTGTATCCTTGATTAGGTTAGAATGCCAATCATAGGCCTAAAAGGTATTCTAGTACCAACCAAGATCCGGATCTGTCTAGCTTTAGCCTCAGTCCTTAGCAAAGTTTTTAAGGCCTACAGGAACTAACCTAAGGTTTATTGGACTTCGTGGTTAAAGAACCCGTGCTTGAGATAATTTTAGCCTTGGTTCAGTTCACAGTGCATTTTGTGAGAGAGAGAGGTAGAAGATTTATATGTTTGGAGAGTTTTCTCTCTCTTTTTCTTTTTAATTCTACCTTAGGATTGGCTTCTCAACATGGTCTGTATCAGATTCCTTGTCCCCATCATCAATCCTCAAGGGCCCCTAGCAGTAGATGCTTTGAGATAGCACCGCCCATGGTAACCCCTAGAACCCTGGCTTTCGAGATTTCAAGATAATCTCGTCCATGGTGTTCCGTGGCCGAATTCAGACCCTGGCAATTGACACTTCGTGATAATGCCATCCATGGAATCTGAACCAGCAGAGTGCTTACATGCCACTAGTAGGATATGTAAATATCCTGAGAGACAAGCACCGAGGAGATGATATTTTGTTATGCATCTTCGAGGGGAACTTCCCACCTCTCCGCACTGGGAACTCGTCCAAATCAACTTGTGTTGATCGGCCGCTCCTACTCTAGGTGACATTTTTAGAATTTTTGAAATGCTTCTACGTGATTTTGATACTTATGCTTACTGAACCAGACTGTGTGTGTAAATTTGGGTGCTTAGGTTACTAAGTCCCACAAACCAAAAGTTAGTTAATGAGGCCGAATACTCCCTAAGCCTTGGGCCTAATACTTAAGCTTTTCATTCTCCTCAACCTCTTGAGGAATATCTAGATCTTAATGAGTACTAAGAGTCTATCCAAGAATGCCTAAGGTTTGCATTCTTACTAATCTTACTGTGCACTTTCCTTTTCTTTTCCTGAATGTGGTCTAGAACTTAGGTTAATTTCTTAATTTCTTACTAATGACTATCTCTTTTCTTTCATTTTGTACTCCTTTTTATCATTTTTGTTCTTTTTCTCCTCCGCCTTTGTAAAGTCCACAAAAATTTCTTTCCTCCTCTCATTTTATTATTCTTTTTCAAAAATTTTTTAAATTTTTATGGTATTTTTGGCATATGTGAATTTTTTTTTTAAACCTTTTCTTACGAGTTTTGCACTTTCATACCCCCCCATGCCTAAGATTTGCAATGTCCTCATTGTAACTTAGGAGGGTTTTTATTTAGCTTAGTTCATTCATTAGGACAGGTATTTTGGTGAGTGGATGGGTCGGGGTGACTGTTGCGGATGATTTCTAATCTCAGATGCAAGCATCTGAGGTGGAGTCAGCTGTCCTAAAGGATGAACCTTAAGTGCGAAGGGGGGTCAGAAAAGGTTTCAGGTTTTTCCACAAAGAATGACGAGCTGCTTCCCGTTAAGCGCTGAGTTTTACACCATCGGCTGGGCGCAATATGCTCAGGGAGAATGGAGGATAAATGATGACTCAGCCAAATCTGTAGAGGTTACATCAATGAACGGTTTGAGTCTCTGACCGTTCACTATGAAAGGTTCAGAATCGTGGCTGAGCGGACTGATTTCAACGACTCCATTTTAAAAAACCTATAAGACAAGATATGGTCCGACCCACTTGGATCGCAGTTTCCCAGGGAAGAGTTTGAGTCGGGCATCGAAGAGTAGGACCTTCTGACTAGGATGAAAAATCTTTTTAGATATGTGCTTGTCATGGAAGGCTTTAACCCGCTCTTTGTAGATTCGCGAGTTCTCGTACGCATCAAGGTATAATTCATCGATCTCGCTTATCTGAAGCTTTCTGTGGGTTCCAGCCTTAGAAAGATCTAAATTACAGCTCCATACTGCCCAATAGGCTTTGTGCTCCAATTCGACAGGAAGGTGACACGCCTTCCCGTACACCAGTCTAAAAGCAGACATGCCTAATTGGGTCTTGTGGGTGGTCCTATAAGCCCACAAAGCTTCTAGAAGTCGGGACGACCAGTCCTTCCTGTCAAGCTGAACAATAACCTGCAGGATTTTGTTGATCTCTTGATTTGATAGCTCAACTAGACCATTAGTCTGGGGGTGGTAAGGAGTAGAGATTCGGTGAGACACCCCATATTTGGTCATCAGTGACCTAAACTGAGCATTAGTGAAATGGGTCCCTCTGTCAGAGATGATTGCACGAGGAATCCCGAATCGTGAGAAGATATTCTGATGAATGAATTTGATAATGATTTTATGATCATAGGTTCTGGTCGGAATGGCTTCGATCCATTTGGACATGTAGTCCACAGCAAGCATAATGTACTTGAAGCCATGCGGAACAAGGAAGGGGCCCATAAAATTAATCCCCCAAATATCGAAGATTTCGCATACGAGAATCGGCTGCAAAGGCATCATGTCACGATGGCTCATGTTGCCCAAAGTTTGGAAACAACTGCATGCCTTGCAGTGACTGTATGCATCCTTGAATAAAGTGGGCCAATAAAAACCATACTGGAGGATTTTTGATGCGGTTTTGTGCCCAGAGAAGTGGCCAATGCATGCCTGGTCATGGCAGAAGGAGAGAATATCATTGATTTCGCCCTCCGGGACACATCTTCAAATAATTTGGTTAGCACTTATGCGGAAAAGGTATGGGTCTTCCCAGATGTAGTACTTGGCATCAGAGCGCAACTTGTCTTTCTTGGCCTTTAGCCAATCAGATGGGATCCGATGAGATGCCAGGTAGTTTACTATATCAACAAACCATGGAAGTCTAGTACCAATAGTCAATAAGTGCTCATCCGAAAAATGCTCCATGATGGGTCCAGAAGGGTTGATGATCTCAAAAGGAAGGTGAGACAAGTGGTCAGCTACCACATTCTATCTTCCCACCTTGTCGCGAATCTCAAGGTCTAATTCTTGCAACAACAAGATCCATCGGATTAATCGAGGCTTCGTATCCTTCTTGGCAAGGAGATGCCTCACTGCTATGTGATCCGAGTAGATTATGATGTGGGAACCTAGGAGATAGGATTGGAATTTTTCGAGGGCAAATACTACAACTAGCAGCTCTTTCTCCGTAACTGTATAGTTACGCTGAGCCTCGTCAAGTGTTTTGCTAGCATAGTAGATGACCATGGGTTTCCCGTCAACTTTCTACCCCAGAACCGCTCCTACAGCAAAATCAGATGCATCGCACATGATCTCAAAGCATTGAGACCAATCAAGGGACTGTAGGATCGGGGCCTGGGTGACTCGGTCACGAAGTTTCTCAAAAGCTTAAGTGCATTCCTTGAAAATCTCGAAGGGTACATCCTTGGAGAGAAGAGTAGTCAGGGGGCACGCGATTTTCGAGAAATCAGGGATGAAAATGCGGTAAAAACCAATGTGCCCCAGAAAAGAATGGATGTCCCCAATCAAGCTAGGCATAGGAAGTCTAGAGATCAGATCAACCTTGGCTCGATCCACTTGGATGCCTTTCTCAGAAATTAGATGTCCTAGGACGATCCCCTCAGGCACCATAAAATGGCTCCTTTCCCAGAAAAGAACCAGATTTACGTCTATGCAACGCCTGAGTATATGAACCAAGTGCTGGAGGCAATCATCAAATGATGCCCCGAAAACTGAGAAGTCATCCGTGAAGACTTCCAGATAATCACCTACCATATCAGAGAATATGCCAAGCATGCACCACTAAAAAGTCACGGGTGCATTGCAGAGACCGAAAGGCATCCTTCAGAACATGTACGTCCCGAAGGGGTAGGTGAACGTGGTCTTCTCTTGGTCCTCAAGATGAATCGCCACTTGGTTATAACCGGAGTACTCGTCAAGAAAGCAGAAGAATCTATTTCCCGCTAACTTCTCGAGAATATGATCAATGAATGGTAGTGGGAAATGATCCTTCTTCGTGGAGGAATTGAGTCTTCGGTAATCTATGCAGACTCTCCACGAGTTGGCTATTCGGGTAGGCATGACCTCTCCGGTTTCAGTCGTAATGGTGGTGAGCCCTGCCATCTTAGGCACAACCCAGATTGGGCTCACCCAACGACTGTCGGAGATCTGGTAGATGATCCCTACATCTAACCACTTAATGATCTCCTTTTTCACAACCTCCTGCAGATTGGGATTCAAACATCTCTGCATCTCACGGGAAGGTCGTGCGCCCTCTTCAGAATAGATATGATGTGTGCAATAAGAGGGACTTATTCCAGTCAAATCATCGAGAGTCCAACCAATGGCTCTACGATGTTGCTAGAGAACAGCAATCAGACGGGATTCCTGATCAGGAGTGAGCTTGAAATTTATAATCACAGGAAATGTCTGATTAGAACCCAAAAAGATGTACTTTAAATGATCGGGAAGGGGTTTGAGTTCAAGAATGGGGTTATCAGCAACAGCGGGTGGTTTAGAGTGAGTGTGAGGTACAAGGATAGGAGTTATGGGTTTGTCTAAATCAGGGTCTGACTCCTCTAATTGTGATTCAAGATCTTCTTATGGTTGATGAGGTATAATCAGGTTATTCTCAAATTGTGTTTCATCAACCAAAGCTCTAATATCACAGATTTGTTCAATGACACCGCAATTGATCCCTTGTTGGGCCTTAAAGATATCAATTTTGAGAGTCTGATTCCCAAATTTTAGTTCTATTTAGCCCTCCTCACAACTAATGTTGGCCTTTGCAATGGCCAGAAAAGGTCTCCCTAGAATGATCGGTGTATCCCTTGGGTTTTCAGGTGTGTCCATGTCTAAGACTATGAAGTCTACAGGGAAGTAAAAATCCTGCACCCTTACAATAACATCCTCAAGACTCCCTTTTGGTGACTTTATGGATCGATCTGCTAACTGTATTGTCACCTCAGTCTATTTTAGCTCAGATTCTTCTAGGTGGTTGAGTAGGGATGTGGGTATCAAGTTTATGGAAGCACC
This sequence comes from Thalassia testudinum, assembly GCA_037157565.1. Taxonomy (NCBI): domain Eukaryota; kingdom Viridiplantae; phylum Streptophyta; class Magnoliopsida; order Alismatales; family Hydrocharitaceae; genus Thalassia; species Thalassia testudinum. The sequence goes on along the minus strand of JAZHRO010000024.1, from coordinate 179,347,422 downwards.
AAAGTCTAACAATGCTCTGTTGAACTGGGTTTCACCTATCTTACATGAAATCAGGGGAGTGCCTGGGTCTTTTGCCTTGGGTGGGAGTCTGCTCAGGATTACAGAACTGGCTTGCTCTGACAGTACAATTGGACTCCCACTCTTGGTTCGCGGCTTACGCTGAGGTGTACCAACATTCTTCAAGAATCGTGCGCAAGCCGGTACATGGTGAATCGCATCCATCAAGGGGATGTTTATTTGGACCTACTCAAAGAGCTTGACCAGGTCCTCCTCAGGAGCCACAAATTTTGTTGTCTTCTTTCCCTTGGTCAAGGCCTCGGGAAATGGAACCTTGGTTGGTTCCTCTAGGATAGGTCCAGGTTTTTTATCTGGGACAGGGATAGGAACATCCTGGATTACTGTCCTAGGATTTGGGTTACTACCAGGCTTGGAGTGGTCTGGATAAGGTGGATCTTGGGTCTCCTTACCACTACGGGTGGTTACAGAATTCAACCCTGCCTGGCTCTAGTTAGGGTTTGGTAGGATGGGTTGCTGCTGCTGGTAACTCGCATAGGAAGTTGAAGCTTCCATCCCGTCAGGTGATGGAATATAAGGGGCCTGATAAATCATGTGTGCTTGACCCGGGTTTGGGTTCATAATGCGTCGCTGGGTCGGCACGCTATTAGGGTTAGGAAGAGGCTGAGAAGGAAGTGTGCCTGGTTGGCGAGAATTCGCCAACTGGGCCAGTTGGTTTCGAACCTCTATGATTTCATCCTTGTGTTGCTTTTGAATAGCCGCATTCGTTCTCTGAATGTCAGCCAAAGTCTGAAGGATGAGGGACATTTGGTCTTGGTTTGGCCCTGATGGATAAGTAGGGTTGGGCTGAGGCTGAGGCGGCTGGTAAGGACGAGGTGCTTGTGGACGAGGCTGAAAGGATGGTCTTGGATTCTAGGAATTCCCTGCCCACTGGAAGTTGGGATGGTTTCGCCATCCAAGATTGTAGATACTGGAAAATGGGTCATGCTAGATGGCGTTGAGGTCCTCACAGGTCTGAGGAGCCTTAGAAAAGTCAGAGAATAGGGAGGTGGAATTCCCCCGGCTAGTATAGAAAGGGTCGGAGGTTCCTCCGATCCGAGAATCAAATGGGGGTGGATACGAGTCCACCCCAGGAGAAGGTCGGTGGAAAATGTTTTGCACAGTCTCCCGTGCAGAAGGAGGCTGTGCAAAGGAATTCTGCACAGAGGTGGCCCGCTACAAGTGCTGAGTCAGCTCATCCACCTTCTTCTCAATAATAGAGACCTTGTCCAATCGACTAGCCATCAATTCCAGGTCGACTGATGCGGACAGGCCCTGCGTCTCGTGTGCTCCCCTTAGGTTCGTCGATGCGCGGGTATTCGTCCTGTCGAATAGTCCCATGGAGTCATTATTGATGGAGTTCTCGCACATATTCTCGAGAATCTCCCACATGGTGTCTTCATGCTAACCCATGATATTCCCTCTGCAAGTTGCATTGACAAACAGTCTAATATCCTCATGGAGTCCCTGGTAAAAAGACTGGACTTGTTCCCATTTAGGAACTCCGTGATGGGGGCACTTTCTCATGAGATCCTGAAAACGATCCCATGCCTCATGAAGAGGTTCTCCCGTCTGTTGCGTGAAGTGTGTAATCTGATGGCGCAAGGCATTAGTCCGACCAACGAAGAAGAACTTCTTCAGGAACTCGAACTGAAGTTCCTCCCAATTGTTGATCGGTCGGGTTAGTGTTTGGTACCAATGGGTGGCCTTGTCCATAAGAGAGAAAGAGAACATCTTCATAAGGAGAATATCTCGATTTTGCGCATCTGACCCGAAAGTCTGGGCCAGATGCTTTAGCTGTTTAATGTGCTGGAAGGGGTCTTCAGAATTAAGCCCATGGAATTTAGGTATGGCATGAATCATGTTGGGCTTCAGTTCAGAATCAGGTCCTCCAATTGGGATTCTTACTCGAGGCTCAATAGCCACCGCAGCGGGATTATAATGATCTCGCATCATGAGACACTGCGGTGGGTGCATGAAGTTCTGGAAGAGTCATTAAGTCGCTGGAGCTGGTATTCCAGATTGTTCTCTTCCTCAACTGGCTAAGCCATTGTGGAAGAAGAAGGTGAGTTGGGTTCGAAATCGGAGGAGAGGTCTATGTGAAGTGTCGGTTGCACAAACAAGGGCACCAAGGCTCGGCCTCGAGGAGAGTGAATTTGTAAAGGAGGTTTCAAGGACCTCCTACCAAACATACACTGATGGAGAGGATGAGTTAAGCAGGTGCTGGACCCAATCAAGACACCCAAAATGTTGGGTGACTGTAGAGGTTTTGGGGCGGATGGACCCCTTGATCAGAAGGTCGTCCACCTGAGAATTACCTGGGCAGCCAGAGAGGGTGAGTCCCACGAAGACCCCTACATGGTAGAGCGTCCCCACGGGTTATAGGGTTTCCCCCACCCGACCTCTCTTGTCACTGAGATTCCAGGTAGACCAGAATGGGGACCTTGACCTCTTAAGTCTACCACTTTTAGTTAGGATCAAGGTGCTTAGGGTTTTCACTTGAACTTCAACCTTTTGAGTGCAAAGAGTGACAGAAGTTAAAGGTTGGTTGACCCAAGGGATCAACTTCACCTATTAGTTCCTTTGAGAGCTTATTAGGTCTAGTCTTTTAGGGTTCAAGTGACTTAAGAGCCAAATTTCTTAAGGTTTCTCTTGATAGATGTTTTCAAGCAATGGCTTAGGCACACTTCTTTTGGGAATTTTCCACTCTTGCTTAGAAAAGTGTGTCTCTAGAACCCTAGCTTTGAATCTTATATTGGCTCTAATTGGTCCAGATAGTTGCCTCTAGATTGGGTAATTAGGGCTCAAGCAAGAAGGTTTTAGCCCTAACTACCTTTAATGGATGTACAGATAAAGTCTGTTGAAATTTAAAAACAGGCAACTTTGGTGTTATACTACATATAAAAGACAGGTTATTCCTAAATTACTTTTTTTTTTCTTTTTCTTCCTCTTTAGAATTTAGGGGTTTAAACGAGAGAATAGAAAATTACTTATCCTTGGCATGGTTGTTGTGTGGCTGCTTGTTTTCCTCTTGATTTCCTGTGCCTGCACAACAAAAGAGGAGAGATTAGTTAATAGAAAATCAAAAATTGTGAATCAATAGCTTCTAGAATGGTCGTTGCTCCCCGGCAACGACGCCAAAAACTGGTCAGCTCGTCACTTTGGTTTAAAATTCTAGACGTTGTAGTAAAAAAAAGCTGCTACCAATTTACAATTTATTACTCGGAATTAAAAGTTTCCTGTGGTCGAACTCAGGGAGCAAACTATGATTCCAGAAGCATATGAATTCACAATATTATTTTACAAAAAAAAAATAGACAAAGGAGAGAGAAAGAAAGAGAGCAAAAATTCTCTTCTTGGCTTTTTCTTCTTCTCTTCAGCCAGCTCTCTTCTTCAGCCAGTCTTCTACTTTCTTCTTCTTCTTTTCTTTGCAGCAAAGGCTTCCTTTTCTTTCTTTCTTTCTTCAGCTGCTAAGTCCTTCTACTCCCTTCTTCTCTACTTTTCTGATTTTCTTCTTTCTTCTGCATCTTCTTCTTCATTGCTGTAGAGGCTTGTTCTATCGCTTTTCTCTTTATTTTTCTCTGGCCATTCCTTTGCTCTTCTCTTCTGCTTCACTCCTTCCTTTCTTTCCGACGTCTGATTCAGAAATCAGACACCTTAACTGCGCTGTTGCTACAGTGCCCCTGCTCTTTTCTTTTCTTCAGCTTCTTTCCTTCCTTCCTTCTCCTTTCTTTTTCTCTGTGGCTAAGTCCCAGCCGCTGCTCTTCCTCTTCCTCTTTCTTCCTTCGTTCATCTCTTCAGCAGCGCCTTGCTTCTTCCTCCCTCACCTGTTCTCTGCACACACACACACAAGCTTAGCGCAAAACCTACCCTATCCTCTCCCCACGTCTCTCTCTCTGAATCTCTCTTGGGTACACTCTCCCAGAGCCGGGTTATCGGGTCGGGTCGCGTGCCCAGGTCCAGGAGCACCAGCGTGGGTGGTGCGAGAGGAGTGCATAGGAGGGTGTCGGGTAGGGTCGCACCTGATCCGTGTGATGAGCTCACGGACGAGGGCGGTGTATATGTGAGGGACCTTACCCCGTGTGTATTCGGAGGTGACCAGCTAATGTCACTTTTACAATTTATGTGTGGGCGTGCCCCCACACACTTCTAAGGTGGGACTAAAGTCCCACCTCTGCTCCGCGCGCCTGCAGGAGAGAAGGCTTCGAGCAATTGGGGTAGCAACGAAGGCTCGCGACACCAATTGAAGGCCTGGGCACACTCGCAGAAGTATCCTGCGTTGCCTGGGGCCTTCACCTGGTGCTGAAAGGGCCTGGAGCTGCTCGCGAAGTAGCTCCTGCTGTTCGTCAATGGCGGCAGGAGGCCGAGACCTGAAAGCACGAAAATGGCCTCACAGCCACGTCAGACAGCTCAGGAAGCTTCGCCGGAGTTCGGCGAAGGCGGTGCGGGGGTCGTCGTGGCAGGAAAGTGGCTGTGGCCATGTGCCTAGGGTACACTGCAGAGGTGCAGGTGGGTGTGTTCGAGGGGTGGTCTGAAGGTGAAGGGCGGTGAATGGAGTAAGGGAAATGATTGAGTGGAGTGAGGGGGAGCTTCTGGGCTTGTCGACGAGGGGTGGAATGGCCTGTGGAGGTGGAGCAACCTCACCGGAGATGGTGGCAGGAGGTGGAGCAGATGGAGGTGGTAGTGGCAGTCGAGGGGTCTAAAGTGTCAATTTAAGAAGGGAAAAGTAAGAGGAGAGTAAGAGGAAGGTTCCTACCTACTTAATCGACAAAGAGGGAGAGGAAGAAGCCCGACGCGTGCCTGCCGGAGTTGGGAACGAAGGTGCCCATAAGAGGAGTAACGGCAACGAGGAGGGGATTTGGAGACGCCAGCTGGTGCAGCTTGGTGTGGGAAGACGAGGCAGAGTGAGCTCTGCTGCAGGTATGCCAGCAGAGCGATGAGGAGGAGAAGGAAAGATCACCAGAAGCTTGGGCTATCTGACCGAAGTGAGAGGAGATGAAGTAGGGGGGTTTTCTTCGGCAAACGCTAGCTTGAAGGAGACGGCTGCCCTTGCCGCTCCTTATAAAGGTGCTGGCGAGGAGAGGATCTCGAGGGAGCGACGTGGGGAGCTCACCGGAGATGGTCGGAGATGGAGACCCATGCCTTTCGTGCGTTCACACGAGAGGCATGGGTAGCCGCAGGTCACAGGGGAGGGTCCCTGCGATAGAGGACAACGCAGGGAACCCCCTGTTCGTTCCTGAGAGCGGTTGCCATACCCTGCGCGACGCCGTCCTCCATGCAAGGTCGCCGGAGGTATGGTGCCTGCACGAGGTGGCAGGAAGGACCGTTCTGCAAAGAACGAAGGAGAAGATAGGGGGCTAAATGTAAGGTTTTGAAAAGATAAGGGTCAAAAAGTAATTCAAGAGGACCAATTTGTAAAGTCGGTCAAGATGGTCTTCTCTTAGGCCCAAATTTTTGTACCAGCCTAATTTGAACCTAAAGAATTCAATGGTGTAATCTGATTTTAGGTTTGACCATGTTTGGCTGATCAATTTGCGTAAAAACCCAAATGAGGTTAAAATTTGGGCATGGTTCTCAATTTAGGTCAAAATAGGTTGCAAAGGACAAATTGAAGGTTCTAAACCCTAGGGAGTATTTTTCCATGAATTTTAGAGGGCTTAGTTGATTTTTACTCTACCTAGAACCTCGTGAATTAAAGTGAATTTGTTTTTAGGGTTACAGAATGTTATTTAATTCCTAGAAGTTGCTATAACCCTTTTCAGATTAGATCATCCCACTTCCTTCCTTATTAAGCTCATTTGACCTGTGTTTAGACCCTTAGATACCTTGTTTGTGTACTACATTGGTAAAATTACAGTTTTACCCCTCATGACTTGTTTTATTCTTCAATTCAGAATTCTTTGAGTTAGGCTTTTCTTTAGGTTTTGTAGGAGCTTTTTCACGCTTATTTAGATCAAATTGTGCTAGTTAGGGTTCATGTTGAGGCTCTCATCAGCACCCATTGCAAACTATCTAGCAACAAAATGAATCCCCTCTGATTGGACAAAAACCAAAAGGGATAAGTTCTTTACTAACATTAAATACTATTTTTGGGAGGAGCCCGACCTTTTGCGCATTTATGTTGATCAGGTCATTAGACGATGTGTCCCTGATTCAGAAATCCATGATATTCTAACACATTGTCACTCAATGGCTTGTGGTAGACATTTTTCGGGTAAGAAAACAGTAGCTAAGATACTCAATTCTGGATTCTTTTGGCCCAGCTTGCATAAAGATGCTCATTCTTTTGTTCGGTCTTGTATGCGTTGCCAGAGCATCGACAACATGACTCGGAAGGATATGATGCCCCTTAATCTAATTTTAGAGGTTGAAATTTTTGATGTATGGGGCATCGACTTCAAGGGATCATTCGTCAACTCTGGTTGGTATTTGTATATACTAGTCGCAGTCAACTACATATCTAAATGGATTGAAGCAATACCCACCTGCACCAATGATCACCGTGTGGTTGTTGAATTCATAAAGAAAAATATTTTCTCAAGATTCAGCATTCCTAAGGCCATTATCAGTGACGGAGGATCACACTTCACTCACTCACAATTCCATCACCTTCTTTCTAAATATGTGGTTAATCGTAAAATTTTCACACCTTATCACCCCCAAACAAATGGCTAAGCAGAAGTTTCTAACCAGAAAATAAGAAATATATTACAAAAGACGGTTAGGCCCGATCATAAAAACTAGTCCAACAAGTTAGACGATGCTTTATGGGCCTACCATATCGCTTTCAAAACCTCGCTCGACACGTCTCCCTTCCGTCTAATTTTTTGGAAGGCATGCCATCTCCTAGTAGAACTTAAACATAGGGCTTTCTGGGGCAATAAAGCAATTAAATATGGATTTATCTGACGTCGATATTCACAGAAAATTACAATTGACTGAATTGGAAGAATTATGTAATTTTTCTTATGAAAACGCATGGATTTATAAAGTCCGAATAAAGAAATTTCATGATAAATACATTGTTCCGAAATATTTTGACGTGAATCAACGCATTTGGCTTTTTGATGCAAGATTATGTATTTTTTATGGCAAATTAAAATCAAAATGGACCGGCCCCTTTGTTGTCCTTGAAACCTATCCTTACGGTGTTGTTGATCTTTTTGATCCAAAAACTAATAGGAGTTTTCAAGTCAACAGCCAACATTTAAAGCCCCATTTGGATCATACCCCGAATCTTCCTTCAAAATCATTCAATTTAACCGACCCAACCACTAGTGATCATTGATGCACATCCCGCCAGGCTGAATGGCATAAAAGATAGCACTGGATGAGAGGTAACCCATCATTTTTCCTGCTTTCTTTTTCTCTTTCTTTTTCCAGGTTTTGACCATCCTAAACCCGACCGCCTTTCACTATGCTGATCCCTTTTTCCCTCCTAATGCATGAGGACATTGCATACCATAAGAATGGGAGGGTGTTTTTAAAATTTTGACGATCAATTTAGGATTTTCAAAACTTAAAAATATGCATTTTTCTTTTGTCATTTTCTTATTTTCTTTTTGCATACCCAAAAAAATAAAAATGTTAAAACTTTTTTAGGAAAATTCTGAAATGGGGACTAAGGTGGAAAACTCACTTGTAGTACAATGGGATTTAATCTTTAACAAACTAAGGATGAGGATACAGATATGATCATTAGAATTTCAGGGTCTATCTTTAGACTAGATCAAATATCCTTCTCTAAAATTCCACCTGAACTCATGATAGTTCAAGTGACTTGATCCTCTTTTGTAATATGGAAAGTATCTAGCTTAGTTTCTGATTCAAAAGCTTGCATCTCGTGCAAAACATCTTGTGTCTAATTTCACACACAAGCCAACACCTAAAAACAACTAAAAAAATTAGAAAAACCCCCTTGTTTGGCCTTAGTAAAAGTCTGAAGCAGATCATTGGTTTGAGTTCCGTCGCCGAGAAGGAGGAAAAAGCCTCCTTTGAGGATGCGATGCCAACATGTTACTGCCTCGGTGTTGCTCTATATTTATATTTCATATCTTTAGATAGAGCATTAAAGCTTATTTTGCAGCTCAAGTGTCTTGGACGGTGCTCTACCTGTAGTGTCGAAGCAAGAGCTTGAGTTTGCTTGGAGCGCCCCTTTGCACTGCATTGTGTTTTGGGGTTGTGAGCTCTTGGGTGGTGTCAAGGATAGTGCAATCTCGAAGTACTGGTGTCGGGGCCCCCTCGAGGATTGGTAACAGGAATGATGATCCCAACACATATGTTGTAAGACTAAGCTAAAAATAAGCATGGGGGAGAGAAAAAAAAGTTTTAAACCAAAAACATGCCCATATAAATGTTGGCTTTTCACAAGCACAAACAGAAGGTTTTAAACATTATTGGAAGTTGAGAATCAGATTCAAGAGCTAGAAAAATCCTAAATACAAAAATTTTGAGTCATCTGAATTAACAAAGGGTTAATCTATGAATTTTTTGGAGGATGTATTGATCCTGATTCGTCTAATTTTTGGATCCAAAAATAAATCTCGATGTTTATCTTTAATAAATCCTGTACCTCCTGTGCTTAGATCAACCAAGGTCCCCTAATCCCTTTCTCCTGAAAAGTCAAAAAAATTAGATTTCCCCAAAATTCCTTTTTGTAAAAATTTATTTTGCTAAGAGACTAGTAAAAGACAAGCATGGGGGGTGTGATAAACGTTAGTTTATCATCATTCTTATGCATTAAAACAAACCTAGCCTTAGGATTTTGCTCCGCAAATGGGTTTTTGGGTTGCATTTAGGCATCAATTAGGTTAGGCATGCATTGCATTTTTTATTGTGTTCTTAATATGCTTGTTCGAGTATTAGGGACAAACAGATTGACAAATCCCTAAAAACCCTAGCACTCTTGAAGGCAACTGGTGAAGAGGAAGCTCAATCAAGTTAGGACTCAGCAAATCTCAGCTCAACCAAGCTCAGAGCAGCTCATCTCTGCTCAACCCAACTCAAGTCAGCTCAGATCCAACTCAACTTAGTTGAGTCTAGCTTATCTTAACTCCCATCAGTTCACTGGGAGCTCTAGCTAGCTCAACTGAGTTGACAGGAGTCCATATCATCTTAGGCCCAGCTCATCCCAGCTCCACCCAACTCATGGTAGTTGAACTCCATGCTAGCTGAGTTACTACTTGTCAACTAGTAGCTTAGCTAGCTCTGGAGTTCTCATCAGAGGCAATTCTAGCTCAACCTAGCTCCAGCTAGGTTGAAACCAGCTCAACTACTCAAGCCTAGCTACTAGCATAAGAACTAGATAGCTTAGATAAGTAGTTGAGCTCCTCATGAAGCTGCCTCGATAGATTCAACCCCAGTACAGTAGCCATTAGCTTTAAACATCCCTTCCTCAGCTCATTCTTCCTGAAACCCTAGCTCCACCACCTCTACTCTACTAGCTAAGCTAGCTTAGCTAAGCTCCCAACAAGCTCTACCTATATGGCCGTCCACTCCTTCCCCTTAACCCCAACTAAACCTTAACGAAACCCACTTAAATTGGTGCCAACCCACACCAACTACCACCTCATCACATCCCTTCATGTTGGCGCCAAAAACACCACATGCAGCCCTTCATATTGGTGCCAACACACCTAAATCCTAGCCCTACACATCACCACCTAAAGTCATCCCTACCACCCACCTAACCCCTTCTAGAACACCTACCCTTGGCTCCAACTTGAAGCAACCCTCCACCACCATAACCACCTCCTACCCAACCCTAGCTGGCACAAAAATACCCTACTTACACCCCTACAAATTGGTACCAACATCTACCCTAATCTCCACCTTACACCTACCCACATAAGACCATCACCACCATTTAATATTGGCGCCAACCCATAAAACCCATCCTAACTCTCTTTAAGTTGGCGCCAAAAATCCACCTAACCAACATCTAAGTTGGCGCCAACTTAAAACCTCACATCCACCCTCCATCTACTTCATAACTTCATCCTAGCCTTCCATTCTCCAACCCAACCACCAACACCTTAACCCTCCTATGGTTGGAGCCATTAATGGTGCCTCTCCACCAATATAACTATCACCTACACAACCTCTCCCTTGGTGCCAAATAACCCTAGCCCTAGGATCATCTAACCACCCTCATAAGCCTACCCTAACCCTACGCCTCACCTACACCTACACCTACACCCCCATCACCATTCCTATATAAACCCCTTACCACCACCATTAAGGAGTACCTTTGGCTACATATTTTCTACCTATACTTCCACATACATAGACAACCAAGAGAAGAGGAAGAAGAAGAAGAAGAAGAAAATTAAGGGGACACACTATCCCCTTGGTGCCTTCCCCTCTTCTCTTCTCTCTTAATCCCACGCCAGCCAAGCGAAGAAGCTAGGAAAAGGAAGGAGACCTAGGGTACATGCCTACCCTAGGAGGTGGATTTGAGGGTGGTACATAACCACCCTTGGAGGAGAATTTAAAGGTAGTCCATGCCACCTTTGGAGGAGTTTTTGAAGGTGGAATTCCATCCACCTTGGAGGAGCCATTGAAGGAAGGAGAAGAAGGAGGCCTTCTTTTCAAGCCCACGTGTAGCTAGGCTTGGAGCAAGAAGACTCTCTTCACCAGATTTTGCAAGAGGATTTATGTTTTTAGCATTTCTGTATTTTTAATTTTAAGTAAAAGCATTCCTCTACTATTTTTGTAAACACAAATTCTATCAAATCAAATTGCCTTCTTTTCAATTAACTCTTGTCGCACTTGTTTTTATCTTGTTCTAGAACTTTTTCACTTCCTCTCCCTAATTACTCTAGGTCTCCACATGCCCAGAGTGAGCTTAAGGAGAGGTCATTCTTGTCGCCAACTTTTGAGTGCAATTGCCTTGTTATTCAAAATAAAATACATATATCATATTCAAAAATCAAAAAGAAAGTTGATTTCCCATTTTTCGACTAAGAGATTAGAATTTTGCAAACATTGCCTCATTGGACAACCCTAGATACTTCCATTATCTAGGATTAAAAATTTAAAAGCATTTGCGAATTCGCATGTTACAACGATTTGAAAACACTAAAATTACAAATCACGCGTACTTTCGCAACAACTACCTAGACTTGGTCAGCTGAAGATGACCTTAACCTGCTCAGGTCAGCTCAAGTCCAGCTCCCAGAGACCTAACTTAGCTCAACTTAGTTGAGCTAAGCTAGCTACTCTAGCTAGCTAGGTAATCTCCGGGAAGACCAGACCGAGCTCACCACAGCTCACATCAGCAAAAGCCAGCTTATCTTAGCTTGGCTTAGCAGCTAGCAAAAATCTAGCAAGCTAAGCTAGATATGGTAGCTCCTTGCAGCTCTCTTCAGTAGCCACCAGCTTCAGTCCAGCTCAAGATAACTACCTCCAGCTCTTCTCCCTCAAAACCCTAGCTCCAAATGCCTCCAACCCTACTCCTTACTAGCTAAGCTAGCTGAGCTTGGCTAGTCATCTCCTTGGCAATCCCACTTAACCCTAATTCCCATCCAACTAGTCCACCTACTTAAGACCACCAAAGCTTCCACCTAAGCTACCCTACTCCACCTCAACTTGGCGACAACCCAAGCCACCTCTTCACCCCTCAACCACCACCAAGGGGCACCACATTTTGGCACCAAAACTCCCTCCATAACCACCATAAAAATGGTGCCAACCCAACTCCTCATCTCCACCCTACACATCACCATCCAACCCATCCTAACCCTTGCTTTTGGTGCCAACAAAAACCATCTAGAATGCCCCCCTTTTTGGTGCCAAATTATGGTGTCTCTTCACCACCAAAAGCCACCAACACCACCTACAACTACCCCCCTTCACACCCTTAAGTTGGCACCACCAAGCCTTAACCCTAGGATCCCCATAACCACCACTAACTACCCACCAAACCTAATCCTAGCCCTACACCTAAGCCCAAGCCAACCACCCCTCATCTACCTTTATAAATACCCACCATAATCACCACCGAAAACCCATCTCTTCCATTAGTTAGGTCCGCCATTCTTCCACCCAATCTCTATGCCAAGGAAGAAGAAGGAGAGAAGAAGATAAAGGGGGCAACCTACCCACCCCCTTGGTGCCTTCTTCCTCTCATTCTTCTCCCTTAGCCACGTTAAGGAGGAGATCATCTTCACCTAGAGGGGACGACCAGGCAAAGGAGGAGCCAACAAGGTGGTTGACGCCTACCTTGGAGGAGAGTTCGAAGTAAGGCCAATTGAAGAAGGAAGAGAAGGATAACTTTTTTCAAGTGTGAGGCAACCACAGTTGGAGCAAGAGCCACCCGGATCTTCTACCAGAATCACCCCTTCTTTATCTTTTATTCTATCTTTTTATGTTAGCTAGTAGTTTATTACTAATGTAAACATGTTTACACTACTTAAGATGTCTATTTATGCATGTTTTTAAGCATAGGATTGCATTGCATGCTATAAATATTGCATAACATGCATCATCTTGCATTTGGAGTAGTTTGAATAAAATGGAGGTTAATTGTCTCCTTTTATGTTCATGGACAGGGCAAACCTTTTATCGATGCCTCATATCGAAGATCCAACCGTACAGATGTGATCAAGGCGACAATTGGAGTTCAACGACTCCAAGATCACCCTAATCAGACATCTTTAGCATCAAATAGTGACCGGGGAACCCTAGAAGATCAAGGGCCAAGATGGTGTGAATATGCACTTCAAACGACAAATCCAACCACACGGATGGATTCAGATCGACGATCGCAGCCTAACGGTGCGAAAATTGACTCAATCCGACACCCGTGGCACCATCTACATCATCCAGAAGATGGACGGCCAAGATGGTGGTGCCATCTCAGCCATCCAACTGGCCTTTAGGACCACAGCTGCCTCTAGAAAGAAGATCCAACACGTGATCTGGGCCATTGGATCTTGATCCAACGGCTGTGGATGCCCGCACCTTAACTCATCCACGCGACCATTTCCCCTCCGTAGTGCATTGGGCGAAGGCTTTATCATGAGCGGGCGGCGCGTGTTCGAAACGCGAGAAGCAGGCAAGCGGTGCGGGCGAGCAAGTGCAATTGACCGCTCGATCGCGATCAAACGGTTGCGCGCGCCCAATCCGCCCCACGCGCTATTGCACGCCTGCGCGTGACGCGGGATCATACGCAGGCAGGCGCACGCTGAGGAGCGAGCGAAGGCGAGACTTAAGCCGTCCAATCTCACGATCGAACGGTTGAGAGCGGCTGGACGTGTACGGGCGTTACACGTGCGGGCAAGCGAGCGGGCGCGTGCGCGTCGCCCACTACGCCCATGTTCGGACCTATAGCGACGGTTTTATCCGTCACTAAAGGTCCTGAATTAATGTTTTTAAAATTGGAATGACCAAATTGCCCCCACTCCTTGCAACTATAAAAGGAGACCCCCTCCATATGAAATTCTCATCCCTTCCTTCTCTTCTCTCCCTCTCCAAAACTCAAGAGAAGCTTGTCCCACACCCGGGATGCTTTTCGCAAGATAAAGTCAATTTTTCGTCCCCTTTTGAAAGCGGATCCCATGATGACGACGACATGCTGCCCTGTTCCCGTTCTTCCTACTTCGCCCTCCTTCGTCCTGCTTTGTCCTCCTTTGTCCAAGCGTCGTCCTGTCCGGCTCATCCTCCAAGCGATCGTCGAGGAGGATATCTCTCTCCCCATTCTTTTTACTGCTTTCTATAATAGATTTATTGCTTTCTAGTGTAATCATTTTTCTCGCTTTCTAGTGTAATGAACAATCGTTCTAATGATGAAATTCCATGTTTATTCTACATCTCTTTTTGGTTTTCAGTTGTAATATTCTCTCTCTCTCTTACTCTCTCTCTCTCTTATATTTTTTGTAAATAGTTAGATAATTCTAAACAATTGAATTACTTCGTGACAAATAAAACAAACGCGTGTTTTTAAATCAAACGTCCGCCTCCCTGTGTTCGACCTAGGATTTCCATTCCGGTATAAATTTTATTTGTTGAACACGATTTCTTCACTTTCATACTATGATGACAGGTTTTCAAAATCGAACACGTTAGCGTAGCAACCCGACGTTCAACATTTTGGCACCGTTGCCGGGGAGGCGACGCTCTTTGATTTTTATTTCTTCACGTTTTTACAACTTACGAATCATTTACCTAACTTCTCTCCTTTCTTATTGTGATTGCAGGTACTCTTTCAAGACAAGAAAAAGCGGTAGATTGGAGTAAAGTGCTGTGGAAGGTTTTGTAAGTTATCCCCCACCTCCCACCCATTAGATTTCATTTCACCATATAATAACACAAACATCAATCAACCTAGGTATTCTTATAAACTCTAAGGTTAGATTGTTTATTGTTTGACACCCACACCCACCCCAACCTCCACATTAACAAAAAGAAAAATAAAAAAAAAATCTCACAGAGGTACACAACCTCATATGATTTTCAAACTCGATCGGTAAATTGATCTTTGGAGCCGGTACACACATTCAAACACATAATTGAGTAGAAATCAGATTAGGTAATCACTTGTGTGCCTAATTAAGTGATGCAACAGGCCAATTATTTGAGTTGATTGGGCCGCACCAATTCAATTAAAATCAATTCATCAAGTAGCTGCCACATAGGTTCAACTCTTAAGGATTTACCAGGCACTCCACATTCTTTTAAGTTTTAAAGGAAAATATCTTTCCCTGTGCTTTCAAAACCTAGTGTGCCAACAAAACTTGTTTGAAAATACCTAAAGTTGAATCCTAAAAGCTACTAAGCAAGATTTGAACCTTAAAATTCACCACATCAAAAATAATCTTGCTTGAAAACCACTGGTTGTGCACGCACACACAAATCAATCAATCATTAAGGGCAATACCCATATAAAGGGTCCATCAAATTCCAAAGCACATTCAAACCTAGCCCTAAATAAAACAGAGTAGATGTTGGCCTTAAGGATTCGACTCGCTCTTCAGAGCCTATAATGAGATTATTTTGGATTAGTCTGTTTCTACTGTTCAATCTGATGTCTAGCTAGGGGAGCAGAATCAAACTATTGCAGCTGGGGGGTACACTAGGAACCAGAGGCGCAAGCCAAAGAAAGAACCTTCTCCCCAGTCCCTCCTTCTAACTGGTTGGATTGAACAGACAGAAGTAGATCAAATCGTTCCTTTATCTCAAGATGGGTTTTGGGAGTCTGTAGGTCTTTAGGTTAGCTCATTTAAGGACAAGTTTGATTGTTTGTATTGAAGGGCGCCTTCCTTCCTCCCGTCTCTCATGAATCCTTCCACATATTACACGCATTCTCGCTCTTTCCCTCCTATTTTGAATTATCCTCAACATGATGATTATCCCGACTCGTACTATAATCAACCATCAGTTAGTTGGGATAACTCGGATTGGGGATACAGTTCCGGACCTCCATGTTTAGGGTCTAACCTTGAACACTATGATTGTGATTTCTATCCTTCTCAGAGCCACATCGATTATAGATTGTCACCCTTTCATGAACAACCTAATATAATCTACAATCAAGAAGGATACACTGATCCTTACCCATCCTCTGATTACACTACCTTTAGGTCATCACCACCTTTTGAACAATCTGAAATGACCTATTATCAGGAAGGGTATAACGAATCTCAATTCGTTAATTCCCCTGCATTGATCCCTGAGCTGACCAGATTGAATTAGAGCAACCAATTAAGGAAGATCTGATTTCTTCACCTGAGATCCCTGAGCTGGGGTACGAGGAAACGTATGTCTCCTTAGAACAGAAAGTGAGATGATTTTGGGACATACATTAATACGGATCCTGATTTCTTTGATTCTGATGGTGAAGATTCACGTTGCGAAGTCTCACACTAGTTTAGAGAACACGATTTCTGTGGGATGATTGGGCCTGAGGAATCTGATAAATCATCTGATAGCCCAATAATTGAGGAAACTGATCTTATTAGGGCTCACATTATGGATCCAGAATCACATTTTTTGGAGGATTCAATCAAATGCCCTGATTGTCAGTTACACCCCATTGAGCTTATCAATGATTCTATTTCTGAGATAATTAGACCCAAGTCAATTCTAATTCAACCACATCATATAGACTTGGAGATTTCAGACGAAGTGATTAATATGCAAGAGGTCCAGGAAATTGACATGTTGAATGAGGAGGATAGGAGCCGGGAAGTTCTGATTTGGGAAGCTAGTTCCGGAGGAAGTAGAACACTGAGTCGAAGGGTTCCTATTAAGCTGAAACCATCAAACCAGGACCCTTATGACATTTGTTCTGAGGATGTCAAACCCAAGCACACATTCAATGATTATCCTTTTGAGCTTGATTTCTCTGTAACCTGACTTTTTGGTCTTGGGTTGCATCCTCATAAATCGTAGGCCTGACCCCGTTTACATACTGATTTTAGGTTTTGAGTAATTTTTATCCAGAACCTGAGATATTCTCGATTATGAGGTATGGGTCTGCATCACAATCTGGTCCACATTTGTGGACATCTACTGACAGGTCAGAGGATTCTTATGTTTATTCTGATTCTGACCTGCACCTATGAATTCTTTATTTCTCTTCCTTATATAGTGTGCCTAGCTGAAGGCACTAAATTCAACACATATACAATTCTTTTTAGTTTGCATCTCGAAGCGGACCTGACATTCACGCAATTCAAGTGCTTTCTACGCTATTCCACTCTGTTTTATGTCTTTTTAATACAATGAGGATATTGCATTAGATAGGCATGGGGGGTGGATATTCATCTCTGAATTTATTCGTCAACTCCGTAGATTTGTTTTATTTTTTTATTAAAAAAAAATTGGAATTAGGAAAGAGAGCTTGGGTTTAAGAAAATTTTCAATCTTAGGAAATAATACATTATGATTTGAACACAAAGACCCTTCAGGTCTTTTGACTTAATCAACCCGTGTATCCACTAAAATGTGGATTTGTCTTTCGAGTCCTCGCCAACCTAAATTCTATTTTAATTAGAGTAAATAAGTTTGGGTGATAAGTACACGACTTATCAACCCACCCTCTGATTTGAGGGAATTTTGAGTTTTAAGCATCTACACACTATCTTGTCACTGACTCGTTGTTCGGCAATTCTAACGGAAATTGGGTAGCTAATGAACCTTCTAGGGTGATATGGCTGGCAAGTTATCGTGGGTAACAACCCATAGGTAGGTTGTCTAGAGCCCAGTCACTGGATCTTTCTCTTTTTGCTGCCTTTAGGTAAATCTTAGACCAGGGAAGCCACCTACTTAAAAAAAAAAAAAGAGGAGAAGAGAAAAGAAAAAAAGAAAGAAGCCACACTTCGCCACACGAGTATGGCTGGCAAGTTGTCGGTGGTAACAACTCATCGACCAGTTGTCCAGAACCCAGCTCAACAAATGCACTGAAAATTCCTAAAACACTTAGGAAGAAGCGAAGAAGTAGAATAAACCAGGGAGATATACACTAGATTCACCCTTGTGTTGACCCCATAAAAAAAGTAAAAGTAGAGAGAAAGCTACCGGTTGTAAAGACACACCTTTAGGCAGAATTCTTTTTTAGGTCACCTAGAGGCGTAGAAATCCGAAGTCCGTTTTAACTGCCGATCAACGAGTCTATCATATTCACAATAAGATGCTTAGAACATAAGGTTCTCATCAAATCTTGGGTGAGTTGAATGACCTTAGAAAGCCACTCTTAAACCCTAAAACTTGAAAATCCAAAAAAAATTAGAAAAGAGGAAAAAGAGAAAAATAAATTTTTCTTTGAATAAGGCGAGGGCTTGAGGCGGTCTGCATTTTGGCAGATACTCGAGCACTATTATGTCTTTCAAAGTTCAGATCCTAAGTAGACATATTCGTAGTGATTGAAAATAACACATGCCCAAATAATCCAACCTGATTCTTCTATAAAAAGCATATAGTTTTTGCTAGGGACTAGCAAAAGATAGGAATGGGGGTATGATGTAAACATGTTTACACTAGTTAAGATGTCTATTTATGCATGTTCTTAAGCATAGGATTGCATTGCATGCTATAAATATTGCATAACATGCATCATGTTACATTTAGAGTAGTTCGAATAAAATGGAGGTTAATTATCTCCTTTTATGTTCATGGACAAGGAAAACCTTTTATCAGGGCCTCGGATCGAAGATCCAACCGTACAGATGTGATCAGGGTGACGATTGGAGTTCAACGACTCTAAGATCGCCTAAATTAGACATCTGTAGCATCAGATAGTGACTGGGGAACCCTAGAAGATCAAGGGACAAGATGGTGTGAATTCGCATTTCAAATGACAAATCCAACTGCACGGATGGATTCAAATCGACAATCGCAGCCTAACAGCGCAAAAATCGACTCAATCCGACACTCGTGGCACCATCTACATCATCCAGAAGATGGACGGCCAAGATGGCACCACGTGGCACCATCTCAACCATCCAACCGACCTTCAGGACCACCGCTGCCTCTCCAAAGAAGATCCAACATGCGATCTGGCCCATTGGATCTTGATCCAATGACTGAGGATGCGTGCGCCTTAACTCATCTGCGCGACCATTTCCCCTCTATAGCGCATTGGGTGTAGGCTTTATCGCGAGCAGGCAGAGCGCGTTCGAAACGCGAGAAGCAGGCAAGCGGTGCGGGCGAGCGAGCGCAATTGACCGCTCGATCATGATCAAACGGTCGTGTGCGCCCAATCCGCTCCACGCGTTATTGCACACTCGCGTGTGATGCGGGATTGTACGCGGGCGGGCACGCTTTGAGCGGGTGAAGGCGCGACTTAAGCCGTTCGATCTCACGATCGAACGACTAAGAGCAGCTGGACGTGTATGCATGTTACAAGTGTGGGCAAGCGAGCGGGCCCGCACGAGCTGCCCACTACGCCCACGTTCGGACCTTTAGCAACGGTTTTATCCGTCACTAAAGGTCCTGAATTAATGTTTTGAAAATTGGAATGACCAAATTGCCCCCACTCCTTGCAACTATAAAAGGAGACCCCCTCCATATGAAATTTTCATCCCTTCCTTCTCTTCTCTCCCTCTCCAAAGATCAAGAGAAGCTTGTCCCACACCCAGGATGCTTCTCGCAAGATAAAGTCAATTTTTCATCCCCTTTCGGAAGCGGATCCCGCGACAACGACAACGTGCTGCCCCATTCCAGTTCTTTCTGCTTCACCCTTCTTCGTCCTGCTTTGTCCTCCTTCATCCAGGCGTCGTCCCGTCCGGCTCATCCTCCACGCGACCGTCGAGGAGGATATCTCTCTCCCCATTCTTTTTACCGCTTTCTAGAATAGATTTACTGCTTTCTAGAGTATATTTACTGCTTTCTATTGTAATCATTTTTCCCGATTTCTACTGTAATGAACAATCGTTCTAATGATGAAATTCCATGTTTATTCTACATCTCTTTTTGGTTTTCATTTATAATATTCTCTCTCTTACTCTCTCTCTCTTATATTTATTGTAAATTGTTAGATAGTTCTAAACAATCGAATTACTTCGTGACAAATAAAACAAACCCGTGTTTTTAAATCAAATGTCCGCCTCCCTGTGTTCGACCCGGGATTTCCATTCCGGTATAAATTTTATTTGTTGAACACGAGTTCTTCGCTTTCATACTATGACGACAGGTTTTCAAAATCGAACACGTTAGCGTAGCAACCCGACGTTCAACAATTACTCTTGTAGAAGCATTCCTCTATTTGTATGTTACTCTTCTAGCAATACAAAATTCATTTTGCCTTCTAATTTTCATGTTGTAGTTAGTGCGTTTTCTATGTTGTTCTTGTAGTTGTAGTGCACACCACACTCTCCTCTTCTAACTACCCTAGGCGCACTTGCCTAGGATGAGGTTAGAAGAGAGAACTCCATTATTATCACTTAGGTTTAGTGATAGGTGTAGTTGTAGTGTAATTTCGCGTTCCTCATATCTCAGGCCCGATTGTTTTGAAAAATATAAAAACAACAAGATCAAAATCACTAAAAGAAAGTGCGGATTTGAGAGGCAAGAGAGAGAACCACTCATGTGATTGGCAAATTGGCCTCCTTGGATGACCCTAGATACTCCACTATCTAGGTATTACTAAATTAAAAGCGACTGGATTTTTGCACGTTACAACGACTTATAAAAACTACATTTTACAAATCGCATAAAAACCCGTTCAGTAACCTGCTGATCTATGGCTACTGTAGGAGGAGAGGAGGTGTTGCTGATGATAGAGGCACTGTAGTAGATCGGTGTGGACGAGGAGGCCTACGAAGCTACTAGTAAATGCTGTGAATAGTCTCTCCAAGTCTATCCAAAAATTGGCCCTGAGCATTTAGGTATTTGGATACCTGATGCCCATGTCTCATCATCACCAAGTCTGTATCATGCTGTCGATGCATCATTAATCCAATTCCATCAGTGACATCTTGAATACTGACGTAGTCCCTACCAAAGAGTGGCCTGTCGAGAAGGCACCACTCCTAGTCGTAGAAGGATGGAGCAAGTCGCACTAGAGGAGGATAGGTTGCTATGAAATGCTCATACGGCGAGAAAGGAGGAGGTACTGTTGTTGTTGCTAGTCTGCATCCTCACCACGGGCTCCCTGAGCGTGCTCCATCTTGGTATAAGTAAGCTTATCACAAATGGAGACTCTCGTAATGAACTATTTGTGGTTAATATCCATTGGGACATTGAAATGTAGGAAGATGTGAGAGAGTGTCCCAAACTGGAAGGAGCTGGTGGGTTTCTTGCTCATCAAATATAGAATCAAGTGGTTCCAATTGAACTACTTGTTCTTAAGAAAGGCATAGAGGGTGATGAGCATAATACCAGGACAGTTCTCAAAGGAGGTACACTTTTAGACATAAAGTTCCACAAAAATACTCAATTCAGGAAATGTGGAAGACAATAAAAATAAGGTGACTTGGCATGATGGCCCAAGTCATAAAGAGTGGGAGTAAGAGGCATCTCCCGAATAGAATTAGTTTGTGTCTATTAGTGGAGCTCAAGAAAAGTAGTTCCAACAGAAGGACAACCAAGAATCTCAAAAATAACATTTGCATTGACCAAAACTTCAATGCCATAGACATTTGAGGTAAGCTCAATGTTGAACTCCTCACCAATGTTCTTGAGATTGGCATAAAATATGTGACAAGCCATGGGGTCTGATAAACGTCAGTTTATCATCATTCTTATGCATTAAAACAAACCTAGCTATTAGGATTTTACTCCGCAAATGGGTTTTTGGGGTTGCATTTAGTTATAAATTAGGATAGGCATGCATTGCATTTTTCTTGTCTTTTTAACGTATTTTTGTGAGTGTTAGGGATGAACAGATATACAGATCCCTAAAACCCCAACACTCAAGAAGGCAGCTGGTGAATAAGAAGCTCATACTAGCTGGAACTCAGCATGATCCAACTCACCATAGCTGGAATCCAGCTCACTTAGACTAGAATTAGCTCATCCTAACTCCATTCAGCTCATCTCAGTTGAATGGCAGCTCAAGAGAGCTCATCTTAGCTCACCCTAGCTCAGGTTAGCTTAGATTTAGCTCAACTTAGCTAAGTCTAGCTCATCTCAGCTCTAACTAGTCCACAAGGAGCTCTAGCTAGCTCAGCTGAGTTGACTGGAGTTCATCCCAGCTCAGGTCCAGCTACATCCAACTCCACTCAACTCCAGCCAACCGAAGATGAATTTATTTCAGCTCAGGAAGCTCAAGTCCAGCTTCTAGGGACTCAACGTAGCTCAAGCTAGTTGAGCTAAGCTACCTTAACTGTCTCAACCAGCTCAATCCTCCCTGGGAGCACCAGACCCAGCTCACCTCATCTCCATTCAACAGAAGCCAGCTCACTTTAGCCTATCCTAGCAACCAGCAAAGAACTAGCAAGCTAAGCTAGCTAGAGTAGCCCCATGTTGACCTCTTCGGTAGCTGCCAGCTCCAATTCAGCTCCAAACTCTTCATATCCAGCTCCTCTCCTCAAACCCTAAGTTCCACATGTATACTCCTCTACTCCATAGCTAGCTTAGCTTAGCTTAGCCTAGCTAGCATCCATCTCCCTGGCACCAAAAAACTAACCCTAACAACCACCCTTTTGGCGCCAACTTCAACCCCCATATCCACCCTACACATAACCCCTCCAAGCCACATCCACCATCCACCCCAACCCCCTTCTAGAAGACTAGAAGTTGGCGCCAACCCATGGCACCTCTCCATGGTTGGTGCCACTTTTAGGTGTCCCTTGGCCACCCATAACTACCCCCTTGCATCCCTTAGGTGGCGCCAACTCTCCTTAGCCCTAGGATCACCTAACCACCCCCATCTTCCCATCTTAGCCATTCACCTCAAGAGTCACCTCAACCCTCTCATCCTACCCTATAGAAAGACCAACACCCACCACCTTACAACCCATCCTTGGCTAGCAAAATATCTCTCATATTCTACTTAAAAGCTCACGCCCAAGAGAGAAGAAGAAGAAGAAGATTAAGGGGATACTCTGTCCCCTTGGTGCCTTCCCCTCTTCCCTTCTCTCTTGTGCCCACACCAGCCAAAGGAGAAGCCAGGCAAGGAAGACTTTTGGAGGAGGTCCTGAAGATGGTCCACGCCACCTTGGAGGAGAACTTAGAGGTGGTCCACGCCACCTTGGAGGAAAGCCTTGGCATGCCCCCCTACTTCAGGGTTTGCCAAGGAAGCTACACCTTGAAGAATTTTGCAAGGAGAAGGAGGAGCTCTTTTTGATTGCGGGAGCAGCCGCAATTGGAGCAACAGCCTTGCCATCTTCACCATCATTTTAGAGGATTTTTGTCTTTTCATTACATACATTTTTAATTCTAGTAGTTTAAGTATTCATCTACTAGATCATTTGTAAAAACAATTCCTCAATTTTATACAAGTTGCCTTCATTAGATTATTTTCGTCTTGATTGCAATTTAATTTTCCGTTTTGTGCACTCACTTCTCTTCCTCTCTAATTACCCTAGGCCTTCACATGCCTAGGGTGAGCTTAGAAGGAAGGTAGTTCTTGTCACCTAGGGTTACTATTAGGAGTAGTTTGCATTAATTCGAAATCCTTGTTATTTCATTTGCAAAACAGAAAAAATGATATATTGAAAAAAACTAAAAAGAAAGTTGAGATTTATTTTCTAAGCAAGAGAGTTGATTTGCAAGCATATTGCCTCATTGGAAGACCCTAGATACCCCATTATCTAGGTTCATAAATTTAAGAGTTGATTGTATTTGCACGTTACAACGACGTATTTTACAAACCGCGTAAAATTCGTATCACTTTTTGGCACCGTTGCCGAGGAGGCACGGCTTTACATTTTAATTGATTCTCTTTCTTGAAGTGGATCTCATCCCCTTGTCTCTCTTTTCTCTCGTGTGTGCAGGAATGACAGGAAGAAAGTGGGAATTTCGAAGCGAGAGCTCAAAGTTCCTTTTCTTCCCACGATTTCCGATTGGTCCCCCATTTCTTGTCACATTTAGGCTAAAAGACTACCAAAAAATTATTAAACTTGGCTTTCAGGATCCTAAACATTCTAATTAAGTGGAGTGGTGCCCATAAAAATCCCTTGTTTGCTTGCATGCTTCATTAAACACCACTCCAATCCTAGTGTTGGTGTTCTATTTTTCAGGTCCAGATTTCTATCTGGACTTCAAAAATCAATTCCCAACACCACAAGTCTTCTAAAATCCTAAAATTTCACATAATTATTCCAAATCAAATTAGGAACGTTTGTTCCAAATTTCATATCAGTTGGCTTTACATTTAATTTTTAAAAATTCATGGACTACCGGGGGGTCACACCCTCTTATCTTCCTATTTTTCCACTGTCCGTGAATTTTTAAAATTTTTATACTCAACTAATTTTTGTAAAATTTAGCTTTCTGGAATTCTTGTGAAATAGTACATCTGACATAAAATTATCAAAATTTTATGAGGCTAGTGGTGGTACAGAAAGTCCAGAATACCCACAGGTACCATTTCTAAACTTTGACACCAGCATAAATAAAAATTCAAAACAAATATCAAACAAATTTATAAAATCTTATAAAAATCTTTTCTGGAATCTTTGTTTGATTTTACATATGGTAGTAGTGTTGGTTGCATTGTTTGGACCACTACTTATTCAGAAAACTTAAAAATAATTCATTGGTAGTAATTTTCTGTATTAGGGTTCAAATTCAATTAGGGTTTCTTCCTTGCTTTTTAGTCCCACAACATAAAGGAAACATATCATCACCAATACAACTTGTTTTCTTTTGATTGTGGAAGTTTCAAACTTGTTTGAACATTTAAAAAGAGAAACCCTAAAATACATTCAATTAAATTGAATCCTAAAAGACAAAAATACAAAAATTGTGTGACAACTTATTTTTAATTGGAACCACTTTCCAATTCCTGCACATACACTAAAAATTGCAATAACAGGGCAACAACCCAATTAACGCCCTCCACATTCCGTGTGCACACTAGTATCCCAGACCTAATTAAAATTGGTAGCAATTTGACCCCTAAGGTTTTCATCAACTTAGGCTTGCTATATAGGTTGTAAGTTTTCTATAGTTAATACCAATTCTGTCATCTATATCTGGTGTTCAGGCTGAGGGGCCGTGTCAAACGACCAGGCGTGGGTTTGTACAAGCACCTAGGGTTTTTCCTGGGAAACGTTTGGGCCCAAACCTCCCCTTAAGCAACTTGGCTAGATTTTTTGACAGAACGGGTATTCACTGTTGATTACTTATTTCCTACGTATACCAAGTCTTAGGTTTATTTTTAGGGAGTCACACTTAAGTTAGGTCTAGAATTTATTGTTTGAATTGCACACTTACTCTCATCGCTTTCTCTTCTCCTCCCCTCCAATTCTTCCAAAATAGTGCATGCACGGGCGAAGGTCCCAAAAACCACATCTTGACGAACGATCTGATTTCACCACCCCACCCCAGAAAATCATTGTTTTCTTCTCCCTCTTCTAAGAAAATGGAAAACCCAGGAAGCCGACAAACAAATTATGCTTCCACTTCTAACCCGTCAGCCGACCCACAAGCTGACTTCCCCCTCCCTCACCTCCCTCATCTGGAGCAACCGAAAATTCCTGTAGGGCTAGGTGGCCCTCCAATTCTAACTCAAAATCCAAACCCCTTTGCCTTAATGGTCGACCATTTGGTTCGGCTGCAACAAAATCAAGAAGATTTGGCTAGGACTGTAACGAACCAAGCTAACCAAGGGCAAAACCCACCACCCCACCAACAGCCTGTCGTTCCACTTAAGGATTTCTATGATCCTTCCAATTATGAGGAAAGACCCAGGGTGGTCATACCACAAGGGGATTTTGAGATCAAACTAGCCATTCTAAATCTTATTAAGCATTTTCATGGTCTTCCAAGAGAGGACCCTTTTTGTCATCTCGAGGAATTAACTGTCCTCGCTCAAACCACTCGTTCCTGCAATGTGCAGGAAGACATGTGGTTAATGAGACTTTTTCCTCTCTCTCTTAAAGACAAAGCTTCTCATTGGTTTAAAACGGTTGGGCGCCCGATTACCACCTGGCCCCAATTAAAGAGCACTTTTCTAAAAAAAAATTTTCCGATCGGTCGAACTAATGCTTTAAGAAGATCCATAATGAGCTTTCAATAAAAAATTGGTGAACCCCTCCATGAAGCCTGGGAAAGATTTCAAGAACTTTTAAGAAGTTGTCCCCACCATGAAATTTCACAATGGCAGTTAGTGCAAATCTTCTATCATGGATTAGAAGATCAATTGAAGCGATTTGTGGATGCCTCATGTGGGGGCAATTTCCTTAATAAAGATGCCGAAAGTGCCTATCTCCTCTTTGAAGAAATGAGTGAAAACTCATTTAATATGACTTCAATGGACACTTTTGGTAGAACACAAAACCCCAGACACGGAGTCCATGAAATTGACTCCAAATCCACCTCTGTTCCAGTCACTCAAGATGATCTATATATGTTAGCTCAACAACTGGACCAGATGCAAATTCACTAGAAAAAAATGGAAGAAAAGCTCACAAACAAATAAGCTCCACACTTTAACTCTCCACACACTAGCACTCCACAACTTCTCCGAAGAGAAAATCTGCACAACATTGATGCCACACCTGCTGGTCAGCAGTTGCTAACTGATTTCCCATAGGAATTGACTGGAAATTTTGATCAAAATATTTTTGATCCCACCACGTAAAATATTTATGCTCTCGAGGAGCAATTTAGAAACCCCTCCAACACTTTCAACCAAAACTAGAGGACTAACCCGAATCACTCCTGGAGAAACCCGAACCCGATTCCTTTTCCCAAACAAAATCATTTTGGGAATTATGGGCCACCTGTATATCAACCTAGACCATCTCAGGAAGATATTAATACTCAGGTCATGAAAACTCTACAAGGTATGCAGAATCAAATGACAGAAGTAACCCGCATGATTACCAACTTGAAACACCAAGTTAAGGTTACTCCTAATCATCAACCTGTTGGGAATTTACCTTCCCAACCCATGCCCAACCCAAATAATCAAAGGAATCAGTTCCAAGGTGGATATCCCAGTCAACCCATTCAACCAGCACCTCAGCATCCCCCAGGTTTCAATAACAGTCAGTCTTCCCATCCTCATCCTAGAAACAACCAGACTGCAAATGCAGTTACTTTGAGGAATAGGAAAACCACTCACAATCCCCTGCCTATTAAAGAAACTCATTTTAATGAAACACAAATCATCTCTTCCCCATCATCCTCTCATATTGTTCAGGAACCTATTAATGCAAAATAGGGAAACCTTGCACCATTTCCACAAGCCCTCCATTCTTCAACAAATAAGAAAAGGAAGAAATCCAAGCCCACTGATAAGGAATTAATGGATTTATTTGGGCAAGTTGAAATTAACATCCCTCCCTTAGATGCCATAAAATACATCCCTGCCTATGTAAAATTCCTAAAAGATTTGTGTACCCCAAAAAGGTAGCCCCAAAATTTAGGAAAGGTGATCCTTCCTAAGACAGTCAGCTCAGTTGTGCAGAGTCGACTGCCCCTTAGGAGAAAAGATCCAGGCACCCCCTAATTCAAGTTATCATTAATGATACTTCTTTTGATCACGCCTTGTTGGATCTCGGAGCCTCAATTAATCTTATCCCTACAATTGTTTTTGAGGAATTTAAGATTGGTGAATTAAAGCCTGTTGAGGTTACTCTTCAATTAGCCGACCGATCTACAATTAAACCAAGGGGAATTGTTGATGATGTCCTTGTCTAGGTCAAAAATTGTCTATTTACAGTAGACTTTTTAGTCCTGGACATAGAGGTGCCGGAGGCATTAAAGTTTGCCCCTATAACTTGGAAGACCATTCTTAGCCACCGCCCGCGTAAATATTGATTGTGATTCTGGAAAAATGAAGATCATGTGTGGCAGTGAATTTGTAACCCTAGATATTTTCCAAGCTTCTAGGAGGTTCCAAGAACCTGATTTCTTTGATGATTCGGATTCAGAAATAGAAAATATTGTGGAGGAAACTTTGCAGATTTCCAATTTAGGTTCCCGTTTTGCCATTACACGGTTCCTTAACAATCCACTTCTTCTCACCCTTCCACCCTAACCACACATTCAGCTAACCCTCCAGCTGACCCTTTCACTCTCACCTCACCACTAACCCAAAAAGAAAAAATTCTTTCAGAGCCAGGCCCACAATTGGAATTAAAACCTTTGCCCGACTCCCTTAAATATGTCTTCTTGGGTCCAAATCAGACCCTGATTATAAATTCTGGACTTACTGGGGCACAAGAACACAAACTTCTCCAGGTTTTGAGTAAATACAGAAAAGCTATTGGCTGGACCCTTTATGATCTTAAGGGTATTCATTCATCCTATTGTACACATCGTATATATTTAGAGGACAATTCTCGCCCCTCCCGCCAACCACAAAGGTGCTTGAACCCTATTATGCAGGAGGTGGTAAAAAAGGAGATTATTAAGTGACTTGATTCTAATATCATCTACCCCATTTCTGACAGCTCCTAGGTTAGTCCAACACAAGTTGTGCCCAAAAAGGCTGGACTAATAGTTGTCACCAATGACAATGGGGAGAATATAGCCACTCGAACCGCCTCTTTTGGGCATGTGTGTATTGATTACAGAAAATTAAACACCGCCACCAAGAAGGACCATTTTCCACTCCCCTTTATTGATCAAATCTTGGAGCGATTAGCCGGACGGAATTTTTACTATTTTCTGGATGGTTATTGAGGCTATAATCAGGTAGCGGTTCATCCTGAGGACCAGGACAAAACAACTTTCACCTGCCCCTTCGGAACCTTTGCTTTCTGAAGGATGCCCTTCAATCTTTGCAACACACCTGTGACTTTTCAAAGGTGTATGCTTGCAATATTTTCAGACCTGGTAGGTGAATGCTTAGAAGTCTTTATGGATGACTTCTCTATTTTTGGACATTCTTTTGACCATTGTCTCAAGAACCTTGAAAGAACTCTCTAAAAATGCATAGAAGTCAATCTGGTCCTCAGTTGGGAAAAAAATCATTTCATGGTCCAGGAAGGTATTGTTTTGGGTCCTGTTATTTCAAAACAAGGAATCACGGTAGATAAAGCAAAAATAGATGCTATATCTAAGCTCCCACCGCCCACTACTGTCAAACAGATCAGATCCTTTTTGGGTCATGTGGGTTTCTACCGTAGATTCATACAAAATTTTTCCCAAATCTCCAAGCCCTTAAGTCAACTGCTTTCTAAAGACCAACCATTCGATTTTAATGATAAATGCCTGGAGATTTTTTTGAGGTTGAAGAAGGAGGTTAATGAGGCACCAATTTTGCAGGGACCTGATTGGAATAGTCCCTTTGAATTAATGATAGATGCCTAAGATTTTGCTGTGGGGGCCATTCTAGGGTAGAGAATTGGCAAGAAGCCCATTGTGATCTATTATGCCAGCAAAACTCTTGATGATGCACAATGGAATTACACGGTTATTGAAAAGGAACTTCTTGCCATTATATTTGCCTTAGAAAAATTTAGATCTTATCTTTTGGGGTCATGTTACGAACGTGCGCTTCAGACATCTTTTAAGACATCTGGGAGGTGGCCCAGACATCTGACCAGACGTCTGGAACCACTTCCAGACGTCTGGGAATCGGTTATTTTTGGCACGCGTGATTCGTCTGCGTGCCTGAGCGTGCAAACCTACGTACGCTCTCTCTCCCTCTCTTTTTCCCTTTCTCCTACGGCCGCAGACCCACCCTGTCCGCTCTCTCTCTCCTCCTCGCACGGCCTTAAAAGGCCACGCTCTCTCCCTCACTCCCGTCACCTCTGCCCCCTTCCTCTTCTCCTTCCAGCCAGTGCGTGAGAGCGAGCGTGAGTGAGCGGCGGCGGCGACAGCAGGTCTGCACGCCGCAGGGGTTATATTCATGCTGAATGTGGTTTATTTTACTGCTCTTTTGGTTACTTCCTCGTTGGACAACCAGGTCTTGGGATTAGTCGAGTCGGTCTGGTTCTCGTGTCTTGTAGGGACTCGGGAAATCGGGTCGTTACAAGATGGTATCAGAGCAAGGTCGTCCCGAGAAGTGAATCAACTGACTGGAAAATAACCAATTCACATGTCTATAACTAGAGTAGCCACCACAACATATCTTTTGACATGAGTTCTTAGACGTTTCCATTAGGTGTCGTTCGGTAGTGACGTGTTCCATTTTGTTTCGCGTCTCCTTGCAGGAGATGCCTCATCGTGGGACCAGTGAGGCGGGCCGCGGGCGCGGCCGAGGACGAGGTCGGTGAGGTGGGCGTGCCGTTGCCGACGCCCCAGTGGACCAGCCACTACTCCCGGGCGTCCAGGCCCAGGACCTCGCCCGGTTGATACGAGACATTGTATGAGAGGAGTTCCACCCACCGCCCCGAGCGCCTCACCCTGGGGCTGCGGAGGGGGAGTCCTCTGTGGGACCACTCGACGGATGCGGCGCTGGACACGGGGGAGGGGATGGGCCGCCGTAGCCCCCACCTTCCTCCGATAATTCTGTGCACGAGGCACCATTGACTAGGGGTGGACCAGCATCCCCACTGCAGCGCCACTCCGAGCTCTTCGGGCAGTTCCAGAAGCTGAAGCCCCCCTCCTTCAAGGGGGATGAGGACCCGACCCAGGCAGAGGACTGGCTCGAGCAGCTGGAGAAGGTTTTCGACACCCTTCGCCCCCCGGTGGAGTGCCGCATGGCCTTTGCCATGTACCAGCTGGAGAGTGCGGCACACAGGTGGTGGAGGGCGGTCCGAGGA
Organism: Thalassia testudinum; assembly: GCA_037157565.1. Classification (NCBI taxonomy): domain Eukaryota; kingdom Viridiplantae; phylum Streptophyta; class Magnoliopsida; order Alismatales; family Hydrocharitaceae; genus Thalassia; species Thalassia testudinum. The sequence goes on along the minus strand of JAZHRO010000024.1, from coordinate 179,317,099 downwards.
CAGGAGAGGGACGAGCCGACCTGGGACGGGTTCGTCGCCCTCTTCTGCGAGCAGTACTTTCCCCAGACGTGGCAGGACCAGAGGAGGCGGGAGTTCCACACTCTCCGCCAAGGAACGATGACTGTGAGCGCGTACCGCACGCGTTTCCTGGAGCTGTCCCGCTTTGCAGCGATAGCGGTGGCTACTGAGGAGGAGCGCCTTTGGAGGTTCACCGAGGGGCTCCGGCCTGCGATTCGGGGGTATGTCAAACCCCTGAAGCTGCCTACGTTTTCAAGGGTGGTGGAGGCAGCCATGACTTACGAGGAGACCAACCCGTCCACGCGAGACACTGACGGCAGGCGGAAGAGGCCCTTTCAGCCAGACTTTTCATAGGGCCGGCGAGAGAGGAGACACGTGGCATCTGCAGGAGAGCCGTCACGTTTTACAGGGCCATCAGTGGCCTTTGGGGGCCCTCGACAGGGGCCAGTCGCCAGCACCAGACCCCCGCCCAGCCGACAGCAGGGACCCACTGAGGGCGGGAGCTGGGTTCCCCTCTATTACCAGGGTGGCCAGCCGGGCCACATCAGGAGGGATTGCATGTCTACGGCAGGAGGTCAGCAGATACTTCCCGCGCAGAGCACTAGAGGGTGTGTAGGAGGCCGCGGTTCCCAGGCGTGAGGAGGAGGACAGCAGTCGCGAGGAGGGTACCGACCAGCACCTGCCCGTCCGACGCAGAGTCTGGCTGCTTCGTCCGCACCTAGAGCTGAGGGGCGTATCAACGCCCTGACACACAGGGACGCCAGAGCTTCGGGATCGGTGGTAGCAGGTATGGTTTCAGTTTCCGGCAGACTCGTTTACACACTTTTCGATTCCGGCGCTACGCACTCGTTTGTCGCAGCCAGTTTCGCAGTTAGTTTGGGCCAGGATTATACGCTGTTAGAGAATCCGTTCGTAATCAGAGGTCCGAGTGGTCAGCTGTTTGTAGCTGAGGAGGTGTACACGGATTGCGAGGTCAGCATCGGGGGACATTGCCTGCTAGCTGACCTGATTATGATACAGATGGAGGACTTTGGAGTGATTCTAGGGATGGATTGGCTGTCCGCTTACCACGCCTTGGTGGACTGTTTTGAGAGGAAGATCATCTTCTCCATTTCGGAGTTGCCTTCTTTCGAGTTTCACGAACAACCAGTGGACGGAGGTTTCAGGTGCATTTCGACACTTCGGGCGGCGAGACTTTTGAGCCAGGGGTGTGAGGGCTTCCTAGCTTGTGTGGTGGCAGAGCCCAGCCCTGTGGCAGACTTCCAAAGCATCCCGGTGGTCAGAGAGTACCCTGACGTGTTTCCAGACGAGTTACCAGGACTACCGCCCAAGCGTGAGATCGAGTTTGAGATCTCACTAGTACCAGGGACCAGCCCCATCTCCACCGCGCCATACAGGATGGCACCGCTTGAGCTGCGAGAGCTCAAGTCCCAGTTGCAGGACCTTTTGGAGAAAGGTTTCATGAGGCCCAGTGCGTCTCCCTGGGGAGCCCCGGTACTATTTGTGAAGAAGAAGGATGGGACCTTACGCCTTTGTGTGGACTACCGACAGCTGAATAGGGTCACCATCAAGAACAGATATCCGCTGCCGAGGATCGACGACTTGTTTGACCAGTTGCGGGCTGCCACGGTGTTTTCCAAGATCGACTTGAGGTCTGGATACCACCAGTTGAGGATCAGGGAGACCGACGTCTCCAAGACAGCTTTCCGCACCCGGTACGGACACTACGAGTTTTTGGTCTTGCCGTTTGGGCTGACCAATGCCCCCGCTGCTTTCATGGACCTGATGAACCGGGTGTTTAGACTGTACTTGGACCAGTTCGTGGTGGTTTTCATAGATGATGTACTCATCTATTCTAGAGATCGGACACAGCACGGATAGCACTTGCGGATGGTTCTGGACACTCTGAGACAACGTAGGCTGTACGCCAAATACAGCAAGTGCGAGTTCTAGTTGAGGGAGGTGACCTTCTTAGGTCATGTGATCTCTGGAGACGGCTTGGCGGTGGACCCAGCCAAGGTCGAGGCAGTGCTCAGGTGGTAGAGACCGCGTTCAGTCACTGAGATTCGTCGTTTCCTGGGACTGGCAGGCTACTACAGACGATTCATCAGAGGATTTTTACAGATCGCGCGTCCTATGAAACAGTTGACCTGGAAGGACGTGCCCTTCGCTTGGACAGATGCCTGTGAGTCATGTTTTCTGGAGCTAAAGGAGAGGTTGACCTCGGCTCCCGTGCTCACCATCCCTGACAGTAGTGGCGGGTTCGTTGTGTATACGGACGCCTCCTTGCAGGAGTTAGGAGGTGTGCTCATGCAAAGGGGTCACGTTGTCGCTTACGCTTCGCGGCAACTGAAGCCCCATGAGCATACCTACCCTACCCACGACCTAGAGTTGGCAGCTGTTGTCTTCGCGCTGAAGACTTAGAGGCACTACTTGTACGGTGAGACCTTCAAAATTTTCACAGATCACAAGAGCCTCAGATACCTTTTTGATCAGAAGGAGCTCAACATGAGACAGAGATGTTGGTTGGAGCTCCTGAAGGACTACGACTGCAGCATCTCCTACCACCCGGGAAAGGCCAATGTGGTGGCTGACGCCTTGAGCCGTAAGGCGCCCGCACACTTGGCCAGTTTACAGTTACAGAGTTGGAGCCTTTTGGAGGAGGTGGGCAGTTGGCGACCCCTGGAGTTACGGGGGCACTGTGGGGCAGTGACGGTGACACGACAGACCAGGCCAGAGCTTATAGACCGCATCATCACAGGACAGATGGCCAATCCGTACTTGCAATCCTTGCGCGACAGAGTACTGTCAGGAGACCCAGGGGACTTCTCTTTCACAGACTAGGTGCTGCGCCTGAGGGGACGGTTGTGCGTTCCCAGAGACGAGGAGCTGTTGAGAGAGCTCCTGACTGAGGCACACGGTTCCAGGTTCACCATACATCCCGGAAACACGAAGATGTACCACGACTTGAGACGCGAGTTTTGGTGGAGGGGGATGAAGCGGGATGTGGGTGAATTCGTACAGCAGTGCTTAGTATGCGAGCAGGTGAAAGCCGAGCATCAGAGGCCTGCAGTGCCGCTACAACCGCTTCCAGTGCCAGAGTGGAAGTGGGAGAGCATCACCATGGACTTGGTGGTGGGCTTACCTGTTACCCAGCGAGGACACGATGCTGTCTGGGTAATTGTGGATAGACTGACGAAGACGGCACGTTTCCTGTCGATCCGAGTCACTTTGGGACCAGCACAGTTGGCAGAGAGGTATATCCGTGATGTGGTACGACTACACGGAGTTCCGTGGGAGATCGTATCCGACTGGGATACCCGCTTTACGTCCCAGTTTTGGGCTGAGTTTCAGCAGGCCTTGGGGACACGGTTGAGGTTTAGTACGGCTTACCACCCCCAGACAGACGGATAGTCTGAGCGCACGATATAGACACTTGAGGACCTTTTGCATGCCTGTGTACTGGACTGGAGGGGCTCTTGGGAGGAACACCTGCCCCAAGCGGAGTTCGCATACAACAACAGTTATCACTCGAGCATCGGCATGGCTCCCTACGAGGCTCTGTACGGACGAAGGTGTACGACACCCTTGAGTTGGGTTGAGGTGGGGACCAAGTGGGAGGTTGGCCCCAGGTTGATCCGGCAGAGTCAGGAGGTAGTCGAGCAGATCCACAGGCGACTCCACACTGTCAGGAGCAGATAGAAGAGCTATGCGGATCGGAGACGCAGAGAGGTGCAGTTCGAGGTTGCGGATCACGTCTTTCTTCGTGTTTCACCCATGAAGGGCCTGCAGCGGTTTGGGGTGAGAGGGAAGCTCGCGCCGAGGTTTGTGGGGCCCTTTGAGGTCCTGGAGCGGGTTGGACCCGTTGCTTACAGGCTTGCCCTCCCCCCGCAGCTTTCTGGTGTGCACGGCGTGTTCCACATGTCCAACCTCAGGAAGTACGTAGCCGATCCCAGTCACGTATTGAGTCACGAGAGCGTCGAGGTGGGCGACGACCTGACCTACCCCGAGCGGCCAGTGTAGATTCTAGACTGAGCTGTCCGCAGTTTGAGACGAAAGCAAGTACCCCTGGTAAAGGTTTTGTGGAGGAGCCAGCGGTACGAGGAGGCTACCTGGGAGCCTGAGGCAGCAATGTGGGAGCGGTACCCGGAGCTCTTCGCGGGTACGTCTTTTCGGACCAGCTTCGATCCTCTTTGAGTTTGTTATGGTTATTTTGACGTCTTTTCCGCACCCTAGTTAGCGCAAGTTTCGGGGACGAAACTTCCTTTGAGTTTGTTATATTGTTACGAACGTGCACTTCAGACGTCTTTTAAGACGTCTGGGAATCGGTTATTTTTGGCACGCGTGATTCGTCTGCACGCCTGAGCGCGCAGACCTGCGTACGCTCTCTCTCCCTCTCTTTTTCCCTCTCTCCTGCGGCCGCAGACCCACCCTGTCCGCTCTCTCTCCTCCACGCGCGGCCTTAAAAGGCCACGCCCTCTCCCTCACTCCCGTCACCTCCGCCCCCTTCCTCTTTTCCTTCCAGCCAGTGCGCGAGAGCGAGCGCGAGTGAGCGGCGGCGGCGACAGCCGCGGTGAGCGTGGGAGGAGGTGCTGCGCGTGGAAGAGGCGCTCGGCCGTGAGGGCGAGCTCGCCGGGGCTGCTAGGGCCGGCCGGCGGGGGGCGCAGCGGGCGCGGAGCGACGCGGGGGGGACTGCTGCAGTTTGAGCAGCAGGCGGACGAGACGCAGTGCGGCCAGGCGTCGCGAGCGGAGGGCGAGTTGCGCCCTGGTTCTGGAAACTTCTCCAGAATCAGACGTCTGGGCTTCTAGCCAGACGATGGGCACGACGTCTGGAAGACTGTCCAGACGTCTGAAAGGTGAGTTATTTCCGCTTCTTCATTTTCTTCGACTGACCGTACTAAGAGAGAGAGGAAATGGGTACGCGCAGGTTCTAAGATTCGCATCCAACGCGAATCAGACGTCTGGTTACAGTGCCAGACGACGGGAACGACTTCCAGACGTCTTGGGTGACCATCGGACGTCTGGGAACTAGGCCAGATGCCCCTGCAGGCTTCCAGACATCTGAGAGACCATGCAGAGCAAGGTAACCCCTGATCCACTTTTTAAGACATCTGGAATAAGTTCCAGACATCTGATTTTGCACTGTTTCGTCGTTTTCGACCCGTTTAGGGCCCGTTCGGAGTCCGTTTTCCACGTTTCGAGTTGCGTGCTTTTCGGAATTACATCCTCTACCCATCTACAGTAGCTATATACTATTTTGAGAAACTCCGTGTGCTTGATCCTTGTGATAGGACCCTGTTCCGTTGCAGTCTCGGGGGTTGCGGAGGCACGCGGGATTCCCGACCACGCCCCCAGTTCGCCTGTTGTAACCGGTAGAGTGGCATTTAAGTTTATTAGCATAATCTGTTAAATTATGGAACCATAAATAGAACCTAGGACATTCCATGAATCCTACGAATGAGAAACGAGATTGAATGATAGATCCTAGGGTGTTGCATAAATCCTAGGGCTGGAAAACTAGATTGTATGATAGATCCTAGGGTATGACATGAATCCTAGGATGGGAAAACTAGTGGAATATGTGAACACTGCAGTCTTGAAAATGTGGAAAAGAAATAATAGCTGCCTGTAAATTTGTTTAAACAGCTGCCTGTTATGAATAAATGAACATGATTAAGAATATGGGATGTATCAACGTGAAACTGGAAAGGTGAAATCGGAATGCGCTGAGTTAAAGAGCTGGAACCCTACGGGGAATTAGGAGTAGAACTCCTGGAAAGTGAATGGAATAGAATTGGGGAAGTGAGCTGGCCCTTGAGTACGGAGTACCAAGGAGAGAGACTGTCCCCTTGTTCAGTGCAGAGCGAAGCTAGCCGCCCCAGGGACCCGGGGTTAGGACTGGCCACTCTGTACCGACTTGTTGGCCCTCGTGTACGTAGTACCGAGGAGAGATACTAGTGTAGGGAGGTACTAGCTACCCCACGGGCCCCGGGGTTCTGCTAGCCTCCTACACCGACTTGTTAGGCCCACTGGGGCAAACCAGGGTAGTCAGGCGAGGGTGCGCGGACTGTGGAGGGGCAAGGCCCCTGTTTGGTTACTGTGGAGGGGTTGGACCCCTGTTACTGAGAGGGATCTGCCCTGTACTGGTTCCGTGCTGTGCTTTGGGCACACCCGTTAACGGAAACGACTGACCGCGTGCCAGTGCGGGTTAGCTACCCGTGCGTTTACCACGCGTGTCGTAGTCACCGTTACGTCTGTCAGTGACCTTGAGGTGGTTGACTGAGAGTAGGATCACCACGGGGTACTCTCCCGGCCAGGAGAGCACCACGTGCTACTTCTACTATTCGGAAAAGACTGTAATCAAGATCGTTCCCACAAGGAACATTCAAGATCAAGTGAAGGATCTAAGAAATACATAAATTGTGAAACAATAGAAAGACGTAAATAAAGGAAGAAAGAAAATTAAAACAGCTACTGTACACTTTACTGTTTCTTTAGTTTAGCTGCCACTCTACTCAGCGTTTTGCTGACGTGTTACACTCGTTACCTTTCAGGACCAGGTGTTGAGCAGCCAGGGTCAGCGGCTGCAGAGGACGCTGGGCCGAGTAGGGTCCAGTAGAGTTACCACTGTTCTCTTGTACCTCTTTTTGGTTCCACTGTAGTGAGTAGTTCTTGTTTCCGTTGTACTTTTCTTTACCTGCAGTTCATATTCTGTTATGAATGTTGTTCTACTATTGTGGTGGTATATACTGTAGTGGTTTTCTTTCCTTACTGCTGTATTTTCTTACTGTTAGTTATATTCATGCTGAATGTGGTTTATTTTACTGCTCTTTTGATTACTTCCTCGTTGGACGACCAGGTCTTGGGATTAGTCGAGTCGGTCCGGTTCTCGTGTCTCGTAGGGACTCGAGAAATCAGGTCGTTACAGGTCACATGTCACTATATATACCGACCACTCAACACTTAAATATTTGCTGACAAAAAAAGATGCGAAACCCCGCCTTATCCATTGGATCCTGCTACTCTAGGAATTTAACTTGGAAATCAAGGATAAGGTAGGATCTCATAATGTAGTGGCTGACCATCACTCTCGTCTTATGACAAATTACATAATGACCCCATCTGATCAATTCCCCAATGAAAGCATTTTAGCTGCTACTACCCTCCCTTGGTTTGCGCCCATCGCAAACTATTTAGCAACAGAACGAATCCTCGCTGATTGGCCAAAAACAAAATGGGATAAGTTCTTTGCTGATATTAAATACTATTTTTGGGAGGAGCCCGACCTTTTCTGCATTTGAGCTGATCAGGTCATTCGACGATGTGTCCCTGATTCTAAAATCCATGAAATTCTGACACATTGTCATTCAATGGCCTGTGGCGGACGTTTTTTGGGCAAGAAAACTGTAGCTAAAATCCTTAATGTGGGATTCTTTTGGCCTAGCTTGCACAAAGATGCTCATGATTTTGTTTGGTCTTATGTGCGTTGCTAGAGCATCGGCAACATGACTCGGAAGGATATGATGCCCCTTAATCCAATTTTAAAGGTTGAAATTTTTGATGTTTGGGGCATCTACTTCATGGGACCATTCATCAACTCTGGTAGGTATTTATATATACTAGTCGCAGTCGACTATGTTTCAAAGTGGATAGAAGAAATACCCACCCGCACTAGTGATCACGTGTGGTTGTCGAGTTTCTTAAGAAAAATATTTTCTCAAGATTCGGCATTCCAAAAGCCATTATCAGTGATGGAGGCTCACATTTCACTCATTCACAATTTCGTCACCTTCTTTCTAAATATGAGGTCAATCACAAAATTTCCACACCTTATCACCCCCAAACAAATGGCCAGGCAGAAGTTTCTAACCGGGAAATTAAAAATATTTTACAAAAGATGGTTAGGCCAGACCATAAAGATTGGTCCACCAAATTGGATGATGCTTATGGGCTTACCAAACCACTTTTAAAACCCCGCTCGGCATGTCTCCCTTCCGTCTGATTTTTGGGAAGGCATGCCATCTCCCGGTAGAGCTAGAATATAGGGCTTTTTGGGCAATAAAATAATTAAACATGGATTTATCTGACGTCGGTATCCATAGAAAACTACAATTAACTGAATTGGAAGAATTACGTAATTTTTCCTATGAAAATGCGAGGATTTATAAAGATCGAACAAAGAAATTTCATGATAAATACATTGTTCGGAAACACTTTGACGTTAATCAACACGTTTGGCTTTTTGATGCTAGATTACGTCTTTTTACTGGCAAATTAAAATCTAGATGGACCGGCCCCTTTATTGTCCATAAAACTTATCCGTACGACGATGTTGATCATTTTGATCTTAAAACTAATATGACATTTCAAGTCAACGGCCAAAGTGTAAAGCCCTATTTTGATCATACCCCGAATCTTTCATCAGAATCGTTTGATTTCACTAAGCCAACCACCATTGATCACTAATGCAAACTACACTCAGCTGAATGGTGTAAAAGATAGCACTGGATGGGAGGTAACCCATCATTTTTCCTGCTTTCCTTTTTCCCTTCTTTTTCCAAGTTTTAACCATCCTAGACCTGACCACTCTTCATTAAGGTGATCCATTTTCCCTCCTAATGCATGAGGACATTGCATATCTTAAGCATGGGGGTGTTTTTAAAATTTGACGATCGAGTTTGGATTTTCAAAACCTAAAACATGCATTTTTCTTTAGTTCTTTTCTTGCTTGCATACCCAAAAAAATATAAATGTTGAAAACTTTTTGAGGAAAAATTTTGAAATCGGGACTAAGGTTGAAAAACTCACTTTTGGTACAATGGGATTTAATCTTTAACAAACTAGAGATGAGGATGCGGATCTAATCATTAGAATTTCAGGGTCTATTTTTAGACTAGATCAGATATCCTTCTCTAAAATTCCACCTGAACTCATGATAGTTCAGGTGACTTGACCCTCTTTTGTAATATGGAAAGTATCTGGCTTAGTTTCTGATTCAAAAACTTGCATTTCTTGCGAAACTTTTTGTGTCAAATTTCACACACAAGCCAACACTTAAAAAGAACTAAAAATTAGAAAAACTACCTTATTTGGACTTAGTAAAAGTCTGAAGCAGATCATTGGTTTGAGTTCCCACTGCCAAGAAGGAGGAAAATGCCTCCTTTGAGGACGCAATGTCAACATGTTACCACCTCAGCGCTGCTCCATATCTGTATTTCATATCTTTAGACGGAGCATTAAAGTACATTTTAGCAGCTCAAGTGTCTTGGACGGTGCTCTACCTATAGTGTCGAAGCAAGAGCTTGAGTTTGCTTGGAGCGCCCTTTTACACCACATTGTGTTTTGGGGTTGTGAACTCCTAGGTGGTGTCATAGACAGTGCTATCCAGAAGTATTGGCGCCAGAACCTCCTCAAGGATTGGTAACGGGAATGATGATCCTGACACATCTGTTGTATGACTAAGCTAAAAATAAGCATGGGAGAGGAAAAAAATAAAAGTTTTAAACCAAAAACACGCCCCTATAAATGTTGGCTTTTCACAAGCACGGACACATGGTTTTAAACGATATTGCAAGTTGCGAATCAAATTCATGAGCCAGAAAAATCCTAAAAACAGAAATTTCAAGTCATCTGAATTAATAAGGGGTTAATTTGTGAATTTTCTGGAAGATATATTGATCCCACTTTGTCTAATTTTTGGATCCAAAAACAAGTCCCGATATTTATCCTTAACAAATCCCATGCCTCCTATTTTTAGATCAACCAAGGTCCCTTAATCCTTTTCTCCTCAAAAGTCAAAAAAATTAGATTTCCCAAAATTTTCATTTTATAGATTAAAGTTTTGCTAAAAGACTAGCAAAAAATAAGCATGGGAGTGTGATAAACACCAGTTTATCATCATTCTTATGCATTAAAACAAACCTAGCTCTTAGGATTTTACTCTGCAAATAGGTTTTTGGGGTTGCATTTAGTTGTAAATTAGGATAGGTATGCATTGCATTTTTCTTGTCTTTTTAATGTGTTTTTATGAGTGTTAGGGATGAACAGATATACAGATCCCTAAAACCCTAGCACTCAAGAAGGCAACTAGTGAATAAGAATCTTAGACTAGCTGAAATTCAGCTTGATCCAGCTCACCACAACTGGAATCCAGCTCCCTTAGACTAGGGTTTGCTCATCTTAACTCCATTCAGCTCATCTCAGCTGAATGGCAGCTCAAGAGAGCTCATCTCAGCTCACCCTAGCTCAGGTTAGCTCAGATCCAGCTCCACTTAGCTAAGTCTAGCTCATCTCAGCTCCCACTAGTCCATAAGGAGCTCTAGCTAGCTCAGCTGAGTTGAATGGAGTTCATCCCAGCTCAAGTTCAGCTACATCCAGCTCCACTCAACTCTAGCTAGCTGAAGATGAATTCATTCCAGCTCAGGAAGCTCAAGTCCAGCTCCCGGGGACTCAACTTAGCTCAAGCTAGTTGAGCTAAGCTACCTTAGCTATCTCAACTAGCTCAATCCTCCCTGGGAGCACCAGACCCAGCTCACCTTAGCTCCATTCAACAAAAGCCAGCTCACTTTAGCCTGGCTGAGTAGCTAGCAAAAAACTAGCAAGCTAAGCCAGCTAGAGTAGCCCCATGTTGACCTCTTCAGTAGCTACCAGCTCCAATTCAGCTCCAAACTCTTCATATCCAACTCCTCTCCTCAAACCCTAAGTTCCACATGTATACTCCTCTACTCCATAGCTAGCTTAGCTTAGCTTAGCCTAGCTAGCATCCACCTCCCTAGCACCAAAAAACTAACCCTAACCACCTCCCTTTTGGCGCCAATTTCAACCCCGATATCCACCCTACACGTAACCCCTCCAAGCCACATCCACCATCCACCTCAACCCCCTTCTAGAAGCCTAGAAGTTGGCGCCAACCCATGGCACCTCTCCATGGTTGGCGCCACTTTTAGGTGTCCTTTGGCCACCCATAACTACCCCCCTTGCATCCCTTAGGTGGCACCAACTCTCCTTAGCCCTAGGATCACCTAACCACCCCCATCTTCCCATCTTAGCCATTCATCTCAAGAGTCACCTCAACCCTCTCATCCTACCCCATAGAAAGACCAACACCCACCACCTTACAACCCATCCTTGGCTAGCAAAATACCTCTCATATTCTACCTAAAAGCTCACACCCAAGAGAGAAGAAGGAGAAGAAGATTAAGGGGATACTCTGTCCCCTTGGTGCCTTCCCCTCTTCCCTTCTCTCTTGTGCCCACGCCAGCCAAAGGAGAAGCCAGGCAAGGAAGACCTTTGGAGGAGGTCTTGAAGGTGGTCCATGCCACCTTGGAGGAGAGCTTAGAGGTGGTCCATGCCACCTTGGAGGAAAGCCTTGGCACTCCCCCCTACTTCAGGGTTTGCCAAGGAAGCTACACCTTGAAGAATTTTGCAAGAAGGAGGAGCTCTTTTTGATTGCGGGAGCAGCCGCAATTGAAGCAAGAGCCTCGCCATCTTCACCATCATTTCAAAGGATTTTTGTCTTTTCATTACATGCATTTTTAATTCTAGTAGTTTAAGCATTCTTCTACTAGATCTTTTGTAAAAACAGTTTCTCAATTTTATACAAGTTGCCTTCATTAGGTTATTTTCATCTTGATTGTAATTTAATTTTCCCTTTTGTGCACTCACTTCCCTTCCTCTCTAATTACCCTAGGCCTTCATGTGCCTAGGGTGAGCTTAGAAGGAAGGTAGTTCTTGTCACCTAGGGTTACTATTAGGAGTAGTTTGCATTAATTCGAAATCCTTGTTATTTCATTTACAAAACAAAAAAAATGATATATTGAAAAAGCTAAAAAGAAAGTTGATATTTATTTTCTAAGAAAGAGAGTTGATTTGCAAGCATATTGCCTCCTTGAACGACCCAAGATACCCCATTATCTAGGTTTATAAATTTAAGAGTTGATTGGTTTTGCACGTTACAACGATGTATTTTACAAATCACGTAAAATCCGTATCAGGGTCAACACCGAGTATGCGGCTATTCTTGGAACTTGCATAAAAATTCCACTCAAAAAGGCAAAGAATCTAGTGGTAAGCAAACTTCTCGCGGATCCCGGGAAAGCCAGACTCAAAGTACAGAAAGTCAATTGGTCTACCAACATGAGGGAAAAGCTTGGCGAGAATAGCGAAACACTCATGGGCGGCCTCTGTAATGAAAAATCTATCTAAAGTGTCATCACAAGAACTCAACGAGGAGAAATGTGCACGTTTCAGAGCCATTGCAGTACTGGGGAAACACGTTGGTCAATCAAACAAGGGATTTTGGTCGATCAAAAATGGGTTTGACACGATTCTAGAAAAAATGACTTTTGGTCGATCAAACGGGTTAATTGGTTCAACCAAAACCATTCAAACTCAACAAATACGAGAGTTCCACGAGATACGAGCTCACATATACGACCAATAGTTGCAAGTAAACACAAGATCAACTCATATAACGTCCAAACTTAAGAAAAATCCACACGAAATAGATTTAAAATAAGTTTTAGAGGTTACCATGATCCATCAAAATGGCCGATCAAGAGGGAGCCATCGTGGACGTCGGCGACGTAGGGTGTGGCCGATGAGGGAGGAGGATGCATGATGAGGGTGTGTGCAAGATGTTCCTCTGCGACGTGGACAACAAGGGCGAGGGGGGTCATTGGCGAGGGCATGTGCGGTCTCTCTCTCGCAACTTGCGGGGTTGGTTGGTGGCGCCGGAGGTGTTGGTCAACCACGATGGACAGAGGACGAGAGGTGGGGTTGTCGATTTTTGGTCGGTAGGTGATGTGGCGACAAAAGATGTGGGGTAGGTGTTATTTGGTGGGTAGATGTGTTGAGTAAAAAAATTAGGTAAAGTGGTAAAAAGAGGGTATTTTATAAAAAGTTGGGTAGGTAAATACATTTAGGGTAGGTAATCATAATGATTAGGTACAGCTTAGGTGATTAGGAATGAGTTTAGAGGCATTTAGGATTGCAAACGCAAATTTGAAATCAACTTTGGTTGATCAAAAGAGAAACTGATCGATCAATTAAGATCATTAGTCGATCAGGGTTCAAAGGTTTGGAGGTAAATTTCCTGCCCAACCAGATTGGTCGATCAAATAACAAAGTTGGTCGATCAAACTTCAAATTTTTGGAGGGAAAATTCCTGCCACAGATTTGGTCGATCAATTTGAAAAGATTGATGGATCAAACAGTTTGGTCGATCAATTTGAAATTTTTGATCGATCAAAGGTTGAAAACAATTCAATCAAAATTATCAAATTAACTCATTCAACCTAGATAATCCTAGTGCATGGCAGATAAGGTTAAATCTATCTTTTGGTAGAGGTTTTTAAAGGTATTAGATAACTGATCTTCAGTTTTAACAAACTCTAAGTTAATCTCACCCTTTAGAACATAGTCCCTTAGGAAGTGATGCCTAACATCAATGTGTTTAGTCCTAGAATGTCGTACAGGGCTTTTAGATAGATTGATAGCACTAGTGTTATCACAAAGTATTTTGTTATTTTTATAGGATAGACCAAAATCTTCTAGAGTTTGTTTCATCCACAATAGTTGTGAACAAGTTAAAGATGCAGCTACATATTCAGCTTCTGTTGTAGATAATGAAACAGTGTGTTGTTTTCTAAAAAATCAAGAGATTGAGGAATTTCCAAGAAATGGACACGTTCCACTAGTACTCTTTCGATCAATGAAACTACTGATAAATGTCAGTTTATCATCATTCTTATGCCCTAAAACAAACCTAGCTCTTAGGATTTTAACTTCGCAAATGGGTTTTTGGGCTACATTTAGGCATCAATTAGGTTAAGCATGCATTGCATTTTTTATTATATTTTTAACATGTTTGTTTGAGTGTTAGGACAAACAAATTGACAGATCCCTAAAACCCTAGCACTCATGAAGGCAACTAGTAAAGAGGAAGCTCATTCCAGTTGGGACCCAGCCAAATCCAACTCATCATAGCTGGATACCAGCTCACTTGAACTAGGGTTAGCTCCATTAAGCTCTATTCAGCTCATCTTAGCTAAATGGTAGCTCAGGGCAACTCATCTTAGTTCACCCTAGCTCAAGTCAGCTCAGATCCCACTGAACTTAGTTGAGTCTAGCTCACTTTAGCTCCAATCAGTTCACTGGGAGCTCTAGCTAACTCAACTAAGTTGACAGGAGTTCACTTCAGCTCCAGACATTTCTTCCTCAGCTCCTCTTCCCTAAACCCTAGCTCCATCCCACCTCCTCCTCTACTCAACTACTAGCTAAGCTAGCTTAGCTTAGTTACACCTTAGCTCCTAATGTCCACCTCCTACCCAAAACCCTAACCTAGCTCCACCTCAACTTAACTACTAGCTCCACCTAAAAAAACACCTCCACTCCCTTCCCTTTTTGGCACCAACCACCAACCCCACATCCCTTCACACCACCACCTCCAAAAGCCACCATAAAGGTGGTGCCAAAACCCCCATAACCACCTTATACTTGCACCACCTTTTCCCTTCAAAAACCCCTCCACCACCACCATACACCTACCCCTACAAGCCATCCTAACCATCCACCTACACCCCTTCTAGAAGCCTAAGTTAGTGCCAAATCTAAGCATCCTTCAATCACCATAACCACCTCCTAACCACCCCTAGGTGGCACCAAAATACCTTACATACACTCCTACAAATTGGTACCAACATCTACCATAATCTCCACCTTACACCTACCCCCATAAGACCATCACCACCACCCATTTTTGGCACCAACCCCTTAACCCACAAACCCCATTTTAACCCTCTTATAGTTGGTGCCAAAAACCCACCTAACCAACATTTAAGTTGGTGCCAACTTAAACCCACACATCCACCCTCCATCCACTTCACAACTACATCCTAGCCTTCCATTCTCCAACCCAACCACCAACACCTTAACCCTCCTATGGTTGGCGCCATTAATGGTGCCTCTCCACCAACATAACTACCACCTACACACCTCCTCCCTCGTCACCCAATAACCCTAGCCCTAGGATCATCTAACCACCCTCATAAGCCCATCCTAACCGTACACCTCACCTACACCCCCATCGCCATTCCTATATATACCCCCAACATACTACCATTAATCCCCATCCTTTGGCTTGATATTCTCCACCTATATCCCACCATATTCATGGCCAAGAGAAGAATAAGAAGAAGAAGATTAAGGGGATACTCTATCCCATTTGTGCCTTCCCCTCTTCCCTTCTCTCTTGTGCCACCACCAGCCAGAGGAGCAGCCAGGAAAGGAAGACCTTAGGAGGAGGTCTTGAGGGTGATACATGCCACCCTAAGAGGAGATTATTGGTGGGGATCACCCACCTTTGGAGGAGCAATGGCACGCCCCCCTTAGGTCTTACCAAGGAGGACACCATTTTGGAGGAGCTATTCAAGGAAGGAAAAGGAGAGCTTCTTTTCAAGCCCAGGAGTAGCTGAGTTTGGAGCAAGAAGCCACTCCCTTCTCTTCACTACCATCATCAGGAGGATATTGTTTTACTATTTTTTTTGTTTTTTAATTTTGTAGTAGAAGCATTCCTCTACAAGCATTCCTGTAAAACAAGTTTCTCTTTATATTAAGTTGTTCCTAAATTTTGTGCATCTTTATTGTCTTTTCTAGCAATTTTTCACTCCCTCTCTCTAATTATCCTAGGTCTCCATGTACCTAGGGTGAGCTTAGAGTGAGGATTATCTTGTCACTTTAGTGTTAGCAATAGTAATTTAGGTGTTCATTTTCCCGCTCAAAATCGCATATTTGCCCGTTACTTCAAAAAAAAAATCCTATATCAAAAACCTAAAAAAAAGTTGATTTCCTCTTTGTTAAGATAGATTATTAAAAGTGCATTTCTACCTCCTTGGACGACCCTAGATACTCCACTATCTAGGCTTTACAAATTTTAAATGCGATTGCGAAATACCATGTTGCAACGACTTAAACCCTAGTTTTAACAAATCACACATTCTTCACATCAACTACCCGCATAATCAGCATCACAAAAGGAATAAAGATCTAATAGTCCTAGATCTGGTGTACGGTTTAGGTATTTAAGTATTCTTTTAACTGCATTTAGGTGTAATTCTTTAGGGTCAACTTGAAAACGAGCACATAAGCAGGTACTAAAAAGAATATTAGGTCTACTGGCTGTTAAATATAGTAAAGAACCTATCATGCTTCTGTACAACTTTTGATCTACAAACTTACCTATCTCATCAGCTTTGAGCTGTGTAGAAGCTGCCATAGGCATTTCCTTTCCTTTCACTTTGTCCATGGAGAAGTTCTTCAAGATCTTTGTGGTGTACTTTGTTTGGGATATGAATACCCCAGAGGATATATGTTCAATTTGAAGTCCAAGAAAGAACCAAATTTCTCCCATTATACTCATTTCAAACTAATCCTACATTACCTTGGCAAACACTTGGCATAGAAGATTATTAGTAGCACAGAAAA
Source organism: Thalassia testudinum (assembly GCA_037157565.1). Lineage (NCBI taxonomy): Eukaryota > Viridiplantae > Streptophyta > Magnoliopsida > Alismatales > Hydrocharitaceae > Thalassia > Thalassia testudinum. The sequence continues at coordinate 179,300,599 of JAZHRO010000024.1, read as the reverse complement.
TGATATCGTCTACATAGATTTGTACTATTAAGAGATCATTTTATTTTCTTTTTGTAAATAGAGTTGGATCTACTTTGCCAATTTTTAAATCATTTTCAATTAGGTAAGTTGTTAATCTATCATACCAAGCACGTGGAGCTTGTTTTAGACCATACAATGCTCTGTTTAGTTTATATGTGTATTCTGAATGGTTTGTGTCTTGAAAATCGAGAGGTTGTTTAACATAGACTTCCTCCTTGATAAACCCATTTAAAAAAGCGCTTTTGATGTCCATTTGAAAGAGTGCAAACTCCATGTGGGCGGCAAAGGCTAACAACATTATAATGGATTCTAGGTGAGCTACAGGTGTATATGTTTCATCAAAACTTATTCCTTATTCTTGATTATACCCTTAAGCCATAAGTCTAGCTTTGTTCTTAACTACTTATGATTCATTCAGTTTATTCCTAAAGACCCATTTGGTTCCTATGATGGTCTGAGAGTCAGGTATTGAAACAAGTTCCCATACTTTATTTCTCTCAAATTGATTCAATTCATCTTCCATTGCAATGATCCAACAATTATCAGAAAAGGATCCTTAACATTTTTAGGTTCTAATTGAGAAACAAAAGCTGTAAAAGTGTTGACAGAAGATCTAGTCTGAACACCTTTGGATAGTTCTCCTATTACAAAATCTTTTAGATGATCCTTCATATAAGATATATGATTAGCATGTTTTCGCGAGGAAAAGTTAGGGTTTTGGAGAACTTGTCATCGTAGTCGCAAAAATCGCTACCAGATAAAATTTATACCGAAACTTGAAGTGAGCCCCAGGTCGAGCACAGGGAGGCGAACATTTGGTTTGTGAAATCCGCATTTCGATTTTATTTGTTTTTGTTGTTTTTATCTTTTGTATTCTTTTCAATATTTTATAAGATAGAATATCAAGCAAAATATATGTATCTATTCCAAGCTACTCTAACAGGATAAGATAGAGAGAGAAACATCAATATATTACTAATCAGAGTTTGCTACAGACAAACAACTACACTACAAAGCAATAAAGATAGAGAAAGGTGAGAAGAGTCCCCCTCGATGGTCACTTGGAGGACGACTCGCTTTGACGGCGCCCGGACGAAGGTGGTGAGAGGCTGGATGAAGGAGAGCGGCATCAGAGGACAGAGGGTGGGACAGAACGACGTCGAGGCAAGGATCTACTTTCCAAAGTGGTGAGAGGACGGCCACAGGATGCTCCACGAATGGGGGTGAGAGGTGAGAAAATATTTTGATTTTCTACTCTAGAGGAGCATCCCAGGCTTGAGACAAGCTCTCCCTAGAGCCTTGGAGATGGTGAGGGAGAGAAAGGAAGAGATAAAGAAGAATAGGAGGGGTAGGGATCCTTTTATAGTGGAGGAAAGGAAGCATTTCGTGCATGGACAATTAGTGACATCCATAAACGTCGCTGAAGATCCGTCGCAAGCATTGCTGAAGGTCTAGCTCACGTGCTCGTGCGCAATGTCGCTGGCACATGCCCGTGTCCCACGCACCCACTGGCGCTCCGTGCACTACACACTGCTGTGCGTGCCCGTTGCAGCGTGCTTGTGCGCGACGCGTTGCGTTGCACGCATGGCTATTGCTACCCTTAGGCGACCTGGATAGCATCACTTGGCATGATCTAGGCCGTCTATCTTCTTTCCTTTGTAGGTGGCACCACGGACGTTGGATTGGGTCGATTTTCATATCGTTGGGCTGCGAGCGTCAATCCGGATCCATCCATGAGTCGGATTTATTGTTTGAAGCTCCAAATTGCATACCTAGTCCCTTGGCCGTTGATCTCTTCGGATTGCTTAAGTTCTACAGGATTCCAATCAAGATGATTTCAGAGGTGTTGGACTCCGATCGTCATCCTGATCAAATTCGTACAGTCGGATCGTCAATCCGAGGCCCCGAAATAAATCTCCTTCTCTCCAAACCACAAAAGGACATGAATTAACCTATAATTTATACAAACTACTTTAAATGTAGAATGACGCATGCTATACAATATTTATAATATGGAATGCATATCAAAGCTTAGGACATGCATAAGTAGGCATTTTAACCTAAATGGATGTGTCTACATCATACCCCCATGCCTATCTTTTACTTGTCCCTAGCAAAATTAAACTAAATGCTATGTATAAAAATAGAATTAGGACTCAATCGCTTAAGGCATTAGTTGTTTATTAACAAAAGGAAATTTCAACTAAGGTCCTAAACTATGAAGACTCATCAGTGCCCGGGTGTTTGCCAAAATGCAAGCCACCCAAATCCTCGCCTTATTTTGAAAAAGGAACATGCATTTTTCTATTTTTTTCTTCTTTTCTAATTCTTTTGGATTTTTGAGTTTAGAGTTTCGAGGTAGCTTTCTACGGCTACCCAACCCACCCAAGACTCGAAAAGAACTTCAAGTTCTAAGCATCTTTGTGAATGTGATAGACTCAGTACGTGGCCGTTAAAACGGACTTCAGGTTTCTACGACCCTATGTGACCTTAAGAGTTTCTACTTAAAGGTTTATCTATTCAACCGGTAGCTTTCTCCTTACTTTTTCTATTTTTTTTGTGGGGTCAACACAAAGGCGAACCCAATGTATATCTCTCCGATTTATTTTACTTCCCCGCTTCTTCCTTATATGTTTTGGGAATTATTGTACATTTTTATGAGCTGGCCTCTGGACAACCGACTAATAGGTTGTTACCTACAGCAACTTGCCAGCCATACTCGTGCGGTGAAGTGCGGTTTATTTTTTTCTCCTTTTTCTTTTTTAATTTTTTATTCTTTTTGAGTGTATATTTTTTATTTTTTTAAGTAGGTGGCTTCGCTGATCTAAGATTTACCTAAAAGCAGTAAAATGAGTATAGTCATGTAGTTGGGCTCTGGACAACCAGCTAATGAGCTATTACCCATGACAACCTGCCAGCCATACTACCCAAGAAAGTTCATTACCAACCTAATTTCTATAAAAATCACCGAAAATTAAGTCAGGGAAAATAATGTGTAGATGCTTTAGACTTATAGTCCCCTCAAATCAAAGGGCGGGCTAATAAGTCGCATACTTATCACCCCAATTTATTAACCAAATTAAAGTGAAATTAACATGGCAAGTACTCAAGGACAGGTCCACATTTTAGTGGACACTCAGGCTAATTAAGGCCGAAGACTTGAAGAGTCTAAGTGTTCAGGTCCCAAAGTATCGTCACCTAAAGTTAACAACTCTTAATGCCTAATTTCTCTTCTCCTAATTCTTTTTTTTTTAATTTTTTAATTTTTAATTTTTTGAATTTTTTAAGGAAAAAAAAAGAAATTTCACGGAGCTAACAAAATAATTTTAGAATTAAGTATCCACCCCCCATGACTAAATGATGTAATATCCTCATTGTAAAAATAAAGACATGAAAAGAGCAGAATAAATAGAATATCACCTGAATTTTGTGAAAATCCAGTCAGCTCCAAAGAGAGAAAGGAGTATACACACATGCTAAGTTTATTGCCTTTAGCTAGGCATTATTTACAAATAAAGAAATTAAGAATTCACAAGTGCAGGTTAGAATCATAATTAAAAGATTGATCCTCAAACCTACCAGAAGAAGATGTCCACAGATGTAGACCAGATTATGGTGCAAGCCCATGCCCCAGGTCGAGTGGTTCTAAGGTTCTAGATGAAAATCACCTAGAACCAGAGATTGTTGCGTTTGAGGGGCTGGGCCTGCGGTATTGTGGTGTGTAGCCCAAGTCTAAAATGGAAGACAAAAGGTAGAGCTGGTTTAATAGGTTTAGATGTCCACTTAGAGTTTGGCTTGGAAAGATAGTCAATTGTCCTATACCTGGGTTGCACGTTAAAGATATCGTAAGGGTCCTAGTAAAAGGTTGGTGGTTTTTGGTCAATAGGAACCCTTAGATCCACAATTATGATTCCCTCATAATTAACCTCCCAGATTTTTATTTCCAAATTTCTACCCTCCAAAATCAGGGTTCTCGGGACCTCCAGATCATTTTACACCCCATTTAAAATATCCAAGTCAAACAATTGTGACTGGATCAGGATTGACTTGGGTACAATGATCTCAAAAGTATCATCATTCAGTTCTTTGGGGTGGGGTTAAAGAATGGGGCTATTGATTGAATCTTTTAGTAAATCAAGACTTGGATCCTCCAAGTTAGACCCAACCAGATCACAATCTTCAATTATCAGGCTATCAAATGTTTCATCATGCTCCTAGAGCCCATTTGTCTCACTAAAGATTCTTCACCCTCTGAATTAAAGAATTCTTGACCCTCATTTATATATATCTCAAAATCGTCTATCATTTCATGGTACATGGAGACATATTTTTCTTCGTTCTTTGGCCCAGGGATCTCGGGTGAGAAGATTAGTTCATACTTAATGGGTTGCTCTAGACCAACCTAGTCATCTCCTACTTCAGAAAATGTGTCCCCCAAACAGGCACCGAGCGAGTTCAGACATTGGCTCTCCTGAAGGGGGTTTGTCCTGGGAATCATCCCAAGATTGGACTAAGGTAACCACAAATTCCATCCTCAATCTTGATAATTTCCCAAGTAAAAACTCACCCGGGCCCCTATCCTTAACATCTTGGAGCTAATCCAATAAAGAACTATTAAGCTCATCAATCATTTTGATCATAGGCTCCAATGCTTCAGTGCATGGTGTTGGCTGAGCTTCTAAATATTTATAATATTCCTCAAGTTAGCCAACACCCTATCTTGGACTTGGTTCACCTGAACCGAATGGTTCGATTTAGGGTTGAGTGGGTTTGGGTTAAATATAGGGAAGTCAAGAAATTGAGGTTCTTGGGTCCCTCCTTGATAGTAGGTATTTTCAGGTTGTTCGAAGAAGGATGATGAGCTATATTCAGTATAATCTTGGGAAGGGTAAGAGTTGTAATCATCATATCCTTATTGATTGTAGATTGGGTTAGGTTGATCATCAAAGTGTGGAGATCTATAATCAGTATAGGCGTGAGAAGGATGATAATCATAGTCTTGATGTTCAGAATTAGACCCTGGACATTGAGGTCCGGAATCATATCCCAATCAAAGTTTTCCCGACTAGGAGATGGGTAATCATAAGTCGAGTCAAGAAAGTAATCATTTTGAGGATAAGTGGTGGTAGGAGGGTAGGATTGGAATTGTGTGTATAGTGTGGAAGAATACAAGATGAAGTAGGAGGGAAAACTGAACAAAGAAAGGTGTCCTGCAATACAATCAATCAAACATGTCCGTAAATTGGGTAGCTTAAGGACCTATGCTTCAGAAATGGACTCTAACCACACAAGGAATTTGATGTTGTCCTTACTCCCGAAGATGGTAAAGTTGGGCCGGCAAAGTAGGGGGAGCATGTCCCGAGGGTCGCTAATTATGTCAAACCCCTACTTACTTAAGTCGTTTGACAATCGAACCCCCCAACTTAGCACTTTTTGATGCAAGCAGACGTCACTAATTCAAAATGCGTTCAAGAGAACACCCTAAAACAGACTCAATGAATCTTAAGGCCAACGTCTACTCAATTTTAATTAGGCTTGGGATGATTGTGCTCTTGGATGTGATGGGCCCTTTAGATAGGTTATGCCCTTAATGATTAGTTAATATGTGTGTGCATGCACAACCAAGATTTGCAAACAAGGTTATTTGATGATGTGTCTTTTAGGGTGTAACCTTATTTAATAGCTTTTAGGGTTTAATCTTTAGGTTCGTTCAATCAGGTTCAATAGAACACTCAAAATTTTGAAATCACAAGTGATGGTATATTCCTTTAAAACTCAAAAATAATGTGGAGTGCCTGGTTCAACCCTATGGGGCAAGCTACTGATGAATCACTTTTAATTTGAGTGGTGCTACCCAAACAATTCAAGCAATTGGCCTATTGCATCACTTGATTAAGGCACACAAAAATGTTTAACCTAATCAAATTTCTACTCACTTATTTGTGTGTTGAGTTAAGGTGTACCGAATCCACAGGTCAGATTCCTGTTAAGTGGTAGAATCAACGTAGAGTGGTGCACCTTAGGTTGGGAGTTGTGGGTGTTTAATGTGTGTAACTTTCAGTAAATCCCACAATCAAATAGTTTTTTTTTATTTTTTAATTTATGCAGGTAGGTGAGGTGAGTGGAGTGACAATCAAACAACCAAGATCTAACCTAGGGCTCATGCAAGCACTTAAGTTGATTTGAGTTTGAGTTATTAAGTGATGGAATAGAAATCTATGGCGAGGGTGGTGGAGATACACTTACAGAACCTTCATCCGCACTTTTCTCTGATCTAACCGCTTGGCCCACGTCGGAAGAGAACCTGCAACCACAGTAAGATCAGAGAAAAAGTGAGATAAACGTTAAGTAAGGCGAAAAAATGTGAGAAAAACCAAAGAACGTTTCCTCCTTGGCAACGACGCCAAAGTGATTAGCATGTTTTCACGAGGAAAAGTTAGGGTTTTCGAGAACCTGTCGTCGTAGTCGTAAAAATCGCTACCAGATAAAATTTATACCGAAACTTGAAGTGAATCCTAGGTCTAACACAGGCAGGTGAACGTTTGGTTTGTAAAATCTGCATTTCAATTTTATTTATTTTTGTTGCTTTTATCTTTCGTATTTTTTTTGAAATTTTAGAAGATAGAATATCAAGCAAAATATTCGTTATCTATTCTAAGCTATTATAGCAGAATAAGAGAGAGAGAGAGATCAATATATTGCTGATGATAACATGATCATTAGCCATAACTAGCTTTAATTAATCAAAATCAATTGACTACTACTCCTACATGCAGAGTAACCATGATTTTTCCCAGGGGTTAACTAAAGGTCAAATGTTCATTAATGACTAATAAGAGGATCCATGCAGATAGAAACGGGTTTTCGTGCATTTCGAGAGTCAAAATAGCACCTAAAATCCTAATTTTAGACCCGCTTAAATAACAGAGGTTTTGGTCAGGATAAATTCCATATAAACCTTCTAAAACTCATATAAAAATATTCTATAAGGTTTGGTACCCTTAATTTGATCATTTGAACCTATTTTGACCAAAAATAGTCTCAGGAAGTTGCCCTAATTTGGATTTCTACATAAATTGACCAGTCAAACTTGGTCTAAACCAAAATCCAACTTCGCCATCAGATTCCTTGGGTCTAAATTAGGTTTATACCAAAATTTGGGCACAATCAGAGATCATCTTGACCTAGTGTGCATTTTAGTCCAGTGAGACTCTCTTTTCTCTTTCAATCAGCCCCTCAACTTTCAAAATAATTACACTGACCCACTAACTTTGTCATCGCCTTCACAAGAAGCCCTTGCAGCCATTTCCATCTAAACGCATTGAACCATCAACCTTCAATCAAGGCAAGCTCCCAGATTCCTCAATCAATCTCCTCCAAAATTGGAAGGAGCATTCCTCAGATGACTCCCAATCATCTGAACCATTTCATGGAACGTGAATCTTAGCCAAAAGTTCATGCGAACCTTTGAAATTTTAGGTATTGCTTTCCCTAAAATCTCAAAGCGCGTCGAGCTTCCTCCCTTATTTGCAACAAGTTTTGAGGTCTTTATAAGCTTCACCTGAACTGCCTCACCTCATTAGCGAGTTTTTGGGTCACACATCTCTTCTTTTCTCCCTCTCCAGCCTACTCTAAGCTCCACTCCGGTGATCGTCCTCCCCTGATCACCTTGCCTTCCTCCACGTACAATAGGCAGCAGGATCTTCTTCCCCGCTTCAATCCGCATCGCATAATACTGACGCGGCTCTCTCTGGTGCCCTCCTTGTCGCTGTCCCCCTTCCCAGAGCATTCACCTTCTCCGGTGCTGGCACATCATGGTCGATGCCTCCACCTCCTCCACGTCCGCTAGCTACCCTCGACGACTCCCCTACCTCTATGGATCACCCTAGCACTTCGAAACTCCAGTTTCGATCACCAACTCCCCCGCTCCACCGTCGTCTCCCCGGTCTCCGGCATACCTCTAGTGACCTCAACAGCACGCTTCACGCCACCAATCCACCTGCTCTAGACTCCTACACCTTCACCGTGTACACAGGAACAAAACCCCTCAAGAAATTTAGGGGATTGCTATGCTAATATCTCCACCGAACACCCTTACAACCTTCGACCCTTTCCGCATTTGATGTGCATACATTTAAATAACCAAAAATGTCTATTAATGCATGTTCTTAGAGTCATATTAGCATCATACAATGTAAATATTGCATAACATGCATAATCATGCATTTAGTTCAAATTGTATAAATTGTATAGTAATTGTCTCCTTTTTTGATCAGGGGAAAGGAAACTTTTAATCGGGGCCTCGGATCGAAGATCCAATCGTATAGATCCGATCAAGGCAACGATTGGAGTTCAACGACTCCAAGATCTCCCTGATCGAACATCTATAGCACCAGATATAGACCGAGGAAGCCTAAAGATCAAAGGCCAAGATGTGCCAAACCGCACTTCAGACGACAAATCTGACTGCACAGATGGGTTCGGATCGATGATCGCAGCCTAACGGCGCAAAAATCGGCTCAATCCGACATCCATGGCACCTTCTACATGTCACAGAAGATGGATGGCCATGATGGCGCCATCACAACCACCCAAATTGGCCGTAGCACCGCTCCCCATCTTCTGAAGGTGCGACGAGGCGAGATCTAGGCCGTTGGATCTTGATCCAATGGCCGTGAAGCGCGCACACTTAAATCGTAACCGCGACAAAGAAGAGCTGCTAGTGCAGCGGTTTAGCGGCGTTGCGCGAGAGCGGGGCGTGCGTTTGACTCGCCATCTGCAACATGCGAGCAGTTAATCTCGACAGTGCGATCGGCTACGGACGGCCTAGATCGCCTAATCGGGCGCACGTGCAATCAGACACACCGCCTCACGCCAAGTCGCGCGCGTAGGCAGCACAGTTGAAGCGAGCAAGGCACATGGCTGAGATTTCGAGGACGTGGGCAAGCGTTAAGCATGTGGCAAGTGAGGAGGCGGGCGTGCGTGTAAGCCTGTGGTGATGTGGGGTCTTTAGTGACAATTAAATACATCACTAAAGACCCCCTCATTTAATGTTTTAACAATATAATGACTAAATTGCCCCCAATCCTTACAACTATAAAAGGAGACCCCTACCCTACGAAATTCCCATCCCTTCACCTCTCTCCCTCTCCAAAGCTCAAAAGAAGCTTGTCCCATACCCGGGATGCTATTCTAGAGCCAAATCCAATTTTCTCGCCCCTGTTCCGGAAGTGGATCCTGTGATGACGACAACGTACTACCTCGTTCGCGTCTCTTCCTACTTTTCCCTCCTTCCCACTCCGTCCTCCGTCTTCCAGGCGTCGCTCTGTTCGGCTCATCCTCCAAGCATTCGTCGAGGAGGATAACTGTTGAACGTGTACGAACCTACGCTAACGTGTTGGTTTTGGAAAACCTGTCGTTGTAGTTCGAAAGCGAAGAATTCGTGTTCAACAAATAAAATTTATACCGAAAATAATTCCGGGTCGAACACAGGGAGGCTACGTTGATCTATTCCGCAATTATATTTTTTTATGATTTTCTTTAAGCAAGGCATTATAATTACAATGGGGCTATCAAACTATGAGAGAGACAGAGAGAAAGAGAGAGAGAGAGAGAGAAAGAGAACATGCATTCAATATTTCAATAGTTTATAAAAGTTACACTAGAATGCAGAAAATCAATTACACTATAAAGCAGAAAATTCTATACTAGAAAAGCTGTAAATAAGAATGGGAGAGAGAAATTATCCTCCTCGACGATTGCTTGGAGGACGAGCCGGACGAGATGACGCCTGCACGAAGGAGAATGAAGCAGGACGAAGGAGGACGAAGCAGAAGAACGAGAATGGAGCAGCACGCCGTCGTCGTCGTGGGATCCACTTCCGAAGGGGAACGAAAATTGGACTTTATCTCGCGAGAAGCATCCTGGGTGTGGGACAAGCTTTTCTTGTGCTTTGGAGGGGTAGAGAAGAGAAAGAAGGGATGAGAATTTCGTATGGAGGGGGTCTCCTTTTATAGTTGCAAGGAGTGGGGGCAAAATAGACATTACATCTTCAAAATAATAAATAAGGGGTCTTTAGTGATGGATAAATCCGTCACTAAAGCCCCGACGTGGCCGTCGTCGCCGCACCCACGCGCGCCCGCTCGGCTGCCCGCATGCATAACGCCTACGCACGTCCGCGAAGTCTCAGCCGTCCGACCGAGAGATCGGACGGCTTAACATCACGCCTTCACCACTGCCGCCCGCCCGCCTGTGCGTGCGATCGCGCGTTCACGCGCACGTCCAATCACGCGTCGGCGCTATCGGGCATGCGCGGCCGTTGGATCGCGATCGTGCGATCGATTGGAGGCGCGTCACCACTCCAATTTCTGCGGGGCGCGGCTCGAACGCGCATCCCTGCTTCACGTTAGAGCGCCCGACCGCTGCGCTGCGGTCGCGTTTGTGTCGAGCGCTTGACTTCAGCGTGGGCACGTCGCAGCCGTTGGATCGAGATCCAACGGCGGAGAGGAGACGGGTGCGCGGTCTTCACAAGATGCAAGCGTCCATTTGGGCGGCTGAGATGGTGCCACGTGGCGTCATCTTGGTCGTCCATCTTCTGGAAGTTGTAGATGGTGCCACGGATGTCGGATTGACTCGATTTTTGTGTCGTTGGGCTGCGATCGTCGATCCGAATTCATCCGTGCGGTCGGATTTGTCATCTGAAGTGCGGATTTACACCATCCTGGCCCTTGATCTTCTAGGGTTCCCCGGTCTCTATCTGATGCTACGGATGCCTGATTAGGGCGATCTTGGAGTCGTTGAACTCCAATCGTCGCCCTGATCACATCCATATGGTTGGATCTTTGATCCGAGGCCCCGATAAAATGTTTGCCCTGTCCAAGCACATAAAAGGAGACAATTAACCTCCATTTTATTCAAACTACTCTAAATGAGAGATGATGCATGTTATGCAATATTTATATCATGAAATGCAATCCTATGCTTAAGAACATGCATAAATAGATATTTTAAGTAGTGTAAATGTGTTTACATCATACCCCCATGCCTATCTTTTGCTAGTCCCTAGCAAAAACTATATGCTATTTATAAAAGAATTAGGTTAGATTATTTGGACCTGAGTTATTTTCAATCATTAAGAAATTGTCTACTTAGGAACTGAACTTTCAAAGACACAACAGTGCCTGGGTATCAACCAAAATGCAGACCGCCTCAAGCCCTCGGCTTATTCAAAGAAAATTTTCTTTTTCCTTTTACTCTTTTCTAATTTTTTTTTTTTTTGGATTTTCAAATTTTAGGGTTTAAGAGTGGCTTTCTACGGCCATTCAACTCACCCAAGATTTGATGAGAACACTAAGTTTTAAGCATCTTATTGTGATTGTGATAGACTCATTGACCGGCAATTAGAACGGACTTCGGATTTCTACGCCTCTAGGTGACCTCAAAAAGAATTCTGCCTAAAGGTGTATCTTTACAACTGGTAGCTTTCTCCCTACTTTTATTTTTTAACGGGGTCAACACAAGGGTGAATCCAGTGTATATCTCCCCGATTTATTCTACTTCTCCGCTTCTTCCTAAGTGTTTTGGGAATTTTTAGTGCATTTTCTGAGCTAGGTTCTGGACAACCGGTCGATGAGCTGTTACCACCGACAATTTGCCAGCCATACTCGTGCGGCGAAGTGTGGCTTATTTCTTTTTGTTCTTTTCTCCTTTTTGATTTTTTTTTTCTTTTTTTTCCTTTTTCTTTTTTTTTTTATGTAGGTGGCTTCTCTGGTCTAAGATTTACCTAAAGGCAGCAAAAAGAGAAAGGTCCAATGACTGGGCTCTAGACAACCTACCTATGGGCTGTTACCCACGATAACTTGCCAGCCATATCACCCTAGAAGGTTCAGTAGCTACCCAATTTCCGTTAGAATAGCCGAATAACGAGTCAGTGCAAAGAAAGTGTGTAGATGCTTAAAACTCAAAATTCCCTCAAATCAGAGGGCGGGTTGATAAGTCGTGTACTTATCACCCAAACTTATTTATTCCAATTATAATAGAATTTAAATGGCGAGGACTCAAAGACAAATCCACATTTTAGTGGATACACAGGCTAATTAAGTCCAAAGACCTGAGGGGTCTTTGTGTTCAGATCCTAATGTAAAATTTCTTAGGATTGAAAAGTCCTAATGTCTAACTAATCCTTCCTTTTTTTTTTTATAAGAAGAGAAACAATTTACATGGATTTCACAAGGCTGACCAAATAATTCAAGAATGAATCCACCCCCCCATGCCTAGCTGATGCAATGTCCTCATTGAAAAAGAGACATGAAAGAGAGGGTAGAATATGAAAGATGTCACCTGGATATGAAGCTCGTATCAGCCTTGTGTCATATTTACAATTGCTGAGTTTAATGCCGTCAGCTAGGCGAAGTCCAGCCAAAGAAGTCACAGAATGGCTAGAGCAACAGAGTCTGAAATGGGTTCTGGAAGATTACAGTCAACAACAGGCTTTAGACGTTGACCGTTGACTTTAAAGGTGTTACCCGTCTTTGGGTCAGAAATCTGAACAGCACCATTTAGAAAAATCTGATCAATTATGAATGGGCCATTCCATTTAGATCTAAGTTTACCAGGAAAGAGCTTAAGTTTAGAATCGAATAACTAGACCTTCTGGTTTGGCTCAAAGCTCTTGCGGGAAATCATTTGATCATGTAGAGCTTTGGTCCGAGCCTTATAGATCTTAGCGTTCTCATAAGCATCATTTCTAAGCTCCTCCAACTCAGATAGTTGGAGTTTCCTGGTCTTCCCAGCTAGATTTAGATCTAGATTGCATTGTTTGATTGCCCAGAATGCCCTGTGTTCAATCTCTACGGGTAGATGACATGCCTTTCCATACACCAAACGGAATGGAGACATGCCAATGGGCGTTTTATATGCCGTACGGTAGGCCCAAAGAGCGTCCTCAAGCTTTTGAGTCCAATCCTTGCGATCAGGCCTAACCATTTTTTGCAGAATGTTCTTGATCTCTCGATTGGAGATCTCGGCTTGTCCATTCGTTTGGGGATGGTAAGGTGTGGAAATTCGATGATTAACCCCATATTTGGCCAATAAATTCTGAAATTGGGCATTAGTAAAATGAGTGCCACCATCACTGATGATAGCCCTCGGAATCCCGAACCTACTGAAGATACTTTTCTTGACAAAATTGATGACCACCTTGTGGTCATTGGTTCGGGTGGGAATTGCCTCAATCCATTTAGACACATAATCAACAGCAACAAGAATGTACTGATGTCCAAATGAAGGGATAAAGGGTCCCATGAAATCGATGCCCCAAACATCGAAAATTTCGACAGGAAGAATAGGGTTTAGGGGCATCATGTCTCTCTTAGTTATGCTCCCGAGTGCCTGACATCGAGAACATGACCTTGAGAAATCCTGGGCATCCTTGAATAAAGACGGCCAATAGAAGCCAGATTGCAAGATTTTTTGCAGCCGTCTTTCTTCCGGAGAAATGTCCACCACACCCAGATGCATGGCAAAACTCGAGTATACTGTTGAATTCATTCTCCGGTATGCACCGGCGAATAATCTGATCAAAGCCGATGCGATATAGTTCAGGGTCCTCCCAAAAGTAGTATTTGGCCTCAGATTTCAGTCTATCTCGTTGTCGCTTGGTCCAATCCTGGGGGATTTGACCAACGGCTAAATAGTTAACAATGTCAGCAAACCATGGGGAGTGGACAGCTAAAACTGTAAGAATGGTTTCATCCGGAAAAGTGTCAGCAATCGGAATATCCGGACAAGAAGAATCACCTAGGAGTCTCGACAAATGATCCGCTACCACATTTTGTACCCCGGCTTTATCCTTGATTTCAAGATCAAATTCTTGAAGAAGAAGAATCCAACGAATAAGCCGGGGTTTAGCATCCTTTTTAGCCAAGAGATGTCTCAAGGCCGAGTGGTCGGTATAAACAATAACATGAGACCCCAAGAGATAAGCCCTGAATTTTTCCAAAGCAAATACTACAGCTAGTAATTCCTTTTCAGTAACAGTATAATTCCTCTGGACTTCATCCAGAGTTTTACTAGCGTAGTAAATGACAGAGGGCTTTCGGTCAATTTTCTGACCCAGGACAGCCCCAACCGCGTAATCAGAAGCGTCGGTCATGATCTCAAATGGGGCTATCCAAATTGGTGGTTGCAAAATTGGAGCACAGGTGACTGCCATTTTCAGAAAATCAAATGCCTTTCGGCATGATTCGTCAAAAACAAACGGCGTTTCTTTGGCAAGAAGATTGCTCAAAGGTTGAGCAACCTTCGAAAAATCCTTGATGAATCTTCGATAAAATCCCACATGGCCAAGAAATGATCTGATTTGTTTAACAGATGTGGGATGAGGAAGTTTAGCAATAACATCAACCTTAGCTTTGTCCACTTCAATTCCCCATTCAGAGATTACATGACCCAAAACGATGCCTTCTTGGGTCATGAAATGACTCTTTTCCCAGCTAAGGACCAGTCGTGTCTTGATACATCGCTTAAGAATCATTTCTAAATTAGCCAAACAAGAGTCAAATGATTCTCCGAAAATAGAGAAATCATCCATGAAGACTTCCATAAACTCTCCCACCATGTCGAAAAATATGGCTAGCATACACCTTTGAAAAGTCGCAGGTGCATTGCATAACCCAAAAGGCATCCTACGAAAAGCAAAGGTTCCGTAGGGACAGGTGAAAGTAGTTTTTTCCTGATCCCCGGGATGGATAGGAACTTGATTATATCCCGAGTAGCCATCAAGAAAACAGAAGTACTTCTGCCCAGCCAATTTTTCCAAGATTTGATCAATGAAGGGTAGGGGAAAATGATCCTTTTTAGTGGCTGTGTTCAACTTCCTGTAATCAATACAAACTCTCCAAGAGGAAGCTGAACGAGTTGTGACAGATTCACCTCTCTCATTAGTCACAACAGTAATCCCGGCTTTCTTTGGAACAATCTGAACGGGACTTACCCAGGGACTGTCAGAGATTGGATAAATAATTCCTGCATCGAGCCACTTGATGATTTCCTTTTTGACCACTACTAGCATATTTGGATTTAATCTCCTCTGCATCTGGCGGGAAGGGCGGGATCCATCTTCCAAAAATATTCTATGATTACAGTAAGATGGCTCGATCCCCCTGAGGTCATGAATGGTCCAACCAATTGCCTCCTTATGTTCCTTTAGGACCTTAACCAATTTAATCTCTTGCTCCTTTGTCAATTTAGCAATAATAATCACAGGGAGCGTATTCTGCGGTCCTAGAAATTGATATTTTAAATTCTCGGGCAATGGTTTCATTTCAAGCTGGGGTGGGGTAATGATTGATGGTAGGGTAGATGTTGAAGATTCAACAAGAGGAAGAGGTTTTGAGTGAACAAAATCAGTAACCTCTTCCGAAGATGTCAGTTCAGAGGGTTGCAGGTCAAATTCATTAACCAAAGAGGAACTTTCAATTGAAGAAACTGTCAAACAAGTTTCAATATTAACATTATCCTCATCAAGTTCCTCAATAAATCCACAATCCTCAAATTTGTTTATCGCCTTAAAAATATCCAATTTCATTCGTTGGTCCCCAAAGGCGATTTCCATGCTACCGCTTTCACAATTAATGTTGGCCTTTGCGGTAGCCAGGAACGGACGCCCCAGAATGATGGGTGTGTTCCTCAGATTATCTGGTACATCCATGTCAAGGACAAGGAAATCTACAGGAAAATAGAAATCCTTGACCTTAACTATAACATCTTCAATAACACCTCGCGGATTTGTGGCCGAACGGTCCGCTAACTGTAGCGTTACTGAAGTTGGCCGAAGTTCACCTAACCCAAACTTCTCATAAAGAGAAGTCGGGATTAGGTTGATGGATGCACCGAGATCCAAAAGTGCTCTATCAAATGTGTAATCTCCGATAACGCAAGAAATCAAAGGAGCACCAGGATCTCTCTTTTTCTGAGGGAGGTAGTGCAGGATAACAGAGCTAGCCTGCTCAGAGAGTACCACCTTCCTCGGAACAGATTCTCTCGACTTACGCTTTTGTGTACATAACTCCTTTAAAAATTTTGCATAAGCTGGTATGTGCTTGATAGCATCAAGGAGCGGAATATTAATCTCAGCATTCTTAAATAAATTCAGAAGCTCCTCATTGCTATCAACAGACTTCTTCTTCTTTGCTTTGGCTAAGGCTTCAGGAAAAGGAACATTAGTCAGATCTTTGGAATCAGGTTCCTGAGCCTTGATTTCTTCTCTAGAATTCTCCTCTCTCTCCTCAGATTCTTCAGGATTCAAAAGATCAGAATAGTGTGGTTGTGGATCCTGAGTCTTCTTACCACGCCTCAAAGTGACAGAATTTGCAGAAGCATAAGAATTTGGGTCTTGGCGAGGGTTAGGAAAGATTGGAGGGGCTTGATTGATCATGAATTGTTGATTAGCAGAAGAAGAAGACAAGGAACCCTGCTCAACCACCTGAGCATGTGCGTGCGGGTCCCTCTAATTTCCGTACCCTTGGGCTTGATTGCCCGAATTTATAATGTTTCGCGGGTTGGGTACGGGTTGGGATGGTAGAGATCCGGGTTGACGAGAGTTAGCAATGAGCCCGGATTGCAAGTTGTCCGGTGAGTTTTTCATTTGCTGCATAAGCTGGAGCATAGATCCTTGCATCTCTACCATTTGACGGTTCAAATCAGCCTGCCCTGCGGGTTGACGGGCATTCCAAGTTGGCTGATTGACCTGATTCGGAGGCAACTGAGTATATACTTGACCCTGACCCATTGGACGTTGCGGAGCATAGTTGCTGGGTCGGAATTGGGTCTGTTGTCCCGGATTTTTCCAAGAGAAGTTAGGGTGGTTTCTCCAACCTGGATTATAGGCATTAGAGTAGGGGTTGGATCTAACATTCTCTTGTACAGCACAGACATCCTCATAGGGTGAGGATGGAGAGAAAGAAAGGGAAGGATCAGAAAAACTGGGATCAAAGGTCCCAGTTGGGAACCCATGGGGTTCCGAGAAATGCTGACTCATAGATTGAGTCACATCGAGCTGATTCAAGAACTCCCGTCCAGAAGGAGCTCGTGGGGAATGGAATCCCGAATTTTGGGATTGAGTGGATTGAGAGTTGTTCATAGAATTGCCAGCCATCCACTCTTCCATTCTTTTAGCAACCAAGTCCACCTTATCAAGTTTATTACAAATCAATTCCATATCAAGTGAATGAGAGTCCTGGACTTCATTGACATTTGATCTGGGTTGCTGGGACCGGTTAAAAGTATCCATGGAGGCATGATTAATTGAATTCTCACTTATTTCCTCAAATAAATCATGTGCACTATCTGCATCTTTATTGAGGAAATTGCCTCCGCAAGAAGCATCCACATGGTTTCTGAGTTGCTCATTCAACCATGATAGAAGATCTGCACAAGTTGCCATTTCGGCACCTCGTGGTGTGGACACCTCCACAATAAGTCCTGGAATCGCTCCCAGGCCACATGAAACTGCTCCCCTGGCCGCTGGGTAAAAGTAGTGATTGCCCGTCTCAAAGCATTGGTACGACCGACTGGGAAGAATTTCTTCAGAAAGGCCGATTTCAACTCATTCCAAGTTGTAATTGGTCTTCCTATTGTCCTATACCAATGCGAGGCTTTATCCCTAAGAGAGTGGGGAAAGAGCCTTATGATCATTTGCTCCTCGTTAACGTTTCGAGCCTTGGTGGTCTGGACCAAAGTGGTCAAATCCTCCAAGTGCTGAAACGGATCTTCGGAGCCAAGCCCATGATAATGTTTAATCAGGCTTAACACCTGGGACTTGATTTCTACGTCACCGGCTGAAATCTAGACGCCGGGACGTTCCCCGTAATTCGAAGGATCATAAAAATCCTTCAAGGGCTGAGCGCCATGCATTCTCTGGAACCATTCTTGCATTCTCTGCATTTGTTCCAGCTGCCTTCTAAATTCTTCCTGTGGATTTTCAAGCAGAGGAGGCTGTTGTTCGGCCATGGGATCGAATTGACCAAAATCTAACTTGCGCCTCCTAGAATGTTCTAATGGTCCTTCCAATCGGGGATTCAATGACCGTCTTCCCAGCATAAACTAGGAGAAGGTCGGAAGGACAGGGGATATGGACCCCGCAGCACAACAAAACAAGGCTGTCCTTAATTGGGGTAGCCTAAGGATCTAGTGACTCCCAAAACCAGCCTTAAGACTGTAAGTGATTTACTTTACTTGCGTCTGTTTAATCCAACCAGTTAGAAGGAGGGACTGGGGAGAAGGTTCTTCCTTTGGCTTTTGCCTCCGGTTCCTAGTGTACCCCCCAGCCGCGATCGTTTGACTCTGCTCCCCTAGCTAGACATCAGATTAATCAGTACAAGTAGGTTAATCAAAAATAATCTCAGACTAGGCCCTGAAGAGCGAATCAAACCTTAAGGCCAACGTCTACTCAATTTAATTAAGGCCTGGGATTGTGGTGCTTATGGAATGTGATGGGCCCTTACAATGGGTTGTGCCCTTAATGATTGATTGAGATTTGTGTAAGTGCGTGCACAACCAGGGTTTTCAAGCAAGATTATTTATTATGCGTGAATTTTAATGTTCAAATCTTGCTTAAGTAACTTTTAGGGTTTCAAATTAGGTGAATTGCAATGAAGTTTCTAGGCAAACCAAGTTGTAAAACACGGGTGAAGATAGTTTTCCTTTAAAATCAGAAAGAAAGTGGAGTGCCTGGAGTATACCTAGATTGAAAACCCTAAAGAGGAGCTACTTGATGAGTTGGTTTTAAATAAAATGGTGCGGCCCAAACAACTCAAACAATTGGCCACAATTGCACCACTAAGTTAGGCACTCAAAGATGGTTAACCTAGAATGATTTCTACTCTGTTATGTGTTGCTTTATGTGTACTGGTTCCACAGATCAGAACCCGGTTGAGTAGAAAACAAATCAAGTTGATCAAGTGCCTTGAATGTGGGTGTGTATTGTGTGTTTGTTGGAAATTACCCCACAAGATTATCTTTTTGTTATTATTTTTTTTATGAACGAAGGTGGAATGAATGTGAGTGGAAATCCAAACAGCCAAATTATTCCTAGGATTTATGCAAACACCTAGGTTAATTGGAATTTGGATTTAATGTGGCGAATGAAATCTATGGAGGGGGAAAGAATGGGGAAGCACTTACAGTTGTCTTCAACTGCACTTTACTCCAGCCTACCGCTTGTTGATTCCTTGATGGAGGTCTCTGCAAAACAATAGACACAAGAGAAAGCTAGTTAGAAAACAAATAAAGTGCAAGAAATGCGAAGAAAAGATCGGAAATCGTTGCCTTCCCGGCAACGGCGCCAAAATGTTGAACGTGTACGAACCTACGCTAACGTGTTTGGTTTTGGAAAACCTGTCGTTGTAGTTCGAAAGCGAAGAATTTGTGTTCAACAAATAAAATTTATACCGAAAATAATTCCGGGTCGAACACAGGGAGGCTACGTTGATCTATTCCGCAATTATATTTTTTTAAGATTTTCTTTAAGCAAGGCGTTATAATTACAATGGGGCTATCAAACTATGAGAGAGAGAGAGAGAGAAAGAGAGAGAGAGAGAGAGAGAGAGAGAGAAAGAGAACATGCATTCAATATTTAAATAGTTTATAAAAGTTACACTAAAATGCGGAAAATCAATTACACTATAAAGTAGAAAATTCTACACTAGAAAAGTTGTAAATAAGAATGGGAGAGAGAAATTATCCTCCTCGACAATTGCTTGGAGGATGAGCCGGACGGGACGACGCCTGGACGAAGGAGAACGAAGCAGGACGAAGGAGGATGAAGCAGAAGAACGGGAACGGAGCAGCACGCCGTCGTCGTCGCAGGATCCACTTCCGAAGGGGAACGAAAATTGGACTTTATCTCGCGAGAAGCATCCCGGGTGTGGGACAAGCTTCTCTTGAGCTTTGGAGGGGTAGAGAAGAGAAAGAAGGAATGAGAATTTCGTATGGAGGGGGTCTCCTTTTATAGTTGCAAGGAGTGGGGGAAAAATAGACATTACATCTTCAAAATAATAAATAAGGGGTCTTTAGTGACGGATAAATCCGTCACTAAAGCTCCGACGTGGCCGTCGCCGCCGTGCCCACGCGCGCCCGCTCGGCTGCCCGCGTGCGTAAAGCCTACGCACATCCGCGAAGTCTCAGCCGTCCGATCGACAGATCGGACAGCTTAAAATCGCGCCTTCACCATTGCCGCCCGCCCGCCTGTGCGTGCGATCGCGCGTTCATGCGCGCGTCCAATTGCGCGTCAGTGCTATAGGGCGCGAACGACCGTTGGATCGCGATCGTGCAGTCGATTGGAGGTGCGCCACCGCTCCAATTTCTGCGGGGCGCGGCTCGAACGCGCATCCCTGCTTCGCGTTAGAGCGCTCGACCGCTGCACTGCGGTCGCGTTTGTGTCGAGCGCTTGACTTCAGCGCGGGCGCGTCGCAGCTGTTGGATCGAGATCCAACGGCGGAGAGGAGACGGGTGCGCGGTCTTCACAAGATGCAAGCGGCCATTTGGGCGGCTGAGATGGCTCCACGTGGCGTCATCTTGGTCGTCCATATTCTGGAAGTTGTAGATGGTGCCACGGATGTCGGATTGACTCGATTTTTGTGTCGTTGGGCTGCGATCGTCAATCTGAATTCATCCGTGCGGTCGGATTTGTCATCTGAAGTGTGGATTTACACCATCCTGGCCCTTGATCTTCTAGGGTTCCCCAGTCTCTATCTGATGCTACGGATGCCTGATTAGGGCGATCTTGGAGTCGTTGAACTCCAATCGTCGCCCTGATCACATCCATATGGTTGGATCTTTGATCCGAGGCCCCGATAAAATGTTTGCCCTGTCCAAGCACATAAAAGGAGACAATTAACCTCCATTTTATTCAAACTACTCTAAATGAGAGATGATGCATGTTATGCAATATTTATATCATGAAATGCAATCCTATGCTTAAGAACATGCATAAATAGACATTTTAAGTAGTGTAAATGTGTTTACATCAATAACATCTCTCTCCCTTCTTTTTAATCACTTTCTAGAATAGAATTTCCCGCTTTCTAGTTGTAATCATTTCCTACTTTCTAGTTGTAAAAATATTTTTATTATATCAAGTGATTATTCTCTCTCTCTCTTTCTCTCTCTTATTGTTTATATCAATTCCATTGAATTTATCTCATTTTCAAACAAAAACAAAAAAAAACATAATCACGGATTTAAGATCGACATAGCCTCTCTGTATTCGACTCGTAATTCTTAGAATTTCGGTATAAATTTATCTATTGACAAATTTCTTCGCAAATCGAACTACGACAAGTTTTTCAAATCCAACTTCAATTGCGTAGTTTTTCACTCTCAACAGCCTTCGCCACGCTCACATACGCATCTCCACAGCATGCCACCACCACCGCCACCACCACATTCGCTGCATTCGCACGAAGCTCCTAAGCTACTCTAACATGGCCATCAGGCTGTATTACTTGCTTCAGGTACTCATCATCACCATGCCACCACAACTATCTTCTCCGACCTCGGCTGTAGCTCTCTATCTCTCTTCTTCATCGCAATCAGTTCCAGAGGACACAATCTCATTCTAGGTGCACACCCAGGCTAACAATCAAAACAGCCAGCCTTATCACCGCTTGGAATTAGAAGAACACCTCCTGCTGCTACCTCACGAAGAACAAGGGGACTATTAGACCCACATCGTGGGATTACGAGCACTTTGCACGGGATAAATTGAATTTCTGCATTAGACCCCTCACCCAGTACACAAGGGGTCGGGTCCCTCTTTACGTTCTCCTCATTCCTTGGTTACCACTCACACCCAGTAGCCCTGGTCCCCTGTCCAGATCCATATGCCTACCTGGATACCCAATTACGTGGGTTTCTGAGAGAAGATGAGAAAGAAGAGAGAGGGGGCATTTTGCACTACCTCCCTATCTCTCTACAGTTAGCTACTGAGAGGCTTTCGTGCCTCTAATTGGTGTTGTGCTGTGCCTCTCTCTCGAGGCTTAAAAAAAGGAAGAAGTTGTCTCTCTGCTGAAGCTACTCCTCCTAAACACTTAAGCCATCTGGGGCTTATTTCTGTCGTCATATTTCTGAGGCATTTGATTATGTGGTTGAGCTTACTATTCATATATTTGAGTATTTGTGAAGTTTAAACTTAAAGGGTAATTTGGTGATTCAAATCACCATTTTACCCTAATCTTTTTGCACTCTGATATTGACTCTCATATATATCTCATTTATTAATGGAAGTTTGGTTATAGTTGCTCATATTTGTGCTTATAATTGTGATCTTTGAAATTGAATTGTTATTAATTGCTCCCTGTGTTCGACCTCGGATATCTTTTTGAAATTAGAGTTACAAATTTAAGTGCTTTCGAGCAATTTTGACTTGCTACAACGAAATGATTTTAAAACTCCGATCTCGTCTCGTAAACAATTGCTAATCAGAGTTTGCTATGGATAAACAACTACACTACAAAGCAGTAAAGATAGAGAGAGGTGAGAAGAGTCACCCTCATCGGTTGCTTAGAGGATGACTCGCTCTGATAACGTCCGGATGAAGGTGGTGAGAGGCTGGATGAAGGAGAACGGCATCGGAGGATGGAGGGCAAATCGGGACGGCGTCGCAGTGAGGATCTACTTCCAGAAGTAGTGAGAGGACGACCACAGGATGCTCCATGAATGGGGGTGAGAGGTGGGAAAATATTTTGATTTTCCACTCTAGAGGAGCATCCCTCGCTTGGGACAAGCTCTCTCTAGAGCCTTGGAGGTGGTGAGGGAGAGAAAGGAAAAGATGAAAAAGAATGGGAGGGGTAGGGGTCCTTTTGTAGTGGAGGAAAGGAAGCATTTCGCGCATGGACAATTAGTGACGTCCATAAATTTTGCTGGAGATCCACCATAAGTGTCACTGAAGATCCAACTCACACGCTCGCGTGCGATGCTGCTGGCGTGTGGTCGTGTCCCACGCGCCCACTGGCACTCCATGTGCTACGTGTGCCTACGTGCTGCGTTGCATGCTCTAGCACACACACAGCTACTGCTACCCTTGGGTGGCCTGGATAGCGCCACTTAGTGTGATCTGGGCCACCTATCTTCTTTCCTTTGTAAGTGGCACCACAGATGTCGAATTGGTCAATTCTCCTGTTATTGGGCTGTGATCATCAATCCGGATCCATCCGTGCAGTCAGATTTGTCATTTGAAGCTTCGAATTGTGTCACCTAGTCCCTTAGTCATTAATCTTCCTCAGACTGCATAAGGTGCTATGGGATTCCGATCAAGACGATTTTGGAGACATTGGACTCCGATTGTCATCTTGATCAGATCCGTATGGTCAAATCTTCAATCGAGGCCTTGAAATAAATCACCTTCTCTCCTAACCACAAAAGGACATGAATTAACCTATAATTTATATAGACTACTCTAAATGCAGAATGAGGCATGCTATGCAATATTTATAATATGGAATGCATATCTAAGCTTAGGACATGCATAAATAGGCATTTTAACCTAAATGGATGTGCCTACATCAATATATCTTTTGATAATTCATCCAAAATGTTTTTTTCTAGTATGTTTGAAGGATCTCCTATTTGGTCATCATCATAATTTATAGAAAATTGTGGTTGAGCTAGAGTCTCATCAAATGATACATGCATAGTTTCTTCAACAATATAATTCTTCTTGTTGAATACTCTATAGGCTTTACTTCTGGTCGAATATCTAAGAAGATTTCTTCTAAGCTCATAGCATCAAACTTGTCATGATTATCCTTAGTGTTTAGTATAAAGCATTTACAACCAAATAACTTGAAAAAGGAAATTCTAGGTGTTCTTCCATGATAGAGTTCAAAGGGTGTTTTGTTCAGGATTGGTCTAATTAGGGATCTATTTTGGGTATAGCAAGCAGCACTTATAGCCTTAGCCCAAAAATGTCGAGGCTGCTTTGACTCTCATAGCATCATGTAGGCACATTCTTGCAAGGTCCTATTTTTCCTTTCAACGACTCCATTTTGAGGTGCGGTTCTAGGAAAAGCAAACTCATGTTTTATGCCATATTGATCACAAAAGTCAGAAAAAGATTGATTATCAAATTCTCCGCCGTGATCACTTCTAATCCTAATGACTTCAGATCCTTTCTTATTTTGCAATCTTCTTACTCGTTTACTAAAAACATCAATAGTCTAATCCTTACTTTTCAAGAAGGATACCCAGGTAAATCTTGAAAAATCATCGATTATGACTAAATAAAATTTGCACCCACTTAAGCTCTCAGATTTGGTTGGTCCAAACAAGTCTAAGTGAAGTAATTCCAGGGGTCAAGAGGTGCTAACCATCCTTTTAGGTTTAAAGAAATTTTTGATTTATTTACCAATTTAACAAAAATCACAGACTTTGCTCTTCTTGAAATTGATCTTTGGTAGGCCTTTGACAAGCCCATGTTTCACAAGTCTACTAATATTCTTCATGTGAACATGACCTAGTCGTTTGTGCCAAAATATTGCCTCTTCGTTATATGCGACAAGACATTCAAGGTTGTCACATTTATCGAAGTTGACAATGCAAATATCTTTATGCCTATTTTTTTAAGAAGAATTTGTTTGGTTTCTTTATCTCTTATTTTAAAACCATTTGAGCTAAAAGTAATTTTATATCCTTTATCACAAATTTGACTTACACTAAATAGATTATGTTTTAATCCTTTAACTAGATGCACATTGTCAAAAGAGGCAAAAGAGTTACCAATTTGGCCAGTACCAATAATATGGCCCTTGCGGTTGTTCCCAAACGCAATTGTACCACCTTCCTAGCAATTGAGTTGCAAGAATAGGCCTTCCTCTCCTGTCATGTGCTTGGAACACCCACTGTCCATGATCCATCTTCTTTCTTCTCAATCCTATCATTTGTTTGCGTTTGTGAGGTCTTGGATCATTGGATCTATAAATTGGCTTCAAGTTTCCATTTGATTCACGATATGTCAACCTCTTATAATCTACTTGACCTACAAAAGAGGATTTCAAGAGTGCTTTTGGTACCCATTTTTGCTTGGGTCCACGGTGGTTAATTGGTGCTGCCTATTTGGGCAAGCTACCTTTCTCTTTCTTTTCACTAGAACTAGATGCTTCATGATCATTTTTAGGTATGTATCCTAACCCAAATTTTGTGGTGCTTTAGGTTTGTGTTCCTAGGAGTTTATGCAAGTTTTGACTACCCTCAATGAACTTAGCAAGATCATTTAGAAGGTTAGTAGAGTTTTCTTTCAGTTTGTTTATATCTATTTTTAAGCTATCTATCTATGATCTTAGTGATGTGATTTCAACATATCACTCCTTATTTTGTGATGCAAGTGTATCTTTTTGTGCTTTTTCTTCTTCTAAGGCTTTACTAAGCTTTTATTCTCTATCTTGAGTGATTTAGCTATGTCATGCATTTCAAAGAAAGCTTCTAATAATTCATCAGGTGAAAAAGATGTTACCTGATGTAGACACATCCATTTAGGTTAAAATGCCTATTTATGCATGTTCCTAGGCTTAGATTTGCATTCCATATTATAAATATTGTATATCATGCATCATTCTGCATTTAGAGTAGTTGTGTATATTTTAGGTTAATTGCATCCTTTTTGTGGTCAGGAGAGAAGGAGGTCTATTTTAGAGCCTTGGATTGATGATTTGACCACACAGATCTGATTAGGGCGACGATCGGAGTCCAACGCCTCCAAAATCACCTTAATCGGACTCCCGTTGCACCATATGCAATCCGAGGAAGATCAATGGCCAATGGACTAGGTGACGTAATTCAAAGCTTCAAATGACAAATCCGACCACGTGGATGGATTCGAGTTAACGATCGCAGCCCAACGACATGAAAATTGACACAATCCGACCTCTATAGTAGCCCCAACAACGTAAAGAAGATGGACGGTCCAGATTGTGCAATGTGGCATAACCTGGGCCGCCCATGTGCACGCATGTGCCACCGCACGCACACAGCAGCGCGGACACGGAGGCACGCACGCGCAACAGCACAACAGGCATGCATGGGCCCGCGTAGAGGCAATGGTAGGCACGTAGCACGTGGAGCGTGCCCCAATGTAGCGGTAGCGTGGGGCGCAGCGGTAGCGTGGGCACAAGGCTATCTTCAGCGACGTTTGCGGCGGATCTTCAGCGATGTTTGTTTTCATCACTAAATGTTCTGCATACAAAATTGATCCTTTCCTCCACTATAAAAGAACCCCTACCCCTCCCATTCTTCTTCATCTCTTCCTTTCTTCCTCTCACCACCTCCAATGCTCTAGAGAGAGCTTGTCCCAAGCCCGGGATGCTCCGCTAGAGTAGAAATCAAATATTTTTCCCCACCTCTCATCCCCCTTTGTGGAGCATCCCGTGGCCGTCTTCTCACCTACTTCGGGAAGTAGATCCTCGTCGCGACACCGTCCTGCCCAACCCTCGTTCCTCCGGCTCCGTACTCATTTGTCCCGCTCCTCACCACCTTCCTCCAGGTGACGTCAAAGTGAGTTGTCCTTCAAGCGACCATCAAGGGGGATTTCTCTCACTTATCTCTATCTTTATTGCTTTCGTAGTATGGTTTTCCTACTTTCCTAGTTGTAATAAACATTTGATTATAAAAATACATAATTGTTTCTCTCTCTCACTATCTCTCTCTTTTTATTTTGCAAGTAGATTAGCAAGAATTCATTGACCTGATCTCTTGCCCTATTAAAATACCAAAAAAAAAAATAAAAGATAAAAATGACAAAAATAAGTAAAAAGCAAAATGCAGATTTCTTAAACCAAACGTTTGCCTCCTCGTGTTCGACCTGGGACTCACTTTTCGAGTTTCGATTATAAATTTTATCTGATCGACAGATTTTCTCACGAATCGAACTACGACGATGGGTTTTTCAAACCCGAACCCTTTCCACATGCGAATCCGCTGCATTATTTTGGCACCGTTGCTGGGGAGGCAACGCTCTTTGGTTTTTCTCACGTTTTTCCACCTTACTTAACTTTTTGGCTCACTTTACTCCATTCTTTCTGTGATTACAGGTACCCTTCCAAGGCCAAAGCGGATAGATCGAAGTAAAGTGCGGTTAAAGAGTTTGTAAGTTTATCCCTACCACCCCCACCCTAGATTTCATTTCACCACACTAATAACTCAAACCCAAATCAACGTAGGTGCTTTTTATAAACCCTAGGATAGATTTGATTGTTTAATTGTCACTTCACCTCACCTCACCCACCTGCATATATTAAATATATATATATATATATATATTCTTCTCTTGTGGGATTTAACTGAAAGCTGCACACTTAATACCCACAACTCTCATCCTAAGGTGCACAATCACTTTGATTCTACCACTTAATTGAGATTTGACCTGTGGATCCGATACACCTTAACTCAAAACACACATAAGTGAGTAAAAATCTAATTAAGTTAAGACTTTTTATGTGCCTTAATCAAGTGGTGCAACAGGCCGATTGATTGAGTTATTTGGGCCACACCACTTAAGATAAAAGTGATCCATCAAGTAGCTTGCCACTTAGGGTTGAACTTTAGGGCTGAACCAGGCACTCAACATTAGTTTTTGATTTCTAAAGGAATATATCATCACCAGTGCTTTCAAAACTTGGAGTGTTCTACTAAACCTAATTAAACAAACCTAAAAATAAACCCTAAAAGTTACTAAACAAGGTTAAACCCTAAAAGACACATCATCAAATAACCTTGTTTGCAAACCCTGGTTGTGCATGCACACACATTTGAATTGATCATTAAGGGCACAACTCATCTAAAGGGTCCATCACATTCCAAGAGCACGATCATCCCAAGCCTAACTAAAACTGAGTAGACATGGCCTTAAGGATTGATTCTCTCTTCAGGGCCCAAACTGAGATTTTTTTCAATTAATCTACTTCTGCTGGTCTATCTGATGTCTAGATAGGGGAGTAGCATCAAACAACCACGATTGGGGGGTACACTAGGAACTAGAGGTGCAAGCCAAATGAAGAACCTTCTCCCTAGCCCCTCCTTCTAACTGGTTGGATTGACCAGATAAAAGTAGACCAAATCGGTTATAATCTCAAGACGGGTCCTGGGAGTCTATAGGTCTTTTGGCTAACCCACCTAAGGACAAGATTGATTGCTTATACTGCAGGGCACCTTTCTCTCTTCTGTTTTCCCTCCTACTCCACAATGTATCCTTCCACATCTTTCACACATTTCCAATCCTACCCTCCTACCAACACGTATCCTCAAGATGATTACTATCCCGACTCGACTTATGATTACCCATCCACTAGCCGGGATAACTTTGATTGGGGATATGAATTCAGACCTCAGTGTCCAGGGCCTAACCCTAGACAGCAAGACTATGATTACCATCCTTCCCAGAGCTACAATGATTATAGATCTCCACCCTTTCATGACCAAACCAACCTAATCTACAATCAGGAAGGATATGATAATTATAACACCTACCCTCCCCAATATTCCACTGAATATAGGTCATCACCATTCTTTGAGCAACTCAAAACAACCTACTATCAGGGAGGGACCCGAGAACCTCAATATCTTGACTCTCCTAGAATGAACCCAAACCCACCCAACCCTAAACCAAACCATTCGATTCAGGTGAACCAGGTCCAAGACAGGGTGTTGGCTAACTTGAGGAACACCATCCAATCTTTAGAAGCTTAGCCAACACCATGCACTGAAACATTGGAACCTATGATAAAAATGATTGATAAGCTGAATAGCTCTTTATTGGATTTGCTCCAACATATTAGGGATAGGGGCCTGGGTGAGTTTCTACTTGAAAAATTGTCAAGATTGAGGATGAAATTCGTGGTTACCCTAGTCCAGTCTTGGGATGATTCTCAAGATGAACCCCCTTCAGGAGAGCCAATGTCTAAACCCACTCAAGCGCCTATCAGGGGCGATACATTTTCTGAGACCAGGGATGACCTGGTTGGGCTAGAGCAACCCATTGAGGATGAACCGATTGATTCACTTGAGATCCCCAAGCCAGGGAACGAAGAAAAAGATGTCTCCCTGGATCATGAATTGACATATGATTTTGAGAAATATATAAATGAGGATCATGAATTCTTTGAGTCTGAGGGTGAGGAATCTCTTAGTGAAATCTCACTGGAGCTTAAGGAGAATGATTTTAGTAAGACTAATGGGCTCGAGGAGGAAGATGAACCATTTGATAGCCTAATTATTGAAGATTATGATCATACAAGGGCTAACTTGGACAATCTGAATCTTGATGATTCAATCGGTAGCCCCATTTCTCAACCACACCCTGAAGAGCTGAATTATGATATTTTTGATATCACCAGACCCAAGTCAATCCTGATTGGGCTACAATTGTTGGATTTGGGTACTTTAGATGGGGTGTACAATAATTTGGAGGTCCCAAAAACATTGATTTTAAAGGATAGGAAGTTGGAAATAAAAATCTAGGAAGCTACTTCTGAGGGAACTACGATTTTAGATCTAAGGGTTCCTATTGACCTGAAACCACCTACTTTTTACCAGGACCCTTACGATACCTTTGATGTGCAACCCAAGCTTGGAATAACTTATTATTTTTCTGAGCTAAACGTTAAGTGGACATTTGAACCTAGTGAACCAAATCTACCTTTTGTCCGACAGTTTAGTCTTAGGTTGCACACCACCAAACCACAGGCCCGACCCTGTAAGCACAATAATCTTTGGTTCTGGGTGATTTTCATCCAGAACCTTACAACCACTCGACCCTGGGGCATGGGTCTGCACCACAACTTGGTCCACATCTGTGGACATCTTCTGCTGGTAGGTTTGAGAATTAATCTTTTAATTTTGATTCTGATCCGCACTTGTGAATTCTCCATTTCTTCCTTATATGTATTTTATGCCTAGCTGAAGGCAATAAATTTAGCACATGTGTATATTCCACGTTCTTTGCGGAGCTGATCGGATTGTGACAAAACTCAGGTGATATTCTGTTATTCCACCTGTTTCATGTCTTTATTTCTACAATGAGGACATTGCATCATTTAGGCATGGAGGGCGAATACTCAATCCTAAAATTATTTCGTTAGCTCTATAGAATTTCTTTTATTTTCTTTTTCTAAAAAAAATTGAATATTCAAAAAGATAAAAAAAGAAAAAAAATAGAATTAGGAGAAGAGAACTTAGGCTTTTGGAAGTTATTAACTTTAGGAAATGATACGATAGAACCTGAACACTTAGACTCTTCAAGTCTTGGAGCTTAATTAGCCTGGGTGTCCACTTGAATGTGGACTTAGTCTCGAGTCCTCGCCAAGTAATTTTATCTTAATTTGGTGAATAAATTTGGATGATAAGTGTGCAACTTATCAACTCGACCTCTGATTTGAGGAGACTTTAAGTCTAAGCATCTACACACTATTTGCACTGACTCACCTTTCGACGATTTCTTCGGAAATTGGGTAGCTAACGAGCTTTCTAGGGTAGTATGGCTGGCAAGTTGTCGTGAGTAACAACCTATTGGCCGGTTGTCTAGAGCCCAGCTACTTAACCACACTCATTCTACTGCTTTTAGGAAAATCTTAAATCAGGGAAGTCACCTACTTAGAAAAAAAGAGAGAAAAAGAAATACTTAGGATAAAAAGAAAATATATATATAGAAAAACCAGAAAATAAAAAAAATAAAACCACACTAGCCTGCACGAGTATGGCTAGCAAGTTGCGTGGATAGCAGCCCATTGCTGGTTGTCCAAAGCCCAGTTCACAAAAATGCACAAATAATTCCCAAAACACTTAGGGAAGAAGCGAGGAAGTAGAATAAATCAGGGAGATATACACTGGATTTGCCCTTGTGTTGACCCCATTAAAAATTTAAAAGTAGGGTGAAAGCTACCATTCAGAAAGATAAACCTTTAAGCAGAAACTCTTAAGGTCACCTAGGGTAGTATAAACCTGAAATCCGTTTTAACAGTCACTTAGTGAGTCTCTCATCCTTTCACAAGATGCTTAGCACTTAGAGTCCTTTTCAAGTCTTGGGTGGGTTGGGTAGCCGTAAAAAGTTATCCCAAAACTCTCAAACTCCAAAAGTCCAAAAAAATTAGAAAAGAAGAAAAATAAAAAAATGTATCTTCCCTTTTCAAATAAGGGGAGGAATTAGGCGGTCTGCATTCTGGCAGACACCCGGGTACTGTTGAGTTTTCGAAGTTTAGGACCTTAGTTGAAATTTTCTATTGTTGATAAATGACTTAGGCCTAAGCAATCGAGTCCTAATTTTATTTCTATACATAGCATGTACTTTAATTTTGCTAGGGACTAGCAAAAGATAGGCATGGGGGTATGATGTAGACACATCCATTTAAGTTAAAATGCCTATTTATGCATGCTCCTAGGCTTAGATTTGCATTCCATATTATAAATATTGCATAGCATGCATCATTCTGCATTTAGAGTAGTGTATATTTTTGGTTAATTGCATCCTTTTTGTGGTTAGGAGAGAAGGAAATTTATTTCGAAGCCACGGATTGATGATCCGATCGAACCAATATGATCAGGACGATGATTGAAGTCCAATGCCTCTGAAATCGCCTTGATTAGGCTCTCGTAGCACCATATGCAGTCCGAGGAAGATCAACGACCAAGGGACTAGGTGACATAATTTGGAGCTACAAACGATAAATCCGACCGCGCGGATGGATTTGGGTCGACGATTGCAGCCCAACGATGTAAAAATCGACTCAATCTGACCTCTATAGCAACCCCTACAATGGAAAGAAGATGGACGGCCCAGATCGTGCCACGTGGTGCAACCCAGGCCACCCATGCGTACGTACACACCACCGCACATGCACAGCAGTGCGAACACACGTGCGTGTGTGGAGGTACGCACGCGCAATAGCGCAACGGGTGCTCATGGGCGCACGCGGAGGCAGTAGTAGGCGCATAGTGCGTGGAGGTGTGCGACACAGGCGCGCAGAACGCGCGTTAGCGCAGCGGCAGCGTGGGCGCAAGGCCTTCTTCAGCGACGTTTGCAGCAGATCTTTAGCGATGTTTATGATCATCACTAAATTCTTGTATACAAAATTGATCCTTTCCTCCATGGTAAAAAGACCCTTACCCCTCCCATTCTTCTTCATCTCTTCCAATCTTCCTCTCACCACCTCCAAGGCTCTAGAGAGAGCTTGTCCCAAGCTGGGAATGCCACTTTATAGTAGAAATCAAATATTTTCCCCACCTCTCGTCCCCCTTCGTGGAGCATCGCGTGGCCGTCTTCTCACCTACTTTGAGAAGTAGATCCTCGTCTCAACGCCGTCCTACCCCACCCTCCGTCCTTCGGCTCCATCCTCATTCGTCCCGCTCCTCACCACTTTCCTCTAAGCGACGTCAGAGCGAGTCGTCCCCCAAGCAACCGTCGAGGGGGATTTCTCTCACTTATCTCTATCTTTATTGCTTTCGTAGTATAGTTTTCCCACTTTCCTAGTTGTAATAAACATTTGATTATAAAAATACATGATTGTTTCTCTCTCTCTTTATCTCTCTCTTTTTATTTTGCAAGTAGATTAGCTAGAATTCATCGATCTAATCTCTTGCCCTATTAAAATATCAAAAAAATGACAAAAGATAAAAACGGCAAAAGCAAATAACAAGAGAAACACAGATTTCTCAAACCAAACGTTCGCCTCCCCGTGTTCGACCCGAGACTCACTTTTTGATTTTTGGTTATAAATTTTATTTGATTGATGAATTTTTTCGAGAATCAAACTTCGACTGATGAATTTTTTCGAGAATCAAACTTCGACGATAGGTTTTCCAAACCCGAACCCTTTCCGCATGCGAATCCGTCGCATCATTACCTCATCTCCTAGAGCTGTGAGTCCTAGAAGAGATTCTTCACTAGAGGTCTCTTCTTCCTCTGAGCTTGAGTCAGACTCATTTCAAGTTGCTTGAAAAGCCTTCTTCTTCCCATCCCTCCTTGGGAATTTCTTTTTCTTCTCTGATTCCTTCCTGAGGAGCAAACAATCTTTTCTTATGTGTCCATTCCTTTTGCAGTTGTAGCAGATGATGGTGTCTTCCTTGGATTCTTCCTTCTTCTTTCTCTAATTCCTTTTATTCTTGAGAAATTTCCTGAATTTTTTTGAGAGAAGAGCTATATCTTTTTCTTCATCTTCACTTAACGATTCTTATGATTGATAGTTGGCTTCAAGTGCCACAGTCTTCTTCTTAACTCCTTCATTTTCGTGCTCCTTCATATGTTGAAGCTGAACTTCATACGCAATCAAGCTACCAACAAGATCATCTAGTTTTAAAGTAGACAAATCCTTTGATTCTTAGATGGCGGTGGTCATTGTCTTCTAATCGTTGGTGAGAGATCAGAGGATTTTCCTCACCAAAGCTTCATTTTTCATCTCTTGGTCTAGGTTCCACAAGGAGTTTACAATGTCCAAGAATCTTGTAAACATCTCTTTAATTGATTCTCCTTTCTTCATCCTGAAAAGCTCATAATTTTGTGTTAGTAAATTGACTCTAGTTTCTTTTACCTTGGATGTCCCCTCGTGGGTGACTTCGAGGATGCTCCAGATTTTGTAGGCTATCTTGTAGGCTGATACACAATTAAATTCTACTATGGAAAGTCCACAGAAGATCACATTCATGGCCTTTGCATTATGTGTCGCCATTTTCTTCTGATCTAGAGTTATCTCCACTCCCTCAATTTCTAGGAGTGTGTACTTGGAGGCAATGACATCCCACACCTCGAAGTCCATTGATTCCAAGAAGATCTGCATCCTGGTCATCCAGTATCTATAGTTCGTTCCATCAAATAATGGAGGTCAAACTACTGATTATCCCTCTACATACATGTCAACAGATGATTTCGACATCTTCTGAACAATGAGGCTCTAATAACAAGTGAGGGTGCCTACAGATCTTAATGGTATACCAGAGGGGAGGTGTGAATAATATCACTTGAAGAATTTAAATGTAATAGATCAATCAACAAAATAATCAAGCACAAATAACACCTGGATTTATAGTGGAAACCCTTCCCGAGTGAAAACCACTGCCTAAGCATCTTAGCTTAGGATTTTTTCGACTAGGCAAAGCTAGTCAATCTGCTATCATACAACTTGAACGAGGGTGGCACAACCTCTTACAATAATACCTTCTCTTTACAACCTGAAGAGAAGCAAAACAACAACGGATCTTCCCAACAACTTGGGATCCGTAATCAAAGCAACAAGTAAAATAAAGACAATATAATCCTATGGAACCTCAAGGAATGTCAAATCGGATTTTTGTAGAGGTTCGAATCAACAGGCTTTGGAAAGTGTAAAAGCAAAAGTGTAAAAGCACTTTGAGAGAAAACATGAGAGCTCCTTTTGTAGATGAATTTCTCTTTGAATGTGTGTATGAAAAAGGCTACCTACAACCTCTATTTATACTAGAAAACAAACCAGAAAAGGAAGTCAAATTGGTTGATCAACTAAGGTAGTTTGGTCAATCAAAATGAGTTTTGGTGGGTCAAACTAGTTATTTGATCGATCACTGATTGGTCGATTAATTAGCCTAAATGGTTGCTCAAAGGTGTATGTAAAAACTTCCTAAAATGGGTTGTTTTGATCAATTAACTAAGCTGGTTGGTCGATCAATACATTTGGTCGATCAATATTATTATTTGGTTGATCAATTAACCTAAGAAATTGATTTTCACATTAAGTGTGAAAAATCATTTGAATCTTATTTGAGGATAATCTAGACTCAATAAAAATAAAAAATCACTGAGAAGAAATCGACAATCTTCTAGCTTTAATCCAAGAATCCATAAGAGTGACCTAAAAGATTAGTCTAATAGATAGCATAATTTTGGTACATCAAAACAGAGGTACTTACACTAACTGACTTAAGTTTTCGAGTATTTACCTAAATTTGGATTGATTTTCCTGAGTTTTCGAGGGGACTTGAAAAAGCTTAAAGTATTAAGTCAAAAGGGCGATAAGTGAATGACATCTTCCCACTCTTTGATTTGAATGGTCTTTGAGTTCCAAGCATCTTCAATTGCACTATGCACTAACTCACCTTCTAGATGGCTTTATTAAGTCATCAGTGGTCAATAAGATTTAGTCTAGGCCTATAAATCTAGTGACCTTACCGGGTTCCTAGCTCTTAGGACTATTCCTGTTTTTAGGGGATGCATTTAGAATGGATGAAGGAGAGCCACTCGTCAAGAAAATGGTTTGAAAAAAAAAATTCTTAGTCAAAAAATCAGGAGAAAATATATATATGCAGAAAATATATATTTTTTTACACATACCACCCAATAAAAGCATCTTGCTACATATGGATGATTTTCCTTTCCATTCCCGAATAAAAACACCTCGCTACAAATGGGTGCTTATCCTATAGAAAAAAAGAGAAAAATACGGAGAAAAAACTTAGGAATAAGAGACCAATCGGTCTGGTCGGGGAGATATACACCTAGTGTGTTGACCTCGGGGTAGAAAAGTGGTGGGGAGAAAGCTACCAAATCCTAGTATGGCTTAACCAAAGATAGAATTGTCCAAATGAGAGCTTAGAAATATTCTAAGTTTTATTGAATGCTCGGAGTCAATTTAGTTGTCCTCTACGGCGAGTCAAACTATTTCACACATAAGATGCTGGGTTTCTCACATTCACTTCAAGCCTGAGGCGAGTTGACTAAGTTAGAGAAAGTTACCCTCGCGACCCAAGTCCACGACCTAATAAGGTTCTTGATTTGATTTGGACGGTTTAAATGAATTCGTACTCGAGAGCTGTTGAAGTCTCTGTCGTTAAGGATTTATTTGTAATTTCTTTCCGTTGGTGAAAATTTGTATTGAGGTTTTTTATTCTGACTCTCTTGATTCCATAACTCATTTTCTAATAAAAGTATTTTGTAAATAAATAAGATAGTTGTTTTCACTTTGCTTCTATAAATAAATAAAAAATTTTCCGCACATTTGATTTTCACATTTCATTTTGTGGGATTTGTGTACATTGGTTTCGCTAGGGACTAGCAAAATTTAGGCATGGGGGTATGATTACACAGCAATCATAGGACCTAATCAACCTAAATTAAGTTAGATCCTAGCTTAACTTAAGAAATAATACATACATGAGCTACATAGTTGCATCATAGTTGATTTATTTAACTATGTAAAGAATAATGCTATTTTAATGTTCTAATTGACAAGTAACAATAATTGTAGATGAATCAGGACCGCAAATGATAAATCCAACCGTACGAATAGGCTCAAAGCAACGATCGCAATCCAACAGTGCAAGAATCGCCTCAATCGAAGCCCTGTAGCACCATCTACAAAGGTAGGAAGATGGACAGTTAGGATGGTGCCACATGGCACCATCCCAATGCCTCACCACCACACCCTCATTCTCTAAAGGAAGTCTCATGCACTATATGGGCTGTTGGATTGTCATCCAACAGCCACAAATGCACCACATGGTTGGCCTCGCGCTTCATCATGACTAGGCGTCATCTCAGCCATTGAATCATCATCCAACGACTGAGGGCACGTGGATGCAAAATCAAACTCTCAACTCAAACGCATGCATAGCGTGCTAGTCGAGCACCTTAAGGCAAGCGTCGAGCACCCATTCGATACGCAATGGAGGGGTGCAATTGTGCTTAACGCTGGGTGCATGGAATTCGAGTGTCGAATCACAATCGAGCAATGGGCAGCGTACCATGTGGCGTAGCAGTTGATCGGAGATCAGCACGCAACAGATGATGCGTGATCACAGGCGGGATGCAAGTCTTTAGCTAGCGTTGCACGTGTGATTGATAAGATCATGACCACCGATCATCAGATCAGACGGCCATGATCGAGCGCAAGCATTACGTGCATGATGAAGGCAGCCTTAACGCGAGAATGACTGCTTGATGAGGATCCGACCCACCCAGTGAAACCACATGGTGAGCGCACATTAAATCGTGCAATGGAGCACAATCTGAGGCTGATCTTGATGTGATTTTAGCCCTCGATCAACAGATGGATGGCTCTCATTGGATGACACGGTTGGGAGCTCCAATATACCTATTCTACCCTTGATTTGTCCTATATAAAGGGCCAAGGACCCCCCATATTCATGACCAATCATCCACCAAACTCTCTCTACCCCCATTCCCACCTCACTAGCTCCTCCATCTCCAAGCTCCTAGCTGCCCCCTTACCACCAAAGGGGCCGATTCTGCTGCTCCCTCTGAAGCAATCCAAGGTCGTCAAAGCACTCCTCGCCAGAGCACCATCAACACCCTTATCCCTACTCTCATCTCTCTACTCTTTTCTCTCTACTCTGCTTCTTGCATGCATTCATAGTGTAATTAAAGCATGTGTCTAGAAATGATTCCTTATACATGATATATTGTTTGGATTTGCTTTTCTCTATTAGAAAATTACAAAAAAGAATAATGGAAGTATCGGAGCATGTGAATGATTTAGCACTCAATATAAACATGTAGTATTCGCATCGTAGAAACTATATGCACAGACACACACACCTTCACCTTTATTATGTTCCTCACGCACGCACATGTTATTCACATCAATAATGCTACCAGCAAGATGAACGTACGTCATTTATAAATCGGACTACAATCTTAGAGCAAGTACAATTAGGATCAATTCACCACTTTCACCTCCCTGAGATTGACCGGGACTCACCATGAGTTTCAATACAAATATTTTTGTTTGGGTTATTATGCGACTATACTATGACGTAACCTATCTATTTCTTATAATTTAAACCTAGCAAGAATAGAATATAAAAACATGGACACTATGCTAGGGCACCTAAGGCCACCAACCCCAGAATCACCACCATCGTCGTCATCGCTATGCCTCGGAATATGGAACGACGAATGATTAGGCCCACCATATCCTCGAAGATAGGATAAGAGCTCCTTTCACTGCTTATTATGCTGCTCCAACAACTCCTCTTGGAGCTCCATCCTACGAGTGGCGGCTTGCAGCTGTGAGGTGACCTCGTCTAACCTTTTCACCCAATGCTGTAAAGTCTCAACCTCTATGCATAGACTGTTGATGTATGCAAACGAGGATGATCCTTTCCTACCATCCAAGAGGAGACCGTCGCACTCCTCCCACCTCTACGGATGAAGCCTCCTTGCTCTGGAGGCATCACGGTCCTGAAGGCCTCCTCTGGTGTCACAAAAGCCTGTGGAATAGTCCTAGAGTTCTCATCCACAACCTCAAGAGGATGGATCAAATCCATCAACGACCTTATAAATAAATAAATAAATATTTTTATATATATTTGTATTTAATTTTTATATAATCTGACATTAATGTAAGTAACTTTTAATTACTTACATGTGTCTCCTGGTATGTCGGATGTATCCATGCACATGGGCCGTCGAGTGTTTCTTTACTATAAGTCTGCTCATAGACTCCCACTCGATCTAGCTAAACACCCTGGTGCCCCTCCGCCTGAAAATGAAGTAAAATTTTCATCTTCTTTTAATGTAACTAAATTTCTTTATTTTAGTATGAAATACTGATTTAAGAAACTTACATATCTGTCTTTTAATGAGTTAATACTCATTCCCCCCAAGCAGTGGGTCTGGGCAGGAGCTCGAGCCCTGTTGGCCTTGTTCTTCCTTATTTTCTCTTGTATGAAATACAAATTTTATTACTAAAAGATTATGTAATTATTCATTATAAAGTGATATTATAAATCAAATTCGAAACTATTTATTTACCTCTATTGTTGGATCTCT
This sequence comes from Thalassia testudinum, assembly GCA_037157565.1. Taxonomy (NCBI): domain Eukaryota; kingdom Viridiplantae; phylum Streptophyta; class Magnoliopsida; order Alismatales; family Hydrocharitaceae; genus Thalassia; species Thalassia testudinum. The sequence goes on along the minus strand of JAZHRO010000024.1, from coordinate 179,261,781 downwards.
CCAATGCTCACAACATTCCCTCCAAATGGTAGGCGCTATCATAGGAGGTATGTTTCTCGATGCCTCCTCATACGGCCTATTATTCAAAAACTGAAATAATTTTACAGATTTTTTTTAGAAATTGTTGATTATATATAAATAATAAAATAAATTGATAATCTGAAAGAATATCATACCATACTCTTCATCTCCTCTCACCATCCACGATGTATCCTACCTGAAAGCTGTAGGATAGCCTCAGGCACATTGGGATTATTACCCAAATCAAAAGTGTCATGTATTAAATAATATATAAATCAATTATATTTTATATAAATCTTAAAAAATGATTTCCAAAATTTTTACCTACAACTCTCAAATATTGTAGGACTTCAACTCCTTTGCAACCCTCCTACAATCAAAGCAGGAAAGTGGCATGGTACCTTAACAATCGTGGCTAACGGACTGGTAAACCTGGGGCAGTTTTTCACTTCCCCAGTTGCAGAGACAGTCACCACAATCCTTGTGCCCTCAGGTAGCCTATCGAGGTCCGCATTTCATGTTAAACCTTGCACGTTCTTCTCAGGTAAGCGCATTGAAGAATAATTTTTAATAAATAAAATATGAAAGAAAATAAAGAGAACTTATAACTACTAAATACCACCACCGGTGCCTAGCTGAGTAGCAGGCTCCTACGACATGCCTACCTGAGTGGCAGGCTCCTGAACAATGCTAGCATCAGTATCTGGCTGCTAGAAGGCTGCTTTACCTCCTCAACCTCACGTTCGCCCCCTATCAGAATGACTCCTCCACCTCATCAGGCTCCTCTAGCAGCTCAAAATAATTTGGCTGAGGGTCAAGCGGTGGGGAACTAAAGGCCGATGCCTTACCCCTATCATGAAGTTGGGATAGAAGATGTGGACCTATGTACTGGATAGGAGAAGTCTAGATATATTGGGAGAGGAGTGTAGACACAGTTGGAGGGTCGACATCAGGAGGGGAGTGTGACTCCTCCCTAACATCAAGTGTAGGTGGAGGTCTCCCCTTGTCAACGTGCTTCCTCCGTGGCCTCATCTACACATTGATGAAAAAGTTAATTAAATATATTACCAAATTTATATAATAAATGAGAAAAATTGCAACAATAATTTTTTAAAAAAATAACTAAAGGATTACAACTTCATTACAAAGTAAAAGTTATAATACATAAAACATCGGTATCTATTACACCATGACCTATTTCTGATTCTTCTAGAAAATCTTGATATGCTTCATCTAGAAAAGAATGTTCGCTATCTTTCTTTTCATAAAATAAATCACAAGGCACGACTTTTACGGGTATAATCCACCCATTCCTACTATTATCAGGCACATAAAAAACTTGTGATACTTGACAAGCTATTGTGAATGGTTCAGCTATTTGAAGAATTCGATGATTCTTATTTAAATTGATAAAATCATGTTTGTTATCTTTTTTGAAACCAATCCCTTCATTGAAAACATTAAACCAATCACACTTACATAAAACCACCCTACAGCTGTATATTAAACTCATCTTGACAATCTCGATGATTTTGTTGTAGTAACCATCACAACCTGTTCCAATATCACAACCCACAAGAACTCCAGCCTATTGCAATGCCTTACCATCATCGATTGACTTTATTCTGAATCTGAATCCATTAATTATGTAATCAGAATGATACTGTCCATAACTCATTGGAGTTTTGCATATTAAATCAAAGTCATTCGACCAACGTGGGTCATTATTTTCTTTCATCTGATATACACGCTGCTTAAACCAATCAAGGAATTGCAACTCTTAAACAGAATGAGATGAAGAATGTTTAAATTCATTGAAAAATGGATCGACATCGGGAATTTGTTTCAAGATATACAAGTGAGCTAACTGTCGATCCTTTAAATTCATTATTTTGTAGTCTGTGTGAAGGATCGACCTTCCCCTCGTATCAAAAATTGATAGAGAATCATCATTAATTTCATTGTATCCCCCATCGAAATTCCTCTCTAGTCAACTAAATCTGTTGTCAATATAATCCATGTATATAACACAGAAATTTATGCATTTTTCTAAAAGGTAACCCTCAACAATTAACCCCTCTAGCATCGCTTTATTTAAGACATAATCTTTTAGCTTCTTCAAAAACTGTTCAACTAGATGCATCCATCTATACTGTACCAGACCACCAACTCTTACTTCATTTGCAAGATGTAGCATTAGATGGACCATCACGTCAAAGAAAGCTGGGATAAAATTTGTTCCATTTTGCAGAGTGTGATGACAATTTAATCATTCCAATAGTCTAATATTTCACAATTTAAAGTCTTAGAGCAAACAACTTTAAAATATTGACTCATCTCTATGAATGTATTGACCACTGGGTCTGGCAACACTCCATGAATAGCTAGCGGGAACAAAATCTACATGTACACATGTGAGTCATGGCTTTTCAATCCGTAGATTTTCTTCTGAACTTCATTCACACACCGCGAGAGCTGTGAAGAAAACCCATCTGCGACTCCAATTCCATTCAAAAAGGAAAATATCTATCCCTGTGTCCTTGATTTAGACTATACATTGCTGGTGGCATTTCCTCCCCATCGATGACATGCAACTTAGGACAAATTCGTAATTCCTTCACGTCATTTCTCAATCTTAATGTGTCTTTCAGATTCTTTATTAAGTTTAACACATCCGATTAGATGTTGTCTATGACATTTTCCTCAATATGCATCACATCAAGGTTGTGACATATTGTGAGATCTTTCTAATACAGAAGCTCCATAAAGAGGTACTCTTCTTAAAACCAGAGCCCTTTAAAGCTGTCAGATCTTTCTTGAATGGATGACTGAGTCGAACATTGGCAAGCTTCTGTAATTTCGCAAATGCTTCGGACCCTGACAGGCAAATATCATTTGTGCTCAACTTATTTCTCGAATTCTGCTCAAAAATCAACAAGCTTTACTATCAAATCTATCCTTAAACTATGAACTCCACCATCTATGTTCAATGGGAAGAAATCTACGATGCCCTAAATAAGAAAATTTCTTACTTTCAGAAATACGCAAATGATGTGTATCATCCATACATATTAGGCAGGCAAACTTACCGTTCGTAACCCATCCAGAAAGGTTTGCATACACTAGAAAGTCATTTATGGTCCAGAACAAAGTCACATCTGAAAGAATTCTTTCTTCTTTGCATCAAATGTCTGAACACTGTCGTGCCACAGTTGCTTCAGTTCATATACTAACGGTTGTAGGTAGGTGTCAATTGCAGTTCCTAGTTGCTTGGAACCTGGGATTAAGAGGGTCAACATCATAAATGAGGATCGCATGCATAGCTAGGGAGGTAAGTTGTAAGTAACCATCATGACTGTCCAAATAGAGTATGACGAGTACATGTTCTTAAATGGATTAAATCTACTGCTTGCATGCCCCAATCTAACATTACTTGAATCATCTGCAAAAGATAAATGTCTCCTGTCAAAATTTTTCCACTCCTTTAAATTAGCTGGATGGCGAATAAGGCCATCTTTTGACTTATTTTCCTAATGCCACCTCATCCACATTGTAGTCCGACTAGAAATAAATAGTTGTTGCAACCATGGAATCAATGGAAAATAATGAAGAACCTTTCTGGCTTGTTTCCTCTCTCCTTTATATCTTTCCTTACCACATTCCGAGTAGGAAGTCAAGTTAGCGTATTCATTTCTATATAGCACGCAGTCATTCAGACATGCGTGAATCTTTTCACAATTTATACCAAGAACTTGTATTTTTTTCTTTGCTTTATACCATGACTTTGGCATACCATTGGGATTATTTAACAACTCCCGTATAAAATGAAACACCTGAGACATCAATTTCATTGTAGCTCTATTCAAAACTTTCATCTAAAATAATCTCAACAAAAAATACAACCTCGTCATGGAATTGATTCTAGGCGCAATAGGCTCATCAACTGCCTTAATTGCATCACAAAACTGATTACAGCTATTGAATGCTTCCTCATCATTTGCAATATCAGGATCAGCCTCTCTCATCTCATGAAGCATCTCATCAATTGATTATCATTATCTTCATCATCATCAGACTCATCCACTTCCATTGTATTCTATGTGTCATCATGTGTTAGTTCCTCTCCATGTGCATTCTACTTCAAGTAATGCTGCCACCAACCATTGCAGATCACATGCTCTAGAACTGTTTTCCTATCCTAAACAAATCCATTGAAACACTTCATACACGGACATAATATTTTCCCAAAAATTTCTCCACATTTGTATTGTTTCCTATCATCATGGAAGGCCCAATCTAGGAATGAGATCACTCCACTCTTATACTTAGTGTAATCCAAATTCCTCAAACCAATCCAAGACTTGTCCATGATAATATACGGAAGGTATTTGTATTTTAAAGAAGACTTTCACTTGATAGCCCATCACCGAAGATTTGATCACAACGTTACTTGTTACATGCAACTAGTGTGTGAAGAAATTTCGGTAGCATCTCCCCTCACTTCTCCAATATACCCCACAAGACTAACCTTAACTACGTTCCCAATAGACCCATTAAAGGGCACTTCAAAATCAAAGCTAAGATTAATTGATATACCAGAGAAGAGTGAGAAAATGCGTTTGAAATTTCTCTACACACAAGTTACATGTAACAAGTAACCCTAAGTTGTGATCAAATCTTCAAGGACCCCTCTTAGCTCAGAACTTCTCTGAACTAAGGACAACACTTATGGCATGTTATAAAGACAACACATTGTGCATGTAAGTGAACTATACATAGACTCTGTATTGTATGTATAACATGAACATAAGTCTCGACGAGTTATTATTTTGACATAATTATATCCCTCCCACAACCTGTTACCTAAGGGTTAGAATACCTATTGTTTATCATAAAGTGCATCTAAATTTGTGTAAGTGTGTGTGGTACTAAGAGCTGACAATCAAACGTTTAGCTTTTGAATTAAATTGTTAGACATAAAGTTCATACACAAAAAACCTAAATCCTAAACATTAAACCCTAACCTCAAAATCCAAAAACCAAAGCCAAACTAAACCCTAAACCCTAAATCGAAAACATAAATCAAAAGTCATAAAACTAAAAAACCTAAATCAAAAATCTTAAACCCGAAAACCTAAATCAAAGCCCTAACTCCTAAACCCTAATTCAATTAACAATTAACATTGTATGACCCAAACCCTAACTCCTAAATCCTAATTAAATCATAAATGTCAAACATTTAAATCGTTAATTTTAACCTGAAAGCATAACGAAACCCAAACTGTAACCCTGTATCTCAAACTCTAAACCCTAACCCTAACCCAACATCCTAAATCTTAAATCAAAAAACCTAAACTCAATACCCTAAAGCATTAACTTCAAATCTAATACCCTAAATCCAAAATCAAAGGCCATTAATTCTAAAATCGAAACCTTAAAACGTAAACCAAAAACCTAAAACCTTAAAACCTAAACCCAAAACCTTAAAACCTAAACCCAACACCAAAAATCCTAAAATCCAATATTATAAACTCCAAACCAAAACTCATAAATCATAAAGCCTAAACACTATAACTCTGGCCAAAAATTTTTGACAGAGCTTCCCTTATAATATTAGACATTCACATTTCCTACAAAAATACAAGAAATCATTCACAACATATGGGCACACCCCACATGTAACATAATAGATTCAACATTAACAAATTTAAATTGTGGGTACACCCCACATTCAAATTAAACAACAGAAATAATCTAATCTAACATTCATTTAACAACTAATTAGAAGGCATGTAACAACTAATTAATAGGTATTTAAAAACTAATCCAACTGACATTTAACTAACAACTAACTAACATGCATTTAACCACTAATTTAACAGGCATTTAAAAATTAATTAGCATGCATATGACCATTAATCTAATAGGCATTTAAAAACTAATTAACATGCATTTAAATTTAACTACTAATCTAACAAGCATTTCACACAAATCTAAATAATAAATTTAGATTCAATTAATTAAGGTGAGTAAGGGGTAGGGACAGGGAGGGCTGCGAGGGTAGGCTTGGAGGGGGCACTACGGGTGGGGAGGTGTATGCGTGGAGGGGGGACTGGGGGAGGTGAAGGGGGGTTGCGGGGAGAGGGGAGAGGGGGCAGTTGTGGGGAGGGGGGCTGCGGGGGTGAGGGGCGACACGTGGAGGAGGGGCTGCAGGCGGTAGAGGGGGGCGGCTGCAAGGAGGGGGGCCATAGGGGGCTACGCATGGAGGGAGGGCTACGAGCGATAGAGGTGAGGGCTGCGGGGCAGGGAATAAGGGGGAGACATCTACCTTGCTGCGGGTCGAGGAGGAGGAGAGGTTGACTAGGCAAGGAAGAGGAGCGACGTGCGACGAGGCGAGGAGGAGCAGTCATGCCAGGCATTGAAGGTTGCGAGGTGAGGAGAGGAGAATAGGAGATGAGAGGGGAAGAGAAGAAAGGTGATCGACCTCACCAAAATATCTCCAGATTTGGCGACGATTTTAAAACTAACCATCGCCAAATGAGATTATAGGGGCGCGCTTAGCTACAGTTGCACTCATAATCATCTCCAATTTAATTTAAATTACCATTTTCCACGGACATCAAAGTTTAGAGGGGTGTGTCTTTTCATGGATAATTGAGACTGTTCCCAAAAAAATCATCACCAATGGTTAAATAGTTGACCTATGGCACACAAAAGACCGTACTCCCCAGTAATGATTTGTGATGGTTATTTGTAAAACCGTCGCCAATTGCTATATAGTTCACCTATGACATGCAAAAAGCCTACACTCCCCAGTAATGATTAACGATTGTTATTTGTAAAATTGTCCCTAAATCTTACTCAGAGTTAAGTTTGGTTTGGGGGAGGAGGGAGGAGGCTTTAGGCAACAATTATTTAGATAACCGTCCCTAAAGGTAACAATAACGACGGTTATCAAACCGTCAGTAATTAAATCCCACTTTTTGTAGTAATGAAGGAACTCATGGAATTAGTTGGGCAAGTAGAGATTAATATCCCTCTCCTAGATGCAATCAAGTATATCCCTGCCTATGCCAAATTTCTGAAAGATCTTTATACTCCAAAAAGGAAAACCAAAAATCTAGGTAGAGTGCATCTTTCTAAGACAATAAGCTCTGTCATCCAGAGTAACCTGCCTCCTAGAAAGAAAGACCAGGGCACACTTCTCATTTCTGTGATCATCGATGACACAACTTTTGACAGTGCCCTTCTTGATTTAGGTGCTTCTATCAATATCATCCCCACTGTATTATTTGAGGAATTTAATATCGGTGATCTAAAGCCTGTTGTGGTCACTTTACAATTAACAGACTGATCTTCAATTAAACCTAGGGGGATTATTAAGGATGTACTTGTTAAGGTTCAGAATTGTTTCTTTCCTATAGATTTTTTGGTCCTTGGCATTGAGGTACCTAAGACTCTGAAAAATGCCCCTACTACCCTGGGACGACCTTTTCTGGCCATCGCAAAAGCTAATATTGATTATCATTCTGGTAAAATGGACATTACTTGCGACGACCAAACAATTACCTTAAACATTTTTAAAGCTTCCAGGAGATTTCATGAGGATGATTTTTTAAGGACTCGAACTCTGAAATCAATGAATTGGTGGAAGAAACAATGCTTATGGATTCCTATTATCGTTTGACAAGTTTAAACCATAATTTCTTTGATGATTTGAAGTCTGAAATGGAACCAGTGGTCAAAGACATTGATAACACGAAAACTTGCCTTACTTCAACCTATCTTCCTAACTTATCACCATATCCATCCCCTCTAATTTTACCTCATCCTTCCACCTTAGCATCACTATCCACTCCCACCCTCACCCCTGACTATTCTAACTCCCACTTTCCCCCTGACCTTCCACCTGATCCCCCCGAGGCTAAACTGTATACTAACATACAACACTGGTCAAACTCTAGTTCTCTTTCCATCTTTCCATTGAATTTAAGTCCTCTCATTCCTACTTATCTTTCTGAGGACCAAGAGGAAGATCTATTCAATGAGGGCATTCAAGTGTACAATTTTCTTCATGATTTTCCATCAACCATGGTGCACCCTACGCCCAGCTAAAAGGGCGTAAAAGACAACCTTGGCTGAGAGGTAACCCACTATTTTCCTGCTTTCCTTTTTCCCTTTCCCTGGTTTTGACCATCTTGATTCCGACCTTTTTACTCAGGTGATATCTTTTCCCTTCCTTATGCATGCGGACATTGCATACCTTAAGCATGGTGGGGATGTTTTAAATTTTGGCGATCGTTTTAGGAGTTTCAAAACCAAAAATAATAATAATACATGCAAAAAATTCATTTATTTTGCATGCATTTTTCATAAAATCAAAAAAATCATAAAATACTTTTTGAGGAATTTTTGAAAACACGAGACTAAGGTTGAGACTTTAATTCAACAAAGGTACACATGGGATTTAATCTTTAAGAAAACTCAAGGATGCGTCCAAGGATCTTGTGGACCTTTTAGGTCTAAAAATCTTAGATTCGATCAGAGTATCTCCTAAATAATTTCTCCTTGACCCCTGAAGAAACCAATTGACCCTGATTCTATCTAGTAGTTCAAATAGCACTTGACTTAGTCTTTGACCTAGAAATTTAAATTTCTTTTGAAACTCAAGTGTCAAACTTATTCACACACACAAAGCCAACAAAATTCAAGCCTAAAAACATCTAATAAATAATTTCCCCTACCTTAGTCTTGTGAAAGTCCAAGGCAGTTGATTGGTGAGTTCCCATCGCTGACAAGAAAAATGTCTCCTTTGAGGATGCGATAAAACATGTCACCGCCTTGGCGTTGCTCTGTATCTATATCCAAATCTTTATACGAAGCATTGAAGTTCATTTTGCAGCTCAAGTATATCGAACAATACCATCTCAAAGTGTCAGAGCAAGAGCCTGAGCCTGCTTAGAGCTCCCCTTTACGTTGCTTTATGTTTTGGGGTTGTAAGCTCTTAGGTAGTGCCTTTTACAGTGCTATCTCAAGGCATCAGTGCCAGAGCCCCTCCGAGGATTTAGTGATGGGAATGATGATCCCGACACAATCAACGTTAAGCCTGATCTGAGGATAAGCATGGGGGAGCAAAATCTTCAAAAAAAAAATGTTGGCCATTCACAAAGCACTAACACTTGAATTTTCATCGTCACACAAATTCTAGATTGATTTCTTAAGTCAAGGAGGTTTCTACTATGAAAACAGTTGATGGGATAATTGTAATCAGATAGGGTAAATTTGTCAAAATCTAGGGAAGATACACTAATCCTATTTTATGCTAACCCTTAGAACCAAGGATAAATCCTAATGTTTATCTTAAACAAATCCTGTACCTTCCTTACTTCTCAATCAACCAAAATCCTATAATAATGTTTTCCTCAAAAGTAAAAAAATTAGTTTTCCCCAAAATTGTTTTGCAACATTTAGCTTTGCTAAGAGACCAGAAAAAGGATAAGCATGGGAGTATGATAAACACCATTTTATCATCACTATTATGCCTTAAAACACATCTTGGTCTTAGGTTTTGCACATTGCAATATGGTTTGGGATTGCATTTAGGCACTTCTTAGTTTAGGCATGCATTGCATTATTTTCCTTTATTTTGGCTTTTATATACTTCATGTCATTGTCGGGATGATCACACAATGAAGATCACCTAAACCCTGGCAATGTGAAAGGAAGAAGATGAAGACTCAACTTATTCCAGCTCACCAGATTTTAGCTCATGCCAGCTCTACTCAGCTCATGCCAGCTCTAGTCAACTTAGTTTAGCTACTAGTTTTCAACTAGCTAAGCTAACTCAGCTAAGAAGTCCACAATCAGCTCAGAGCAGCTCAACACCAGCTCATGAAGACTCATCGTAGCTCAACTTAGTTGAGCTTGTCTACTGGACTAAGCTAGCTAGCTTAGCTTGCTAAGGATTCTTCATGAAGATCAGAACTAACTACCCTCAACTCCAGAATAGTTGAGGCTAGCTCAACTAAACTCAACCTGCTCAACTGAAGAAGCTGCTCTGAGTCTGCATGGACTTGGTATGTTTCTGCAGAAGGTCTTCTAAGAGCTCAGCTACTCAACTTAGTAGCTAGCAAAGAACTAGCTAGCTAAGATGAGTAGCTAAGCTCCTAGAAGACCTTCTGCAGCAACTTACCAAGTCCATGCAGACTCAGAGCAGCTTCTTCAGTTAAACCCTAGCTCCTCCTCTAGTCATCTACTAGCTAAGCTAGCTTAGGTAGCTAAGCTAACCCTAGCTCATCTCCACTTCACTTGGCCATCCAACTAACCCTAAAGTCCACCGAAAACAACCATCTACACCCTTTTCTTTTGGGACCAAAAATGGTGTAACCACCATTTCATTCACACCATTTCAAGGGTGGCACCACCTTTAACACCCTTTCATCACTTAACCACCCCATAACCACCACCTAAGGTGGTGCCAAAATGCACCTACACAACCCCCCATAGTTGGTGCCACAATCAAACCCTATATCTACCCTTCATTTATCCTAAAACCTCATCTCCACCCTTCCTTTTGGCACCATATTCTAGAAACATAAGGTTCGCGCCAAGCTTTCCTAACCCAACCTTAACCACTACCCATACAACCCTTCAAGTGGCACCAACCCATCTCCATCTTCCATCATTTAACCACCATTCCAAACACCATCCTAACCTTCCATCACCTTCCACTCCACTTAACCCTACCACTACCATGGTTGGCACCAACAACCAACACCCTTAGCCTATATAATGACCAATAACCACCACCAAAAACCCATCTTTTCCTTACATCAATCTTCTGCCCATATCTACCCTATTCAACCAAAGAAGGAGGAAGAAGTTGATCAAGGAGACTCCCTTGTCTCCTTGGCATTCATCTTCTTCTTCCCTTCTTTCTTGTGCCAAAGCCAAGGAGCAACCATCAAGTGGAGGACGGCCACACATAGAGGAGGAGCTTAGAGTGGACATCTACCACCCTAGGAGGAGCAATCAAGGAAGGAGCAAGGAGATCCCCTTTCCAAGTTCAAGAGCAGTTGTTCTTGGAGCAAGGAGATTCTTCTTCTTCAACTTCATTTGGGAGATTATCTACTTCTTATATTTTTTGTCTTTATTAATGTAGAAGTATTCTTCTACTTAGGGATTAGTTGTGTAGGATCCTTCACACAATTGAGCTCTCCAAGTACATCTTGTAGACATTATCTCCAACTCTTCAATATATCAATTTGCCTTTCGTTGTATGTGCTTTCAATTCAAGTAGACTTTTATTCTTTAGTGTACCCACTCTTCCTTGCTAATTACCTTAGGTACACTTACCTAAGGTGAGTTTAGAAAGGAAGATTACATTCTTGTCACTTAAGTGTAGTTGCATGTTTCACATTTCCATTACCTGATTATCCTTTGAAAATCCTAAAAAATCAAAAGCATAAAAACATAAATTGAGGATTTGAGAGAGTGAGAGAGCGGACCAATTTTTAACTAAGAATTTAGCCTCCTTAGACAACTCTAGATACCCAACTATCTAGGTATTATAAATTCACGAGTTGGTCAAAATTTACACATGCAACGACATAACAACCCTCACTTACAAAACACATATTTTTCGTATCAATTGGCTATTGTTGTTTTATGACTATTTGTTGGGTGCCTGCGATCTTGTGGGTGGTTTGTGCTAGTTGTTAGCACTCTGCGACTCGAGTTTCGTCACTTGGTAGGACTCGGGTTTGTTGGTGCTAGAGCACCACGATCATTTGTTTTGATGATAACAAAACACGTGTTATTTAACATTTGCAATTTGAGTCCTAGATTTCAGGTCAATTGCAAATGTGGACGTGTTTAGACGGAGTTCGAGCTCGCATCCAGGACGGATTGGAGGAGCTTGACGGAAAACAGAGGAGGTTCGCATGGAGCGACAGATTGAAGATAGAAGACAAGAAGAATAGGATAGATTCTTTTTAATCCTTTCTTGTATCCCTTGTCTTTATTTTCTTGCTCTTTTTATTCTCCTTAGAAAATTATGTTAAAGAGCCTCAAAGAACCCTAACAGTAGTCCTAGGAACACCGGCACAACCCTAGGATACTTAGGTTTTCTGTAGAATACTTAGAAAACCATTATAGGGTTCAAACAGCACTTCCAGACGTCTAATTCCCAAATCAGACGTCTGATAAAGCATTTTAAGACGTCTGACTGTTGTTTCAGACGTCTGATAACTGTTAGGCTGGAGTTAGTATTCTGTCTGATGAAATCAGACGTCCAGACCTTAGTCCAGACGTCTTAGAAGACGTCTGATGACTTTGCCAGACGTCCAATTAGTGGACCGTTGGCTGGCTTAGCAAACAGTCAAGAATATGACCGTTAGAGCCTTATCAGACGTCCTTAGGCCTTTCCAGACGTCTGATAAATGACTATTTTGCCTCGGTTGACCCAAAATCTCTTCTCAGAGATTTTCTAGCCGTTGCAACGTTTGGAAATCAATTCCCACAGTAAAAGTAGGTTTCCAAACGTCCAGACTTAGTGCCAGACGTCCTGTATGTCGTCTGATGGACTTGCACAAAAACCCTGTTTAGATCTGATTCAAGTTAGGGAGAGACCCGCCCAAAATCAGACGTCTGACCTTGAAATCAGACGTCTTAAAGTGGTCTTCCAGACGTCTGATGCCAGAGTTAGACGTCTGATAACCCTGTCAAATGTAATCATTGTCCTGATTTCGGCCTGATTCTCTTGGGCTTTGTTCCCAACGACTATAGAACCCTTCCTAAGCCTTCCAAAGCCTTCCTAAGGCCTCTATAAATAGAGGGGAACCCTTGCAACACAAATACACACTTGGATACACTTAGCTACACACTTTCACACTCTTTTGTGTCCAGAAAAGATCTTGTTCTCCAAGCTTAAGCTCCATTCCCTTGAGAGCATCAAACCTTCGCGCACCTGCTCTCCCGCCGTTGTCTACGAGAGCGACATTGCGCCGTTGCGTGGCTCACGCACGCGCGTCATCGTCAACGTACTCCTTGCAAAGGGGAGTTTCCTAAATCCTATAGAAGCTTAGGTTTATTACTTTGTTGGCTCTATAGGTTTGTTGTTTATTTTATCTTTGTCTTTTGGTTGGGTATTCGCTTTGCGAATTCCCGTCTCCTTCGTGGGACAAAATCCTTCTCGTGGAGAGAAGGGGTTGAGGAATGCTACCCTCGTACTTGTAGCGTGGTTGTATTGAGGTTGAATCACCCTCGTTTTAAGTGATTCGATTTAGTGGATTTTGATCAACTTGGTTGATCGGAAAATCCTAACTCGAGAGGGTTAGGTGGTGGTTTTCACCCGGTTTGGGTTTCCACCTAAAATTACTTGTGTACTTGTGCGATTGATTTTTTTTTTGTGAGATTGCTTTATATTTTATTTCCGCATTTATTACGTCACCCCTCCTAGTAGGGTCGGAACTTTCAATTGGTATCAGAGCAGGTCTCGCGAAATCGGCGTTACAAACCGGCGAGGATCTAGATCATGGAGGGAAGCATAGCCGCAATCAGAATCTCCGAGGGGCAGTCCACAACCCGTCCGCCGTTCTTTGACGGGAGCAACTACCCCTACTGGAAGTTGCGGATGAAGACTTGGCTTCAAGCCAATGACTTCACGATTTGGGCCAGGTGCGAGACGCCATTTGAGATCCCAGAGAAACCCGCGGGAGGCTACTCGCAACAACAAATTCGTGAGCTCTCTTTAAACGCAAAGACCATGAACGCCCTTTACTGCACGCTCAGCTCAGAGGAATTCAACAGAATCTAGCAGTGCGCCACCGCATACGAGATTTGGCACACACTCGAGGTAACTCATGAAGGTACCTCTAAGGTAAAAACCTCTAAAATTAATTTACTTTCTCAAGAATTTGAATCTTTTTCAATGAAATCTAACGAGTCTTTAAGTGAGATGAACACTAGGTTCACTCTCATTGTAAATAACTTGAAAGCTTTAGGAAAGACTTTCATCAAGGGGGAGCTTCAAGGGAAGCTTCTTCGTTCCCTTGGACCAGAGTGGGAACAGAAAGTCACCGCCATCGAGGAGGCGAACGAAATGGAGGAGCTCAACATGGAAGATCTCCTAGGCAATCTGATGGCCTACGAGACTAAGTTGAAGCAGAAGAAGAAGGATACACCGGAGCCTAAACTAAAGAAGACTCTCGCCTTCAGAGCCGCGTCGGATAGCGAGGTAAGCTCCGACGACGAAGACTTTAGAATTTTACTTAAAAATTTTTCCAAGTTTTGTAGGGAATTAAAGAAAGAGAAAAAGGAGAAGAAGGAAAGCCCGAGACGTTGCTACCACTGCAACGGGAAAGGGCATCTGCGACCAGAATGCCCTCTTCTCAAAAAGGAGAAGAAGGAAAAGGAGAAGAAATCTAAGAAGAAGGCGTTCCAAGCCACTTGGGACGATTCTAGCTCGGAGGAAGAAGAAGAAGAAAAGACCATAGAAGAAGAAACCGCTTGCTTCGGTTTCATGGCCAGAGGAAGCGACAGCGAAAGCGACTCAGACAACGAGGTAAATCTCGATCTTCAAGAAGCTTTTAATGAACTTTTTGAAGTTAGTAAATCACTACAAAGAGAAAATAATAGCATTAAAAAGAATCTTAGTTTTCTTAGAAGTGAAAATGATAGGTTAGAAATAAAGCTTAGGGACCTAGAAAGTAGCTCTAGTCCTAATAACCTGCTTTTAGAAAATAAAAATTTAATCAATGAAAATACTAAATTGATTGAGGAAAATGATAGTCTAAAGTTAGAAATTTCTGATTTAAAGACTAAGATGCAAACTATAGAAAAAGAAATCACATGTCTTAGGGAAAATTCTAACAAATTAATCAACAAAGTAGATAAGTTTTATAGCCCTAAGGTTGAGAAAGGATCTCCGTCAAGGAGACCCGCTAACAGATCCGGATCCAAGCTCACTTGGATACTGAAGAAAAAATTAGAATCTTGTTTTGTAGGTTTCAGGGATGACTACAACACAAAGGACTGGACCTACAAGCTCAAGGCTGGTCAACTCGAATTGGAAGAACCAAGGAGTAGACCAAGGAGGAGAACAAGAAGACCGACGAGACGGCGAACAAACGACGGACCCACCGCACGTCGACCACCAGATTGGAGACCGGCGCCGATGCCCGGGCCTCCAAGCTACGGATGGGAGCCCCATCCGATGTGGCATCCACCACCACCATTCGGGCCATTTTATTAGCCATGGTAGGTGAGGTAAAACCCTTTACCCTATCTTTTTATCAGTAGCATTTAGATAGGGGGAGTTAAAATTTATGAGCTAATTGTCAATTTTTAAGGGGGAGATATAAGGTAGCTAATTTTCCTTTAGTAAGGGGGAGAAAAATAATAGCTATCTCATTGTTACAAAAAGGGGGAGGACATTACCTTTGTCAAAAGAAACTCATAGAAGAGCATGTTTTAAGGGGGAGTTATAGGAAATTTTAAAACCAATCAAACCTTTTTGATAATGTCAAAAAGGGGGAGGATTTTTATGCATTATTTACGGTTTTGTCATCATCAAAAAGGGGGAGATTGTTGGTGCTAGAGCACCACGATCATTTGTTTTGATGATAACAAAACACGTGTTATTTAACATTTGCAATTTGAGTCCTAGATTTCAGGTCAATTGCAAATGTGGACGTGTTTAGACGGAGTTCGAGCTCGCATCCAGGACGGATTGGAGGAGCTTGACGGAAAACAGAGGAGGTTCGAGTGGAGCGACAGATTGAAGATAGAAGACAAGAAGAATAGGATAGATTCTTTTTAATCCTTTCTTGTATCTCTTGTCTTTATTTTCTTGCTCTTTTTATTTTCCTTAGAAAATTATGTTAAAGAGCCTCAAAGAACCCTAACAGTAGTCCTAGGAACACCGGCACAACCCTAGGATACTTAGGTTTTCTGTAGAATACTGAGAAAACCATTATAGGGTTCAAACAGCACTTCCAGACGTCTAATTCCCAAATCAGACGTCTGATAAAGCATTTTAAGACGTCTGACTGTTGTTTCAGACGTCTGATAACTGTTAGGCTGGAGTTAGTATTCTGTCTGATGAAATCAGACGTCCAGACCTTAGTCCAGACGTCTGATGACTTTGCCAGACGTCCAATTAGTGGACCGTTGGCTGGCTTAGCAAACAGTCAAGAATATGACCGTTAGAGCCTTATCAGACGTCCTTAGGCCTTTCCAGACGTATGATAAATGACCGTTTTGCCTCGGCTGACCCAAAATCTCTTCTCAGAGATTTTCTAGCCGTTGCAACGTTTGGAAATCAATTCCCACAGTAAAAGTAGGTTTCCAGACGTCCAGACTTAGTGCCAGACGTCCTGTATGTCGTCTGATGGACTTGCACAAAAACCCTGTTTAGATCTGATTCAAGTCAGGGAGAGACCCGCCCAAAATCAGACGTTTGACCTTGAAATCAGACGTCTTAAAGTGGCCTTCCAAACGTCTGATGCCAGAGTTAGACGTCTGATAACCCTGTCAAATGTAATCATTGTCCTAATTTCGGCCTGATTCTCTTGGGCTTTGTTCCCAACGGCTATAGAACCCTTCCTAAGCCTTCCAAAGCCTTCCTAAGGCCTCTATAAATAGAGGGGAACCCTTGCAACACAAATACACACTTGGATACACTTAGCTACACACTTTCACACTCTTTTGTGTCCAGAAAAGATCTTGCTCTCCAAGCTTAAGCTCCATTCCCTTGAGAGCATCAAACCTTCACGCACCCGCTCTCCCGCCGTTGCGTGGCTCACGCACCCGCATCATCGTCGACGCACTCCTTGCAAAGGGGAGTTTCCTAAATCCTATAGAAGCTTAGGTTTATTACTTTGTTGGCTCTATAGGTTTGTTGTTTTATTTTATCTTTGTCTTTTGGTTGGGTATTCGCTTTGCGAATTCCCATCTCCTTCGTGGGACAAAATCCTTCTCGTGGAGAGAAGGGGTTGAGGAACGCTACCCTCGTACTTGTAGCGTGGTTGTATTGAGGTTGAATCACCCTCATTTTAAGTGATTCAGTTTAGTGGATTTTGATCAACTTGGTTGATCGGAAAATCCTAACTCGAGAGGGTTAGGTGGTGGTTTTCACCCGGTTTGGGTTTCCACCTAAAATTACTTGTGTACTTGTGCGATTGATTTTTTTTTTGTGAGATTGCTTTATATTTTATTTCCGCATTTATTACGTCACCCCTCCTAGTAGGGCCGGAACTTTCAGGGTTGTCATAGATGATATCAAAACAAGGTCACCCCACTAATCATAAAATAACCCAGAGGGCCATACAGACACTCATATCGTATCTTGGATAGGATACTCAACTGCATAGTGGCACAATATCCCTAATCCTGATTTTTTCACAATATTCTATCTTAGTTTCTCTTCTCAATTCCTGATCCTTTCTTCGTCCCATTTAGTTTCCTTAGCTCCTCCGTCAACTCCAGTGATCAAGATTGTACCTTTAGCCTTTAGGTCGAGCAAATTAGGGGTCCTGTTAAGGCATTGCTTGATTTGAATATGATCCCAAGAAGCAATTGGGTAATTTCCTAGTGCTCAGTTAATTTTGGCATGATGTGTTTTCTTTTGTCTAATTTAAAGACGAGCACACGAAGCATGTGCGAAATCTAAGAAACCTTCGACGTGCATTTTGAGGTCACCAAGACCCTTGGTGACCCTAAGTAGAGTAGTCTCCCGCTTTTTAGTGAAAAGTATTACCATGCCCCCTCTTTGCCATAGACATTAGATTATTTGCTTTCTTTCCTTTTGCTAAGTCTTCGAGTTCGTGAATTTATGATATCTAATTTTTCCTTTATGGGTACTACAAATATTATAATGAGATGTGTAAATAAAATAATAGAATATACTTTGAAATAAATTAATTAGTTGATAACTCATGCCTTGCATATAGAGATTGATTTGACTTGTAAGATTGGATAATTAAATTGAGAAATTATGAATGAAATTCATGAGCCAAATTGATGAATTAAAGAGATATCTATTGAATTAAAAGAGATGACTTGATAATTTTCTCTATTGCTTTAAAGAATAATTGTTAATTGAATATATCATGAATGGTTATACATGAGAATTCTCAATTGACAGCTATCCCTAAAATAAATGAACATTTGGATATAAGGAAATTTATAATGGAAAATGGATAACTAGATGAGACGGTTGGTGGATCAGGGAGTAGGTTAGCCTCCCTGCAGATCTGTGATAGGCCTATTGGTCAACCAGGCAGCAAGGTAGGGGTACACAGGTATATACATATGTAATATTGGTTGGATACATACCCAGGTAGTGGAGAGGGCTATCCACAAGCCAACATAGGTCGCATCTATGCGTATAACTCATGGTATGCAGCCGCCACACTACCTATGCTAGGACCCTAGGGTGATGGAATGAGACATAGGGCAAGTGCGAAGTTTCCTCCTGGCCAAGGGGACACTACATACATGTCATACCTCTCAGGTAATCGCAGCAAGATCTCCTCATGCCTTCTGAGAAACCGATATGAAATAATTTTGATTGGAATATTGAGGGCAACACACTGTTGGGATAGATGAGAAATAACTAAGAAATGCATTAATGAGAATCTTTTTTTTAAATAACAAATTAGTACCCCTTTTCTGCATATTTATTTTATTCTGTCACTTTCCTTTACTCTCACTACTCTACTTAGCATTTGCTGATGACTACTTTGGGCTCCATACTCAGGTACAGTTGAGTAGTTTGGAGCTGGTGTGTATGAAGCGACTAGTATGGGACCTAGTTCAGTACTCACAAATAGTATGTGACTTCATCCCTTTAGTGTTTAGTTCCTTTCCGTTTTTAGTGAGATGTTTCAGACAATTTTCAATACTTTTCCTTTCTGCTTTTAGATTACTGTGGATAGCCTTTTATACATTAATTTCTTTATTGCAATATAATATGATTAGGTTTTTTGACTATGTTTATATTTTATGATTATATGTTAGGTGACTGCAGTCCTATTTTTGATTGACTTAATGACCAGCATTTCAGCATTCTAAATTGCATGGTGAGATTAGGGTCATCATAGCAACACACCCTTCACCAACCGATCGATCAATAGAAGGAGTTGGTCAACTGGTTAGAGAAGGGATAGAATCACTTTGGGGGCTGTCTTCAGTAGCTAGTTGTCTAATACTGAAATTAACCATCCAGTTATAACTGCATCGATCATTTACCAGGCTTATTAGATGATTCCCTTAAGAAAAGAGGCCTACAATGCCTCTTGTCTTTTCTTTCGGCATCTATGGATCTCGTGGAGGTTATTTGGTGGCTTGAAAATCAATTGATGGCATTGATCAGAATTAGGGTTTCTCATTGGGAGATATTTATAGGGATTCCAAATCCAAATCCTAATTTGATGGGATCCATCGTATCTTCATCCAATGGTACAAATCAAACTCTACTTGAATTTAGCATGATTAACCCATAACAAATTATGGGATGTTTGGATCTAGTATTCAAACTTAAATTAATTTCAATCGAACACTTGGATTTTCTACCTAAACAAATTGGGTGCAATTAATCACCAAATTAAGTGCAATTTAACTCTTTAAATTATCATTGATTTATACTTTAGGTAGGAATTTATCAAAATCATTGTTGGTTTCATCACTCTAAACATCGGCATAGGAACCTGAATCAGAGAAGGGATTGGTGGAGGTACATCACTGGAACTTGAATCAACATAGGGTACAGGTGTAGGCATAGGGGTAGATGTATGTGGTGGTGGTAAAGGAAATTATGAGACAACTTATCAAGACTACTAAAATTATGAGAAAAGCAAACATAACCAAATATCTGGAGTGGTAAAGGAAATACATCCTTACCAAGGAATAGTAATCAAAATGGAATATCACCCCCCAAAATATAAGATGGTACACAATTAATCAAATAGGTAGAGGTAAGAACTTCATCACCCAAAACATCTTAGGAACCCCCATAGAGATAAGAAGCATCTTGGCAATGCTAAAATTGTGGTGCAGTTTCCTCTCAACAACTCCATTTTACTGAGAAGCATGAGAGTAGGATGTCTAATGAAGGCGCCCATTTTCCACAAGAAAGATTCTCAAGGATAAGGATATTACCATATCTAAAGCACTTTATTTTAGTAAAAAGTATTTGCCCCTCCAAAAAGAATTTCTTTATTATAACAAGTAATTCAGATCTGTCATTCAACAAAAAATCCAAGACATAAGACAAAAGTCATCAACGAAAACTATAAAATACTTATGCCTAGACATGGTAGCCACAGGACAAGGACCCAAGACATAATAATGGACTAACTCTAAAATAGAATTACATTAACGACCCACAAGAGAAGGAGAGAAAGGCATGTTGATGATGTTTCCCAAGTTGGGATGCCTCGCCGTCAAAGGTAAAAGTAGCAGGGATATCTAGATACATCTATTATAACTTGAGAAGAAATGGATAGCCAAGTTTGAAATGCCATAAAAGAGGATTGTGTAGGTGCATAAAAAATCAGGCACCAAATTTATCCTTAATTCATGATTTTGATGATAACAAACATCTTAAATAATTGGGATTAAAATTAGATTATATAAATTGTATTTGTGAGAATGATTTTCAGGTATGGGCTAATTGATGAGATCCAAAGCTAAGAAGAAGGAGACCAATCAATTGAAGTGTTCTCCAAGATTTCAAGGCTTAGGTCTCTTTGTAATGTAGGAAAATGGGTTGTAATGTTATTCTTTATAGAATGTAAGGAGAACCCTAAATAGAGTTCATATTAGTAAAACATAGGGGTCTCATGTGCAAATTTCATGAGAGCACCACACTTGACCCACATAACTTTAATTAACCTTAAATTAGGTCATTAGGTGCTAATCAAGTGGTCATAATCACCTAAATTCAGTTAGAACTTGATTTGACCCTAAATTCTTCTTGATATGCTTAATAAAACCTATCTAATGTTAGGTATTCTTTACCTAACATTAGGTCAAGTTTTCTGTGCCAGTTGCAGGCATCCAGAAAATAGCAAACTTTGCGCCTAACTATCTAATGTTAGACAATGGTCCTAACATTAATTAGTCGTTGGTTAGGCATGTAAGAGGAATTATTTAAACGTTGGAGGGCATGCTCTGGACCTATTTTAGCTTCCAACTAACCTCCTTATATATATGAATGGCCTCCCATCATTTTGGAACATATACGTAACATATACACATCCTTTCTCAAGAAATCAAAGCCCTGCACATACTTTATTAACTATTATTAGAGTTAGAGCTCTTGTACACACTCTCAACTCTCTTGGAGCTCCTCCAAGAATTCTCCCTACTGTGCTACAGACTCCTATTCCTTAAGGGATTAATTTCTTATTTTCCTAGATAACCCATAAGCATTAGAATTGCATATCTATTTAGGGTTGTCCGTAGGATTATTTTGAGTTAATTTCAATTCATTTCTACTATATCTATCTTGTAATCCAAGGGCCTAGGTTGTGGGCCCCTTTCCTCTCAATGGAGAGGGGTTTTTCTCTTGATTGGGGAATCAAAAGTGGTTGTAAGAAGGATTTGGTACCCCACAAGTACTGGTTAATTTTCTAAGATTGACTCAAAGCAAAATCTTAGGTAGGTGATGCAAGAAATATGCATTTTGTTAAAGACGCAAAATAGTGTTGTTGCAATGCGTAAATTCGCAATCAACTTTTACAATTTATAAAACTTAGATAGTGGAGTATCTAGAGTCATCCAAGGAGGCCAATTTGTTAATCACATGAAATGATTCTCTCTCTCACCTCTCAAATCAACACATGTATTTTTGTGATTTTGGTTTTGTTATGTTTTTAGGATTTTCAAAATAATCGGGCAGCAGAATGAGTATGATAATTACGCTAAAGACTACACCTATCACTAACCTAAGTGACAAGAAGAAAACCCTTTTCTTCTAAGCTCACCCTAGGAAAGTGTGCCTAGGGTAATTAGAAGAAGAAGGTGTGGCACACTAAGCTACTAAAAGCATGAAAAACACATTAACATGAAAACAGAAATTGAAAGGAAAATTGGTCTTGTATTGCTAGAATTTGAAGTGCATGTAGAGGAATGCTTCTTGAAATAATAATAAATTACTAGCTAATATAAAAGATAAAGTAGAAGATAAAGAAGAGAGGAATCCTCTAGCAAAAGTTCAGGATGGCTCTTGCTCCAAGTGTGGTTACCTCACACTTGAAAAGAGTTCTCCTTAGCTTCTTCTTCTCCTCCAAGCTATCTCCTCAAGGTGGGCGTCAACCACCTTGTTCCTCCTTTTGCTTGGCCATCCTCTCTAGTAGAAGTTCTCCTCCTCCTTTGGCGTGACACAAGTGA
Source organism: Thalassia testudinum (assembly GCA_037157565.1). Lineage (NCBI taxonomy): Eukaryota > Viridiplantae > Streptophyta > Magnoliopsida > Alismatales > Hydrocharitaceae > Thalassia > Thalassia testudinum. The sequence goes on along the minus strand of JAZHRO010000024.1, from coordinate 179,239,365 downwards.
TAGGAAGATGGAGAAAGAGGGCACAAAAGGGGTAGGTGGTTGCCCCCTTGATCTTCTTCTCCTCTTCTTCTCCTTGGCCATGGGTTTAGGTAGTGTAGGTTTGAACTAAACTAATGGAAGAGAAGGGAATTATGTGGTGGTAGGGTAGGGTATTTATAGGATGGGAAGGGGGATGGTTATTGTATTTTTTTGGAGGGAAATGAAGGGGTGCTTGGATATTTTTGGAGGGAAAATGGGAGGGAAATGAAAAGGTGCCTTGGTTTTCCCTCCAAAAATACCTTCTAGAAGGTGTTGATTTTGGAGGGAAAAAATGGACGGTGGAGATGGGTTGAAGGGGTAGGTGTAGGGTTGGATTTCAAGGGTTTTGGAGGGAAAAAGTTGGTGCCATTTCTAGGTGATTTTGGAGGGAATTTGGTGGTGTCTTTTGGTAGTAGAGAGGGGTGAAGGGATGTGTAGGATTGGTGGCAAGAATGAGGTGGAGTGGTGGTAGCTTAGGTGGACTTAGGTAAGGTTAGTTGGTGGAGCTAGTTAGGTGGGTTTTAGGGTTAGGTTTTGGTGGCCAAGGAGGTGACTAGCTAAGTTAAGCTAGCTTAGCTAGTAGGGAGTAGGGTAGAGAGGTAGAGGGAGCTAGGGTTTTGAGGGAGAGGAGCTGGAGGAAGCTGCCTTGAGCTGCAATAGAGTTGATGGTTTCTTTAGAGAACTGCTGCAAGGAGCTACCTTAGCTGGCTTAGTTTGCTAGTTCTTTGCTAGCTGCTAAGCCAAGCTTAGATGAGCTGGCTTCTACTGATGTGAGCTGAGGTGAGCTGGGTTTGGTCTTCTGGGAGATTACCTAGCTAGCTGGAGTAGCTAGCTTAGGTCAAGTAGCTCAGCTCAACTAAGTTGAGCTAAGTTGAGCCTTCAGGAGTTGGACTTGAGCTGGTCTGCGTTGGTTGAGGTCATCCTCAGCTAACTAGTTCTAGCTAGTAGCTAGTCCTAGTCAGGTTGAGCTTCCAAGGAACTATTCTGGGCTGGAGGAGCTGGAATGGAGCTGGGATCAACTGACTTGAGCTAGTTTGAGATGCCATCTAGCTTAGGTGAGTTGAATGGAGCTGAGGTGAACTGGCTTGAGCTACCATTCAGCTGAGATGAGCTGAATGGAGTTAGGGATGAGTTGATTCATCTAGAAGGAGCTAGGATCAACTGGATCTAGCTGAGATCCAGCTAAGATGAGCTGGATCTAGCTAGCATCTAGCTGATAGGAGCTTCTGCTTCATCTTCTGCCTTCCTGAGTGACAAGGTATGTGGATCTGACTTTCTATCTATCCCTGACACTCAAGTAAATGCATCAAAAAGATAATAAAATGCAATGCATGCCCATCCTAAGTAAATACGTAAATGTAGCCCGAAAGCCCATTTGCGGAGTTAAAAACGTAAGAGGTAGATTTGTTTTAGGGCATAAGAATGATGATAAACTGAATGTTCCCAACTAAATGTTCATTTTAGTTGGGAACACAAATCTGTAGTCCAGTAGAAAACTAAACGTTCTCAACTAAAGTAACAGGAGACATACTGCCATTTGCTAGATGAATAGAAGTAATAGTGGTAAAGTCTGTTGTAGAAATAAGACAGGCACCCTTACTTGTTAAAAGAGTAGGGACACCAAAGTCTATAATCCAGTCATTTATACTTGAGTGAGTGGCATGTGCACCTGTGGCCAGTGCAGTAGTAGAGGAAGAGGAGTCAAGCTCACTCCGCAGAAAATGACGAAGAAGATCCAGTTCATTAATAGTAAATGGAAAACCAGCAACTGGATTAAGAGTAGTCTCTCTATTAGCAGTAGGATCAACAGTAGCATGAGTTTTCTTTGCCTAGTCTGGCCTCCTAAACTTGTCCTAGCATCGATCTGAGGGATGATTAGTCTTCTGGCAATGGACACATAGTGGATAAGATCTTCAGCCTCAGCCTCCATCATGCCCATGTCCACCAGATTGACCACCTCTCCTTCTAGAGGCCACAAGAGTAGCAACATCAAGCAAGGCAATGGGATCTGCATCAATCTTCTAAAGGCAGCTATATACCACCTCCAAACTTGAAATAGACTTTGTTGGCAATATCTAATCTCTAGCAAATTGGTATCGGGAAGACAACCCATCAAGAAATTTGTATGTCTGCCACTCTGTGGACTTAGTTATGTTGTATTTCTCATGTTGTTTTTTTTTTTTCATTTCTACAATTTAATGTAAAGAGCCCTTAGGAGCTTAGTAAAACCTAGGAACCCAATGAACCAAACTACCCCCAGATAGGAACCCTTCACCAAAATGTCTTTAAGTGACATATGCCTATTATCAGAAATCTACCCACATGATAAAACGACCTATTAGTCATCTGGTCGTCTAACAACTTGAATAGATGACAACTAATCAATGACTCAAAATACCTAACTTTACCTTTTAACACCGGATGCCTGACCTTACTATCAGGAATCCAACCTTATTATTAGATGTCCAGGGCTCTCTACAGACATCTAATGAAAATCCTAGTTGACACATAGAAAGACGTTAGGAATCAATCAACTATTCTGATTATATCAGGTTTGCAAAACACCTTTCTGAACTTTTTTAGATGTTTGACCATCTTTTCAATATGCACATTAGATGCCTGATAGTATTCACAGATGTCGCATAAGACATTTGATGCTTTAGATCATGAACCCTACAAAAGATCTGATCCCTCAAGCCAAGTCCAAGAATTTTTGGTCCTCTCATCAGATGACTCATTTTTTGATTAAATGCGCTTATTGCAAAATAAGTTGTCTGATACTTTGACCAAACATCTAATGAGCTTCATGTATCTTTGACTTATTTTCTTAGTAAATGCAAATCAGTCAACCTCCATATTTGCTACACAACTGATTACTAATTTCTAGACGTCTAACAAATTAATCAAACATTTGTTGATGCCTGTTAGTTGCTTATCTCTTGGCAGACTTTTCTATGCGTGAGTAGACCTAACCTAAATTGTTTCTAACAGTTATTAGGCCACTCTCAAGCCCTTTCAAGCCATCTTATTAGTTCTATAAATATCCCTTAGAATCTTTTAGCCAAGTTACAACTTTTGGATACTCAAATCTACTTGCTTACACTCTCTCATTCTCCAAGCTTTGATAAAAATTTCTTAGCTCTCTCTACACTTGCTCACACATTATATAAGATCCAATTTTCCTATGCTCAATACTCAAGGCAGCCAGCACATCAGGGAGTATTCATAGATCTACTATAGCCTACATTATTCTCCATCCTTGAGCTCTATAGGTCTTTAATTGTAGTTTAATTTGTTGTTTACCATTGTAGTTGGGTATCCAACCTATCCAATTTCTATCTCTTCCTGCAATGAAGGGTAAAACTCTCCAGTTAAGACTGGAGAGGGAAGAGGTATACCACCCTCAATTAAGTGGTGTGGTTAGTGGATATTTGATCACCTTTGCAATTGGGAAATTCCAAGTCGAGAAGACTTAGGTGGTGATATTTACCCATAGGGGTTTCCATTTAAAAGTTTTTGTGTATCCTGTGGTTTGATTATGTTGTACATTTTATTTTGTTTAAATTTTATATTTATCATCGATTGCACTAAACACACCCACTTTAGTGCATTCTCAATTTCTATATTTGACTCATCTGCTTTGTAGTTTTCTTTTATGTATCTTTGACTTCTTGTCTTGGCTTCTCTATTTCTCCTAGAAGATTCTCCTGATTCACTATTCAAATCATCCTAAGAGATATTTTGTTCTATGGCTATTAAACATTAATGTTCTTTAAGTTCATCTGAATTTAGATTGTTTCTGATCATCCGAGGGTCACATGCTAACTTCAAAGTTCCCAAAATGTCATATGTAGTCTCTAAGTGTGAGATTCTAATAAACTCTAATGGACATAGGGAGTTTCTCAAAACATTAATAATGCTAAAGTCAAGAATGATTTCATTATCCGGTCATGATCAAGCATCTCTAGTTGGATATTTCAATACTAACTACAATTATTTTCGATAAGTCTAGTCTTCTTCCTTAAGAAATATCTTCATATGCTCTCTCCATTCTAGATAGTTGGTACCATCAAAGTATGGTATTTGATGAGTTTTTGCTACTCTAAAGTTGAATGCCATACGGACTTTTTATCAAAACTCACTAATCGGATGTATCAAAAGTTAGTAAATGCCAAAGCTCTGATACCAAATTTAGGTGTAAAGAAAGGTGGAATAGTGCTAGAGGGGGATGGGTAGTGTTCCTTGTTTAGTTTCAACTTAAATATGAGGTTCTTAAGAAGCATACTTTATCTAGAATATAACATTAAAGTGTACTTCAATATAATTGAAAATATTTAATAACAAGCATGTAAACTATAAATTGATATCAAGATATTAAACTGTTTCCTCTTCATGAGTTAGTCCACTATCTATATTCTCCTATGTCAGGATTTCTTGTTTCCTTCTATCATAAATCCACTAAAAGCCAAGTTATTTATAGAAGTAACCAATATCTTTACAACGATTGGTTTACGACCAGTCCATCACCTCAATATTGTTCAAATGCTTAACCCTAAGCTGTTTTCCATGGATGGCTTAACTCAAATTCTTAGCTGCATGATTTCTAACAAATAGTCAACCAATACATGTGAATACACATCATAATCTTGATTTTAAAAAGAATATGATGAATCTACTACAATAAGAATTATGATATTAGCAATACTAATCAATCCTATATCACAATCAAGATATGTTTAAAAAATTAAAGCACCAGTTCTTTTTCAAAAAAAAAATTAAAGCACCAGTTAATAGGAATTGACTCTAATATGCTTCTCAACAATCTAAAGCGTCAAGTTTGAAGCTACTATACCTAAGAAGTGAAAGGCGAAATATTTCCAAAGATAACAACAAGACTTTTCTTCTTAGATATCCAATTGATTCTCTATTAAGGATACTTATAGAGTCCCATCACCTAGAATTGCTCCACTAAAGATTTCTCTAGAACTAGAATTTCATAATTGCTTCACTAAAGATTTCTTTAGAATTACTTCTATTCAAAGCACCTAAATCTTAAAATCATGGTATCTCCTCTAGAATCACTAAGATGTTTGCCTCAAAATTATAATTATAGTACCAAAGCTAGAGAGATAGAGCTTCTCTATAGAGCTTTTCTATTGCTTGTGTTCTATTGTGAAACTTTTACTCCTTTAGGTTTAGGCGATTTCCTCTGCTCAAAATGATTAAAGGTTTCCCTTAGAACAAATAAAAATCATGGGCAAATTAACCTTGGTCCAAAAATTAACAAATATGGAGAATAGCCATAAAAGAATATCAATTCAAATCAAATTAGAACCAATAAATACCTTTTCCATTGACTAAATAATTACTTATTTAAGCAGTTAGAATTCTTTTGATAGCCAGTTGAATTTGCTTATTTTGTACATAATAGCCATTTCATTTAAATTCAAGTCATAGAAAGGTCGTTAAAAATCCAATTACGACTTGCTATTGGTTCTCTTAGGAATGGTTCAAGTCTAGTTGGTTTGAATTGAGCCTAATTGTTTTGATACTTAATTATGATATATCTTGAAGGTTATGACACTTCAATTGTACTTCTCCATCTTGTGATTTTCAATTCTTATTCTTGTGATGCTCGATCATCACACATTTCTCCATCTTTCATTACAATTGTTATCAAAGGAATGTTTGTCACATTTGTAATCAAGTCCTTGCAACTTGTGAAAAGATTTTGCATAGACGAGATGATAATGATCAACAATACTATTTATTAAGACAAATAATTATAACTCATTTACTGGGGATCAGCAATTATATGCTTCATATAAAGTATAATGATTGCATATTTATCCTTAATGTTTTGATTTTTTTTTTCAAATATCTCCATTTATAAATGCTTCTAAATGTCAAAATCACATGTTTTGATATTTTTTCTCTACTTTTTAATATCATAACATTTTCTTAAATGTCACAATTAGCTGAATAGTAGCGATCATAGTACACACACATATTAGGCCACCTAGATTATTAGAAATCAATTTTGCAAGAGTGTTGACACACGTGCCATTCTATTAAAGGGTTTATCGAGTCTCAAGTGACATCCTACATAGGGACAACTATCGTTACATGTTCAAGGTAAGTAATTAAAAGCAATGCATAGAAGAGTTGGTTTACTTGTTAATCACAGTTCTACCCTCCCCCTAGGAAGGTTTGTATAAATATCTATTGCAATTTAGCTTAGAGATGATTTTCAGAAAATAATTACAACTCTTGTGTAGATCCTAAAAGGATATATGAACTAAAAATTATTTGAACTTTAATTCATGCAAAAAAATTCTTGCTTAAGTAATACGATTCTTTCTCCTACCTCATAATATACTTAAATCTAAATAACTTTATTATAAGTAAATTTTCAAAAGAGGATAGAATCCTACTAGAGCATGACTCATATTTCCTTAGTAAAAATTTCTTGTGAGGGTTCAACATTGATTAAATAATTTATGCTAGATTTAGCCAATTAAAGTTTAATTTGATTAATCTTCATTAGAATCAGTAGAATTACTAAGGGTGGTTGTTGTTGGTCCAAACTAATTTGCGTATAGGATTTTTCTCTAATCCAACTAATTGTGTGTAATAGCCTATTACTTTTCCCACATTAAGATAACCGCAATTCTCATTGGGGTAGATTCTAGGGTTACATTGGCTAGGGTGGGATTGATGCCTTATAGAACCTGGTTAGATCCTAAGGAGGTATGTCTAGATACTATAAGTATGATTTATGTATATGCTATATGGTGTGGTAGATATGGCTATTTGGGATCCTAACCTAAGGGAACAAGGTTAGATAAGTAATTGAAAATTCAAAAGGAACTAAAATAATTAGCTAGATGCATCACTAAAGGGAGTTACTTAGGTTCATCAACTAGACATGGGCAAACCTGCGATTCATTGAACCAGTTGGGTTATGATAGGTGGTGGAAGCTACCAGAAATATGACTTGGAGCAATAGGTTCTTGGTTAAGGTGATAGGTCATAGGTCAGGCATCAAGACTCAAGGTTGGAGGCACTTGATGAGGGATAAAATCACCACCATGCATCACTTTCCATGGACCAATGACTAAAGTCCAATTGTCATTCCAAGACTTAATTAAGCCTCACAAGGGAAACAATGTAATTGGAACTCCACCCTCTTATTCTATATAATGGAAGGTAGAGTCTCCCATTCACGTCATTCCATTCCATTCTATTTAATCCCATCTCATTCTATTCCATTATATCCTTTCCATTCCATCTCCACCTCCTCCAATCCTCCTCTGCAATGGAGGTGGCCATGTATCATTTTACTCATAATGCATCTTTTTTGGGCCATGAGGCGTCCAACAGTTGAGCATTACTCCCACAATTGCGAAGATATATCGTAGTAATTGGCATGTTTTATGTGTTGATTGTTGCAGATATGAGCATGGGCATAGATAGATTAAATCAGGTTCTTGCTTTCTCACTACATTTCTTATGTCTACAAACATTGTTGGTGTGGGGATCATAACCAATTGACAACCGACAATCCGATTCCCCTATCAAATTGCATCATCTGTGGAAATATCATGACTAGAAGCCAAGCTTTACCTCATGGAGATCATCATTGTCGTCAAGTTTCCGTTGTAGAAATGGATCTCAATACATGATCACTCGTAGATCTAGAATATCTTATAAAAAAAAAACCACATCATCACCAATTAGTGTGAATGGATCCACTTGGCAATGTGAACTCGTCCTCTATATGCATTCTCAGATTTGAGACCTGTGATGGATAAAAGCTGGAGTGTTGGTATTCGTCATCAAAGTTAGTTTTTAGATCTAACCTTTAGCTTTAGGCCATTACAACAAAGAGAGACAAGTGCCATTGATCTCTTAGTATTGTTTACTTTATCAAGACTTCCCATCGTGGTATTTGTCCCGATTGTCTTGTATTTCAACGTCCGAACAGATGTTGCTTTTTGACATGTTAAGTGCTAGCTCTTTCATCTTATAGCCATCGAGGCTGGTCCGTCTCTTCCATGTACCGTGGAAGCGTTATATAAAAATATACGTGGTTTGGATATTATTACATATCGTGAATAACGCATTTCTCGTTGCTGTCGGTGAAATGTAAATTAAATTCTATCTTTTTGTCAATTAGTTGTATTGAAGGAAGGTGCCTGAAAGCAACAGCAGTCGGTCGTGGATGAGATTATGCTTGGATCATGATCATCCACTCGTTCTTACGTACATTGAAATCTTTCAATGAAAGGTTACTGAACAACATGTGACAACTGATTGTATAATATTGTTTAGTTCTATTGATTTGCTGATAATATGTAAAGAGCATTCAACATTAATAGAGATTTGGTCTCTCTTTAACGGTTAATCTTACTACTATATATATTTATCGTCACAACGACCTTATCGTGGCATTCGTTGGCAAGCAAAGACTTGTGTTGAGTTGTTTCACTTGCATATATGCACACGTGGTCGGTGGTAGAAGCAAACAACCGTACGTAGTCATACGCCACCCTATAGCTAGCATCATGTAGCAGATGTAATGTCCACAGATATTCTGACCAGATCGAATGTCCAGCCTGATCCAGCTTTAATTAAATGAGCTGCTCCTATCACACTAGCGAGGTAGGTAGGGCTGAACTGAAGTTTTCTACTTCTACGATCTTAAGTGCAATCCTTGCCGGCTTGGCCTCACCTGCACCTAACGATCAGATTGTAGCGTATTCTGACTTAATGGGAACCAACCCAACCTTGCTTCCCTCTGTACTCCTCACTTGATGTAAGCGCTTTCTACGTACTTCACCACCATTGAGCTGCGAGGAAATGTCAGAGAGTAAATGAGGTCAAGGAAGACTCGGAGGAAAATGTTAGTTCTAACTTAATTTTGATGATTTACGAAAAGGGGTTAAATAATTTTATATACATATATACATACATGTCTCTTGTATCTGATTTATTTCTAGGTTATGAGGACAAAGCTAAATCAAAGGACGAGTCACGAAGAAAGCTAAGTTGAAGATAGAGGAGCTCAAGCCATTAAAATAAGAGTCATGCATTTATTCCAAATATTGTATTTTAATTTTCTTTACTCAGACATGATGTGAAAGAATCTAAGTGCATATATACGACACACCTAGCCAGTAGACATTTTGGAAACCTTTACACTTAGAATAAACCACAACATAAGATTTACGGTATTCATTGGATGTCTACTAACCCAAGCAGTTGACCACTGCTATACATAATTAGATGACTATCAGTTTGACTATCATCCAATTTGTGAACTCTAATCACTTGACAATTACTTTATTTAATGGCCTTGGTATTGTAGATAAAAACTAATTACTCTTAATGAATTATCTTTTACCTGCTAATTGTCAGGACCCAGTAGGATAGCTGACCACTCTTTCACATGGTAGTCAACGCCAACCTTCTAGTCTACAGCCTTGCAGCAATTATTTCTAATTCCAGGAATAATTAGGAACTTAACCTGAAAATCCCTTCTTTAGTAGGTCTTATCCTTTCAAATTTAAGATATCCACCATGTGAATTAGGTGTATTCCCAAAGAAAGTGGCACCTCACAAAAGCAAGGAGATCATTTTAAAACTTTTTCAAACATGAAAATAACATCTAAAGTTGATCAAATTGAATTAAAACCATGAAAACTACTTCTAACCGTGTAAGTTGGGGAGTATGGCTCTATAATTGATTATCATAGGACTAAGGTACTTTGTGGAAGCTATTCCACACGCCTACTCAAAGTCCTTGGCGTAAAGCACAACATATTCAAGCACATTGATCAGCACAACACCAAAGTCATATGAGGAAGGCAATCTTCACACAACAAAGACACTTTTCCAAATAAGCACGACCACCAAGATGGGTTCTTAATTGAGGCCTGTATGCCAAAAGTAACACACTAATGAAAGTTCACAAGGTTGAGCATGTGCTAACTATCAGATATAAATAGAATTAAATGTAAAAGGATTTTGTATTGTTTCCTGATATATAAAATTACAGGAGTGCTGTTACTCAACAACAAATTACACACCAGCAGCTGATGGACTGGACCATATTTCAACTGTAAATATATTAGAAGACTGAATGAGTATTGCAATTGGAGATTAGAAAAATAGGTGTTGACATATTGTAAACATTGATTAGTTGCTGAGTTTGCTAATGTTAGCTGAGATTCGCTTCTTTTGATATAATGAATAACCAACAAGGGCAGAGAGTAGAAATGTCCAAAAAACCTGCACAGGGATTCCTACATCATGTAAAAAACGTCAAGAGCACAAAAGCTAGAGCCCTTATATCTTAAAAGTAATACCCTTGTTATCAGTTGCTGAGTTTGATAATGTTAATTCAGATTCTCTTCTTTTAATATAGCGAATAACCAACAAGGGCAGAGAGCAAAAATGACCATAAAACCTGCAGTAGGAATTACTACATCATGTAAACGACCTTAAGAGCATCGAAGCTAGAGCCTTAATAACTTAAAGTGAATACCATGTTAACAGTGTGCCATCTCTCAAGTCTAATGACCCTTGATCTCAATTCCTCGATTGCACCATCAAGAGATGTGTATTCTGTACTTGGTAGGCATTCCATCCTGGAATGTCTTCCCTGCATCATAATGTGGAGGGCATCAGACATATTGCACAGCATATAATAAACTAGAACATTAGCAACCAGTAAATGTGCAAGGAAACCTCCTACCTGCTTAGCATGAAATTCATTTAGTGCAATAACACAACAAAACAAGACCAGCACTTCATATCAAACTTACAAAGCAGGGACCACAGACAGTGAAAATAAAGGGAAAAGGAAAAACACATGCTCAATGACATTATGCATTTCCAAACGACAGTAAAACCCTGTGATACTTGTTTTGGTGCTCCATTTATGATTCCACCTAAGGTTTGACTTTGCTTTTGCATTTTCAACAGACATAACAAGTCTAATTCAATCACATAAATCCTCCAGTCATTGAGTGATTGTTTTGTAGATGTGCTTGCAAGTCAATCATCATCAAAAGAATTAGCTTGATAGCACACCACATAAAATGAGAAGACAAAGTTCATGCTGAGTTAGCTTGAAAAGGATGCAGATGTGCATGGAAACATCAGAAATTCAGGATTTTGACCATCTTACCTGGAATTGAATAAATTCCACAACCTCCTGTAATTTTGTAGCTTGTCGACTGTGTATCCCCGTATAATTCCTTTCATGTGCTGGCAAACTCTCAAGAATTAGTTGAAGGTATGTCTGCCAAATGTTAAACAATTGGTTTTTTTCCAAAATAAGTTCTCAGTTATTCACGTGAACGGCCATATTTAAGATGCCAAGAAATTCCATTTTGAAAATTGCATTCTACACCACAACAATATCAATAAACATTAAGGGATCTAGGACCAAAGCACATCTGCTCAAGAGAGGCCCGACAAAAAATGGGAATTAATGACCACAAGGCACATTGATTTCGAATGAAAGACACGAAGAAATCACCGAATGGAAGTTTGACATAATTAGATCAACATAAAGATGTTTCTCTACAAACAACGCAAGATCCCAGAGACTTGGAAACATGTAGTCTTTGGGAAACATGTTAGAAAGTATTATTGAGGCTTCAACATTGCTTTGTCTAGTTTTAAGCAAATCTATAAAAGCCTAATTTTTCATGTGATTCTGTAACAACATCCAAAGCAAGAATTAGATATCACAAAGTAGATTATATCAGGAAATTCAAAATATCTAAACGAGGTTTGGAGAAGTTTGAAAAGCAAAAAATTTTTGAAGTCGCAGTTGGTTAGAAACTTTCAAGACTACTAGATTTCAAGCATGTAATTGGCAAGGAAAGAAGAATATTGAAGAAAGTTTAACGTTCTTCCAATTCTACCCTCCAATCACCATGAATAAATGTTCTTTTCTTTTTGAGAGAGTAGCATTTACTCTTGACTTTGTAGAATATTATATAGCAGAAAGAAATTACTCAAATATTTTATTCTGTGGTCTTACCTCTCTGACATATAGAGAGGTGGGAAAAAATATAGTACCACTCCTTAAGAAATAAGAAAATAAAGAGATACATCACAACAGAAATAATAAGAAAAGAGATCGAAGGGGCTCAATATTCCTCAAGTTGACACATAGATATCAATCATACTTAGCTTGGAACAGTAAATATCAAATGATGCTCATGGCAACGCCTTCATAAAGATATTTGTTATCTGATCATCTAAGGAGACATGGGTGGTGTAGATGAGACCTCTCTAAATCAAGTCACGTGTATAGTGACAGTCAACCTCCATGTTCTTGGTCCTCTCGTGGAACATGGGATTGTTAGCAATGTCGGTTGCCACCTTGTTGACATCTCATAGGTGTGTCAACAGGTATATGCAAGACTGCAAGAAGAGATCTCATCCACATCGTCATCGAGGCAATGTGTCATGGCCCTGTACACTGACTCGGTGCTGAACCTAGAGACAACATGTTTCTTGCTCTTCTAGGTCACTAAGTTTTTTACCACATGTATAAAAACTTGTAGTGCACTTCCTATCTACCAGAAACTCTGCATAATCAGCATATGAGTAGGTTACCATACTCATAGATGTTCTTTTGATGACTAGAACAAGTGATTTAAATGCCGAAAGAATGTCATCGACATGCCATCGAAATAGACATTTTGGACAGGTGGCCATATCGACATCCATTAGTTGTTGATAAGCAGGCTTTTCGCCGACATGCCAACAATATGGTCAGCAAGCTTCGGTATGCCAACTGTTGCTGCTGCCTGCTATTGGTTGCTACTACCTCCTGCTGCTGCTCTCCAGTTCTACTACTACTGCCACGCTATTGGTGGTGCACGCTCTGTGCTGCTACCTCAACACTCCACTTCAACTACTACTACGTGGTTGGTAGATAGTGGTGCCTTAAAGCACTTGTGTGAAGATTAGGGATTTTTTCCTGCTATGAGTCTTGTTGCACCAGGGAAGACAGCTCAGGTGGTAGATGGTCGCCATTCCCCAATGACTAGAAAGGGAGATGTCCCGCTATCCTCTACCCATCAACTATCTAATGTTCTCTATGTTCCAAATTTTCCACCCAGTTTACTTTCAGTGAGCAGTATTACAAAAGAATTAAATTGTCATGCCATATTGGATGCCATCATGTGTCTTGCAGAATAAGTTCACGAGGAGGATGATTGGAGGGTTTGAGGGAGTGTACCATCTGAACCGTTCACCTATTACAGTAACTGTTGTCAAGGTTCAGGAAGTTGATATGCGGTATGCGGTTAATTGGGTCACCGCATAAAGAGTTTACAATATGTGGACGAGTATGCAAACGAGTATGCGATTTTGTATTTTTTATTTTAAAAAATATAAAATAATTAATCAACTTATTAAATTTATGTTCAGGTAAATAATACATAAATAATAAACATCAACCACAACTAAAATGAGATCTAAACTCACATTTAATATCATAACCAGTCCTACAACAAAATCAGACCTAAAATATCTTTTTTCAAAAAAAAAATCAAACCTAAAAATATTCTATCACAAAATTGGCTGACTACTCGGGTATTCAGGCCGAGTAGTCAACCTTGCCTGCTTATTGGACCACCTGAGGATATTCGGTGTAGAGAGGGTAGCGCTGACGAGTATGTGGCTACATAGTCGGCCTACTCGACTGACTTCCTGAACACTAGTTGTTGGCCATGGGGAAGGTGCCTCAAGGACACCACTCCAGCGGCATCTTTGCCTTGGTCATCTACCCCTCAAGCGACTCAAACATGTTCTACCCCATATTTCATCCACTGTATCTATTGTTTGTGATACTTGGCAACTGGGCAAGCATCATTGTGCCAATTTTCTAACCTCTACTCATTTTGGGTATACTTCTATTTTCCAACTTATTCATATGGATGTATGGGGTCCTAGTCGTATTCTTGATAGACTAAGACAGATATTTCTTGATTTTAGTTTATTTTTCCCGTGTTTCTTGGATTTTTCTAATGAAAAATAAATTTGAAGTTGGAAACATTATGGAGAATTTTGTTGTTAACATAAAGATCCAATTTTCAATTTTCGCTCTGATAATGCATTGGAATGTTGCACTACTCGCGTTCCTTTTATAAATCCAATGGTATTATTCATTAAACTACTTGTATTCATACCTCTCAGCAAAATGGGATGGCTAAGAGGAAACATAGACACTTGATGTTGCCCTTACCATATTGATTCATCATTTTGTCCCGTCTTTATATTGGGGTGATACGATGTCAATAGTAAGTTTTCTTATTAACAAAATGCCCAACTCTGCTTTTCATTAGCAAATTCCTTGGCAAGTTTTATATCCGAATAGACCGATCTTTCATGTCCCCCCTCAGGTTTTTGGATGTGTGATGTTTGTTCACATTCTTGGTCTTAGACGGGACAAACTGACACCAAGAGCAGTGAAGTGTTTTTCTAGGCTATTCGTGAACACAAAAAGGTTATTGTTTTGATCTTGTTACGTCTCGCCATTTTGTGTCTGCTGATGTTACGTTCCATGAAGCAATTCCATATTTTTCTACTTCTGATAGAGAGTTACCTCCTACTCTTGATGTTGCACCTATGCTCATACCTCCTACACCTTTTGGTGTTATTCTTGATACGGATACTTCTGTTCCTGTGGTCCTTAAGAAACAACGATATACTGAACCCATTTGCACTTATGTCAGGCCACATACTACCTTGCAAGTTCCCCCTCCTTCACCTCCTCCTCCGACCTCCTCAGACAAGATGAACTCTGCACCCTTACGCACTGACGATTATGTGCTTAGTGATGTAGATAGGCCTTCTACTGTTCCTCATGAGGAGGATCTTAATCTTCTAATAGCCATTCGGAAGGCTTCACAGAGTTATGCTCGATATCTAATTGCAAGTGACCTTGTGACAAATGGATTGCGGATAGAGTTTGCTAGCTTTTGTCACGCCTTGGCTACTACCCATTTTCTTGCCACATACCATGAGGTCATGCTTAATCCGAACTGGTGTCAGGTCATAGAGGAAGAGATGGCTACTCTTCATAGTCGAGACACATGGGAGTTGACATCTCTACCATAGAGATCTATTGTTGTTGGGTGCCGTTGGGTTTTCTCCCGAAAGTATAATCCAAATAGCTCTGTTGCAAGGTATAAAGCTAAACTAGTGACAAAAGGAGTTTATTCAAAGGTATGGAGTAGATTTCTTTGACACCTTTTCTCCTGTTGCTCACTTGTCTACTATGCATATCCTTATGGCCATTGCAGTGAACATGGATTGGTCATTACATCAACTTGATGTTAAAAATGCATTCTTATATGGAAATTTGCAGAAAGAGGTTTTTATACAGCAGCCCCCGAGATATGAAATTCAAGGGGAGTGTATATATAGGTTATGCAAGGTCATTTACAACCTTGAGTCCCCATGCCCAGTTCCAGAAATTATCTCAAGTGGTGGAATCTATGGGATTTTAAAGATCCTCGCAGATCATTCATTGTTTATCAGGAAATCAGGGAAAGGTATCACTATTATTCTTATATATGTAGATAATATGATCATTACAGGAGATGACTACGAGGGAATAAAGGAGATTAAGAGATGTTTGGATGACCAATTTGTTATGAAGGATCTTAGTCCATTGAGATACTTTCTGGGGATAGAAGTAGCTCGCAATAAGAGTGGTGTTGTATTGTTCCAAAGGAAGTATGCTCTTGATGTTTTGCAGGAAGTTGGCATACTAAGGGCCAAAGCAGCCAATATACCTATGGATCCTAAAGGGCATTTATATTAGGCTATGGATGGTAGGCAATATAGATAGCTTGTTGGGAAATTGCTATATCTTACTATTACCAGACTAGACATATGTTGTTGGCAATGCTGTCAATGCGAAAGGCGATAGCAAGGAGACACTACTCGAAATCGCCTGAGGCGAGAGGTGACAAAAAGGCGATAGCCCGAGCGAATTAAGGCGATCATCTTTTATTGACATATATGTCTTATTAACTCAATTTAATAACACTAAGTTTATAAAAACATGTCTAATACCAATGTTGGAGACTTTAAATAGAAGAAATTGATGACAATTGTATTGCCAAAAACTGTTTCACATAATTTCAAATGATAAAGAAAGAAAAGTTTCTACACAATTAAGGTAGAAAAACATAAAAACCAAATATGTCATTAAAGTGAACAATTATCAGTTCTCAAATAATAAAACACATTAGTTATCAGAATCATCTTCAAGATTCAATTCGTCATCGTAATCGTCACCAGCAACTTCTTCAATCTCCTCTTCCTCTTCCTCTTCCTCATCACTGTCCACATACTCTTCCTCTTCTTCAATAACTATTGGAGCTTTCCCTTTTTCCCTTAGCTTTCTTAGGATCATTTTTCTTTGTAGTAGTACAAGCCCGAGTACGTCGAATAGCCTCTTGGTCATTAATTCCTAATGCAAGCTCAACCATGCCCCAAGTGAGATCATCATCACCAAACACAAGATTATCACCTGCATTTTCCTCATCTTCCTCCATTCTCCCTACTAACCATTCATTTGAATCATCAATTTCCTTGAGGGAAATGGGATCAAGATAATCCATATCTTCATATCGATCCCTCAAAGCTTCGTTGTACTTAACAAACACAAGATCATTCAACTTTTGTTGCGCCAACAGATTCCTTTTCTTTGAGTGAACCTATATAGATTTTCAAAATAAAATGCTTAATATAAAATTACTTGATAAAATTAATGCTATGCATATTATGAATTGGTTTGTAACTTACATTTTCAAATACACTCCAATTCCTTTCGCATCCCGAGGTACTACAAGTAAGACCTAGCACCTTCAGTGTCAATTTTGCCAAGTTAGGTGCAGACCCACCAAAGAAATTCCACCACTCCACTGTAAAAAGATAATAAGTTATATAATATTAATAAGCAATTGGAAATGGAAAGTTACTATAAAAAATTTATACCACTTGACTACCTGGGGTAATGGTCTTCCTTTGTCTAATAGCCATAAGTGTTCCATAGAGTCCTTGTGCATTTCTATAAATGGAAATTTCTCGTGTTATTTTGTTTTGCACACTCATCAGGCTCCAATTTTGCCAAGATATTGTAAAATCCATTCATAACCTCTGAATCAAAATCAAGATTTTGATTTTCATAAGAGAAATCAGGATTGAGGAAAAACCCTGCTACATATAGAGGCCTATGAAGCTGACAATCCCATCCCTTATCAATTATATCGCAAATAGGTCCAAACTTTTCAGCATTATTGTTGAAAGCCTTCATGACAGCTTCCTTAGCTCTATCCATTGCTTCATATATGTATCCCATTGTGGGTCTCTTCTCTGAGTCAACAAGACGAAGCACTCTCACAAGAGGAGATGTAGCCTTCAGAATGTATACAACCTTATTCCAAAATGAATGCATCATGATGATTGTTGCCACTTTCTTTCCCTTCTCTTCTTTTGTATTTTTAGAAGTGGTCCACTTATCGGAAGTGAACATCTTCCTTAAATTTACCTTTTGTCTATGAATGCTCTGTAAAATGAGGAAAGATGTAGCAAATCTTGTAACTACAGACCTCAACAACCCCCTACTTGTGAATTACCTCATCAAATTTAAGACTGAAGGATGCATGTATATATAACTACTCAGTTGCATTGCATACTTGAGTGTCTTTTTAAAATCCTCTAACTTCCCAAAATCTTCCAACATCAGATCAATGCAGTGTGCAGCACAAGGAGTCCAATAAACTTGAGGATGCTTAGTCTCCAGTAATTTGCCTATGGAAAAGATAAATGATATTTTTTATATTTTACAATACTTACAATATTAAAGAAAAGATGTATGCTAAAATAAATAAAGTCTAAAGATTTATTACCAGCAAGAACATAATTCGATGCGTTGTCACTGACGACTTGAATCACATATTCCTCCCCGACGCAACCGATCATGCCACTTATCAGCTCACAAAGCTTCTCCCTTGTCTTTACGTAGCTTGAGGCATCAATGGACTCTAAGAAAACAGTTTCCATAGGAGAATTGACGAGAAAATTTATAAGAGTTCTGCTTTTCTTATCTGTCCAACCATCTATCATCAATGTGTATCCATATTTCTTCCAAGCATCATGATGTTTGGTGATAAAATCCTGAGTCTCATTCACATGATATCTCAATAAAGGAACTCACTTCATGGCAAGAAGGAGGCTTCAAACCAGGGCCAAAACGACCAATTGCCTCAATCATTATCTCAAACCAGATATCTTTAACAGCATTGAATGCAATATTGTTACGATACATCCATTTTGCAATGATCCGTACAACTGCATCTCTTCCCTCCTTTTTGAAAACCTCAGAAATTGTAGTTTGTTTTGTCAACAATCTCCTTTTTCATTCTCGAACCACTTTCTCAGGATCAACCTTCGTAAACTTATCTATTGGTCCATGAAACTTCTTCATTAAAGGAAGTCCACCACTTCCACTTCCACCAGTCCCCATCATGATTCGAGCCTTCTTTGCATGTGACTGTAGGATTTTCTACTATTCTTTTAGTTGTGAATCTATCCATGGGTCCTCGTAAGACATTCACTTCTATTTCATCTTCATGATCCTCATCATTAAGCAGCTCATCGTAAACAAAATCTTTCATGAACTTTTCTTTTTCTTCCTTTTTAGATTGTCAATATTCTCTTAACTCCTTTCTCACATGTTGTGGAGCTTTTGGACATATTGCTGTGTTCTTATCACCACCAGTAATATGTCCAATACCTCTATGAATCCCACCTTTCACTATCCTACCACAGAAAATACACTTCGTATCATTAGTCTTTTTTGTGTCCTCTAATGTAACATACTTCCAACATGGGTGCTTCCTCCTTGTTTCAACCATCTACATAATTCAAAACACATGCTAGTTTTATACATAGTTACAAACTTACAATGCACATGCAAAGTTGCTAGCTAATATAACAATAGACACATGCAAACACATGCAAAGTTGCTAATTATATACATAATTACATACAAATATAATAGAATAGTATATACTATATATATGATTTATACATATACATAGTTATATACATATATAATATAACAACATACTTATGTTATATACATACTTATTACTTATATATATTATACACTAATAGTCTAATAGTTATGTTATACATAGTTATATGTAATACTTATGTCATAGTTATAACATATATATATAATAATACATACTTACATACTTTACTGTTTATACAACAGGATATACTTATATATACTTATAAGTATATATATCATATTTATACTTATATTAATTATATACTTAACAGTATATAACATATACTTATTTAGTTATATATATATAGTATATACAACAGTATATAATAGTATATATTGTATATAATAATAATATATATACAACATATATATATACTATATATAATATATAATATACTGTATATATACAACATATATATGTATATATATTATATATAATGTATAACAGTATATATATATAATAGTATGTATAACAATATATATATATATATATATATGTACTGTTATTATATATATGTATAACAGTATGTATATATACAACATATATATATAACACACACATATATATAATACACTGCATATATAACACACACACACACACATATATATAACAGTATATGTATAACACTGCATATATAACATAATGTATAACAGTATGCATATATAACACACACACATATATATAACACACTGCATATAACACAGACATTATCGGACTCAGACAGCTGCAACAGTGCCGCCGTCGAGTCGGTGCGCAACAGTGTCGCCGTCGTCGAAGGGGTGGAGGTGCGCCACCGTCGAGACTCAGAGAAGGTTGAGCGGAGGAGATACCTGGCCGATCTAGGTCCACCACTTGTCGCAGATGCCAACTGGTGAAGCTCGAGTGGCGATGGAGGTCGACGAAGCTCCAGTGGAGGAGATAATGGAAGGTGAGAAGCTACAGCAGAGGCGTGAGGCGGCGATGGTGTCGCAGATGACACGCACGTAAATAGCCTCTCATATGGAAGGTGAGAGGTCGTCGAGTCGTTCGTTTTTCTAAAAAAAAACAGTTGCTAGGGTTCAGGCAATGAGGCGGTGAGGCGACGAGGCATCGTCTAAGTCGAGGCGCGTCGCCTGGGCGAAGCAGCTCGCCTGGGCCTTCCTCGAGGCGATACGCAACTTAGTCGCCTCGCCTGAGGCGACTGCCTCAATAGCGCTGGTTGTTGATAGATTGAGCCAGTTTATAGCAAAACCCACTGGACAACACTGAGATCCTACAATGATGGTACTCAGATACATTAAAAAGGCTCCTGGCAAGGGTCTTCTATTTACCAGGGAAACTTCTATGACAGTAATGGGTTATTCCAATGTTGATTGTACAGGATGTCACCTAGAACGGATCTACTACAGGCTTTTGTACCTATATTGCTGGAAATCTTGTAACTTGGAAAAGCAAGAAACAGGCTGCGATTTCTAGATCTAGTGTAGAATCAGAATATAGGGCAATGGCCCAGACAATAGCAGAAATGTGTAGATTCATTCCTTGTTGGCCAATTTGCATATTGAGATTGATGACCCTATGGAGATGTGATTGCACAACAATCATGCAACCTAAATCATCTAAATTAAGCTAGATCCTAACATAACTTAGGATTAATGCATTCATAGGCATCGTAATTTGCACAATATCTAATTTATTATTCATATAGACAATATCGTCATTTTATGACCTAAAAGAGATGATTTTAATCGCAAATAATTCGAAGCCACGGATGTCAGATCAAACCGAACACATTTGATCAGAACAACGACGAGAGTTCAACGCTTCCGAAATCATCTCGATCAAACAATCAGAACACCTTGTGCAGTCCATAAAAGAACGAGGATCATAAAGCCAAAGGACAGATCCGAGCCTAAAATGAAGAATCTAACTGCACGGATAAATCAGGATTGATGATCGTAATCCAACGACGTAAAAATCAACTCGATCGGAGGTCTACAACACCAAATAAAAGGAAAAGAAGATGGACGGCCATGATGGCACCACGTGGCACCATCACAAATGCTCCCTCACCACTGCCCCATCTAGGAAGGCCACCTCGCACGTTGTAGGTTGTTGGATCTTCATCCAACGAACACGAGCGCGCCACGTCACCCATCCAGTTGGATAAGTATAAATAAAAACAATCAAGTATAACAGAAAGTTCATGCAACGCGTTGGCTCACGCGCTCACGTGTAAGAGGGTGGCGCCCGTTCGAGGCTCGGCTTGCGCGAAATTGAACTCATGTTGGGCGCGGGCACAATTGGCCATCGGATCTTATCAAAGGGGTGCCGGAGTGACCGTGTGGCGTGATCTAAGCGCACCGCAACCGAACGATGGATCCCACGTGCACATAACACGCAAACTCACGCGTTTCCTTCATCGTGAAGGAGATGCAGCGTGCGTTTAAGCTGTCTGATTGTAAGATCGAACGACTGACGATTAGGCGCTAAAATGAGGGGAGTGGCGAAAGGAGACAAGCGGGCATTGGGCGGGTGCAAGGGGCGAGCGAGGCCGTCAGATCGTGATCCAAGGGCGCAGCGGACGCCACGTGTCAGCCAGGGATTAAATCCGCATGACGGAGGCAAATTTGAAGGTTTTTAAGGCCAGATCCGATCCGTTGATCTCCCGATCAACAGATCTAATCAAACAAGAGTTGTTGCACGAGATAAAGGGGTTAAATACCCTTTTTGCCCTCTATAAAAGCTATAAAAGAAGGCCCAGGACCCCCCAGTTGAAGCATCTCTCTCACATCAACTCTAGATACAACTCTTCCACCTTCTCTGCAACTCTCCATCCCTCTACAACTCCGCTCTGACCTTCATCCCGACGCTCTGGTTCTGAGGTGCTGTCGCATTTCACACAAGCATCCTACAAGTGGGCATCGTCTTTCTACCACTTTCTCTCTCCCTCTTTCTCTCTTTCTATCTGTTTCTATTTAGCATAACAATTTCTACTATGAAAAACTCTTTATCAATACAATGAAATTTGATCTTATATCTGATGTCTCTTTAGACAATATACATATATAAATAACTCTTAGTACTAGTTTTATTGAAAAGCTTCTGTTAAAATCGAGATTGCCTCCCTGCGAATAACCCGCTACTCACCGGAGGTTTATAAATTTATTTGTCGACGTGTTTTCGCATTATACTACAACTAAATAAACTTTTAAAACGCGAATTACATGCCGAACAAGTTGACACCGTTGCCGGGGAGCCAACGAAAACTTTTGAAGCTTTCTTTGGTGCAAATTTGAGATTTCTAACTTACTATTTTCGTTGAATTCATGTGCAGGAAAGCAAGGAAATCAGAATGAAACACAACGGGAATTATGGGTTCGAACCTCAAATAAGTACCCGTAGTTTAGATTAGTTAGATATAGGATTTGCTTGAACCCTAGGATTAGTTAGAATTTGTTTACATAAAAAAAATTATCTTGATTTTCGGGCTGAAATAAAGTTTTATCTTAAAAATTTATTTCCCGAAGATCCGCATGCCAAAAAATGCTCAAATTTTTACTAGACGTAGATTTTAAAGTTAGGAACAATATATCCAAATTTCACGTAAATCTGAATTATAGAAAAATTTTAAAAATTCACACACTGATCTATTATCAATACGGTTATTGTTCCTGATTTTTCAGAGTTCAAAATATCATAGGAATTTTTATAAAACTCTGATTGACTTGAAAAAATATTTCTTGCATGTTTGATTACACATATTATCCAATCACCAACTGAGGTTTAAAACATACTGCAAAACCCCCAGTACACTTTAAATTAGAAAAAAAATAGAAAACGTGCATTAAAAATTCTTGAAAAATATTTTCTGAGTGCCTAATTAGTGGTGCAAGAAGATCAATTGATTGCATTGCTTAGGTCGTACCACTCATCTGATTTTGAACTTAAAAGAACCATCTAGAATTATCTGTGCTTAAGGTTCCACATTAAGGATAGAACATACCTGCATTTCCATACTTAAAGGAAATCTATCAAACAAACTAAGATTTGCAAAAACTCTTGTGTGCCTCATCAGAACTTTGATTGAAAATATTAACTCAAGTAAACCCTAAAATTCATTAACATAAGCATTCGAATCTTAAAATTCACTTCATCATAAGAACTTGCTTGTGAACCCTGTTTGCCTGAGCACTTTACACATTTCAAAATCAATTTTAAGGGTAAACCCCCTCTAATGCCCATCATATTCCAAAAGCACATCAAACCCACACCTAAAACTAAGTAGACATGCCCTAGGCAGGACTAATAGACTTGGGACTTGAAACTAGATTGGGCTAAGATCAAGGCCTTGTCTACTTGGACTCACTGGTGACAAGAAAGGTCGGTGCGGTAACTGCGTTAACCCTTAGTGGTGTCCCATCGTGTAGGGTGTCCTAAGGGGTCCCACCCTTCTGGCCAGCTAAGTAATTCAAAGGTTGATCTAACCCAATCGTGTTTTGGGGAGCCAAGATCAAGTCTATTTAGGGTTGACACTCTAAAGATCAGTTTGATTGCTTGTATTGAAAGGGCAAGGTATTCTCTCATCCATCTTCTCTCTCATCTATTAACCTTCTTTTGGTGCATGGATACTAAAAGGTCTCTGAACCCTGACTTAATACCACCTTTAGAGAGTAAACTAAGGAGAAGACCTAATTTTTCTGAATACATTAAAATAGTCAATTGCTATGAGGAAGAACTGATTGAGGAGGAAACCATGGACCCATACTCTTTTGCCTCACACTTTTCTCCCTATCCAAACCCTTCCCTTACTTCAACTGCTTCAGGATGGGAGAACTCTCCTCAACACCCGGGACTTAATTCCCTCGCCTACACCTCATATTTCTCGGGTATAGCTAGGCCTACCTCGAATCCCACACGAATCTCTGGATATCAATGATCTCTACAACCTCAAAAGACTCCATGCAGGACCATCACCTAATTGGCATGACCAACTATCTTGACCGGTTCAGCCAAACACGTCTCTCCCCAAATCAGGGATATGTCTCAGAATCCCAATACCTAGAATATCAATCATATCCTCGAAATCACTTTGCAAATTATCCCAATTCCACCCAAACAACTTCACCTTCTGATTGGGATAACACTACAACACCAAACCAAGGATATGATTCTTACCCTAAGTATTCAGATGATAGATATTCTGATTCAACTGAGGAAAGAAATCTTGGAAATTATTATCCTCAGCCTGATCAAATCCCTGACCATGGCGGTGATCCTAAGATCACCCAATTACTCCAAGTAGTCCAGGGGATGAGAGAAGCTAATAAAAGAAATACAGATAATCTAACAAAACAGCTCAATAGAATCCGAAAAGCACAAGGTGATAAAACTAGTTCGAGTGTGCCACAAGTTGGTGGTAAGCCATTCAAGGTTGAGGATCCAACCTTAAGTATGACATCTTATCCAATCCCAACCTCTACATACACTAAGTCCACCCACCAGCCCTGTGATTATGCAGAACATATCCTTTTTGATATCCCAAAAACTAACTTTAAGGAGAAAGGCTCACTTAAGGAATTACATCTTGATTTAGGCCCTAAATTGCAACCATTCTATTTTGAGGGGTCAATCCATGGTGGGCCAGAGTATGAGTCTTATGTTTAAAGACACACAATTGGACTACATGGATGATTTGGGAGGATCAAAGCAAGAAGATAGAAAGATTAGGGACTATGACACTCCCAGCCAAGCACGGTTGGATGGCTCTGATATCATCTTGTCTGAGGATTACCATGCTCAGCGTGCTTGAACAATTTGATATCTAGATTTGGCAATACTATTCATTCTAAGAATCCGCTTTCACTTCTGTTTCAGTTGATTCACACCCTTCTCTTCCCATCCGCCAGAGTCCTGAGGAAAACCCTGACTGTTATCCTCAACATCTCGAGATTGAACAAGACAAACAATCCCCTTGTGAAAAAAATGTTCAAGAAATTGCAGAATTACTGGGGATGACTTATGAGGATCTATTTGAAGAAGTAAAGAATTTAGCTGAATTATGGAATCCCGAGGAGTTTGATTTGACTGATGAGGAACAGAAAAACAATCCCTTCGAAGATGTAATTCAAGAGAAAGACAATTGGGATCAAATTCAGAAGTCCACGGAACTAAAAGAAATCGAAATCTTGATTAATCTAGATTTTGATCTTACTCCCCCTTAGGCTATGATTTTAAGGAATAATGAATTTCCATTCATTACATTTGAAGACTTGCATCATGATTTGGGCAACTCAAATAAGATTTTTGATCACCCCAGGGATAAGATTGATAATTCTGATAAGTCTAGAACTAGTGAGATGGACGACTAGATCTTATTTGACTCACATACTCGACGTCCATCACCTAACTTGACTTGCGAAGTGGTTTCCTATACCATTTCAGACTACACCACTTAAGTTCCTTCTTTCATTTCCCATCACTTTCAGGACCCATATGATTTATTCCCCACGAACCACCCTGTATCCACCTCTTCTACCTTCCTCATGCAACACTTTTTTGGGCTTGGTATTCATCATTAGCTGGTCCGCATTTGTGGATCACTGATTCTGGGATCAAATGATCATATCTTTCTACTAATCTTAAATTCCCCAGCAACAATTATTACTTTTTCTCTTAACCCACAATATTGAACTACGTATTTTTTGATTTAAGTTCGGCAAATGACGTTAAACTTAACGCTGGCTAGGAGGCAACCCAATACTCTGTACAGGTAGCTCTGCATCCTCTGCATCCATACTAACCTGGATTAACAAGCATAGTCAGGTGATATCCCCTCTTACTTATTATATTTTTACTTTCATGCATACATTTCAATGAGGACATTGTAATGAATAAGCATGGGGAGGTGGACATTACACGTCTAATTTTTGTCAAAAAAAAAAAATTACATTTAGGCATAAAGAATGTTTATTAAGGTTTTATTAGGGATTTATTCTTAAGTTGATTCCTAAGCTTAGAATCCAGAACAATTTCACACTTACACGTAGATTTTGCAATGGATCCTCTGTGAAGACTGATAAATATCTTTAATTGTCGAGAAAAAGCATTGCTTCTTCTCCTAAACCCTTGGACAGTAATTAGGGAGTCAGGAAAACTATCTTCTAATAGATCCACCAAACAAGTGTGAAGTGAGAGTAGAAAGTCTACAGGTGCTCTAAGGCTAGCATGAGGAATCTTAACATCTAGAAAATTAGATCATGATACTCGAAATTAGACAGTTTTCGCTCTCAGTTCTGCATACAAATTCTTAGTATGAATATCTTGAGAGCCACCAAATAAGGCAAATACACAAAGAACAGGTTCTAATAAAACTAGGATTGAGCTGGATGGTCATGACTGTCTTTTACGGAATCCTCGCTGAAGGAGGGTATTAATGTCAAGGTTAGAAATACATTACCCTATCAATTCCCTTCCCGGTGCCAAGAATAGGCACTTCCACCAAATAAGCTACCCAATATCCTCTTAAACACCCATAATCCCGAATAATGTCTCGTAAATAAAAGTTCGTATGCTACATTGCATTAGTAGATATTTGAAAAAAAAACAGAGAGAGAAGAAAAGAAATATATATATATATACATAGGAAAAAATTTAGAAAGAAAGAAAAAGCAGAAAAGAAAAAAAAGAGTTTATAAGTGTTTTTAGAATTTATTTCAAGTGTAATAAGGCAACAACACCTACCACCCTCAAGATCCACCAAATACATTCTTGACCTACTTTTCTGTATTTCTGACCACCTGAATACGGGCAGAGGAATTCTGACTTAATCTTAGAGTTATCAGAATCTAATCAAAGTGTTAATGCTAGGAGAGACCAACAAATATATTGATAAATCTGGTGAAATTGTGAGCTCAAAAAGAAAGAAAAGATAAGAAAAAGAAAAAGAAAGAGAAGGAGAAAGAAAGAGAAAATGAGTACAAAGAAACTAAAGAGAGTACAGTTTCTCTGCCTCTCTTTGAGTTAAATTATTTAATAATTTGAAAATCTAAGTTCTAAAATACTAGTCTATATGTAACACCAGATGAGTGTGAGCCACCAAATACAAATCTACTTGACTCAGAAATCTTCTACCTAAGCAAAAAGCCAGGGCTAAATATACAGGTTACTCTATAACCCCGGGGAAAAAGTTTGCCTATCCCAATAGATTTTCACTAAGGGTCAAGTACGAGTTTCAGATGAGGATTGGCTTTCACTTGGATCCGTTGTATATGTTACGACAAAACACAATCACAATTATCTGGATTACTAAAGCTTCAGATGAAAACAAAAGATATAAACCTCTAATCAAACTCTTGATAAAAATTACTCATGTAGGACCACTTTACATTCAGTCATGCATTTGCTAGGGACTAGCAAGATTTAGACATGGGAGTGTGATTGCACAGCAATCATGCAACATAAATTACCTGAATTAAGCTAGATCGTAGCATAACTTAGGATTAATGCATTCATATGCATCGTAATTTGCATAATAGCTAATTTATTATTCATATAGACAATATCGTCATTTTATTACCTAAAAGAGAGATGATTTTAATCGCAGATGATTCAAAACTGCGGATGTCAGATCAGACTGGACAGATCTGATCAGAACGACGACGGGAGTCCAATGCTTCCGAAATCGTCTCAATCAAACAACTAGGACACCTTGTGCAGTCCATAAAAGAACGGAGATCATAAAGACAAAGGACAAAGATCCAAGCCTCAGATGAAGAATCTAACCACACGGATGAATCCGAATCGACGATCGCAGTCCAACAGCTCAAAAATCAACTTGATCGGAAGTCTACATCACCAGATACAAGGAAAAGAAGATGGACGGCCATGATGGCACCACGTGGTGCCATCACAGCCACTCCCTCACCACCACCCCATCTAGGAAGGCCACCTCGCACGCTGTAGGTCGTTAGATCTTTATCCAACGGCCACAAGCGTGCCACGTCGCTCATCCAACTAGATAAGTATAAATAAAAATAATCAAATATAACAGAACGTTCGCGCAACACGTTGGCTCATGCGCTCGCGCGTAAGCGGGTGGCACGCGTTCAAGTCGCGGCTTGCACGAAATTGAACGCATGTTGGGCACAGGCGCAATTGGTCATCGGATCTTGATCAAAGGGGCGCCGGAGTGACCGCGTGGCGTGATCTGAGCACGCCACAGCCGAACGCTGGATCCCATGTGCGCATAACACGCGAACTCACGTGTTTCCTTTGTCGCAAAGGAGATGCGAGCGTGCATTTACAATCGGACAGCTAACGATTAGGTGCTAAAATGAGGCGAGCGGCAAAAGGAAGGAGACGTGCGGGCCTTGGGCAGGCGCGAGGTGCAAGTGAGGCCATCAGATCGCGATCCAAGGGCAAAATGGGCGCCACATGTCAGCCAGGGATTAAATCCACACAATGGAAGCGAATTTGAAGGTTTTTAAGGCCAGATCTGATCCGTTAATCTCCCGATCAACAGATCTGATCAAACAAGAGTTGTTGCACGAGATAAACGAGTTAAATACCCTTTTTACCCTTCATAAAAGCTATAAAAGAAGACCCAGGGCCCCCCAGTTGAAGCATCTCTCTCCTATCAACTTTAAATACAACTCTTCCACCTTCTCTGCAACTCTTCGTCCCTCTATAACTCCGCTCCGACCTTCATCCCAGCACTTTGGATCTGAGGTGCTGCCGTAAGCGGCGACGTCTCTCTACCACACACTCTCTCTCTCTCAATTTCTATTTAGCATAGCAATTTCTACTATGAAAATCTCTTTATCAATGCAATGAAATTTGATCTTATGAATATCTAATGTCTCTTTATACATGTATACATATATAAATGTCTGTTAGTACTAGTTTTATTGAAAAACTTCTGTTAAAATCGAGATTACCTCCCTGCGAACGACCCAGTACTCACCGGAGTTTCATAAATTTATTTGTCGACGTGTCTTCACGCTATACTACAACTAAATAAACTTTTAAAACATGAATTACGCGTCGAACAAGATGTGGTGTGATAATAAAGCAGCCACCTACATTGCTAATAACCCTATGTTTCACAAGCGCACAAAGCATGTGGAAGTCGATTGTCATTACACCTGGGACATCATTCAGAAAGGACTATTCTACACAACTCCGATTTCCACTGATGACCAAACAGCAGACATATTTACCAAACCACTATCAAGTTTACTCTTAATGCCTGTTGTTCCAAGCTAAGCATGATAGATATTTATGCTCCAACTTAAGGAGGAATATTGTACTCTTTATTTTATATTTTATCTATAAAGGTGTTTTGGTAATTTCTATTTTATGTTGGAGTTGTGTTGCTATTTGTCCCACCTCTTTCTCTAGGTAGGGTTTTTGGAATAAGACAATTTCATTTCTCCTAACTAAAACCTTTCGGACCTAAGACTCCTTTGGCATTCAAGGATGCGACAACCCCTTTTACCTCAATCTTTGTGAGCAGCCATACAAGAAGCTGAGAAATTCTCCTCAGAAACAGTAGACGCCTCTGTCACCCAATGCCAGCAATACTACGGGCCCTATCTACTGAAAGATCAAAAATACTTTGCCACAAATCCAACCAACATCCTCTCTCCTAGTGTGCTCTATTCACTTGACCTATTTTTCTCAATCACATTCTTCCTTTGCCTTCCATTCACCACATGTGGAAAAAATCTGTGTTAGCATTCCATTCTTTCAACTACAGCTAGCAAGATCTCTATCTCCATTCCACTTCCTCCTTCCTGCCTTCTGGATCAGTATGTGGATTTTTTTTCTTGGGCTTCATCCACAATAAGGGGCCTAGTATCCTCAAGCCTATCCAGCTCAATAATCTTTTCTAGAGTGGAGGTCTTCTTTTGCCTACACTCATCCTTAATTCTATAAGCAATTAGTTGTGATCTTAATTCCTAAAGCCTCTTGGCCATGGTAACAGTGATTGAACCATGAGATGGACCTCTTGCCACCAACTCTCTACCAATCCTCTGAAGTTCGTCTCAAGCAACCATGCACATTCAAACTTAAAGTACATGGAGGGTCTAAATTTTCATTTAATTTCCAAAAAAGAGAGGTATAACCTGAGAAAGGCCGATTGACATGCCTCCACCACAAACAAGGGAAACACCTTAATGAAGTTAGTGGATCCAAAGAATCTATCAGTCAGTGATTTGAAATTCAGCATCGCAGTGCTTCTCTAGATATATAAGCAATTTGCTAGGCTCAAATCCTATAGGCCAAATTCTGCTACCAATTCCAAGAATTTCAGGGAACCAACATCAATGCCCCCAACTCCACCTGGCCCATCATTGACATGACTTTAGTTCGAGGGAATCAACACCAATGCCCCTACCTCCATTTGTCATATCATCAGCATGTAAAATCACGCTGAAATCACCTCCAACTAGGAAGGGTGTGACTGAACATCTAAGTTGTTGATCTTAGATCAGCCCGTAAGTTCCCCCAAAGAATCACATCACAAGGCCCATAAATTCGACGCAATCCAAGTCTGAAGCCATTCCGTTTCATCTTGGAATAATAGCCAGGGAATGCTGACCCTCCAAATAAAAAAAGGTGACTGCCCCGGGAAACAAGGATACCCCCGATGCCCCTGTGCATTTATGACGAGGGAATGGTCAAGCTGCTGCACCCAAACTTGCTTCCACAATCGTTGTTTACAAGCCTCTAGTTCTGTTTCTTAAAGGAGAACAATATCCAGTACCCACTCTGCCAAATACCTGCCTAAGGAACCACGGCAGTGCCACCATTCCAATCAAACTCCGTAAAGAAGGTTTTCATTATGATTCCAGAGGAGTTATAATAAAGCAGAAACATAGTCCATAATGAAACTCAGACCTTTGTGGTATAAGAGCCACCTAAGCTGAGTGTTGAAGCGGCAGCCGCCACAACTTCTTTGTTTGTACCTTTAATTTGGAGGTAAGGGCCTTGCACTGCTTGTAGATGATCAACTTCAATAAGAATCTGAAAATAAGGATAATAAACATGGTAATATCTAAGTATGAAGTTGTTGAATATGAGTTGCATAGGATACAACTTTTTTTCTGACAATATAAACATATCATGTATGGTACACATGTTTTTGACAACCTGCAAATGAAACATATGTGTTTGGATGGTTGAACAGAAGATGAACGAAAACGTCCACCATGTGCACAAAACCCATAGTCATTGTTAACTCATTTCTAGAAATATACAATCACAAATAGGAAAAGAAATATCATTCTTGTGGATTACCTTTCCTAATCATTAGGGCAATAAGATGTTTAATTAATTATTTTCATAGTTCATCAAATGCAAAGGTTAAATATAAAATTCCTGCATAATTTGCAAATCGGCATTAAGCCACTAATAGAGACAAATCCACCACCAAAGATATTTTAGAGGCACCCAAATGTTGGTTGTTCAGACAAAAATAACACTCACACATCCCCCCAACACACACACACAGGAAAAAAAATACCAATCTCTACATAGAAGGTGAAGAAAAGAAGACTTTACGATAGACAATGGAGTGCTTGCTGCAGCAACTACTGCATATGCATTTATTGTCTTCTTTTTGTTTGAACAATGATGGAATGCATTTAGGGTTATTTGGCGAGAGGAAACAGGATGTTGAGATTCTGTTCTGTGCTCAAGACCATATTGACTATCCCAAGAAAGCTCCAAAAATAAATTTTGCATAGTTCGGTATTGAATTGAACCCCACCAACAACTCAAGTGGTTCATTGCTCTTAAACTTCCATACGAGAATCCACAAAATATTGAAAAGAACTCAGATCACTACCTCTGAGGTCATAGTTCTCTTTAAGTTCTCATTCTATCTGTTTAGCCTAAGGACTTTTTTGTCTCTTTTATTATCCTTGATGTATCTTTGTAATTTTCTCAAACCTCTCTAATATAAAAGCAAGGCTAGGATTTCTATTTTAAATAGAAACTTTCATTTTTCCTCAACATGGTATCAAAACATCAGTCCTAAGCCGGTGTTCCAATATCCCACCAAATATCCCCCCAAATGATGATTAAATCTCCAAGACTATGGGATTCAATCGATGATCTCTAAAATTGGAAGGAGCAGCAGCAGCGGTAACGCGCTCTGCCCCTCCTCCACCGCTGTCGTCGCCACTGCAGCAGGTCCCGCTGCTACCGCCCATGTTGCAATGGACTGCACCACCACTGACGTCGCCTCTGCTGGAGTTTTCACCGGCGCTGCAGGTGCTGCAGTGGCTTGCACCATCATCACTGCCAGTCCCAGGGCCAGCGAAGCCAATCAGGAGCTGGGCGGCAGTCTTGCTGGCCACACGCTACAGGCCACCGGCCCCTCCCTCGCCACCAGCAGATCCACTAGAGATCTGCCAGTGGCCCAGTCAGGGTGCATACCACCTCAATTTGCAGTTCCTGATACCCTCTTGTACGTGACAAAGTGTGTCATGCATCTGGATCATGGTGATGAGCCTTCTCTCACTTTTGGCTGCAACAATGAGTCTTCTTTCGCATAACAAAGAGGTGACTTGCTCACCAAGAAGTTCTATCTCAAGGGTGAAGGGGCTTGCATTTGCAAAGCTCTGTGTGGGATCAAGAAGGTAAGGGTGGTTAATATGGCCACATCACCTATTACTGCAATGGGGCAGGTATGTGGTTCTCGTAAGATGCTGATAGGAGTTCATTGTGCCCCCGAGTTCCCGATGAGTCTACTATCAGTAAGTTGCATCTGTAAGAACTTGGGGTGCCGTGTTGTCTTTGATGAGGGCTATTGCTACTTTCAGGACAGGCAGACAGGAGATATTATAGGTAAGGGTATAGAGCGATATGGACTTTATTACCTTGGCATACCTACATTATTTGCAGGAGCAGCATCCATAGCATATGATCCATGGCTATGGCACAGGAGACTTGGGCATCCCTCACTCAAGAAGATGCACCAGATGTATCCCAGCTTGCCAGATTCCCTAACGTTACAGTGCAAGGATTGTTAGCTTAGGAAACACCACCGGAGTTCATATTCACAAGGGACGCTGGGTAAGTACTGTCCCTTTTGCCTTGGTGCATTGTGATGTATGGGGACCAGCTAGAGCACCTACTCCAGGAAGACATCGATACTACACTATTATTGTGGATGATCATAGCCGTCACACTTGGGTCTTCTTGATGAAGACACATGTAGAGATTCCACAAATTATTCAGCAGTTCTTGGCAGAGGTCCAAACTTAGTATTATGGTATAGTTAGAGCTTTTCTTAGTTATAATGCCTTGGAGTTTATGCAGCGAGATATGCAGGATCTCATTTCTTCCCGAGGTATTATTCATCAGACATCTTATACCCACACATCTCAGTAGAATGGTATTGCTGAGCACAAGCTTCGCCATCTCCTAGACATTATTAGGACCTTGATGATCCATATGAAGGTTCCTAAGCAATTATGCGGCCTACCTGATTAATCAAATGCCTTCATTAGTTCTTCGAGGGCGGATTCCTTTCCAGGTGATTCATCCAGAGTGTGACAGGTCATTTACCTCTGTAGGTGTTTGGATGTACTTGTTTTATCCAAGCATACAGAAACCGAGACAAGTTCTCTCCAAGGGCAACTAAATATGCCTTTCTTGAGTATTCCAGGACGCAAAAGGGATACCGGTGTTAAGACACAAGCCGCAGGAGATATGTTGTTACTGCAAATGTTATCTTCTTTAAGGAGATTCCTTACTTCTCAGAGGAGAGAACGTCTATATAGGTTGCTCTGGTGGAGTCTCAGGTATATCACCGGAGACCACACAATTTGCTTGATTATGGGCTAATTCAGATTTGGCAGCGAGCAAGTATCCTTTAGGAGATCCAATAGGGATGGTACACTCCATCATCTTTCTCAATACACAGGCGTTGCTCATCTTGAAGATGGCGTTCGTCAGTTTGCTTCAGCTATTACTACTGCTGCTATTCCTAGGGATTTTGCCCAAGCTTCACGTGATCCTAGGTGGCAGGCTGCAATGGGTGAAGAGATACAAGCTTTATAGTCACGACAGACTTGGGAATTAATACCTTGTCCTGAGGGTGTTACCTTGGTGGACTGTAGATGGGTCTACACTATTAAGTATAGACTTGATGGGACAATAGACAAATGCAAGGCCAGGCTTATTGCCAAAGGTTTTACACAGACATATGGAGTAGATTATTTTGAGACTTTTTCTTCAGTAACTCGTATTACCTCTGTCAGGATTATTAAATTTGTTACAATGATCAGGAGATGGCCCTTACATCAGCTTGACATCAAGAACGCCTCTTGTACGGTGACTTATCTGAGGAAGTATACATGAGACAGCTACCAGGTTACAGCACCCAGAGGGAGCATGTTTGTCATCTAAAGAAGGCAATATATGGATTGAAATAGAGTCCTCATGCCTGGTTTGAGAGGCTCAGTACTAAGATTGAGAAGATTGGGTTCCAGCAATTTCTGATCATTCAGTCTTCATCAGAAAGATACGAGTACGAAGGACATACACGTGTTGTTCTTTTAGCCATGCATGTGGATGATATGATTCTTACAGGTGATGATGAGGATGGCATTACTTAGACAAAGTCCTTCTTACAGCCTACATTTGTTACCAAGGACTTAGGTGAGCTGAGATATTTTCTGGGTATCAAGGTAGTACGACGAGAATCAAGTTTATCCTCGTCACAGAGACAGTATACACTTCAGATCCTTCAGGAAGCTGGTTTGCTTGGGACTAAGCCCCCTAGTATACCTGTGGAGTCACCGCCTGCATGTTATTCTGGTAAGGGGGATCCCTTATACGATGATGTTACTCAATACCATAGTACAGTGGGTCACTTACTCTTATCTTACCATTACGAGGCCTGATATCAGTTTTGCAGTAAATAGGGCTAGTCAGCACATGCAAGCTCCACGCTATACCCACTGGCATGAGGTTTGCCTTATTTTCAAGTACCTCAAAGGAACACCAGGTAAAGGGTTGTATTACAAAGACAGTGGCAACCTAAACATACTTGCTTACTCTAATGCAGACTATGTTAGATCTGTGGAGAATCGATGCTCTATTTCAGGTTTTGCAGTCTATATTGGGGGAAATCTTGTCTCCTGGAGGAGCAAGAAGCAGAATGTTGTGTCCCATTCTAGTGCTGAGGCAGAATATAGAGCCATGGCATAGGCTGCTTATGAGGTTATGTCAATTGTTTGCTTCTTGCAGGATCTTGGTATCTAGACTACTCTACCCGTTCCACTGCTCTGTGACAATAAATCTGCCACCGATTGCCTCAAATCCAATCTTCCACGAGTGGACCAAGCATATCAAGGTTGCTTGCCATTTTGTTTGTAACGTTTGTAGTTGCAAGATTAGTACCCCATACGTCTCCTCCGAGTTTCAGCTGACTGATATATTTACCAAGACTCTAAAGAAGAAGCATCTTGACTTCATGTGCAACAAGTTAGGTCTTGTAAATATCTACGCCCCAACTTGAGGGGGAGTATTGAGCCTAGGGATGTTTTTTGCCTTTTTTATTATTTTTGGGGTATCTTTGTAATTTTTCCAAACTTCTCTAATATATAATAGAGGCTCGGGTTTGTATTTTGAATAGAGACTTTTATTTTTCCTCAACAATATCATTCATCTTGGATTATATTACATTCTTTTAGCTCTTATTCTCCATCATTATGACTACCTAAAATCATCAGGAAAATCACATCCGCCCACAAGAATTACAAGAATTGCACACAAATTGATCATGATATCTAGCAGTGATTTGAACCATTGGAATCACAAGTGATAATGAATAAAATGACTTAAGAGCTAAGTTTGTGCATACAATGTGATCTTATGAACACTTGTGCTCCTATAACTTATAGCCAATTATAGCTTGAAGTCCATATGCACATGGACCAACTGGTACTCAACCAACTGCATCCCCAACCAATATAGCCAACTGACTGATCTGATGGACGTGTCAATGACAACTCCATTATTATTGACATGATATACAAGTGGTTGTACAACGTTATGCAAGGGTATCCCTCTAACGTAACCAAAGGTCAAAGACAAAACTTAAGTCCTAAGTCGGCAAGAAAATCATTGGAGTGGTCGTCAACATGCATGCTTGTCATGACAAACAAGCTGCAGATTTGATGGTACAAATCTCCTTGTGTCAAACAAACTCTGGTTTTTACTCTGGTTCCACACCCATTACAAAAGAAAAAATCAGTGACTACACTTTAATAACTTCTGATAACCTCAAATGAGTTACATAATGAGCTCGTAATTTTTACTTCAAGAGAACTCTCATGGGTGGAGCCTTTTTCCCGATCAGGCTTCCACTACTGATTGGTAATCATGCCCTGTCATCTGACATAAATAATATAGCATCACGAATATTGAGATTAAGAAGCAGTAATTCAAGAAAAACCACATAAGTATCATCAACAAAAAGTAACCTAAAAATTTAAGTTAGTTCAAATAGAAAAAATGTAGTTCACAAAGGCAAAACCTTTCCATCTTGGTAGATCAAAGCAGAGGCTTCTATATATGCAACAGCTTGATATCTGAATGAAGACAAAACCAAGATAAGTTATTGCTAAAAACTGACAAATAGGCAATTTATTAAAATGTTTATCAAGCAACAACTTCTCATCAATGCGAAATTCTTTGAAATAAAACTTCAAGAGATAAAGCTCCAAAGCTTCTCCATTACGGTGTTCTTTTCAGTCCCCAAGATGAAAACATCTTTTCACATATCTGAAAAGTTTTCTGCAATTACATTATATTCCCTTAAAACATAGCCTAATCAATTCCCAATATCTTTTATTATTGCAAAAAGACAGATCACGATGCATCAAGTTTAAATTCAACGATAAAGAAAAGAAGGATAATAGAGGCATCGTATGCTCAAGATCTCATAAATGTTGTGGACATTTTTGCAACTAAAATTCATTCATCTCAAATCTCAAAAAAAACAAAGAGTTTATCCCTTTAAATATTTCCAATCCTAATCCTAAACCTAAAAATGAAAACAAATTAAATCTTAAACATAGAAATGTTCTCTACAAATGGTCATCAGGAGACATTTGAGAGAGATTTGGCTCCTATGCCTATTCCACTAGTTCCTTTGAAACAAATCCCTATTACACATCATGAGGATATGCCTATCACAAAGACTTCTATGGGGCATAAAGTAGAGACTACTTAGGTGTATAGGCTACCCATGACATACAGACAGCATACATGGCGATAAAAACACACCCTCACTACACCTCAACCACCTGCCTCCTCTCCTAGTCAAGTATACGTTGATACTGATGTAAGTTTTCCTAGTGGTGCTTGTGCAAGTTCCTCTGATGAGTCTCATACTCCAATTGCTACTGAGGATAGTGATGAGGATCTTGATCTTCCAATTACCATTCGAAAGGCTCTACACAGCTATGCCTAGTATCATAATCTACAGACAGTCTCCACTGCCAACCTTAGCAGTTCCTTTGCTACTTTCACA
Source organism: Thalassia testudinum (assembly GCA_037157565.1). Classification (NCBI taxonomy): domain Eukaryota; kingdom Viridiplantae; phylum Streptophyta; class Magnoliopsida; order Alismatales; family Hydrocharitaceae; genus Thalassia; species Thalassia testudinum. The sequence continues at coordinate 179,201,688 of JAZHRO010000024.1, read as the reverse complement.
GCGACTCTATCTGCAACGCATGTTCCTACCTCCCATCAGCAGGCCATGCTGGATCCAAACTAGTGTCAGGCCATGGAGGATGAAATGGCTACTGTACAGTCTAGAGGGACGTGGGATTTGATCGCCTCGCCTCCTCATGCCAGAGCAGTTGGCTGCCATTGAGTCTTTGTGGTTAAATACAAACCCAGATGGCACGATATCTCGAAACAAGGCGAGACTGGTGGCAAAGGGATTTACCTAAACGTACGGCGTAGATTTCTTTGATACCTTCTTTCTGGTTGCTCGACTGTCTGCTGTTCGGATTTTGATGTCTGTAGCAACTCACTGTGACTGGCCTCTTCATCAGTTAAATGTCAAGAACACATTCTTGTATAGAGATCTTCAGGAGGAGGTCTATATGCAACAACCCCCTAAGTTTGAGGCTCAAGGGGAGTGTATATGCAGATTGAAGAAAGCCATCTATGGCTTGAAGCAGAACCCAAGAGCATGGTTCCAAAGACTCTCAGAGAAGATACATGTAATGGGACTTATAAGGTCCCCTACTGATCACTCTTCGTTTGTCAGGAAGAGTAAAAGGGGAGTGATTGTACTCCTTGTCTATGTAGATGACCTGATCCTCACTGGAGATGATTTTGCTGGGATAGCTAAGGTAAAAAGGAAGTTGGTTGATGCCTTCGTGATGAAGAATCTGGGTGAGCTCAGATACTTTCTTGGGATTGAAGTGGCATGCAGCAAAAAGGGCATCGTTCTTAGTCAGTGGAAGTATTCCCTTGATATCTTGCAGGAAACAGGAATGATAGGGTCCAAACCTGCTAATATACCTATGGATCCTAAAGGACACCTCTATGATACTGAGTCTCCACCTATAGATAGCAGATTATATAGGCAGTTGGTCGGTAAATTGTTGTATCTTACTATTACACGTCCGAATCTTTTCCTTGCAGTAGGAAAGCTCAGCCAGTTCATGGACAAACCGACTAGACAGCATTGAGATGCTACTATACAAGTGCTTAGGTATGTGAAGAAAGACCTGGCAGAGGTGTTTTATTTCATAAGGGCACATCTATAAGTGTTGTTAGCTACTCTGATGCCGACTATGCAGGGTGCATGACAGATAGAAAGTCAACAACTGGATTCTGTACTTATGTGGCAGGCAACTTAGTGACATGGAGAAGCAAGAAGCAACAGGTAATATCTGGGTCCAACGCAGAATCAGAATACAGGGCTATGGCTCAGACAGCAGCAGAGATGGTTTGGGTCAGATCTATTCTACATGATCTCCATATTCAAGAAGAGGGACCAATGGAGATGAAATATGATAATCGCGCTGCTACCTATATTGCAAACAACCCAATGTTTCATGAGCGGACAAAGCATGTTGAAGTTGATTGTCACTACACTAGAAACTTAATACGTGGATTTATTTACACTTCATCTGTATCGTCTGAAGATCAGATTGCAAACATATTCACAAAGCCCCTTGCCAGATCTGCTTTTGATAAGTATTGTTACAAGTTGAGCATCATTGATATATATGCTTCAACTTGAGGGAGAGTGTTGGTAAAGTACGTATTAGTTTTGTTTGGAGTTGTTTACCCTGTTTCTTGTCCTATTAGACTTATGATGTAATTTTCTTAACACCTCTCTCTATATAAAGAGGTGTAGGATTTTATTTGAGAATAAGACAAATTATTTTCTCCAACTAACATATCTCCTACAATTTGAAAAGAGAGAAACATAGAAAAAGATGATTCCAAAAAACATAGAAAAAATCATTTCTACTTTCCTAAAAACTATTTCCTAAAGTATGTCTAACAAATGCAAAAGAAATATGTCTAACCTACATTCTTCTTAAGGGCAACATTATCCAGCATAGATATATGCCCGCCAAACACACCATATAGTGGCAGCTAGAGAGAAGGCCAACAGCATTGATGCCAATTTGTGGTGACAGAAATATGACGTGACCAACTTCAGAGAACATTATCAAGGGAGTCAGGGTGTTGCTTTTCCAGCTTTAGCCTACTTCTCACCAAAACACAGGGAGAACAAGAACCCAAACTAGATGGTGTTTGGTTCTGGCGGGTTTTCCTATCCTTTCTGCATGGTAACAGGCAGATGATTTAAGTACATCCACCGCTCACATAATCAAGAGGCCATAACAAATCCCACACAGTCTAATTGGGCTAATGGAAGCAGAGAATGTTGTTGCCGTCGTTGTTACAGGTTTTAGTCATTTGGAGTTTTAATTAGAAATAGTCCCACTAGAATTTGAGTAAAAATGCTGAACGGACTGCAAGTCACGATGGGCATGGACCTGTTTACAAGGTGGCTTTGGTCAGGGAAAACTGATTTGATCATTCAAGGCTCGTAACCCCTTTCCACCTTCTCACAATCCTCACCACACGCTCTCTTTTCTAACTAGCATGGCATTCCATGTTCCCATTCCACATCACTATCTTTCCACCCTTATTTTCTAGCACAGTGAAACCCACAAAAGCTCCTCACTCGTTGGCATGTTGTGCTGCTGCTTTTCTTCCTTGATGGAGCAAGTCCTCTTCCTTGTCTTTATTGTGCTTAGTTACTTTTACCCTGCTTCCTCTTATCCTTTTGCCTACACAAATAAAAACACCACCATTTGTCACCCCACCATGCACCAAGGCATGCCCAATCTTCCTCCAACAGATTCCACATGGCTCACATCACTTATTTTTCTCTTGTTATCTACTTTTTCTGTGGCTTTTGGTTGAGATCCTTATTCTTCATACTCTAATAGCCGTCCCATGATTATATATATGCTATTTCCTCAGTAATGGTATGTGTCATTTTATAATTAATTTATTTAGCTTGATCTTTTCTTCTGTTGCTAGTTGATGACTACATTATTCCCCAGTTAGTTCAAACATTTCTCTTGATATAGAGGACATTTTGTTTCCGGATACATCTGAGTTATTTCTTGTGGATGGGCTATTGTGCACAGGTACATGACGGGATCATCTGTTTTCCCATGTTTCAGATTTTCTTCCTTTCGGAAAAGCCCATGTTTTGGGTTTTGTTTCCACTGCAAGATAAGAAAAAAAAATGATGCCTTATGAATTATTACCTCACTGTACCAAAGTTACACAAATGGAAATGCACTAACCTGTTCACTATCCATGCCAGTCAGATGGTGGTGTAATCAAGAAGTGTTACCAGAAAAAGTCATTGTGAGAATTACAATGTTTTTTTTTTAGAGAAGAAAGGAAGATTACCGACACTTGATCATCCAGAAATTCATTTAATCAAAAAAGGAATGGACTTAAAGCTTATTAATAAATTGCACAACTCCCTCATAACATTCTCAACCCAAGTCCACTCCCCCTGAAAACGGAAGCATTACACTGAAGCCAAATAGACTACAAAGCTGCCACAACTTTCACCCATCCAGCAATATCCACGTGAACTAACAAGCAGAAAAAATCCCACCATGTGGAAAAGGATGACATGTCTGCATGACGGATGTGACACCTCACCCAAACCTCCGACGACAGTTGGCATGAAAAAAAAAGAGATGATCCGGACTCTCCCTTGTAGCTCCACAGAAAATGCAATCCAGATCAATATCATTTGCCCATCTAGAATAGAACTCTTTTGTCACCAATGTCTCCCTTCTGAATAACCACAAGAAAATCTCAACTTTAAGAGGGACATGCAGCTTCCAACCCAAAAAACAATCTTCCCAGACCAAAGGCATTGGCTCAAACTCTATAGTAATCACTCTATAAGCTCTAGCCACAGAAGAAGTGACACCCTTCCACACAAAACCATCCATCCAATCCTCACCAATAACTATTCCCTGAAGTAACCCCAACAACCCCTGAAATTCTTCCAAGATGCTTCAAATAAACCAGGCTACAAGATAGGAGACCATGAACAGGAAACATCATCCTAAACATAAAAAAGTAGAGCCTCCTTATTTTGGGCCACGCCAGAGAGGCATGGAAACATTAGCTCCATGGCTCCATTCCCCATCCAGTCATCTTTCCAGAAACAGAAAGAACTGCCGTTGCCCAATCTCAGCCCAAAAAATCCAGAAGACGTACCTAGGTCAATAAAAGGCTTCACAAAAGACCAAAATGCAGAGGGTCGCACCACACATGCCTGCTTCTGCACCACATAAATAGAAAAGTCGTTGGAGTCCCTTAACAACCTATCAAGTAGACCATCTCCTCCAGCCAGAAACCTCACCACTACTTCAAAAGTAAAGCGACATTAAACTCATCCAGAGATCTAAACCCCAAACCACTTCTTCCTTGGGAGACAAACCTCCCTCCAAGGGACTAACTGCAGGAACCGTCCCTGATGATCAGCTCCCTACCGAAAAAACCTCTTCCAAACCAACTCCAACTTCAAGAGAATCCTCTTTGCCAGCCTGAACATCGAGAGATAAAAAATTGGAACCGTAGAAAGAATAGCCTTTATCAGAACAAGGCTACCTCCTGTAGATAAAAGCTTCCCACCGCAACCATTCAGTCTCCTATTCAGTCACTCCTAAACTGGCCACCGGCCTCCAATCAGCAACTACCAAACATTTCACACTTAGAGGTAAACCCAAATCTTCCACAAGAAGGTGCACAACTGGCATATCAAGGATGACAAAGATGCTATCCCCCATGCTCGTTTCTAGACGAAACAAAATAAAGGTAGACTTCCTCCCATTAATGATAATACCAATGATGTGCCCAAACATTTTGACCAGTTGCACTACATGTTCAACCTGAAGAGCACCTCCCTGAATGAAAAAAACTGTATCATCAACATACTATTGGACAAGAGTGAGCAAAGAACCATCACCCCTAAGCGTAAAGCCAGAAAATAATCCACCTGTACATGCCCTAAAAGCCAGCATATCGACTGCCACATTGATCAACAATGGCACAAGCGGACACCGCTGTCTAGCACCTCTCTGTGGCTGCATCCAAGACCCACATGATCTTCCATTAACAAGCGCATCGAAGGAGGTCATCGTGATATATCTCTTCATGAGTCTCACCCACTCCTCAAGGAAACCTCTCCTCAGAATTTCCCATAAGTAAGCCAAAGACACCGAGTCATAGACCCTGGAGAAATAGACCTTCCACATAAAAGTAGGCAAACGGGATCTATTCTAAGCAGCCACAATCTCCTCACCCAATGCAAAAGAGTCACCAAGCGACCTGCCACCAATAAAAGCAAACTAAATGGAAAAGATCAACTGCGGCAAAAACAAATGCAATTTGTTCGCCAAAGTACAATCAAATAGACAACATTCGACAATGTTATTGGTCTAAAATCATCAATACTATCAGCCCCTGGTCTCTTGGGAAGCAAAAGGAAATGGAATCTATTTAGATGCTCAAAACTTCAATTATCGTGCAACACCTAACGAACCATAATCAATACAACAGTCCCAACAATGTCCCAACACTCCTTAAAGAATGAAATCTGCAAACCATCTAGCCCTAATGATCCTTGCACCTTTAAACCACTAACTGCTCTCAGAACCTCCTCAAAAATAGGCCTAAGAAGCTCCTCCCTTGCACTACCATCCAACCGGCCAAAATCAGAAGATCCCAACCTCCACCTCTGGGTAAAAGTCTCGTCACCAATCAACAATATCAAATTTCTACCCCTCCTGGCGCTTGCAACCACATGAAAAACCCATGTATTGGAGTCACCCTCCATCAGCTACGACTGACTAGATTTCTGCCTCCAATACATCTCCCTCTTTCGGTCCTCCTCCCTAATCTTGGTCTAGGCAAGTACCCTCTCCACCTACTCCTCAACACTATGCACACCCAAATCCTCCTTCCTGCCAAGCCTCGCCAAAGCCTTCAAAGCTTCCTTCCTCGTACCATCACGCCTCCTGCCCACCTCCTTCTTGAAATCAATCAAAGCCAAGCAAGAAACGTCAATACGATCAGGCAATGTTTGCATGGCAAAGCTCAAGGCTGGGACTGCCTGCCGTCTGTCTTGCACTAAATCACAAAACCCAGACTCCAAGAGCCATGACTTCTGAAACTTAAAATAAGTATAGAAACCAGACTCCTCACCACTATCCCATAGCAAGGGTGTGGCATTCGAAAATGATCTAGCCAAAGCAGAAAATCAAAGATTCATGAAAGGACTACCAGAGAAACACTGTAAAAGTAGTAGTCAATACACGACGCCTGGCCAGCACCATTCCTCAAAGCAAAATGCACTCCCGAAATCAGAAGGTCTAATAATTTCAACTCATCAACCACCTGTTGAAAATCATCAAATGGAGAATCCAACCTACCATCTGATCTATCGTCAATAAAAAGGGCAACATTAAAATCCCATCCAACCAGCCAAGAACTACCATCAACTCTTACCGCAACTTGCCTCAATTCCTCCCACAGACTTCCCCTTAAAGAAGCTTCGCACAACCCATAGACACTCAAGACAGCAAAACTAGCTCCGTCAAAAGCACATGAGAAGACTTCAGTAATAACATGGGAAGCCACTAAAGAATCCTCAAGTTTGAACATAGTGCCATGCCAAACAACAACCAAACCTCCTGATCTACCAATAGCATCAATCGCCAAATAGTCTGACAAAAAATTGTCCCTAATACTCTCTCTGATGAAACTATCCATCCCCTCCAAATGAGGCTCTTGTAAAATAGACACTAAGCCAAATGTCTCTTTAATAACAATCTTAGCAAAGGGTCATGAAGACCTCTGACATTCCAAGCAAGCACCTTAACCATGAGACACACCCCTAGCCCCATTTTCAGCAACTTGTGGGACCTTCTTGAGATTTAACACTTTCGCCACCCTCAACTCCATACCACCAACATGGCCATCCCCTCAGCCTGCCTGCTCTTGACAAACTTCCTTTTGTAGAAGGAACGATATTTGAGTCCATTTCTCCAACATAAAGACCAACTAGCACCTGAAATAGATGTGGTGTGCCTGCCTCACCTCCTCCCATCAACCATCTTAGATAAAAAGCAAACAAATGAGGGACACCCTGCCTTCGTAGGACACGTCCCAACATCGGAAATTAAAACTACAGCATCACCAAAAGTCAATCTACCACCTCCAGTAGCCCCACCAACAGGCTCTTTGCAAACTGCAACTTCCTCGAGCACCTGCGGCAAAGCTACAGCACCACGTGCGTAGAAATAGTCCCTACAGCATCACCCCCATCTATGCTGTCAGAAGAGGAATCAAGCTCCCTACTGCAAGCCAACATCGCACCCTACAAGCATCATCAGAAGAGAGAAGACCAATAGGTGCAAGAGAAGAAAAGAAACCCAAGTTATCAAGTCCAAACAAAATCCAATCAGATGGAGGGTTAAACAAATATTCACCAACTTCAGATCTAGATCCGGATTCAGAGGCACCCTATATAGCGCCAAATAAAATTAGCTAAAGGGCCTAGTTCATCCTTGTAGTCCACGTCAGCATGTGGGGTCCACTACTAACCTGTCACAACAGCATCCAACATGCACAATCCACCCACAGGCCCCACACATCATCACCCTTCACACAAGATTTAGAAGCATCAGGCCGGCAGCTACTGAGGTCTTCCAAAATCAAAGGGCCAAAAATAGAATGCCCAGCCAATGACAATTTGAAATACGAAAAATCTTGTTGACCCTTTGGCTTCCAAAATTGGTACACCCTCCTAGCTGGAGCAGCAACATTGATCGGCAGCCATCACCAAGAATCTTCACATAAGGTTATGGCGCTACTTCGAGATCTCCTCAAAATGAACAAACCACGAAAAGCCATTGCAACGCACCACAGCTGCAGAAAGCAATTCACACCCCTCAAGAAGTTCACCCTGAACATAAACTTGAGAAAGGTCTCCCTCTGAAATGCCAACTCCCACACATGACCTCACCTCCACAAAACTTGCACAAAGGTCATCTACCACCTCCCGGCAATGCAATCTCAAAGCAATAGCCATAATAGAGGACTCAATCGAAGGCCTCACCGGAGGACATTCCTCAAAAGCTCCTTCATACAGAGATGGTGGCCTCCAACAAATGACATCCTCTCCGATCCATATCTCCACAAATTGCAAACGATGAATATCCACCTTCTCCATTCCAAAAAGAAGGCAATGACCTTGGAAGATGAAAGAAAGCTTCCAAGAAGTAGACAGCAATCCAAACTTCACAAGATGCTCTCTAATCAAAGGCAAGGCAAAACTCCACGAATCACAACACCCACCAAAGACCTTCTTAGGATCTCGTCCAGAGGTTTCCCAACATCCTCACACTCAAGGACCACCTGCGTAGCCGAGGGTAAAGGGGGAGGAGGAGCCAAAGGGGGAGAAAATGACCTTGGACAGTCCTACCTCTGATGACCCACACCCCTATTAGATGACACAAACGACAGGATCCTGCCAATCCGCCACCAAGTGCCCACGCTCATGACACTTGTAGCACACCATCACCGGGCAATCCCCACTCGATCTCCCCTTTCAATGCCCAGCCACCCGACCTCTCTCCTCCAATTGCCCCCAACTCGCCACCTCTCCCTCATCGCCCCCCTCACAAGACTTAAAGAGTTGTAACTCCCAACTGTTTACAATACATATAATTGAGGCTGGACAGTTGAGAAAAAAGTATATGAAGGGTAAAGACATGATAAGGCCCAAAAAGATATCAACACCATGATCTCAAATTTATTCAATTTTATATTAAAACAGCTATAATAGTACATAAGCATACACCTAACATATTAAAAGCCATAAGAAAAGATAAGAAAAGCATGTTCATCTAACAGGAATAGGTGAATAATATTCACTGGAGCCATTTCCCTTCCCAAATTTGTAGGCCTTAATCACTAAAGCATCAACAATTTTGAAGGCTCGTAAACTTTGTAGATCCATCATTAAATCAATCATAATTGCCAACCAGCAAGCAACATGCACCTTAAAAAGGACTTGAGCCAAATTTGCTCTGCTAATGTTATGAACAAAATTGCGATACAAGATAAAACTGATATAGACTTCAGATAACACTAGTTTAAAAAATTGTGAAATGTTGATGGGTAACAAAACATATTAATCTACCACTGATGCTAGTAGATGCATGCTGATGACATCTTTTACTATAATCATTGAAAAAGGTAATCAAATAATGGAATATCCAATTATTGGATATCAAATGCAAACTTTACATACCCAAGACTAAGAAGACCTTGAACAGTAGTAATGCTGATATCAAAATCTACCTTCGGCAGTATGATGAAATTACCCTCCCTTATAGGCTGTAAATGATAGTGAATGTCTTCAGAGGAAGCAATGCAAGTAGAAAAATATTTGAGGGCTAGAAGATACAAGTCTAAGTTTTTACAGACCTCCCTTATTAACAATGCAAATCTCCCCTCACATATCCACACCCGTATGCATTCACTTTCCTCTAACTTTCCATTTGAAGGAGTTCCAGGAAGCTTTAGATAAATGTCAGTAAAATTTTGAACAGAGCTGCAGACTTTTCCATGATCAAGTACTCCAAGAATATCTTGGTAAGCAACCTAGCAAATTCCAAGAGAACAATGCATGAGAGATGGAGGCCCACTAAAATGAAATTGACAGGCAAACTTGTGGATCAAGATGACACTTCACCTGTTTGTTGCTTTTCAGAACAAACAATGAACTCTCAGGAGAAAATACAGGATCAAAGTCATTCCGAATCTTAAGCTGCTTAGCAAATAAGAAATATTAATGAAAAAATTTGCAAAGAAAATGTGGAAAATAGATTCAATACAAAATCAAAGAACAATGCACAAAAATGCTAATAACAATCGGAAATGGAGAACTTCACAGCCAGAATGCAGAGCAAACAGTAATAAGTAAAGTAATCAAAGAAACTGTGTATACCAACATGTGCATGACTAAGATGTGACTCAATATGCTGAGGAAACATTGGAAATACTGTCATCATGATTTCATTCTCTGCTACAGTACATCGAACCCGACTCTTGTCCTTCTGGACCCTAGAAATGAGATGAGAATGCACACCACCAACCTATTGAGATTTGAAACATGTCAATTGCACTTGGCATGCAAAGGAAGCTAAAGACAAAACCAAAAAAAGAAAGCAACTTAAACATGTGAGAGAATCTCACAACAGCTATCCAGAAATCAAGTGATTTCCGTATCTCGGGGTGCAGTGCATACACACCTTCAAATATTACCTGGCAATTACCAACAACAAGAAACAGAATGAACAAAGCCATTTAATAATTCTCCTTAGAAACTATTGTAATGATTCTAATTTCTTTTTGTTAAACATCTGATATCTACGCTATGGGCATGGATAAGAAGATAACACACCTCACCCACACACACACACACACACACACACACACACCACCTTCATAATACATGGCTAAGACATGACCAACCACCTTTGGGGAGCATATACATCATTCCAACCAAGCTACACCTTGGAGGGCAAATATGTTCTCTCTATACTAGGAAATATTGAACAAATGCCGAGATAATTTGTGGCGCATTCTAAATTTTTTCAGAGAGATATTATGTTTTGATTATAATCAAATGAAGACGTTATTTACCTGAATTATAACTGATCACAAGGTTATTCAGGTCACTAAAATAATTATCGTGACCAGAAGTACAAACTGTTAGTATTAGAGTAATAGCTATTATTGCATGGCATGTTATTTTCTTACTTCTTTTGGGGGCTTCCCTATAATTTGCCTAGTACCTCTCTCTATAAAAAGAGGACTAGGGCTCTCTTTCGAATAAGATAATTCACTCTCCTCCCTCAACACAGATGATATTTAAAAACACTATATACGACAGCCTTGAAGAAGGCAAAGGATCCTATTCCATAATAAAAAAAAAGGCTTTTCAAGTTCAGTGGATAATTATAAACAGCTTTATAACAATGTAAAACTAGATATCAAGGGAAAAAGAACTGCGTGAAATTTGTAGCACACCACAATCTTCAGAAATCTGAAGATCTTGGAAGCCACTTCGGCTGCGATTTTCAAAGTCAAAATATGGCACTTTTGTTCCACGACAATGCCTAATATCATCAATATTCTGCATAGAACCAGAACTCAAATATAGCTCATAAACAATTTTAAAATGTAAATGGTATAGAATACAAAAACAAATGCTAGCAATTAAAACAGAAGCATAAAATTAATGAACTGAACCTAAAGGACTAGGCTTGTCCCTATTAAATTATTAAATGCTTAAGATCGTGGCAACCTAAATGTAAGTTTGACTACCATGTTGGCTTTTAAGGTCCCTCAAAATAAACCTGTTTCACTAATACTAAGTCATAGATTTAGGGTAAGATAGGATGAATTTCCCAGAGGACAAGGGAGAAGCATATATAATCCAAAACCTAAGACAGGAATTTGGAACATTCAGCACCTCGAAGTGCTTCTGACTAACCACTGGCACAGTGAAATTACATAGACATGTCCTTGGATCAACACCACAAATAGCCCACAACAATTAAAGATTTCAGAACTCTAAAAAAAAAAACTCAGTGTTTTTCGGTCCTCTCTCTTGGTTGACCAAGCAATGGATGCCTGATTTGATGTGAACCATATCTATTGAAATCTATACTGCTAGTAATTAGTGTCTCCTTCTTACGGATGTCTCAGGATGGGTGCAAGGGCTAAAGAAATGGGGACATTTATAGGGTGAAAAAAATAAACAATCTAAACAAAGGAAGAAGAAGATCAAGCATTGAAAGAGACACAAGTCTCTAGTTTCTTCAGTCTGAAAAACACAAACATGAAGAATGTCTTCCCATCTTACACTTCTTAAGAGTCTTATGGCAACCTAAACCAATTGTCGATAAATAAAATATAAATCTCTAGAATTAAGAAGTAAGGACATCGATTTACATGGAAAACCATTGTATAGAGAAGCAGAAACCCATGGGAGAAATGCCATCACATGTTAAGTAGAATATTAATTCTTCCCAAAAAGATCAGGTTCAGGAGAAATACCAATATACGAGTATATATTCAGTCAGGCCAAATAATCAGCCAACTGAATTTGGCATGTTAGCTTTTGTCATTTTTTTAAAATTTTTTGCAAAGATTTTCTCTTTATTTCAATAATCTTTTTTTTTTTTTAAGTATTTCAATAATCTTATTGAATATGCCATGTTAGGTTTTTCCTTTTATCAAGTTTCCTTTTTTTTCAATTCACGTGAATTTTTGCCTAATTTCTTTTATTTCTGAACTTATTCTAAATTTTTTGTTAGTCTTATAATATTTTTAGTCTTATCTATTTTTGGTGTTTTTTTCTATTTTTCTTATTATGTAAATTTACCCTCTTGGACTCTCTATATAAAGGACTCCTAGGATTACGAAATAAATTGATTACTTATTTTCTCCTAACATGGCATTAGAGTAACGATTGTAGACAGGGACTCCCATATCCCACCAACCCTAGCCTCCAAGCCCGCTACCTAAACCCCGTTCTCTCTTCCTTTCCAGCACCGACAGCCACCATCTTCATCTGCACTACCACCTGCAGGGGGATCTGGGGACCCAAACCAATGCCACTAGTCTACCCTACCCTCTGCGCCACTGCCTGTATTATCACGTCAGGGCTGCAGCAGCTAAGACCAACGCCACCAATCTGATCTGGACTCTACGCCACTGCCTGCAGCTTCAGGCAAGGACTGCAACAACCAAGACCAATGTTGCCAGTCTGATCTGACCCCTCAGGTGATTGCCAAGGGCTTCTGCTGCCGGGAGAAGCACCACTAGGGCTCCTCTCATGCCCTAGCATTTGATCACGCTTCCTGCAGAACATTCTTCTACTGCTCTACGGTCTGAAAATTCGTGCTTTCAGATTGTGAGGACTTCTTCAGCTGTCTATATGGTCTGAAATCACAGTTTTTCAAACCCTATATATCTCTGTGATTGGCACATGACCGGATTTTTGTACAAGGAGGTCACTATCTTCCTTTCCTATGAATCAAGGCATCATGGGTGACCAAAAGAAGGCCCTTAGCGGCTTAATGGTGAAGCTATCAACCACAAACACTCCACCTCATATGCAAGGTACTTCTATCAAATTGGATGGGACTAACTTTCTTTTGTAGTCAACTTGTTTCCTTTGATTCATGGGCTCTCATCGAAAGAAATATATTCTAACAAGAGATGAATCAGCCATCAAAATAAATGATTGGGAGGCTGTTAATGATTGGCCATGTTAATGACTGGCCAGCTTCTTGTATGTTGAACAGTATAAGAGAATTTATGGCCAAGCAAGTGATGTCCTATTCGTCTACCAAAAAGATGTGAGAAGCACTCCACAAGATTTATTCTCACCGAAGTGATATTGCTCATATTTACCGATTTATTGAGATACATACATCCCAAAAGGGAACATTGAGTCTAGCAAAATATTATAGCACTATAAAGAACCTCTAGGACGAACAGGACATCCATCAACCATTTTCATCAAATGTCTTTGTTATGGCTAAGTAGGAAGAAGGCATTAGATCTATTCAGTTGCTAGCAATCTTGGGTCCTGAATTTAGAGAAATGAAAGACCAGCTTATGACCTTGCAGGAGATTCCCACACAAACCCAAATTTATGCTCATCTTTAATGCTTGGAGATAGCTAATGTGGTCCCATCTTTTGACTCTTCAGCCATGGCATCCTTTAGTCATGGTCGGGGAGCTCCTGCAAGATGGGTGAGAGGTCGTGCTACTAGAGGAGGTGGCAATGGCCATGGTTGTGGTCACACTCTACTTTTTTATGACCACGGCCATAAGATGAACCATACTGTGATTGTTGCTGGATCAAGCATAGCTTTCCTCGGGGGCCTCTGGCACATCAAGTATCTACGGCAAGAAAGGAGAGTCAATATCAGGACAAGGACCCTACCAATTCCCACATTCTTATTTCTAGATAGGAGTATGACAAACTCAGGACTTCCCAGTCTATGCCAACATCTAGAGCCTCTATAGCTCATCCTACAAGTACTTTTCCCACATCACAGGCGATGCTACCCTATTTTCTTCTCTGAAGTCTCTTGCTACACCCTTTCATGTTAAGCTGGCCGATGGTGTCTTATCCCCTCAGATTGGCCTTGGAGATATTTCTTTATCTAGTTCTTTGCCTCTGACTGGAGTGATACATGCACCTAAGTTTGCTTTAAATTTATTGTCTATTAGTCAACGGATAATTTTTCATGATGAGTTTTTCTGCTTGCAAGATCTCCAAATGATTTAGTAGATTGGTCGAAGACTTGAGCAGAATAACCTATCTACCCACACATCTTTCTACTATTGTCACCTTAGCCACTATTGCCTTACAATGGCATCTTCGTTTAGGTCATTCCAGTATCCTGGTTTTGTGTCCTCAGTTCCAAAAGTTATAGTTTCCAAAGTCATTTCAGTGTAAGGCTTGCCAATTGGGCAAGCATCACAGGTCTACTTTTCCTAGTTAGAATAAGAACACTGAATCACCTTTTGCCATCATTCATCCATATTTGTAAGGACCATGTCAAGTCCGTAGTCTTCAAGGTTTTCAATATTTCTTATTTTAGTGGATGATTATACCCATGTGTCATGGGTTTATGTGATGAAAGAAACGTCGGAAACTCCTATAGAAATAGACTAGTTTTCTACGACTATTTGCATTTTCAAGAGTGACAATGGACTTGAGTATGTGAATGCCACTATATCTCAATTTTTTGTCTCTTTAAGGGTTGCTCATCACACCTCCTATGTTCATACATCTCAACAAAATGGGGTAATTGAGTGCAAATTACGACATTTACTTGATGTAACACAGACTTTGATGTTCCAAATGCATGTGTCTTCCTAGTTATGGGCTAATGTTGTTCTTATGGCTACCTTTCTAATTGACATGGTATCATCCTATCTTAAGGGGTAAGATAGTGTATTCTATTTTGCTTCTTGACCGAAATGTTTCTATCCTTACCACTGTGGTTTTCAGGTATGTTTGTTTTGTCCACTTGTTCAAGGTGAACAAGTTGGCTCCTCAATCTATGAAGGGTATTTTCTTGGAATACTCTATAACCTGAAAGAGGTCACTGTTATGATCCGGTGGCTCATAGATTATGTCACTACTGACATTAATTTTTTTAGGATATACCCTTCTACTCACAGAAAGGGAAAGCCACTTCTCTAGTGCCATAGGATGTTCCTCTTCCTATGCCATTTGCATCGCCTTCATAACCCTCTCAGCCATCCCATCCACCAAATATAGCCCCACCAAATCCTACACCAAAGCCCTCAGCTTTTTACCAATGGGCATTCCACCGCAGGGCTCCTACTATACCTGCTACTAAGCCATTATCTACCATCCCTACTCAACCCTCTACTAATCATGTGCATGTCTAATGTTTATGCCCCAGCTTAAAGGGGAGTGTAAGTCTTATTATATTTTTAGTCATCTTACTATGTAAAGATCTCTCATGTAATTTACTCTTTTGAAGTCTTTCTACTAGGATTATGAAATAAATTGATTGCTCATATTTTCCTAAAAATTTTCATGTCTTGTTCTTTGTCCTTTGATGGCTGTGTTCTATTTTGATCCTTTTTTTTTTGTTCTTCTTGATTAGGTTGCCCTTGTTTAGAATTTTTACTATAATGATTTTGTTTCATTTGTCAATAATTGTTGAGCCTAGAGACTTTCTTTTCTATTTTTATTACTTTTGGGATATCTTTATAATTTACCCAAACCTCTCTAGTATAAAAGAAAGGCTAGGGTGTCTCATTTGGAATAAGATATTCTTTTCATCTCAACATGATATTAAAGCAACAGTCCTAAGCCGATGCTCCGATATCCACCAAATATTCCACCTAAAGATGATTGAATCACCAATATTGTGGTGATTCAATCAATGATCCGAAGGATGATCAGGAGCAGCAACAACGAGAGCATTTCCAGCCTTCACACCACCACCACCGCCCCTGTTGTTGGCCTCAAGGTCACCACTATCGCCCAGCAAGGGGTTGGTGACCCTATCAGAGGTGTGCAACATACCACCAGGGGTGATGGGAAGGCTAGTGGCCTCCCACACGTGGTCAGCAGGGTCACCAACTACCCATCAGGCGCTAGCAGACTTGTGGAAGGTCTGTCAATAGCTCCATCAGGTCGTCTACCACCCCTATTCACTGTCCAATATGCAATCTCGTGCGTGATGAAGTGTATATCACGCTTCCTAATTGTGGTGATGAGTCTTCTCTCACCATTGGTGACAAAGTTTGCTTCCTTAAGCACAATGAGTCTTCTCTCATGCACGGAAGATGGGAGCCATGAACCAAGAAGTTCTGCTTCAGACTTGAAAGGTTTGCGTTTGCAACCCAAGGAGGCATGAAGAAGAGGATCGAAGGAAGGTGAATAATTGACTCCAAGACTTCTATCCACCTTATAGGAGATGTGGAACGTCTTATGGATCCTAAAACTCCGTGTGGGATCAAGGATGTTAGGGTGGCCAATAAAGCCACGTCACCAATCACAACTGTAGGGCATGTACATGCCTCCCCAAAGATGCAAATTGGAAATGTTCACTATGCTCCTAAGTTCCCGATGAATCTACCGTCTATGAGTTGCATATGTAAGGATCTTCGGTGTCGTGTTGTGTTTGACGAGGGCCATTACTATTTCCTAGATAGACAAACGGGAGATATTATAGGTGGGGGTATAGAACAATATGGGCTCTATTACCTTGACACACCCACTTTGTTTGCAGAAGCAACGTCCATAGCATATAACCCATGGCTATGGTATAAGAGACTTGGGCACCCCTCGCTCAAGAAGATGCAATAGATGTATCACAGTTTGTCAGATTCTCTAACGTTACAGTGCAAGGATTGTTTTCTTGGAAAACACCACAGGAATACCTATCCACAGAGGGACACTGGAGTATTGTTCCCTTTGCCTTAGTATACTGTGATGTGTGGGGGTCATCGAGAGTGCCTATGCCAGGAGGACACCGATATTACACTATGATTGTGGATGATCATAGCTACCTAACTTGGGTTTTCTTAATGAAGACCTGTGCAGAGATTCCCCAGGTTATTCAGCAATTCTTAGTAGATGTTCATAATCAAGATGATGGTATGGTTCATGTTTTTCACAATGATAATGCCTTGGAGTTTATGCAACAAGATGTACAGAGTCACTTTTCTTCCAGAGGCATTATTCATCAAATGTCGCGCGCTTACACATCCCAACAAAATGGTGTGGCTGAGCGCAAGCTTCGACATCTTCTGGACATTGCTAGGACCTTGATGATCCATATGAAGGTTCCTAAGCAATTCTGGGGAGATGCCATACTAACTGCAACCTACCTTATTAATCGGGTACCTTTGTCAATTCTTCGAGGGTAGATTCCTTTCCAGGTGATTCATCCAGATTGTGACAGGCCCTTTGCGCTACCCCTGAGGGTGTTTGGATGTACTTGTTTTGTCTACGCATATGGCAATCAGGACAAGTTCTCTCCTAGGACAGTCAAATGTGTCTTTCTTGGGTACTCCAGAACCTAGAAAGGGTACAAGTGTTATGATCCGAATAGCAGGAGATATGTTGTCACTGGATATGTTACCTTCTTTAAGAAGATTCCCTACTTCTCAGAGGAGGGAACGTCTATACAGGCTACCCTAGAGGAGACTCAAGTTTACCACCAGAGACCACACACTTGTTCTGATTTAGCAGATGAGAGCAGCTCAGACACAAAGGAACAATTACCTCTGAGGGGACCCAGTAGAGCGTGCATACTCCATCCTCTCTCTCAGTACACAAGTGTTGCTCATCTTAAGGATGGCATCCGTTAGTTTTCTTCAGCTATTACTACTTCTGCTATTCCTAGGGATTTTGCTCAGGCCTCTTGTGATCCTAGGTGGCAAGCTGCGATGGACGAGGAGATACAGGCCTCACAGTCACGACAGATTTGGGAGCCAGTACCGTGTCCTGATGATGCTACTGTAGTGGATTGCATATCGGCCCACACCATCAAGTATAGGCCTGATGAGACAATGGACAGGTATAAGGCCAAGCTTGTCAAAGGCTTTACTCAGGCATAAGGAGTAGATTACTTTGAAACCTCTCTTGTAGCTCGTATTACATCAGTCAAGATTATCATTTCTACTATTGTGATTAGGAAATGGCACCTACATCAGCTTGATATTAAAGATGCCTTCTTATATGGTGCTTTATCTGAGGCGTACATGAGACAGCCACCAGATTACAACAATCAAGGGAAGCATGTTTACCGTCTGGGAAAGGCGATATACGGACTGAAGCAGAGTCCTCATGCCTAATTTGAGAGGGTTAATACAGTGATTGGAAAGATTGGCTTCCAGCGCTCTACTTCTGACAACTCTATCTTCATCAGGAAGACTGAGTATGGAGGGCATACTCGTGTTGTTATCTTAGTTGTGTATGTGGACGATATAGTTCTTACTGGTGATGATGAGAATGGGATCGCTCAGACCAAGTCCTTGCATTCTACCTTTGTTACCAAGGACTTGAGAGAGTTGAGATACTTCCTAGGAATTGAGGCAGTACGACATGGGTTAGGTTTGTCCTTATCACAAAAGCAATATACACTTCAGATTCTTCAGGAGGTAGGTTTGCTCGGGACTTAGCACTCTAGTATACCTGTGGAGCCACCCCTTGCACGCCCTTCTTATGAGGAGGGTCCATTGTATGAGAACGTTACTTGTTACCGTAGTATAGTGGGGCGCTTACTCTTACCATCACAAGGCTTAATATCAGTTTTGCAGTGAGCCGAGCTCGGCAGCACATGCAGGCTCTACATTATAACTACTAACGTAAGGTTTGCCTCATTCTGAGGTACCTCAAAGGGTCACCAGGTAGAGAGCTGTATTACAGAGATGGTAGCAAACTAGACATACTTGCTTACTCTGATGCAGATTACATTGGGTCTGTGGATGATCAACGCTCTACTTCAAGCTTTATAGTCTATCTTGGTGGGAATCTTGTCTCCTGGAGGAGCAAGAAGCAGAGTGTTGCGGCCCGTTCAAGTGCTGAGGCAAGTATAGAGCCATGGCATAGGCTGCGTGTGAGATTATGTGGACTGTTTCCTTCCTGCAGGATCTTAGTGCCCAGACTACTCTACCTGTTCCACTTCTCTATGATAACAAATCTGCCACTTATATTGCCTTGAATCTAGTCTTCCATGAGAGGACCATGCATATCGAAGTTAACTGCCATATTGTTCGTGATGTTGTTCTTAATGGCAGGATTAGTATCCCATGTCTCCTCAGAGCTTCAGTTGGGTGATATATTTACCAAGGCTCTAAAGAAGAAGCATCTTTACTTCTTGTGCGACAAGTTGGGTCTTGTAAATATCTATGCCCCAACTTGAGGGGGAGTGTTGGACCTAGGTACTTTCTTTTCTATTTTTATTACTTTTAGGGTATCTTTGTAATTTACCCAAACCTCTCAAATATAAAAGAAAGGCTAGGGTTTCTCATTTAGAATAAGACATTCTTTTCATCTCAACAATAATATCCAATTTGGTGATTGTTGCCATTTTGTTTTCAAATTTCAACACATGGATTATGAAATGTTGAATATTGATTTATTTCACATTCAAGAGGATTTCCTTGAGGAATCTAGATCCTTACTTTAAAAAAATAATATTAATACATATGTGCGTAATTTCAATATATATACTTGAAAAATAAATAAAGGGGACTAATAACAAACAATAATATCAAAGCATAAGCAATAGGAATAGTTCGGTTTAGATGGAAACCCCACTCATAAAGTACAGGGAGAAAACCACGAGAGAAACACCCCTATGAGAGCGATATTTCTTTATTTTGCTCAAAGAACAAATGGTGGTACCATGACCCTTTTACAGGCCACCACACACCTCCCAAGTCTCCACTCTACTATGTTAGAATAAACCAACTATAATTGGATCTTCCAATATCCGATCACCCAATTACAACATTCACCTCTCAACACTCCCCCTCAAGTTAGAGCATGGAATGCTCAGGTTGTATAACATAAACCCTCACTTTCACAAGTAGAACACAACACTCAACTAGTGCAACTGGGTCATGGCTCTCCTTTAAGAAAATGACGATAACTGCGTCCTCGTTCTTCCTTGCAGGCGAGGTGTTCTGATGACAACACATCAATGTACATCGAAGTCTCATAGATAAACTACTGAAACTAACTCTAATTGGTCTCTCTCCTAGAGAACTCAACTGGTGCTGGTGCCTTCCCCATTGGAGATCTCAGTAATGGGTCTCTACCATGGAGACCTCGAGACTGAGCCTCTTCCACATGAAAACTCGAAGCAGGTCTCTCCCTTAGAGACCTCTATAATGGCCTCTCCCATACAAAAATCTCATACTAAACTTCTCTTATGTAAAGACAGGATAAGTGTTCCTCTCCTAGAGGGACCAATCGGTAGTTTCTCTCATATGAGGACCTCGAAGAAAGAGTCTCGCTCATATGGGGGTCACATTAGGCTCTCACGCACACTACTTTCTCCCATGCTCGCACGAGAAAATAACATAAAAAAGAAAAGATAAAATAGAGAACTTCTCCCCTCTTCCCATTATATTTTATTTTTCATTTCTTTTCTTTTCTTCTCCTTTTTTTAAATATTTTTCCTTTTGTTTTTCTTTTCTCTTTCTTTTCTTACTACATTCCTTATATTCTCTTCTTTCTTTTTCCTTTTTTTTATTGAGGCTAAACAAAGGGACATGACCAAAAAAAAAGAAAAAAGAAATAGAGGGTCAAAGCAAACAAATGACCCAAAATATCTCGTACCCCCAAAAAAATCTCACCCAAATCATGATGCATAGTCATTACATCTCCGACTTCGTCAATGCCAGAAAGATCGCCGCTGATTACGGCTTATGCCTCACGAGATTCTTCATCGTCGCCACGACCTCGTTGTGATCTCACAATTCTTCACGATCTTGCGATCTTCACAATCCTTCAGCCGATCTTGCCACTGCAACCAATCTTGCACGACATTACGCAAGATCGACGCTGCCTCGATCTAATCTCACGTGAGATCAACGCAGATCTCGTCACTTCTACATCATCCTCGCGATGACCTTACAATCACCTCTCCTTCATTTCTACAGTTGTTGTCCAAGCTCACTGCTATGATTGTCATCGACATCACCACCAGTGGGTGTGCCTCTATCGTGGCCTTAGTTGGAGATCGTGGCCTCAGATGACCTCACCGCCCCCTTCGACATCCCTTGCTTCCTTGACCTCATGAAGCACATGAAGGTGGAGCCTCCCAACAAGCAACTACACGACGCCCTCAAGGTCCTTTACAAGGAGCCCACGGGGATCATCTCCATCTCCAACCTCTGCCACCTCCTCACCAGCATTGGGGAGAAGCTTAATCCCTACAACTTCAAATGTTGCTTCCAAGAGCCTACCACGATCCTCGTAGCCTTTGCGATACTCTTTCAAGGGGACCACCACGATTTTGTTGCACCCAACTCCGACCTCCAGAACCTACTTCATGATGAACCTCCTGCATTACGTGTCCATCCCAGATGAGTATCTCTTCAGGTATTGCTCAAAAATATTAGGATTCCATCCCTTTCAAAGCAAAAGAACCCTAATAACAAGAATAATTGAAAAAAAAGACCTTAGAATGACTTGCACTAATACCAAGTTAAAAATTAAATAAAATGAAATAATAACGACCAATAATATCAAAGCATAAGCAATAGAAATACTTAAGTTTACCTAGAAACCCATTCATGAAGAGCGAGAAAAAAAATCAAAGGACAAGAGCCCCTATGGGTGTGATATTTCTTTATTATTCTCAAAGAATAAATAGGGGTACAAATGCCCTTTCATAAGCCACCACACACCCCTCATGTTCCCACTCCACTTTATGGAACTAAACCAACTTGTTAGGTTGAAATGACAATCGAATGTTTATTAGAAACCCTAGATGCCTTTATATAGAGAGGTACAAAGGGGATAAAAGTACAAGTATACCCTCACTCTAAAAAAACATAACAAAATAGAAAATAAATAACTCAACACTCCCCCTCAAGCTGAAGCACAAACATCAAGCGCGCTTAACTTGGTACATAACAACTCTAAACACTTCTTGGAGAGTGCTTTAGTGAATGCATCTGCAATCTCATCTTCAATGGCAATATAAAGTGTTGTGATCTTACCAGAAGTAATGGCATCTCTAATAAAATAGCAATCCACCTCTATATGCTTTGTTCTCTCGTGAAAGGTAGGATTATTGGTACTAAATGCAGCTACCCTATTATCACAACACATGGAAGTAGCACCAAAAACAAACACTCTCAAATCACATAAAATAGATCTCACCCATAAGAGCTTACAAGTAGTGTGGGTCATAGCCCTATACTTTAATTCTGCACTGGATCTTAAGACAGCATTTTGCATCTTACTTCTCCAGGTGACTAAGTTACCACGCACATAGGTACAGTAGCCAGTAGTAGATCTTCTATCCTCATATACCCCTGCATAATCTGCATCTAAATACCCTCAAATATCCAGAGTCATGCTTCATAAATGATAACCCCTTACCAGGAGCTTACTTGAGATATCTCAGTACCTAACATACACCATCCCAATGTACTTCTCAAGGAGATTGCATAAACTGGCTCAGTCTTCCAACAGCAAAATGTCAGGTCTCATGAAAGTCAGATATAATAGTTTTCCCACCATAGCACAATATCCGGTGACATTTTCAAGCAGTGGACTCTCAAAATCTGCAAGGAGCAAAGAAGGATCCATAGGAATGCTGGCAAGCTTGCAACCAAGCATCCCTCTCTTTTAGCAAGTCAAGAATATATTTCCTCTGTAACAAAACTAAACCTCCATCAACATGCTGCACCTCAATCCCCAAAAAATAATTTATCATTCCCAAATCTTTAGTAGCAAACTGAGAATACAAGAACCTTTTTGTAGCCTCTATTCATGTTTCATCACTCATAGGGAGTAGTATATCATCTACATACACTAACAATAACAGATCCAGTAACTCTATGCATAGTAAAAAATGAGAGATCTGCAATGAATCTGGTAAAGCCAAACTCTTGCACAGCTTTATTAAATCTCTTAAATTAAGCCATAGGGCTCTACTTAAGGCCATAAATTGCCTTCTCAATTTGCAGGCTTTTTGACACTCCCCCTCAACCACGAAACCAGGGGGTTGTTGCATGTAGACCTCTTCCTCTAAATCACCATATTGGAAAGTATTTTTAATATCAAGTTGTGAAACTATCCACTGTTGATTGCCACAGAAAGAAGTATCCTCACTAAGTTGAGTCTAGCTACTGGTGAAAATGTCTCAAAATAGTACACTCCAAATGTTTGTGTAACCTTTAGCAACCAAGCATGCTTTGTATCTTTCCACTGTACCATCTAGGTGACATTTCAGGGTGAACACCCACCTATACCCTACAACAGTAGCACCCAGGAGTAGGTCAACAAGTTTCTAGATACCCCTGGACTGAAGAGTAGCCATCTCCTCCTTCATGGTCAAGGTCCAAGAAGGGCCTTAAGAAGCCTCAACATGATTCCTAGAAATATTTCTGCTGTCAACTGCAAGAGATAAAAGCCTCCCTACTACAGGTAAATGATCAAGTGACATATAATTGGATACAAAATATTTAGCACAAGATCGTTGTGACTTCCTCTGAGCAATAGGAAGATCCACATTAGGTACCTCTAATGGTGTAGGGTCTAGACCTCCATTTGAATCAGCAATATCAGCAGATGACTAAGCAGGAATAGTAGAAAATGATTCCTCTGTCTGTAGAGTGGTAAACGGAGGTCTGCACTGAAAGTACAGAGGGAATGTATCTGTAGTGAGCACTGTTGGTGCTAGAGCACCAAGATCGTTTATTTTGATGATAACAAAACATGTGTTATTTAACATTTGCACTTGAAGTCTTAGATTTCAGGTTAATTGCAAATGGAGACGTGTTTTAACGAAGTTCGAGCTCGCATCCATAACGGATTGGAGGAGCTTGACGGAAAACAGAGGAGCTTCGCGAGGAGCGATAGCCTGAAGAAGCGGGTTGACAAGAATATACTAGATTTCCTTTTATCTTATTCTATGTAATTTTGTTTCTTTGTTTTGCTCTTTATTTCTTTCTTAGATCTTATGTTAAAGAGCCTAAAAGAATCCTTAAAGTAGTCCTAGGAACACCTGCACAACCCTATGATACTTAGGTTCTCTGTAGAGAACTTAGAAAATCAAAATAGGATTCTGACAGCCTAATCAGACGTCTAATATGGAAATTAGACGTTTGATAGTGACTTTTAAGACGTCTGACTGTTGACTCAGACATCCAATAACTTATGCTGGACTTTGTTGCTTCTATCTGATGAAATCAGACGTCCAGACCTTAGTCCAGACGTCTTAGAAGACATCTGATATTTATACCAGACGTCCAATTAGTGGAACGTTGGCTACCTAAATAAACTTTGAGGAATATGGCTATTAGGCTTATATCAGACGTTCGTAGGAGACCCCAGACGTCTGATATGTGGCCACTTAGCCTCGGCTAACCCAAAATCTCCTTTGTCAGATTTCCTAGCCGTTAACCTTTCTTGGAAATCCATTTCCGCAGTACAATGATTTTCAGACATCCAAACCTAGTGTCAGACGTCCTGTATGCCGTCTGATGGCCATACACTAAAATCCTATTTAGGTCCGAACCAAGTCAGGAAAGAAATCTGCCTAGAATCAAACGTCTGACTTAGTTCCCAGACATCTTAAACTGATTTTTAAAACGTCTGATACCCGAACCAGACGTCTGATGACCCTGTCAGAATCATGATTGATTCTGATTACGGCCTGTTTTGCCTTGGGTTCAACCCCAACGATTATGGAAGCTTTCTAAGGGCTTCCAAAGCCTTCCTAAGCCCTCTATAAATAGACGACCCTTGCCTTGTAGACACACACCTTGCAAGACTACTTTCCACTCTTATTTGTGTCACATGATACTAAGAAAAAGTTCTAAGCTCTCCAAAGCCTGTGTCCACACCTGAAAGCATCTTCGTTAGTGCACCCGCTCTCTCTCCGAGATTACGAGAGCGACCAAGCATCAAGCCAACGCACCCGCATCAAGCCAACGCACTTCCAAACAAAGGGAAGTATCTTTACCTATAGTAGCTAAGTTAATCTTTGTTGGCTCTATAGGTTGTTTTGTAACCTTTCTTTGTTATTGGTTGAGTATTCGTGTTGCGAATTCCTGTCCCCTTCGCGAGACAAAATCCTCCTTGTGAAGAGGAGGGGTTGAGGAACGCTACCCTCATACTTGTAACGTGGTTGTAATTGAAGTTGAACTACCCTCGTTTAAGTAGTTCCTATAATGGATTTGATCAACTAGATCAATCGGAAAATCCTAACTCGAGAGAGTTAGGCGATGGTTTTCACCTGGTTTAGGTTTCCACCTAAAAATACTTGTGTACATTGTGAGATTGCTCATTTTGTGAGATTATTGTCTTTTTATTCAGCATTTTATACGTCACGCATATCTCACCCCCTCCTGTAAGAATCTGCAAGGATAAGCAATAGGAGGAACATTATGAGATACAGGAGGCTCAGAGGGACTTGGAGGCATAACACTGGACATAGGCAATCGGACATCCTGTGTGACCCTGGGAGACTTTCTTGCAGCAGTATAATATGACATGTCCTTAAAAAAAGTCAATACATACATAAAAATGATGTGAAAGAGGATCATAACATTTGTACCCTTTCTGAGTTCTAAAATAACCCTAAAAAATGCACTTAACGGATCTAGAAGCTAACTTGTCCACCTTGAATAAATAAATAAAACAAATACATCCAAACACTCTTGAAGGAAGAGAAAAAAGGTCCTGATCAAGAAACAAAACAGAATACGAGGTCTTCCCACCAAGAACAAAAGAAGACACGATTAATCATAAAAGCAACGTAAGCACAGCATCAGCCTATAAGGTGGTAGGAACATGTATCTAAAACATAATAGTGCGGACTACATCAAGAAGGTGCCTCAATTTGTATTCAACCAACCGATTCTGTTGGAATGTATGAACACAAGAGATCTGATGTATAATACCAAGACTGAAAAAATTAGGTCAAAGTAGAATTCACAAACTCAAGCCCATTGTCAGTCAGAAACATGCGAATAATAGTAAAGAGCTGTCTTAATTTCATGCACAATTTTTAATCAAAGTAGGGGTTTCGGATTTCTCTATGATAAAAACCCAACTAACACGGGTATAATCATCCACCAAAATCAAAAAATACCAAAAACCCCTAAGACTCCTAACCGGGCCCCATAAATCAACATGAACAAGCTAGAAAGCAGACTCAGTTCTACTATAACTATTAGGAAAGGAAACTCTATGATGCTTGCCGAGTTGACAGGCATCTCAAGAAAATGAGTCAGGAAACTGCATGTTAGGAAATCGGCGACGAAGAACAGAAACATTAGGATGTCCTAGTCTAAGATGCCACTGTAATGTAGAAGTGGCGAAAGCAGCAGCCATGGAATAATGCTCATGTGGGAGATCATGGTAATATAAGCCATCCTACTCAAGCCCCCCACCAATCTGCTTCATCGTTAGATCCTGCACGAAGAAAAAGTGACCATGAAACACTACTCTACAATTTAATGCCTTACTAATCTACCTGATAGACATTAAATTCAAAACAAATTTGAATGCATGCATAAATCAAAAAGAGGCAAAGTAGAGGATAAAGAGATGTCACCCAAGCCTGCCAAAGGGGACAAGGCACCATCAGCTATTCTGATATGTACTAGAGTAAACAGTGGTCAAAGAGATGAAAAAAGTGTAGCATCTCTTGTGATGTGGGATGATGCGCCCAAGTCTACAAGCCAAGATGGTTTACGAGCACCTCTGTCACTAGTAGCCATACTAGACATCTGAGCCACAGAAGCACCAGTAATAGAAGTAGCCTGATGTCCCTAAGGAACTCTACATTTTATCCAACACATGTGAGAAATGTATTTCTTCCGACGCAATCCCACAAATCAGGAAAGGAAGGTAGTCCACAAAACTTGATAGTGGTTCCTTGCAAGAAAAAGAATGCGCTCGGGGTAGATATCTTCTCTGCTGAGTCGCTGGAGGGATCCTTTTTGTCCTCCATATCACCCGACATGTGGGAACCACCAAAACAAGGGACAGCAACACAAGATCAGACCATATGAAGGTCTGAATACTTCAAAGATTTGAAAAATCAGACCATATCAAATACCCTTTGGGGCTAGATAAGACCCTAAAGCAGTTGTTTCTTCCCCTAGACCTCTGTTTTGTTGGAGAAGAGGGAAGATGGGCGACTTCTCACATCACCCTGAGGACCACCGACAGTCGATGCTCCTCAAGCCACGCGCAGCACC
Organism: Thalassia testudinum; assembly: GCA_037157565.1. Taxonomy (NCBI): domain Eukaryota; kingdom Viridiplantae; phylum Streptophyta; class Magnoliopsida; order Alismatales; family Hydrocharitaceae; genus Thalassia; species Thalassia testudinum. The sequence goes on along the minus strand of JAZHRO010000024.1, from coordinate 179,174,278 downwards.
TCACGAGTGCTCACCTCCCCACGGGCGACACTACAACACCTCAGATTTGCCACATCGCCACCTTACACAGCCACAATAGCAACGTTGCAGCAGCGTGGGCCACCGCTGGGCCCTTGTTGCTGGTGGCGACGCAACAGCAACCAATTGGAGGGGTATGGCAACAGCAATCAAGGAAGAGGAAGGCCGGTGGAGGCCTTGAGAAGAAGAGGGATTGGGTGGAAGGGGTTTAAAGGCTAGATCTCGAGGTGGGGTACCTAAGCACCTGTCTAGGGCTGCTACTCTGATACCATGTTAGGTTGAAATGCTAATCAAATGTTTATTAGAAACCCTGGGTGCCTTTATATAGAGGCACAAAGGGGTAAAAGTACAAGTATGCCCTCACTCTAAAAAGCATAACAAAATAGAAAATAAATAACTCAACACAACTACAATTGGATCTCCCACAATCCAATTACCCAACTACAACATTCACCTTTCAACAATATATATATGTAGTATGTATGTCCGTAGAAGATTGTGCATTGGTTAGTGATGGAGATTGGAGCGGGAGGTAAGTGGAAGGGTAGAGATGGAGCAAGTCAAGGTGGGGCTAATGATGATCGTGATAGATGGGTTCACGTCACTTGTAGGCACTGTAGGACTTATCGTGAGTGGTGGGAGGTCTCTCATAGGAGAAACATTTTGTGGTTTCATTATCGTGTTTGGGGTCATTATGCAAACAAGTGTCATTACCGATAGTTTGCACTCACTGTAAGGGAATGCACCGTTGTTCCTCCACTTGTCCGACAAGGGATCTTACGACAAGAGATCAACAGCCTCAAACCTTCGAGGAGGTCAAACATTTTTTGGTAGTGGCTACCCAACAATCACCAACTTTACATGAGGTGAAAGCTTCCCTCATGGTTGCTTGGTGGGTAACGCTTTCGTCTAAACGTCATATACTAAATGCCATATGGTCAGCCCTTTGAAAATTTTGTATGCTTCCTGAGATGACAGAGCTTGTTCAACTAACAACTGAAAGGTCTTCATTTGTGAGTGCTCTTCAGAGGATCTACAGATGCTTTGTTTTTATACTTTAGTCATTCATGATGGCGAGGTGCACTAAAAGGAACTAATGCTAAAGATGAAGCCATTAATGAGTGACCCCTGCCTACAAAGGCAATTGACATTCCTTTCACCAGTATACCTCTACACCTGCACACCTGCAGATGCTTGAGGTGCTCAACACCTTCATGTCAAAGTTTAGACGTCTTAAACTCTGCACTCATGTTGGATTGTAGTTTGGGGATCTTCAATGGGTTCCGACCTCAATGAGGGTTCATTCTTTGGAAGATATAATGCTAAAGCTCCTCCTCCAAGTAGAGGATCTTCTTAGGTGATCTACCTAGTGCTCCATGAGAAGTATAGGATTTACTCTACGACGGTCTCGTTGCCTCCACCAGCTTCGGCATAGAGTGGCACAACAAAGGTTGGTCGAAGCTCCATTGTGTGGAGGTGGCTTGTATGGGTGCCCAAGCATCCCTAAAATTGCGAAAGACCAACCAACGGTTTTGAAAACCCAACTATTGTTTGGAAGGATAGAGGATCCAATCGAAAAAGGTGGTTGATCAGAGCAATGTTCTTAGTCACACACAACCCTCTAACGTGGATACCCTTTCGATTGCATTGGACATTGGAGATTTTGAAATGGGGACAAGTATGTCACCACGCACATAGCAAGGCTCTGGATCCACGCATAAATCCAGGTTCGGTATGTTTCCACCCTCATTTAAACATGTAGCCCTGATACTTTAAGTGATTTGGGGCCTACAAATAGGCCCAACACTACCGTTACCCCTAGGTCCCTTCTTTCCATTTTCAAGTTGGACAAGTGAGCCCTTATTACACTCATGCTAGAGCCAATGATTTAAATTTCAATAGCATGCCGCCGACAAGCCATTAAAATGGTTAGTTTTGGGATATAAACATATCGACATCAATATAAAGTCAAAGTACATGGAATTTAACTTTCAACAACATCAACTCCTTTCGAGGGTCTTCAACATAAAAATGCCAAAATATCTTGCTAAGGCATCAGTAAGTGACGAAATGCACTCAACAAGGAGTGACAATTGTCTAATGGAATTAAACCGTAAGAGTAGTATTGTTCTCCACATATGAAGGATTTATGAGCATTTGGAATACCAAAGGAGTACTGCTATAATCCAAAAATCATGAACGATTCACTATCGGCATAATGAAACTGTGAAGTTTCAAGTGCGTATGAAGCATGAAGGCTCTCCCACGATGGAGAAATAGGTAGCAGCAAGCTGCTAGAGGTGGTTCCTGTTCACGCAACAGCGAGAGAAGAGAGAAAGCTACAGTCAGTGATAAAGAAGAAAGGGAGAGAGAGGGAGTTGTCAGTATTGATTGAAAAATAATAATGCGTTAACTCAACTTAAAACAATTACATAGGCTCTCTTTTATAGAGAGAATAAATCCCAATCTTCTAAAACATGAAACAAACTCAATCCCAATCTAATCAAATCACCTACAATATATCCTTAATTGACTCAAGTAATTGACACCTAAAACATACCAAAAAACCACAAAACTTAGACTCAAAGCAAACCCAAAATAGCCCTTAAGGCCGATGCCCCTTGGGTGTGCACAAGGACTGCCACGTGACCCTTTATTTCTAACACTTCCCCTCAAGTCAAGGTAGGGAGGACGATGACTTGTTGAACTTTGTGATGAGACTAGAGTCCCCACCACTCTTCAAGCGCCATATCTTCAATCTTCTCTTTGATAGGAGTGACGGTGTAGCTTTTCACGATATCAGAAGTTGTTGCTATAACAACGATCAGGCCGATGATTGGTGCACCCACAATGCTGACAAGGAGTATAAACTCAACCTACGCCTTTTCCACATCCTGCACCTCCATCAAGGGTGACTAGCGTGATCTTTTCTAACACCATCGTGTTGGAATCTACTTCAAGTTCTCCAAGTTTCTTGAGACAACTATAAATCGTCCCAAGATCCATCTCCTCATCAATAGCCAAGATTTGATCACGATCCAATTGATATCGGGGATTTAACCCCAACAAGAATCGTGCAGCTTGCCACCTTTCTCGTACTTTGGTGTGCTTGTCACAACAAACAGGCTCGAAGATCTCCAATTCTTTAAATAACGCCTTCATCCTTGAGTAGTATTTATCAAGGGGAAGATCCCCTTGATTGGTTGTCCAAATACGGGTGTAGATATCAATGATACATGCATTGTTAAACTTCTTGGAGTATATTTTCTCTAAGAAATCCCCCATCTCGTGCGTCTTCTTGTACAATATGTTAGAGGCGATGGATGAATTGACTAAGTTCATTAGCCAATTCATCACCATGTAGTTTTCTTTCTTCCACTTCTTTGTGGAATCCTTAGACTCAGTCTCTTCCTCAAGGAGGACATACAACTTGTCTTGTCTTCCTACGAAGATTTTAAACACTCGAGCCTATAGGATATAGTTCGAGGCACCTTAAAGTTTAATCATAGTGCCTTGAACTATCATCTTTCCTTCCTGATCTCATATCGCCTTCAGCCATCTTCGTCTTTCAAACATAAGCCTTCCTCCACTTGTACGCTCCGCATAAAGCGCTGGATGCGTGAGAGAAACCCTTTACCGGAGCCCCCTGCTTGACTCCTTGGGCCTTGCGTAAGCTGCCAAAGGCTTTCAAGGAGTTCTTTTAGAGAACTCCAAAGTCGGCAAAGATGCCTTGACACACAAGGCTCTGCAACACATGGGAATCACACACAAGACAACCTTCTTGTGCATGATCCACCTACAGTCGAATAGGAAGTCATGCACCTTGTTATGTATGGCTTTGATTCTCTTCTCCTTCCTACACGAGTAGGAACTCTCATGGAAAGAGCCTAGATCGTAGACTCTGATACCATGTGAAGTTTTGGGCACGTATGAAGCATGGAGGCTCTCCCATTAGGGAGAAATAGGCAACAACAAGCTGTTGCAGGTGCTTCCTGTTTACGCGACAGGGAGAGAAAATAGAAGGTTGTTGTCGGCAATAGAGAAGGGAGAGAGAGGGAGTTGTTAGTATGAATTGGAAAATAATAATACATTAACACAACTCAAAACAATTACATAGGTTCTCTTTTATAGAGAGAACAAATCCCAATCTTCTAAAATAGGAAACAAACTCAATCACAATCTAATCAAATCACCTAAAACATATCCTTAATTGACTCAACTAATTGGCACCTAAACAATACCAAAAAAATAACAAAACTTGGACTCAAAGCAAAACCCAAAATAGCCCTTAGGTTCGATGCCCCTTAGGTGCACACAGGGATTGCCATGTGGCCCTTTATTCCTAACAAAAACCAATAGCGATTTTGATGGATTATGACTTGTAGAATGTTGAGTCTAGGGATGTATTTACTACTTTTCATTCTTTTTGGATGACTGTGTAATTTTCTCAAACCTCTATTATAAAAGAGAGGCTAGGGCTTCTTTTAAATAGTAATGCATCATTTTCCCTTCACATGGTATCAAAGCAATGATCCTAGGCCGGTGCTCTAATATCCCACCAAATATCCACCTAAAAGATGATCGAATCACCAATAGAAAGGTGATTCAATGGACAAACAGAGCCAAAATCACAGCAACAACAGCAGCAACATGGGAGAAGCATCTCAAAATGTTGTCGTCACTGCCACAGGGTCTGCCAGTGCTATTGGCAATGTTGCTGGTGAACCCAGCGTTGCTCCCTGCAGGTCGGCAGGTGGCCGATGGTTCCCACCCTTGATGCTATGATTTGCATGATGAGCCTTCTCCCATGCTTAGTGCATGTGGTGATGAGTCTTCTCTCACCGTGGTTAATGAATCTTCCTTTATCTAGCATGATAAGTCTTCTCTCATGCAAGGAGGATGTGATGGGGTTATTTCAAAGGCTTGTTTCAGATCTACAAGGGCATGCATGTGCTGCCCAAGGAGAATTGAAGAGGAAGAAGGGGGCTAGAGGCACATGGATAGTTGATTATGGCACCTCTATACATCTCACGGGCAATGTTGAGCGGTTGGTGAATCCAACAAACCCACGTAGGATTAGAGATGTTAAAGTGACCAACGAGGCCACATCACCAATCACGGCAGTTGGAAGTGTACGGGCATGCTCGAAGATGATGATTTAAGAGATTCATTGTGCTCCTGAGTTCCCGATGAATCTGTTGTCAGTGAGTCGCATCTACAAGGACCTTGGGTGTCGTGTAGTGTTTGATGAGGCACACTACTTCCAGGATTGTCAGACAAGAGAGATTATAAGCGAGGGTATAAAGCGAGATGATCTCTATTACCTTGACATGCCCACTTTGTTTGCTAGAGTCCTTTCCTTGGCTATGGCACAGGAAACTTGGACACCCATCACTTAAGAAGATGCGCCAGATGTATCCTGATCTGTCAGACTCCTTCACTCTGGAGTGCGAGGATTGCCAGCTTGGGAAGCACCATAGGAGTACATATCCACACAGCGATATCTAGGGACCGTCTAGAGTACCTACTCCAGGAGGACATCGATATTATGCAGTCTTTATGGATGATCATAGCTATCTTACTTGGGTCTTCCTGATGAAGGCTCGATCAAAGATTCCTCAGGTTATACAACAGTTTCTTTCAGAGGTTCAGACCCAGTATACTACCCGAGTCAGGGTTTTCCGTAGTGATAATGCATTAGAGTATATGCAGCAATATGTATAGGAGCTTTTCTCTTCCAGGGGCATTATTCACCAGACATCATGTGCTCATACATCCCAGCAGATTGGCATGGCCAAAAGAAAGCTTTGGCATCTTGATATTACTAGGACCTTAACGATTCACATGAAGGTTCCTAAACAGTTCTAAGGAGATATTATACTTAGTGCGGTGTATCTGATTAATCGAATACCTTTGTCTGTGCTTGGACGACAAACTCCATATCAGGTGATCTACACAGATTGTGACAGGCCCTTTGCTCTTCTATTGAGGATTTTTGGGTGTATTTGTTTTGTACAGGCTTATGGCAACCAAGACAAGTTTTCACCCCTGGCAATCAAGTGTCTTCCTTGGATGTTCCAGAACACCGAAGGGATACAGGTGTTATGACCCTATCTGCAAGAGATATTGTTACAGTAAATGTTACTTTCTTTGAGAAGATACCATACTTCTCAGAGGAACATCAATACAAGCTGCTTTGGAGGAGACAAGTTTATCATCGGAGACCACAGATTTTGCATGATACCATGACTCATCATATTATGATAGATGAGAGTGGCTCAAATACTGAGGAGCAGGCAGTACAGAAGAAGTCCAACAAAGCATGTATTCTTCATCCTTTATCTCAATATACAGGTGTTGCCCATCTGGAGGATGGGATTCGTCAGTTTGCCTCAGCTATTACCACAGTCATTACTAGAGATCAATGTTGTCAATTCAAAAGGCGATACCAAGGCAACACAGCTCAAAATCACCCAAGGCAAGAGGCAACAAAAAGGTGATAGCCCAAGTGAATTGAAGAGACCGTTTCTTATTTGCATATATGTCTTATTAGCTCAATTTAATAGCATTAAGTTTATAAAAACATGTCTAATAACAATGTTGGAGACTTTAAGTAAAAGAACAGGATAAGACTTGTATTGTCAAAAATTGTCACAATTTCAAATGGTAAAGAAAGAAAAGCTTCTACACAATTAAGGTAGAAAAAAATAAAAATCAAAATTGTCACTAAAGTGAACACTTCTCAAATAATATAACACACCAGTCGTCAAAATCATCTTCAAGATTCAATTCGTCATCATTAGCGTCATCGTCACTAGCAACTTCTTCAATCTCCTCATCCTCTTCCTCATCCTCATCACTGTCCACATACTCTTCCTCTTCTTCAATGACTATTGGAGCTTTCCCCTTTCCCTTAGCCTGCTTAGGGCCATTTTTCTTCGTAGTAGCATTATCCCAAATACGTCGAGAAGTGTCTTGATCGTTAATGCCCAATGCAAGCTCAACCATGCCTCAAGTGAGATCATCATCACCAAACATAAGATCATCACCTACATTTTCCTCATCTTCCTCCATTCTCCTTAATAGCCATTCATTTGAATTATCAATCTCCTGGAGGGAAATGGGATCAAGATAATCCCTATCTGCATATTGATCCATCAAAGCTTCATTATACTTAACAAACACAAGATCCTTCAACCTTTGTCGTGCTAACGGATTTCTCTTCTTTAAGTGAACATATATAGATTTCCAAAATAAAAGTATTAATATAAAACTACTTAATAAAATTAATGCAATGCATATTACAATTAGTTTATAACTTAGATTTTCAAATACAATCTAATTCCTTTCGCATCCTGAGGCACTACAAATAAGACCTAGCACTTTTAGTGCCAATTTTGCCAAGTTAGGTGCAGACCCACCAAAGACATTCCACCACTCCACTGTAAAAGATAACAAGTTATATAATATGAATGGGCACCTGGAAAGTTACTATAAAGAAATTATACCATTTGACTACCAGGGGCAATGGTCTTCCTTTATCTAATAGCCATAGGTGTTCCAAAGAGTCCTTATGCATTTCTATAATCGAAAATTTCTCGGATTATTGTCTTGCACACTCTCATCAGCTCCAATTTTACCAAAACATTGTAGAATCCATTCATAACCTCCGAATCAAAATCAAGATTCTGATTTTCATAAGAGAATTCAAGATTGAGGAAATATCCTGCTGCATATAAAGGCCTATGAAGCTGGCAATCCCACCTCTTACCAATGATGCCGTAAATAAGTCGAAACATTTCAGCATTATTGTTGAAATGCCTTCATGACAGCTTCCTTAACTCTATCCATGGATTTGTATATGTATCCCATTGCAAGGCTCCTCTCTGAGTCAAGAAGAGACGTAGCCTTAAGAATGTAAACAACCTTATTCCAAAATGAAGGCATCCTGATGATTGTTGCCACCTTCTTTCTCTTATCTTCTTTTGCATGTTTAGAAGTGATCCACTTATCTAAAGTGAACAACTTCCTTAAATTTGCCTTTTGTCTATGAACGCTCTGTAAGGTGAGGAACGATATAGAAAATCTTGTCACTACAAGCCTCAACAACTCCCTACTTGTGAACTATCTCATCAAATTTAAGAATGAAAGATGCATATATATATATATATATATATATATATATATATATATATATATATATATATATATATATATATATATATATATATATAACTACTCAATTGCATTGCATACTTAAGTGTCTTTCTTACATCCTCCAACTTCCCAAAATCATCCAACATCACATCGATGCAATGTGCAGCACAAGGAGTCCAATAAACTTGGGGATGCTTAGCCTCTAGTATTTTGCCTATGGAAAAGAAAAATGATATTTTTTATATTTTACAATGCTTACATTGGTAAAGAAAATACGTATGTTAAAATAAATAAAGATTTATTACTAGCAAGAACATAATTTGATGCATTATCACTGACGACTTGAATCACATATTCCTCCCCGACATGACCGATCATGCCACTTATTAGCTCGCAAACCTTCTCTCTTATCTTTACATAGGATAAGGCATCATTAGACTCCAAGAAAACAGTTCTTATGGGAGAATTGATCAGAAAATTTATAAGTGTTCTACTTTTCCTATCTATCCAACCATCTGTCATCAATGTGCATCCATGTTTCTTCTGATGTTGATGAAATCCTAAGTTTCGTTCACATAATATCTCAATAAAGGAACTCTTATTTCATGGTAAGGAGGCTTCAATCCAGGGTCAAAACGACCAATTTCCTCAATCATTATCTCAAACCAGATATCTTTAACTGCATTAAATGCAATGTTGTTACGGTATATTCATTTTGCAATGATACGTACAACTGCATTTCTTCCCTCCTTATTGAAAACCTCAGAAATTGTAGTTTGTTTTGTCACAATCTCCTTTTTCATTCCTGAACCACCTTCTCACGATCAACCTTCGTAAACTCATCCATTGGTCCATAAAACTTCATTAAAGGAAGTCCACCACTTCCACTTCCACCAGCACCCATCATGATGCGAGCCTTCTTTGCATGTGACTGTGTAGGATTTTCTACTCTTCTTTTAGTTGTGAATCTATCCATGAGTCCTCGTAAGACATTCACTTCTTCTATTTCATCTCAATCATCATCATCATCATCATCATCGTTAAGCGGCTCTTCGTAAACAAAATCGTTCATGAACCTTTCTTTTTCTTCCTTTTCAGATTGTCAATATTCTCTCAACTCCTCTCTCACAAGTTGTAGAGCTTTTGGACATTTTGCTGTGTTCTAATCACCACCAGTAATATGTCCAGTAGCTCTATGAATCCCCCCCTTTCACTATCCTACAACAGAAAGTACACTTCGTATCATTAGTTTATTTTGGATCCTCCAATGTGATATACTTCCAACATGGGTGCTTTCTCCTTGATTCAGCCATCTACAAAATTTAGAACACATGCAAAGTTGCAAACAATGATGTAAGTTGAAAACAATCATAATATACTAATAGATATCACATTATATAACAGTATATATACATAGTTAAATATATATATATAGGATATATACATACATATATAATAGCATATATACATACTTCTATACTAAAGATATAATATGTACATTTATATCTCCATTACTGTTAGATATTTAATACAATACATATTAAACAGTAATTTACCACTTCTTACTGTTTATCTTTATGTTATATTTATACAATACATATTAAGCAATAACTACTGTTAGATTTATATAGGTACTTTTATATCTCCCTTACTGTAAGAATTAATACAATACAACATAACATTCTCTGTTATTAGATTTAATAATATTAGATGACTTGATTCGCTTCTTTCATTCTTGGAATGAAAGAGAAAAGAAGACGAAGAAAAAAAAAAAGTGATGGCACTCACGGCTCACCTCAACAACGCTGATGGCAATGCAATGGTCATACCGGGTGATCGAGGTTGAAGAAGCGGTGTAGATGGCAAGCGACGCTCAGTGATGGTGGTCGAAGAAGCTCGAGCTACTCTGCCACTCCAGCATTAATGGTGATGAGGGTTGGCATGGAGAAGTCATGACTCATGACACATGTAAATAAGAGTCTGGTCTGAAAACTCAAACGTCATCGAGGCTTCGATTGGAATGTCAGTGGTGGCAGTTTGTTGCATTTTAAATAAAAAAAACATCAAATCGAGTTAGGGATTCAAGCAATGAGGCGAAGAGGCGACAAGGCGCCACCCGAGGCAAGGAGGCGAGTCGCCTAGTTGAAGGCCATCGCTTGGGTGTTTGTCAAGGCAACATCTTGCTCCAGCACCTTGCCTCATCGCCTGGTCGCTCGCCTCGACAACACTATCAGAGCTTTTGTTCAGGCCTCTCAGGATTCTAGGTGACATGCAATAATGGATGAAGGGATGCAAGCACTACAATCTCGAGAGACATGGGATCTTGTGCCATGTCCCCCTAGTGCTATTGTTGTTGATTGTAGATGGGTTTATACCATCAAGTATAGAACAGATGGGACTATGGATAGATATAAGGCTAGGCTTGTTGCGAAGGGCTTTACCTAAACCTATGGGACAAACTATCTTGAGACCTTCTCTCCTGTGGTTCGCATTACATCTGTTAGGATCATCATCTCAATTGTTGTTGTTAGGAGTTGGCCTTTATATCAGCTGGACATTAAGGGGGAGGTGCATGAGAAGGTATACATGAGATGCATTCTTATATGGTGACTTATCTGAGGAGGTATATATGAGACAGCCACCAAGGTATAGAACTCAGGGGGAGCTTGTCTGTCGCCTGAGGAAGGCTATATATGGGTTCAAGCAGAGTCATCAGCTTAGCTCATAGATTAAGAGGATTGGGTTCCAACGTTCCAGCTTAGACCATTCTATATTTGTTAGGAAGACTAGGTATGGTGATCATAAGCAAGTTATCATTCTTGTTGTTTATATTGATGACATGATTCTTACTGGTGATGATCAGGATGAAATTATCCAGACTAAGTCCTTCTTACAGTCCACTTATGTCACCAAGGACTTGGGTGATCTTAGATATTTTCTGGTGATCGAAGCAGTTCGACAAGGATCTTGCCTTTCCTTGTCACAGAGGTAGTATACGTTGGCAATTCTTAAGGAGGCTAGCTTGCTTAGGACAATCCTTCTAGCATACCTATTAGTCGCTGCCTATATATCCTTCTGAGGAGGACCCACTGTATGAGGATGTCACTCAATACCACAGTACAGTGGAACGTTTGCTATACCTTACTATCAAGAGACCTGATATCAATTTTGCCATGAGCCGGGCTAGCTAGCTGATTGGCAGCAATCATAGGCCCTAACTCGCCTGAATTAAGCTAGAACTTAGCTTAACATGAACATTCTGCATGCATACGCATCATATTCTGCATCGTAGTTGATAGATGTGCTTTATGTATTAAACTATGTTATTTGAGAGGTATGAATGACGTCAGGTAATCCAGGGCTGCAGATGACCGATCCAACCCTATGGATTTGTTCGGAATAACAATGGGAGTCCAACGCATCCAAAATTGCATCAATCAGACTTTCGTAGCACCCTAGGGAGTCCACAGAAGAACAAGAGCCAAGGGGCGAAGAGAAGATCTGGACCTCAGATGACAAATCCAACCGTACGGATGGATCTGGATCGACGTTCGCAGTCCAACGGTGTAGAAATCAACTTAATCGGAGGCCTACGTCATCAAATATAAAGAGAAGAACGGACGACCATGATGGCACCATGTGGCACCATCGCAGCCGCCCCTCGCCGCACCCCCAACCCCTGAAGGCGCCTCGCCAACGAACGAGCCACATCGCCATCCAGAACAGATTAATATAAATATAATTAAGTATATATTACAAAGGCTGTGCGTGGCGCATTGGCTCACGCGCGCACGCACGCCCACGTATGCGCGGGGCGCAGGTTCGAGCCCAGCGCTACAGAAATTGGTGTGGGTTGCGGGCTAGCGCATGCAAGCGCGTATGCGCGATTGACTGTGTAGAGTGTGTCACGTGGCGCGATCAGAGCGCACTACGAGCAGGACGCACGATTGCGTGGGTTGTGCGAAATCAGGAAGGCGCGTGAATCGCGCTAAGGATCATGAAGAGCGTGCATTTAAGCCGTCCGAAGACGAAAATGCGAAGAAGCGGTGCAAGCGTGCGGAAGCCGTGTGATGCGGATCTAAGGGCGCAGAGAGCGCCATGTGGCAGCACCAGAATAAACCGACCAAGAAGAAGGATTTGGGGAAGGATTTGTACGAGAAAAAAAGTTCTAAAAGGACCAAAGGCCCCCCCTTTGAAAAGGCAACTCTCTCAACTCTCTCTCATTCTCTTCTTCCTTCTACCTCTCTCTTCTTCTTCTTCCTGTCTTCTCTGCCTCCGTCTGAAAAATCCATTGGGCCACCCTGTTGGATTGTCGTTGCTCTCCTCAACCTCTTCAAAAGGCCACCACGAACCACCCGTGGTTCCCTCGTTCTGCTACATAACTAGTTTATGTTCATGTTATAATTTGTTTCAATTCCATGTATGCAATTTATAATGTGATATATATATATATTGTAGTTCATTATCTCTACTATTTACTAATTAGATTAAGAACAAGTGCATGAAATCAAAAGCATTTTTCTGCCTCCCTGTGATCGACCGGGACTCCCAGTTCTGTTAATTTTATTTGTCGAGACGTTTTTCGTGTTATACTACGACGTATTCATCTTTTACGCGATCTACGGCCTGAACTAATTGGCACCGTTGCCAGGGAGGCAAGGTGACTTTTTGATTTCATCTCTAACATACTATTTTTTGTGCAGGATTAAACCAGAGAAGCGGCGAACAAATCAAAGCGGGTGCTACGGAAATCAGGTGCACACATTGCTATTAGAAATTCGGCCAGAAAGTAAGTGTTATCTTCAAAATTCAATAGCTGTGTTTCTAATGCTCCAAAAATCTTGAAAATTTGGATTGGAATTAGATTTTCAAATTTTCTTTCCCATATCACCATTCCCAAAAAGAAATTCCATCTGTAGAATTTTTAAAAATTCGTGGAGTACATATGTGTCAAATTGCTTAAAAATAGAACTTTTATAAACTTTAGAAATCAATTCTGACCAACATACAAATCAAATTAACTCGAAATTTGTGGGGTGCGAAAGATAATCAAATTAGCTTCCAATATCATATTTTTACAAAATTTTTGGATCCTATTTGATACTGTTTCCATCAGAAAAACCAATACGGGGTCTAAATCCCATATTTGAACCCTTGCTAGTTAAAAATTCATAACTATTTGTTGGAAATAGTAAAAATTTTGAAAAAAATACTCTCTTAAAAGCTTATTGAAAAAGGAATCTTCTTGCCAAGTTTCAGATCATTTGAATTCCATCTTTACCGAAGAGTTTATATTTGATTTGTGGTCTTTAATTTGAAATAACTTAGAAGCGCATGAGCTAACAGGACCAAATTGGACTAACTTGGACCCTAATGAGTCCAAAAGTTAATCAGTGAGGCGAGTCACCTTGTGGACCACCCACCATAAATACTACATTGAAAAGATAGGTTAAAATTCACAAAGAACACATCAAATAACCTGCATTTGACTTGAAACTACTAAGTAGTTTCAACCTCTCTTGCAAAACCTGGTGTCTAAGGCTGCGGGGTAGCGTCAAACGACCGTAGCTGCGGGGTAACGAAACCAGAGGCAAAAGCTGAAGGAAGAACCTTCCTCGTAGTCCCCTCATAACCAGCCTAGCCGGGTTAACCTGAGAAGCGGGAATTCCTTGCAATCGGTCTCTTGTCAAATTTTCTTCAACTTGAACTTGAACGAAAAATCTGGTCATCTGATTTTAAGGACCACTCTGATTAACAAGGCCTTAGCCTTGTTCTGCTTGACTACACCAACCCCTTGAGTTGGTGTATGCAAGGAAGATCATTAAGACCTAACCTCGCAGGACCTTAGGAGCCAAACCCAAGGCGACAGAGGCGATTTTCGCCCAACCTCTCGTCTCAACCTTCTTCCACCCGATTAACTGAGATGGCTAATCCCAATCCTCGAATTCGTCAGGACCCTGAAAATCAGGACCCAATGGCTCGTCTGGAAGCCAGGGTTGAGGAAACGGAACAGAAATATGAGCAGAGCATCGACCGGATTCTCACCACACTCGATAGAATGTAGCACCCACCACGCAGAGAACTGCAGGACTTCTATGATCTAGCGACAACAATCATAGCACCTCAGGTCCGAATTCCCACAGGTGGAGATGCATTCGAGTTAAAACTGAATATCATAAGTCTAATTCAAACTCATTTCCATGGAAACTCGAATGAGGATCCCTTCCAACACCTCGAAAACCTGAGTCGGATTGCAGAGTCAGTTTGACCCAGGAATATTGATATTGGAATTGTTCTCATGAAGCTTTTTCCATTTTCTCTCAAGGATAAAGCTGCTTATTGGTTCAAGACCATCGGGAGGCCAATTGGAACCTGGGAGGAATTACGTCGCGAATTCCTCCAAAAGTTCTTCCCGATCAGTCGAACAAATGCCATAAGGCATGCAATCACGACTTTTGCTCAAGGCCCTGGAGAGAAGCTACATGATGCCTGGGATAGATTTCATGCTCTTCTCAAGAAGTACCCACATCATGGTGTACCCAAATGGCACCTTACGCAAGTATTTTACCATGGGATAGATGACACACATCGGTACCTGGCCGATGCATCTAGTGGTGGGAATTTTCTCGCGAAGGACAAGAACAGCGCATTTGAACTATTTGAGTCCTTAGCAGAGAACTCGATGAACACCGCCTCAATGAACCAGTTCCAGCGACCTGGATAGCAACGAGTTAATGTCCATGAAGCTCAAACCGAATCTGCCCAAGCCGACATGGACATTATCACCAAAAAGCTGGATAAGGTGGATCTTTTCGATAAAAAGCTCGATGAATTGATGCGAGTGAGATCCAGATCTTCTGGCAGCACTACTCCATCTTATGTAACTTTTGGAGCTCTTAGCCTTCCCTTTAATGAATTCGTAAGGGGTTAATGTCCCTTGTTAAATGTTAACCCCTCCTTTACTTTTTCAAAATAAATTGCACGAGGAACTTGCAAAAATCGAGAGCACGTGAAACTTGTTTGGATGAAAAGAAAATGCAAAAGGTCCCATTTTAATTGAACTGAATTTCATTTTTAAAATACTTTAAAATATACCAAGATTTCCAGATATGTGAGAATACTTCTTAAAGGTCATGGAAACCAAAAAGGCATGGAAAATGCAGAAAATCACGAAAACCCAGGGGCAACGCACATGCATGCAGCCTATGCACACATTTCTTACCTGCTGCCCAACCTGCTTGTGTGGCCACTCGAGCTAGGCATGTAGCTGCAACATTGCAGGCAGCACGCATTTCGTCAATTCTAGACCTAAATCCAAGTCCATTTATGCCTATTTCTTCACGAGTCTGTTTCCCCTACATTCACCCTACCCAAGACCCAATTTAGCCCTTTTCTCTAGCCTAAGGTTTGACGGCAAATTCCTTAGGAAAAAGGAAAGCAAACTCAACCATGAGAGGAAGGGAAACTTACCCTACCTTGGGGGTGCTACCTTTCCTTCACATTCCTACTTGCCTAGATCCAACCCGCCTTCCCTCCCAAACCTAAGGGCAAGATCGCATAAACAAAGGTTTGAGTTTCAAGCTTGATGAGGGAAATCTCAAAGCAAAAAGGAACAAGGTGGGAAGAGTTTCATTCACCTTGCTTCCCTTCCATTGCTCTCCTAGGGCTCCCCTCGTCTTAAGTGCCACGACAACACTGACAACAACCAGCGAGGTGGGTGGCGCGAGGAGAAAAGAGACCAGCAACAGGGTGGAGATGCATTACAAGGGGGTGTCTTTAGCCACTACTGCACACATGTGGGAGGGCAAGCGACAGTGGCAACGCTTTGAGCTGCAAGCAATGGTCGCCAACGACGTCACAGAAGGGGGAAGTTGACGTAGGGTATAGAGGAAAAACCATCTATCAAGGAAAGGCTTTTGTGGTGGGGGTGACAACCTCCAGGAGGGGAGGCATCCCCCTACCTGCCCCCAATAGGCCCCTTTTGAGCTCTTTACCTTGCTACCCTTCTGAGCTGCAAAAATCGATTTATCCGGCCAATTAGTCACATGCAATTGAGAATTGAACCGCATATCAATATTTAGGCTTAGAATCAAGTAGGTCGATTAATCGGCTGATCGAACATTGAAAGTTCAAGTTTTTGTATCTTGATTGGCGAGCCAAAGATAAAAAGAACCCCATCTGACTTCACCATCCTAACCAAGCCCTAAACCTACACCCCTCTCTCCGATTCTCCTTAGTCCTCTACCACCATCAACCTCCCTATTGCCTGCCAAGTCTCGTTGAGAGAATATGCATGTCAAAAAGATAATGCTAAAACATGTGCATATTTTTGTGAAAGGAAAGAATTGTTCTATTCTCCACAAAAAACCTTAGCCTCTCTTATATGGGAGAGGGACTTGGAAGAATTACATACTCACCCAATCAAAAATAAAAAGTAACAACTAAGTACGTAAGACATAGTACTTGCACACTCCCCCTCAGGTTAGAGTGTAGACATCTTCTGGCCCCACCTTGTTAAATAGGAACAAATGTCTCTTCTTGGTAAGAGGCTTGGTGAGAATGTCTATAAGCTGCATCTTAGAAGTGACATAAGGAGTATTAATTTCCCTTTCATGACTACATTCCGCACAGAATGACAGTCAACTTCAATATGCTCGATCCTCTCATGAAATACTAGATTGGAGGAAGATTAAGTAGCTGACTTGTCACAAAACAAAGGAATAGATGTCTGTGTGGATATCCCAAGATCCTTTAGGAAACCTACCACCCACATAACTTCACATACAGTATGGGCCATTACCCTATACTCTACCTCGACACTAGATCTAGCAACAACAGCTTACTTCTTGCTCCGCCATGATACTAGGTTCCCTCTGAGGAAATTGCATATCCTGTCATCAATAACCCAAGCATAATCTACACTCAAGTAGGAAACTACATCAAGAGACTTACAGTCCTTGTAATGGAGGCCATTCCCCAAACTTCCTTTCGAATATCTCAAGATAAGGCACACAACACACCAGTTGCTATAGGTTGGCTTCTCCATATACCGATTGACCTGACTGATGGCAAAACTAATATCCAGGCGAGTTACTATTAGATAGAGCAGTTTACCAACTGTACTTCTGTATCACGTGGCATCATCAAATAGTGGATCCTCCTCAAGCAACATAGGCTTCTTCTGAAGCTCAAGAGGTACCCCAAACGGCTTGGCTCCTAAGAGACCTACCTCCTCTAGAATCTATAAAGTATATTTTTTTTAGGACAATGACAAACCAAATGTCTATCTTACAACCTCTATCTCAGGAAAATATCTCAAGTCTCCAAGATCCTTCGTCATAAATGTCATACAAAGGAATTCCTTCACCTTACATATGTCGTCCTTGTCATTACCAATCAAGATCATATCATCCACAAATTCCCAGAATAATCACCTCATGAGCATGCTTCTTGATGAAGATAGAGTGGTCAAATGAGAACCGACCAAACCCAATTTTCTACATCTTTGTACTTAGCCTCTCAAACCATGCTCTTGGGCTCTGTTTAAGACCATCAATGGCCTTCTTCAATCTGCACACGCACTCCCCCTAAACTGCATAGCTTGGCACCTGCAAATGTACTCCTCCTCGTGAGGTCTCTGCACAAAAATGCATTTTTGATGTCCAACTAATAAACAGGACATTTTTTATGTCCAACTGGTCAGAGATCTTTACAAATGCTACTCACTGACAAGAGGTTCACAAGGAACTCTGGAGCACAGTGCATATCTGAGAACCGCAAACTAGAAGATATCTAGACATCACCAACTGCAGTCATAGGAGAGAGAGCCATTCGCCACCTTCACCGACTTCACACATCCAGATTTTGTGGGAGTCTTCAGGAGAGAGTAGTATCTCCTGTAAGATAAATCAACACTCCCGAATCGATTCTCCACTACCCATATGAAATACTAGACATGGTCTTTTGCATCTTGCCCCTAGCAACTACTAAGGCAACAACATGAGGTGAAGATCTTTTGTGTAACCACATATACCAGACCCACATTCAAACCGACAGCACAATAGTTGAAGGAAAATTGGTAGGTTCTGGGAGACAATCCCAAGCACAATAGGGGAGATGATCCCAACCAAAATATGGAAGGCGATCCCAAACAAAAGCAAGAAGACACCAATCACTTCCATCATTGGTACTCCCATGAGATGAACACCAATCACAAATAATAGATCTGGATCATACCCTAGTAGCAACAGGGATGACTATAGACCCCAACAATTCCACGCACCAGTAGATCTAGATGCATAGGCACATAGGCAACACAGCCAGTTGATCTAGGATGCACACACCAGTAGATCAGGATGAATGGCGATGAACACGCATACAACCCGTAAATCTGATTTCCATGCACAATAGCAGATCGCACACATCCTACAAATCACCGTCATCGGCACCAACGACCATGCAACCTTCAGATCTGCTATAGATTTGATCTCTGCTCTAACAACTCCACACACAGATCTGATTGTCGCACCATCCGTTGATCGTGTAGGCAGAGTAGGGGAAGGAGATATTTGGTGGGGTATTTAATTTGGTGGGATACCAAGCCACCGATCTAGGATCGCCACTCTAATACCATGTGAGAAGAAAAAATATTCTATTCTCCACAAGAAGTCATAGCCTCTCTTATATGGAAGAGAGACTTGGGAGAGTTACATACTCACCCAATTACAAAATAAAAAATAACTAAGTACACAAGACAGTACTTTCACATAATTTATATATATATATATATATATATATATATATATATATATATATATATATGTATAATAGCAATATATAATTATATTTATATTTCTAAATATTTAAAAATACTTAACTGATTAACCCCATTAATCATCTACATACCATATACTCCTTAGTTGGTGGCCTCACCAACTAAATATCAACTGCTCTACCCTTCTTTTTCCACAACCCCATAAGATTTCCCTCTTTTTTTTTCTTGGTCTTTAACACGCTAGGTTCTCAGCTGCTTAAGAACCCCCCATTAATGAAGAAAAGGGTGTCATCAATATACTATAAAACATGTGTCAAGAAGGAGCCATTCTCCTTTAACGAAAATTTAGACAATAAAGCATCAACACAAATAGAGTGTCAACCACAATGATGAAAAGAAGAGGTGCCAAGGGGCATCCTTGCCGAACCCTCAATTGTGGTTGTATCCAGGTACCATCAAATCTAAAATCTATCAAAACAAAGGAGGTTGTAGTATGAACACTTAATCCATGTAGGATTTGAAATAAGTAAAATCAAGAAACCAAATCATAAGCCTTTGAAAATTGACCTTCCATACGAAGTAATTCCTTCTTGATCTTCTCCAAGATGCCACCATCCCATCTGCCATGATAAATGATTCTTGCAAAGATCTTCCATGCACAAAAGTTGATTAAATAGTGTTAATCAACAAGGGTAGCACAGAGTGGAGCCTATTAGCCACAACTTCGCGACTATCAAGTACACTACATGTAATAGAGAAATAAGGCGATAATCATCAATTATCTTAACTGATCTTCTTCAGTAGCAAAAAGAAGTAAATTTTGTTGAGCTTCCCAAATCCTCGATTATCCACCATAAACTTCCACACCATAGCCATAAAATCACTCTTCATTGTCCCCTAAAAGTCCTTATAAAAAAAGGACCTCGAAACCATCCAACCTAAGAGATCCCTCTACTTTAGGCTCTGAAAAATAGTCAATACCCCCACCTCAGTATCATCTCTAACAAGATGATCACTCATGCCATCCTCCAAGGAAGACAAATCAAATGTAGCCAACCCCACCTTCCTAGTGGGCATCTTTTGGTGAAAAGATGGAAATGACTCCATAAAGCTTCTGCTATCTAATCCCTATCCTAGGTGACCTCATCCCAACCTTCAAAGAACTAATCAGGTTGTACCTCCTCACACTAGAAACCATATGGAAGAAAGCAAGTACTAACATCCTCTTCCCTAAGCGAAAGTTGGTATAACTATTGCCTCTAATACATCTCCCTTTTCTAGTCCTCTTGTTGTTCAACAGACTATAATCTCTACCTCTCCCCCTTCCCAACCTCGAAAAAGACCGTGTTGCCCTCTATTTAGATCAAAAATACCTTGCAACGCCTCCAAATGTGGCTCCTCTTTCCCTTCCCAAACCTCCTTATAAGCAATCAAAGTTGTCCTCAAGTGTTGCAACTTAAGAGCCAAGGTACGAGTGGGCGACAAAGATTGTCGAACCTCCTCCCACTTCTATTGCACCAACTCTCTGAAGCCAAGTTCTAATAACCATGACTCTTAAAACTTGAAGCACGTAGTACAAGGGTCATCTCATTGGAATTCGAAACCAAAGGCATGCAATCCAAAAATGGCCTCCATGTCATAATGATATCCACCAACTAAAAGCATTCAAGCTAGATCAACTAAACATAAGAATCTATCAATGTTCAATTTTAAGTATGAAGACATTGAAGAGTTCCTCTAAGTATACATAGCCCCAGTCACAGGAACATCATACAACTCTAAGTCATTAGATGGCAAAATCATCAGTTGATCAATCTCATCTCCCATCCAATCTATCATTAGCAAAGAGCATAGCATAAAAAACTCCACCTCCTAGCCATGACCTATCTGTAAAAAATATTTGTCCACATCAACCCTTCCAACAATTCATCACATGATGCCTCATCACAAGGGCCAAAAACAAAGGAGATAATTAAGATGACCCAATCCAACTATTGACAAAGGACACCGGTTAAAGACCAACTACCAGGCCTCATATCAAGAAATTCAAAATTGATATGGAAACCAAGCTTGAGCTTGGATCCATTGAGTTCGGATAACAAGTCCTAGTCTAGTTGAGTTCATCAAGCCCGAGTTGGATGCCCATCCCTATTTTCCATAGCCCGCCATGAGAATGCATTATTCTTCCTATTAGAGCTTAAAATAAGCCACGTGGCAAGTCTCACATGACAATCAATGGTGAGTCATGTGTGGGGCCCATGTTGGGGATGTTAATGTGTGTGTGTGTGCGTGTAGGTTTAGGGTTTGGTCTTGCCAAGTTTGTTTTTTGCCACATGTGGCAAATTATTTTTAATTGATTGTTAGAGTCCAAATTAGAATTGAGTCAATTTAGGAATAGTTCATTTGATTTGAGTAAATTTGTTTTAGGAAATAGGATTAGCAAATCCTAAATTAGTTGGGATTAAAATTATGATTGTAATTGAGATTGATTCTCTTTAAATAGAGACCAAATCTCCTTATTTTCTCCCGAGTTCCATCAATAATATTTCCAACTTCAAGAACTCCCTCATCTCTTTCTTCCATGCTGCTGGCTTCTCTCTCTCTCTCTCTCTCTCTCTCTCTCTCTCTCTCTCTCTCTCTCTCTCTCTCTCTCTACATGCCAACATCTAGAAGAAGGGTTCCTCCATGCATCATCATTCTTCACACTTCCTATTCCATTGGCCATTTTAAAGCCTCATAATAGATAAATTTTGTCCTATATTCAAAAGGATTTCTTTAGCCACCATGATCTAAAGTCCTCAGGTTTCCAAAAATCATTGATGCTAAAATACCTTGACAACACCTCCATCAATGCTCTTTAACATTACTTTCATCATCATCCAACTATACTAGGCAAAGTATTAACATCCATTCATAAAGGAAAAAAGTGTCTAGCCATGGGAAGGCTTCTCCTAGCAATGAGACAGGAGTGAGGAAAAGGTGGGAGAGAAGAAGTGAATAAAGGAGGGTAGAGAAAGTGGAGCCAATCAGGAGTAGAAATGGTGATGAGAAAAGGAGGAAAAAGAAGGCTCATAAAGGAGTCAAAGGACATATGTATGCAAAAAGATAGTCTGCTTTTCTTTATCATGCATATGGACATTTAGCAACAATGTGTCGCAATTAAGTCAAGTGTTTAGGATGTTATGAGGTGGGCTATCGGCAATGGTCATGCCTTGGTCACGATCGAGAACAATCAACTCAAGGTTTTAAATATCAATATCATATCGATAAGTCAAAAAGGGGATATATCAGGGATAAATCGCTGATATATCACTGATATCGGTGAATTTTTGGGAAATTACTCAGAAAGCCATAAAATATAAAAAATGTCAAATTAACATTTTTATGACTAATATATCATAAAGGAATGGCTAAAAAACGTGTGTGTGCGTGCATGTATGCGTGTGGGTTCCAAACAGCACCAGTCTAGTCCTGCCTGTGTGTCTGTGCCTATGTCTGTGTTTACCCATTTTCAATCTCACACCTCCCGCCGAGTCCTGCCCTATCGTTTTCAACCTCCCGCCTAACCATCCCATTTCAACAGCGCCACAGCACCATTTTTCCCACCCAATCAGCGATATACCAGCGATATACCCCCATATCAGTGATATATCGTCGATATCCGGGAAAAATATACTTTGGGTGGTATCGATACCACCCAACCCATCAATATGCAATATATTACAATATGTCAAACCTTGGCAAGTACTTAGATAAGCCATGCTGAAACAAGTGAGCCTGTCAATCCTAGGTTGTTGTGGGGGAAAGAAAGAAGAACCATCATGGATAACATTTTTTAATCAAAGGAAGATGACAAGATAACCCTTTCAATACCCCCATGGATTATCAAAGTGCTTAGTTTTATGCATCTTTTTATAGAGGTTTGAAGATGCTAATGTATTTCTCATCGACTTTTTAGAATCTTCTTCCTATTTTTCAATAAGTAAAACCAAATGCAATGACTGAATTATCGACAGAGAATATATAGCTCTAAAGTTGACATATTTGATGGACTACAAGGAAGCGACAACTCTAGCATGTATAGCTCTAAAGTTCAACAAAAGTCCATGATATCGGCGATATATCTCCGATATATCAGCGCTATATCTCCGATATATCGGCGATATAGGCGATATATCGGTGATATATCGACGATATCATGAAAAAAAGATATTAAGGCTGATATCAATATGTGTTGACCCAACAATATCAATATATCGGTGATATATCGCCAATATATCAATCCTTGAATCAACTTCAATTAGAGTGCTAATGCAACTCATTAGGCTCCTCTAAAGGTCAATGGTGCAAGAGGGACCCCTTCACTTATAATTACTGCATCAATGAGCAAGAGTCAAAGGATGAATAAGAGTTTTTTGATGTGTTGCCTCGTAAGTAAGTCCACTTGGCCCATCTCATCCATAAGGTGCTCAACTAAATCAATTTTAAGGTGTTATGTAATGGACATCAGGATAACTTTCATTTCATCGAAGCTTAAGGAATGATGTGCCACTAAATGAATCTGAGGAGATTGGCGTAACGTGGAGGCTCCTTGGCGTAGTGATGCACGCGTGGAAGGTCCACCCATGGAGGATGGTGGCACGTAAACTGAGTGAGAGAGAGAGAGAGAGAGGGTCAATGAGAGAGAGGAGAGGAGTTAAGAGAGATATGGTGGAATATAATTGTATTCAACTCAAATAGAAACTACATATGTTCTCTCTTCATATAAAGAGATACTCCCAATCTCTAAATAAGGAAAACAACATCAATAAAATCTCTAAAAAACAGCAAACAAAATACCCTCATAACAACTTGATTAATTGACACCTTAACATACTACCAATAGGAAACTTGGACTCAAAGAAACCCCAACTAAATCCCTTAGAGCCGATGCCCCTTGGTGACCGAAAGACCTACCACATGGCACTGCCATGTGGCCCCATATTCTTAACACAATCCAAATTGAAGGATGGAAGGCTTTTAGGAGGACACCTTTTATCATGAAGAGGTAATGTCTAAAGGATGAAACAGAGGTGTCGAAGCCATGTAAGACCATGTTTTTGTCACTGGGATGAATCCACCTACAACAATGGTACCTTGAAGCAATGAATAAATAGTCAATGTGCAAGATGGAGGACTTGAGCCTAAGGCAAGAAGACTTATCTATAGTAATGTTAGGGATTGAACCTATGGATCAAAATGGTCTACTCAAGAAATTGGGAATCATTCTAGATGATTTAGTAGATGAACAACCGTAATTCCACTAAGGGGATCTTTTTCATATTCCAAGGTGGATTTGGAAGGGCAGGAGAACAAGTTTAATGGATTGCTTATATCATTTTCTTCATCCCCACCAAAACTAGCCTCAATGGTGATGGGGCCTATAAATCCACCAAATACAATTTTCCAAGTGGATGGCATACCTCCCCCCCAAATTGGGTACTTAAACCTACTCTTTTGGTGATGTCCAGTTTCTCATTCAGGGGACTCAGGTCCATACTCAGGTTGACAGATTTCTTTCACCTAAGAGGTCAACCGATGAGTCTACTAATGGAATATCGACAGATGAATTCTATAAGACCTCTTTTCAGTGTTTTTACATGGATCTTGGATAGTTACAAATGAAAAGATGGGAATTCCAGTCAGATTCTCCTGGATGATAGGCAAAGCAGAGATGAACATGCAATCCAATGGGAAAAGAGATTGGTAATTGATGTCGCTTCCATCACTCTCCCCTGGATTTGCAAAGACAAGGGAGATGTCCAAGATTAAAATGAACTCAATATTGTCTTAGAATGTGCTTGGTCTAAATGACAGCTTGCAACAACAAGCACCAGAAAGCTATGTTAGATGGCAAGGGGCAGACTTTGTCTTTTTTCACAAAACGAAGCTTGAAGGTTGGGATCAGGCATTGTTTGTGGAGATCAGTGGTATTGTGTTCAATACATTCCTCACATGGGATGCGACTAAAACGTTGGATGGTATCCTGATTTATTGGAAACAGAAACCTTTCTATATGGAGGACTTCAAATGAGGTCAATATGCACAATCTATGCTTGGGAAGAGAAGTAATGGGGCTCCCTTTCTTCTATGCTGCTATTGTCGAAAGTCAGATCGCAATAAAATGTAGCTTTGGTGAACTGAGAATGTGCTTTCTAGGTTTGGACCAAGACAAACTGTTGTAGGGAATTTATTGAAACCGCTGAATTGGAGCTTCTGCGAGGATCCTCTAGCTACTCAGGAGGTTACAATGCTACTCTTCAGTTGGAAGATAGACCAGGTGAGATAAGGGGTAGAAATGCAGGAGCAGAAGCCTCAAACTTCATAGCTAGGCATAGGTTAACCAATTCAAAGATATGCCCATGTTGATGCACTTGGACGAGTTTAGCCACACTATGTCTAGACTTGATAGATTTCTTTACAATGTAAAATTTTCCAAGAGCTTCCAGCTTTTGAATGTCAACCCCACGGATAGTCCATTTTTAAACCATTTACCTATTCCTCAGAGATCCAGTGAGGGCAATAAGGGCAGGAAGTTTGGTACATATTTTAAGTTTGAGCAAGCATGGTTGATAGAAGAGAGCTTTAGAGACTTGCTGGAAGGAAAATTGAGAGAATGACCTCTAGGGGGTCCAGTTGCAACTAAATTAGCTAGTAACAACCTATCTTCTATGAATCTTTCCCAAAGAACTTAAGAGAAAGCTACATGAACAAAGGGACAGTAAGAGATCAAAGGCACTTGTAGAGATATTCAGGATTCACAAGCAGAAAGGTTGATCACAAGATCACATAGGAGAAACAGGCTCAGTGAAACAAAATATTGGATATCATTCAGCAAGAGGATAAGGTAGAGGAAATGGAATGGAGACAATGCTTGAGGCAAAGAGGGAAACTCTAGTGCCAAATTTCCCACCTTTTTAGAAGTGGAAGATGCAAATGAAACTTCATTGGTAGGATTATGGTTGGGAATAGGAAGTTGCAGGTAGATAGGGCATTAGGAAAGCTCTGAATTCCAGGCTTAGGGACTCCACATTTAATGGAGGACAAGACAGTGGCATTGGGCAGACAGGCGTCCCCACTATCTTTGGCCAGCAATGGAAGAGGTTAACAGCACTTTTCTTGGAGGATAGATCAAGTGGCACACAGGGTTTAAATGCAGGGGGCTCTCCAAGATGATGGTTTCCCATTCTTTTTCTACAAGGAGTTTTTAGGCCTCGTTAGAGACAACCTCATAGCAGCTTTTTCAAGCAAGGACCCTTGCCATTCTGTTCAGGGTTGAAAGAACTTATGTAGAGAACATCCTAGTTTCTCTATCCACCTTGATGCTGGGTTGAGATGATTTTTTTTTTCTTTGAAATTGAGTCAGGATGATCTTTTGTAATTCGATGTTGCTTGTATGGCATTCTTTAACAAAGTCGGCGACTGTTATATATGTTAAAGGGCAGTCACTGCACACTCAGAAAGGGTGTCTACAGATACAATCCAAAGAAATAAATCTACTAATCAAACATCAAGTGTTTGGTCAAGCATCTCAACAATGTAAAGTTTACAAATTACATTGCAAATAAAAATAAATTGCGTACAGAAAATAATTGTGAATTTTTTTAGACAGTCTTATGGTGAATATTTTAAACAATATATATGAAACAACTAGTTTATCAATAGAACATCGAAAATAGAATAGGATAGTCATGCATTTGACCTTACTTTTCGATCTGTACCCTTCAAAACTATGAAAGATTCACTCAGGACATCTATGGTCTCCAAGGCCATCAAGAGCTTGCCACTATTGACTGATGTTGATGCCCTCTTGAAGCTTACAACTACACTATAACCCAAAGCAAGCAAACCACCTAAAGTAGTCCGTCCAACCTGTACAAGAAGAGACCATCAAAAATTTTAGTACAAGTTGAGAGAAAAATAAGCGTTGACCCAAAACCAATCCCATAATGTGAAAAGAGCCATCATAAGTGATTATAAGCATTAAATTGCATTTAAGAACCATAAAAAATTATGTTAGTGAAAAATGCTGATAGATTCTCAAAAATATATCTTTGTGAATCACAACACAAAGAAAGTGAATATCAGTATACATAACGAGAATGAAATAAAAATAAACTTGAGAAGCATGTTTTTTTAATATAAACTCTCAATGTCCTACAATGAAGTTCAACAAAGTATCTTTTCAACTTTTTTTCTGAAAGGATCATTTCAAGTTATATTAAAGGAGTCTGCCTAAAGCGATCTCTCAGCTTATTAAAAAGTATCATTTCAGCAGCTGTCATTTTCAGCAAAGACACCTCCCGCTTATTAAAAAGATCCAGAAAGAATATGTGAATGGGAGAATCTAACCTCAAACTCAGCCTTTGGTCGAATAATGTAATTTTTATCCACAATCCTTTGATCACCGAGTGATAGATAATATCTGATACCACATTGCCGGACCTTTATCCAGTCATTAATTCTCACTTCTTCACATGCACAAGGTGAATGCAGATACATCTCAATGAAACTGTAAAGAAAGGAAAGTAGGATCTGATTAGAAATAAAAAATGAAACATGGATAGTTCGATTATAACAAGATTGTCCTCACTTCTCCATCTGAGCTTCCTTCCCATACAAAGGGACATCCTGCCATACACCTGTATACTATCAGCAGCAAAGTTTGTAAGTTATAGTTATTCGTCAACAAGATAAAGTTGCGATATTTTAAATACAAGGGTTAGATTCAATTAGCTCTCCATGCATGAATACAGAAGAAACAACTGAAACCCAAAAGATAGCAATCCACACAACAAATCATTGTAATCAAGCAGAAAATTTATAAATGCTTCTGCTGTTTATCACATTGTGACATGACTTTTGCTAGATTTCCCAATAAGCCGCTAAATAGGCATCAGCTCTTCAAATATGGTTTAGTAAGCAATACTCAGAAGACCAGCAAGAAAAATTTGGAGCAGTATCACATGAAAAACAAAGCTAGCCAGCTTAATGTAGGAATCCAACCAGAATAATTGGTTTTGAGGCCACAAAAGAGCAAACTTCCTTCATTACTATTAGAGAAGAGGAGCTTTGTATGCAAGAATAACAATGCAATATCATATCCTACTTTGCAATGCCAAATAAATAAACTCTTTTATTCTTATGCACCATCTTGATTAATGCACTGACATCCACAAAAACAAACTAAGATTCAATGCTTTATCCAAAACTTGTTTCTAGCTTCTAAACTTTCGAATATTGTTGGAGTTTCTAGTTTGATTTATCACTCTATGTAGTTCTATATTTTTGCACTTCTTTTAGGTTTTTCTTATTTCCCATGGCCTCTGTTGAGCTTCTCCTTGGTGCTTTCTCTCCTCGGGCAACCCAAGGAAACAGCTTAACTTTCAGAGATCTTTCATTTTCCATACACGCTGACGGTCCACCACCACAACATTATTAATATTGGCCGATTCTCCATGCAACAAATGATAAGCCTTCTTCACTAAAAAGGAAACATTAATCCATGGCAAGGAGTCCTCCATCCTTGGTAGGAAATCATGAAGCAGTAACAACGGTACTTGCAGTTGCAGGTCTTGACCTCCACCAACCAAGGGTGCCTAGGATTAGCAGGCAGAAAGCACGTTCCAAACCTCTGCCACCAACTTCAACTTGTCTAGTGCAAAAGCAAATAGCCTAGGTATCATCATAGCGTAAGGCTCACTCTGTCTGTAGAAGAGAAAAGAGCATCTTGATGTATTCACATAACCCTAAGTCTCTTATATAGGCACAGGATCCTAGGAAGGAAAATACGAAACTACCCTTACAAAGTGGAAACAAAAATAAATACAAGATAAGAGAGGGTCTAGTAATACTCCCACTCAAGCTAAAGCAAAAATATCGATCATGCTCAATTTGGAAGAGCAGCAGTCGAAGCTGGCCCATGGAAGAGCTTTCGTGAACATATCAACAGCTCGATGTTCAGATGTGACCGAGGTAGTATGCATCTAACCCTTAACAGTCATGCCCCTGGTGTAGTGGTAATTTACCTCAACATGCTTTGTCCACTCATGAAAAGTTGGATTATTGGCAAAAAACATAGCAGCAGAATTATCACATCTTAATTCCATAAGCTCAACAACAGATACCCGAAGATCAAAGAGGATAGATCCGATCCACATCAATTCAGTGGATGGTTGTGCCATTGCCCTATACTCAGACTCAACACTAGAACGAGCAACAACAGTCTACTTCATGTTGCACCAAGTTACTTAGTTTCCACCCACAAAGATACAACAGCTTGTCATAAACTTTCTATCCTTACGGCTCCCAACATAATCTGCATTTGTATAGGCCATCACCTCCAAAACTTCCACCCCGTGAGAACAAAAGCTCCTTTCCTAGTGTACTTTTCAGGTAGCGCAATACCATCATAGCAACTTCCCAGTGGACTCTCCTGGGTTTATCCATGAACTAACTCACTTTGTTTACAGCAAGTAATATATTAGGTTGTGTCACCATTACATATAACAAGTTTCCAACCAAGGTTTTAAACTGCCTGGCATCAACTGGATCAGTAGCATCATCATAGAGATGGGCACTATTGAACGGGCTATCAAGGAGTTTTAAGGAGTAATCGTCGTAGCAAAGCCTCAATCGCTAAAAAACAATTAAATTTATAACTCAAAATCGGAAAAGAGTCCGAAGTCTATCAGCAAATATGAAATTTATAGTTTAATCTCAATTCAAAATTAATGAGCACAAGTAATTGAGCATTAAAATAGACATTCAATGAATACAATTTGTCAAATTGTAATTCAAATGATGATGAGATAAAAAGAATAGAGAGAATCTAAAAAGTGGTAATTTAGATCATCAATTAGGACCTCAAATTAAGCATGCATCTCGTATTCAAATTATCCAACAGTAACTCTACTCGATCATTCAAATGATGCCACAGAGTTCACAATCAGACGTTGGGTTTGATGCCCAGACGCCTTATCAAAGCATAACACAAAGGCTCTCAAGCGTCTCTTCTTTCTTCTTTCTCAGAGCCTTCAGAGACTTAAGGCTTCAAAGCCTTCTTCTTCAGAGCCTTCTCTTTCTTCAACACCAGGCACAGCCTCTCTTCTTCAGAGGCTAAGGGTATGCCTCTCTCCTCTCTTCAGCGGCCAAGTGTAAAACCCTCAAGAGCAAAACCCTCCCCCTCTCTCACAATTCCTCCTCCTTTTCCTCTCAAACCCAGGCTTTATCGAGTAACCGATCAGGTTATCGGGTCTAGAATAGTGTCCAGGCCTGCAGGCATGAGTCGCAGGCTAGGAGTGAGCTTAGGTGGGTATAGGGGTAGGCAGGCGAGTGCGTGGAGGGACCCAACCCCTAGTGTTGCTGGGCAACGAGATGAGAACACAAAATCAATTTATGGGTTTGCACGCGCCCCTCATCCACCGATGTGGGACTAAATGTCCCACACTCTTCGCGTAGCAGCTGTAGGAGAGGCTTCTCTAATTGGAACGGTTGCAAAGGCTTGCTACTGCGATTTAGGATCTGGGCAAGGTCCTGGAGCTAAGCCACATCACCTAGGCGTGGTAGCAGGGTTGGAGTTGCTCGAAGCACAGTGGTCATGGTCAGAAGAGACGGCGATGACGATGAAGCATGGCAAAAACCTAAGAATCATAATACAGGCTCAAAAGCCCTGGTCAAAAGGTTCATTAGCATCACCGACGGACGTGGAGTCCAGTGGTAGTGTCTGTGTGGCATTTGGTGGTGTGGAGTGGTTGGGCGAACTCAAGGAAGGTGAGCAAAGAAGGTTGAGTTCGGTGGGGCGATTCACTAGGTTTTTGGTGGAATTGAGTAGGGTTTTGTGCGGTGAGGTGAGGTGAGGCGGAGCTTATGAAGGTCGTGGTGAGGCGAGCCGTTCGGTGTAGTGAGCTCACGACCTCGCCAAAGTGTGGCCAGAGCGGAAGAAGACGAAGAGGGAGAGGCATGGTCGTCGGTTGATTTAGGAAAAAAAAAGAGATAGGGAGGTCTAGGAGGAGAAGGGGGAGAAGCTTGACCTAATTACAGGATGAAGAGGAAAAGGATTCCCACGCCAGTGTGATGGCCGGACGTGGAGAAGATGGAATCTTCGATGGGGGGAACGGCGAGGATGGTTTAGGGTGGCTCCTGTTGGTGTTGCGAGAAACGGAGGAAGGAGGGAAGGTGTTTCCCTTTGCCTATGGTATGTGGCAGAGGGCAAAGACGACGATTGGAGAAGCTCGCCGGAGCTACGGTCGGAGGTGGCCGGAGAGAGGAAATTGTGAAGAAGTGTGGCCGGAACCGAGCTGAGGAAGAGCAGTTGTGCATGATGAAGCTTTGTAGAGCTCCAGGGCGAGTTCTAGAACAGGAAACAAGGTTTTCATGGCTTGGGATTGAAGGAATAAGTCCCATGAATCTCGTGCGTTCGCATGAGCAATCAACAAGGAGTTGGGATTTAAAATTGATCCCAAATGATTCTCCTAGGTGTGAACATCAATCCCATCAATTTTGATGGGAATTGATGAGGATTCGAGTAGGTTTAGGAGTGGTCAAACCTTGCTTGGAGGTCGAGTTGACCTCAATGGCGGCAAGGGGCTAGTTACGAAGAAGACAACAAACCTAGGGGGTCATTTGTAAAGAAATTCAAAAGCTAGGGGTTTGTATGTGAGAGAAAGAGTCTAACTGGACTAAAATGCAAACTAGGTCAAGATGAACTCTGGTTATGACCAAATTTTGGTACAAACCTAATTTGAACCCAAGGAATCTGATAGTGAAGTTGGATTTCAGTTTTGAACAAGTTTGACTAGGCAATTTAAGCAAAAACCCAAATTAGGGTAGAATTGTGTCTGTGACTCTGTTTAGGGTCAAAATAGGTTCCAAGAGCCAAATCAAAGATACCAAACCTCATGGAATATTTTCCTATGAATTTTAGAAGGTTTAGATAAATTTAATCTTGATCAGAACCTCTGTTATTTAAGCAAGTCTAAAATTAGGATTTTAGGAGTTGAATCAGTTCTCAAAGTGTGTAAAATCCTATTTCAGTCTATGTGGACCCTCTTATTAAACTTTAATGCTCATTAAACCTTAGATTAACCCCTCGGAAACCCCGTAATTATTCTGCATTCATGAAATAATGTTAAAACTGCAGAATTAATCCTAATTTAATGTATTCTTCTCAGAATGGATGTTCAGTGAGTTATGGCTCTCAAGTGATTATGTAGGAGCATTTGTCAATTAATCATGTTTAATTAAAGCTAGTTATGACTCATGATGACGTTATCATCAAGCACTGGGGTCCATAGGAATAAAGGCAAGTTTGGCTCCAAACATGCACATCTCTTCTAAGAGATCCAACACATACTTCCTCTGAGAAAACACAACACCTTTCTCATTACAGGCTACCTCAATTCCAAGAAAATACTTAAGGGAGCCCAAATCTTTTATTACAAAGTGCTCATTCAGGAACTTCTTAGTAGTTGATATATTAACAGTATCATTTTTTTTTAGAAAAAAGAGGAAAATTGCCTGAGATTGTATTAATTATAGAAAGGAGCAAACTTCCAGGTGTTATAGTCAAAAATCAGAAAAAGATTTTGCCTCTCTTACAACATTTTCCACCCAACTCCGCTCATTTCTGAAAATCTTGTCGTTCCTCTGTAGCCATATACCCCAGAGCACTGTGAAAGCCTGACACCAGCCGGCAATATCAAAATCAATGTGATCTCTAAAAGTTGTCCAAAAACGGTCAAAATTAGATCTATCAACAATTGTAATGTTGAAATAGTC
Source organism: Thalassia testudinum (assembly GCA_037157565.1). Classification (NCBI taxonomy): domain Eukaryota; kingdom Viridiplantae; phylum Streptophyta; class Magnoliopsida; order Alismatales; family Hydrocharitaceae; genus Thalassia; species Thalassia testudinum. The sequence continues at coordinate 179,141,511 of JAZHRO010000024.1, read as the reverse complement.
CCACACGTCCTTGGAGAAGGAACAATCAAAGAATAGATAATACCATAAGTATCATCCCTTGTTAAAATGTCATGCACATATACAAGCATGACCACATGCACATTGGATGTCTTTTTCACCAATAGTGAGTGGTCAGAAGTGGCCCCGCAAAACCCGATCTAAGCAACAATATCAAACAATTTCTGGAACCATGCCCTGGAGCTCTTCTTCAGGCCATATATGGCCTTATAAAGTTTGCATACCTTGTGACACTCCCCCTTAGTCTTAAAGCCAGGAGGTTGTTACATGTAAATCTCCTCATCTAGGTTGAAATATAGGAAGGCATTTTTTACATCAAGCCGATGCAAGCGCCAGGTCATATGGACCACCACAGAGATAAGAATGTGATGCATAGGTAAGCATGCAACTAGAGAGAAGGTATCAAAGTAATCAATGCCATAAGTTTAAATATATCCCTTAGGCACCAAATGAGCCTTGTAGCACTCAACAGAGCCATCTAGTCAATGATTAACTATAAACAACCACTTACAGCCAACTGTGGTCCAATTGATCAGGTGATCAACAAAAGTCCAAGTTCCTGTGGATTGCAGAGCAGGCATCTCCTCTACCATAGCATTCTTCCAATAGTCATCTCCCAAGGCATCCTGATGGGAATGTGGAATATGAATAGTAGATAGGGCTGAGATAAACTGCTGATGTTCAGGTGACAAGTGCACTAAAGAGACATGGCGAGAAAGATGATGAAGAGTGCATGAGTAGGATCCTTACCTCAAAGTAATAGGAACATCCAGATCATTGGGTCCTGGGTCATCACCAGGTAGGGCCGGAGCCAAAGAATCTGAAACAGAATCACTAGAAACGCTAGTCAAGTTCGATGTAGGGATTACCTCAGGAATAAGTGATGATAATGGCTCTTGAGGAGAAGAGGGGTATCATGCTGCTGCTGCTGCTAACGACAGTGGTGAGAATAAACAAGCTGGGGCTACTAACCCTGCTGAACAACCCGATCATCAGTAGACTTGTCTACCATCTGTGTAGGCATGGGTATAGGTAACTCACCCTCCTCAATAGGTTCTAGAGCAACCAAATGAGAGGCAAAGATAGAATAGTATGCAGTGCACTCAAAGAAAAACACATCTACACTGACAAACTACATACGTCCAACAGGATTATAGCATCTATATCCCCTTTGAGTCCAAGAGTACCCTACAAAAATGCATTTAATGGCCCAAGGAGATAGCTTGCCACGAAGAGGACCATAAAGGTGGACAAAGGCAACTCATCCAAAAACCTTATGAGGCATACTAAATAATTCTTTGCCAGGAAACAAAATACGGTAGGGGGCCTACTCATCATTGACAGTGGATGACATACGGTTGATCAAGTAGCAAGCAATGAGGACTGCATCACCCCAGTATAGCACAGGGATATTATGTTGGATAAGGAGGGTTCTGGCCACATCAATAATATGCCTATATTTTCTTTCAGTTACTCCATTTTGTTGGGAGGTGTATGAGCACATGTTCTAATGAATAACGCCATGGTCTAATGAATAACATCAAAAATAAAAGGTAAAAAGCACCAATGCAAAATTCCAGGGCATTACCAGTTCTTACAGTTTCTACATGAAAATTAAACTGATTTTTATTTCAACTATGAAGTTTGTGATTACAATGCTAACCTCAAACTTGGACTTAAGTAGAAAAACCCAAGATATGCAAGAGAAATCATTAACCGCTCCAAGATAAAAACGATGTCCTAAACGATCAGGAGATCTACTAGGTCCCCACACATCAAGATGAAGAAGCTCAAATAACTAGAAGCATTATGACACGACCTACTAGGAAAGGTACTCCAGTGATGCTTCCCGAGTTAACAAGTCTCACACTGAAACATAGCAATCAGTGCAATCTGGGGAATAACACAACGAAGCTTTAGCAGAGGAAGGTGTCCAAATCGTAGGTGCCACAAGTAACTCGTGCCTCCTCTAGAAATCTCTGCATAACCTACATAAGAAGCCTACAATAGGTAGTAGACCCCACCCTTCCTCATGGCCATAATCAATCACATTCCACACTAGTATATCCTAAATCAGCAATGCCCAACAATGCAATTCTTTAGTAATGCAACTAACAAAGAGTGAACTCAAAGGAAAATCGGGAGTATGAAGAACGTCCTGCAGCCTTATACTAAGAGATAGTTGAACTTCCTCATGACCAGTAACTAAGGAACTACGTCCATCAGCCACAATAATGGTTCGTACTATGAAGTCTAGATACAACATGGCAAACTACAGCACCTTCCTACATATGTAACAAGATGCTCCAGAATCCACCAACCAATCTCATGTATTAGTACCAGCATGGCAAGTAAGACAAATCCTGAGGAAGTAGCAGCTGCAACAGTATCATCCAGGCAAGTCCGACTGGATGTGTTAGAAGCAGTGATTTAAATGTCGTTGGCATGCTGCCGAAATGACAGTTTTTGCAATAGGACCATATCGACATGTATTATATGGTGACATGCAGGTGTTTAGCCGACATGCCGACGACCGACGAAACTGTCGGCATGCTGCTGCTACTGTTGTTGCTTTGTTGTTGCTGCACAGGTTATGTATCGGCATATCGCATATAAAGTAAAAGATAGGATTTAGAGCTTAAATAAAAATATTTATCCATTAAAATAGTTATTTTTAAAATTATAATCATTTTGACTACTTCTGCCATTTTTGTCGATATATCGGTGAAATACGTATTTGAAAATTTATCGAAACAGCGTCGAAATCAGTGTTTCAAACCTTAAGAAGAACCAAGCTGAGAAATCCTATGAATCAAGTCATCATACTCTGCTCATGTGACAGAAGAAGACTCCAAGGTAGTCTCAGTCCCGATAACAACCTGATAAGCAATGGCAGGACGTCCATGCTTAGACCAACAGCTGTCTTCCAAGTACTCATTCTTCCTGGAAGATGAGCACTGGACTCTGGGGCAACTCTGTCCTCGTCCACGGCCACGACCTCGGATGACCTAACCAAATCCCCTACCATGGCCACAAGACAGCCATGGCAAAAGTGTGCTCCCCTTGTCAGGTAGAAGCAAGAGTAACATCAAGGCGACCCAGCCTATTATATGCCTCCTCAATAGAGGAGGTCTATGGTAATATCAACATCTGAGATATGGCTGTTTCATAAGCTAGATCCAAACCAGCAAGAAAATGACCAACCATGATTTGTGCTCTATACTCCTTTTGGCTCGCTTAAATGCACACAGGAATATAGGCATTGAGTCTCTCAAAGGTAGACTTAAGACAAGAGTAGTACTGGGATAATGGTCGTCTATCCTACTTCATGTGGGCAATCTCATGGCACAACTGAAGAATTCTGGCAACATTCTTGTCTTGTGAAGAAGTATGCCGTAGATTTTCCCATATACGCTTAGCAATTTTATAATATATTATTTCAGTAGCACTTCTGCTAATGGTCTTTAAAAAATAACAATAATATCAAAGCATAGACAATGAGAAACACTTGGATTTACGTGGAAACCCAACTCACGAAGAGTGGGGAGAAAACCATGAGAGACGGCCCTAATAGGGCTGATATCTCTATTTTTCTCAAAAAAAAAATTAGGGTACAATAGCCTATTTGTACGCTCCCACCCACACCACACTTCATTCTACTATGTGATACTAAATGTACCACTACAACACACCCTATCTCTTAACACTCTACCTCAAGCCAGAGCATGGAATGCTCAGCTTGCACAAGAGATATTCCTACTCTACAAAGCAAAAAACACAACACATATAAAATTGATGCTGCTAGTTCACGACTGCTTCATGTCACTTATATCACCAACTTCTTTGCATCCTCAACTAGTACTGCCGAGTCACGACTGCCTTATGTCGCCAACTTCTTTGCATCTTCACTTTGCTTGTAGATGGGTGTAGGTAGGAGTCTGGAGATGAGCCATAGATAATTGATCTGATGCTAAGTGGAAAATAAGTCCACACTCCCCCTTTCTCCCATACAAGTATCAAAGAAAATAGATATTGAAAGAAAAAAATAGAATAGAAAGAAAAGCATCTCCCTCTCTTTTCATAAATGTTTATCATCATATTTTTTTTTCCTCTTTTTTTTTTCTTCCTTTTTCTTCTTTCTCCTTTTTTTTTCTCTTTTTTTCTTTCCTTCCTTTTTTTTCTTTCCTCATTTTCCTTTTTTTTTAACTCTTTCCATCGTGAAGACCGAAACCTGAGATAACATAAAAAGAAACCTAAAACATAAGAGATAGCGGAACAAATGACGTCATCTCACGGTCTTCACACGCTCAGCCTTCGATCTTAACGCGTTGCCCCCACATCTTCGTCGTCATCAACGCCAAGCTTCTCTCGCCGAGTCACCGCCACGATCCTCGACGCCATCAACGCCGGACCTCTACCTCTTGCTCTCTATCTCAGATCGCGACCATCAACGTCGACATCTTCGCCTCCATCGCATTTAGGGAAGAAAGTGCCACACCACCGCCAATTGCGATGATCTCGCAAGGATCCTCTTTTTCTCCTTCTCCTCGCCTTCTTCATCGCCACATCATGCGTCACCACAAACCCTTGATTTTGCACCTCGCCCCAGCGGTTGCCACAAGGCAACACCGCCCTTAGCCGGTGACCACGATCGGAAGCACATCGTGCTGACCTCGCGCAGAGACCCATCATGTGCTCCTTGGCATCGCTCCAAAGATCCTCATAATCGGTGCCATCGCCTCGCCAACATGCTGACCACGCGCAACATCGCCATCGTCTGCTCTTTCACCTTCATCAATATCGCCAAGCACCACCAGTGCTCGCACGACTCCCTCCAGGCACCGTCATCGCCTCCTCTCGCCACCAGAGGAGCAAATCTCATCGCAATCTTAACGCCTCCACGAAGATGAAGGTGTTGATCTCAATGCTTCTTGCTAGGGTATCCACGAAGATGAACGAATCAAACGGTAATGAATAACAAAAGAACGCAAGAATACGATGTTAAAAAATAAATAATGCTGAAACGTAGTAATAATATCAAAGTATATACAAGGAGAAATATTTGGATTTTTATGAAAACTCCACAAATGAAAAGTTGGAAGAAAATCATGGGAGAAAATCTCAATAAGACTACTATCTCTATTTTTTTCAAGAAATAAATGAGGGTACAATAGCATATTCATAGTCTTCCACACACACCACACTTCTTTATTCTATCATGTGATATTAAATGTACCACTATAACATACCCTATCTCTCAACAGTTGTGTTCATAATCAAAGCACGGACCATAGCGTCGTCTTTCTTCTAGATGGCATACTTGCCTACCTTCTATTCCGACTTCGACTTAAGTAGGATATGCTCTTTGTCATGACCCTCGACCACATTAAAGATCAACTGGGACCATAGGGGGTAGTTTGACTTGTCCAACTTAACAATCGGGTCGAAGAACAGGCTCTTGAATTCCCATTGATTCCCATCACTACTCGACAATGTCACTGTCGTCTCAGAAGACATCCCTACTGATTAGAAGCCGGAAGAACAACAAACAATGAGAAAGAAAGATCAGAAGCCTACATCAGTGGCTAAAATTGTCTTCTCCAGCAAAGGGGTGACGCTCCGGTACTTGTTTGGTGAAGAGGCAGCGAGGTATGACCACCTGAGGTAGGGTAGGACCTGAGGGTAGCCAATGGAACCCTAACCAATCCGATTCAAGCCCTCACGAGGCGATACGAATCTGGTATAGGTGGGGTGGCATTGGGGAACACCGAAGCTGTAGCAACTCCCCAGCGACCGCTACACTAGCGAGAGACCACCAGAGGGGGCCAACGATGGTCAGGCGACCCCCCCCCACCCATCGACGGGGTAGAGCTAAGGTGAAGCTCCGACGATAAGAGAACTGGATTCTCTTAAGAGTTTCAATGGAGGTTTCAGGGAAGAAAAGTGAGGGAGAGAGAGAGCAAGGTGTCAGAGGCCAGCCTAGGACCACTGCTCTAATACCATGTAGAAGAGAAAAGAGTGTCTTACTGTATTCACGTAACCTTAGGTCCCTTATATAGGCACGGGACCCTAGGAATGAAAATACGAAACTACCCCTACAAGAGTGGAAACAAAAATAAATACAAGATAAGAAAGGGTCTTCTAACACTGTCTAATCATCTTCCCAAAACCTGAAGGTAGCCCATTCCCTGACGATTGCCCATTCCCTAAAGCAATCGAAGGAAGTGAAAGACCGTAGGAATAACAGGTACCAAACTCCTCTAAAAGGCCAAAGCACCCTAGCACAAAATCGCACTCTATCAGACATATTGAAGAACCATGGTAGTCTTTCATGAGGTGGTGCCACACAGAGTTTCCACTCTTCTTTGTTTAAAAAAAAAAGGGAAAAGGATGACTACCAAAGATCGGAAGCCATCCGCTTCATTCCACTATGACAAGTCACAAATTTTGCATCCAAAAAATAGATAACCCACAAGTTTCCTTCACATCATTTTCGACACAAGCCCTCTCCCACCAAAAAACTATGGCATTACGCTAAAGCTAAAGGGACCGCAAAGCCGCCGCCACTATCATCCAAGCATGAGTGTTTGTTTGGACACCACTTTTGAAGGATGCCCAAAACACCTCCATAGATGTGACATCTATTGCCACCAACCCAAGGTTCTCCCATAAGCGCTTTGAGAAGTCAAGGCCAAAAAAGATGGGGGACGTCTTCATCCTCATAACTGCAAAGCCTGCAAACCGTGTCAGCATCTGCCATCCAAAGCAGTCTACCCTTCCAAAGCAGCCACAAGCAAAACCCTAACCTTTAAAGGGATCTTCAACCACAATAAGAATCGTCAATCAATCACCAAATCACTACCATCCCCATCGTTCGCCCCCAATAAAGAAGTCATCTTGACCAAGAAAGAACACTCATTCCACTCCAAACAATCTGGACAAGTCGTCACCAATTAGAAATCCTACGTAAAGGAGAGGAGTTGCAAGTCCTAAAGACAAGCAACAAAGAGTCCTCCCCCAAAGGTGGATGCCCAAGATGCAAAAACTTCATCCCACACTTCTGATAATGACTACAGCTCATCACCAGGGCGTAGCGACTAGGCATAAAATAATCTCATCAAAGCGTCCATTTTCCGACTAGTCATCCTCCCAGTACTTGACAAATCTACCATCCCTAAGGTTCAGGTGAAAATAAGGAGCGACTCTCTGCACAGCAAGCACCAACGATCTCCAAAAGGCAGATGCCCTACGGCACACCATTGCCTTCCACGACGTACTCAAAACAAAACCATATGAGTCCTTCAAGAGACGATGCCAAAGAGTATTCCCATTTTGAAACAACTTCACCACCCACTTTGATAATAATGCATCGTAGAAATCACCAAGGTGAAGAACTCCCAAACCGTCATCTTTTATGGGCCTACATATATCGTCCTAAGGAACTAACTAAACAAACCTCCCAACAAGATCAGGCCCTTCCAGAAGAAGTGCTTCCTCATAACCTCCAACTTCTGAAACACCTTCAGTAGTCTAAAAACAGAAAGATAAAAAATCGACATGGCGGAAAGGATAGCCTTAAGGAAAACAAGCCTCCCCTCAAGAAAAAAGCCTCCTACTCCAAGAATTGAGTCTCTTCCCCATCTTCTCCAACTACAGTACCTAATCTGCCGTACTCAATTGTTTACCCTTCAGAGGCAACCCCAAGTACGTAAATGACAAGTGACAAAAATAGCAATTTCCCCTTCTTGTCTTCCACATTCTGGAAAAGCTGCATCATTAAAGATGCTAAGATTGAGAACCCCAAGGCCACTGTCCTTCATTAGCTTGCACACCTCGTCCCAAGGAGCCAATTGCAAGAACCTCCCAACATGATCCAACCACTTCCAAAAGAATCTCTTCCATAGAAGCTCCAACTTCTATAACACTTTCTTTGGTAACTTGAAAATGGAAAGTTTAAAAAAATAAATAGTGGAGAGCACAGCCTTTAGGAGGACCCCCATGGTGTAACACCTTTTCATGGTATTATAGTAGGATGACCACCACAGTCCTCTTCCTCTCCACATTACCATGAACACCAAATGATGCATGCAGGTAGCATACAGCTCCAATGCACATGCATAGAATCAAGGAAAAACACAAAACCAAGGAGTTAATAAAATCTTAATAGCACACAAACTTTGTACAAGAAAAGTATGTCCCCCAACAACACTCCACGGGCATTAATAGTGTTAAGAGTCCTCTTTTATATTTGATTTTGCTTGGTTATGTTTTATTTTTATGATGAACTCTTTATGTAATTTTTCATCTCTTCCTCTCCATATAAGAGAGGCTAGGTTTTCAGAATAGAATAAGTCACTTCATTTTCTTCTAGCATGGTATCAGAGCAGGATGGGTCCTAGACTCTTCTTGCTTGATACCTCTTCACCAAAAAATTCCTTCTCTTCTTCCGTTTTTCTCATCAAGTCATGATTGGAACACCACCAAGCCATCGCTCCATACGGATCCACATGAGTCACCGCTGCCCAACCTTAGTGTGTGGCTACGCAGGTCCCTAGGCATATGGCTACGCAAACTATGTTGGCTGACTCGACCCCATTAGCATCGCTACATGCATAGTGCGTGGTTTCTCTACAGTGTGTGGGTTACACCAACCCCTTACCTTGTTGCACACATAATGCATGGTTCACCTCTACAACGCATGTTGCTCCTATAACACATGGTTGTGGGTTGCTTCACTACATGTGTGCAAACCGATCATGCATGCATAGCACCACACACATGATATGAAGTTTGTCTAGCCTTTACTACGTGTGTTGGGCATACTCTATGCATGACATGATGCACCTCTACGTGATCTTTATTTTGTCCAACTACCTTTATTCTTGTCTTCATGTTAGGTGCACTCTTCAACCATTACTTCCAAGGACAAGATTTCTACCTCTACCATAGTTCAAGGGACAACAATCAGGTTAACTGGATCCTCGAATTATAATCTATGGTCGAGAGCATTCCGCATATTTGTTGGGGTACAAGATCGTCTGCACGTCCTTGATGATAAAGCTCATGAGCCCAACGATGCAATGAAGAACAAAAAGTTGGAGGAAAACTATCTTGCGATGAATTGGCTGATGAATACATCGACTCGAAGATTGCCACAAACATGCTGTATAAAAAAGACAACCAAGGAGATTTGGGAAACTCTAGAGAAGAGATACTCCTTACAGACAAGTAGTTCTCATCGTGAAGATATCTACAGGCACATATGGAATACCAACCAAAGCAATATGTCCCTAGTTGACTATTTTACTGCCACAAAGGACCTATTTAAGGAGCTTGCCATCTTTCAACCTATCTACTATACGAAGCAGGTTACTGAGCAAGTCGAATGGCAAACATATTGATTTCCGGATGGCCTAGCACCCCAATACCAGTCTGCTAGAGATCAGAATATTATTGTTATACACAATACTAGATCTCAAGACGACAAACTTCAAAAGATTGATGCTAATGCTCCACCTACTTCTAGATGTTGTAAAAGTTAATAGTCGATATTCAGTCAATCGAGTCACTAACTAAAGAGTATGTGGAATCTAGGAGAGTAGTCAAGGAGTACTCAGTTGGATTTTTTTAATATTTAAACATATATATTAATAAAATATATTAGTAAGACATATTTACTTGCACAACTCAAGATTTCAATAAGTAAAATATACCATCACATAAAGATCAACCATTCTGAACCATAAGGAAATGAAAATAAGCTACCAACCATAAATCCAAAAGAAATAAATAATACAAGTTCAAAGTTTCTAATTAATGTAACTTGTAAGCAAGCCAAGTTGGGAACTAGTAATGGATCCACATGTAGAAATCAACCTTATAATCGATTGACTAGATTGACTACTCAGCTGAGTAATCGGGTTGGCCGACTATCGACCCAAGTATGGGTGCTTGGGTTAGTGAAGGGGCCAACTAGGACTACTCGGTCGAGTAGTCGGTTGAGTCGGATGATTTTTACAACATTACTGCTACCCTAATCATTATTCCTAAGACTTCTGCTCTTACTGCCTCTAAAGAGGTAGTCGCACTAGTGAACTTGGACATGGTAGTTGTGGTCATCATGTTTATCCATCTTGCACACATTGCAAGAGGATGAATCACCCATCTGGGAAATGCTGAGAAAAGTTTGCCAAGCTAGTTTGGGCGAATCAGATATCTATTGCTATCAAGTCTTTGATGACAGAGATCGATACAGAATTGTCTACCTTGCCATTCATTGCTAAGGAGTTGGTTGGTCTAGAAGCTTACTGAAAAGTGAGCCCTCCTCTGTTGTTGCCTCTACTACAAGTGTTGTAGCAAATTATGCTTCTAGGTTCTTCCGATTAAATCATTGATTCTGGCACATTCAATCACCTTAATGGTAAGGCTAATAACCTATCCCCCTCCAGGAAGTGTACTACCATCTTGTAAAGACTCGTTCTGCTCTGAGCCTTTTAAGACGTCTGGACTGTCGGTTAGACGTCTAATCAGACGTCTGGACCCCTTCCCAAACGTCTGGAAATTTAAAATTTTGTACGTAACTTTGCGTCTGTGCGCGGGTTGCGTGCAGACAGTACCGCTCTTTTCTCTCTCCCTCTTCTCTCCTCCACCCGAACCCTAGCCACTCCCTTATAAAACCCCTCTCCCCCTTCCTCTCTTCCCCACTTCACCACAACCACCTTCCTTCTTTCCCCTCCACTGCAGCGAGAGGGGCGAGTGCGAGAGAGAGTGCGAGAGCGAGCGACAAGGAGGAGAGGCGGCGTGAAGAGAGGAGGAAGAGCTTGAGCTCACGAGCTCATGAGAGCTCGCCGGAGGACGCACAACCGGAGAGGCGCGTGCGGGAGGAGTGCGTCGAGGGAGACGACCCCGACACTTTGCTGCAGTCGGAGCTGCAGGCGAGGAGGAGAGGCCGCCGCTGCGCACGGAGAGGAGCAAAAGGTCATCCTGATTCTGGGATTTTCCCAGAATCAGACGTCTGGCATGCTGTCCAGACGACGGGTTGGACGTCTGGTGACAACACCGGACGTCTGAAAGCAGTTTCCGTGAAGGTATGTTCCTCTTGCGATTACGGCCATGCAGGCCGCACCGTAGCTTCGATCTGCATGGCTAAAAGTGGATGGTTCGCCTGTTGCGTGCAGAGATAGCTTCAGGAAGGTGCAGGACACGTCCTCCCACATGTTTCGGACGTCTGGACAGATTACCAGACGATCGGAGACACTTCTAGACGACTAGAGGAGAGGTCGGACATTTGGAGCTGGGTCCAAATGGTTAAGGGGTTATGGACGTCTGAAGTCGACGCAAGAACCTGAGGTGAGACTCTGGTTACTTTTAAAATGTTTGGATCCTGTGCCAAACGTCTGATTTAGGTCTACAGTCCTATTTTTGACCCGTTTAGGGTCCGTTTAAGGTCTGTTGTTCACTAACGAGATATCTGTGGGTTCCTTGTGAGTCCCTCTACATGTTAGAAATCCTTATATACTATTCTGAACATTCCATTGTGGTATGTCATTTGGTATAGAACTTCAATCTGTTGCATGTTCGAGGCCTGCAAAGGCACGTGAGCCTGCCGTTCGAGCTCCCAGTACTCCCGGATTGTCTGATAGAGTGGCTTCCTCTATTTTAATTATAAATCATAACTGTATATGTGAAATTGGATAACTAGAAACCTAGGATGTGGCATGAATCCTAGAACGAGAAGTACTTCCACTGTTTGTATGCGTGTTAAGATTGCAGTCTTAAATGAATAAATAGAAATGTAAACAACTGCCTGTTAATAAATAAGAGCTGCTTGTGAAATATGAAATGCCTGTGCTAATTAAACAGATACTTGAGACATTACTTGTTGTATATGCAAATTGTGGAAATACGAGCTGCATGTGTAGAATCTAAGAATGGAATTGTGAATGATGAAACCTGGTATAGAATGACATGGGGAATACAAGCATGAACCCTACGAGGAATTAGGAGTAGAGCTCTCGTGGATAAATGGAATGGATCTGGAAATGTGAGTGGGAAGTGTGCTGGCCCTTAAGTACATGGTACCAAGGAGAGCGGTTGTCCCCTGTTTAGTGTAGAGCGGAGCTAGCCGCCCTTGGGTTGGGACCCGGGGTTAGGATTGACCAATTTACACCGACTTCTTTGGCCCTCGCATACACTGTACCAGGGAGAGCTACTATTGTAGGGAGAGAGCTAGCCACCCCACGGGGCCCGAGGTTCAACTAGCCACCCTACACCAACTTGTTAGGCCCACTGGGCAAACCAAGGTAGTCAGACGAGGGTGCGCGGACTGTGGAGGGACAAGACCCCTGTTTGGTTCTGAGGGGCTAGACCCCTATTACTGAGAGGGCTAGGCCTTATATTGTTCCCTGTTGTACTTTGGGCGTACCGGCTAGTGGAAACGACTGACCGCGTGCTAGTGCGGGGTAGCTACCCGTGTGCTTATCGCGCGTGCCATAGTCACCGCTACGTCTGTCCGTGACCTCGGAGTGGTTGACTGGGTGTAGGATCACCACGGGGGACTCTCCCGGCCAGGAGAGCACCACATGTGCCTTCTACTCTTTGGAAAAGACTACAATCAAGATCGTTCCTACGAGAAACATTCGAGATCAAGAAAGAGATCTGAAAGTAAACCAATGGGTAAAAAGGAAATGACTAGTAAAATAAAATAACTGGAAAAGATAAATTTACCTGTTAGCCTTTACTGCTTTAATTAGTTTAGTTACCACTCTACTCAGCATTCGCTAACTCCATTTTTCCCGTACCCCTTTATAAGTCCAGGAGTTGAGCAGCCTGAGCCGCCAATTGCAGAGGGTGCTGGGCCCAGTCAAGCCCAGCAGTAGTTCCTGTTGTTTTACTTCCTTTTTGTTAGTGAGTTCAGACTCTTGTTACCGTTTACGTTTCTGTACTTTGCTTCCATTTTACTATTGTGGTGGTGATATGTATTGATAGCAGCTTTTACTTCCTTTCTTGTTGTACTCTTTTACCGTTAGTTACTTAGCATAGTGAATGTGGTTTACTTTCCTACTTTTTGGTTATTTCTTGTTGGACGACTGGGTCTTGGGATTAGTCAAGTCGAGCCGGTCTCGTGTCCTGTAGGGATTCGGGAACCGGGTCGTAACACATCTCCTCAGTTAGATTAGCGAATGGTTCTCATTCACCTATTACCACAATTGGTACCATTGACTTTTCAGGTAGATTACAGTTGCATGATGTTTATTATGCACCTAACTTTCCATTGAGCCTAATGTCTATCAGTTATGCAAACAACTCAAGTACTGTGTTATTTTTGACGAATGTCATTGTTATTTTCAAGACATCCAGACAAATCAGATTATTGGTGGGAGATTTAAGCAAGGTGGACTATACTACGTCAACCTACCAACAATTTTTGCTCGAGCCACCTTGATTTCTTCAAACCCTCTTCTTTAGCACTTCCATTCAGGGCACCCATCCATCACCAAACTTTGACAAATGTTCCCTGATCTTCCTACCTCTACCAATTTTGATTGTGAAGCCTGTCAATTGCGAAAACATCAGCAAAGCTCTTTTCCTACTAGACACAAGAGGTAGAGTCAGAGTCCTTTTCAGTTAGTCCATTGTGATGTATATGGCCCTTGTCCTATTAAAACTGTATTGAGTCATAGGTACTTCACTGTTTTCATGGATGATTTTAGTCATGCAGGCTCACGTTCACGCACCCCCCGTCACAAACCACAAGGCCACCCTCCTGCTACCCTGCACTGACCTACAAACCTCCTCCCATGCTACCAACCGGGCACCCTTTCTTGCAATCCCATAGTTTGTCCATAAGAAATCCGCATCAAACCTGAGATCCTCTCTTTTATCTTCTTTAGCATCCTAACAGATAAGAAATAGCTCGACATGGAAGATAGCACAGTCTTAACCAGCATCAACCTACCACCCCTAGATAAAAGCATAGGCACCCACCCCGCTAACTTCTTCATCCTTTCTATCACCGGGATCCAATTTTGAATCTTCAGGCACCTGCCAGCCAAAGGCAGGCCCAAATACGACAACAGCAAAGATCCAACGACCATTTGAAGCAGCCTGTTGCAATCATTCACTTTCGTCTCCGAAAGGTGAAGAGGTATAAAGCTAAACACTTCACTAAACACTTCAAAAAAAAAAAAGCTAAATTTTCCATAACTGATCTGCAAACCAAACACTTCACTAAACAACTCAAGCAAAGCGTGCAACCACCTTGCCTCCGTGGAAAGAACTTCCACCAAAAGGAGGGTGTCATCTATATACTGAGTATCGAAATCTAAATATCTCCATCTGCCAGAAAGCCACTGAAGAGGCCTCCCAAGCACACCCTAGACGCAGCCCTCACCAGGGCATCAGCTGCCAAAACAAATAACATAGGGGCAAGTGGGCACCCTTGCCGAACACCTCTCCTACGTTACACCAAACCCCCAATGGGGTTCCTGTTAAGCAAGGCTGAGAACAAAGTCATCATGACACACCTCTTCACCCAATCAATCCATATCCCCTCCTAGTGAGGCTGGCCCAAAGGAAAGGCCACTATACAGAGTCTACCTTCCAATGGAACGCCTTCGTCCTTCTCTTCCACGTTGCCAAGGCCTCAGAAACCACCATAAAGCTATCAAGATATCTCTCCCCAGAACAAAAGCCATCTGCACCTCCAAGACCACATCCTACAACACACAACATAATCTATTAGCCAAGACCTTCACTACAATCAAGTAGATCGCATTAGATAGGGAAATCAGCCTGAAGTCTTCCACTGCCTCTACCCCTTTGACAATAAGAAAAGGTAGAATTTGTTAAGTCTATCAAATCCCATGTTCCCTTCTGCAAACTCTCCAATCACCTCAATCACCTCGACAAGTGACCAGAACTCTCTGTAAAAGAGCACCGGAAATCCATCTGATCCCAGGAAGCCATAAGCATTGAACCCCATACCACATCCTTAACCTCATTCTCCAAGAAACCAGCCATGAGTGTTGTTGCCTTAGCACTAGATATTCCTTGCACGTGCTCCCTATCCACCTCCACGTCCCTTGCCTACGCCTTCCAATGAACTCTCTGAAATATTCAACTGCTACTCTTCCCACCTCCGGTTTACCCGAAAAGCACACCCCACCCACCAACAACCTATCTATCTAGTTTCTTCTGCTCCTGGCCGAAGCCATCCAGTGGAAGAACTTAGTGTTGGAATCACCGTCTCTGAGCCACTTTTGCTCGGATTTTGTTTTCCACTCAACCTCTGCCTTCCCGTCCTCCTCCTGCACCACAAGAATCTACCTTAATTTACACTCCCTCTCTTCCGTAGATAGTATCCCCACATCCTCTAGCCTATCCAACTCAATGATCTCTGCAAAGGCCTCCCTTTTCCTTCTTCCCCCTACCTCTCTCACTTCCTTTCTGTACTCCTTTAGGTGCCCTTTCAAGGCGACCAACTTGATCGCTAGCTGAGCCCTCAACCATCTCCGTAAAGCCAACCTCCATCAGCTAGGACCTGTTAAACTTGAAATGCATGCCAAAAGACTCCCCTTTATTGGATTTCCAAAGCATGGTTCAAGAAAGGTCCATCCATCTATATGACAAAGGCTGCAAGAAAGGCCTCTGCCAACTCCACACTAGACAAGAAGTGATCAAGCCTGAATTTTTGGTCATTCAAACTCCTGCAAGTATATGTGCACAAGGTAGGCACCATGTCAACCAGGCCATGCATCACCACAAACTCCACAAATTAGTCTAAACCAGGATCCTATCTTCCTCTCCCGCCAAGTCTATCATTTGCCCGTAATGTGGTGTTGAAGTCCCCACCAACCAACCATGATGTCCCCTAGCATGCCACTACCACCACGACGAGCTCCTCCAACAGTGCTGCTCTCACCACTACATCCGCCAGGCCATAGACACCTATGACTACCATCCTTGCCCCATCACCTCTCCTCTTAAGCGTAATCGAAATCATGTGCCTCCCCACGAAAGAATCTTCCGTCTAAAAAAATATCCTCCCTCCAACCCACCAGTTGTCCCCTTGCACATCCACTCATGTTCAGAGCCAAGAACCCTTCTATGAAAGAACCACCCACCTGATTCAAGATGGCTCTATCGCACGCCACCAGCTTCATTTCTTGTAGCTGAATTACATCTGTCCTCCATTGTCTAACATATCCTCCCAGAGCCACCCTCCTGCAGGGTCATTCAAACCCCTAACATTCCAAGATGGGATCCCTGTCATTGGGCAATAACCTACACCTCCCCCACAACAAGCCTAAAGCACTCTGCCTCCATTACCTGTCGCATCACCTCCCTATCTTCTTTAGTACCCGCCACCTGCTATGAGGATGCCTTCATGACGCGCGCATCCACCATGACCCACCTCCGTTGGTCTACACCTATCATCCCCTTTTCACCACCTGCCTTCCCACGATAAAACCACTTCTTCAAGTATCAAATGCCCCCATCACCTCCCCGCACCACAGTCGACCTCCATCTAGCCAAGCCCAAGAGAGAAGAGACTCGCTTGCCTCCAATTTCGCCGCTCCCCTCACTTTACAAGACCGCTACCAACGAAGGAGGGTCCCCCTCACCACCTCCAGGTCCCTCCTCATCACATGGAGCATCCAACCCCACCATGTCCGAACCCCGAGGTTCACCATGGGGGCACCCTACACAAGTCCCTATGCAACCTCTCCTCCACCTCCTCGTTGCACATTGTTATCCGGTTCTAATCGCGCAAAGCAGCCCTCCTCGTTGCATTGAAGTCCTCCTGCAACTGGATACACCAAATCCACACCACTTGGGGGGGATGTCACACAAAATGGCCTCGCTACAGGTAATAGGACTGGATTTTTTCCCTTGGTTAACCAAGTCGAACCCGGGACCGCAACTAGCCCCCACCATCAGATCACATGCGGCCTCACATGCTTCTTTATCCTCATAAATTTCACCATGCCACTTCTCCTCCATAACTCCAGCCACAATCTCGCAATCTCAAACCACTCCCCTTTGTTTCGCTGAGACGAGCACCTTTGACTCCTCTCCATCCACAACGAGTGGCTAAGACGTCAGCCCCCCAAGAAATCTATGAAAGGCACTGCAATGTCATCCCCAACCCATAACAACCACACGACGTTTGGGTTTCCAACTCATAGCACCCCTCAACGACGCTACCACCCTGCCGCCAAGCTCTGACCAAGTCCCATCACCTCCAGCCACCACATGCGCATACATGACACCGCTTCTCCAACCAGAGTTACGCTCCCTAACACATGACACCACCAACAATGAGCCACCATGATGGAGGACCACCTTCACCAAAAGGGTAGTCCCTATCCTCAAGTGCCCCGACTCCACCGTAGGCAACCCCAACCCCTCGCAAGCCCTCATCGTCGCAAAGGGCGAGACAATCGCCGATGTCCCCTCCCTTATTCAAAACCCTAATGGGATCCCCTCTAGCCTCACCACAGCTAGCACCCTCCGCAAAGGCCACTCACTCGTCACCCCATCATGAACTACATGGCCTCCTCCACCACAACTAAGCACCTCCAACCTCCATCTCCGAGAAACAAAGCATCTCCTTATCCCTAGGAAGCAAGCCGGTGAGGAGTAGCTTCCCCTTCTCACCCTTTACAACTCTGGGACGACCACCAGCAATCGTCCCTCAAAGGTCTTCTCCACCACCCTTGGTGACACAGCTCCGCACACCACATCCCCTATCAGGGCCATGTCTAAGGACACCTCCAAAGTGGCTAGAGACCCCATCCAAGGCACACCAACTTCCACAATAGGCAAGGTAGGTGGCGACAGCAATAAAGGATGTCATGCCCCCACCAATCCTCCTCACCCTCTGCGGATCCAACATCGCGCAAGCTCCCTACACTCCACCTAGGGGCCACTATCGAGACACTTGAAGCACCACTCCCCTCCACCCCTCCTCAACACCAGTACTCCCTTCTACCACTCCTGACGTCGCCCCTCCACCAAAGTCCACTCTCCACCACCTCATTCACCTCCCCGCTAACCCCCCCCCCCCCCCCCCCCCTCTTCACTCTCCCCCTGTCCTATGCCCTCGTAATCTCCATCCTCAAATTCAACAAAACTACAATGTTTTTTGAAAAGCAATTAATTTCATTCTCTTTTTATAAGATATGAATGGTTTGAAAAATACAAGATGCTCCTCTCTCTCCTTAGTCTCCCCCTATCCAAAATGGGCAATAAGATTCCTTGCTAATAGGAGGGATCTTGTGGAGAGGATTCTATATGATTCTTATCGTTCAGTGGTGGATGTGGCTTTTAGGAGGTCGATTATTGGAAACCATCTACTTTCCAGCATGTTGTTAGTTCGATCAGTCAACAAGCTTTAAGCTCTTCTTTTCTTCAACCAAAGTTGAGTAATGGTAGATCTTTTCTTTTTTGCAAAGATGATTGGATGAGGGAGGGTGTTTTCTTCAAGATTTTCACTCGTTTGGTTGGCCTAGTGATTGACAAGGATGCCTTGATTTCTAAAATTTGGGACAGCAGCACAAGCTCATGGAGTCTGATTCTATAATAGGAGTTGACGAAGGCTACGATGGAAGAGTTTCAACACACAATGGATCAGGTAGATGCTTTTGCACCAAGACAGATGTGTTTGGAAGGATGGTACTTTCTCGATTAGGAAGGCATGCAAATTGGTTGAAATTATTCAAATCTCATTAGAAACCCTAGGTCTCTCTTATATAGAGAGAGAGACCAAAAAGGTGGAAATACATAAAAACCCCTAAGGAGTAAACCAAACCCAATAACGAAAATAAAATAGAAAATATATGCTAACACTTCCCCTCAAACTAGAGCATAGATATCTATCATGCTAGCTTGGATACACATGAATCAAATAGAGATCTGGCTAAGGGCTTAGCAAAGATATCAACAATCTGCTCCTCATATGTGACTAGCGTGGTATAAAGCAACCCTTCTGAATGATGTCTCTGGTGTAGTGGCAATCAACTTCAACATGCTTCGTCCTCTCATGAAATGCTAGGTTGTTGGAAATAAAGTTGATTGCTCTATTATCACATCTCATCTCCATCAGGCTTGCAATAACGGTGGCTGCTCTATTATCACATTTCATCTCCATCGAGATAGAAAATTGTATCTGCAAGTTATCAAGCAGGGATCTGATCCACATCATCTTTGAGTAGTCTAAGCCATGGCCCTATACTCAGACTCGGCACTAGATCTCGCAACTATGTCCTGCTTCTTGCTCCTCCATGTAATCAAACTCCTTGCTAGAAACGTGCAGAACCCAATAATGAATTTGTGATCCACACGACATCCAGTGTAGTCCACATCAGAGTACCCAACCAAAGTCATGGAAGACCCCTTGGAAAACAGAAGACCCTTCCCAAGAGCCTTCTTGATGTATCTAAGTACCATCAATGCTGCATATCAGTGTTGGCGTGTTAACTTGGCCATAAACTGACTCAATTTCCCTACTGCAAAAGAGATGTCTAGCCTCGTAATAGTGAGGTATAGCAACTTACCCATAAGCTGCCTGTACTATCTGCTATCCATCAACTGTGTATCCTTATCATATAGTGGCATCTTGGGGTCCATAAGAATATTGGCCTCCTTAGCCCCAAGCATACCAATCTCCTGTAAGATGTCCAAAGCATATTTCCTCTGGGATAAGACCACGTCCTTTTTGTTGCAAGCAACCTCAATACCAAGAAAGTACCATAGAGCTCCCAAGTCCTTCATGGCAAATTGCTCTGCTAAGATGCGCTTAATCTCAACAACACCATGCTCATCATCTCCTGTGGCAATCAAGTCATCAACATAAACAAGAAGTACCACTGTACCTCGTCCAGTCCTCTTGACAAAAAGAGTAAAGTCGACTGTCAACCTCCTGAATCTAGCTGCCTCTACAACTTGTGATAGTCTCTAGAACCAAGCGCTGGGACTTTGCTTAAGACCATAGATGGCTTTCTGTAATCGGCATACACACTCCCCCTGAGCCTCAAAACCAGGTAGCTGTTGTATATAGACTTCCTCTTGGAGAACCCCATAAAGGAAGGCATTCTTCATATCTAACTGATCTAAAGGCCAATCTAACTGAACTGCCACTGCAACCAACACCCGTACAGTAGGAAGTCTGGCAACTAGTGAGAAGGTGTCAAAGAAGCCCACTCCATAAGTTTGGGTGAATCCCTTTGTCATGAGACATGCTTTGTATCTAGCAATACCGCCATTTGGGTTGAACTTCACAGTAAATACCCATCGACACCAACAAGGGTAGCACCAGCAAGAAGTGAAGTAAACTCCCAAGTCCCAAGGCCTCTAAGAGCTACCATCTCATCCTCTAAGGCTACCTGTCATTTTGGATCAAGCATGGCCTCACGATGAGTAGCTGGAATCTGAGAGTACTTAATGCCTGAGTAAATCCAGCAAACCCGGGGGCCAAGCCATTAGTAGCAAGTGCCCCAGCTGTGGGATAAGTAGTACAGGTCCGTGGTCGCTTCTAAATGGCTATCGGAAGATCAATATCATCAACTACCATATCATATGTCCTGTCCCTGTGATCATCACATGGCAAACATGCGTCAGTATCTAAAGGACTCACCTGAGAAGCTGATGGTGAAGGCAAGGGTAGGGGTCCATGATAAGTAGTGTGAGGGTGGACATATGTCTGGAGTGTCTCAGTCAATTGAGGAAAAGGATGCGTAACATGAGGTGGTGGTGGTACAGTAGGGACAAAAATTTCAGGGAAACTCCCAAAGTAAATGGGAGTATATGGCATAGGCGCTATATCTCCCTCAAAAGGCATCTCAACAGCAGTCATAGAAAAGAAAGATACTGCCTAATGAAATGTAACATCCACAGAAACATAATATCAAGAAGTAAGCAGATCAAAGCATCGATACCCCTTTTGTGTTCTAGTATACCCAAGAAAGACGCACTTAACTGCTCTCAGTGCTAGTTTATCCCGACTCAGTCCCAACAAATGGACAAAGGCAACACAACCAAAAGTCCGAGGGGTGATGTGAAACAGGAGTCGATCAGGATACATAACCTACAAAGGAATCCATTCATGTAATGCAGCGTTAGGCATCCAGTTAATCAAAAAACATGCAGTCAAAATAGCGTCACCCTGGTAAAGAGGGGACCGAATGGTGAATCAATAATGTACGGGTAACATCAAGAATATGGCGATGTTTCCTCTCAGCAACACCATTTTGCTAAGAGGTGTGAGGACACATGGTCTCATGGATAATGCCACAACTAGACAAGAAACCACACAAACACACAGTGCAAAATTCCAAGGGATTATTAGAACGAAACACTTCACCAAACAAGAATGCTAAGTTTTTATTTCGTTAACAGAGTTCTCAATGATTTGTCCCACATCAGACTTATTCTTCAATAGAAACATCTAAGAGACACGAGAAAAATTACCAACTAAAATAAGATAATATCTGTTCCCAAGTCGATCAGGAGTACGACTGGGATCCCAAACATCCATATGAATCAAATCAAATATAGCAATAGACGAAATAGAAGTGAAACTGGAAAAACTAGCTCTAATAACAAATTGGTTGAAATGATTCAAATCTCATTAGAACCCCTAGCGCTCTCTTATATAGAGAGAGACCAAAAAGATGGAAATACATAAAAGCCCCGGAAGAGCAAACCAAATCCAATAACGAAAATAGAAATAGAAAATATATGCTAACAACACAGGATGCTTTTTGATTTAGAAGTGAGCCATAACAGGATGTTTGGTCTGATTGTTTGTTGCTTTGGTTATTAAGAAGAGGGAAGTTGTTCAGTAAGGACATTAGATTGAGATGGGTAGTAAACCAAGATATGAGTTGTTTCTATAAAGACGCGCATGAGGATCTTTATCGCTTTTTCTTTTCTTGACCCCTATCAATAGAGGTCTAGATGGACACCAGGAGCAGATCTTTCGACTTTGGAGGCCTGTTGAGATTCCTTTAAAAGGTTATTGCATGCTAATATGAATGGTTGGGTTATAATGTCTTCAACTTTTTGGTGCATCTAGCTGCATCGAAATGTTGTGATTTTCAAGAGGGAGCGGGTGTGGGTTGACAACATTGTCAAGGAGAGTATTTTCCTTTCAAACTTATGGCTCCATAACTTGTAAGTTTGTTTCTTTTTAACATAAGTTCTAAGGATGATTATCGATGGTAATCTTTCTTTTTTGTTTCAAAAAAAAAAAAAAGTTCTAGAGTATGTAGCAATTCATGCAAATTATGGCTTTGGCGATATGAACAAAGAAAGAAAAGCACTTCTTGATTGTAAGGCAGGGATGCCCATTGGCACCTATGCCAGTCGTCCTTTCTATTAGTTTCTTAGCTGATGCCTGCTATGCCCTCTGTGAGTTGAGGCATATCAGTGGCCTGATTCAGGAAGGGGTGGGCAATTATCCCCCTTTTACAGAATGCAAATAACACTTTTATCTATGGAAGGCTCTGCTACTAAAGGCAAAAATATCATACTCATATTGAAGGTGTTTGGTGAGGCACCTGATCTCCAAGTCAATCTACAAAAATCTCGTTTTCTTCCATTTAGCATGTCTAAGGAAAGTTTTATGGTGAGATCATTGGGGTATAGCTTCTTCAAACACTTGTCAAATATCTTGGTTTCCTTCTAACCATAAGATGCATCACAGCTAGAGACCAGACTTCGGTTATAGGGAGGATGGAAAAACATCTCTAAGGGTAGGCATCCCCTCTCCTTTCTAGAGGGCATTGACTTGTTATGTTCTCTTTAATGCTCTCTTCGCTTCAAATGTATTATCTCTCTATTTTAAGGATGCAAGAAAGAGTCTTCCAGTGAATTGACGCCATCAAGAGAAAATTTCTTCAAGATTCCAATACTAGCAATCACCTTCTCCCTTTGGTGAATTAGGATGATGTTTGCAAACCCAAGGAGGTAGGCAATCTTGGCATCTTGAACCTCTTTACTATGAATGAAGCTCTACTCTCGAAGTAGGTCCTCCAAAAGATCAACCCCCAAATGCCTTTTAAGAAGACCATATTTTGTGAATCCTATGCTTACGCTATTGATCGGGATGAGAGGAGATCCCTCAGAAGATTTTCCTCACACTTTTGGACATGCTACGAAAGAGTTTAAGGAAAATTAGATCCTGTTGTTGGAAATCCTTGAGCAATGGTAGCAGATTAAGATTTTGGACACATGAATGGCCCCCAGCAGGTGTCTTTGCTAATTTGCTCCCTGGACCGACAGCTCTTTCGCTTGACCCCTTGCCTCTATTGCAAATTGCTTCATCAACAATTGTTAGACTTCCTCCCTCCTGCCCTCCCTTTTGGAGGTCGGATCAGAGGACCTAACACTCTTGCTGCAAATATTGCATAAGCTCAAACCAAGTGTCGGGAAAGATGGATGGATTTAGAGACATAGAGAATTCTCTACCAAAAAATCTTATCATCGCTTTATGGAGGGTCATGACCAGGTTGATTAATCCATAGCCTCCATCTATAAGAAGATCTAGAAAGCCAAAACACCTTAAAGGTGAAAATCTTCTTGTAGCTCTTGAGAAGTAAAGGATGGTAACCCATGAGTACAGCCGAAGATGGATGACTGATGCAAACTCCAGCTGCATCTTCTCTGGAGTAGAGGATTTAGAGCATCTTTTCTTCACTTACCCTTTTACATAGGAATGTTGATCTAGAGTCATAAGTTGGCCTCTCCGGTTCTCCTTCAAAGCTAACTTTTGGCTTAGCATCCATCATCCATGACATCCATATGGAAGAGGATACATTCAGGAAAACCTTCATTTTGCTCCGGTGAATATCAATGAATCGAAATGGCATTATTTCTAGGAGGGAACAAACTTCTGTTGATGGGCCTTTAAATTCCTTCACTCCTTGTGAATCTACTAGTGTACTTGATTGCTTTTACTAATGAATCTTGGGGGCTGTTAGCCCTCTCTTTTTCTTTCAAGTAAAAAAAAAAAAGTTTTCTTTATTTTTCTATGGCTTACAACCTTTTTATAGCAAATATTTCAAAAAATAAGATGAGCATTTAACCACTTACAAGAATGCTCTAGCAAGAACATAGATTTTTTTTTCTTTGCTTTAAGAAGAGAATTACCTGGAATTTTTTTGCTTTGAGAATAAGAGATTAATTAAATCCAAAGAATTACAAAATTATTCCACAAGAGAATTTAACTCCTCAACATTGTCTAAGGATGTGCATATCGTTAGTGTAGAATAAAGGGCCACATGGCACATGTGTGTGTGTGCAGTCCCACACATGAGTTGGCCTGAGTTGATGTCTTGGAGTTTGAGTTTGCTTATTTGCTAAGTTAAGAAAGTATGATTTGTTTGAATTAATTTAAATTTGCTTTGATTAGGTTGTTAAGGATTTATTTTCATGATTGTAAGGTGATTGAATTTCTATAAATAAGAAACCAATACACCATACTTATTTGAGTTCAAATAATAATATTTTCTACCTTAAGAACACCTGCCCTCTCTCCCCCTCTACATTTCTGCGATCTCTCTCTCTCGCCAACTTTCTTCCACGCCACCTTGTCTTCGCACATGGACCTTCTCCTCCCACATGGGTTCACCAAGGCACTCCAATTCTTCACATGGTATTTGAGCGGGTACTCCTGTGGCTTGGAGATCAAAAGAGCCACGCATAGGACCTTGTTGGCGTGGAGAACAAGAGGTCGAGCACGAAAGACAAGCCCAAGACCAAGAAGAGGCACGCGAATCCTTCACGAACCTAGGAATGTCAAACAAGAGATTTTGACTCCAAAGCGTCCAAGTAGAGGCATGAACAATATCCAAAGTCAGGACTATGATAGAGGCAGAGGCCCCAATCACCACAGAAAAAGGACTAAAAGTGCGAGAAGAAACCAAGGTGAAGAAGTGGAAAGAAGAGAATTATCTCGTTATGAATTAGCTTATGAACTCCATCAACTCATCAATTGTAACCAATATGTTATCTAGTCGATTCCTCTCCATAGAAGATGAAGATCAACTATGGGGCGAGTAATCCTCTTCGAAAAGTCTTCACTCTCTCCGGTGTTCAACTTGAGGGAGAGTGTTAGCATGCAATAAAGGGCCACGCCACGTGGCACATGTGTGCGTGTGCAGTGCCACACATGAGTTAGCATGAGTTGGTGCCTTGGAGTCCAAGTTTGCTTATTTGCTAAGTTAAGAAAGTAGGATTTGTTTAAGTTAATTTGAATTTGCTTTGATTAGGTTGTTAAAGATTTGTTTCCTTGATTTAGGGTGGTTGGATTTCTATAAATAAAAAACCAACACACCATGCTTATTTGAGTTCAAATAATAATATTTTCTACCTTAAGAACTCCTCTCCTCTCTCTCTCTCTCTCTCTCACCAACTCTCTTCCACGCCACCTTCTTCTCTCCATGCATAGACTTTCTCCTCCTACGTAGGTTCACCAAGGCACTCCAATTCTTCACACATAAAGGAGAAAAAAAAGAGAAGATAGGTGTTTAGGAATATAAAAACAAAATAGTGAAATCTTGAAAAAGAGCGAGAGAGTTTCAAGAAGATGCTCCAACAAGGGACTTGAAATTGGATGAAGTGTTGATGGCACGTAGAAGACTACGGCAACATGTATTAAAAAGGTGGGTAAGGAGGTGTTAGACTTGTCTAAAGGAGAAGCACCAAGGTAAAAGGAAGCTTGGTGGTGGAGTTCAAAAGTGCAAGAGGAAGCTTAGCATTAAAAGGGCATGCTTCAAAGTCATATATCAAGACTAGACTAATAAAAACTTGATAGATCATAAAAAAGTAAAGAAAGAAGCAAAGAAGGTAACTAGTGAAGTAAAAGCAAAAGCTTAGGTGTACATTCATAGAAACTTGATTCTAAAGAAAGTAAAAGAAATATTTTCAAGATACTTAAAGAAAGGGAGAGGAAATTGAAAGACATACATCCACAATTTCTTTCTTTTGTATCTAGCAATAACTTGCTTATTTCTTTTGGAAAATAGAAAGGAGGATCAACCAGGATTGTCAACTCAAATGCATTAAACAAAAGAGTTAGTTCCACCAATGTTTGTAAAGTAAAAAAAGGGTATAAAACCTCATCAACACTAGCTCTCTCTCCTTTGGAGATGACCCCATGGCAATCTAACCAAATACACAAGAGGAGAATGAAGGATCTCCTAATCATATCCACATCAAGGTTGTCAATGTGGCCATAAATGCTATCCCAGAAGACCTCATGAGGAAAGAAATCAAGGAACCATTCCCAAGTTGTACCCCAACACTGTTGCACAAAGGGGCAAACAAAGAAGAGGTAATTCACATCTACCAAATGCGAGGAGCAAGACACATTGTTTGAGACTTATTTCTTGTTACTTATCTTACAATTTTTCCCTTTACTTTTCACCCAAGGGCCTTGCTATTTTCCTAGGCTCCCCTTGCTACATATAGGAGCCAGGGGTTAGAATTTTTTGGTATGAAAACCAAGCATTTCTCCATATGGTACTAGAGTGGTGGTCCTACGCCAACGTCCGATACCTCCTTGATTCCCATCTCCTCCCTTTCTCCACCAAATAACATGTTATTGAGATCCATGCCCTTGAAACAACTTTTCTAGCACGGATCTTCCTTCAATGTTCAACTCCATTGTGACACCAAACTCTTGGTTAGATCATCTGTAGGTGCCTGGGCCTCCAATCGTCACCAACCCCTAGGAGGGAGGGGGGGCATCGCCAACGCACTGCCAGCTAGATGAGCCCCCTCCGACGAAGAACCAATCAACGTTGCCGATGACGCAAATAAGCCCCAACATCACTGCCCAAGGTCGCGCTAAAATCACGTGTTTAGGGGGTTTCTTCTTGGTCTTAGGTCCATCTAAGGGTTATCCCGACTCCCTTGACTCGTAGGCTACCAGTTCGTGATTGATTGGTGGTCTGCTAGCTCACCGGAGCATTGCCAAATTCGATCACGCCACCACAACACCACTAGAGTCTCTAGAGGTCATTTGAGCACTAAGTTGGTGCTTAAGGTGTTCTAGGAAGGTCAGATTTTGTCTTATGCTGATCGTGTGGGCTCCGATAAGAATGTATGGCATTCGAGGTTGTTGATTCCTCCTCTCATAGGGAAGGAGACCAAGGGGATTTGAAGAACCCCTTCATTGGCCTGATTGCCAAGTTCGACGGGTCAAACTATGCCCTATGGGATCAATTGATCCTTAATGTAGTTGAGGGCCATGATAAGGAGCACATACTCCTGGAAACCGATCTCGTCGAAAAGACTAGAAAGTATATTAAATGGAAGAAGAACAACGCTATATTCAGGGCGTGGATCATAAACACTGCAATTCAATGAATAGCCACAAAGATAATGTATTACAAGACTACCAAGGACAAAAACGAAGCTAGAATACCGCATATTCTCAAGACAAAAACGAAGCTAGAATACCGCACCTTCACAATGAGATCACCCATATGAGGCACAATGGACAACCTCTAGCCCAGTACTACCACAGCCTCAAATCTACATTTGAGAGGCTTAATGCTTATACCCCTATGTGCTCATGCAATTCACAGAAGCTCTACAAGGCCCAAACCATGGTTGGTCACTTTCTCGCTGGGTTTAGATCCTTCCTTCGAAGCTACGAGGTCACAGATGCTGACATTACCTAAGATCCCCACCATAGATAAAGCCTACAATAGACTGAGAAGGCTGGATGTCTTTCTTTTGCCTTCCAAGCAAGCAAAGTAGACCTCTGCCCTAGCTACGACCCCGAACAAAGAACGAGGAGGTAGTTTGTCAACCCACGAGTGTGGTGCAATCATAATACCCAGGGGCATGCCAGATCTCAATGCACATAATATGGCAGACCTTAACATGTGGAGTCATGCTAGACCAAGCATAGGAGGCAACCAGCACTCACAAAGTCGTGATCAGACCAGAGGTGACACCTAAGCTTGCCCCCATCACTCGAGTTGAATTTGACAACTTGGTCCAAAGGATCTCCCAGATCTCTTCAAGACATCAGGCCTCCACCTCTAAGCATGGTGATAGTGCAGCCGTTGCCAAGATGTCAGGTATTAATCTTCCCACACATTTAGGGTCGATACAAATTAGCTGGTAGACTTCGATGCCTCTCACCACATCGGTGGTAAGGCACAGCAAGTCACTAGTCTGCATCCTAACACCTCTAGGAAGACTATTGTAGTTGCTAATGGAGGGAACACACCTGTCACTGGGTAAGGGGAGATTCAACTTTCCCTCATTTCCGGCTCCAGAATGTTCTACATGCTCCTAAGCTTCCATTAAACCTACTTTCTGTTAGTTGCATTACTAAGGAACTTCACAACCGCGTTATTTTTGATGTCGTGACTCTTGTGTTTCAAGATATGTTGACGAGGCAGATGATTGGTTGTGGCCGTGAGGAAGGGGGTGTTAGTGCTAGAGCACCACGATCATTTATTTTGATGATAACAAAACACGTGTTATTTAACATTTGCAATTTGAGTCCTATATTTCAGGTCAATTGCAAATGTAGATGTGCTTAAACGAAGTTCGAGCTCGCATCCAGGACGGATTGGAGGAGCTTGACGGAAAACAGAGGAGGTTCGCGTGGAGCGACAGATTGAAGATAGAAGACAAGAAGAATAGGATAGATTCTTTTTAATCCTTTCTTGTATCTCTTGTCTTTATTTTCTTGCTCTTTTTATTTTTCTTAGAATATTATGTTAAAGAGCCTCAAAGTACCCTAACAGTAGTCCTAGGAACACCTGCACAACCCTAGGATACTAAGATTTTCTGTAGAACACTTAGAAAACCAATATAGGGTTCAAACAGCACTTCCAGACGTCTAATTCTCAAATCAGACGTCTGATAAAGTTTTTTAAGACGTCTGACTGTTGTTTCAGACGTCTGATAACTGTTAGGCTGGACATAGCTAGTTCTGTCTGATGAAATCAGACGTCCAGACCTTAGACCAGACGTCTTACGAGACGTCTGATGACTTTGCCAAACGTCCAATTAGTGGACTGTTGGCTGGCTTAGCAGACACTCAAGAATATGACCGTTAGAGCCTTATCAGACGTCCATAGGACTGTCCAGACGTCTGATAATTGACCGTTTTGCCTCGGCTGACCCAAAATCTCTTCTCAGAGATTTTCTAGCCGTTGCAACGTTTGGAAATCCATTCCCACAGTAAAAGTAGGTTTCCAGATGTCCAGACATAGTGCCAGGCGTCCTATATGTCGTCTAATGGACTTGCGCAAAAACCCTGTTTAGATCTGATTCAAGTCAGGAGGAAACCCGCATGAAATCAGATGTCTGACCTTGAAATCAGACGTCTTAAAGTGGCCTTCCAGACGTCTGATGCCAGAGTTAGACGTCTGATTACCCTGTCAAGGGCAATCATTATCCTGATTTCGGCCTGATTCTCTTGGGCTTTTTCCCAACGGCTATAGAACCTTTCCTAAGCCTTCCAAGGCCTTCCTAAGGTCTCTATAAATAGAGGGGAGCCTTTGCAACACAAACATACACCTAGAGAGACCAAGATACACAAGAAACACTTTGTAATACACTTTCCACTCTCTTGTGTCCTAGCTAGCTCTTGCTCTCCAAGCTCAAGCTCCATTCTCTTGAGAGCATCAAGCTGTTGCGCACCCGCTCTCCCGCCGTTGTTCACGAGAGCGAAGTTGCGCCGTCGCGTGGCTCACACACCACGTCATCAACTCGACGCACTCCTTGCAAAAGGGAGTTTCCTTATTCCTATAGAAGTTTAGGTTAAAAATTATTTTGTTGGCTCTATAGGACTTGTTGTTTATTTTATCTTTGTTATTTAGTTGGGTATTCGCTTTGCGAATTCCCGTCTCCTTCGTGGGACAAAATCCTTCTCGTGGAGAGAAGGGGTTGAGGAACGCTACCCTCGTACTTGTAGCGTGGTTGTACTGAGGTTGAATCACCCTCGTTTTAAAGTGATTCGGTTAGTGGATTTGATCAACTAGGTTGATCGGAAAATCCTAACTCGAGAGGGTTAGGTGGTGGTTTTCACCCGGTTTGGGTTTCCACCTAAAATTACTTGTGTACTTGTGCGATTGATTTTTTGAGATTGTTTATTTTATTTCCGCAATTATTACGTCACCCCCTCCTTCGAAGGGAAATTACATTTGCTCAGAGAAGAGGTTGAGGAACGCTACCCTCGCACTTGTAGCGTGGTTATACTGAGGTTGAATCACCCTCGTTTTAAAGTGATTCGGTTAGTGGATTTGATCAACTAGGTTGATCGGAAAATCCAAACTCGAGAGGGTTAGGTGGTGGTTTTCACCCGGTTTGGGTTTCCACCTAAAAATCTTTGTATACTTTGTGTGGTTGTCTATTCTGTGATATTGTTTATATTTATTTCCACATTTTATTACGTCACCCCCTCCTGGTAGGGCCGGAAACTTTCAGGGGGTATTTATCGCTTGGAGCAAACTCTATTTGCAGACCATGCAGTGACATCATCTGGAGGAGCATCAAGTTATCTATGGCACCTTCACTTTGGTTACCTTCCTTTGCAAAAGTTGAGACAGGTTATTCCCCATATCCCACCTACGGTTGTCTTTCAGCGTGAGATCTGGCAACACAGGAAGCATCACAGGAGCTCCTTCTCGAGTCGACAAGGGTGCAGTTCTAAGTCCTTATTTCAATTGTTACATTTTGATGTTTAGGGTCCCATTAGTTCCCCTAATCACCTGGGCCATTGTTTCTATCTTGTGGTTGTTGATTATTTTTCCCATGTTTCCTGGATTTTTCTTTTGAAGTCGAAGTTTGAGGTAGGGCCTGTAATCAAACATTCCCTGGTTGAAATACAGAATCAATGATGCTCATGTCAAGATTGTTTGCACTAATAATGCCCTAGATTTTTTTTCTTTTATGCTTCAAGCTATCTTTCATAATCAGGGGATCATTCATCAGACTAGTTGCTTTTATCCTCTCAGTAAAATGGGGTACCTAAGAAGAACCATAAGCACATTCTAGATGTGGCTCGCACCCTACTCATATAGAATAGTGTACCCATGTCCTACTAGGGGGTGTCATCCTTACTTCATTCTACTTCATTAATTGCATGCTCTCCACGATTCTTGATGGAGTATCTTACTCTGTCTTATTTCCAAACAAGGAGTTGTTTAGTGTTGCTCCTAAAGTCTTTGGGTGTGTTTCCTTTGTTCATATTCATGACCCCAACAAAGACAAGTAGTCACCCAGAGCCATCAAGTGTATCTTTATGGGATATTCTAGGACTTAGGTTATAGATGCTATGACCCAATTAGGAGGCGACATTATGTCAATGTTGACGTCTCATTTTTTGAGTCCATCCCTCACTAATCTTCTAGAGGTTCCTGCGTAGAGGATTGTCAGATTGTTTCAGACCAAGAACAGTTCGGTAGTCACCCTAAACCTTTCATGGTAATCCAGAGATGTTCTAGATCATTAAAGGCCTTTTGGTGCTCCATAGACCCCTCAAGCATGGCTCAATCCAAGATTTTTATATCCCGTTCTCTACTGATTTTGTGGATACATATATTCTTTGCATGATTTTGGGCTAGAACATGATTGAGCCACATTCATATTACCCATTGGATGCTTATGGTGAGTTATTGGACTGCTCGTTTGGTACAACAATGATCACGACGTATTTCTACGCATCTCAAGGGATGTATTGCTTCAATTATTGTGGCTTGATCAATGTTACATGCCACATACTATCTCCCTACCCTAATGGTTATGCTCAGGATTATTTCCCGTATACTACTTAGGATAGCCTCCTACTACTTCTTAGGATCATCTCCCACAATATTGATTCTCTTTCTCTACTGTTATGTCCTTTCCTAAGTAATAAGTAGGACTACTATGTAATTTCTCCACCCTACATCGCTCTATACAAAGAGGTCAAGATTTTTCTATTTTCAAAAGAGAATTATTCTACTTATTCTTCCACATAATATTAGAGCAAGGAAAACCCTAACACCACGTCCCTCCTTATCCCTCTGCCTACCTAGAGAGGTGCATCGCCCCCTCCTATCCAGGAGTTCCACCATTACCAATCTCCTCTCTCTTTCTGTCTACCACAGCTGGTCTTCCCTCCCTCTACCGCCTAAGAAGGCTACCAATCAATCCTCTCTATCACTCTTACTCTCTCGTGTCATTTGAGAAAGGGTGCTGCAGTGACCCTTAATATTCACTCTCCAACGACTACTTCCTTTTGGGATTGCCACCCGATCATGCTCCATACCGGGATCGTCACCTGATCCTACCCCCTACCGGGATCAACACCCAGTCTCTCTTTCTACCGAGGATCATCACTCAATCTCTCTCTTTGCCGAGAACCACCACGCATGCCACCATGCAATCTACTACTCTCTGCCCATACGTAATCTCATAAAGCACGTGGTTCTCTCTTGATGGTTGATGCGAGACCAATAATTGGATAATTTTCTTTCAATATGAATTGAGGGCACTACTGTGGATCGAGCCATCCTCCTTTGCTACTTTTGTTGCAACTGCTATTGACATTGCTATAGGTTTTTCCGTTGTCCCTACTCCTAATGATGCATATGCAAATCCCTTCAAAGATGTTGGTGACTAGTAGGGGCATTGACCTCTACCTCTCGTCTACTACCTACTGCCTACCTGTTGTCTTATATTTGTCTGCCTCTTCTCAGTTGTTTTTTTCTCTTCGCCTACCGAGAAGAATTTCCGCTGCTCTAAGGTGACTACTTCTAACTATCTACCTGCTCCTCCAGCCAAACGAAGTTGTTATTAAGGGGGAGTCTATTTTGTCGCCTAACTACATGTTGGACATTGCACACTCCAACTTAAGGAAGAGTGCTAGAGTCTTTAGAAAAATAAGGTTTAGTTATCTTTAGAAAAAAGATAATCCAATACTCACCCATAATTAACCTCAAATTTAGCATGCACAGACTTGGAGTGGCTAAGTGCATATTACCCCTTTTGTGTGTTATGTTTTTTTTTTATCACGAGGAATCCTCTTGCAAGGCAAACCCCAGAGAGCCCCGACTTGGTTACTCGAATTTGCATCCCCAGTGCAACATCAGATGTAGCAAGCAACAACAGCTGCTGCCAACCCCCCATAGTTGTATTCAAGTATGAGCAATCTAGGGTTCAATCCTACACCCCTCGAAGGGACCACCTTATGAGGAGCGGAGGCACCAATTGTGCTACCCATAATAACAAGGGCAATTACAATGTTATTAACCAATTGCAACTTTGCTACAACATTTACTAATACTTGAAGAGGGAGAGAACCCATATAATTGCAACTTTGCTACAACATTTACAACTCTTGGAAGAGGGAGAGAACCCATATTATACCAGCATCTCTTTTGGTTCTTTAGTTGTCGAAAGGTGTATATTCTCCTGCTCAAAATTGATATTATTAGCCATATCATATCAAGTAGGAGAAAAAAATTAGTTAAAATCATTATGGAAATCCTACACATCTTTATAAAGATGAGAGGTATGAGAAAAATAACATGGTCCACAAAAAATAAATGAAATGTATAGTGCTACTATAGTAGCACTATACATTTCATTTATTTTTTGTGAATAATCATCGTTTAATACTCCCCCTCAAGCTGGAGCATAAATATCAATCATGCTCAGCTTGAACATGCCTCAAAGGTAGATCTCGCTAGGACTTTGTGAAAACATCTGGTGCCTGCTCCTCAAAAGTACACTTGTGGTATGTAACATTCCATGCTGAATGAGGTCCCGAGTGTAGTGACAGTCAATCTCTATGTACTTTGTCCTCTCATGGAACATAGAGTTATTGGTAATATAGGTTACTGCTCTGTTGTCACACCGCATCTCCATAGACCTATCTAAAGGAACATGAAGATTTGACATAACTGACTTAACCCAAACCATCTCAGTAGCTATTTAAGCCATGGCCCTGTACTCTGACTCTACACTGAATCTAGATACAACTGCTTGCTTCTTGCTCCTCCATGTAACCAGATTGCCTGCAACAAAGGTACAAAAGCCTATGGTAGATTTTCTATCCCCAGCACAATCAGCATAATCAACATCAGAGTATGCTACAATCCCCATGGACGTTCCCATATGGAACAATAATCCTCGTCCCAGTGCTTTCTTCATGTATCTAAGCACCTACATTACAGCCTCCCAGTGCTGCCTCATTAGCTTATCCATAAACTAAGCCTCCCAACAGACAAAGACAAGTCTGGACGAATGATGGTGGGGTAAAGGAGCTTACCCACCAACTACCTGTAAGCCCTACTATCAACCACCTCAGATCCCTCATCATACAAATGGGCCTTGGGATCAAAGGAAATATTTGCTAGCTTAGTTGCTAACATGCCAATTTCCTAAAGAAGATCAAGAGCATACTTCCTCTGTGTAAGTACCACTCCATCCCTGCCACGTGTAACCTCAATGCCCAAGAAATACCTCAACTGGCCCAGATCCTTCATGACAAACTTTTCTGATAGATGCCTCTTAACTTCATCTATCTCATCTCTATCATCCCCAATAATGATAAGATCATCAACATATACCAAGAGTGCCACAATCCCTCGGTCAGTCTTCCTAGTAAATAAGGAGTGATTTACAGTAGAATGCCTTAGACCAACCTATTGGAGCACCTTTGATAACTTCTGAAACCAGGCCCTTGGACTTTGCTGCAATCTATAGATTGCTTTCCTCAATCTACACATACACTCCCCTCGAGTCTCGAATCCAGGTGGTTGGTGCATATACACTTCATCTTCTAGGTCTCCGTACAAGAAAGCATTTTTCACATCCAACTGATATAAATCCCAATCATTGTGAACATCTACAAAAACAAGGATCCTGACAATGGGCAACCATGCCATGAGAGAGAAGGTGTCAAAGATATCAACTCCATATGTCTGGATGAACCCCTTTACAACAAGTTTGGCCTCGTACCTGGTGATAGTACCATCTGGATTGTACTTGACAGAAAACACCTAGCAACACCCAATTATCCGAGCACCAGAGGGAGGCAGCACAACATCCCATGTCTGCCTGGAGCATAGGGCAGCCATCTCTTCCTTCATGGCCTAACACAATTTTGGATCAAGAATAGCCTGCTGGTAAGTACTAGGAACCTATATCACTGACAAAGTCGTAACAAATATACTAAAGGATTGACCCAAATTGGCCACAGAAGCCTGATCAGGCACACGGTAGTGAGCACAGCTACAGGGTGCCTTCTTAATAGCAATAGGAAGATCAAAATCATCTGGAACTCCTGTCTATTCCTCATTAGAAGACATTTCACCACCATCATGGTCAATTTCATCAAGAGGATCAGGATGAACCAAACTGTCACTAGCGTCAGGTACAATCTTAATTGCCTATGAACCATCAACTGTTGGTGAGGGAGGAGGCTCTTGAAATGTCGTGTGAGGCCTGTGATAGGTATGCAATGACCCATGCAATCTCTCAAAGTCATCTAGGGAGGAAGAGCTCATTTATCCAGCAGCTAGTGATCTCGACTAAGGAGCAAACACCTAAGTCTCTACAAATAGAACAGGTAAGAAAAGAAAGGCAGCATCATCACAAGAGCTCATCTATCCAGCAGTTGAAAAATATGGTGTATCCTCATGGAAAATTACATCAGCGCTAACAAAATATCTATTCTGCAGTAGATCATAACAATGGTACCCTTTCTGTGTCCTGAAGTATCCCAAAAATATGCACTTGATAGCACGAGGAGCCAACTTGTCATGACCAAGTGATGGCACATGGACGAAGGCAACAATCCAAAAGTTCTAGGAGGCACATGGAATAATCCACCATTTGGATGCAAAAGAAGAACTGGTATCTGCTCGTGAAGAACTGAGCTAGACATCCTATTGATGAGATAGGCCACTGCCAGAACTACATCCCCCCAGTATCTCTGTGGTACATTATGATGAATCAAAAGGATACGGGCAACATCTAACAGGTGCCTGTGCTTCCGCTCTGCGATCCTGTTTTGCTACAAAGTGTGAGGATAGGTAGTCTGGTGGACAATCCCACGAGTCCTATAGAACTCCTTAAGTCTAGCAGTGCAAAACTCAAGGGCATTATCGGTTTGCACCATTTTCACTGTGGCTGAATACTGTGTGCTAATCTCCAGAAGAAGAGTCTCTATACATCCTCCAACCTCTGCCTTATTCTTCAGCAGAAACACCCAAGCTGCTCTAGAGAAATCATCTACAACAGCTAGGTAGTATTGGTTTCCCATCTAGTGTGGGGCCTTGCTCGGTCCCCATACGTCCATATGAAGTAGTTGAAATAATGTTGAAGATCCAGTAAAGGTGCTGGCCAGAAAAGAAGATCGATGGTGCTTATCTAATTAGCAAGTATCACACCGTATGGTAGCAGCTAGGGAAATATGTGGTATCACCCCCTGAGGCGATCTAGAGACAAGTGGCCAAGACGAACATACCACTGTAGAACACTCCTGCTACCATATCAAGTAGCCTTGCAAATGGCTCCTGTCCCAAGCGATAGACGCCATTCTCCTCTATACCTGTGACAACAATCCTCCCAGTGAAATTGTCCTGAACAACGCATTCTACATCATCAAAGATCACTTTGCAGTTGAGATCATTGGTGATTCTGCACATGAACAATAGACTAAGTGGGAATTTTGGCACGTGCAACGGCTAGACAGCTGCAAACAAAGGGTGACAAACACCTCCCCCTTACCCCTAACTGGGGCATATCTGCCATCCGCCACATGTACAGTCCTCCCTGGGGAAACAAATTGCAACGAACGGAAATAGGTCTGATCACCGCACAGATCCTGTGACACACTAGAGTCGATTAGCCACACTACTCCATGGTGGCTCCTGTAATGCTCTTGGTGCACCAGACTCACACACTCTGCCATTGGTGTCATGCAAACCACAACCAATAAAAGAAAATGAATGTAGAGTCTGTTGTCCGTGTCAACTCATCCACAACTAAAAAAATAAATGCCTAGATCTAATTCAACGTATTTCAAATCATGTGGCGAAAAAGATGGACATTCAACCCCTAAACATGAATCCAAGGAGAAGGATCCCCAGATCCACGCCTAGACATCGAACAGGACACCAACTAGGGACCAACGAGGAGCAAGCTAGGTCTGGGACAAACCCAAAACACTCACCCAAGGGCGATCGTCCTCCTCCGACCAGCGGTTGCAGCGTGTGCAAGTGGCTGGTGGCAGAGGTCGCCCACCAGCAGTGTAGGGTGCCGCCCCCACTGGCGAGGGCGCACAGTGAAGGCGAGTGAAGGCACACGAGCCTGGTTTGTGGCCGCTAGAGGCGATGGCGGTGGTAAATCAAGCGCACGTGGTGGTGGCAACGCTCTGTTGAGCTGTTACACATAATGTGCACACGATGGCGACGGCTAGGACAGTGGTGCGCGTGCCCTCTGGCCGACGGGGAGGCTGGCTGCCCCTGCTGCAGCTGCTGGACGCTGGGGCAGAGGTAGTCTGGTAGCTGCTGTGCCTGGAGGATGGCTAGGGTTTTTTGTGGACGAGTTTTGGCGGTTTGTGGGAGTAGGATACCAAAACCCGATCTAGGATGGCACTCTGATACCAAGTAGGAGAATAGAATCAGTTAAAATCATTATGAGAGTCCTACACTTCTTTATAAAGAGGAGAGGTGTGGAAAAAATAACATGATCCACAAGAAATAAAAAAAATGCACAATGCTACTACAACACTACAAATAATCATCATCTAACATATCAACCTTTTAAATATCTATGCATGGCCTATGCCATGATCAATATAAGTGTTTTTGGATTTTTTATTTAGGCTCAACATATGTTTACTGGGGGCTTAGACATTGATACACGTGCTAACTTCACCACAACTACCTAATCGTTGTTGACTCTACCAGAAAAAAATCTTTAATTAGATCGCTACAATATGTAAGGTTCAATACAATTCAAAATACCCATGTTATTTGCAAGGTTTATCATAAAAACTCAAATGAACAATTCAGAATAACTTCCTATCTTGCAATAAGCAATGATGTTATCAATGCAAATAGGACACTTCTAATCCTCCAAGATGCTCATAAGATAAACTACTTATGATCCTTCATGAAGTCCTAAATTGATGCAAGACTCAAGATAAATAAGCTTTACATCTCTTTGCCAATGTTCGGGAAGTCGACCGAGTAGGCTAACTATGTGGCTGCAAACTCGTCAATGCTACCCTCTCCACACCGAGTATCCTGAGGTGATCCATTAAGCAGGCAAGGTCAACTATTCGAGTTGAATACCTATTTAGTCAGCCAAGTAGGTAGGGGTGTTTGTGATAGAATATATTCTAGATCTGATTTAAAAAAAAAAAGGTATTTTAGGTTTGATTTTGTCGTAGGATTGATTGTTATAATTTTAGGTGTGAGTTTAGGTCACATTTTAGTTGTAGTTTACATTTATTATTTATTTATTATTTGTCAAAATACAAATTTTAATAAGTTGTCTAATTATTTTATATTTTTTAAAATAAAAAATACAAAATCACATACTCATCTACATACCATATACTCTTTATGTGGTGACCCACCGACTGCATATTGCAAATCAACTCCATAAACCTTGCTTTTGGCAAAAAGAAACTTTCACCTTTAAATCATACACCAACATCTAAACCGAGATCAAGAGTGAATGTTTGATTTTTCCATAATATAGGCATCGTTTTGATGAAAAGTAAAGGAAAAAATATGCAGAGAATTGGCCCACTTGGTGAAATGGTAGATTGCCAAACATTAAGAAATATGGGAGTTGAAGTTTGCAAACAAACCTCACTTTTGCACTTGAGTTTGTAGTAAGGCTCTCTGAAGGATGAAACAAAGCTATTATTGATCCTTATCTGAAAATAAAAGCATGATTGCGAGAGAATACATTAGGACAAGCAAAGAGAATGCCATCAAGTGAGCATAGAATTTTGCAAAGTTAATGTACAAACTTGAGCATGATGAAGATCAGGCTCTATGTGCTTCCTAAACAAAGGGAAGTTGCTATTAATGAGGTAGTCCGAAGAGCAAGAATCTCCGATGTTATGCCGCACTTTCGAAAGTAAGCTAAAGTGAACACCACCAACCTAAAAAAGCAGCAAAGAAAACATTTCTCTTGTGAGAATTGGTCCAAGCTTGAGCTGTATTGGATACAATATGAGCAAAATCATTACCACAGCAACCCGGATGTCCAGTACAGATCGCAATACAGAATGCAAAGCATATGCACCATCCACAATCACCTATAGGAACAAACCAATGCCATTACTAAGAAAGAAGTGGATTGCTCAGTGTTTTATGTTTATTACACAGTAAGGCATAGCACTCCGGATGGTGAAATCTTTACAACATTGGAACCGATGTGCCTCTTCCCTTGAAAATTGAAGACTGGTACAGAAGTTTCATTCTTCTTCATCAAATCCTGCTCAAACACATCAACCACTATTTGTAGTGCAGAAAACTAGCATAGATAATATGAATTCTAATAAGCAGCAGCATCAATACTGAAAGTCGAGTAACACTAACCCTTGACTTCAAAACTAACCAAATACTCAAGCAAATCATGCAGGTCATCCATATCTCCTAATCCATTTTAATGTATTCCATGAGTCAGTACCCACCACCATATTAAAAGACTACGATACTCCTTTAGAAAGGAGTCAAGTGTTTCTCCAAGGAAAGGTGCCAAGCTAAAGGAGGCTACTACATTATCCTTTAAATGGAGTAAAAGTTTAGTTGGCAATAGAAATTTCTCCTCTCATTGCAAAATCCCATAAAACCCAAAACCTTTTCAGGTGAATTTTCTTCAAAACTGTAAGTTATAACATTTATCAAGGAGGTCAAATTCTTCAAAGCTCGTTGATGTTCTTGATTTGCCAAAGCCTATTCAGGACGCCCTTAACATCTTCTAAAAGAAGAAAAAAAAATGAAAAATCATAATCACGGATCCCTAACATAAAAGACTTTCTTTTGTAGTTAATTCATGGAAAGATAAAAAAAAAAAAGAAAACCTTGACACTTTCCGCAACCCACTAACCCAATTGCAGAAATGGGCATGCGGCTTCCATCACATGTTACAGAGAGAATATAGGAAGCTTGGTTGATCATAAAGCTGTTCGGAAGGCCCTAAATGCGCCTGAGAGAATCAGAATCACACACTTTAAAAAAAAAAAAAAGTCCTTCTTTTCGAAAGAAATATGGCTATTCAGGCTGGCTCCTAGAATGGCTTGCTCCAAACCTCCGATGCAAAGGAACTGTAGTTTTTACACGCTTACTTGCGAATGTACAATTGTAAGAGCCAAAGACGAGGACCTGAAGGTTCCGGACAAGCGTGTCGAAATCAATGGAGTCTGGATCATTCCCATCGTCACCCCTGACCCGGTAATTCTCCATCGACAGCACCACACACACGAGCACCGCCGCCACCTTCTCCGCCAAGCTGCAACAACATTCCAAAACAAAAAATAATAATAATAATAATAAATAAAGAATAAAAACAAGGTAACCTACCAATATCATCATATCCGAGGAATCTCAACGCAAAATGACCTCGTCTAGCCGGAGCCGTTGTGCCCGCCGATGCCGACCATCACCGCGAGGCCCCGCTTCTTCTCCCTCAGCTCCTGGATCGCCTTCACCAGCAGATAGGACCCGCGATCGAACGACTGCGTGGGCAGAAGGACGACCGTCAGAACCGTCGATAGCGGGAAACCGATTGTGCTTTTGATTAGGGCATATACATACATACATACACACATACCACGTTGAGCGGGAGGGACTGGAGAATGGAGGAGGACGAAGACAAGGGGGGAGTCGAGGGAGCGGACCCGCGCTCGAAGAGGAGGCGCTGGAGGACCTCGTCTTCTATGGTGGACGATCGCTACGGGGCGTTGGAGGGGCGATGGAGAGGAGAAGGAGAGGAGTGTGGAAGTGTAGTTGAGTTTACTTGTTGAGGGAGGAGAGCAGGAGATGCGCCTCGCGCGGGGGAGGTTGACGGTGGCGACTCTCCCCGTTTCTTGGGGCGTTTCTTGCCCTCGGAGGCTTGGTGTTTCCGGCTACCGATTTTTTTTCTTTTTCTTTTTTCTTTTTTCTTTTTGGTTAACGGCGGACTTTATCGTCGCCGCTTCCAAGACATTTTCCAGTTTATTAATTGGATAAGGATGTTTGGAGGGAGTTAATTGTAGCGTGAAGATGACCTTGTAACTCGACGTACGCGACTTGTTCACAATTGGATAAGGATGGTTGGGTGGCTTCTATTCGTTGACTCTTGCCTGAGAGCGTTGAGTCCCGTGCAAATTGGTGATATTCTTGTTGGTTGAGGAGGGAAGCACTTTCCTTAGTGAAGGCGTCCTCGAGCTGTTGCGGGCTCGATTTTGACTGGGGGAAGAGCTCTCCATTGTGAACAAGGCCTTGGTTGGAAGGGGAGACTTCTCGGTTGAGAAGGAATGGGAGGTTCCGAGTGAGGTTCTCTCTTGCACTGGTGGAATGGGGTTCTCTAGTAGGGTTTCCTGGTTCGCTTCGATCAGTGCTCTAGTAGGGTGGCGTTTAGTGTTCTGGGAAGGTATCACTTCTTCCAAGGGTGGCCGACTGCAGGAGATTAGGAAGCTCTTGAGGTCCATTGATCAACGTCAGCCGGTGGAAGATCTCCTCTTGCTCTCAGCTGTTCTCACAGAGAAGGCTGCAAAAGAAAAAAACCTAAATCCAGCTTGCAATCTCCAACTCCAAGAGTCTGGGCAGACAGGGGATCTTAAAGGTCACTACCCGTTGAAGAGGAATTTCAAAAAGATTGCTAGCAATATTGGCAAGGTTGACAGCAGCTCCCAGAGGAAGGGGAAGAGCAGGATATTGATGGCAGCTAAAGGTGAGGAAAACAGGGGGAAGAAATTCTATATAGCTGTGGAGAAAGAAAAAGATTCTGATGGTGACAGAAGGCTTATGGCAGTTGAGCCTGATCAGCTGCCCACGGGACAATGAATCTTCTCTCATGGAACTGCAGGGGTTTGGGATCATCCACTGCAGTTCAACATCTTAGATCCCTTGTCAAAGCGACTGCTGCTGACTTTGTGTTTATATCAGAGATGCATATGAAGAAAATTTTGCAAAATTAGAAAGGAAGGTTCATGGCTACAAGACTTTTGCAATCTCAGCAGAAGGAAGGTCAGGAGGTTTGGGCATTCTGTTTTTGGCTTCTTTGAATATACGTATTTTTTATGCAGAATCGAACTATATTTTACTTTATATAAATGATCAGCAGTGTTCTTGGTACTTAGCATTATTTATGGCACACCCAATCAAAATTTTAGGAGGAAATTTTGTCTTAGAATGGGAAGGTTGTTGGAAGGTTTTGCGGAAAAATTAGTTTGTGTTGGGGATCTTAATGCAATCCTTTTTGTAGAAGATAAAAGTGGGGGCTCAGCTATACCTTCTAGGCAGCTTTGTCACCTAAAAAATTTTGTGTCAGGTCTTGGGTTGATTAACTTGGGATTTTCTGGTCAAGCTTTTACATGGTCTAATAAACGGAGACCACAACTTATGATCAAGGAAAGGCTTGACAGGGTTTTTGTCTCTAGTGAATGAATGTTGGCTTTCCCTAATGCAAGAGTTATTGCATCTTCATCCAATAAGTAGTGACCATAGTACCATTTTATTTAGATTGCAGCGAAAATGTAAAAAGGTAAAAGTGCCCTGGAGGTTGGGTGCTGAATGGTGTATCAAAGAGGATTATCCTCTTGTGGTAGAAAAGGCTTGGAAAGAGGAAGAGTTGGATGGAAGGATGACAATATAGGAAAAAGGGGAGCACGTTGCAGCTGAATTAAGGAGATGGAATGCCAAATCTGAGACCAATTGGAAAATCAGGAAATCTGAAATCGAGAGGCTGTTGTCTGAAAGACAAGATAGCTCACCCAATAATCATGACTGGGATAAGAAGCAGCAACTTTTGAGGCAATATGAAAAGGTGTTGTTGCAAGAGGAGATTTATTGGCATCAGAGATCTAGAAAAGGTTGGGTATAGAACAGTGAGTGGAATACAAAGTACTATCACATTTATGCACAGAATAGAAAAAGCAAGAACACACGATTGACTGGATTCAATTCCAGAATGGGGAATTTACGGGTGACCATGGAAAAATTAGAAAGGTTTTTTATGATTTTTTTCTTAAGCTGTATACTTCGGAGGCTTGTTCCCATAATCCTATGAATTTATTCTCAGTGCAGGATTGGCCAACAGGAGTGGAAGAGAGGTGGTGTTTAAAATTACCTAATGAAGAAGAAATACATGGTGTTCTTTTTGCTATGCCCCATTACAAAAGCCCAGGACTGGATGGTTTTCCTGCATTTTTCTATCAAAATAGTTGTCAAATAGTTAAAAGGGATGTGGTAAACTTTGTGCAAGACTGCTTCTTTAGGCAAGCAATGCCTGCAACTATGAGTCATACTTTTCTAGTTCTTGCATCAAAATTCATGTCCCCCATGCAACTGAAAGATTTTAGGCCGATCAGTCTTACTAATACACTATATAAGCTAGTAGCAAAAATAGCAGCTAGAAGGCTCAAGCCTATCTTGAAGAGGATTATATCTTCTAATCAATCAAGATTTCTTCCTGATAGACAAATAGCGGATAACATCTTTCTTGCCAAGGAAGTAATACATTCTCTCAAAGAGATACCAGGAAGCAAGGCTCTATGGTTATAAAGCTGGACATGGAGAAAGCGCTTGACAGAGTTGAATGGAACTTTGTCTATTATTACTTGCGTCAGATAAGTGTGCCTCCGTCTCTGGTAAATCTAATTATGTCTTGTATTACCATAGCTTCCTTTCAAGTTCTGATTAATGGCTACCCATCTGATATCATTGTGCCTTCAAGTGGAATAAGGCAAGATTGTCTGCTATCTCCCTATATTTTCATATTGTGTTCTGAATACCTTTCGAGAAGTCTGTGTGTTGCATTGCATAGTAATGTTATTTCAGGCTATAAGCTGAAAAGAAATGGTTCTTCATTAACCCATTTGATGTTTGCCGATGATACAATCCTTTTTGCAAAGGCTAAGGCAAGAGAAGCGTAGAGTTTAATAGCTATTCTTAAAGATTAATGAAAAGACAAAATTATATTTCAGTAGAGGGATGGCCAAAGATCAGCAGAACCTAATTCAAAATATCTTGAAGGTGGTGCCTATGCAAGGAAATGGGTTATACCTGGGCTGTCCCATTATGGATGGTGCTAGCCAGCCTAAACTAAATGAGTTATTACTGACAAAATATGTAGAGAAATTATCTGCTTGGAAAGCAAAAGTGTTGTCACAGGTGGGGAGAGGTATATCGATTCAAGCAGCTTTGTCTTCAATTCCAGACTATCTTATGACCACTAACCTTTTCTCCAAAAAAACTGTGTTCAAAATTAGATGGAATGGTTAGGGACTTTTGGTGGGGAGCCTCGGATGGTAAAAGATATACTTTTATGAGAGCATGGAAAAAGGTATGTGTTCCTAAACATATGGGAGGAATGGGATTCAGGAATACCAGATTGCTCAACTTGGCTTTTTTATTGAAGATGGGCTGATCCTTGTGTGAAAATCATAATGGTATGTGGCAAATGTTATTGAGAGAGAAATATTTTCCAAATGGTTCCTTCTTTGAATCCCTCCCAAAGCCAAATGATTCTCAAAGATGTCCTCCACGAAAACTCACTTTGATAGGTAGGG
The DNA here is from genome assembly GCA_037157565.1 of Thalassia testudinum. Taxonomy (NCBI): domain Eukaryota; kingdom Viridiplantae; phylum Streptophyta; class Magnoliopsida; order Alismatales; family Hydrocharitaceae; genus Thalassia; species Thalassia testudinum. The sequence continues at coordinate 179,096,729 of JAZHRO010000024.1, read as the reverse complement.
AATGGACAAAAAATAAATATCTAGACAAACCCTTGGATGCAAAATTGGAATGGTCATATTATCCCACTAAATCAGGCTGCTTTACAACTAACCAAGGTAGCTGATTTATTAAACCATGACTGTAAAGAGTGGAGATCAGATTTTATAGAAGAATGTTTTCAGTAACAGTTGGGGGAGGCAGTATTACAAATGCAAATTCATGAAGGCCTTGATATGTTTGTTTGGAAACCCAATCCCACAGGAAGGTTCACTGAAAGATCGGCTTACTTGACATTGCTCAGGGAGGATCAGTTAAATGAGGTCGTGGATAAGAGATAGTTGAGCTGCAGGAAGCTGTGGTCAATTAAAAATTTGGCACCCAGAACAAAAGTATTCTTATGGAAGACCTTAGTTGAGGCTCTTCCCTTAAGAGCGATTTTGGCAACTAGAATGGAGGTCATGGAGCCAGAATGCCCCTCATGTCATGCTGACAGTGAAAGCCTGACACATCTTTTGCGGGAATGCTCATTCATGAGGGCCATATGGTTCTACTGGGGTCTTAGAGTGCATGGCTTTGATGGTTTTTGGTGGGATGAGATATTGCACTATAGGACGGTTTTCATCCAAGCAGGCCTTCATGAGAATTTCATTTTCTATCTCATTCATGCATTATGGGTGCATAGATGTGATGTTGTTATGGATGGGCATTAGCCAATTCCCCATGCAGTTATAGAGGCAGCCAAAAATACGACAAGCTTTTACTCACTAATGGAAAAGGAACATGTCAACAACTTATGGAATTCCCACAATGGCTCGTCTGGAATTGGTGATGACGCTGCAAATGATGGAAATGTTAGCCCAAGGATACTAGTTGATGCAGCGGTTGGGCGCTCAAAATCTATGGTTACTGCAGTTTATGTTGATGCCGCAAGTAACTTTCTAACTACTTTGTCGAATACTGTTCAAACATCATGCAGTATGACAGCGGAAATCTGGGTGATTTATCATGGCCTTCAGATAGCCATACTTGCTGGTTTATCGGAAGTGGTGATTTGCTTTGACGCCATTTCTCCGGTGAATCAAATCAATGCCTAACTTCAACCATTTTGGAAGGTTAGATGCTTGGTTCAATCTTGTGACTATGCTTCACAAAAATGTAGGATTTTCCCTTGTTAAAGTTGATGGGAAGGTGGTTACTCCTGCTCATAGCTTGGCACGTTACCGTCTTAGAAACGATTTGCAGGGGTCTTGGGAATTTCCTATGTTTCCTTGTAACCTTCAAGGCTGTTAATGGAACTAGTTTTTCTCTTGCAAAAAAAAAAAAACTCGATGTATATGATCAGGGCTTGTCTTGGTTGCTTTGGGGTTGGATTGGGAGAGATGATGGGGGTTTTAGTGCATGCATGGGGGTTGTGTGCATGGGGTTTTTCTGATGCAAAGGAGGACAATTGACTCTAAAACTTCCCAAAGAATGATGTAAAAGATGATGTTAGAAACATCACCCTATGGACTAACTAACAAGGAGGGTGCCCATAAAAAATGAGGTTTTAAATGGAAATGTTTCAAGGGCCAAAAAAAATGCATTGTTTGCACCAAAAGGCTAAATGGAATCATTTTAATTGATCAAAATGTGATATTTGATCAATCGAGTTCTTGAATTTGGAAAAGATTGATCAACATATGTACTTTGTGAAAAAGAGTGAAAAACTTTGCAATTTAATCAATTAAAAGAGGTCTAATCAATTAAATTATAATGGAAATTACATAGCAAAAGAGTTAAAAAAGAAATGTTTGCAAAAGAAATGGTCAAACATAATTTAGTTGATGAAAATATATAATTGATTGTCAAATGTGAGGTTTTAATCAAGTAAAACTATCTGTGAGCTAAAAACACTAATATACATTTGCGAAATGATCAATAACTTGATTTTTTTATTGACCACACATGACAAATTGGTCAAATAAACTTACCTTTTATTGATAGATTAAATATGGAAACAAATAGCCTTTTGTAAATAGTCTAGATATGGGGAGTAAAGGAAAGGGAAGAGGTCACAATAGGGCTCATGATCTCAGAGAATGAGGTCCATACACAAAAACTTGTCTTGACTAAGAATCTTTGATTAGAGGGTGATTTCCTCACCATGAAGGGGTGGAGCCATTATGGCCAAATTTTGTGATACATGATTAGCTAGATTCCATGTCTAAAGGTTCATGGGGGTGGTACATTAGATTGAGTGGTTGGATAGGTTGCATGCAAGCCCAAGATGGGATATTTGAGGGGCCATGCTAAGCATTATCCATACTTGTAACAACTCGAGCCTAAACGTAAGTTAAATTGAGAAAAACTGGTATTGACAACTTGTTGGGTATGAGCTCCACAAACTCAAACAATCACCCAAAGTGTTTAAGCCCAAGCTGACAAGTAATAATTCTCAATCTTTTATATCCTACTACTCACTTTCATAAGTTTACAATGTGAGACTATCTTTGGGGGTGTTTAATAGACTTTCTGCCACATTCGTCAAACAATCACAATAAAGCGTTGATGATTTTTATCCCTGACAATAGCGCCAAAAAAATGATCGTCAACTACCCATTCATACTAAAAAGGGTTTTAAATGTCATTGTTATAGTATATGTCACAAATACAAACCGTTGTTGCGTCAATTTTATTTATATACTTAATTTTCACTGATTTATTCCGGGTCATTCATTGAGAGATAATTATTAATATACATCACTCTCTAAGTCAAAAATATTCTTTTAATTCCAAAAAGATTGATTCTATGTACAAAAATGAATGAATCAATCAAAAAATGAAAGAATGAATCAATTTTAAACACAAGAATGAATTACAATGTTTGAAAATATTTATCTACAAACAAGCGTAAAAAATCATAAATAAATATTCTATATTATCTATTTACAACTAATAATACTAATACCTGGCTATAGGCACAAAAGTAAGCATTAATATGGACTATACTAACTTAAATTAACTTACTAATATCTATAGTGACATTTAATATATCTACAGCGACATATAAAAGTGTCGCTAAAAACTTAGATAAACTATATACATAAGCTAAGGTAAAAATTATTGTCTATACTAACGTTTATTACTATCTATAGTGACATCTATATTTGTCACCAAAGCTATCTTTTATTTATATACATAATAGCTCAAACAATACTATTATACTCTAAATATACTTATATACGTATTATTTACATATATACTATATATATATACAACATATATCTATACTATATGTATACATACACGCACACATACACACACTATGTATGCACATAACACACAACTCACTAACGCACACACTCACACAGATACAACACACACTAAGGCACAAGCACACAGGAGTAACACTTAGCTGATGTTATGAACACGTGCCCCGGACGTATTTTAAGACGTCTGACCAGACGTCTGGGATCACATCCAGACGTCCTGCCAGACGTCTGGGATGGTTTACAGACGTCTGAAAAACAGTTATCGTCCACACCCGCGAGTCGTCTGCGCACTTGCGCGCGCAGACCGCATATTCGTTATTCCCTCTTTTTCTTCTGCGGCTGCAGACGCCTGCCGCGCCTTCTCTCTCTCCTCTCCGCGCGGCGTTAAAAAGGGCCACGCCTCCCCTCCTGTCTCCACCGTCTCCTTCTTCTTCTCCTTCCTGTGCACGAGAGCGAGCGAGCGCGAGGGCTGCAGCGGCGGCCGCAGTGAGCGCGGAGGAGGCGCGGCGTGCGAGGGCGGAGCTCTGCCGTGAGGGCGAGCTCGCCGGAGCGGCTTGGCCGGCCGGCGGAGGGCGCAGGGGGCGCGGAACGACGCGGAGAGGGACCTGCTGCAGTCTGAGCAGCAGGAGCGCGAGGTGCGACGCGGGCGGCGTCGCGAGCAGAGTCCGGGTCGCGCCCTGATTCTGGAAAAATTTCCAGAATCAGACGTCTGGGTTGATAGGCAGACGGCGAGGACGACATCTGGTAGCTCATACCGACGTCTGAAAGGTGTGTATTCCGCTTTCTTCTTCCTTCCTGTCGACCGACCGTACTAAGGGAGGGAGTTGGCTGTGCGCAGGTTCGCTGATTCGTCATCCTTTGCGAATCAGACGTCTGGAAGTTGTACCAGACGGCGGGAGTGACCTCCAGACGTCCGGGGTGACCATCGGACGTCTGGGAGATAGGACAGACGTCCCCGCAGACTTCTGGACGTCTGGGAAACCATGCTGAACAGGTAATTCTCTGATCCACTGTTTAAGACGTCTGGAAGAAGTTCCAGACGTCTGATTTTGCACAGTATCGTCTTTTTCGACCCGTTTAGGGCCCGTTCGGGCTTCGTTTTTCGCGATTCGAGTTGCGTTCTTTTCAGAATTAATTCCTCTACCCGTCTACAGTAGCTATACACAGTTTTGAGACACTCCTTGTATTTGATCCTTGTGATAGGACCTCGTTCAGTTGCAGTCTTGGGAGCCGCGGAGGCACGCGGAATTCCCGATCACGCCCCCATTACTCCCGTTGTACCTGGTAGAGTGGCTTAAGTTTATTATTAAAATCTGTTAAAGTATGGAACCATAACTAGAATCTAGGACATTGCATGAATCCTAGGAATGAGAAATGTATGGAATGATAGCTCCTAGGTGATGCATGAATCCTAGGGCTGGAAAACTAGTTGTATGCTAGATCCTAGGATGTGACATGAACCCTAGGATGGAAAAACTAGCGGAATGTATAATATTGCATTCTTGGAAAAATGGAAAGGAATATAAAGCTGCCTGTAAATTTATTTAACAGCTGCCTGTTATGAATAAAGAAACGTGGTTGAGAACATGGATTGTAAGAATGTGAAACTGGGAAGTGAAACCTGGATCTTGAGTAAAAAGGATGGAACCCTACTGGGAAGTGGGAGTAGAACTCCTGGAAAGTGAATGGAATAGTTTTGGAGAAGTGAGCTGGCCCTTGAGTACGGAGTACCAAGGAGAGCGATTGTCCCCCTGTTTAGTGCAGAGCGGAGCTAGCCGCCCCAGGGACCCGGGGTTAGGACTGGCCACTTTGTACCGACTTGCTGGCCCTCGCGTACGTAGTACCGAGGAGAGCTACTAGTGTTAGGAGAGTACTAGCTACCCCACGGGCCCCGGGGTTCTGCTAGCCTCCTTCACCGACTTGTTAGGCCCACTAGGGCAAACCAGGGTAGTCAGGCGAGGGTGCGCGGACTGTGGAGGGGCAAGGCCCCGGTTTGGTTACTGTGGAGGGGTTGGACCCCTGTTACTGAGAGGGCTCTGCCCTGGTTCCGTGCTGTGCTTTGGGCGCACCCGTTAACGGAAACGACTGACCGCGTGCCAGTGCGGGCTAGCTACCTGTGCGTTTATCACGCGTGCCGTAGTCACCGTTACGTCTGTCAGTGACCTTGGGGTGGTTGACTGAGGGTAGGATCACCACGGGGGACTCTCCCGGCCAGGAGAGCACCACGTGCTACTTCTACTTTTGGAAAAGACTGCAATCAAGATCGTTCCCACGAGGACATTCGAGATCAAGTAAAGGATCTGAGAAATAAATGAAATAGTGAGAAAATTGAAAGACGTGAATAAAGGAAGTAATAGAACATAACAGCTACTGTACTCTCTACTGTTGCCTTTAGTTAGTTTGCCACTCTACTCAGCGTTTTGCTGACGTGTTACACTCGTTACCTTTTCAGGACCAGATGTTGAGCAGCCAGGGTCGGCGGCTGCAGAGGACGCTGGGCCGAGTAGGGTCCAGTAGAGTTTACCACAGTCTTTTGTACCTCTTTTTTTTCTGTTCTAGTGAGTAGTTTTTGTTTCCGCTGTACTTTATTTACCTGCAGTTCTTGTTATATGATAAATGTTGTTCTACTGTTGTGGTGGTATCTACTGTAGTAGTTTTTTTCCTTACTGCTGTACTTCCTTACTGTTAGTTATATTCATGCTGAATGTGGTTTATTTTACTGCTCTTTTGGTTACTTCCTCGTTGGACGACTAGGTCTTGGGATTAGTCGAGTCGGTCCGGTTCTCGTGTCTCGTAGGGACTCGGGAACCGGGTCGTTACAGCTGATTTCAAGCCTCTTCTCTTCACTTCAGATCAGTTCATTAGCTGGTTCAGACTGGTTTTTAACCCAAAAATGATTTAGTTGGCAAGCAGTCTTTTCGAGGGATACACAGCATCCATTACTGGGTGGGACCAAACATCTTCTAAGGCCACCCTAGTTCTCATTAGGTGCATTTTAATAGGTTTATGGCTCGTTATTGGACCCACATAAGCCCACGCACAGTGCACGGCTCCCGGCCTAGTGCACCGTATAGTCTCATGCCCATTTCAATATCGTATCGAGATGAGATAGGTATGATGTATGTTGCGCCCGGTGCTTATGACGACTGGCATGGCCATGTCACAAAATATTAATAAGGCGCACTGCTTGCTTCTAAAGTACCAATGTGGGACTAAAGGATGCACCCCTCAGGCACTGCTGCCGCGTTGGATTACTATCCTGATTTGCTTACTTTGGCCCTCAATTTGAGGGCCATAATTCATTATAAATTAAAAATAAATTATGAGATTTTATGGCCCTTACATAGGGCTACATAATTATGTAATTTATTTACAAAATTAATTAGTTTTAGTATATAAATAAATTAGCTAAACTTTACAATTTATACATACTGATTTATAGGTTTATTTCTTAATTAACATTTAAATGACTTAATTAATGACCAAATTGACATTGTACAGTGTTAATTTACATATTAAATTATTTGATACATATTTTTATGACATTTTACACGTTTTATTTTAATTTATATACATTTAAATATCAATTTTGAGGATGTTATACATATAAATTAGGTATAAATAATATAGTACAGCATAAATATAGTTAAATTAGTTTAAATTACTTAAAATAACATAATACAAATGTACAGTATAAATTAGTTCAATAATAATTTAATTTACTAATTTATTTTAATTTAATTTAGTAAAATGCCTATTAAATTATTAAATTAATTATTTATTGTATAAATATAATTAAATTAGTTTGCAGGTATTATGATGTACATAATAAGTATATAAATATTTATGTACAGTATTACTTAGAAATAATTAGATTTATTGGGGTTTCTATAATTTTATAGCTTATAGTACATATAAGTTAATATAATTAATAGATAATTATAACATAAAGTTATATATATAATAATTTATCCTAAATACTTAATTTATACTATATAATACATACATAAGTTATATATACAATTTATATACATATTTTACATTATATACATATGTAGCCTAATATGTAGCTTATTTATACATGTATTTACATAGTATACATAATATTTTTAGGTCTTTTCTTCAAGTTTTTCTGATTTTTGTGAGTTTTCTAAATTTAATAAAGGTAGGAGATGAGAGCGAAAGAGAGATATCAGATGAATAGAGTTGTTTTTGTTTTTTTTTTGTTTGAGTTCTTTTATTAAGTTTTAAGGCATACCAAACCGTCGGTTGGTATGTTTTACCAAGTTGAAAGTTCAGATAACCTTCAAACTTTGCAAACACTTAAAAATATACTTATTCTTACTCAATACATCTTTATTTTATTCTTTTTTTGAAATTTTTATAAGATTTTTATTTATTTACAAGTGAAACTTAGTCTAGGCCTAAGTGAGTTTTCAAAAGGGAACCTAAGGCCTCATTAAGAATTTTGAGGGTTGGAATGGTTGTGAGAGGGTTCAAGTACATTCAACACATGATATGAAAGGTGTGCAAGCAGTTGAACACAATTTTCCACTTGATTTCATCCAATTTCTAATTATGGACAGTTAGAGAACATTTGTGCTAACAATAAATGATTAACAACAAATTACAAGCATTCAACTTGATTTTAAGAGTCATTAAAAATACATGAAAGCTTTCTAAATCCAGCCCAATTCAATTTCAGTCCAAATCCAACAGCAACAACTACTTCAGCAGCAGCTGATCGATAGTTTTCTCGCTTCTCAAATATTCTATCAGAAAAATTTGCATCGTAGTAAATGTGTAATGTGGTTGAAAACCCTCAATCAAAGTCACTAAAAATATACTGAAATTATACCATAATTCCGGTCATATCCACAGGGAGGACTGACCAATAAATTCACCAATATTTGTAGTGCAGGAGTATGTTATACGAAGCTTAACATGATGCAAAAAGTAACTTTGACTATTAGTTGTAGCATCAAATCCAAGGGGAGAGTGTTTTGAATGAGTGGTACAAATAACCAAGAACATAAGGGCCTCCCACAAATTTACTGAAATAAAATAATTAATACCAAAAATCCCATTCTTTGGCAATGGCAATTAATGTAATTTTTAATATAAGCAAAAACAAGGGAATTCTCTTCTTTGCTCACGCGTGAAGAAGAAGTCGCGGCTGACCGTGTAGAGCTTGGAGAAGGTCGGTGGTGACGAGGGCGTTCCGCTAGTGGTTGCGACTTCGACGATGGTGGCCGCCGGAGAGAAGGAAGTGGTCGGTGGTGAGGCTTCCCACGTGCGTGCGTGGACTACGAGAGGCGTTGACGCGGGCGTGGGCGAGCACGTGGTGGCCAGGTGAATCCAATGGAGTCGACGGCGTGGGGAACGAAGGTCGTCGGGGACTGCTGCGCGGAGGTCCTCTCGCCGTTTGTTGGGTTCCTTCAATGGTGTAGTTGAAGCTGGTGGAGACGAAGAAGAGGAAGACGGGGCTGCCTGCGTGTAAGGGAATGGTGCACTGCTGGTGGTAGCGCGCATGAGGTAGGTGCCCGCAAGCACTGTGCATGCACGTGAGGAGGCTGCAGTCACACGCAAGGGTGGCTGCATGCAAAGGCGCTACGGCAGGTGATGCTGCACGTGCTGCGCGCAAAGGCGCGGCTCAAGCGTGGCCGCTGGAGGCTGCTGCTGTTGTTGCCTTGGCGGTGAGTGGTCGGCGCCGTGGGGGAAAGGCACGCAGTGGATTGGGAGGAGGACGATGATGATGGTGGAGGGTAGGCTCACGGTGGGTTGCTGTGGTGGTTCTCCAGAAGGGGGTGTGGTTCTGTTAGCGGATTTGTGGAGGCACGCAGTGGTGGATGAAGGAGGCACACGACGATGGTGGCTTCAGTCGGTGCAGAGGCTCGCGGTGGTGGATGGGTGCACGATGAGGGTAGGGAGGTGGAGGCCGTTTCCCTCTCCAGAGAAGAAGATGATGATCCTTTCTTTCGCCCATTCCTTCCTGTTAAATAAGGAGAGAGAGAGAGAGAGTCAGATTTTAAGTTACCAAATATAGCTAATAGGAATTTTAGGGAGAGAAAGATTCGTGAGAGATAAGGAATTTTGTTGGAATAAATTTGAGGAATTATTGAAATCTCTAAAATTTATTTTCTTATTATATATTTCCTAGATAAAATCCCATATATCTCCACTCACTTTGATGTGATGCCATTCCCTTTTAAAGTGAATAATCAATCCTCCCATATAAAGATTAATGCAATTAATACATGCAATGATAAATTTAGCATTCACATGATTTTGTCAATAACATCCATGCTTTAAATTAGTCTCTCATCAAAATAATAATGTATTTAAGCACTAAATTAGTCCACTAAAGTGGACCCATCAAATACCCCCATGCCTAAGTTTTGCTAGTCCCATGCAAAATCATATGAAACAGACCGAGTCTCCAGGCCAGATTTTACCATCAGGATGCCTTATCGTACCATACTCTATAAATTAGATTGAAATACCAACTATAGGCCTAAAGGTACTCAAGTACCAGCCAAGATACGAACCTAACCAGCCTCAATCTTGGGTCCGTTACAAGGGTTTCTAAGGCCTGCAAAAACTGCCCAAAGGTTTGTTGACCCCAGCGGTTAAAGCACCTATGCATATGTATAGAAAGGTTAGGTTTAGTTTTGCCAGTGCATTTTTAGTAAGAGAAAGGGAGAAATATTATTTTGAGAGTTTTCTCTCTTTCTTTTTAAATTCCCCTAGACTCAACATTGGATTGGCCCTAAACACGATCTGTATCAGATTCCTTATCCCCACCATCAATCCTCGCAGGGTCCCTAGCAATCGATGCTTCGGGATAGCACCGCCGATGGCAACCCCAGAACCCTAGCTTTCGACACTTCGGGATAGTGCCGCCCATGGCATTCTGTAGCTAAATTTTGACCCAGGCAATCGACATTTTGGGATAATGCCATCCACGGCATCTGAACCAGCACAAGATGCTTCTGTGCCCCCGGTAGGATATTTAAATATCCTAAGAGATAAGCATCGAGGAGACGATATGTTATAACGCATCTTCGAGGGGCTTATTTTACATTCCTCCCCTCCGCACCGGGAACTCATCCAATCAACTTGTGTCTTCAAGCTGCTCCTAAGTCAACTTTTTGGGAAAACATTTTCAAAACAGACACTTTTTAGTATTATTCTTTGTTATGCGCACTGAACCAGACCAGTGTGTGATTTTTGGCTGCTCAGGTTACCAAGTTCCGCAAACCAAAGGGCAGGCAACGAGGCCAAATACTCTCTAAGCCGTAGACTTCATACATCGGCCTCGCAACTCCCTCAACCTCTTGAGGAATAGTCCATATCTTTTAACAAATACATGAGTGTTTAAGTCCTAAAATAGACCCAGAAGGCCTAAAGTCGGTATCCCTCACTTATCTCCTTTTCTTTAGCACTTTAGGACTTAATTCATCATCCGATCTAGCCCGAAACTTAGGTAACTCTTTCATAATCACATGCTGGGACTAACAAGATTTTTTTTCTTGCCTATCTTTTTCTTCTGGTTCTTTCCCTTTTCATCTATCTTCTTTTTCTTCTTCTCATTTTTTTTTTTTTGCAAAACTAAAGTCCTAATTATGCATGCAGAATATGTATAAATGTTATAAACAACCCCAGGTTATACCCCCCATTCCTAGATCTGATAATGTTCGCATTGGAAAGCCAAAACAAGGAAAGACACAACCTGAGGTGGAGAGCAGTTGGAGCTAAGGCTCCTCCAATCTGTAGGTGTCCAATACCTGGCCATCAGAAAGTGTGACATAAGGTTTCAAGCGCTGGCCATTTACCTTGAATGTCTCACCAAATGAGGGATTTTGAATTTCAACTGCACCATGCGGGAACACCTGCGTGACAGTGTACGACCCATCCCAATGGAACTTCAGTTTTCCAGGTAAAAACTTAAGTCTAGAATTGAAAAGCCAGACTCGTTGGTGGGGCTCAAAGGTTTTGCAGAGGATGTGTTTATTGTGAAAGACCTTAGTGCACTCCTTATAAGCTTGAGCAGTGTCATAGATCTCATTTCTCAATTCTTCAAACTCGACCAGTTCTAATAAGTGCACTTTGCCTGCGTTTTCTAGATCCATGTTGACATTCTTAATAGCCCAATAAGCTCTATGCTCAATCTCAACAGGCAAATGGCAAGCTTTGCCATACACTATACGAAAGGGAGACATGCCCAAGGGGGTCTTATAAGTCGTTCTGTAAGCCCATAAAGTGTCATCTAGTTTCTTCGATCAATCTTTCCTGTCGGGCCTTACAATTTTTTCCAGAATTCGTTTTATCTCCCTATTTGACACTTCAACCTATCCGCTCGTTTGCGGATGATACGGGGAGGCCACCTTGTGGGTGAGACCAAGACTTTTGAGAAGACGGGCGAAGTGTGCATTCCTGAATGAGGTCCCCTATCACTAATGATCGTCCTCAGGCAGCCAAATCGGCAAATGATATTGGCCTTAACGAAAGGCAGGACCACGGAGTGATCGTTGGTCCTTGTCGGAATAGCTTCTATCCACTTTGACCCATAATCAACTGCCACGAGGATATATGCAAAGCCATGAGATGATGGGAAAGGACCCATGAAATCTAGGCCCCAAACGTTGAATATCTCTACCGGAAGAATAGGTTGTTGGGGCATCTCATCTTTCTTGCCAATAGTTCCAGTTTGTTAACAACGAAGACAAGCCTCCACAAAAGCATGTGTGTCTTTGAAAAGTGAAGGCCACCAGAAACTAGACTGGAGAACCTTATAGGCAATCTTCTTAAGACTAAGGTGTCCTCCACAGTACAGTGTGTGACAAAAATTCAAGACACTCTGTTATTCCTCTTCTGGGACACATCTACGTAAGACTTGATCACGGCCTATTCTACAGAACTCAGGATCCCCCCAGTGATAATAATTGATGCTAGCGAGAAATTTGTCTCGCTTATGCTTATTCCATGTACTAAGGTTTTCATCAGTGACCAAGTAGTTGCAACATCAGCATACCACGGTGTCGAAGGTTGTACCACCATTACTGTTTCGTCGGGAAAGGTGTCACGAATGTCTCCTGACGGGGTTGAAGCCTCAACTGGGATCCTAGACAAATGATCTACAGCAACATTTTCGAGCCCTTTCTTGTCACGGATATCAAGGTCGAACTCTTGTAATAATAGAATCCAACGAATCAGCCTAGGTTTGGTGTCCTTCTTTGTGAGCAAATGTTTTAAGGTTGAGTGATCAGTATAAACCACAACCTTGGATCCCAGAAGATAAGACCTATACTTCTCCAAAGCAAATACTACCGCAAGAAGTTCTTTTTCCGTCACAGTGTAGTTTTGCTGTGGATCCGTAAGAGTCTTACTTGCATAGTATAGCACATGAAGCTTCTTATCAACCTGTTGACCAAGGACCGCACCCACAGCAAAATCAGAGGCATCACACATTAACTCAAATGGAAGGGTCCAATCAAGTGCTTGTAGGATCGACGCAATTATGAGGGCCTCCTTCAAGAATTGGAAAGCCTTGGCACACTTTGCATCAAAAATGAAGGGAGTATCCTTCTCCAGTAGGTCGCAAAGTGGCCTAGAAATCTTGCTAAAGTCTTTAATGAAGCACCTATAAAAGCCAGCATGGCCTAAGAATGAACACATCTGCTTGACATTGGTGGGCGGTGGAAGCTTAGAAATGGACTCAACCTTGGCCTTATCCACTTCTAAACCTCGCTCGTACACTACATGCCCAAGAACAATGCCTTATTGAACCATAAAATGGCTTTTCTCCTAGCTAAGCACCAATCCTGTCTCCTTACAGCGGGTGAGAACTTTTTCTAAATGTGAGAGATAGTGGTCAAACGACGAGCCGTATATGGAAAAATCATCCATGAAAACCTCAACGAACTCGTTAATCATGTTCGAAAAGATGGACATTATACACTGTTGAAATGTTCCTGGAGCATTACATAGTCCAAATGGCATTCGACGGAAGGCAAATGTGCCATAAAGACTCATGAAAGTAGTGCGCTCCTGGTCGTCCGAAAAGACGGCAATCTGATTGTACCCAGAATATCCATCGAGAAAACAGAAGTATTTATTCCCAGCCAATTTCTCCAGTGTTTAATCAATAAATGGCAGGGGAAAGTGGTCTTTCTGGGTAGCGGTGTTTAGGCAACGGTAATCGATGCATACCCTCCGTCTTGTTGTGGGTCTGGTGGTGACTGGCTCCCCTTTCGCATTAGTCTCCACTGTGAATCCCGCCTTTTTGGGCACCATGTGAATAGGACTAACCCATTTACTATCTGAAATGGGGTAGATTATCCCTGCATCCAATCGTTTTAAAATTTCCTTTTTCACCACTTCTCACATGTTGGGATTTAACTGCCTCTGCATATCTTTAAAAGGTTTCACATAATCGTTCGTGTAAATGTGATGCATGCAGAGAGTTGAGTCAACCCCTTTGATGTCAGCTATAGTCCAAGCAATGGCTTCCTTATGCTGTTTTAGGCATTCAATTAGTGCTCCCTCCTACATCTCAGATAGAGCAGTCAAGATGATGATAGGGAGCATATCATTGGGCCCAAGGAAGACATATTTGAGGGTCTCTGGAAGTAGTTTAAGCTCCAAGTCGGGAGCTTTCTGAATCGAGGGAATTTTGTTCGATGTCCCCACATCCTGTAACGGATCTACCTTGATTGTCCATGGTGGGGAGAGGGACTCAGCTTTGGCACCCAACAACTCTTCTAATTCAAGTGATGGCAGACCTGGGGGTAGGAATGATAGTGCTATGGCTGGCTTCCAGATGGCTGTGCAGAGTTTGGGTATCACTGTGTACCCTATCAGCGGAGTTGAGTTCACCTGGAGAAATGGCAGTGACAGTCCTCTAAGTTGGATAGGTTCTTTGGTAATCCAAGCTTGCTGGAGAGACATCAATTATCGTTTGTTATCAACCTTGATAGGCCCTTTTCTAACCACACTCCACTTGTGTGGGACAGTGGGGTGAATTCTGACATTGGGTCGTATTTCAAAGTCAAGAAGTCTTGGTTTAGGGAGGAGGGCTTTGTTGAGATGTTAACTAATTGGTGGCAGAACAAGGAAGTGCAGGGATCTGCCACACAACAATTGGCTTCTAAGCCGGCAGGTCTGCGCTCCATGTTGAAAGAATATGGGCAGATAGTGGCACTGATCAGGGAACAAAGGAGGGTGGAGGCATTGGCAGTGATCAGAGATCTGGATTTGAAGGAGTGGAGGCACCCATTGAGCTCTCAAGAACAGCAACAAAGACAGCAAATGCAGCAGGTAGTTGGGGAGGAAGATTTGAAAAAAGAAGTGGACTGGTGTGAAAGATCTAGACAACTGTGGCTCAAGGAAGGTGATGCCAACACGAAGTTCTTCCATCTAGCAGCCAGTGCTAGGAGAAGGTTCAATCTCATCTCATCAATTAGAATGGGTGAGAGAACTATTACTTCTATCAATGAAATAAGAAGTGAAGCTGGCAAGTATTTCAAAGAACTTGCCAAGGTTACACTAAGGGGTTCTTGGAGGATGGCATCGGCTGATTTCCCAAGTGTCAGTAATGATCAGATGGCCATGTTAATTGCTCCTATTTCTGAACAAGAACTTTGAAAACAATTAAAGATTTGAATAATGAGGAGGCTCTTGGACCGGATGGGATTCAGGTATTCTTTTACAGAGAAATGTGGATGTTGTCAAAATGGATGTAATGAAGGTTATTTATGAATTTGAATTGGGCAACTCTGGGTTTGAGAGATTGAATAAGTCTTACTTGTTCCTGCTACCAAAGAAGTCAAGTGCGGAGAACTTTTCTGATTATAGACCCATTGCCTTGTCAAATTCTATTTACCTTATTATCAGTAAGATTATAGCCAGCAGATTACGTGAGGTACTAAAGGATCTGATAATGCCGGTCTAGTCTGCCTTTCTTCCTGGGAGGTCTTTACAGGAATCCTTCATTATGGCGCAAGAGATGGTGATGGGATGGCACAGGTGAAAGTCCAAGGCCTTTCTATGGAAAGTTGACTTCTCCAAAGCTTATGATTCAGTCTCCTGGCCGTACTTGTGGGAAATCCTTAAAAGGAGAAAATTTCCCCCTCGGTGGATACAATGGGTGAAGAGATGTATCACGACTACCTCATATTCCCCTTTGATAAATGGGAAACTATGTCGAGCATGAATTCAGCCCCAATGTGGGGTAAGGCAAGGGTGTCCACTTTCTCCTCTGATCTTCAACCTTGCAGTGGATACATTGGCAAGATATGCATGCAAACTAGCAACTGATGGGTTGATAAGGGGGTATTCAATGTCTAATAACAGGGCCTTAGCTCCCATTCTCCAATACGTGGATGACACTGTCTCTTTTGTGGAAGGGGGGAAGAGGGAAGCGCAAGCGCTATATTATGTGGTAAAGATTTTTGGCAAGATTTCTGGTCTTAGACTTAATGGAAACAAATCTTCCTTGGTCTGCTTTGGTATGAATGGAATGATCCAGAATGACATCTCCGCCATCTTGGGCACGCCTGTGGTCTCACTGCCTGTCAAATATCTGGGGTTGCCTCTAAAGTGCACTAAACTAAGGAAAGAAGATTGGTCATTCATATATGAAAAGGTGGCTACGAAATTAGAGGGTTGGAGTAGTCGCTACTCATCAAAAGGTGGGAGGTATATTTTACTGAACTCAGTCATTACATCAATTCCAGTTTTTTTCTTCTCTGTTCTGAGAGCCCCAAAATCAATTTGGAAAAAACTTGATGTGATGCGCAAGAGATTCTTCTGGAAAGGGGCTTCTCATCATGGGGCTTTCCTTCAACCAGTAAAATGGGATTCGATCTGTTTGCCAAAAAAGATTGGTGGCATGGGAATTAGATCCCTCAAAGAATTTAATGATGTTCTGTTGTTGAAGTGGGCTATTCGACTGCTACAAGGGGAAAAAAAATGTGGACAGAGATCGTTCAGGATAGCTATGGGGCTGCCAATGACGAGAAGAACCGCCTAAATCCTCATAAACCCTCTCCCTTTTGGTCTTCAGTGGTGCGTGCCTTGGCGGATAATTGGAACTTGTTCAAATCTATTTTAGGTGATGGAAAAAACTTCAAATTCTGGCTGGAGAATTGGTTGCCTGGTGGGGTGATTAAAGACAGGTACCCCCTTGCCTATGCAGCTGCTTCTGATAAGAATGCTGTGGTTTATGATTATTGGGACACGGCTTCTGAAAAGTGGTCTTTGAATAATGCAATATGGAATGATCATGAAACAAGAACACAAGCAGAAAATGAGCACCTCATGCAAGAACTTGCTGCCTACAAACCCACACCTGAGGAATATGACACATACATGTGGGAGGGTAAGTTTTCCTCAGTGGCTGCCTACGACAAGCTAGTCAACTCATCCAGGATGGCGGAAGTAGATGAGGTGGGGAAAAAGTTATGGAAATTGAAGGTACCACTAAAGATAAAAATTTTTTTGTGGTTATGCAGAAGGGATGGCCTGATTACCGGATATCTGAGGCACAGGAGAATGGGAACTCCTACCCACTTTTGCCACTTATGTGGGATGCATAACGATTCCAGCATTCATATTTTTTCTTCTTGTGTGATCACAAATTATGTCTGGAGGAAAGTTTGTAGAGAATCTCTTCCCACGTGGGAGAATCTCTGGAGCTCTTTCTTGAGGGTGAATAAGCCATGTTTATCTATGGTGGCTGTTTTATGGTCTATTTGGAGAGCTAGAAATGAGTGCTTGTTTTAGGAGAGTCCAATGAATGTGGATGAGATTGTCAATAGTTGCTGGAATCTCATACATCAATGGGGTTCAGTCATGTAATTGTTTCATTATTTTTTTATCAATAAAAGCTCTCCCGGTTTGCTATCGGTGATTCTATAGCATTCCTTTCCATCTCAAAAAAAAACTCTTCTAATTCAGGCATATCGTCCCCTCCTTCAAAATTCGGAGTGCGGTCCTTGGAAATGACCATTTGGAGAGGATCATCACACAAAAGAGCTGGTGTTGTCTCCTCAATAATCTCATCAATCACATCGATTTGGGAACAATCTTCTAGTCCTGGTTGTTTATAGGCATCAAACACATTGAGCCGAATCTTTCGGTTCCCAAATCCCATCTTAAGTGCCCCTGATTTGCAATTGATCGATGCATTGGCTGTAGCCAAAAAGGGATGCCCCAGGATAATTGAGGGTTTGGTGGGCATGTTGGATGGGTCAATGTCCAATATCAGAAAGTTGACGGGAAAGAAGAAGTCCTCTACTCTCACTAGGACATCTTCTAAGAGCCCAAGTGGTGTCTTTAGCGATCTATTAGCTACTTGGAGGATTACAGGACTAGGCTTCAAATCACCTCCTCCTAATAGCTCATAGACAAAGCTCGGCAGTATATTAACCCCTACACCTAGATCGAGGAGAGCCTCATCGATGTGCTGGTCTCCAATAACCACAGAAATATACGAGGCTCTTGGGTCCTTCATCTTGGGGGGTGTACCTTGTTGTAGGACCGAGCTGACTAGGTCGGGCAAAATGACCTTAGCCTGGACCTATTTCCTTGCTTTCCTCTTCTGGGTGCATAGGTCCTTTAGAAATTTAGCATAGGATGGTATTTGCTTGATAGCATCCAAAAGAGGCAAGTTAATGTGAACTTGCTTGAATGTCTCCATTATTTCATCCATCCTATCCTTGGCTCCAGATGAGCCAGCAACAGGTGCCCCAGGGGCAGATAAGCGTTCGAGAAAGGGCACTCTCGACCTCTGGGTGGAAGGGTTGTCATGGGGAGACAAGGGTGGAACGGGGACAACATCCTTCGGATGGGTGATTTCAAGTGAGGAAGGGCAGAGTGGTTCTTCCTCGGTGGATGTGTAGGTGCTGGTTGGAGTGGTAGGAGGGGTGACCGTAGGAGCGAGTTCAGGTTTGGAAAGTTGCTTACCACTCCTCAAAATGGTCACAGCCTTAGCATGCTCCCTTATGAAGGGCCCTTTACCCTTTGGGTTCTCCTCAGATGAGCTGGGCAATTTCCCAGGGTCGCGGTGTCTAACAGCCTCAACAAGATGGCCAATTTGAGATTGCATTTCTTGGATAGCCTTATTTTGAGAATGAATGATCATACTTTGATTTTCTTGCATGGCCTTCATCATAGCTTTCAGATCTTCCATCTTAGAATTGTTAGGCTGTGGAGGAGACTGGGATTGTTGTGCCTGAAAGGGTTGGGTAGGTTGGGCTCTTATATTCCTCGAATTTGAAGCATCACCTTGCTTCCATGAGAAATTAGGATGGTTTCTCCATCCAGGATTATAGGTGTTTCCAAAAGGATTGTTCCTGGGTGGTGGACGAAACCCTTAGGCAGCATTCAGGTCTGCCTGTACTAAATCGGGGAATTGATTAGCCAAATGGCACTCAACAGTGGCATGAAGAGTGCTTTGGAAAATGGAGCATTTAGCAAGAGTCTGGAGTTGGGATGCAGTTTGTGGGACTGTGTTTAGGTTAGTCATGAGTCTTTCAAAGTTCTGGTTCAACAATTGTATCTGAAAAGCCAAATTCTAAGTTGCCCCAGCTTCACTAGCTTCAACTTTCCTTTGGAGGATGGATGGTTTCCTATCTTGATAAGCTAAGGTCATGTGGATAAAATTATCGCTCAGTGACTCAAATAACATCCAAGCCTCATCCTCCATTTTGGTAAGAAAGGTTCCGGCACAAGTAGCATCCACGGTTTGCCTATGCCTATCAGATAGTCCAATATAAAACCTTTCCACCAATTGCCATTTAGGTACTTGATGGTGGGGGCATAGTCGAATTAGATCATTGAACCGCTCCCAAGTCTCATGGAATTGTTCCCCATCTAATTGAGTAAAACCCATGATTTCCCTCCTAAAGTGGTTAGTTTTGCTCATTAGGAAGTATTTTTTTAAGAATTCTCCCTTAAGGGTGTTCCAATCATTCACCCTTGCATCCAAGGTGTGATACCAGTGTTTTTCCTTGTCCTTAAGGGAGAAGGGGAAGAGGGTTCTCATCAGAGCTTCATCAGTAAAGCTTTGAAGTTTCACCGTGGAGCAGACCTCGGTGAATTCCTCTAAATGCCGGTAGGAGTCCTCCCTAGTAGTACCATAAAAGGAGGGCAACACAGATATGGTACTGCTCTTGATCTCATATGGATTATCCCCTGCCGGTCGTCTCAATGCTTAAGTGGGTTGGTTGGTTGGAATAAAATAGTCCCTCAGGGTCCTTTGTTGATTTGCTCCTTGATCAACCATGTCTTCTCTTTTCTCTCCTTGGTGGGCTCTCCTAAGAATTCTCTCGGGCTCAGGATCAAACACTAGACTGCTCTCAAGAGAGCGTCTACCAAGCATACAATATCAATCACAATTCAAGTTCTTGTTAATTGACTAAGTGAAACCACCACTGCAAAGATAGATCAAAAGGTCAAGGCTTATCCCTCCGTTCCCACGTAAGTGGTATAAGAGGGGTGATGACTTAAGATCTTAACCTTCTTTGTTGCTGAGGTAGAATTGGTTGATATAGATGGCCAGACAAGTTATTCACTGCAATTACGCGACCTAATTCAACCTTCGAGTGCCCTAGGACCTATACTTTGCTTAGATGATACTCCCAGATGATCAAGTGAGAAGTTACTCTAAGGACGAACAAAGGGATGCAAGTAGGGCGAACCCTTCCTTTGAGGTGATGCGTACGCGGTGCCTCTTAACTACCTTTTTGTTCCTTTAAGGGGTGTCCCCCTCCGTGAAGTATCAAAACACTTAGTCACAAGATAGTACTACCACCACCAAGTACGATAGGAGGGTCTGCACCGATAAAGAGATAGGTGCCTATAGCCTTAAGGGATCGAGCCTTAGTGCGGTGCCTAACGTGCGTGCTCAGTGCCAGATGTGTGCATCACATCGCAAATCATTTTTATTTCAAAAACACATACAAGTCCCTTTGAATCAGATCAAGTGTGATTTGGTTTTAAGGTCAAATCTTATTATCAATCCCAATTGCAGTTAGGCGACCACTGGATTAGGTAATTTCAATCAGCTTGGTGGTCTTGAATTTTATAACCCAAATGCAAATGCGTGAACAGGAGCTAGATGCAAAAGTTAGAAAGGTGTACCTGTCTCCAGCAATATTCGTGTAAATATGCCCGCAATGCAACAATGAGATCTAATGTGCTGCTCAATTACCCCTAAATGCGCACACCTAAGGGCATGCAACTCCTAACAGGCAACTCGATATTTTATTGTGTTTGTTTCAGAGGCAAACATGTAGAAAAATGAATCACGCAAGTAGCAAAAATATAGCTCCTAACCTCTAAAGAATGTGGGGACAGACCCCCAAGAATCATCCCCAATTACTATAAGGGCGATAAAACAGAAATAAAACTTCTAACAAAGGAGAATCCCCTATGAAAGCGGGATCCAGGTCTCTTGCGTCTGCCCTACGTGTGGATGTCGCTCAAGGTCGACGTCGTCTCTCAGTTGCGCCTGTCGCCTCGTCAGATTCCTCTCACAGGAAAGATAACAACTGGTCAGATCACTGTGCAACGACAAATAATCAGAAATAAAAATCAGTGAAATTTTTGTGTCTATTGCCTCCCCGGCAATGGCGCCATTTGGTCGATAGTTTTTTCGCTTCTTAAATATGCTGTCAGAAAAATTTGCGTTGTAGTAAATGTGTAATGTGGTTGAAAACCCTCGATCAAAGTCACTAAAAATATACTAAAATTATACCACAATTCCGGTCGTATCCACAGGGAGGACTAACCAATAAATTCACCAATATTTGTAGTGTAGGAGTATGTTATACGAAGTTTAACGTGATGCAAAAAGTAACTTTGACTATTAGTTGTAGCATCAAATCCAAGGGGAGAGTGTTTTGAATGAGTAGTACATATAACTAAGAACAGAAGGGCCTCCCAGAAATTTACTGAAATAAAATAATTAATACCAAAAATCCCATTCTTTGGCAATGGCAATTAATGTAATTTTTAATATAAGAGAAAATAGGGGAATTCTCTCCTTTGATCACGCGCGGAGAAGTCGTGGCTAACCGTGCAGAGCTTGGAGAAGGTCGGTGGTGACGTGGGCATTTCGTTGGTGGTTGCAGCTTTGACAATGGTGGCCGGTGGCGGCTGCCGGAGAGAAGGAAGTGGTCGGCGGTGAGACTTCCCATGTGCGTACGTGGACTGCGGGAGGTGCTACTGCGGGCGTGGGCGAGCACGTGGTGGTGAGGCGAATCCAATGGAGTTGACGGCGTGGGGAACGAAGGTCGTCAGGGACTGCTGCTTGGAGGTCCTCTCGCCATTTGTTGGGTTCCTTCAGTGGTGTAGTTGAAGCCGGTGGAGATGAAGAAGAGGAAGATGGGGCTGCCTGCGCGTAAGGGAGTGGTGTACTACTAGTGGTAGCGCGCGTGAGGCAGGTGCCCGCAAGCACTGTGCACGCGCATGAGGAGGCTGCAGCTGCACGCAAAGGTGGCTGCGCGCGAAGGCGCTACGGTAGGTGATGCTGCACTTGCTGCGCGCGAAGGCACAGCTCGAGTGTGGCCGCTGGAGGGTGCTGCTGTTGTTGCCTTGGCGATGAGTGGTCGGTGAGGTAGGGGAAAGGCACGCAGTGGATTGGGAGGAGGACGATGATGATGGTGGAGGGTAGGCTCACCGTGGGTTGCTGTGGTGGTTCTCCACAAGGGGGGCATGGTTCTGTTAGCGGATTTGTGGAGGCACGTAGTGGTGGATGAAGGAGGCACATGGCGGTGATGGCTTCAGTCGGTGCAGAGGCTCGCGGTGGTGGATGGGTGCACGGTGAGGGTAGGGAGGTGGAGGTCGTTTCCCTCTCTAGAGAAGAAGATGATGATCCTTTCTTTTGCCCGTTCCTTCCTATTAAATAAGGAGAGAGAGAGTCAGATTTTAAGTTACCAAATATAGTTAATAGGAATTTTAGGGAGAGAGAGATTTGTGAGAGAGATAAGGAATTTTGTCGGAATAAATTTGGGGAATTGTTGAAATCTCTAAAATTTATTTTCTTATTGTATTTTTCCTAGATAAAATCCCACATATCTCAACTCACTTTGATGTGATGCCATTCCCTTTTAAAGTGAATAATCAATCCTCCCATATAAAGATTAATGCAATTAATACATGAAATGATAAATTTAGCGTTCACATGATTTTGTCAATAACATCTATGCTTTAGATTAGTCTCTCATCAAAATAATAATATACTTAAGCACTAAATTAGTCCACTAAAGTGGACCCATCAGCAGCAGCATCAGAATTAGCAACAGCTGCCTAATCAATTCAGATCATCCAGCAACAACAGTTATAGCTATTGCCTAATCAAGCAGCAGTTGCTGCTGTAGCTTGAAAACCAAACTTAGATGTCTTAAATAATTTCCAAAGGCTGCTATGCAACAAAATCCTAATTCTAGCAAGTCTGATTGACAAATTCAGTATGTGATTCATCCAAGATCAGATTTTCTCAAGTCTGATTTTGGATCAAAAACGTCCAAATTCAGGGAGTGATTTGCATTGAATTTAGGGTTAAGAAACCCTTGGATATGTAGCTGTTGAAGCAGCACTTTAATATGTTGAATTGGGATTCAAAACTACAACAGTAGACATTTTAAAAATCTGACAATGTTTGGAAATCATTTTGCAATAAAATTGGGTTGTTAAACTCTGTATCAAAAATCCTCAAACCATATTCCCCATTTCAAATTCGAGAAAACCGTTGATCTAATGCTTTCCTAATGCTATAGACAACATGAAGGAGGTCTTAAGTCAATCCATTAAACTCAGCCACTTGAATCCCAATTCTCTAAAACCTTAAGGGATATAATGAAAATCGTTGGGTTAAAAATCAGATTCTCACTCAAAACAACTCAGAAATATATGGTAGAGCCTCAAATCAATCAAGGTTGATTTTCCTTGGCTCTACCTCACATTTAAGACCATGAAATCCCCAATTCATGGCAAATTCAGAGATGGCTGATCTGAGGAAAGATTTTTCAATAACATCATCTCATATTCACAGCTATGGACTGATCCATACAAAAACATATCAATTTGCTTGATCAAAAACCCTTCAGAAGTCAATTTGATCAAAATCTCACGATCTTCCATTAAAATCCAAATTAAAAATAGATCAAGAAAATCGATTCCATTTTAAATTTAGATAAAGGGTCTTTGTGGATTTCAGAAATGAATGGGAGACCCCTAGATGGATTTTGAGTGTAAATCCTTATCTCAAAGCTAAAGAGCAATGAGATAAGAGTTTGACTCTAATAGATGGGAGGATTGCGAATTAAAATTCGAGGAAAATCAGAACACGAAGTGGTGATGTGAGGGGGAAGATTAGTGATCAGATGAGTGATATGAATTCATTTCCTCTGATCTGAATTGATTAGAGAAGGTGTGAGTGCGAATTCTACACTACACTACTCCTAACTAATGATCAAATTCGTGAACTTCTAACATCTATTCTACTTCTAATCTACTCTAAATTACACTAACTAAACTACAATTAACTAGAAAACAGGGAAATCCCATTCTAATCAGATGAATGGGACCTGTTGAGAAGATCTACAACTGGTGGCTGCAATGACGAAGGAGGGAGGATCTCTAGTGGATTGAAAGTTTACTAGTGGGACTCAGGGTTGCCCTCAGGTACTAGGTGGTCCTTAGCAGCGAGGAGAGTCGAAGAAGGTGGAATTCCTTTGCTCATGGCATAGGAACAGGGTCGGGTGGAGAGGAGAAACTGGAGAGGACAAAGAGATCGCCTCAAGAAAGTAGGAGAGGAGGTCGATCCTTTATGCGCGACCCCAAAAAGTTGCTTAAGTAGCAATTGAGAGTGATTCAAGTCACCGCTAGGTAGGATTAGGTGTTTAGGGCATCTATGATCAAGAAGAGAGGAGAGGGGGGCGGGAACAACCAAATCAAAGATGGGTCATTGGATGGGATCTGGAGAGGATGGTGAAGCTATGCGCAAATTCGCGCGAAGCTTCGAATAAGTTAGAGCCATCAAATCAAAGGGTTAAGGAGTGAACGGTTGGGATGAGCTGTGATCATCGATGAACAGTCACCAAGTGGGGCACCGTTCTCTTAGGTGTGTTGGTGGAATTACAAGAGAGCCCCTTTAGTGAATCATAGTGAAGTTTACAGGGGGACCCTTAAGTTGATAGGAATGCTATTAGAGCAATCCTTGAAGTCATGCAAACAGGTCCTAAAAATAGGAAAGGAAACTAACCAAGTAAAACTCCTGAAATCATGGGTCATTTGTGTATGCTGAACTAGGTCCCACACCAACTACTTCGTGCGCAGCTGCTCCTGACTGCTCAGTTGTACTTGAGTCTCGATAAACACATAATCTACAAACATAATATGTCTATGTTAGGTTAATGTCCTTAACAATCATGACACTCATGCATTATAAATGATTCATTTTAGGCATTTAGGCATTTTAGACCATGCATGCACCTTAAAGCAAATAATGTATATTTGTGTTAATGCATGTGTACTTTTAATTGCAGGCGTAGTTGAGTTCAATTAGGCATTCAAGATGAGAGGGTGTCACCTAAGAACCCTAGCCTACGACACCTAAACCACACCCACCTTGTCCCCCCTAAACCTACAGGCCACCTCAAACCCCATCCTAACCACCTAATTCAAACCATCCCTAATCCTAGCCCTTCACCAACATAGTAAAATTACCCCTCTTCTTATGGAGCATTGAAACCCCATCCAAAACAGTCTACGCCACCTGATGGTAACACCATCATGGGTCCTAACTAGTCACAATTAGTCAGATTCAAATGATAAATGCTCCTACTTGATCATCTGAGGGTCACAATTTTGCAGTAATCTGATTTAAGGAAATAGGATTAATTTTGTTGTTTTAACGGTACATCATAAATGCAAATTAACCACGAGATTATTTAAGGGTTAATTAAAGGTTAAATGAGCATAAAAGACTAAAAAGTAGGTTTACAATGCCTGATTCAGGGTTTCACGCATTTCGAAGGAGAAAATAGTATTGAAAACCCTAATTACCAACCCCACTTAAATTGAAAAAGGCCCTCCATCACTTATTCACAATATTAGGGCCCTGATCTCACTCCTTTTTTAAAGGAGGGAGGGGGGAGACCCCACCCCCCCAGGGCCCCCGAGTTTCTCGCTTGCCACGGAGCCACTCCGTGCTTTCACGGCCACTCTCCGGCGTCGAGTCGAGGCAGGGCAACATCAGCGATGCGTCCCCCATGAGGTCACTATATGCGTTTGGGCAGGGATCTCACTCCTAATTTCAGTTATTATTCACTAAATCAAAAATGCCTAAATTCATTCAACCTCTAAGCTCACTGTCCATGGTGAGCTCAGAGGAGTTTTTCCACCTAATTCCACAAACACAGAGCATCACTACAATTAATTAAGTTGTTTCGCACACTCAATTGAGAGGGAGAGAATTTCTTGAGTACATGTGAACTCAAAATTTGTTCTCATTGAAATTCTTGTTAAATACATATGTTTAATCATCAATTAAAGCAATTGATTTGTTCTTGAGGTTCTTTGTAACCTCAGCGATCATTCAAGACTAATTTTGATGTGTTTTATGGAAATTTAGTCTCCGATAACAAATTCTAGCAATCGCCAGAGCTCCGACGAGCTCCGACGAATAAAATTATGAACCTCAGCCTTAGAAACTCTCTGAGAAGTTCCATAACGATTCTCTGTGATCTAAGAATCAGGAAACACTCATTATACTTGTGTGCAAGTGTATATCTCTCTTGGTCGATCTTCATCTTCCTCAACTCCGGCTCCGGTGGAGTTGGAGAGACTTGTTTCTTGAAGTTTTAAGTTTGCAAATGGGTCAATAAGCATAAGGAGACCTTCAAGAACCTATTGTAGGCTTTAGTTAGATCTGAGAAGTTGTGATTAGATCTGGCAAACAACTCATCATCTAAGCTCAAGCAGCAAGGCTTGAGAGTGCCATTGGAGTGATCAAAACATAGATTTAAAGTGCTGAATCAATTCCTAGGGTTGAATTAGGTCTAATTAGACCTTTAATTTGTTCGAAATTGGATTAAAATAGAAAGTCAACATTTTAGCTCCTTAGGTCAACTCTGAGTTTAATTTGAAGTTAAAGTGTTTGAATCTCATAATTAATAGGTGAATTAAGTTCCTGATTTGATTTAGAATCATTTAGAATTGATTTGATTAGATTTTATTGAGGATTTGTAGAGATCCTGTGATCTGTTTAGTTTGGGTTCAAATAGGAACCCAAAGCTGTTCATCGTGTTCTTGATGATATTTAAACTCAAAGCTTGCCTAGATCTGTTACTCCTGACTCATTGAATTGATTTTAATTATTTCTTGAGGATTTTATCTACATGCTGGGCTGATTCACATTGGAATCAGTGTTCTGAACATTGGAATCAAGAGCTAAGATGCTTCTGAGCTTCTTAAAGCCTCATAGACCTCCTTCTTCTAATCGATGCGGATTGCATCAATGAAAACATTATAAGACCCTCAATCAAGGGTATTTTATCTTTTGTAGGTCAATAGACCCGAAAACCTTCTCTGAACCATATTCCAGTTGTGATGAATAGCGCTTGTTCATCCTACAAATCCTTGAATAAAAAGAGATTCAATCACCAAATTGGTGATAAAATTGGAAACTTAAGGTCAAGAGCTTTCAATCGAGCCCTTGGGTGCTCGATTTGGCCCATGGAGTCAGAATCTTCGTTCGAAGATCTGGCTAAAACACGCTGCATTGAGAAGGAGCTAGTTTTGTTCGTCCCACATCGGGAACGGAAGATGCATTGCCCTGGTATAAAAAGGAATTGTGAACCCAGCGCTTTAGTTGTCAAGTGCTGGGCGCACAATACCTTCTAACCATTATGAGCATCTTTAAGCGCGTGCTGTGCACCTTCATCAAGGTGGTGGACGTCCACCTTGGAGGAGCATCTTGGAGGACAAACTTGGAGGAGCATCACTTGGGAGCAAGGAGAGTTCTTTTCAAGCATAGGAGCTATTGTGCTTGGAGCAAGGACCACTCCTTCATCATCTTTGGAGGACTTTCCTTGTTTTCTTGGTTTTATGTAGTATAGTTTGTCATTTTCTTGTAAGAAGCATTCAGCTACCTGTTGTTAACTTTACTATTAATACAAAGCTTTTTGCCTTCTAATTTCTTATTTTACTTGGTGTGATTTTTTTTTAGTTGTAGTGCACCACAACTCTCGTCTAATTACCCTAGGTGCATTTGCCTAGGGTAAGCTTAGAAGAAAGGACATTCTTGTCACTTTAGAGTAGTTGATAAGCGTAGCTTTAGTGTAATCACTTTCGCTTTCAAGTGGCCATTATTTCAAAACCCTAAAAAATAACAAAATAAAAAATATAAAGATACAAAGTGTGGATTTGAGAGCAAGAGAGAGAACCATCTTATGTGACTAACAATTGGTCT
The DNA here is from genome assembly GCA_037157565.1 of Thalassia testudinum. Taxonomy (NCBI): domain Eukaryota; kingdom Viridiplantae; phylum Streptophyta; class Magnoliopsida; order Alismatales; family Hydrocharitaceae; genus Thalassia; species Thalassia testudinum. The sequence goes on along the minus strand of JAZHRO010000024.1, from coordinate 179,069,017 downwards.
CCTTGGATGACCCTAGACACCCCACTATCTAGGTTATAAATTTTAGGAGTTGATTGCAGATTTACGTGTTACAATGACACAATTACATCAATTTACAAAACGTGTGTTTTCCCGTATCTGAGATGTACTGGGATTAGGCTTAGTGTATCTCTTAGGCTCAGGATCCTTAGTACATTTATCGTTGCGGGTTGTTACAGAATGTAATCCCGTAGGGTATGGAGTGGGTAGGATTGGTGGATGTTGTTGCTAAGACGCATCAGGTACAGAAGTTGATGCATCTGACTCGTTTTGATATAAGGGTGCAAACAGGCTTGATTACACAGTGGATTTATCTCGATTTTGGGTTCGCAGCGTACCTCTGGTTTGGTACGTTGTTTGGGTTTGGTAGAGGTTGAGAGGGTAATGTGCCTAGCTGGTGAGTCTTAGCCATTTGTGCAATTTGGTTGCGCATATCTGCCATATCTGCGATATGTTACCTCTACATAGCAGCATTGGTTTTTTGCATATTAGCCAATGTTTGAAGAATCATGCTCATGTGGTCATCTTTACTAGCCTTAGATTGAAAATTCAGATTGAGCCTAGGTTGAGTAGGCTGATATGAGTGCAGATTTTATGGTTAGGGTTGATATTAGGGTCTAGGATTTTGAGGATAAGAGTTCCCCGATAAGAGAAGTTTGGCTGATTACGCCATCCAGGATTATAGGAATTGGAATAAGGGTGTTCTAGATGGCGTGGAGTTCCTCATAGGGTTGAGCAACTCTAGAGAAATTAGAATAATGGGGTTCAGAGGACCCCTAAATTGAATAAATGGGTTTGGAGTTTCCTCCAAAACCCGAGTCAGAAGAGGATGGATACACATCCAGCCCAGAATGGTGAATATTCTTCACAACCTCCCTCCCTGCAGGTTGACGTGCATGCGTGTTCTTCTAAGAAGAAGTGACCTTTTGCAACTAGTGAGTCAGATTTTCAAGCATCATTTGCCCCACATCGAATGCCACAATCTCCATGTCGATGAAGGAGGATAGGTCTCGTGCCTCATGTGCCCCGCATGGGTTCGTCGATGCATGGGTAGTCGTCCTGTCGAACATACCCATGGACAAATTACTTACGGAATTCTCAGACATATCTCGAGAATTTCCCAAACAATGTCCTCATGCTTGCCCATGAAATTACCTCCACAAGCTGCATCAATGAAAAGTCAAATATCCTCATGGAGTCCTCGGTAAAAAGATTGGACTTGTTCCCATTTAGGAACTTTGTGATACAGGCATTTCTACATGAGATCAAGAAAGCGATCCCATGCCTCATTGATGGTAACACCATCATTCGCAATAACTAGCCTGAATTAGTTGGAATTAAGAGATAAATGCTCCTGAATAATTACTTGAGGATAGTAATTCCACTCAAATCCAATGTGAGAAGAAAATAATAATTAGGGTTCATTTTACAATTTTAACATCACATAATGAATGCAAAGTAACCGTGTGGTTACCCAGGGGTTAATTAGAGGTCAATTGAGCATTAGAGACCAAATAGTGGTCCACACTAACAGAAACAAGGTTTCGCGCATTTCAAGAACCAAAACAGTACACAAAATCATAATTCTCAACCTCACTTAAATTGAATAGGTTCTGGTCAGGATAAAATTCATCTAAACCTCCTAAAATTCATAGAAAAATATTATAACAGGTTTGGTACCCTTGGTTTGACCATCTGAACCTATTTTAACCTACAATAGAGTTTTAGACGAGATTTTACCCTAATTTGGACTTATATGCAAATTACCCAATCCAACGTAGTCAAAACTCAAATCCAACTTCACCATTAGATTCCTTAGATCTAAATTAGGTTAAGGCCAAAATTTGGGCCCAATCAAAGTCCATCTTGACCTAGTTTGCGATTTAGTCCCTAAAATCTCTATTCTTTACATCCAAGCTCCTAACTTTCAGATTTATTGCATTCAGGTCCCTAACTTCTCGTTGCTTTCTTCAAACAGGTCCCTTCCGCCATTAATAGTGTGAACCCAAAGCCGCTGACCTTCAATCAAGGATTCTTCCTTGATTTCTCAGCCAAACCCCTGCAAATTTGGAGGGATTGATCTAGAGAAGTTGCCCAATCCATTAGACTTGATTCCAAGATTCGAAATCAACTCTAGAAGCTTGGGAAAACTCGCAATTTCAGCGAGATTTCCTTGCCTTAGTTGAAAGGAATTCATGTTGATTCCTTGCAACTAAGGGTCTAGAACTCCTCTATAAAAGCTCATGTACATCGAGGCTCTTCTTTATCTCGGTTTAAGGCCATAAAAACCTCTTCTCCTCCTTCCCCGGCCTGCTCTCCTATAGCTCCAGTAACTTCTCCCCCCATCCTCCTACGGCCTCCCAACAGTCAAATTGGGAACGCCTCTGCCTTCCTGTCCTTCTACCTCTCACCTGCCAAAGTAGAGGCTGCCTATCCCTTCGTCATCGTCGTTCCTCATCACCGGAGCATTCCTCGTCTCTGGCCCCGGACAATCATAGTCAGCGCCAAAATCTCCCTCCCCTTCGTTTGTAGCTAGGTCCTTCGTCATCCTCTTCTTCTTTAGGTAAGATCCAACTCCTTAGCTCCCCAATTCAACCACCAAACCACTACCTCCCCCATCGTCTTCTCCACGGCCGACGACGCCTCCGACGAGCCCGCCACACCACTATAGAACACCATACGCAATGCTACAACCACTAAAAGCTTCCTCACCCTCCAACAATCAAAAGCCTTCAAAAAATTTGAAGCTTCATCTACTCTACACCCCCATCGACCAAACCCATAACCCACAGTCATCTCCGACATCGACCGGTCGCCATACACCGCTAATCACCATGCCAACACCACCACTGCATTCTACACCTCACGGCGATGCTTCTGAACTAGCTAATTGGGGCCACGACCTATATTTTGGATTGCAGGTGTTCACTGGATCTCTGCTTCACGTCGCCTCCATCCACCGTTCATCGTCGACCACTGACTCTAAGGTCACCCCCAACAGCTGCAGCTTCAACTCCCGAATCCACCCGCAATGTCAATCGAAGAGAAGAGTAGCAGTGACTACTCCAATTTGAGCTTCAAACTCTTTACAGCTATACGCGAGGAAGAAGAGTGGGATAGTCCCACATCGTGTATCATTGGAGCGACTATAGCATATAAAACGAAATCGTGAAGAGGGCTTATCGCCTCAAATCACATGGGGTGAGGTCCCTTCACACGAGCTCTGCAACCTCACCCGTGCCACACGCACACGAGCCTAGCCCTACAATGTTTACCTGATTACTCGACTATCTTATACCTGGATTTGAGGAAAGTGGCAATTCTGAGGAGGGAAGGGGCTGGTTTTGCACTATAGATCCTCGGGATTCACGCCAACACTTAGGTACATTCTTGAGGTGCTTGGCTTCACTTTAAGGCTTCTGGGGGTTATGCCCAACATCTAGTGCTTGGCTTTGGCTTGGAACTCTGGTACTGTGGAGTTATTTGATATCTATGCTAACATGGATATTGACATAAGTGGTTCTAACCACTGTAGCAAAATTTGAATGGTTGATAATTTGGGACATGTGCCTAATGTGGGAGATTAATTGGTTATCTAAATCACCATTTTTATAGCTCTTTATCTTCCTTTTTATCCCAGTGTTTTATGAGATACAATTTAGTTGATTATCGAATATATTTTGATTATTAATATTCATTTCATATCCTTATTATTGTGCTCATTATTTCTAAATGTGATTAGTGTTGTGAATTCCAATTTGCTCCTTGGAAACGACCTCAGACTCATTTTTGTTTTCAAGTACTTTATAAATTTAAATGCTTTATCATTTTTGTTGACTGTATTACAGCGCGTGTTTCTTAAAACTAGAAAAAGTGACAACATTTTGGTGCCATTGTCAAGGAGCAACATTTTGTGAAGTGGTTCCCCCGCATTTTGTGAAAAAGTGTGTAATCTGATGCCTCAGGGCATTAATACGCCCTACTGGGAAGAATTTTCCCAAAAATTCGTCATGCAATTCGTCCCAAGTATTGATTGATTGATTTAGAGACCGATACCAGTGCACACCTTTCTCTTTAAGCGAGAAAGGGAACATCTTCATGAGCAGAGTGTTCCAATTTTGTATAGTTGGCCTGAGGGTCTGAGCCAACTATTTCAACTCCTAAATGTGCTAAAATGGGTCTTCGGAACCCATCCCATGGAAATGAGGGATCAAATTGATAACATTCGACTTGAGCTTAGTCTCAGGTTCCTCAACCGGAATACACACCATGGGCTCAATAGCCATTCCTGTGGGATTATAGTAATCCCGCATCTATGGACATGATTGGGGGTTTGCCAGTGCATTGATTAAGCCAGTGAGAGTCTGCAATTGGTCCTGAAGGTGTTGGATGTCACCCCCTTCTCCTTCTAAACCAGGGTTCTCCATTGAGTCAGAATCAGAAAATGAACCCAGGTCGAATGTAGATGGGTTAGAAGACATAAGAACTGGATCAGAAGAGGACCCAAACAAGGTAGTTGGGTTCTAGCCCCGACGTGAGTGAACTAATAAAGGAGGTCTTAAGAATGGTCTTAAGGACCTCCTCCCGTGCATTCACTAATGAAAAGATGAGGGACTAGATAAGAATCAGCCCTAATCAAGGCACCCAAAATATTTGGATGACTAAGGTTGGTTCGAGGCAGATGGCCTCTCAATCACAAATTCACCCGCTCGAGAATTACTTGGGCAGCTAGGAAGGGAGAGTCCTACAAAGACCCCTACACGATAGAGCATCCCCAAAGGTTACAGGGTTTCCCCCACCTAACCTTCCTTATCACTGCGGTACCAAGTAGACTGGATACGTGGGAATTAAGCCCTAGGGCTACCAATTTTTAGCCTATTCGTGTTGTGCCTTGAGTTATCACTTGATTTAGAGTTAGATTCAACTTAGTGACCTAATATCTAGGTTGATTGGTTCACCAAGTGAACCAACTTCACCTAACCAGACCTAATGTTTAGGATGCAATCCAGGCTAACTCACTCGAACTACCCTATTTCGGTTCAACAAGTAGGTTATTTAGTTACAACTTTTAGGGTTCAAGTGATCTTAGAGCCTGTATTTTAGGGTTCAAGTTGGAAATCAATTCAAATGTGGCTTAGGTAGCACACAATGCGGGTAATTATTTCCTTTATGTCCTTGCAAATGTGTACTAAAAAGCCCTAAAATTCAACGCTAATTTGGCTCTAAAATAGAGTCCAATTAAATTTAAGTGGCCCTTGGACTCAATCAAGAATATGTTAGTCCAAGGGTTCAGTTAATTTCAATTGAGTCCCGATAAGCATAGGAATGATTGGGTCATGTCCTTTAATCGGGTTATTTCTTAACCACAGTTAAATCATAGAATTTCTTGCCACAAATAATATTGCTAAGAAAAATAAGGCAAGGAGACTTACCTACCCGTGGAGTGGTTGTCCTCTTTTAGCTTCAGATCCAAGCTCAATTGTTCAGCTCAATTTGCAAAAATAACAATCAAAACAAGGTAGATATGACAGAAATCAGAAATAAAAGAGAAATATTCACAAAAATAGTGATAATTGTGTGTTGCTCCCTGACAACGGTGCCAAAATGTTAACTCACTTCGATCATTTTATAAAATCACACGTCGTAGTAGAGTTGATTAGAGCGAGATTAACACTTAAATTTATACTGCTCGAATTAAAAGAGTAATCCGAGATTGTTCGCAAGGAGCAAAAATGTGTAACTATCACTATTTGACATATTCACAAATTACTTGGGTGAACTTGTTATACGAAATCAAGCGTTAAAAAATCAAGCAAGTTCTCATTAGCACTCGAATTACAGATTAAGAAAATGATATTGAGTGCAACACAAAAACTAATTAAATACTTGTTAAATGCTCAATAAAAATTAATAATCACAATGATAATTAAATATTTGTCTAATTTGACTCAAATGAGTATTTAACAAGAATGTTTGATAAGATAAAGCAGTTAAAATCACTCAGAACAGACTTTGAAACAAAAATCAACAATGTTTTCATATTTGCCCTTGTATTGTTTCACTTTGGCCCCTGAAAATTACGATTAGGTCCCTAATAATGTTTGCAAATTGGCCCTTTCCCTGCCAAAAGGTTCTTAGGCCTTTTTTTAAGACGATCTGACCATTGGTTGACATCGATGAATGGAGGAGAGGGATGCTGGGAGCTCGCCAACTTGGTGGTGGTGGTGGATCGATGATCGGTGGAGCGGCGAAGGCGGAGGAAGCTACCGAAGTTGGAGAGGACATAGGGAGTTTGACGATGTCTTGCGAACAAAATACAGGCCTTTTGGCCCCAAGTTAAACCCAAAAGCTTCAGGGACAGACCCCGAAGCTCGTCCTTGGGTCTAGATGCTGTGCGTGTGTGGTTGGTGGCTTGGTGAAGGAGCTCGTCGGAGCTCCCAAAGGTAGTGGTCGGTGGAGCAGAGGTGTGGTTGAGACAACAAAATAAAGAGTGGAGAACATAGAGGAGGAGAGGGGGAAGTAAAAACCTTAATACTATTTGGAAGGAGGCAGAGAAACCGATGGCGATGGTGAGCCTTCGGCGAAGAAGTTGAGGTGGAGTTGAGGTCGAAGAGGAGGTTAGGGAACCGCCTCCTTTGCTGGGGAGCACAACGAGGAAGGGGAGAGGGCAGCCATGCTCTCGTTTGGTAATGGCAAAGGCGACGTGCAGAGGAGGTTGAAGGAGATTGGGCGCTTGATTCTAGATGAAGCAACTTAGTGGACTCGTGCGAGGTTTTATAGCCTGATCTAGGAGCTCGAGAAGGCCAGCAATTGCGAGAAAAGCTTGGAGAAGCTCGCAACTGCAACGCCCGCTTTGACCAGCGAAAGCGGAGCACAGCTGTGACCAACCTCGACGATGCGACCGTGGTCAAATGTGGAATGACGAGTAGAACCTTTCTCCTTAAGGCTTCGAGGCTAGTCGTGGTTTGAGGTGGCTGAGATTCACGCTTCAATCTTGGCTCCCAGCTTGGTCAAAGCAAGTCGAGGAAGAAGACAACTGATGTCAGCGTGACGTCAACCAGGGTTTGTAATGCAAGAGGAAAAGGACCTGAAAGTAATGATTTTGGAACTATTTGAAAAGGGTTTGAAGGTTAAGGCCTGGAATGCAAAGTGGGTGCAATTGAAGTCAAATTAAGCCCAACTTTTTATGGTAGCTTAATTAGAACCTAGAGAATCTATTTGTAACCTCAATTTTGGGTTTCGATATCATTTGGCTGGTTAATTTATATTCTGGCCCAAAATATGTTAAATAATTACCTAGGTCTCTAATTGCCTTGAATAGGCCTAGAAAAAAGAAGACTGAGCCTAAAAATGAGACCTGGTTGGATATGTTCAAACAAGTACAGATTAATATCCCACTTTTGGAAGCTATTGAACACATCCTGGCTTGTGCCAAATTTTTAAAGGAATTAACCACAATTAAGCGCAAGCTGAAATCAAGTAATCATGAGAAGGTAATCCTTTATGAACAAGCTAGCTCTATTCTCTTAAAGGATTTACCTGTCAAGAAGAGACACCCTAGAACCCCCTTGATTTCTTGTAAAATTAATGATCTAGACTATGATAGAGCTTTAATTGATTTGGGGGCTTCCATCAACCTGATGCCCACTATGATCTATGAGATGATTGGATTCGAGGACCTGGAACCTATCGAAATACAAATACAGTTGGCTGACCAATCTGTGAGATGTCCACATGGGATTTTGAGGGATGTAATTGTTTGAATTGATAATTTCTACCATTCCATGGATTTCATTATCGTGGATCTTGACATTCCTAAGGATTTGAGGTGGGCCCCGATTATCCTTGAAATATCATTTTTAGCAACTACAGAGGCCCTGATTGATTGTAAACATGGGAATATACAAATAACTTTTGGGGATGAAAGGATGAAATTAAAACTTTTTAAGGCTATTAAGAACTCTAATGAAAGTTGTGGGCATATTGAAGAAGTTAAGCTGGTTAAGGGTTTGATTCAAAATGTCTCCGAGAAAGACTTAGAATCTATCGAATATACAGATGAATTTGAATATGAGACATTTCTTTTTAAGGATCAAGTTTTTGATAACTCTGAAATGGAAAGCTTTATATTTGATCTTGAGACAGAATCTAAGGAAGATAAGCATAATGTGATTATGAGACTTTTCTTTTTTATGAGGAAATTTCTGATAAATCTGAAATGGAAGGATTCACATTTGATTTTGAGAAAAATTTATTACTTGAAAAAGGTGAAGCTCAGAGACTTCAACTTGAACTTGATGAACCTTCGATGACTAGCTTCACCTTTACATCAAATTTGGATGATCTTGAATTTGAATCATTTTCTATGGAGTTTGATTGCATATCTGATGTAACTAAGTCTAATTTTAGCATTGAAGATTTTAAAAACTTGGTCTTCGAGAAAGAAAGAAAGAAGGTGGTGGAACTAGGAGAAAATTATTTGGGAAATGATACCAAGGAGCTCAGGGTGCCTCTACTCTTAAATCTTCTTACCTTCTACAAAGACCCTTATGACTTAAGCAACTTTGATTTCTGTAAACCCAAGATAGCTAAAAATCTGCACCCTCACTTCAAATCTCATTTCAATTGGGATCAAAACTTCATGAATCACTTATCTTTTATACTTGGGTTACCTACCTTCAATCTCAATGAACCTCATGTCCTTAACACTAAATGCCACTGGATTTAGTTTCTTCTACTTTATCTATCTTGTACTCGACCTGCTAGCATGGGGCTACATCACCAATTGATTCAACCTTGGGGACACTTCATACCTGAGCTACAAGGCTATATAATTTTCATAACTTATTTGTGTGGGAATCATTTGATTAATCTCCTTACTAGAATACTGGTCCCACTAAATCTCTGACTGAGTCTAGTTGTAGATGTAAAATTCAGTGCTTGTTGGGAGGCAACCCAACGTTTGTAGATAATTATGTTATTTGTTTTGAAATTTTCATTCAGGTCTGGAGATGATCGAGTCTTGAATTCTTTAGACCTCTTGAGTTTTAGGTAATATCTATTTTCTTTTGCTTATGTTTATTTCATGCATTGAGGACATTGCATGAAATGGGCATGGGGGGTTAGATAATATTTTTGAGTCATTCTTATTTATCTCCAAAATTACAAGTTTTTAGTGGTTTTTCTTGAATTAGTTGTCATCAAAGAGTAATATGTGGTTTTGCAAAAAAAAAAAATATTCATAACATTTATACATATTGCATTCATGCATAAAGTATTTTTGTCAAGGAGGATTTATTGAGGATTTTCTTCTAGAGTTGTTTCTTAGTTTAAAATCCAGTACATTTATTGTACTCTCATGTAAATTTTGTAATGGATCATTTATGAAAACTAATAGACATTTTTAGTTTGTCAAGGAGAAGCATTGCTTCTTTTCCAGAACCCATGGATAGTTAGTTAGGGAGTCAAGCAAACTATCTTTCATTAGAACCACAAAACATTTGTGAGGTGAGAGTAAAATATCTACTAGTCCTCTAAGTCTAGTGTAAGGACTCTTAAGTTCTAGATAATTGGATAATGATACCTAAGAGTTAGGCATAGTTTTCGCTCTCAGTTCTTACGTGTGAACATTGTGTGTAAATTCCTGAGAGCCACCAAAAAAAGCAGATACACAAAGATTGAGTTCTAATAAAACTAGGACTAAGGTGAATAGTTATGACCGTCCATCGAATCCTTGGCTAAAGGACGGTGTTAGTGTCAAAGGTCAGAAGTACGCTTGTCCTATTCATTTCTTCCGGGTGCTGAGAGTAGGCACTTCTACCAAATAAGCCACACATTATCTTCTTAAACATCATCATTCCCCAATAATGCCTCGTTAATAAAAAGTTATGCTATGTGTGTTGTGTTGCTAAAATAAAAAATATAAATAATAAAGAAATATAAATTAAAAAAATGAGAAGAAAAAATTTTATAAAAAAAAGAAGGAAAAAGAAAGAAAAAAAGGGAAAAGAGAAAAAGTTTGAAAAAAAAATGTTGAGTTCATAGTTGTGTTTATTTCATTACATTGAGGTAATAATATCTACTCCCTTTGTGGTCCACCAAATATGATCCATACTTACTTTTCAATATTTCTAACCGCCCGAATACTGGCTGAAGGTTTGACTTAGTTATAGGATTATCAGAACTTTAATTGAAATGTTAATACTAGTTAGGCCACCAAATATTTAGTACATTTACAAAATCTGGTGAAATCGTGAGCTCTCTAAAGAAAAGCTCAAAAAGAAAAGAATAAAAAGAAAAAAAGAGAAAAGTGAGAGAGAGAGAGTAAGCACAAAGGAACGCAAAGGAAGCACAGTTTTGAGCCTCTCTCTGGGTTGACTTGTTTGATAATCTAGAAATCTATAGTATGTAGTACTAGACTACATGTAGCACCAAATAAGTGTGATTCACCAAGTATAAAACCATTTTACTCAGATATCTTTTACCTAAGCCAAAAAGTTGGGGTAGAAATTTCAATTTATTTGAATCTTCGAGGGAAGAAGTTTACCTATCTTGATAGAATTTTTACCGAGGGTCAAGTACGAACTTTAAATGTAGGTTGATTTTTCACTTGGATCCGTTGCTTAAGCTACTATCACATCATTTTCACATTTGTTTGGATCTCTAAATTTTTGAAAGAAGTCAAGAAGAAATCTTTTATCAAGTTCTTGATAAAAAGGAATAAGCAGACCTTTTCAGGCTGAGTTATAATTAGTAGGGATCATACATTTTACATTCATTTTTCATTCTTGCATTTTTCTCGAGGACTAGCAAAAGATATACATCGAGGTGTGATATTTCCATGATTATTTATATAATTAATGCCTAACTAATTTTAGTCTAAGGGTAATTTGGGTTAGATTACATTTAGTTAGGTTAGATTAGGCATTCTAGGTCATTTTATGAATAATGCATACAATTGGGCTTTTATGCAATTTTTCCTACAATTGCATTTGGTATCTTGATGCGTTTATTTTTATATGTGCAGATACAAAATTTCAGGTTGATCGAAGCATAGCTAATTAGAGTTTTGTAGAGAAGAGGAATTATTTTAACCTCAAATGCATGAAAAGGTTGAGCTATTTTCCAAACTCATACCCAATTAGACCTTAATTTTACCTATTTAGGAATCTATTTTTCTACCTAAACCAAACATTTTCTACCCACGTAACCTAATATCCCATTCAAAACCCTACATAAATTTCCTCTCCAAACCCTTACGTTATCCCTATGAAAATTAACTACCAAATTCCACCAAGACCCCCTTGTCCCACACTTAAAAATATCCTATAAATATTCCGTAAATATCCCTTACCTACACCTTCATTTTTACCCCCAACAAACCCCCCTACGTAAATCCCATTTGCCTCCCCGTATCTCCCTCCACCAAATGCCAACTCCATCCCAACAACCCACTTCCCACCTACCTAACCCTACCTAATCCACAATCCAAATAAATAAATCCCATCCAATCTCCCCACCACTTATGTATTCTCCCAACCACAAAAAAAACAAAAAACTCTCATTCGATTACATCCCCAACCTATTTATCCTCCTCCATTTAGTTATTTAATTCACAATATTTCTATCATTTAATCCTACCCATTGATCCTTTAACTCATTAAATCCTAACCCTACAACTTAGCAATCTTAGGTAACTTAAACCAACCAATAGGAAGCATCCTTATTTTCTATAAATACACCTAACCACCTCCCTTGGAACGATATCTCTTATTTAGAATTTCCTACCTCCACATAGTCTCTACTACTAGTGCTCCACGCCAACTCTGGTGGTTTTGAAGGATGCGCCTTCGCATCTACATCAACGTCGATGCTCCGAACTTCGCCTTCGAAACTCATAATTTTTGCATTTCTCTAGTCTAGTTCTAATTGTAGTAATCTAATTATAGTTATAATTTTCTAAGCATTCCTTTAGTTGCAATACTACTTCTATCTGTACTAAACTCTCATCTTATTCAATAAAGTTCTAATTATTTTTCAACTTGCGTTCAAGTTGTATGCTTTCTAGTAGTAGTACATTATAGTTTTAGTAGTTGTATGTTATTAGATTTAGTATTAGTTTTAATAGTCATCCTACTTGATACTTAATTTTAGTTCTAATTAGGAAAGCGATTCTAATATATTCACCTCCCTGCAAGCGACTTGGACTCCATTTTTTTTTATTCAAAAATCCTTACGAGTTTGATTTCACTTGTAAATTCAAGAATTTCTACATGCATTTACTACGACGAACATGTTTTTTTTGCGTACCTATTCCACGTGCAGAACAATACTCTTCTCTTCTTCCTTTGCCTCCAACAACAGCAATAGTAGCTGTTGATGCAACAACCAGAGTAAACTAGGAGATGGACAATAAGGGAGGAAGGGAAGAGGGCATGGAGAGTGGTGTGCACCCTCCCACTCTACGTTAGCAGCAAATGAGGGGGAAATGTGGCCGCCCCATCAAGCCATTCTCATGATTATATGATGCAAATGAATAAATAAAATAAAATTGTTGGGAGAGCCCTCCACTCTTTACTTGTGCTCCAAGCAACACCCTCCCCATCTATTTCCCTTACCAATAGCCCTCCCTACTTCCTAAGGCTTTAGAAAGGATTAAATAAGAGGTAAGGGGAAAAAAGGTTAAGGGATTTTGTTAAACTTTTATCCATGGATAAAGGGTTTACTCTTTTTTCAAAATAATTATCATTACCAAATTAAGGTACCTGAGGCCGTTAGTCTACTACTAAGTAACAAATAAAGGTTTTAATCAACTCATTAAGTATATTTAAAAATTCAAGCCCTTACATGAATCTTCTTCTAAATTGAATGCAAGTTGCTTCTTGGAATCCTCATTGCCTTTCTTATTTTGGAATAGCTTATTTTCATAAGTCATTAGATTGTCAATACTCCATATCTAGTCTTTCAACATCATTAGCTTCTATTGCAGTAACCTTAGATTCAAGCTTGTTAATAAGAGATTTAAGAATCTTTCCTTCCAATTCACCTCTTATAAAATTCTTGCCAGGAGCTTTGAGGTTGTTTACAATATCAGTAAAATGTGTAAACATATCCTTTATGGTTTCATGCTCCTGCATCTCAAAATTTTCAAAATCATTAGTTAATAAAACAATTTTGAAACTTTTTACTTCATGAGTGGTTTTAAGAGTTCTCCAAATTTCATTGGTTGTGAAACATTTGAGACTCTATTAAATTCTTCAACACTCAGGGCACAGTACAGAGCATTCATAGCTTTTTAATTCAGCACAAGTTGTGTCTTTTGATCATCTGTGTAACTATCAACGTCAAGTTTTGGAGACCTTACATAAAGAGCTTCCACCATATCCCTGATAGAGTAGTCATTGGATTGGAGAAAAATATCCATCCTTAGTTGTTGTTGGATTCATCAAAGAATGATGGCTTGGTGATAGAATGACCATTGTTGGAGGAGGTAGCAGCAACAGATCTTGTGCTCATTTTGAATCACCTGTGATGTACTTCAGCAAATATATGATAACCTACCCTAATACCAAATGAGGATTGCATAAGAGGGGGGGTGAATTGTGCAATATAAAGATTATCAATAAAATTACAATTTGAAATTTACAATATAGCAAACTACAAAATGAACACAATGATTCAGAGAGGAAACCCTTCAACTGGGAAAAACCTCTAACTTGTCTCTCAACAAAGATTTTACGCCTACCACAAGCAAGCAAAATCACTATACTACCACTTTTCAATTGAGGGTGGAAAATCTCAAATTACATCAACCACTTTCTTGTACAACCCACAGGAAAGTAATTTTGTCCTTCTCTCCAAGAAGAACGGGAATTCGACACAAGGAAACCCAACAATAATAATCAAAATATTAAAGTTACAGAAAATCCTACAGAGCCAATAATATAAAGTGATGTCGAAAAATATGCTTAATGCTAATAAAAAATTTACTCCACAGTAATCTTTCCTTAAATATAAGATTTTTCATGTGAAGGATGGGAGTAACAAACTTTTCTTTTCAAATAAACTTGCACGCTAGAAATGTCTTTCTAAGAATGCTTTGAAAAGTGGCGTGTAAGTGTAGATTTAAAATCAAGTGTTTACTCCAATTAAAAACTTTCCAAAAAATGATCTATAATAATCGCATGAAAGCAAGGAGTAAATATCCAATAATCAAAGATCAATAAGCAATAGACCATATTGATCAATGATCAAATACTTCCTTTCAAAATAACCTTGATGTGCCTTGAGAATGACCGTAGTTGGAAAGGAAAGATTGAGAGCTCTTGTGTGCAAGAATCATTGGAGAGCCATTTTTTTTTAGAATGATGGAGAATAAATGTAGCAATGTAATGTAATGCGTTTTAAATGAGTGAAAAGAAGAGTATATATAGAAGTGAAGGTATCCTTACACAAGTTTCGAACGTTGGAGTACAACGTTCAAGTGGTTATCAAAAAGAATAACCGAACATCAATTTTTGAGTGGAAACTCGTTTGAGAAATTAGCCGATTAATAGAGTATTAGTTAAAATAATTATGGGACTAATTTTTCATAAAGGTTGGCAACTGCCAAATGGTTGTTAAATTCAATTTAATTAATTAAAGGGTAGTTACTACATGTGATAAATGAGGACATAAATAAACATGTGTTCGTCATATATCTTCTAGAAAGACATGCAACCATAAAGGAAATATATACATTGCTAAAGAAGTCAACAAGTTAAATGAAAGAATAATTCATCAATTACGCACATGATAAAATGAATTGTGAAAATAGTGCAATTTATTAAACATTTAATTTGGTGAATTTTAAAGTTAAGTGCACAAGTGATAATGGTTGTTTAACAAGTAATCTAATAATAATAAAAAGAAAGCCATGTTTTAAGAATATCTTCTTAATAAAGTGTTCATCACTTGTGTTCCAAAATGACCTGCAATATTGAAATGTAATATAAACAATGTAATAATGATTTTGTAAAACATCGAAATAGAGTTAGTGTAGTATTAAAGTACTAACATGTGGTTTCCACTAGAACTCTTTTGAAAACTTAAAAAGAGGAACCCTCAAAGAGAACTTAACAAAGGCCAAAATTCTAACAGACATCTATGTTCAATTAAAGGCCTTGTTTGCTTGATTGGTTGCACCACTTCACACATGTAATTGATATTAAGGGCAACCACCCCCGCCATGCCCATCATCTCCAAAGCACCAATAACCTAAGCCTAAAACAGAGTAGATGTGTCCTAGGAAGGATTAATTGAGTATCTTGGTGCACTAAGGTTAAGTTGGGTCAAATCAAGATCTTGTTTAATTGGATCAACAGGTGACTAGATGGGTCAATGTGGTAACCACGTTAACTTATAGTAGTGCTCCATTGTGCAGTTTGTCCCAGGGGGTCCCATCCATCTAGCCAACCAAGTAATTCACGGCTTGGTTTGGCTCAATTTGCCTGTGGGATGCTAGGATTAGGTCCTCTTAGGTGTACCAATTGGGCTAGGTCGTGTGTGCTTGTTTGATATTTAGGGGTTTACCTTCTCTCACCTGCTCTTATCCCTATTTTCTTCCAACTCTATCCATGGATTTCAATTCTTATCATTCCCACTCCTTTTATCCCCAATTTGATTTTTATCTTTATTCTACTCAGCATTTCCATCTTCTACTTGGGATAACTCTACAACCAATTGGGGATATCATAATCAAGCCTCATCCTCCTAGTTATAACTTCCCACCTAGGTCACCAGATCCTATTGATTATCCTATCATGACCCACAACCAAGGAGGATATCCAAAAGCTTTGTATTATGATTATTCTGATCCTCAACAGATTGACCCACACTAAATCAACTCAGGTCCATCTAGTTTTGGGTTTAATTAAGATCAACTCCATATCTATGGGGGCAACTATGAAGGTTGTTGGAGGATATGGTCTAGGTTTATCTAGTGGTGTAGGCCATTGGATTTGGAGTCAAGTGTGGAGATGATGTGGCTGACCCTAAGAGGATATTAGGATTAATTATGGCCAACCAAGAGGGGAGGATAAGATGATGGAGGTGGCGGCTAGGTTGGTAATTAGGTAAGGGTATGTTTTAGGTTTTAGGATCACTACAACAAAAATAGGCTTTAGTGACAAAGAACATTTGGTGGTAAAAGTATTTATTTTGTCACTAAAATACTTTAAAAGACAATTAAAAATATTGTCGCTAAGAATATCGTTGTTAAAAGTTTACGACAAATTTTTTTGTCACTATATTAAAAATTTTAGTGTCAAATATAGTTGTCACTAAATTGTTAATGTAGAAGCCTATAGAGTTTGTCCCTAAATACTTTGCCAAAATATTGCTATAATAATTTAGTGTCAAACATAGTTATCACTAAATCGTTGATATAGAAACATATAGAGTCAAACACAATGGTTGCAATTTTTTGTCCCTAAAAGTCTACTTATAGTTACAAAAAAATACATTGCCAAAATATTGCTACATATTACCTATAACGATAAACTTAAATGTTGATAATTTGTTACTATATCACTATATAATGATAATTGTGAATGTTATATCACTATTTACTATTAGTTACAATTATTCTCATTGTCATTGTAATCTATGAGATGATTCTTGTATATTGCTTCACTACTATGATATTTATATAAATATATTTTGCAATTTTTTTCGTTATAACCATTTTATGATGCTTATATATTTGTTTGAAAAATTATAAAGATAAATAAGTCTTATATGATGATATTGGTAGTAATTTTAATGAGCATAACATATTTTAAAACTTAGAAATACAATTAAAGAAATGAGTATCTAATTACCTTATAACTATTTGCTTTTTTGGGAAAGCAATAACTCTACCATCACATCTCCTATTTTCTCATATTATACATATGGGCTAACTAAATCTTCACCTTCATCTATTGCCACTTCCACAATAACTCTTATGAATTTAGAACCTATAATTGAATGTTACGAACGCGTGTCCCACACGTCGGACCAGACGTCTGGGATCGTTTCCAGACGTCTGGAAATCAGTTATTTTCAACACGCGCTGGTCGTCTGCGCGCCTGAGCGCGCAGACCGCATATTCGCTCCTGCGGCTGCAGATTCTCGCCGCTGCCGTCTCTCTCTCTCCTCCTCGTGCGGCCTTAAAAGGCCACGCGCTCTCTCCCGTCGCCTCCACCCCTTTCCTCTTCTCCTTCCAGTGCGCGAGAGCGAGCGCGGAGGGGGTGCTGCGTGCGAGAGCGGCGCTCAGCCGTGAGGGCGAGCTCGCCGGGGCTGCCAGGGCCGGCCGGCGGGGAGCGCAGCGGGCGCGGAACGACGCGGGAGGCCTGCTGCGGCTCGAGCAGCAGGCGCACGAGGTGCGACGCGGGCGGCGTTGCGAGTGGAGGGCGAGTCGCGCCCTGGTTTTGGAAAAATTTCCAGAATCAGACGTCTGTGCTGACAGCCAGACGGCGAGGTCGACGTCTGGAAGACTGTCCAGACGTCTGAAAGGTGAGTTTTCCGTCTTCTTCTTCCTTCTTGTCGACTGACCGTACTGAGGGAGGGATATGGGTGTGCGCAGGCTCGGTGATTCACCATCCAATGCGAATCAGACGTCTGGCTGTAGTACAGACGGCGGGAGTGACCTCCAGACGTCCGGGGTGACCATCGGATGACTGAGAACTAGGCCAGACGTCCCCGCAGGCTTCTGGACGTCTGAGAAACCACGCAGAACAAGGTAATTCTCTGATCCACTTTTTAAGACGTCTGGAAGAAGTTCCAGACGTCTGATTTTGCACAGTGTCGTCGTTTTCGACCCGTTGAGGGCCCGTTCGGGTTCCGTTTTCCGCGTTTCGAGTTGCGTTCTTTCCGAAATTAAATCCTCTACCCGTCTACAGTAGCTATACACTGTTTTGAGACACTCCTTGTGTTTGATCCTTGTGATAGGACCCCGTTCTATTGTAATCTCGAGGGTCGCGAAGGCACGCGGGATTCCCGATCACGCCCCCATTACTCCCGTTGTACCTGGTAGAGTGGCTTTAAGTTATTAATAAAATCTGTTAAATTATGGAATCATAAATAAAACCTAGGACATTGCATGAATCCTAAGAATGAGAAATAGATGGAATGATAGCTCATAGGTGTTGCATGAATCCTAGGGCTGAAAAACTAGATTATATGATAGATCCTAGGATATGGCATGAATCTTATGATGGGAAAACTAGTGGAATGTATAATACTGCAGTCTTGGAAAATGGAAAGAGATATAAAGCTGCCTGTAATTTGAATTAACAGCTGCCTGTTGTGAATAAATAACGTGATTGAGAACATGGATTGTAAGAATGTGAAACTGGAAAGTGAAACCTGGATGTTTGAGTAAAAAGGATGGAACCCTACGGGGGAATTAGGAGTGGAACTCCTGGAAAGAGAAAGGAATGGAACTGAGATGTAGTTGTGTACTGTCTCTTGGGTACGTAGTACCAAGGGAAGTACCTGTACCTGTTTAGTGCAGAGTGGGGCCAGCCACCCTAGGGACCCGGGGTTAGGACCGACCGCTCTGTACCGACTTGCTGGCCCTCGTGTACGTAGTACCGAGGAGAGCTACTAGTGTTAGGACACTAGCTACCCCACGGGCCCCGGGGTTCTGCTATCCTCCTACACCTACTTGTTTAGGCCCACTGGGGCAAACCAGGGTAGTCAGGCGAGGGTGCGAGGACTGTGGAGGGGCAAGGCCCCGGTTTGGTTACTGTGAAGGGGTTGGACCCCTGTTACTGAGAGGGCTCTGCCCTGGACTGGTTCCATGCTATGCTTTGGGCGCATCCATTAACGGAAACGACTGACCGCATGCCAGTACGGGTTAACTACCTGTGCATTTATCGCGCGTGCCGTAGTCACCGTTACGTCTGTCAGTGACCTTAGGGTGGTTGACTAAGGGTAGGATCACCACGGGGGACTCTCCCGACCAGGAGAGCACCACGTGCTACTTTTATTTTTTGGAAAAGACTGCAATCAAGATCGTTCCCACGAGGAACATTCGAGATCAAGAAAAAAATCTGAGGAATAAATGAAATAGTGAGACAATTGAAAGATGTGAATAAAGAAAGTAATCGAACATAACAGCTACTGTACACTCTACTATTGTCTTTAATTTAATTGCCACTCTACTCAACGTTTTGCTGACGTGTTACACTCGTTACCTTTTTCAGGATCAGGTGTTGAGCAGCCAGGGTCAGCGGCTGCAGAGGACGCTGGGCCGAGTAGGATCCAGTAGAGTTAACACTATCTCTTGTACCTCTTTTGTTACGTTATAGTGAGTAGTTCTTGTTTCCGCTGTACTTTTCTTTACCTGCAGTTCAAATTATATGATGAATGTTGTTCTACTGTTGTGGTGGTATATACTATGGTAGTTTCTTTCCTTATTGCTGTACTTTCTTTCTGTTAGTTATATTCATGTTGAATGTGATTTATTTTACTACTCTTTTGGTTACTTCCTCATTGAACGACTAAGTCTTAGGATTAGTTGAGTCGATCCGGTTCTCATGTCTCGTAGGGACTCGGAAACCAGGTCGTTACATTGAATCTCCAACTCATTCCTCTGGATTTGTACTTTGTATCCATCCAAGTGCAACTTTTATATCAAAATCATCATAAGCCAATAGAAACACATCCTACCAAAGATGAAACTAACATTTTAATTTCTTACATAATAGAATAAAATAGAACATTTTTTTATTAAAATTTGAAACCAAATATAATGTAAGTTACCTATCCTTCCATAAATAATGATCGGCTATGATATACTTTGGATGCAGATGGTTTATTACTTGTTTAAAAGTGACATCTTCATGTCTTCCATCGTGGTGAATTTCCTGAACACATCACAACATGCATCATATGCAATGTTAATATTCAGAAAAATAATTTCAAAGTAAAAGAATCAATGTTACTATTATACTCTTTATGTTTCGACTTGTGAAGCAGTCATTGATTGAACCAATTTTTTAATATTCATTTGATTTTCCCTCAATAGCTCAATCTCCTTACTTTGTGATTCTAATTGCTTCTTTTGAGCTTCAAGTTGAATAACGAACTCTTGATTCTATTATTGTTGCTCCTTGTTTATTTGGCTATATAATTTTTGATGTAACCCATTTGCACAGTGACTATACTTCCTCCCTACTATTCTTTCATATGCTTCCTCAATTTGCTTAGGATCTTTAGAGCCATCCATCTTCTCCATTTCATTTTCAAATTGTGCCTTGATAAAAAAAAAACAATAATGTTAGTGTAACATAATAAAAATAATAGTACATTTTATATAATGAAATAATAATATTATATTATAAATTTTTTTTTGAGAGGAAAAATAAATATTTTATAAGAAATAAATAACCTCAAAATTTTAATTAAGACAATTGATACTTCATGTTGAACACAAGCAAAATTCTTTGTTCCTCCTACATGATTCCACTAGACCTTTTTCCTATTTTCAATATTAATGGCACAATGCCTCTACATTTTATAATTCATCTCAATTGTTAGTCATAGTTAATGATAAAAAATTAGATAACTAAAATTATCTTAGATGAATCTAAATCCCAATACTCATTCAAAATCTTCCACTGACTTTCAAGAACTCTAGAATCTTGATGTGCCATTCTTTCTTCAAAAGGTAGATTTGGCTTATAAGAATCTTTTTTTAGGGATGACCTGCAATTTCTCCAACTTTTTGCTATGTAATTTAGGATTGGTTTCTCTAATCCTGTATCAAAATTGAACTTTGTTGTAGGAAGAAAATAAAAAATAATAGTTACATAACTCATAAAACTTCAGGTGCTAACTACTAAATGTTACCTTAACAAACTCCTCCATCTTAATCATATATTCTTGTGGCATTAATCTCCAATCGGTGTGATTTAATGGTGCTAGATCAAGATTGCGAGCAATGGTGCCCGAAAATATTGTTAGATCACTTTTTTTTGTTTCTTCAATTGGTTGGTTCAAATCATTCTTGTCTACAAATTTTTTTCCCCATCCTTTGCATTCCATACTTTTTTTGCTCATAGTATGGCCAAGTCTTTGTGTGATATCTGTCAAATTTCCTGAAATCATATTAATAATAACTATAACATGTCTTCACTTAAAATAAATGGACATTTCAAATGACTTAAAAGAAAATAGTTTAATACAATGAAACTAGCTTATTTAACATCTCCATAAAAGAAAAAGATTGAAAAGAAACTTTCTATGAAAGACTTGAACCTTAAAACAATTAGTACTTGTAAGTAAAGAACCATTTTGTACCACATCTATAGGAGAAGAAACTGTTGAGACTACTTTTTTATAAACTGCAAAGAAAAAAAAATATAAGCATGAATAAAAAAAAAAGCAAAGGACTTGTGAAATAAAAATAAATATCATATTTTATATAAACACTCTTACCTTTTTCTCCAACTCCTAATTCAGAACTTGTAATTGATTGAGTTGGGAATTCAAAAGATAAGCCTCTTTCCAAATGAGGATTAAGTGAAATCTGTACTTTTTTGTGAGACTTTCTACCATGTTAGTTAACATATTTGTCTTTTATGATCTTTTTTCTTTTTAAGCCATCATCTTTTGTACTTGCAAACTTTCTTTTCGAAGTCTGCAAGGCGTCAGAGTCATCTTTATCCAATTTTTTTTTTTTTGAAAAGTGAAAGGATGATTATCCCAATGATGACCCTCCAAATCTTTATCCAATTGTTGCATGATAGGTGGTTGAATAGAATGACCTTTTGTTTGTAATTAGTTCATGGCTACCAATATTTTCCTTGATTGATGACCCACTAGTGGAATAACTCGAGATGTAGGTAGATGTGATGAATCTTGCCCATCAAAATTAGCCATCAAGGATTTGTGTGCCTTTGACATGTAAATTTTGAAAGTCAAGCAAAATTAAAGAAGCGATACGTTTAACTTATAAAATAACACATCATATGGTACAAAAAACTAAAGTATGCCAAATATAGAAGCAAGGAAATTTTACTTATTGGCTTTTAAATTAGTCATCATCTTCACTTTCTTCTGTCCCTACCTCTTCTATGTCAACTTATGAGTACCAATTTCTTTAACTTGATGTTCAAAAATTCTCTTCGAAATGCCATGCCTTCAATGTCAACCCTTACCATATCAATGTCCATATTATCATCACCATTTATATCAATGGAAAATGAAGGCATATCATCAACAACTATGTCATATAATACCTCCATATCTTCTTCTAAATAGCTTATTTCTACCTCAAATAAGTCTTTAGGCTTTGTCTTAACCACAAAGTGACAATTTGAAGCATTGCGATCTTGTACATAAAAAACTTGTTTAGCTTGAGATGCCAGACAAAAGGATCATCCTTGAAATCTAGGCATCACAAATTTACACGTGTTATCCCATACTTACCAAGATTTAAACCATCTCAAGAGTTGATCTTCATCCAATCACACTCAAACAAAACTACCTTGAAGTGCTCATAATAATTAATTTCAATAATGTCAGTAAGTACTCCATAATATTCAACAATCCCAATTAATGAATTAGCATCCTTGACTTCAGAAAATTGTCAACGTGTGCATTAACAATAACACCACTATTTTGTGTTCACCTTTTTTCCATTGCTCTTGTATGAAATCTGAAACCATTGATAATATAGCGACTGTAGTGAACTACCATCTCATGAAGACCATGAGCAAGCACTTTAAGGTTCCTTGAAATGCTCTCAAATTTTGCTTTTTCTTCAATCTATAAAGTATATATAATATTTTTAGTCAACTATAATTTGAAAGTTGATTGGTGTTTTAACAAGAAAAAGCTTACGTTAGTATTAACCAATAAAGGAAAGGTTTTCTTATGAAGATTTCTCAATCTCTTTTGATCAAATCAATGATGCGGTTTCATGAGTAAATTACGGTATTTCCTGCATTGAAAAAACACATTATATGACATTCTTCTATGATGAAAAGTAAAAAGTTATATTCACAATTTATATGGAATTTTAGCATCACAATTTGCTAAGATATACTCGTGCTTGTTTCAACAAATTTACATCTAATCTTTTTGCTCTTCTTTTTCCTAAGGCATGACCTTTTTGAGAGAATATAGACCATTCTTCATTAAACACCGAAAATTTATCTTTACTATTTCTCAATGATTGATTTAATCTTGTCTCACTCATCTGCTAGATATCCGCCAGCAGTCAAGCCTTTAGGGTGACTTTTGTTTCATACATACTTTTAAAAGTGAGCAAGTACCTAAAATAATCTCATTAAATTACCTTGATAAGTACATATCATTCTAACTAAAAAAAAAAGAGACTCATACCATCTTGAAAAAGATACATAATTCTAACATGATCAATAAACATCAATACAATTAAGAGTATACATAATTCTAACAAAAAGCCAACAGCATCACATTTACGTTATCAAAACCCAAAAGAAATACAATGACATTGACTCACAATAAAAATATATTTCTCTATTTGAAGGTAGCACCGAGGAGTTAACAGAAAAAATAAATAAATATAAGCCCATTACTTAACCCCAAGCAAAAGGTCATAGAATTGACACGATATTATCTTTTAGAGAAGTTATTGTGATCCCATAAGATGAAAATTCATAGTCTTATTAATTAGATATGTCATACGAAAGTTGATTATTAAACAAATCTGTCAAAATCCGATAGAATTTTCCTTATTTAACGGATATTTACCAAAACCTGTACCTATAACTGTACTTGTACATGTATACCATAAATTATATGTGGATACACCCCAGAACATCACTACAAAGCGATGAAAAGTGAAAAAAATAAAAATAGGCACACCCTACATCCAAAAATAGTAAAATAGGAACAATGATGGAAACAACACTAAAATACTACTATTCCATCGGAAAAAAATTGTAACCATTGTCCTAGGTGAAAGTAAGTCGTAAAATATTTGCAATGGATTTTTTTTTAGTTAAGTATGGTAGTAACCTCACCTTCTTTAAAGACGAGCTAGAGAGGGAGGGAATTTCGCTTTAGCCCTTACCTTTAACTCACCCTCATTGGAGTCGAGTTTGACGTTGGATAGGCACCTCCTCGTTCCTCGTGAGAGGTTGAAGTTTGATGCAACATCCTCGTTGATCGACTGGTGGCAGCACTTACAGCCCTCCTCGTGCATAGGCCCACATCACCCCTCCTTGCTCGTAGCCCCTTGTCACCCCTCCCCGAGGAGCCCATCCAATTTTTTTCTTGAATATGATTGCATCTTAATTTTTTTCTTTTTTGTATAAGCTAGGGATATCATATATCATCCTCTTTTTCCCATCTCACAAGAATTCATCCATGATCGCATGTCCAGGAATGTTTCTTAGGCACTTTCGTCCCTCTGATAGGAATAGGTATTACACAATATGACTTTCTCCCAGTGTTGGAGCTGCAGAAAACTTCAAGAAGACATGAAATGTTCATTTCAATGGTTTTGAATTTTAAGAGTCGTCAAATAAGATGATTATTGACAGATGAAAGTTGAATAAAACCTACCAACCCACTCAAGTTTCAACCTTATGTTGTAACATTAGAGTAAATTATTTTGGATGTGAAATTTTGTATAAAGGTTTCCATTGTTGTTGCCAATTTTTGATAGTGTACTTTGTAGTATAAAGAATAGCGTGAGCCTTTTTAGTAAGAAATTTCTAAGTTATATCCAATTTGTCTATCATTTTAGCTGATTAGGTTTGCTCTTTTTTTCTAATGATGGAGATTGTTGGGAGACTTGACTTTCTCTTTGGAAGGGAGTATTTTGCATTTATTTATTTCATAGGAAGTTGTGTTGTACTTTTTCCACTGCCTCTACCTATAAAAGAGAAGCAATTTTTTTCAAAGAAAAATAAGTCTTGTTATTTTACCTAACTTGATATCGGAGCAGCGATTCTAGACTGGTGCCCTAGTATCACCACCTAAACAAGCCTTCGACCCTTTCCACCTCAATCCCATTCTCTCTAGTGGTAGATTTCCACCGTCGCCATCCCTCAGCTGGCTGGTAGATCCTCACCGCCGCCTCCTCCCCAGCCAGCGCTGGCAGGGAGGAGGCTCTTACCTCATCGTCGACAGGTCTAAATAGGATTGAACCTCTCCACAGACCTCAGGGTCACCGCCTAGGGGCCTCATTTTGCAACACGTTGCCACAGGCAGGGTCTAACCTTGTCGTAGACTTGAGATCTGCCACCTAGGAGCCTTGTTTAGTAGCACGCCACAATAGATCAGTGTTGGGGGTCGTCACCTAGGGTACTTGTTATGTAGTAGCCTTCATTTAGATGTCGCCTGGTGACAACCTTGTGTTGGGCAAGCCCTTCTACGATAGTCTGACCAAGGAGGGTCTAATCGGTAGCCATTAGGGGTGATCAGGCTCCCCTTTGTTTTGCGGATCTGAAAAGGTGTTTGAGGCATTGTTCTTGTATGTTGGAGATTGGGTTGTACTGCCATGGCCTCATCTAGTTCATCCAAGGTTACGTTAGATGCTCCTATGGACACCGGGGGTTGCAAGAGCCCCTTCTTTGGTCTGATGGTTAAGCTTGACGAGACCAAATATCCGTGGTGGTCCTAGATGTTTTTGATGAGTGTTCGAGGTCATGGCAAGGAAAAGATTCTGAAATAACCCGAGCCAGCAGATATGACTGGTGCCAATGCCTTGTGGGATAAAGACAATGCTATGGTTTGTACCTAGATGATGAACTCACTTATTCCTAGGATAGGTGATGAGATCATGTACTATTTGACTGCCAAGTAGATGTGGGAGTCTCTTGCTGAGACATATTCACAGGAGAAGAACTCAGCATGCGTGTTCCAAATCTATCAGGAGGTATTTCAGCTACGACAAGAGGGTCAGTCTTTGGCTCAATATTACTCATAGATGAAAGGCCTATTGGAGAGGCATAATTCTTACAGACCGAGGTGTACTTGCTCTTCTTGGCGTGAGTTCAAGAAAGAGCTGGTTATTTCTCTCTTCCTCTCTAGTCTGGATCCTAGTTTTGCTGCAGCATGAGACCACGAGCCTACCCTGTCGAAGCTTCCATCTTTGCAGGAGACTTACAGTAGACTGAGTAGGATCACTATTTCTGTCTCTCCAGTGGAGACCACGGGCCAGACCACTACCTTGGTCTCTGCTTCTGGTCGTGGGCGAGGTAGCCCTTCTACTCAAGGTTGTGATCGTGGGCGTGCATCAGGAGATCGTTCTCCTTCACCATGCACTTATTGTGGTTGTTTGGGCCATTCTAAGGCTGTGCTGGCAGAAGCACAGGAAACAGTGACGGGCACATCAGGACCAACATTGATGCTTCTGGAGACACCATTTCATGTATAGAGTTTGATGAGTTACTACAGAAGTTCAACCAACTATCCTAGACAACTCCTCTAGAGACGGCTGCTACTGCCTCTACTTCAGGCATAGAGGTCGTCTGTTCTACTTCTACACATAATCCTGGTAGTTGGCTAGTTGATTCAAGTACTTCCAGACATTTGTGTGGTGACCATGGTGAATTTTCAAAGTTGAAACCTATTCCCCTAGGCAGGATAGTGCAGGTTGCTAATGGTAGGTTATCCCAGGTTATTGGAAAGGGGGAGGTGTCCCTTTCTTCTAACCGGAACCTGCTGAATGTCTTATATGTGCCTAATTTCCCGCTCAGTCTCCTTTCAGTTAATAGAATTACACGTGAGCTGAATTGTAGGACAAGTTTTGGTGCTTAGTCTTGTGTCTTGCAGGATCGTCTCACGGGGAAGACGATTGGTGGAGGGCGTGAAAAAGGGGGCTTTACCGCTTGAGTTGTTCACCTATTACTGTTGCTGTTGTGGGTCAGGGGGAGGTTGCCTTGGCTTCTGGATCTCTCATCCAATGGCACCTTCATTTAAGCCATATTCCCTTGGAGTGACTTAAGTGTGTATTAGCCCACATACTTGCCAGTACTACCATCACTTGTGATGCCTGTCAACTTAGCAAGCACCACCGTGCCAACTTTCCTACTTCTCGTCACTCTGGGTCCTCGCATGTTTTTGACTTAAATCATATGAATGTATGGGGGCCAAGTCGTATTCTTGACAGACTTAGTCATCGTTATTTTCTGATTCTAATTGATTATTTTTCTAGAGTTACCTAGTTATTTCTTTTAAAGAATAAATCTGATGCTGGGAATATTATTGAAAATTTTATTGCTAAAATAAAGACCCAATTTTCTATTACTATTAAAATGTTTCGATCTGATAATACTTTAGAATTTACTACTACTCGTTTATGTCACTTCTTTGGTGTTCACGACATCATTCATCAAACCACCTGTGTTAATACTTCTCTGTTGAGAGGAAGCGCAGGCATCTTCTTGATGTGGCACACGCCCTGTTGATACACCATTTTGTGCCTGCCTTATACTGGAGGAATGTTGTTCTAACAGCTTGTTTTCTTATAAATAAGATGCCGAATGCTACCATCCATGAGCAACTTCCAATGCAGCGTTTGTATCCTAATAACCCATTGTTTGCTGTGATTCCACGGATTTTTGGTTGCATTGCCTTTGTCCATATATCTAGGGTACATGACAAGATAAACTAGCACCTAGGGTTGTCAAGTGCATTTTCTTAAGGTATTCACAAACTCAAAAAGGGTATAAGTGCCTTGATTTGTATAATTCACGTCATTGTGTGACTGTTGATGTTACTTTTCATGAGGTTATATCTTTCTTTTCTACGTCTGGGAGTAAGTTATCTCCATGTTTTAAGGATGCTCCTATGCCCATTCCTCCTATTCCATTTAGTGCTATAGCTGATACTTATCCTATTACTGCTACTACTCTAGCCAAACTAAAATATAATGAGCTTATTGTTACTTATCATCAGCCTCATACTACGTTTCAGATCCCCCCTCTTCACCGACACCAATTTCTCAGCCCCAGGTGAGCTCAAGCTCTGTTGACACCAACAGTTTTGTGCCTAGTGGTGATTCTATAGGCTCAGCAGATCTAGTTTCTACCTCAGAGCCTTTGCAGAAGGCTTTACATGATGATCTTGACCTTCCGATTGCCATATGGAAGGCAACTCATCACTGCCCCATATATCCTTATACAGGTGCAACCCCTATTGATGGTTTAAGAACTGTATTTGGCAAGTTTTTTCACTCTTTCTACTTTAGAGATTCCCCCCAGTCATTAGCAGACCATGCTTGATCCAAAGTGATGCTAGGCCATGGAGGATGAGATTGCTGCTTTTAGTCTCGTGGCACCTGGGAGCTTATCGTGCTACCTGAGGAAGCTACTGTTGTTGGTTGTAGATGGGTGTTTGCTCTAAAGTACAACCCAAATGGATCAATTGCCAGATACAAGGCTCTCTTAGCGGTAAAGGGGTTTACTTAAACATATGAAGTAGGCTTCTTTGACAACTTTTCTCTCATTGCCCGTTTGTCGATAGTGCGGATACTCATTGCAGTGGCAGTACACTTTAATTGGAGGCTTCACCAGTTGGATGTTAAGAATGTCTTCCTGTATGGTGATTTGCAGAAAGAGGTCTATATGTAACAGCCACCAGGTTATGAGAGAAAGGGGGAGTGTGTCTGCCATTTGAGGAAAGCCATTTATAGGCTTAAGCAGAGTCCTTATGCCTAGTTTTAGAAGTTATCCCAAGTTGTTGAGGCTGACGAATTTTAGAGGTCATATGCATATCACTCTCTATTTGTCAAGAAAATAAAGAAAGGAGTGGTTGCCAATCTTGTGTATATGGATGATCTTACTGCTACAAGAGATGATACTGATGGGATTAGGCACATTAAGGCACGCTTGGCAGAACAATTTGTGATAAAAGACTTAGGTCCTTTGAGGAACTTTCTAGGGATAGAGGTAGCACGTAGCCAGAGAGGTGTAGTTTTATCTTAGAGAAAGTATGCTTTTGATATCTTACAGGAGGCCGGTATGCTTGGAGCGAAACCAGCTAATATTCCCATGGATCCGAAGGCTCATTTGTATGATCCTGAGTCACCACTTGTTGACAGTAGGTAGCATAAACATGTAGTGGGCAAGCTGTTGTAACTTACCATTACCAGGCCAGATCTTTCATTTGCAGTTGGTAGGTTGATGGTAATGCCATCATTTGTCATAACTAGTTAAATTTAATCAAAATCATGAGATAAATGCTCCTAAATGATCGCCTAAGAACCATAATTCCACTCTGATCTAATTTGAGAAGAAAATAAGAAAACATGATTAATTCTGTTGTTTTAACAGCACATCACAAATGTAGATTAACTATGGGATCACTGATGGGTTAATTGAAGGTTAATTGAGCATAAAAGTTTAAGTGGGCTTACATTGATAGAATCAGCGTTTCACGCATTTCGAGGACTAAAATAGTACTGAAAATCCTAATTATCAGCCCAACTTAAATTGAAAAGGTTTTGGTTTAGATAAAATTAATATAAACCTCCTAAAATTCATAGAAAAATATTCTAAGAGGTTTGGTACCTTTGGTTTGACCATCTGAACCAATTATATCCTGGAATAGAGATTCAGACGGGAATCTACCTTGATTTGGCTTCTGTGCAATTTACTCAGTCAAACGTGGTTAAAACTCAAATCCAAGCTAACTATTAGATTCCTTGGGTACACATTAGGTTAAAACCAAAATTTGGACCCAATCAGAGTTCATCTTAACCTAGTTTGCATTTTAGCCCCTAAGAACTCTATTTCTCACATTGGTATCCCTAAGTTTCAAGTTTATTACAAACAACCCCCCAACTTCCTTCTCGTTCTTGTACTCAGGTCCCTACCGCCATTGAAGGTGTGAACATAAGCCCTAACCCAAATCGCCTAACTTGTTCTAGCGAGTTCTCCTGAGATTGAACATCAAATCCCTCCAAATCTGGAGGGATTGATGGCAAGATCATTCTCTCCCATTTGAGCAAGAAACCAAGCTCTGATTTGGATTGTAGAGCTCAAGCGAAGCTTTGATTTCATAGAATCAAGACTTTCCTAAACCACAAGTCAAAAGTGGGAATTCTCTCAATTTGAGCTCAATTTCAAGCTCTATTTAAGTACTAGGTCATTCCCACATTTTCCCCAATCCGGTTTAGGCCAAAATCACCTCTTCATCCTCTTCTTCGGCCGCCTTCGACTACGACTCTGGTGAGCCTCCTCAACTCCTTCCTCAGGTTGGCCAACGGCTAAATTGACCAGCCCAGTACCTTCACCACCTTCTTCATCTTACTCCCTACATTAGGAATAGGTCCTTAGTTCATAGTTTGAACCGATTGTTCACTCTCTCCCACTTCATCTTCCCCAAGTTCAGCGAGAGCTTCGGTGAGCTCACGCCGGCGATTCACACATGCAAACCACAAGCCACCTTCACCAAAACCTCCACTACACCTCCACGACCAAAAGCCCTCAACTTATTAAGCGCTTTGGTCTATGGGGAGACCGGCCAGACAACCCACCAAATCGTCGGTCATCCCCTCACCGTCCGGCCACCCTAGGTCACAATCTGACAAATCAACCCCACCACTGAACTCCTCACACCACGACCAAGCTTCCTAGCTCCCCAATTAGCCCGTACATCGCCTCTTTGGCCATACGCCATGATCGCCCATAGAGCTCCTTCAAGTTTCGCTACCACCGTCATCTGACCACGATGAAGCCAATAGAATTAAGGTTTCGCTCCGACATGCTACGCAAGAGCTTTCTACATGCTTAATTCAGGCTGAAGGTCGTTCTCTTGTTTCAAGAGCTTCGTTGGACATCTCGCTACCGCCGTCACCTTCTCTGTCATCATCCGTCGTGTTCCAACCATCTCCGGCCTCAATTCAACCTCCAGCTGACGCAGAACCCATCCACAAAGGCACTTGGGCTTCCAATTATGTATGTGAACCCTAGCGGCAACTCTGATTGGAGGAGCCTTCATAGCAGTTGCGTGCGCGAGAGAAGCAGGCTATTTAATCCCACATCGTGGGTACCAAATTAACGAAGCCACATAAAAGGAAATTGGTGGGTAGGCCACTCGCCTCTCACGCTGGGGTAAGGTCCCCGCTCACCTAACCTTTACACTCCTCGCCCACCACCACATGCTGGTGGGCCTGGTCCCCGACCCAGATCCGATTACCCATTACTATACACCTGTATACCCAGTTCTGAGAAAGAGAAGGATTCTGAGGAGGGAGGGGGAGGTTTTGCCTCGAGGTGCATGCCAACACGCCCAACACTTAGCGAAATTCTAAATTGGTCTATGTTGTGCTTCATGACTTTAAGCCGTTTGCCTCACATGTCCGACGTCTGATTGTGACTTTGATTTAAGTTATTGTGGACTTATTTGGTTCTATGTTGATGTGGATAATTCGTTGTGATCATTGTTGAAACATTTGATTTGGCTTGAGACAGAGAAATTAATTGGGATCTGTGCTTGATTGATCACCATTTTTAGGTTTTAATTATTCTTTTTGTCTCATTGATTTCTGAGATACAATTAGCTACTTATTAAATATATTTTTGAGGACTATTTATTGCATATCATTCTTGTGATTAATTAATGTGATCATTATTTATTATTGAGACTAGTGATTAATTCCATATTTGCTCCCTGCGAACGATCTCGGAATTCACGATTTGTCCCTATACTACGAAGTATTTTACTCCCAAAAAATACGACGAATTTCGAGCAACGCAACATTTTGATGCCATTGCTACGGAACAACACGCAATTCACCACTAGTCATATCATTCTTGAGCTGATTTCTAACTTGTCTTATCTGCTTTGCTTTGTTTTGCAAGGTACATCACGAGGAGATCGTCTGTGTAATCAACCACTCCAGGGGCAGGTAAAATTTCTCTTCTTCCCTAATCTTGGGAAGAGAAAAAGGAAACAAATTAATTAGGATTTACTTACCTTATTTTCCTAGTAAATATCATTTAAAGGCAAAAAGTTTCCTGATTTTGCGAGATTTATTGACAAATAATTGAGGTTGAGATGATTTGATTAGAGATTCTCCATCCTGATTTACAGTACCTATTAGGGATTTGCGCTAAAATTTCTCAATATCTTGGACTACTCACTTTCTTATTTGAATCCAAGGCGTTATATTTGGAATCAAATTGGACTTGAAATAGAGCCAATCTAGGGTTTCCACATTAGGATTTTGAAGCATTAGTACACATGTGCATATAATTAAGGAAATTGATTTCCCTACATTTGTCTGCTACCCAAGCCCTTGTTTGAATTGATCTAACCAAGTAAACACTAAAATCAAGACTCTAAATTCAATTGAATCATAAAATTTTGGGACCTAATAACCTGAGAACCAATTCAAGGTAATTTGGGTGCTCTAACCCAAATTTCATCCTCAACCTTAGGCCAGGTCAGGTGAAGTTGCATCACTTTGTGAATCAACTAACCTACAAATTAGGCCACAACTTGAAATAACTTCTAAATCAAGTGAAATTCAAGGCACAATTAAGGCTAAAATTGGTAGACTTAGGTCTCAATTCATACATTCCGATCTATTTAAAATCGCAGTGAAAAGGAAAGTTGGGTGGGGGAAACCCTGTAACCCGTGGGGATGCTTTACCATGTAGGGGTCTTTACGATACTCTCCCATCTTAGTTGCCCAAGTAATTCTCGGGTGTGTGAATTTTTGATCAAAGAGGCTCATTTTGCCTCAAAAGCCTTAGTCATCCAAAATTTTGGGTGCCTTGATCGGGACCAATACACATCTAACCCCTTATCTATCCTTTAATGCACATTCACAAGAGAGGTCCCTAAGTTTGACCTAGAGGCCTCCATTAGAGTTAATCTTTTAGGGGAAATCTAATATGATCTGATCAATTTAATCTAGACTTGAATTTGATTCTACATCATAATCCAGTACTTGATTTGGAAATGCAACCTAACATAAGAAAAATGTTCAAGAAACCTGAATCTCGCATGAGCATCAAAGAAAAAATGATCGAGGCTGCTCTTAGGCATAGGGAAGAATTTGACAAAACCTCAAATCCCTTTAGTCGAATTCAGGTTAGTAAAACATAAATGACAAACCCCACTTCAAACCACATCCAGATGATTGCAACACAACTAGCATGTGGTTCAACCTGAGAGAATTTTACAAACATTTGATGCATTGAAGAGATTGCATTACAATGAGAGTTTACAATGTGTCAAAACCACAACTTTGGGAAAAATACCAAGGTGACTTTGGAAGGCCTAGGGAGCTAATAAATCAATTGGAAAATGTGATTATTGAGAGATACCACCCAGAAACTAATGACACATCTTTGAGTAATTTTGAGAATCAATATAATTTCCCAAAGCCCAGGTTTGAAAATGGAGGTATTTGTTATGGACCCCCAACCCAAATGGAACCAAACTATGATTTTGTGTAAAATGAGACACCTAATCATGATATGGGTTGGGCAGATCCAGTTACAGGTGTTCCAAACTTTGAGCCAGCCATAGGCAAGTGTGAAATTGGTCAATCATGCCTAGATTTTCCAAACACCTGTAATTAATTAGACTCAGAGTCTCTCCAAGATGTAACACCCGCACCTTATCCTGTTAAGGTATTCCTCAAGAGTGATTCTGACATCCCAATAGAACCAAGTCCAGATTCTAGTAATCCAATTTCTACACCTGACCTAGAATATAGATCTTATCTTAGTTGGGATGATCATGAGGCCCAATGTGATGAGAACGACATTTTAGATCTAAATTATGATTTTGAGCCTATATTTAATGATTATACCTCTCCAAACTCCTCCTCAGAAGAACAAATTGATTTTTCAGAAGACAAATCAATTTACGATACAGAATCAGAGGAGTTGGAAGAGTTAGGATTTGACTGGATCTACCCTAAGTTTCCAGAACCCGAGCCTATGCCTAATAATAATACCCCTGTGAGCTTGGAAGTTGAGACTAGGTTGGACCAAAGTCAGGTTGATAACTCCATGCATCTTGATTTATTTTGTGGTGGAAATCTCGATCTTGAATTACGTTCAGAAACTGATTGTCATAAATTCTTCGATGATTTTGAACCATACTCTGATTTCGGAGAATCATTATTTTCAGATGATTTCAAGCCAATTTACGACCTCAAGATCTATGATCCATTCTTTGATTCTGATTCTAAGGTCCCTGATCCTGAAATCATTGATTCAAAATCATATTCCATTGATTTGGAAACATTCTATTATGATATACAGGAATCAAACACAGTAAGTGCAGAGAGTATCTACAGTGCAAAGTTCGAATCTTTCACCGACTCAGATTTCTAAGATCCTATAAGCACTCTCCAAGCATTTACATTTGATTAGGATGAACATCATGAAAAAGACTCTGGATGAACCGATCTTCGAATCACTTCTTGAGGAGCCCATATCGCACCCAGATATCGAAATAGCCCTACCTCTTACCCTAAAGCTATTCAAAAATCAATCCCAACCCTGACCCGCCACTAGAATCAATTTCTATTCTGACTCACCTCTTTCTGATTCGGTCGCATATGATTCACCACCACACTTCGATAGGGAATTGGACATTGACCAAACTAACAACCATACATTGTCCTTCTTTGATTCTACCAATAGGGTTCCTACATTCTCCACAGAACCATTATCTTTTGAGGACCCCTACTCTGATCCAACTAAACCGATTCAGCCAAACCCTCGATTTGCATTTGCATATCTATTCAGGCCACAAAGCATCTAGTGGGCTCCACACCTACTGATTCACATTTCTCAACCCACCAAACTGATTGGGTTTGAGCTGCATTATCAGCCAATTGATCTGAACAAGCACCTAATTAGACCAACCAGACTACTCATCAAGGTGCTTGTTCTACAAAATTTCTCCAATCTAACCACCCCTTCTCCTTGACCACCTTCTACTCGACTAAAGGCATTGAATTTAGTACTTAACGGGAGACAATCCGTCATTTCAAAAATCCAAGACCCTTCGGATCATCTTTTTGGGTTGCATTCTTATTGCACTTTAGGGTTCAACTTTAGAACAGTCGACTCCACCTTAGATACTTGTAATAGAGCTTAAAATCATTCACAACAGTCATCCTGACCCATTCACCCACCCTTTGACCTTGTTCTAACCTTTGAACTAAGTTGAATTCGAACCTACCTGATTTACAATGAGGACATTACAGAACTTAGGCATTGGAGGCATTAAAGTACAAAACAAATGGAAATACTCAATTCTCTAAGGGGATTCTCAAAAAAAAATACATATTGAAAAAAAAATGAAGAAAGCAGAAGGAAATTTTGTGAATTGATTGAAAACTCTTTCTTGAGGAGGAAAAGATGAGGAAATACAAAGAATGTCAAAGGACCAAATCAAAGAAGAAATTGATAATCTTAACAAATTGATTATGGGATTTACTTAAGTTCTAAACCAAATCAAAACAAGAATTAAGTTCTAAAGTGTTAGAGATAAAGAGATAGTAAGAGTACCAACCATAAGCCTCTTGAGCCTATCCTAGGGTTTAAACACTCACGTATTTATTAAGATCTGGATTAATCGTCAAGAGATTGAGAAAAGTGCGAAGCTGATATATTAAGTTTAACGCTAAGAAATTATTTGGTCCTGTTGCCTACCCTCTGCTTTGCGGGACTTGGTAACCTAAACACTCAAAAATCACACACCAGCCTAGTTCAGTGCGCTTAATGAAGAAAAATACCAAAAGTGTTCTATTATAAAAAAGGTTTTTCCGAAGATCTGGCTTAAGAACAACTCGAAGACACAAGTTGATTGGACGAGTTACTGGCGCGAAGATGAGGAATGAAAATACTCCCCTTGAAGATGCGTATTAAAGTATCATCTCCTTAGTGCATGTCTCGTAGGATATCTAAATATCCTACCGGGGGCATGTAAGTATCTTTTACTGGTTCAGGTGCCATGAGAGGGATTATCTTGAAATGTCGATTCCTAAGGCCTAAATTTAGCTACAGAATGCCCTGGGCGACACTATCTCGAAGTGTCGAAAGCCAGAGTTCTAAGGGTTGCCATAGGCGGTGCTATCACGAATTATCGAAAGCCAATGGCCCTTCGAGGATTGATGGTAGGGACAAGAAATCGATACGAACCGTGTTTAGGGCTAATTTGAGACTAGAATTAAGGGAATATAAAAGAAAAGAGAGAAAACTCTGAAAATAAATATCCCTCTCTATCTCTCTTATCAAAAATGCATTGGCAAACTAAACTTGGACTTGATACTGAAATTGCACTAGAGGGGGGGTGAATAGTAAGTTTATTAAATATTGTAATACAAAAAATTCAATCACAAAAAGTGGCATTAGATTTTTAGGTGGAAACCCAAGATGGATGAAAACCACCACCTAAGCCAATCCCTTGACTTAGGATTTTCGATCACAAAGTAATCAATCCACTAACCACACTACTTAAACGAGGGTAGTGTACCTCAATTACAAATCCCACCTCTGATCCCTAAACGGAGGTTTTTTCCTTCACAATGAAGAGACGGGGACCCGACAGACCGGATACCCAAAATACAAAAGTAAAAATTAAAACAGCACCTATAGAGCACCCCAATACTTTGATTACTTCCATATCTATTAAGCATAAAGAGAACTCCCTGAGAATTTGCAAAACGGAGTGAACCGGGAGTGTGGGTTTGCCCTTTGATCAAAGTGTTGGCACAGCACAAGGGCAAGAGGAGGCTAAGAGTAGTGAGCAAGTGATTTTTCTAAAGGAATTGAATCTCAAGAGGTGTGCGTTACCTAAGAGGGATTGTAGTCTATTTATAGACAAGTTTGGAACCTTCAAGAACACTTGGGAGAGATCTCTTAGCCATTAGAGGCAAATCCTAAGAGATTGGGACGAAATCTACCACAAATCAGGGTAATGATAAGTCTGACAGCAATATCAGACGTCTAATTTTAGGGTCAGACGTCTTATAAGGTGTCTGATTACAATTATGGTCGTCTAATACTATCAGTCAGGCTGTACTGGTTTCATTGGATCGAAACAAGGACATCTGATATTTTCACATAAGACGTCTGATAAGATTATTGGACGTCTAATTATGTGTAGATTCGTTCCTGTTTTGACCAGATCCAAACATGGTTCTAGATCTGAAGGAACAGACGTCTATATGGACGTCTGTGGGATTCCCTAGACATCTAGAAACCTAAAAGGACTTGGCTACGATATCTAACAAAAGATCTTTGGTTTGTAATGAGATACGCACAAAAATAAATGAGCAACGGTCCAAAGGTAGACGTCTGAAAATGTATTTTGCCCATTATATATAGAAGGAAGATGGGTGCTTAGTCTAACGGCTGTTTTGAGGACGTCCAGGTAAAGTATCAGATGTCTGGATGAGGCTATAGACATCTGATAGAAGATTGCTTCGACTGATGTTTATGAAGTCAGAAACTAAAGGCAGAACTATAGGTAATTAGACGTCTGAAACACTTATCAAACATCTTAAAGTTGAAAATCAAATGCCTAATAGTTGTTATGGACGTCTGATTTGAGTCTTAGTGTTAGGTTTTTGTTTCTAATTTTTCCTAAATGTAGAGAGCCTAAGTTAGCTACTTATAAGTTATATTTGGGGGCTCTTTACAATATCTTTAGACTCAAATAAAATGAAGATTACAACCTTTGAAAGTTTACATAAAAAACCTATGACCTACGATAATATTTATGCTACTTAGTCTTCACGCTTTTAATCTTCCGTCTTGGAAAACTCCATGAAACCTGCAATTGTGTTATTAAAGAGAAAAATATGCTACGCTTATATTTTATTTCTTTTTCTTCATTTTGTAAAATCATCAAAATATTATATATGAGAGGTTGAACTAACAGATACGTATACGCACAAGT
The DNA here is from genome assembly GCA_037157565.1 of Thalassia testudinum. NCBI lineage: Eukaryota > Viridiplantae > Streptophyta > Magnoliopsida > Alismatales > Hydrocharitaceae > Thalassia > Thalassia testudinum. The sequence goes on along the minus strand of JAZHRO010000024.1, from coordinate 179,031,094 downwards.
GCTTTAACTACTAGTGTCAATGAACCTCTAGACAGTCTTTGTGAGCCTTAAAAACCTTCACGACAGATGCAGGGCTAAGGCTGGTCAGGTCTGAATCTCAGTTGGTACTCGAGTACCTTTAGGCCTATTGTTGGTATTCTGATCTGATTTCTAGAGAAAAAGCACAAATAGGCATCTAAATATCAGAAACATGGTCTAGAGCTCTAATTCTTTCCATAAAATTTTGCTAAGGACTAGCAAAAGTTAGGCATGGAGATATGATGGTAACGCCATCATTCTTCATAACTAGCTAAATTTATTCAGAATCAAAAGATAAGTGCTCCTAAATGATCGCCTAAGGACCATAATTCCACTCTAATCTGATTTGAAAAGAAGATAAGAAAACATGGTTAATTCTATTGTTTTAACAGCATATCATAAATGTAGATTAACCATGGGGTCACTCAGGGATTAATTGAAGGTCGATTGAGCATAAAAGTTCAAGAAGTGGGCTTACATTGACAGAATCAGGATTTCACGCATTTTGAGAACTAAAACAGTACTAAAAATCCTAATTATCAGTTCTACTTAAATTGGAAAGGTTTTAGTATGGATAAAATTAATATAAACCTCCTAAAATTAATAAAAAAAAAATTCTAAGAGATTTAGTATCTTTAATTTAACCATTTGAACCCATTTTCACTTGGAACAAAGAATCAAACAAGAATTTACCATGATTTGGACTTCTGTGCAATTTATCTAGTCAAACGTGGTTAAAACTCAAATCCAAACTCACCATTAGATTCCTTGGGTCCACATTAGGTTAAGATCAAAATTTGGGCTCAATCAAAGTCTTTCTTGACCTAGTTTACATTTTAGTCCCTAAGAACTCTATTTCTTACATTGGTACCCCTAAGTTTCAAGTTTATTACAAACAAGCCCCCAACTTCCTCATCGTTCTTGCATTCAAGTCCTTGCTGCCATTGAAGGTGTGAACAGGAGCCCTAACCCAAACCACCTAACTTGTTTTGGCAAGTTCTCCTCAGATTGAACATCAAATCCCTCTGAACCTAGAGGGATTGATGGCAATATCATTCTCTCCCATTTGAGTAAGAAACCAAGCTCTAATTTGGATTGTAGAGCTAAGGTGAAGCTCTGATTTCACAAAATCAAGACTTCCCTAAATCGCTAGTCAAACATGCGAATTCTCTTAATTTGAGCTCAATTTCAAGCTCTATTTAAGTCTTAAGTCCTTCCCATGTTTTCCCTAGTCCGGTTTAGGCCAAAATCACCTCTTTATCCTCTTCTCCGACCGCCTTTGATCGTGACTCCGGTGAGCCTCCTTCCTCAAGCTAGCCAACAGCCAAATTGACTAGCCCAGTACCTTCACAACCTTCATCCGCTTCTCGCTTACCAACGCAAGAACTCTCACTTCCTCTCTTCACCGCTACTCCTTCCACTAGAGAGTTAACCTTCCCCGCAAATGGCGAGGCAAGCTGCCGCAGTTCTCTCCCCCTTTCAACCAATAAAGTAGTTCTCCTTCATCTTACTCCCTAGATTAGGAATAGGTCCTTAGTTCATAGTTTTCACCGATTGTTCACTCTCTCCCACTCCGTCTTCCCTAAGTCCGACGAGAGCTCCGGTGAGCTCACGTTGGCGATCCACGCACGCAAACCACAAGCCACCTTCACCAAAACCTCCATCGCACCTCCGTGACCAAAAACCCTCAACTTATTGAGAGCTTTGGTCTATGGGGAGCTTGGCCGGACAACCCACCAAATCGTCGATCATCCCTTCACTGTTCAGCCACCCTAGGTCACAATCCAACAAATCAACCCCACCACTGAATTCCTCACACCACGGCAAAGCTTCCTAGCTCCCCAATTGGCTCGTACATCACCTCCTTCGCCATACACCATCACCACCTACAGAGCTCCTTCGAGATTTGCCATCACTGTCATTTGACCACGATTGAAGCCAATAGAATTAGGGTTTCACTTCGATGTGCTACGTCGGAGCTTTCTATGTGCTTAATTCAAGCCGAGAGGCCCTTCTCTTGTTTCAAGAGCTTCGCTGGATATCTCGTCACTGCCATCACCTTCTATGTCGTCATCTGCCGTGCTCCTACCATCTCCGACCTCAATTCAACCTCCAGTTGACACAGAACCCATCCACAAAGGCACCTAGGCTTCCAATTGAGTACGTGAACCCCAGCAGTAGCTCTAATTGGAGGAGTCTTCACAGCAATTGCGTGGGCAAGAGAAGCAGGCTATTTAGTCCCACATCGTGGGCACCTATTACGAACCATGCTTTCAAACGTCTTTTAAGATGTCTGGGAGGTGTTCCAGACGTCGTACCAGACGTCTGGTATCACTTCCAGACGTCTGGGATTCATTTTTCTGCGCGCACGCAGTTGCGTCTGCGCGCCTGCACGCGCAGACCTGCTCCGCCTCCTCTTTTTCCCTCTCCCTCCTGCGCCCTCTGTCGCGCTCTCTCTCGTCCTCGCGCGACCTTAAAAGGCCACGCCCTCCCCCTCACTCCCGTCACCTCCGCCCCCTTCCTCTTCTCCTTCCAGTCGGTGCGCAAGAGCGAGCGCGAGTGAGCGACGGCGGCGACAGCCGCGACGGGTGCGGGAGGAGGTGCTGCGCGAGGGAGGAGGCATCGGCCGTGAGGGCTCAAGCCTGCCGGGGCAGCGGGAGCCTGCCGGCGGGGGCGCAACAGGCGCAGAGCGACGCGGGAGGCCTACTGCAGCTCGAGCAGCAGGCGGAGCACTCGCAGCGTGGCCGAGCGTCGCGAGCGGAGGGCGAGTTGCACCCTAGTTCTGGAAACTTTTCCAGAATCAGACGTCTGGGCTGATAGCTAAACGACGGGAACAACGTCTGGAAGACAGTCCAGACGTCTGAAAGGTGAGTTATTCCGTCTTCTTCGTTTTCTTCGATTGACCGTACTAAGAGAGAGAGGAAATGAGTACGCGCAGGGTTTAAGATTCGTATCCAACACGAATCAGACGTCTGGCTGTAGTACCAGACGATGGGAGCGACATCCAGACATCTAGGGTGACCATCGGACGCCTGGGAACTAGGCCAGACGCCCCCGTAGGCTTCTGGACGTCTGAGAGCCCACGCAGAGCAAGGTAATTCCTGATCCACTTTTTAAGACGTCTGGAAGAAGTTCCAGATGTCTGATTTTACATTGTTTCATCATTTTCAACCCGTTTAGGGCCCGTTCGGGTTCCGTTTTCCACATTTCGAGTTACGTCCTTTTCGGAATTAAATCTTCTACCCGTCTACAGTAGCTATACACTGTTTTGAGACACTCCTTATGTTTGATTCTTGTGATAGGACCCCATTCCGTTGCAATCCCGGGGGTTGCGGAGGCACGCGGGATTCCCGACCACGCCTCTAGTTCGCCTGTTGTAACCGGTAGAGTGGCTTTAAGTATAATCTGTTAAATTATGAAACCATAAATAAAACCTAGGATATTGCATGAATCCTAAGAATGAGAAATAGATTGAATGGTAGATCCTAGGGTGTTGCATGAATCCTAGGACTGGAAAACTAAATTGTATGATAGATCCTAGGATATGGCATGAATCCTAAGACGGGAAAACTAGTGGAATGTATGAATACTGCAGTCTTGGAAAATGTGGAAAGGAAACAATAGCTGCCTGTGAATTGAATTAACAGCTGCCTGTTATGAATAAATGAACATGATTAAGAATATGGGATGCATGAACGTGAAACTGGAAAGGTGAAACCGGAATACGCTAAGTTAAAAAGCTGGAAAGCTACAGGAAATTAGGAGTAGAACTCCTGGAAAGTGAATGGAATAGAATTGGGGAAGTGAGCTGACCCTTGAGTACGGAGTACCAAGGAGAGCGACTGTCCCCCTGTTTAGTGCAGAGTGGAGCCAGCCGCCCCAGGGACCCGAGGTTAGGACTGGCCACTTTGTACCGACCTGCTGGCCCTTACGTACGTAGTACCGAGGAGAGCTACTAGTGTAGGGAGGGCACTGGCTACCCCACGGGCCCCGGGCTTCTGCGAGCCTCCTACACCGACTTGTTAGGCCCACTGGGGCAAACCAGGGTAGTCAGGCAAGGGTGCGCGGACTGTGGAGGGGCAAGGCCCCTGTTTGGTTACTGTGGAGGGGTTGGACCCCTGTTACTGAGAGGGCTCTGCCCTGTACTGGTTCCGTGTTGTGCTTTGGGCGCACCCGTTAACGGAAACGACTGACTGCGTGCCAGTGCGGGTTAACTACCCGTGCGTTTACCGCACGTGCCGTAGTCACCGTTACGTCTGTCAGTGACCTTGGGGTGGTTGACTGAAAGTAGGATCACCACGGGGGACTCTCTCGGCTAGGAGAGCACCACGTGCTACTTCTACTGTTCGGAAAAGACTGCAATCAAGATCGTTCCCACGAGGAACATTCGAAATCAAGTGAAGGATCTGAGAAATAGATAAATTATGAAACAATAGAAAGACGTAAATAAAGGAAGAAAGAAAATTAAAACAGCTACTGTACACTTTACTGTTTCTTTAGTTTAGCTGCCACTATACTCAACATTTTGCTGATGTGTTACACTCGTTACCTTTCAGGACCAGGTGTTGAGCAGCCAGGGTCAGCAGCTGCAGAGGACGTTGGGCCGAGTAGGGTCCAGTAAAGTTGCCAATATTCTCTTGTACCTCTTTTTGGTTCCACTGTAGTGAGTAGTTCTTGTTTTCGCTGTACTTTTCTTTACCTGCAGTTCATATTATGTTATAAATATTGTTCTACTGTTATGGTGGTACATACTATAATGGTTTCTTTCCTTACTGCTGTATTTTCTTACTGTTAATTATATTCATGTTGAATGTGGTTTATTTTACTGCTCTTTTGGTTACTTCCTCGTTGGACGACCAGGTCTTGGTTAAGTCGAGTCGGTCCGGTTCTCGTGTCTCGTAGGGACTCGGGAATCGGGTCGTTACAGCACCAAATTCACGTAGCCACATAAAAGGAAATTGGTGTGTAGGTTATTCGCCTCTCACACAAGGGTGAGGTCTCCACTCACCCAACCATTACACTCCTCGCCCACCATCACATGCTGGTAGGCCTGGTCCCCGACATGGATCCACTTACCTGTTATTATACACCTATATACCTAGTTCTGAGAAAGAGAAGAAAGGATTCTGAGGAGGGAGGGGAGAGGTTTTGCCTCGGGGTGCATGCCAGCGCACCAACGCTTAGCGAAATTCTAAATTGGTCTATGCTATGCTTGGTGACTTTAAGACGTCTGCCTCACGTGTCCGACGTCTGATTATGACTTTGATTTGAGTTATTGTGGACATATTTAGCTCTGTGCTGACGTGGATAATTGGTTGTGATCATTGTAGAAACATTTGATTTGGCTTGAGAAAGAGAAATTACTTAGGATCTGTGCTTGATTGAGGAGATTAATTGATAACTCAAATCGTCATTTTTAGGTTTTAATTATTCTTTTTTGTCTCATTGATTTCTAAGATGCAATTGGCTACTTATTGAATATATTTTGAGGATTATTCATTGCATATCATTCTTGTGATTAATTAATGTGCTCATTATTTATTATTGTGACTAGTGTTGAATTCCATATTTAATCCATGTGAACGACTTCGGAACTCATGATTTTTTGAGAACTTATAAATTTAAATATTGTCGATTTGATTTTTGTCCCCATACTACATGTTTTACTCCCACTAAATACGACGAATTTCAAGCGACGTAACATAGGTTGAGTCAATTTTTGGCCAAGTCAACTAAGCAGCATTGAGAGGCTACAATGATGGTCTCACAGTATGTCAAGAGAGCTTGATGTGTACACATCTAATTAACTAAAAATGTCTATTTATGCATGTTCCTAAGGTAATAGAAAGATCATGCATTATAAATATTGCATAACATGCATCATCATGCATTTAGATTAGTTTGTATAAATTATATATTAATTCGCCTCTTATTGTGGCTAGGGGACAAAGTGATTTATTTAGGCATCAGATTGACTATCCAACCGAACAAATTTGATTAAGGCAATGATCGCAGTCCATCGCCTCTGAGATCACCTCGATCGGATTTCCGTAGCATCAGATACAATCTGAGGAAGATCAGTGATCAAGAGGCAAGGTGGTGAAAATTCAAACTTCAGATGAAGAATCCAACTGTATGGATGAATTCGGATCGACGATCGCAGCCCAACGATGTGAGAATCAATTGAATGGCTGATATCGATCGAAGCCTCTCAATGCTTGAAGATGAAGCAGCTCGTGCGTGATCTGAGCCATCCCATCTTCATCGGACGATTGGGATCACTCCACACACACAACACATGGAGATGAAGAGGCGATGACACAGCCACTTGAGGAGCATTTGATCGTGATTCAAGGGCTCATGTTGAGGTGTGCCTTCAGTGATGTGCAGCTATAGTGATGCTCATAAACGTCACTAAAGACTCTGATATTAATTTCTAAACTTTGAAATGACCTTTCTACCCTCATCTCCTCAACTATAAAAAGGACCTTATGCCCCTCATTGTCATCATCCCTTCCTTCTTCTCTCAACCCTCAAAAGAGCTTAGAACAAATTCTTGAGCTCCCTTTAGTGCTCCCAAGCTATGGGAAGCTCTGCTAGAGTAAAAAAATAAAATTTTTCACTTCTAACCACGTTCGTGGAGCTCTCACTAGCCATCCACTCACTTTCATTTCAGAAGCGGATCCCGCAACGTCGACACCCTGTCTCAACCTTGGTTCTTCCAGATTCTCCCTCCAGCCTCCGTCTTTGCTCTCCTTCCTCCGAGCACCATCTGTTCAGCTCATTCTATAAGCATTCATCGAAGAGGATAATCTCTTATCCCATATCTTTTTATCACTTTCTAATATAGATTTTAAGCTTTATAGTTGTAGAAATTAGTTGTAATTGACATTATCATAATTATAAAGTTATTATTCTCTCTCTTGGTTATATTTCAAGTAGATTAGATATTGTGAATGATTTCTTTATAAAACAAAATTACAAAAAAAATATAATTGCAGATTTAATTGACAGTCTTCCTATGTTCAACCCGAGACTCACCAGAGTTTCAGTTATAAATATTATTTAGTAGCAGATTTTCTTGCAAACTTGCAACGACTCTAATTTTCTAAACTTAAACTTTTCGCAACGATTTTCTCGCTAACCATTTAAAATGATTAGCGAGATTTTGTACGCAAAAAAGTTTGAATTAAAACCCATCGTTGCAGTGCATAAAAATCCGCTATCAAATAAATTTAACAGAAACTCTGGTGAGTCCCGGGTCGAACACGGGAAGGTGAACATTTAATTTAAAATCCGCATTTCTTTTTATAAAGCAGAATAGCGAGTTGAAATTAATCTACACTATCTACTCTATTTAAAGAATGAATAATAAAAAAGATAGATAGAATAATACAAAGAAAAAGAAAAATAGAGAGAGAATAAACAAATCTTATATTTAAATAATCCAAAGTCTATTACAACTACTTGAATAAAATAAATCTACACTAAAAAGTAGTATAAAGATGGGGATGAGAAAAATCCTCCTTGACAGTCGCTTGGAGGACGAGCCGCATTGACGGAGCACCGGAAAATGGCAATGAGATGCTGGATGAGGGAAAACGAAGCTGGAGGATGGAGGACCAAACAGGATAGTGTCGCAACAGGATCTGATTCCCAAATGGGGTTGAGGAGACAACCACGGGTGCCCACAAATGGGGGTAAGAAGATGGAAAAATTATTTTACTCGCTCTAGTAGAGCATCCCAGGTATGGGACCAGCTTTTAGAGCTTTGAAGAGAGTGAGAGAAGAGAGGAATGAATGATGAGAATGAGGGGTGTAGGGTCCTTTTTATAGTTCAGGAGATGGGGGTAGAAAGGTTATTTCAAAGCTTAGAAATTAATATCAGGATCTTTAGTGACGTTTATGAGCGTCACTATAGTTGCACATCGCTAAAGGCACACCTCAATGTGAGCCCTTGGATCGCGATCAGACGCTCCTCAAGCGACTGTGTCACTGGCTCTTCATCTCCATGCGTTGCACGTGTGGAGTGATCTCAGTCGTCCGACGAAGATTGGGCAGCTCAGATCACGCACGAGCCACTACATCTTCAAGCATTGAAAGACTTCAATCGATATTAACGATCAGACGGCCTAAAAATCGCGAGCTCGCTTCATCTTCTCCACACGCAGCACCCACGTAGGATGGCGTGTCTGATGGCACGTCATTACGCGTGTGCTCATCTGTCTCTCGATGTCGCGCCACATCGCTAATACGCAACTGTCTGAACACTATCCTACGGACAAATTTCGCCTGCACGCTTCTTCAGCGAATTTCACCCGCTCGTTGCAGCTTGATCCCATGTCGCGTGCTCTTCACAATGCCCCCAACCATTGCGTTATCCCTTCAAATGTGTCTCGTTTTTGTTTTAAATCTTGCACGCCCTCGACTGAGATCACATGAGCTTTTGTCTTTAAAGGATAATCAGCTGTGGGGGCCGACATGACTGGACTTAACTGTTGGATGGTTATCCAACGACTGAGATCAAGCATTGATCTCCCCTTCAAAGGTTGTGAAGGCGGGGTGAGGCGACCTCTCAACCATTGGATGCAAATCCAACGGTTGAGATCACCCGTTGATTGCACCTTCAGAGGTTAGGAGGATATGTTGGGCCATTTTGGAAGGTTGAGATGGCGCCACGTGGCGCCATCCCGGCCATCCATCTTTCAATGCTTGTAGATTGTGCCATGGGTGTCGGATTAGATCGATTCTCGCACAGGTGGGCTGTGATCGTCAATCTGAACCCATCTGTACAGTTGAATTCTTCATCTGAGGTTTGAATTTTCACTACCTTGCCCCTTGACCACTGATCTTCTTTGAACTGTATCTGATGCTACGGAAGTCCAATCGGGACGATCTCGAAGGTGTTGGACTTCGATCGTTGCCCTGATTAGATCTGTTCGGTTCGATAGTCAATTCGATGCCCAGATAAATATCATCCTGTCCCTTAACCACAATAAGAGCTAAATTCATATATAATTTGTACAAACTAATTTAAATGCATAATGATACATGTTATGTAATATTTATAATGCATGGTACTTTTATGACCCTAGAAACATGCATAAATAAACATTTTAGGCTAATTAAATGTGTACACATCAGAGCTCCAGGACAAGGTCTTTTGTTTACTAAAGGGACTTCTATGTCAGTCATTGCCTATTCTAATGCTGATTATGCGAGCTGCCTATCAGATAGGAAGTCTATTACAGGATTCTACACATATATAACTGGCAATCTTGTGACTTGGAAAAGCAAAAGGCAAATTGTTGTTTCTAGGTCTAGTGCAAAATCTGAATATAGAACCATGACACAAACTGCTGTAGAGCTTATGTGGGTGATGTCCGTTCTTGCTGATTTATATGTTCATATTGATGGCACCATGGAGATGTGCTACAATAATGTGGTTGCCACTTATATTGCTAACAATCCAATGTTCCACAAGCGTACTAAACATGTGGAAATTGATTGTCATTACACATGGAACCTCATCGAGAAAGGCTATCTACACAACTCCAGTTACTACTGATCATCAGGCTACAGACATCTTCACTAAGCCTCTCAATCGTTCGGTATTTGATTCTTATTATTTCAAGCTGAGTATGATTGATATCTATGCTCCAACTTAAGGGAGGTTGTTGAGAGACTCAACTTTCTCTTTGTAAGGGTGTATTTTGAATTTATTTATTTCATAAGGAGTTGTGTTGTACTTTATTCACTACCTCTCTCTATAAAAGTGAAGTAAGGTTTCTCAAAGAAAAGTAAGTCTTGTTATTTTTCCTAACTTATGTGATCAAAAGAAAGGAACATTCTTGAAGCCAAGTATTTCCTCTCTATCGACTTGTTTGGAGCAGGAAATTTATTAGGAATTTAGACGAGCCATCAATCTCTTAAGCCAAGATTCCATTTGAAGCAGGTATTGCCAAGATACACTAGGAAGTTCATTAGGAATTCAGATGAGCCATCGATCTCTTTAGCCTAAATTCCACACCGCCCCCCCCCCCCCCTCCCACCTTCTCTGTCTCTCTCATAAACATCTTCAAAGGAGGAGACATCTTTTTTGTTCCACTTTGTAACATGAAATCTCATAAACATCTTTGGAGTAGGAGATGCAATAGAAAAGGAGGACAAAATCTTGACTAGGAAGTCATTGACCCTCTCTGTGAATTTGGGGAATATATAAGCAAGCCACTAGCTAAACTTGGCATCTAAAAAAGCTTGTGGAAGTTGGAAGGAAAATAACTTAAGACTTAGTTTATGTTAACACCTCAAGTAAAGTAACTTTAAAATTTTATGGACTAACATTCTCAGTTTACTAACGAAAAATCTCAAGTTAATGGCAGGAGACATGAGTGGGCAGGGAAAGATAACTACTTTGGCAAGTACTTTGCTTTATCCATTTGTGCCCCAAGGAGCAACTCCTACTAGTCATTGAAAAACCCTTTAGAAATAACTACTAAGAAGAGGAGAAGGGAGATCCAAATCCATCAACCAACCCATTTAGATGTGCATGCACTTTGTCCGTTTCTGACTCTACTTCGCCTTAGAATTGCACCCCACAATAATCCTTACATTCTTCGATCTAAATAAAATCAATTAGAAAAGGAGGATGATAATTCCACTCCACTAACCATCGGAACCAAACCAACACAACATGGCACACAACATGCCCCCCCCCCCCCCCCCAATCACCTTCAAACTAAACCAACATATAGCACATGGCATGCCCCTCCCGATTACCACCTACTCAAGCTGGCTACACACGAGGAGGGGCAACACAAGCCTGTGAGCGAGGAGGGTAGTGAGCGTTGCCAGTAGCCAATTGATAAGGATGTTGCATTGAACTTCGACCTCCCGTGAGGAAGGGGGAGGCACCTGTCCAACGTCTAACTCGGCTCCCATGAGGGCGAGTTAAGGAGAAGGGCTGAAGCAAAATCCCCTCCCCCTCCCTAACTCATCTTTAAAGAAGGTGAGGATGCTACCATCATAGTCAACACAAAAGTATACATAACAAAAAGTATACATAATTCTAACAAAAAGTTGGTAGCATCTCGTTTACGTTATCAAAACCCAAAACAAGTTCAATGACATCGACTCATAATAAAATTTTATTTTCTCTATTTGAAGGTAGTATCGAGTAGGAGTTAACAAAAAAAAATAAATATTTATCAACTAAGTATATGATTAACTGCAAAGTTAATTTTATATCCCTAAAGATAATATAAAATTCCAACAATACCCTAACAAAACTCCTAGGATCATGAAATTCTGAATCATTGCTACTTAAATTGACCTTAGGATCCATCATTCTGAAAGTAGAAGATGGACCATTACGATAGCAGCACTGCCTAGAAATCATTGCAACAATGCTCCAATATTAGAGTTCCTGATGATTTTAATTATAAGCCACTGAACCAAGCTAAATGGATAAAGGATGCCAAAATTAGTGTTCCTATTGTATAGGATTCATTAGCATACAAATGGCGTCTTTCTTTGAATGGACAATATGTTGTCCTCCATTTTGAAGTTTATTATATGTTGTCCCTACAAGTCAAAGGGAATGAAGACAGCCTAACTTGCTCCACTATGCTAATTAGACATTTATGTAATTTGTATCATACCTACCTTATAGACTATCGTATGGTTGTAGTAAAACTTTAATAAGCAGCCCTTAAACTTAGAAATTATAATCCATAATACAGAATATATTTTAGGCAAATGAATGTCTCCAAAAGTTGAGATGTGTAGGCTTTTCATCGATTGCATTTTTTTTCACTAAGGTAGGGATTGGAGCTTCAGACATCATTAATTTGTTCTCTCTTGTATGGCATTTCTTACATGAATATGACAATTACTTGTTAAGATGTCTAGCTAGAGAACTTATTAGTTTTCAATATTTTCCCATGCAAAGCAAGGAAAACTAGTTTATATCATGACGTCTTGGAATTGACTATTTTGTGGTAAGATTCTCTCTAAAATAAATGGAAGTGAAATAAATGAATATGCTACATAAATGCTTCGTGGTAGTATCGTCAGATAGTCTTTTTGGCAACTATAATCCTATGTCTCAAACCCTCTATGCCATAAATGTAACATGTGTAGACTTGTATGCATTTGCTTATACATGTACATATTCCTTGTCAAGTGAGCGAAGTTAAATGACATGACAAGCTTTTATAAGTTCATACAACTATGGATCCTCCATAGTTATGATGAACCAGATTAGAAATGTGTTCAAGTTGATTTAAAAGCATAATTCCAAACTTGTGATCTCATACCAGTTTGATCATGAACCAAGTTCAATATACTCGAAGGTACCAACTGCAGGTTTGGTTTCAGAGAGGACCTAAAGATGCATCCAAGTTGCTAACAAATTAGTATTTACTCTCTAGATAAACACAATAGTAACACACCTGGAAGTTGGCTTTCTATCATTCTAGGTTGGTGAAGAGAATAAGGATCTCGCTCTGAAATAAATGTTTGGATTTTAACGAAAAAGCAGAGAGAAATAATGATGAAAGTAATATTATTTTTAAGACAGAGTTCCATCAGAAAAATTTAACCCATCCCTATCTTGGTCCTGATCTTATTTCTGTCATTACTGAACAATTTAACCCATCCCTATCTTCCGTGTCTAACTCTGCTTGTTGTGGCCCTCAAATTCGTGGTGAAGAAGCCAAGCAGCCAAGCCCACAGAGGTTCTTTACGGTTGGTGAGTTGGTGACTTGGTGGTTGCCGGAGGGGTGAAGTGGTGGTAGGAGAAAGAGGAGAGGAAGGCATACGTCGGAGCAGGGGCGACGAGGATGTCAAAGGTGATTGACGAGGGGCTGCAGGCGATACGACGCAGAGGAGGTGGGCGGCGAGGATGTTGTGAGCGAGGAGGCGGCCGTAGGTGCGTCGGCGGAGAGGGGCGGTCGAGGAAGCGGGCGGTGGAGAGGATCGGTTGAGGTCGGCGAGAAACTAGAGATCGAGGGAGAAAGAGTGTGGATTTGTGGGGAGGCGATGTAGGAAACGAAAGTGCGAGGGAGTTTATAGGGTTGTCGCTGGGGAAGGGTTGCGCGCGGCGGTGGAAATTGGGAATACGTAGCGCGCGGGAGACGATATCAATTAGTGTGGTGCCTTTCCCTTTTTTGTTAGGTAAATTAAGTTGCTTTCTTAATGAGGAATAAAATTAAGGATAAAAATATTTTTATAAAAAGAAAAAGATGGAAATCTAATTTTTATTTTCCTCTATTTTTTTATTTATGATTGTTTATAAGATAATACTTATTCTTAGAAGAGAAACAAATCAATGCACTAATTATCATCTCTCTAATTCTTTATATCATTGATTAACCTACATTGTACATGATAATATTAATTTGGAAAAAAAATTATTTTTATTTGATAAAAAAATATAGAAAATAAATTGATACTTAATTATCTTCATTCTTTTATGTTATAGATTAGCATATTCTGACAAATATGATAACATTTAAAAACATTCTTTAATTATAATTATTTAATAGAAATAAATAAATGTATCACAAGTTTCTTTATTGCAACATAAGAATTCTTGATAGCAATTATAATATCTTTTTAAAAAAATATAAAAAATTTATTATGAAAAATCAATTTTAAAAAATTAATTGCTATCCAAATAAGGTTGATGATCATAGATTTGGTAGTATTGATATAGTGACTACATTTAGGCTAATAAATTTGTTATGATGGCAATATACATATTTCTTATTACAATTATTTGTCAACTAACAAATGAATGTACTTACTCTTATATTTATAATACTGAGTCTAAGTAATAGTGACGACTACGTATGCTGCTAAAATTAATCATCAATTACAGAATTAATGTGAAGAAGATTTATATTTTTGTCATCAAATTATACTAATAGTAGCAAATATATGTGTCACTAAAAATATCTATCACTTGGCAAATTATTTTAGCGACAATTATTTATATTTGTCACTAAATAGATTTCAATAATGATAAATGATTTTGTCGCTAAAGATAATTGATACTTGACAAATTAATGTTGTGACAAATGTTATATATTTTTCACTAAATCTAATTAATAGCGACAAAGTTGTTCTGTGTCACTATGTTTATTGTCGCTAATGACCAATTTTGCTGTAGTGGGAATAGGGTTTTCCTAATAAGTTGTGGACCTAATTTGGCCAGCCCTAGTGGGTTTAAAATCAAGGCTCGTGGCCGGCCAAGAGGGTGACTAATTGGGTTAGGTAGGTAGGTCCTAGGTTAGGGTAATTGAGTTCCTAATTGGGTAAGGTTTAAGGCTAATTGGGTTAGGAAATAGGTTTACCAACTTGACTCAGCCTTCTCTTCTAAGTGAGCTCAATTCCAATTCTCCCTCCTATGAAGATCTAGTAAGCTTGAAACTGGCACCTACACATATATGAACAAGAACATCAAGGCACTAGATATAGATAAGAAAAATATAGCAAAAAAGACCAAAATTATGCATTATTTACAAAATCCACTAAATGACTAATCTAACCTATATAAATGCATTCTCACCCAATTTACCCTCAGACTACCATTAGTTAGGCATAAATTAATGTAAATAAATATGGAATTTATAGTCCCAACCTTTTAAGATCATGTGTGATGCTTCAGACTATACTATAGGGTTGTCCTACGTCAAAAGATTGACAAGAAACCCATAGTGATTTACCACACTAGCAAAACATTGGATGAGGCCCAAAGAATTACATGGTTACTAAGAAAGAATTGCTAGCAGTGGTTTTCGGGTTGGAGAAATTCAGATCTTACCTCTTGGGGTCACATGTGACCATCTAAATGGATCACTTAGCCATCTGACACATGTTGGTAAAGAAGGATGCAAAACCTAGGTTGATTCAATGGATATTGCTATTACAAGAATTTGACTTAGATACTAGAGAGAAAGTCGGATTTCAAAAATTTGTGGCTAATCACTTATCTAGATTCACTTTGGAGAATAAAGAACTCACACTGCCAATCAAACACAACTTCCCTGATGAACAACTCTTAGCAGTAATCGAAAATGGGATTCATTGGTATGTAGAAGGCACCACTTGATTGGTCCAAACAAAAGAAGGCGAGATTTTTCTCTGAGGCGAAGTATTACTTTTAGGAAGACCTAGTTCTCCTTAGACTTTATGCTGACGAAATCATCAGGAAATGCATTCCTGAATCAGAGGTTGTATCTTACCCTTTTGCCACGATCAAGCTTACAAAGGCCATTTCTCAAGAAAGAAAACCACTGCAAAAGTTTTGCAAAGCAGATTTTATTGGCCGACACTTTTTAGGGGCGCACATGATTTCTGTAAATCTTAATTAGATGGCAATCTTTAGGGAATATGACAAGAAAGGACATGATGCCCCTTCAACATATTTTGATTTGTGAAATATTTTATGTTTGGGGCATAGACTTTATGGGACCCTTCACACCATCCTTTGGCTTTGAGTACATCATCCTTGTAGTTGATTATGTCTCAAAGTGGATTGAGGCCATCCCAACCAGGACTAATGATCATATGTTGTAATTGATTTTGTGAGGAAGAGCATAGTTGTGAGATTTGGGATGCCTCGGGCCTTAATTAGTAATGGAGAGAGTCATTTCAGAAATGACAAATTTTGATCATTACTTAAGAAGTATGGGGTGAATCATAGAATTGCTACACCATAGCACCCTTAGACTATTGAGCAAATTGAGGTGTCTAATCATGAAATCAAGAATATCTTTCAGAAAAGTATGAGACCCGATAGGAAAGATTGGTAGAGACTTGATGCTTTATGGGCTTACAGGACCATCCATAAAGCACCTATAGTCATGTTGCCTTACAAATTGATTTTTGAGAAACCATGTCATCTTCTTGTCGAGCTTGAACACCAAGCTTATTGATAACTTAATTTATAATCTTAATATGCTTAATCTTGGGTTAGTTCCTAGGTTAAAACATGCATTTAGGTTCTAAATAAAGTAATATATACATGCATGCATAATATAGGACCTAAGTGTGTTTTATGAATAAATGTGGCTAATTATATATTTTTATGAATAATTTAGGTAGTGAGAATTTTGAATAAAGAGTGAAGGACTTGAATGTCTACTTGGGAGAAGAGAAAGACCCATGGGATGCCTAAATAAAGAAGAATAAAGTAAGTAAAGACAAGGTGACTTGAACAAATAAAGATAAGCAAAGAGGAGGAGGACAAGGAAGGACGCATGGCACCACCCAAGCCCTCCGTATTCTTAGACATTAGGGCACCTAATTATCAACAAAACTATGTCTTAAATCTAATGTAGAGAAACCCTATCAACCATTAGCTTTCCATCATAAGGTTAGCCATAACACAACCTATTTTTAGCAACACAAACCTACCACCTAAAGGCACCTATCCACTATCTAAAATCCATCTGAGGGACCATGTTCCATCCCCATTTTGAATACCCATGGCTAATATTTCTAAATATACTAACATTAATTATGCCTAACCAATGCTAATATGAGGGTTAATTAGGGTAGAAAGCATGTAGTTAGGTTAGTTTAGTCATATAGGTGCCTTTTGTAAATATTACATAATTTGAGTTTTTCTACAATTTTTGCCAATTCTATATCTGGTACCATAATGTCTTTATGATAATATGTGCAAGTACCAAATTTGGAGCAATTTTGAGCCTTGCTGATTGGATTTCCAGGATTGTGCTCACTTATGTATGGAGGATGAGCCTATTTTTATGCACCCTAACCTATTTAGCAATTAGGCCAGCATATTTAGAAACCTAATTTTTCCAACCTCGAACCCACCCACCTAGTCTAATTAGCAACCTAATTTGGTCAACATAGAGCCTGATGGGAACACTATCATGAGTCCTAACTAGTCCAATTTGATTTGATAAAGTTAATAAAAGCTCCTACATAGCCATCAGAAGGTCTTATGTGCATTCTATTCTGTTTTAAGAAAAAATGACAAGAATACAGGGTTATTTCTGCAATTTTAACTACATTTCATAAGTACAGAATAACCACAAGGAATTATAGGGGTTAATTAAAGGTCAAATGGTCATAAATGTCTAATAAGAGGGTTTGTACAGACAGAAATGGGTTTTCGTTCATTTCAAGAATTAATGGACATCCGAAACCCTAATTTTAGACCTGCTTAATTAACCGAGGTTTTGGTCAGGATAAAATTCACCTAAACCTTATAAAAATCATATAAAAATAGTCTATAAGGTTTGGTATCCTTGATTTGACCTTCTGAACCCATTTTAACCTAAAATAGAGTCCCAGACAGGAAGTTGCCCTAATTTGGGTTTCTGGATAAATTATCCAGTCAAACTTGGTCAAAACCAAAATCCAACTTCACCATCAGATTCCTTGAATCCAAATTAGGTTTTTACCAAAATTTGGGTTTAATCAGAAATCATTTCGACCTAGTTTGCATTTTGGTCCATTCAGACTCTTTCTTTCTCACATGCACCCCTAACTTTCAAAAATCCTTACAAAGACCCCCTAACTTCATTGTCTTCTTCGCATTTGGGTCCCTACTGCCATTGTAGGTGTGAACCCACGCAGCCAAGCTCTCAATCAGAGATTCCTCCCTGATTGCTTGGCCAATCCCTTCCAAAATTGGAAGGGACAACCCTGAGGAGTTTCATGATCGATTAAACCTAATCCTAAACTCCAAATCTCCACGTGGAGCTCGTGTGAACTCCTTGAAATCGCAAATCCTATTCCCTGATTTCCTGAGCTTTCAAGTTTGTTTCCAAGCTTGGAGGCTCGCTTGATGGCCTATATAAGATCCTCCTCGCCTGCAATACCGCCTTAGCGAATTTTTAAGCCATAATTCCTCTTCTTTCCCTATCTCTGGCTCACTCCAACTCATCTCCGGTGACCTTATACCTCCGTCCTCTTCGTCGATTGCCACGTACAATAGGTGGTCGGATCCGACTTCTCTCTTCATTCCGCACCTTGCCAAACCTACAAGGTGCTTCCTAACCCCTTCGTTGTCGCTGTCTCTATCACCGGAGCCTTCACCTTCTCTGACGCTGGCCATACCACAATCGGCACCAACTCCATCCTCCTTCGTCCAATAGCTAGTCCCCTCAACTCATCATCATCTGCTCATCATCACCACTCCTCCAAAACTCGACTTCGATCGCTCACACGCTCACTCCAACTTTGTCTTCCATCTTACTGGCATACCTCCAGCGAGGCATTCCTGCTGCTACACTCACCCAAAATGCCCACCACCACGTCCGTGAGTATCGCCTCGCTTCACTGAGTAAAAGCCCCAAAGAAATTTGGGGCTAAGCTCTCTCTATCGCCTCACCCGACTTACGTATTTTCATACGCCTTCCGCGAGGTCGTTAGGCCTCTCTTACCACCTTCATGGCATGCCACTGCCTTCGCCGCACTCGCACGACTCTCCTGAGTGCTTTTGACATGGCTGTTAGGTCGTTTTTATTGTTTCAGGTGTCCACCCTCCGGCCACCATTGACAGAGACCCTCCAATTGACCTTGGAGCTGTGTTCTTTCCACAACAGCTCCAGGTCTCACCTCCAAGCAACGCGGATTCCCTCTAGGCATCCTTCCAGGCTCACAATTAGCAGAAAACGAGCCCCCTTTGACCGCAATTGGAAGCTGCTTCAGCTGCTGCTAGCAAGAAGAAACAGTGGGAATTTAGTCCCACATCGTGGACTGAAGAGCTCTCCAAGGAGCATAAATTGAATTCTTGCTTCTACCCTATCACCCAAGAACATAGGGGTCGGGTCCCCTTCACGCGCTCAACGCACCCTCACCCGCATACCCATATACCCGCCTAACGCACTCTTCGCTTGCGACCCTACGCCTGCAAGCCTGGTCAACCGGATCCCCGAATACTCGATTACATGCCCAGTTACTTGAAAAGAGAAGAGAAAGAGGAGAAAGAGAGGAGGTGGGGGGTTTGCTCTTCAGAGAGAAGACCCAACACTTAGCCACTGAGAAACTTAAGATGCCCCTTGTGCATGAGAGAAAGAAGAAAGAAGAAAGAAGAAAAGCTGAGGCTCAAGAACAAGAGAAGCCTCTCTACTGAGGCTCTTGAAGGAAGAAGGTGCGAGGCCCTTGAGCCTCTTGAAGGCACTGTAGCAGGATTAACTTAAGCTGTCAAAGGCTTGAATCTGTCATCTGATTCTACTAGTTCTGTACTTTTGTGGTTATATTGGTTGCTTGCTAACGTAGCATTTGAGTTGATAATACTATAAATATATTTGAGATATTTGTGGGTTAATATTCTAGGGTTAATTTGGTGATTTAAATCACTATTTTAACGACATCTTTTTGCACTCTGACATTTGATTCTATTGATATATTATTCTATTTCATTCTAAGAAAGATTTTGATCATATTTCTGAATATATTTGTGATTAGTAGATTGAATTGCCATTCTCGCTCCCTATATTCGACCTCGGATTTTCTAATGATTCTTCGAGATATTAATTATGTCTATTTTTGAACTATTTCGGCTAAATTACAACAAAGCAATTTTAAAACCCCATTGTAGCCACGTTAACAGAGCCCATTTGAAGATCTATTTATGTTGGCTAAATGTGCCTATTTAGATCCTAAAAACCCAAAACAACCTTATCCTATCCTTTCCTTAACACTTAGCAAAAACCCTTTAGGACTCTTAGATTACTATTCTATGGCCTCCCTTAAAGATCTTATCCCAAACCCTTCCTAATGCATAAAAGTGCATATCCTTTCCCTATATTAAATCCAACCATCTATCGTCTTTCCAAAATAATACTATCCTTCCATCCTCTTCCAACTAAAACAACCTACTAGATTAGATCCTAAACCTTGATTTCAACCTAATTAGATCCAATCCCTAGATCTAAAACCTAGGAAAGTCTATAAAAAGGAGCCTTGATGTATGCTAGATCTAAGTGATTAAAAATATTCAATCGTTGTACCACGCAAATTAAGCGATCAATTAAATTTATATCTTTGAACTACAAGGGGTTCAGGTCAAACACAGAGAGGCAGTCAATATTAAAAACCTTTTGTAATTATTGAGTAGTCGAACTACAAGGGGTCCGGGACTTAATTGACTAGTGGCTAGCCCAATTGACTTAGTCTAAGTCAATTAGGTGTGGTATGGACCTAAATTGGTTTCTAGGTAGGGTTTAGGTATTGGATAGGAGGATTATAGTTACGGATAGTAGGATAGGACTATGGATAGGGTGGATTGGTACAAGGATAATGTTATCCATAATTTTGGCTTTTAAGCTCAAATATCTAATGTTGAGCTAGTCCAGTTGGGATAAGGTCATCCTAAGGTTTTAGGGATAGGGTAGGGTTATCCTGGGTCCTCTCTTTCTTTCTCTGTTCTTGTGTCTTCAATCTTTCTTTATTTCAGCTTTATTCCTCAATCAGTTCCTAGCTCAGCTATAGCTTCTGCTCCTATCCAGCTTTGTTCTTCAATTCTTCAAATTACTCTAAGACCTATCACCTATAATATTTACAAAAGACTAATTAGGAGATAGTTATTTATAAGATAAATACAAAGCTCAAATATGCATGCATCCTCTAAATCCAATATTTATAAACCGAATGCATGATTTTACTAAGGAGTTAGCCCTAGATTAAGCAAATTAAGGTGATAGATTAGGTTGTTAGCACACCCCTATGCCTAACTTTTACTAGTCTCTAGCAAAACCAACGTGTGAAAAACCATTGGAAATCATGAGAGAATCAAATTACGCAAGTTTTCCTTATTTTCAAAAGCAAAGCATGAGTTAAAAACTTTTTTTTTTTCAAATGAATATTGTCAAGGAATCAAGCCAATTTAAATAAAAAATCCCAATAAGTTTTTTCACTAACGAAAGGTAATTGTGGACAAATCTTTAATGACAAAGACTCAACAGTTTTAAAGTATCGACTCAAATTCGAACCTCCTAAATCAAATCAGGAATCTTGTTAGCCATTAGACTTAGGTTGCAAAAGTGACTTTCTCTAACTAAGTCAACCCACCCAAGATTCAAATCGAATGTGAGAAACAAACATCTTGTGTGAAATTTTTTTTTTATGACTCGTCAAACAAGCAACTATGTTGATTCCTAGCATTCAATAAGACTTAGAATGTTTCTATACTCTCTTTGAGACAACCCGTCTTCAGCTAGGCCATACTAGGATTTCGCATCTTTCTCCTCACCACTTTTCTATCCCAAGGTCAACACACTAGGTGTATATCTCCTCGGCTAGACCTCTAGGTCTCTTATTCCTAATTCTTTTCTCTGTATTTTTTTTCTATGGGATTAACACCCATATGTAGAGAGGTGTTTTTATTTGATGGAAATGGAAAAGCAACATTCATATGTAATGAGATGCTTTTATTTGGTGGAATGGCACCCATTTTTAGTGAGGTGCCTATTTGGTGGGGTATTTTTCTCTTTTTTTTCTCCGCATTGATGAGTTTAATTTATTGGACTATAATTAAGCCTAAGATTGCTAATTCCCATTTGTTAGGTCACGTTAGTTTAGGAAATTAGCTAGAGAAAAAATACGTGTTAGAATTAGGTGTTGCTTGCATTTCTTAGCATTATGCAGCTTATTATATGTTATAAATAATTATTTGATTATACTTTAGCTGTAGGAATTAAGTGGAGGCCAAAAGAAATTCCAAAGGTGGTCGTCCTCGTCTACAATTCTCCCATTTCAAAGAGGGCGAACGACCACCCTTTTGAATGTGTGATTGATGGATGCATAGAGGTTGTTACTTTGAATTCAAATGCCATGAAGACATGCTATACTTGGGAGATTGAGATCCACTCTTTGTGGATTTAAAATTGGGCTACCACGTATTGCCTTATAGGAAGAGAGGCCATCAATTCTCCCACCACCATTCCACATCCACCAACTCATTCCATTCTTCTCCATCTTCCTCCTCCACCCTCCACCTTCTCCATCTCTATAGGCGTAGGGCACCCAACCTCTGCATCGGTGCACAACAACCCTTGAGGAGGGTGTCACACTCCTCTACCACCATCTCCCCTAAGGACGAGAGCCTCCATCACCACCTCGTGGAGAGGTCATCTCCACACGCCAACCTTCTTTGACTCCCCAGGTGTGGAGATGCAAGGAGGTTGTGCCATGCCATCAACTCCCCAGCCGTCATCGAGAGGAACCACTAGCTCCATGCCCAGGAGCTTTAGTTTCGAAAATGTGTTTTGTTAATTGATGTATTTAGTGTCGTTGCATGTGTAAATCGCAATTAGCTTTTACAATTTATATTCCTAGATAGTGGAGTATATAGGGTCATCCAAGGAGGCTAAATTATTAGTCAAATAATTAATTCTCTCTCTCGTCTCTCATATTCGCACTTATATTTTTGTATTTTTTATTTTTGTTGTTTTTAGGGTTTTGAAAATAATTAGGAAGTGTGAGAATGCGATAGCGACACTATGCAAATGTGAAAAGTACGCTTTAAGTGACAAGAAGAAATCTTCTCTTCTCAGTTCACCCTAGGCAAGTGTGCCTAGGGCCATCAAAAGGGAAGAGTGTGTCCACTAAACTACTAGAAACATGAAACACACAAAATTGAAGAAAAGGAAAGTGAAGGAAACTAAATTCTTGTATTACGAGTAAGTGAATGACAGGTACCAGAATGCTTGTTACAAAAATAAGAAAACACTAGGTAATACAAGGAATAAAGAAAGAAGAAGAAGAGGAAAAGTGTCCTCCATAGATGATGAAGGAGATAGCTCTTGCTCCAAGCACAGTAGCTCTTGTGCTTGAAAAGAGCTTCTCCTAACCTCCAAGTTGATATCCCTCCTAGCATTCCTCCAAGGTGGATGCCCTCCACTTTACTCCTCCTTGCCTGGCCATCCCCCTAGATGGATTCTTCCTCCTTGGCATGAAACAAGGGGGAAGAAGAAAGAGGAAGAAGGCACCAAGGGGGTGGGTTGGTTGCCCCCTTGATCTTCTTCTCTTCTCCTTCTTCCTTGGCCATGAGTTTAGGTGGATATGGGTGGAATTATACAAACCAAGGATAAGGAAAATGTGGGTAGTTAATGGTGTTTTTATAGGAAGGGAAGGTGGTGGTTGGCGTGGGTTATAGATTGTTGAGTGGTGATCGTCGTAGTTGACAAAAATGCGTCGTAGTATAGCGACAAAAATCAAACTGACATTTAAATTTGCAATCTCGAAAAATTGTGAGTTCTGTGGTCATTCGCAGGGAGCAAGTGTTGCAATTCAATCACCAATAGCAATGAGAACAATAATCAATCAAAATGCAATAAAATATATTCAATGTATATCAAAATGTATGTCAAAAGCAATGATCAAAAAAGAATGTAAAGAGAGAAATATATAGTCCACAAAATATGGTGGTTGGAACCACCAATTAATTGCTAGACCAACTCTCAAATGCCTCCAACACTTCACCAAATTCTCAACAATTCCTCAGATCAGACATTCCAGATAAGCCTCAGATGGCTTAAAGTTCTCAAGCCAACAACCTTCACAATTCTACCCAAGTGTTTAGGCACAGATCCCAAGAGCAAAACCCCCCTTTCCTCTCCTAGCAAAGTCCCCTCTCTCTCTCCTCAAACCCAGACCAGACCGGCTCAGGCCTGGTTTAGTGTATAGGGGGTGGTCCAACTTGCAAGGCGTGGGCGAGCGTGGATCGGTGCATATGGGCGATCCAACCCCCCGTGTCTAGGGCAACCAGGTAACGGGCTCAATTCAATAAGTATCAAAATATTTGTTAAAAATTTCTAGTATGGGACTATCTATTGTTCACCTTCTTCTCATTGCTACAGTAGATGAATCCTTAAGCAATTGGAGTTGCTGC
Organism: Thalassia testudinum; assembly: GCA_037157565.1. NCBI lineage: Eukaryota > Viridiplantae > Streptophyta > Magnoliopsida > Alismatales > Hydrocharitaceae > Thalassia > Thalassia testudinum. The sequence goes on along the minus strand of JAZHRO010000024.1, from coordinate 179,007,198 downwards.
TGCGTCTCCTCGTCCATTTGAAGCTCTAGAAAGCTTCTACAGCTGATTCTACGTCACTTGGAAGTGGAAGCAAGTTATAAAGTTGACTGTTGAAGCTGCGAGTTACTACGCTATCGTATTTAGGTTTTGAAAACCTGTCGTCGTAGTTTGAAAGTGAAGAACTCGTGTTCAACAAATAAAATTTATACCAGAATAGAAATTCTGCGTCTAAATGAGGGAGGCTACGTCGATCTATATTCGCAATTATATTTTTTTAGAGTTCTTGTTGAAAAGCGAAGCGACGTAATTACAATGAAGCAATATTAACAATTAGAGTAAACGAGAGAGAGAGAGAGAGAGAGAGAAACATGCACTTAATATTTCAAAATGTTTATACAATAAAATCAGAGAAAAATTACACTAGAAAGAGGGAAATTAATTACACTAGAAAGCAGGAAATTTCTACTTTAGAAAGCTAAAAACTGGAATGGGAGAGAGAAGTTATCCTCTTCGACGATCGCTTGGAGGACGAGCCGGAATAGACGCTACCTGGAAGGAGGACGGAGCGGGAAGAAGGAGGTCGAGGCAGGAGGAATGAGAATGGGGCAGCACGTCGTCGTCGTCGTGGGATCTGCTTCCAAAATGAGGGCGAAAATTTGACTTTATCTCTCGAGGAGCATCCTGGGTGTAACGACCCGATTCTCGAGTCCCTACGAGACACGAGAACCGGACCGACTCGACTAATCCCAAGACCTGGTCGTCCAACGAGGAAGTAACCAAAAGAGTAGTAAAATAAACCACATTCAGCAAGAATATAACTAACAGTAAGAAAATACAGCAGTAAGGAAAGAAACCACTACAGTATATACCACCACAACAGTAGAACAACATTCATAACATAATATGAACTGCAGGTAAGAAAAGTACAGCGGAAACAAGAACTACTCACTACAGTGGAACCAAAAAGAGGTACAAGAGAACAGTGGTAACTCTACTGGACCCTACTCGGCCCAACGTCCTCTGCAGCCGCTGACCCTGGCTGCTCAACACCTGGTCCTGAAAGGTAACGAGTGTAACACGTCAGCAAAACGCTGAGTACAGTGGAAACTAAACTAAAGGAACAGTAAAGTGTACAGTAGCTATTATGTTCTGTTACTTCCTTTAATTACATCTTTCTATTTTCCCACAATTTATCTATTTCTCAGATCCTTCACTTGATCTCGAATGTTCCTCGTGGGAACGATCATGATTGCAGTCTTTTCCGAACAGTAGAAGTAGCACGTGGTGCTCTCCTGGCCGGGAGAGTCCCCCGTGGTGATCCTACTCTCAGTCAACCACCCCAAGGCCACGGACAGGCGTAACGGTGACTACGGCACGCGCGATAAGCGCACAGGTAACGGTGACTACGGCACATCTTCGTGTTTCCGGGATGTATGGTGAACCTGGAACCGTGTGCCTCAGTCAGGAGCTCTCTCAACAGCTCCTCGTCTCTGGGAACGCACAACCGTCCCCTCAGGCGCAGCACCTGGTCTGTGAAAGAGAAGTCCCCTGGGTCTCCTGACAGTACTCTGTCGCGCAAGGACTGCAAGTACGGATCGGCCATCTGTCTTGTGATGATGCGGTCTATCAGCTCTGGCCTGGTCTGTTGTGTCATCGTCACTGCCCCACAGTACCCCCGTAACTCTAGAGGTCGCCAACTTCCCACCTCCTCCAAAAGGCTCCAACTTTGTAACATAATCAGGTCAGTTGGCAGGCTATGTCCCCCGACGCTGACCTCGCAATCCGTGTACACCTCCTCAGCTACAAACAGCTGACCACTCGGACCTCTGATTACGAACGGATTCTCTAACAGTGTATAATCTTGGTCCAAGCTAACTGCGAAACAGGCTGCGACAAACTAGTGCGTAGCGCCGGAATCGAAAAGCGTGTAAACGAGTTTGCCGGAAACTGAAACCATACCTGCTACCACCGATCCCGAAGCTCTGGCGTCCCTGTGTGTCAGGGAGTTGATACGCCCCTCAGCTCTAGGTGTGGACGAAGCAGCCACACTCTGCGTCGGACGGGTAGGTGCTGGCCGGTACCCTCCTTGCGACTGCTGTCCTCCTCCTCGTGCCTGGGAACCGTGGCCTCCTGCGCGCCCTCCAGTGCTCTGCACGGGAAGTATCTGCTGACCTCCTGCCCTAGACGGGCAGTCCCTCCTGATGTGGCCCAGCTGGCCACACTGGTAACAGAGGGGAACTCGACTCCCGCCCTCAGTGGGTCCCTGCTGTCGGCTGGGCGGGGGTCCGATGCTGGCGACTGGCCCCTGTCGAGGGCCCCCAAAGGCCACTGATGGCCCTGCAAAACGTGACGGCTCTCCTGCGGACGCCACGTGTCTCCTCTCTCGCCGGCCCTGTGAAAAGTCTGGCTGAAAGGGCCTCTTCCGCCCGCCGTTAGTGCCTCGCGCGGACGAGTTGGTCTCCTCATAAGTCATGGCTGCCTCCACCACCCTCGAAAACGTAGGCAACTTCAAGGGTTTGACATACCCCCGAATCGCAGGTCGGAGACCCTCGGTGAACCTCCAAAGGCACTCCTCCTCAGTGGCTATCGCTGTCGCTGCAAAGCGGGATAGCTCCAAGAAATGCATGCGGTACGCGCTCACAGTCATCGTTCCTTGGAGGAGAGTGTGGAACTCCTGCCTCCTCTGGTCCTGCCACGTCTGGGGAAAGTACTGCTCGCAGAAGAGGGCGACGAACCGATCCCAGGTCGGCTCGTCCCTCTCTTGTCTCCGGACCGCCCTCCACCACCTGTGTGTCTCACTCTCCAGTTGGTACATGGCAAAGGCCACGCGGCACTCCACCGGGGGGCGAAGGGTGTCGAAAATCTTCTCCAGCTGCTCGAGCCAGTCCTCTGCCTCAGTCGGGTCCTCATCCCCCTTGAAGGAGGGGGGCTTCAGCTTCCGGAACTGCCCGAAGAGCTCGGAGTGGCGCTGCAGTGGGGATGCTGGTCCACCCCCAGGCAACTGTGCCTCGTGCACAGAAGTATCGGAGGAAGGTGGGGGCTGCGGCGGCCCATCCCCTCCCCCGTGTCCAGCGCCGCGTCCGTCGAGTGGTCCCACAGAGGACTCCCCCTCCGCAGCCCCAAGGTGAGGCGCTCGACGCGGTGGGTGGAGTTCCTCTCGTACAATGTCCCGTATCAGCCGGGCAAGGTCCTGGGCCTGAATGCCCGGGAGTGGTGGCTAGTCCACCGAGACGTCGGCAACGGCACGCCCACCTCACCGACCTCGTCCTCGACCGCGCCCGCGGCCCGCCTCGCTGGTCCCATGACGAGGCATCTCCTGCAAGGAGACGCGAAACAAAACGGAACACGTCACTACGAAACGATATCTAACGGAAACGTCTGAGAACTCATGTCAAAAGATATATTGTGGTGGCTACTCCAGTTATAGACATATGAATTGGTTATTTTCCAGTCAGTTGATTCACTTCTCGGGACGACCTTGCTTTGATACCATCTTGTAACGACCCGATTCCAGAGTCCCTACGAGACACAAGAACCGGACCGACTCGACTAATCCCAAGACCTTGCCGTCCAACGAGGAAGTAACCAAAAGAGCAGTAAAATAAACCACATTCAGCATGAATATAACTAACAGTACGAAAATACAGCAGTAAGGAAAGAAACCACTACAGTATATACCACCACAACAGTAGAACAACATTCATAACATAATATGAACTGCAGGTAAGAAAAGTACAGCGGAAACAAGAACTACTCACTACAGTGGAACCAAAAAGAGGTACAAGAGAACAGTGGTAACTCTACTGGACCCTACTCGGCCCAGCGTCCTCTGCAGCCGCTGACCCTGGCTGCTCAACACCTGGTCCTGAAAGGTAACGAGTGTAGCACGTCAGCAAAACGCTGAGTACAGTGGCAACTAAACTAAAGGAACAGTAAAGTGTACAGTAGCTATTATGTTCTGTTACTTCCTTTAATTACATCTTTCTATTTTCCCACAATTTATCTATTTCTCAGATCCTTCACTTGATCTCGAATGTTCCTCGTGGGAACGATCTTGATTGCAGTTTTTTCCGAACAGTAGAAGTAGCACGTGGTGCTCTCCTGGCCGGGAGAGTCCCCCGTGGTGATCCTACTCTCAGTCAACCACCCCAAGGTCACGGACAGGCGTAACGGTGACTACGGCACGCGCGATAAGCGCACAGGTAGCTAACCCGCACTGGCACGCGGTCAGTCGTTTCCGTTAACGGGTGCGCCCAAAGCACAGCACGGAACCAGTACAGGGCAGAGCCCTCTCAGTAACAGGGGTCCAACCCCTCCACAGTAACCAAACAGGAGCCTTGCCCCTCCACAGTCTGCGCACCCTCGCCTGACTACCCTGGTTTGCCCAGTGGGCCTAACAAGTCGGTGTAGGAGGCTCGCAGAAGCCCGGGGCCCGTGGGGTAGCCAGTGCCCTCACTACACTAGTAGCTCTCCTCGGTACTACGTACGTAAGGGCCAGCAGGTCGGTACAAAGTGGCCAGTCCTAACCCCGGGTCCCTGGGGCGGCTGGCTTCGCTCTGCACTAAACAAGGGGACAGTCGCTCTCCTTGGTACTTCGTACTCAAGGGCCAGCTCACTTCCCTAATTCCATTCACCTTCCAGGAGTTCTACTCCTAATTCCCCGTAGGGTTCCAGCTCTTTTAACTCAACACAATCAGGTTTCACCTTTCCAGTTTCACGTTCATACAATCCATGTTCTCAATCACGTTTATTTATTCATAGCAGGCAGCTGTTAATTCAATTCACAGGCAGCTATTAATCCCTTTCCACATTTTCCAAGACTGTAGTATTCATACATTCCACTAGTTTTCCCGTCCTAGGATTCATGCCATATCCTAGGATCTATCATACAATCTAGTTTTCCAGCCCTAGGATTCATGCAACACCCTAGGATCTACCATTCAATCTATTTCTCATTCCTAGGATTCATGCAATGTCCTAGGTTCTATTTATGGTTTCATAATTTAACAGATTATACTTAAAGCCACTCTACCGGTTACAACAGGCGAACTGGGGGCGTGGTCGGGAATCCCGCGTGCCTCCGCAACCCCTGAGACTGCAACGGAACGGGGTCCTATCACAAGGATCAAACACAAGGAGTTTCTCAAAATAGTATATAGCTACTGTAGACGGGTAGAGGATTTAATTCCGAAAAGAATGCAACTCGAAACGCGGAAAACGGAACCCGAACGGGCCCTAAACGGGTCGAAAACGACGAAACAGTGCAAAATCAGACGTCTGGAACTTATTCCAGACTTCTTAAAAAGTGGATCAGGGGTTACCTTGCTCTGCGTGGTCTCTCAGACATCCAGAAGCCTGTGGGGGCGTCTGGCCTAGTTCCCAAACGTCCGATGGGCACCCCGGACGTCTGGAAGTCGTTCCCGTTGTTTGGCACTGCAGCCAGACATCTGATTCGCGTTGGATGCGAATCTCAGAACCTGCACGTACCCATTTCCTCTCTCTCTTAGTACGGTCAGTCGAAGAAGAGGAAGAAAGACGGAATAACTCACCTTTCAGACGTCTGGACAGTCCTCCAGACGTCGTCCACGTCGTCTGGCTAGACTCCCAGACATCTGATTCTGGAAAAGTTTCCAGAACCAGGGCGCCACTCGCCCTCCGCTCGCGACGCTCGGCCGCGTCGCATCCCGTCCGCCTGCTGCTCGAGCTGCAGCAGTCCTCCTGTGTCGCTCCGCGCCCGCTGCTCCCCCCGCCGACCGGCCCTAGTAGCCCCGGCGAGCTCGCCCTCACGGCTGAGCGCCTCTATCCACGCGTAGCACCTCCTTCCACACTCACCGCGGCTGTCGCTGCCGCCGCTCACTCGCGCTTGCTCTCGCGCACTGGCTGGAAGGAGAAGAGGAAGGGAACGAAGATGACGGGAGTGAGGGAGAGGGCGTGGCCTTTTAAGGCCGCGCGAGGAGGAGAGAGAGAGCGGGACAGAGGGCGCAGGAGGGAGAGGGAAAAAGAGAGAGAGGGACGCCCGCAGGTCTGCGCGCTCAGGCGCGTAGACGAAACACGCGTGAGAAAAATAACTGAATCCCAGACGTCTGGAAGGGGTTCCAGACGTCTGGTAAGACGTCTGGGACACCTCCCAGACATCTTAAAAACGTCTGAAGCCGTGCGTTCGTAACACCGGGTGTGGGACAATCTTCTCTTGTGCTTTGGAGGGGGAGAGAAGAGAAGGAAGGGATGAAAATTTTGTATGGAGGGGGTCTCCTTTTATAGTTGCAAGGAGTGAGGGTAATTTGGTATTTTTAATTTGAAAAGCATTAATTCAGGACCTTTAGTGATGCTAAAACCGTCGCTAAAGGTCCGAACGTGGCCTTCGTGGGCGACGCTTGCATCCCCGCTCGCCTCCTGCACGTGAAACGCATGCTCCACATTCTTCAGATCACGATCGGATGGCTTAACTCAATCCTCGCCGCGCCTTTTCATCGTGCGCTCGCCGCGTTTGATCTTGCATTACACGCGGGCATCTGATGGAGCATGCCCGCTAGCGAGCGCGCGCGACCGCTCGATCACGATCGAACGCTCAATTTCACCCTCTCGCTGCACCTCAGTAACTGCTCGCCAAGGCTCGAACACGTGCCTCCTGATCTCGCGAGTGCATTTGACCAACGTGCTACAAGCGTGTTTGTGTCACGGTTGTGATTTCTGTGCGCGCATCCACAGCAGTTGGATGATCATCCAACGGTGGAGAAGCGGCACTCAAATTGAAGAAGAAGGGAGCGGTGGGTGCAGCAGCCGGTTGGGCGGCTGAGATGGCACCACGTGGTGCCATCTTGGCTGTCCATATTCTGGATAATGTAGACGGTGCCACGGTTGTCGGATTGAGTCGATTTTCGCGTCGTTAGACTGTGATTGTCGATCTAAATCCATCCATGCAATCGGATTTGTCGTCTGAAGTGCGGATTCACACCACTTGGCCCTTGATCTTTTAGGGTTCCTCAGTCTCTATCTAATGCTATAGATGTCTGATTAGGGCGATCTTGGAGTCATTGAACTCCAATCGTCGCCCTGATCAAATCTGTATGGTTGGATCTTCGATATGAGGCCCCAATAAAAATTTGCCCTGTCCCTAAACATAAAATGAGATAATTAACCTCCATTTTATTCATACTAATCTAAATGCAAGATGATGCATGCTATGCAATATTTATAGTATGTAATGCAATTCTATGCTCAAGAACATGCATAAATAGACATTTTATGTAATATAAACATGTTTACATCACACCCCCATGCCTATCTTTTGCTAGTCCCTAGCAAAAATTATATGCTATTTATAAAAGAATTAGGTTGGATTATTTGGGCATGAGTTATTTTCAATCATTAAGAAAATGTTTACTTAGGATCTAAACTTTCAAAGACACAACAGTGCCCGGGTATCTGCCAAAATGTAGATCGCCTCAAGCCCTCGCCTTATTCAAAGAAAAATTTCTTTTTCTCTTTCTTCTTTTCTAATTTTTTTTTATTTTCGAGTTTTAGGGTTTAAGAGTGGCTTTCTACGGCCATTCAACTCACCCAAGATTTGATGAGAACCCTAAGTTCTAATCATCTTATTGTGAATGTAATAGACTCGTTGATCGGCAGTTAAAACGGACTTCGGGTTTCTACGCCTCTAGGTGACCTTAAAAAGAGAATTCTGCCTAAAGGTGTATCTTTACAACCGGTAGCTTTTTCCCTACTTTTATTTTTATGGGATCAACACAAAGGTGAATACAGTGTATATTTTCCCGATTTATTCTACTTCTCTACTTCTTCATAAGTGTTTTGGAAATTTTCAGTGCATTTATTGAGCTGGGTTCTGGACAACCGGTCGATGAGTTATTACCACCAACAACTTGCCAGCCATACTTGTGTGGTGAAGTGTGGCTTATTTCTTTTATTTCTTTTCTTTTCTCCTTTTCTTTTTCTTTTCTTTTTACTTTCTTTTTTTTTTAAGTAGGTGGCTTCCTTGGTCCAAGATTTACCTAAAGGCTGCAAGTAAAGAATGGTTTAGTGACTGGGCTCTGGACAACCTACCTATGGGCTGTTACCCACAATAACTTGCCAGCCATATCACCTTAGAAGGTTCATTAGCTACCCAATTTCCGTTAAAATCGCCAAACAACGAGTCAGTGAAAAGAAAGTGTGTAGATGCTTAAGACTCAAATTTTCCTCAAATCATAGGGTGGATTGATAAGTCGTGTACTTATCACCCAAACTTATTTAATCAAATTACAATAGAATTAAGATGGCGAGGACTCGAAAAATAAATCCACATTTTAGTGGATACACGGGCCGATTAAGTCCAAAGACCTGAAGAGTCTTTGTGTTCAGATCCTAATGTAATATTTCCTAAGATTGAAAAGTCCTAATGTCCAAATATTCCTTCCTAATTCAATTTTTTTTCTTTTTTCTATTTAAAAATAAGAAGAGAAATACAATTTACAAAAATTTCACAAAGCTGACAAAATGATTAAAAAATGAATCCACCCTCCCATGCCTAGCTAATGCAATGTCCACATTGAGAAAGAGACATGAAAGAAAGGGTAGAGTATGAAAGATGTCACCTGAATATGCAGCTCCTGTCAGCTTTGTGTCATATGTACAACTGCTGAATTTAATGTCGTCAGCTAGGCAAAGTCAAGCCAAAGAAGTCACAATATGGCTAAAGCAACCATGTCTGAGATGGGTTCTAGAAGAATATGGTCAATAACAGGCTTCAGACGTTGATTGTTGACTTTAAATGTGTTACCCATCTTTGGGTCAGAGATCTAAATGGCTCCATTTGGAAAAATCTGGTCAATAATGAATGGGCCATTCCATTTAGATCTAAGTTTGCCAAGAAAGAGCTTAAGTTGAGAATCAAATAACCAGACCTTTTGGTTCGGCTCAAAGCTCTTGTGGGAAATCAATTGATCATGTAGAGCTTTGGTCCTAGCCTTGTAGATCTTGGCATTCTCGTATGCATCATTTCTAAACTCTTCCAACTCAGATAGTTGGAGTTTCCTGGTCTTCCCAACTAAATTTAGATCTAAATTGCATTGTTTGATCTCCCAGAATGTCCTGTGTTCAATCTCTATGGGTAGATGGCACGCCTTTCCATACACCAAATGAAACGGGGACATGCCGATAGGCATTTTATACGTCATACGGTAGGCCCAAAGATCATCCTCAAGCTTTTGAGTCCAGTCCTTGCGATCAGGCCTAACCATTTTCTGGAGAATGTTCTTGATCCCCCGATTGGAGATCTCGACTTGTCCATTCGTCTAGGGATGGTAAGGTGTGGAAATTTGGTGATTAACCCCGTATTTGGCCAACAAATTCTGAAATTGGGCATTAGTTAAATGAGTGCTACCGTCACTGATGATGGCCCTCAGAATCCTGAACCTACTGAAGATATTTTTCTTGACAAAATTGATGACAACCTTGTGGTCATTGGTTCGGGTGGGAATCACCTCAATCGATTTGGACACATAATCAACAACAACAAGAATGTACTGATGTCCAAATGAAGGGAGAAAGGATCCCATGAAATCGATGCCCCAAACATCAAAAATTTCGACAGAAAGAATTGGGTTTAGGGGCATCATATCTCTCTTAGTTATGCTCTCGAGTGCCTGACATCAAGAACATGACTTTGAGAAATCCTGGGCATCCTTAAATAAAGATGGCCAATAGAAGCCAGATTGCAAAATTTTTGCAGCCGTCTATTTCTCGGAGAAATGTCCACCACACGCAGATGCATGGCAGAACTCGAGTATACTATTGAATTCATTCTCCGGAATACATCGGCGAATAATCTGATCAGAGCCGATGCGGTACAGTTCAGGGTCCTCCCAGAAGTAGTATTTGACCTCAGATTTGAGTCTATCCTGTTGTTGCTTGGTCCAATCCTGAGAGATTTGACCAACAGTCAAATAGTCAACAATGTCAGTAAATCACGGGGTTTGGAGACCTGAAACTGTAAGGATGCTTCGTCCGAAAAAGTATCAGCAATTGGGATGTCCGAACGAGAAGAATCACTTAGGAGTCTTGACAAATGATCCGCCACCACATTTTGTACCCCAATTTTATCCTTGATTTCAAGATAAAATTCTTGAAGTAGAAGAATCCAATGAATAAGCCAAGGTTTGGCATCCTTTTTTGCCAAGAGATGTCTCAAGGCCGAGTGGTCGGTATAGATGACAACATGAGACCCTAAGAGATAAGCCCTAAATTTTTCCAAAGCGAACACTATGGTTAGTAATTCCTTTTCAGCAACAGTGTAATTTCTCTAGGCTTCATCCAGAGTTTTACTAGCGTAGCAGATGACAGAGGGCTTTCTATCAATTTTCTGACCTAAGATAGCCCCAACCGCGTAATCTGAAGCGTCGATCATGATCTCAAACGGGGTTGTCCAAATTGGTGGTTGCAACACTGGAGCACAAGTAACTGCCATTTTCAGGAAATCAAATGCCTTACGACATGATTCGTCGAAAACAAACGGCGTTCCTTTAGCAAGAAGATTGCTTAGGGGATGAGCAACCTTCGAGAAATCCTTGATGAATCTTCTGTAGAATCCCACATGACCAAGAAATGATCGGATTTGTTTAACAGATGTGGGAGGAGGAAGTTTAGCGATAGCATCAACCTTATCTTTATCCACTTCCATTCCTCATTCAGAGATTACATGACCCAAGATGATGCCTTCTTAGGTCATGAAATGACTCTTTTCCCAGCTAAGGACCAATCGTGTTTTGATACATCGCTTAAGAATCATTTCCAGATTAGCCAAACAAGAGTCAAATGATTCTTCGAAAATAGAGAAATCGTCCATGAAGACTTCCATAAACACTCCCACCATGTCAGAGAATATGGTTAACATACACCTTTGAAAAGTCGCAAGTGCATTGCATAAATTGAAAGGCATCCTACAGAAAGCAAAGGTTCCGTAGGGACAGGTGAAAGTAGTTTTTTCCTGATCCTCGGGATGGATAGGAACTTGGTTGTATCCCGAGTAGCCATCAAGAAAATAGAAGTACTTCTGCCTGGCTAGTCTTTCTAAGATTTGATCAATGAAAGACAGGAGAAAATGATCCTTTTTTGTGGCTGTGTTCAACTTCCTGTAATCAATACAAACCCTCCAAGAGGAAACTGAACGAGTTGTGACAGATTCTCCTCTCTCGTTAGTCACAATGGTAATCCTGGCTTTTTTGGGAACAATCTACACGGGACTTACCCAGGGACTATCAGAGATTGGATAAATAATTCCTGCATCGAGCCACTTAATGATTTCCTTTTTGACAACTTCTCGCATATTTGGATTTAATCTCTTCTGCATCTGGCGAGAATGGCGGTGATGTAAACAAGTTTACACTACTTAAGATGTCTATTTATGCATGTTCTTAAGAATAGGATTGCATTGCATACTATAAATATTGCATAACATGCATCATCTTGAATTTAGATTAGTTTAAATAAAATGGAGGTTAATTGTCTCCTTTTATGTTCATGGATGGGGCAAACTTTTTATCGGGGCCTCAGATCGAAGATCCAACCATACAGATGTGATCAGGGTGACGATTGGAGTTCAACGACTCCAAGATCGCCCTAATCAGACATCTGTAGCATCAGATAGAGATCGGGGAACCCTAGAAGATCAAGGACCAAGATGGTGTGAATCCGCACTTCAAACGACAAATCCGACCGCATGGATGGATTCGGATTGACGATCGCAGCCTAACGACACGAAAATCGAGTCAATCTGACACCCGTGGCACCATCTACATCATCCAGAAGATGGACGGCGAAGATGGCACCACATGGTGCCATCTCAGCCGCCCAATCGACCGCACGCATTAGCTGAAGGCCTCTGTCTCAACCCTTCTTCGCCGTTAGATGAAGATCCAACGGCTGCGATGCACCCGCGCTTAAGTTAAGCTCTCGACACAAACGCGCCTACAGCGCGTTGGTTGAGCGCTCTAATGCGAAGTGCAGGCCCACGTTCGATCCTTGCCGCGCTGTAATTGGAGCGGAGGCGCACGCTAGATCGACCGCATGATCGCGATCCAGCAACTGCGGGCTCTTGATAGCGCCCACGCGCTATTGCACGCCGTGCCTCATGCGGGATCGCACACCGGCGGGTGCACACTGAGAAGCGGGTGGAGGTGAGACTTAAGCCGTTTGATATCACGATCGGATGGTTGAGATCAGCTGGATGTGGAGCGCGCGTTACGCGCGAGGAGGCGAGCAGCAGCGCGTGGGCAACACCCCACTACACCCATATGGGGCTTTAGCGACGGTTTTATCCATCACTAAAGACCCCTGATTTAATGATTTTCAAATTAAAATGATCAAATTGCCCTCACTCCTTGCAACTATAAAAGGAGACCCCCTCCACACGAAATTCTCATCCCTTCTCTTCTCTCCCTCTCCAAAGCTCAAGAGAAGCTTGTCCCACACCAGGGATGCTTCTCGTGAGATAAAGTCAATTTTTCGTCCCCCTTTCGGAAGCGGATCTCATGACAACAACGACGTGTTGCCTCGTTCCCGTTCTTCCCGCTTCGTCCTCCTTCGTCCTGCTCCGTCCTTCGTCCAGGCGTCCTCCCGTCCGACTCATCCTCCAAGCGACCGTCGAGGAAGATATCTCTCTCCCCATTCTTTTTACTGCTTTCTAGAATAGATTTACTTCTTTCTAGAGTAGATTTACTGCTTTCTGGTGTAATCATTTTCCCGCTTTCTAGTCGTAATGTTTAGTGTAATGACCAATTCTTCTGATAATGAATTCCATGTTCATTCTACATCTCTTTTCGATTTTTGTTTGTAATATTCTCTATCTCTATCTCTCTCTCTTCTATTTTTTGTAAATAGTTAGATAGTTCTAATCAATTAATTTACTTCGTGACAAATAAAACAAACGCGTGTTTTTAAATCAAACGTCCGCCTCCCTAAGTTCGACCTAAGATTTCCATTCTGGTATAAATTTTATTTGTTGAACACGAGTTCTTCGCTTTCAAACTACAATGACAGGTTTTCAAAATCGAACACGTTAGCGTAGCAACCCGTACGTTCAACAGGAGGGATCCATCTTCCAAGAATATTCTATGATTACAGTAAGATGGCTCGATCCCCCTAAGGTCATGAATGGTCCAACCAATTTTCTCCTTATGTTCCTTCAGGACCTTGATCAATTTAATCTCTTACTCCTTTGTTAATTTAGCACTGATAATCACAGGGAGCATCTTCTGAGGTCCTAAAAATTGATATTTCAAATTCTCAGGCAATGGTTTTAGTTCAAGTTGGGGCGGGTTGATGATTGATGGTAAGGAAGATGCTGAAAACTCAACAAAAGGAAGAGGTTTTGAGTGAACAAAATCAATAACCTCTTCAGAAGATGGCAGGTCTGCCATAGAGGGTTTCTGGTCCAATTCATCATCAAAGTGGGAACTTTCAATTGAAGAAACCATCAAACAAGTTTCAATGTTTACATTATCCTCCTTAAGTTCCTCAATAAATCTACAATCCTCAAATTTATTAATTGCCTTAAAAATATCCAATTTCATTCGTTGATCCCCAAAGGCGATTTCCATGCTACCACTTTCACTATTAATGTTGGCCTTAGCAGTAGCTAGGAATGGACGTCACAGAATGATGGGCATGTTCCTCAGATTTTTAGGTACATCTATGTCAAGGACAAGGAAATCTACAGGAAAATAGAAATCCTTGACCTTAACTATAACATCTTCAATAACGCCTCGCGGATTTGTGACCGAACAGGCCGCTAACTGTAGCATTACTAAAGTTGGCGGAGGTTCACCTAATCCAAACTTCTCGTAAAGAGGAGTCGGAATTAGGTTGATGGATGCACCCAGATCCAAAACTGCTCTATCAAATGTGTAATCTCCGATGACACAAGAAATCAACGGAGCACCTGGATCTCTCTTTTTCTGAGGGAGGTGGTGCAGTGAGGGAGGTGGTGCAGGATAACAGAACTAGCCTGCTTGGAGAGTACCACCTTCCTCGGAACAAATTCTCTCGACTTATGCTTTTGTGTACATAAATCCTTTAAAAATCTCGCGTAAGCCGATATATGGTTAATAACATCGAGGAGCGGGATATTGATCTCAACATTCTTAAATATATTCAGAAGCTCCTCATTGCTATCAACAGACTTCTTTGATTTGGTCAAGGCTTCAGGAAAAGGAACACGAGTCAGATCTTTGGAATTAGGTTCCTGAGCCTTGATTTCTTCTTTAGAATTCTCCTCTCTCTCTTCAGGTTCTTCAAGATTCAGTAGATCAAAACAGTGTGGTTGTGGATCTTGAGTCTGCTTACCAGTCCTCAAGGTGACAGAATTTGCAGATGCATAAGAGTTTGAGGCTTGGGGAGGGTTAGGAAAGATTGGAGGGGTTTGATTAGCCAGAAATTGTTGATTTGTAGAAGAAGAGGAGGAGGAACCCAGCTCAACCACCTAAGCATGTGCGTGTGGGTCTCTCTGATTTCCATACCCATGGGCTTGGTTGCCCGGATTCAGAATATTTCACAGGTTAGGTACGGGTTGGGATGGTAGAGATCCGGGTTGACGAGAGTTAGCAATGAGCCCGGTTTGCAAGTTGTACAGCAAGGTTTTCATTTGCTGCATGAGTTGGAGCATGGATCCTTGCATCTCTACCATTTATCGATTCAAATCAGCCTGCCCTATAGGTTGATGGCCATTCCAAGCTGGCTGATTGACCTGATTTGGGGGCAACTGAATATACACATGACCTTGACCCATTGGTCGTTGCGGAGCATAGTTGCCAGGTCGGAATTGGGTCTGTTGCCCTGGGTTTTTCCAAGAGAAGTTAGGGTGGTTTCTCCAACCTGGATTATAAGCATTAGCGTAGGGGTTGGATCTAACATTCTCCTGTACAACACAAACATCCTCATAGGGTGAGGATGGAGAGAAAGAAAGGGAAGGATCAGAGAAACTGGGATCAAAGGCCCCAGTTTGGAACCTGTGAGGTTCCGAAAAATGCTAACTCACAGGTTGAGCCGCATTGAGTTGATTCACGAACTTCCGTCCAGAAGGAGCTCGCGAAGAATGGAATCCCAAATTTTGGGATTGGGTGGATCGAGAGTTGTTCATAGAATTTCCAGCCATCCACTCTTCCATTCTCTTAGCAACCAAGTCCACCTTGTCAAGTTTGTTACAAATCAATTCCATATCGAATGAATGAGAGTCGTGGACTTCATTGAAATTTGATCTAGGCTGCTGGGACCGGTTAAAGGTATCCATGGAGGCATGATTGATTAAATTCTCGCTCATTTCCTTAAACAAATCGTATGTACTATCTGTGTCTTTGTTGAGGAAATTACCTCCGCAAGAAGCATCCACATGATTTCTGAGTTACTCAGTCAACCCATGATAGAAGATCTGCACGAGTTGCCATTTCAACACCTTGTGATGTGGACACCTCTGCAATAGGTCCTGGAATCGCTCCCAGGCCACATGAAACTACTCCCCCAGCCGCTGGGTAAAGGTAGTGATTGCCCATCTCAAGGCATTGGTACATCCGACTGGGAAGAATTTTTTCAGAAAGGTCGATTTCAACTCATTCCAAGTTGCAATTGGTCTTCCTATTGTCCTGTACCAATGCGCGGCCTTATTCCTAAGAGAGTGGGGGAAGAGTCTCATGAGCATTTGCTCCTCGTTCACGTTTCGTGTCTTGGTGGTCTGGACCAAAGTGGTTAAGTCCTCCAAATGCTGAGACGGATCTTCGGAGACAAGCCCATGATAATGTTTGATCAGGCTTAACACCTGGGGCTTGATTTCTACGTCGCCGACTGGAATCTGAACGCCAGGACGTTCCCCATAATTTGAAGGATCATAAAAATCCTTCAAGGGCTGAGCACCCTGCATTCTCTGGAACCATTCCTACATTCTCCGCATTTGTTCCATTTGCCTTCGGAATTCCTCCTGTGGATCCCCAAGTAGAGGAGGCTGTTGGTCGGCCATGAGATCAATTTGACCAAAATCCAATTTGCGCCTCCTGGAATACTCTAGTGGTCCTTCCAATCGGGGATTCAATGACTGTCTTCCCAGCATAAACTAGGAGAAGGTCGAAAGGACTGGGGATATGGACCCTACAGCATAACAAAACAAGGCTATCTTTAAGTAGGGTAGCCTAAGGATCTACAGACTCCCAAAATCTGCCTTAAGATTGTAAATGATTTACTCTACTTGTGTCTGCTCAATCCAACCAGTTAGAAGGAGGGACTGAGGAGAAGGTTCTTCCTTTGGCTTTCGCCTCCGATTCCTAGTGTACCTCCCAGCCACGGTCGTTTGACGCTACTCCCCTAGCTAGACATCAGATTAATCAGTACAAGTAGGTTAATCAAAGACAATCTCAGACTAGGCCCTGAAGAGCGAATCAGTCTTTAAGACCAACGTCTACTCAATTTTATTAAGGCCTGGGATTGTGGTGCTTATGGAATGTGATGGCCCCTTAAAATGGGTTGTGTCCTTAATGATTGATTGAGAATTGTGTAAGTGCATGCACAACCAGGGTTTTCAAGCAAGATTATTTGTGATGTGTTGATTTTAATGTTCAAATCTTACTTAAGTAACTTTTAGGATTTAAAATTAGGTTGATTGCAATCAAGTTTTGAGGCAAACTAGGTTGTCAAACACGGGTGAAGGTTGCTTTCCTTTAAAACCAGAAATAAAGTGGAGTGCCTGGAATAGACCTAGATTGAAAACCCTAAGGAGGAGCTACTTGATGAGTTGATTTTAAGTAGAGTGGTGCGGCCCAAACAACTCAAACAGCTGGCCATAATGCACCACTAAGTTAGGCATACAAAGATGATTAACCTAGAATGATTTCTACTCTTTTATGTGTTGATTTGTGTGTACCGGTTCCACAGATCAGAATCCGGTTGAGTAGAAACAAATCAATTAGGTTAAGTGCCTTGAATGTGGGTGTATGTTGTGTGTCTGTTGAAAATTACCCCACAAGATTATCTTTTTATTTTTTATTTATAAACAAAGGTGGAATGTGAGTGAGAATCCAAACAACCAAACTATTCCTAAGATTAATGCAAATACCTAGGTTAATTGGAATTTGGATTTAATGTGACAAATGAAATCTATGGAGGGGGGAAGAATGGGGAGCACTTACAGTTGTCTTCAACTGCACTTTACTCTGGTCTACCGCTTGACGATTCCCTGATGGAGGTATCTGCAAAACAATAGACACAAAAGAAAGCAAGTTAGAAGACAATAAAGTGCGTGAAATGCGAAAAGAAGATCGAAAATCGTTGCCTCCCCAGCAACAACGCCAAAATGTTGAAGTTGCGAGTTACTACGCTATCGTATTTGGTTTTTGAAAACCTGTCGTCGTAGTTTGAAAGCGAAGAACTTGTGTTCAACAAATAAAATTTATACCGGAATAGAAATCCTGAGTCAAACTGAGGGAGGCTATGTCGATCTATATTCGCAATTATTTTTTTTTAGAGTTTTTGTTGAAAAGCGAAGCGACGTACAATGAAGCAATATTAACAATCAGAATAAACGAGAGAGAAAGAGAGAGAGAGAGAGAGAAACATGCACTTTATATTTCAAAATGTTTATACAATAAAACCAGAGAAAAATTACACTAGAAAGCGGGAAATCAAGTACACTAGAAAGTAGGAAAATTCTACTCTAGAAAGCTGAAAAGAGGAATGGGAGAGAGAAGTTATCCTCCTCGACGATCGCTTGGAGGATGAGCTGTACGAGATGCCGCCTGGAAGGAGGACGGAGTGGGAAGAAGGAGGTCGAGGCAGAAGGAATGAGAATGGGGCAGCACGTCATCGTCGTCACGGGATCCGCTTCTGATATGAGGGCGAAAATTTGACTTTATCTCTCGAGGAGCATCCCGGGTGTGGGACAAGCTTCTCTTCAGCTTTGGAGAGGGAGAGAAGAGAAGGGATGAAACTTTCGTATGGAGGGGGTCTCCTTTTATAGTTTCAAGGAGTGAGGGCAATTTGGTATTTTTAATTTGAAAAACATTAATTCAGGACCTTTAGTGATGGATAAAACCGTCGCTAAAGGTCCGAACGTGGCCTTTGTGGGCGGCGATCGCGTGCCCGCTCACATCCTGCGCGTGAAACGCTTGCTCCACGTTCTTTAGATCTTAGTCGTTCGATCGTGAGATCGGAAGGCTTAACTCGCTCCTTGCCGTGCCTTCTCATCGCACGCTCGCTGCATCTGATCTCGCGTTACGTGTGAGCATCTGATGTAGCATGTGCGCTATCAAGCTCGCGCAACCACTCGATCGCGATCGAACGCTCAATTGTGTCCCCTCTCCGCGCCTCAGCAACCGCTCGCCAAGGCTCAAATGCGCGCCTCCTGATCTTGCGAGTGCGTTCGACCAACGCGCTACAAGTGCATTTGCGTCGCGGTTGTGATTTGTGCGCGCACATCCACAGCCGTTGGATGATCCTTCGACAGCGGAGAAGTGATGCTCAAATTGAAGAAGAAAGGGAGGGCGGGTGCAGCGGTCGATTGGGCGGCTTAGATGGCACCACATGGCACCATCTTGGCCATCCATCTTCTGGATGATGTAGATGGTGCCACGGTTGTCGGATTGAGTCGATTTTTGCGTCGTTAGGCTGCAATTGTCGATCCGAATCCAGCCGTGCGGTTGGATTTGTCATCTGAAGTGCAGATTCACACCTTCTTGGCCCTTGATCTTTTAGGGTTCCTCGATCTCTATCTGATGCTACAGATGTCTAATTAGGGCAATCTTGGAGTCGTTGAACTCTAATCGTCTCCCTAATCAAATCTATATGGTTGGATCTTTAATCTGAGGCCCCGATAAAAATTTACTATGTCCCTGAACATAAAAGGAGATAATTAACCTCCATTTTATTCAAACTAATCTAAATGCAAGATGATGCATGCTATGCAATATTTATAGTATGTAATGCAATTCTATGCTTAAGAACATGCATAAATAAACATCTTATGTAATATAAATATGTTTACATCATTGACACACGGTGGCAAACAGTGACGGTGATGGAAGGAGGTCCAGCGAGTACCTGAAATGCACAAATTTGAGCTAAAAGCCCCAATTAAATAGCTCAAGAGCCTCGTCGTGAAGTGAGGAAGGTGATGGCAGGGGTGATGTGGTGTTTGAGGGTGGATTTGAGAGGGCAAAAGCCTCAATAGTTTGAGGTCTTTTGTTCTCTAAGATGTGGGGAAGGTAGTGGAGGTTGTGGTAGGTTGTTTGGTGGCTAGTGGCACCAACACAAGCTCGTCGAGCTCATGTCGGAGGTAGGGAAGATGAAGATGGATGTCCGTGAGTAGTAAGTGAACCTAGGAACTAAATGCGTAGAATGATGCTAGAGGGGGAGAGGAAGGGATTATACCGTGAATAGGGATGAGCGGAGATGAGGAGCGTCCAGTGTTTATCGGCCAGATGCGAGGAAGATGACGAGGGCCGGTGGAGGTATCGGCGAGGAAGAAGAGGTCTAAAATGGCCGTGCTTTGGCTGGCTATGGTCGCGAGGAGGAGAGGAAGGTGATGGCGGTGCATGTTGGTTGAGAGCACGTGCAGAAGTAGGAGGGCAGAGGGGCTCGCTGGAGCTGATGGTGGAGTTGGCCGAAGAAGAAGAATTAGAGGGAGTTCTAGCCACAAATCGACTGCCTCTGACCATGGAACATTGAGGTTCTTAAATAGAAGAGGTTCTTCTCCCAATTGAGCAAGTAAGTGCACAATTTGGAAGGTCCATTGAGCTCGAGCTCCATGAGGCCACCGACATGGAATACAACCATGATTGGCTACTTCAAGATGCCCAATGAATAGAGAAGGATCTCAAGATCAATCTCACCGAGTTTAGTGAGATTTGATCTTGATTTGATCCCTCAAATCAAGGATCAAAAGTCGACAGCTTTGGGTTCAAGGATTTCGTTTAGAAGGATATGAGAACGATGGCGGAAGGGGCATTTTTGTGAAGATGATGAGAAGTTAGGGGCATGAATGTAAGAAAATGTGAAACCTAAGGGTTTAAATGTGAAAAATAAAGTTTTTTGGGGCAAAAAATGCAAACTAGATCAAGATGGACTTTGATTGGGCCTAAATTTTGGTGTTAACTTAATTTAGACATAAGGAATCTAGTGGTAAACTTCGATTTGAGTTTGACCACGTTTGACTAGATAAATTGCACAGGAGCCCAAATTAGGATGAATTCCCGTTTGAATATCTATTTTTTGTCAAAATGGGTTTAGATGGTTAAAGTGAAGGTACCAAACCTCTTAGAATATTTTTCAATGATTTTTAGGAGATTTAGATTGAATTTATCTCGACCATAACCCCTTTAATTTAAGTAAGGCTGATAGTTAGGATTTTTATAATATTTTAATCCTCGAAATGTGTAAATCCCTGATTTAGTCAGTGTGAGCGCTCTTTTTGGTCTTTTAAGTCCATTTGACCTTTAATTAACCCCTGATCAACCCCTTGATTAATCTGCATTTGTGATTGGATGTTAAAATAGTTGAATTAACCCTATTTTTCTATCTTCTTCTCATATCAGTTCAATTTGGAATTGTGATTCTCAGACGATCATTTAGGAGCATTTATTACTAGATCTCAACTAATTCAAGTTAGTTATGATGACTGATGGTGCTACAATCATACCCCAATTACTAACTTTTGTAGTCCCTAGCAAAATCCTATGGACTAAACCAGATTTTAACCGTTAGGATGCCTTACTGAGCCGCATCTCTGAAAATTAGATCAAAATACCAAAAATGGGCTTAGAAGTACTCTAGTACCAGCCAAGATCTAGACCTGACCAGCCTCAGCCTTGGGTCCACTGTGATGGTTTCTAAGGCCCGCAAAAACTACCCAGAGTTTCGTTGACCACAGCGGTTAAAGCAACCGTGCGTATACGTAGCAAGTCCAAGTTCATTTTACTAGTGCATTTTTTATTGGAGAGATAGAGGGGGATATTTATTTTGAGAGTTTTCTCTCTTTTCTTTTCTTTTTACATTCCCCTAAATCCAACATTGGATTGGCCCTGAACTTGGTCAGTATCGGATTCCTTGCCCCTACCATCAATCCTTGCAACATCCCTAGCTTTTGATGCTTCGAGATAGCACCGCCCATGGCAACCCCCAGAACCCTTGCTTTCGACACTTTGGGATAGTGCTGCCCATGACGTTCTATAACTAAATTCAAGCCCTGGCAATCAACATTTCGGGATAATCCTGCCCATGGCACCTGAACTAGCACAGGGTGCTTACGTGCCCTCGGTATGATATTTAGATATATTAGGAGACAAGTACCGAAGAGACATGTTATAATGCATCTACAAGGGGAGAATTTGTCATTCCACCTCTTTGCGTCGAGAACTCGTCCAATCAACTTGTGTCTTTGAGTCACTCATAATCCAGATCTTCGGGAAAACATTTTCAAAACAGAATACTTTTGGCATTGTACTTAATTAAGCCCACTGAACCAGACTGGTGTGTGATTTTTGGGTGCCTAGGCTACCAAGTCCCACAAACCAAAGGGCAGGCAATGAGATCGAATAATCCCTAAGCCTTAAACTTAATATATCAGCCTCGTCCTTTCCTCAACCTCCTAAGGACTAGTCCATATCTTAACAAATACATGAGTGTTTAAGCCCTAGGGTAGGCCTAAGAGGCCTAAGGTTGATATCCATCACTTATCTCCGAAGATTTAACCCTTCAGGTCTTAATTCATCATCCGATCCAACTTATAACTTAGGTAAGTTCCATATTCAATTATAGGGACTAACAATTTTTCCTTTCTGTTTGCTCATTTTCTCTATTTTTTCTTATCCTCCTCTTTAATCTTTCAATTTAGCTCTCATCCTTTCATCTCTCACTCTGTTTTTTTTTTTTCAATGAAACCCTTCCATGCATCGAATTTTATAATGTTTTACACTTTAATACCCCCCCATGCCTAAGATTTGCAATGTCCTCATTATAAATTAGGTGGGTTCGAGTTTGGCTTAGATCAAATATTAGAGCAAGTTTGGGTGGGTGGTGAACGTGTCAGGATGACTATTACAAACGATTTCAAGCCCTGATACAAGTATCAAAGCTGGAGTCGGTTGTTCTAACGAATGAACCCTAAAGTGTAATATGACTTCAACTCATAAATAGGTCAGAAGGGTCTCTGGTTTTTCAAAATGATGGGTTGCCGCCCGTTAATTGCTAAGTTTAACGGTATTAGCTAGGAGCAATGTGGTTCAGGGAGAATGGAGATCAAAAGATACCGTAGCCAGATTCGAATCGGTGAGTTTGAGGAACGATTTTAGTCTCTAATCGCTCACAACAAATGGTTCTGAGTCATGGTTGAGGTCATTGATTTCGACAACTCCATTTCGAAGATTCTTCAGACAAGAAAGGGTCCAATCCATTTCGATCTTAGTTTTCCTGGGAAGAGCTTGAGCTTGGCATCAAAGAGGAGCACTTTCTGACTAGGATGGAATGATTTTCGTGATATGTGATTGTCATGGAAGGCTTTGACCCGCTCTTTGTAGATAGGCGAGTTCTCGTATGCATCATTGCGTAACTCCTCGATCTTGTTCATTTGCAATTGGCGGTGGATTCCAACCTTCATGAGATCTAAATTGCACTTCTGTACTGCCCAATAGGTCTTATGCTCCATCTCTACAGGGACGTGGCATGCCTTCCAATACATGAGCCTAAATGGAGACATCCCTAGCTAGGTCTTATGGGCAGTCCTATAGGCCCACAAGGCTTTCGGAAGTCAAGTGGACCAATCCTTCCTGTCAGGCCAAGCCGTGATCTGAAGGATTTTCTTGATCTTCTGATTGGAGAGCTCAGCCAATCCATTGGACTAGGGGTGATAAGGATTCGAAATACGATGCAACACCTTGTACTTTTTCATCAGGGACTGGAAGTGAACATTCACAAAAAGAGAAACGCCATCGATGATGATGGCTTTAGGAACCTTGAATCTAGAAAAGTTGTTCTCCTGAATGAACCGGGGAACCACTTTATGATATTCATTCTTGTGGGTATAGCTTCAATCCATTTTGAGATGTAATCAATAGCAAGTAAGATGTATTTGAAGCCGTTAGATCCGAGAAAGGGTCCCATAAAATCAATTCCCCATATGTCAAAAATCTTGCACACAATGATCGGATTCAAGGGCATCATATCACGTGGGCCCATGTTGCCAAGGGTCTGACAACGGGCACATGCCCTACAATAGGATTGTGCATCTTTGAACATAGTAGGCCAAAAGAACCCACACTGATGGATCTTCGTTGCAGTTTTACGCCCAGAGAAATGGCCGTCGCAAGCCTGGTCATGACAAAAAGAGATGACATCATTGACCTCATCGTCGGGAATGCATTCTCGGATTACTTGGTCATTACCGATGTGGAATGGATCAAGATCTTCCCAGACATGATACTTGGCATCGGAAATCAACTTGTCCCACTGGGAGGTTGCCCAATCAGGCAAAACTTTCTCTGTAACAAAGTAGTTCACGATATCAGTGAACTAGGGAAGTCCATTAATGGCTAAGAGATGTTCATCTGGAAAATGCTTGGTAATATGTCTGGACGAGTCAATGATTGAAGAAGGGAGGTAGAAAAAATGGTCAGCTACCACATTATGCTTTCCTACCTTATCACGAATTTTGAGATCGAATTCTTGCAACAGCAAGATCCATCGGATTAATCTAGGTTTCGCGTCGTTCTTCGTAAGTAAGTGCTTCACTGCAATGTGATCCGAGTAAATGATGACATGGGATCCCAGGAGGTATGATATGAATTTCTCCAAACTGAATACTACAGCCAATAGGTCTTTCTCCATAATCTTGTAATTACGTTGAGCCTCGTCCAATGTCTTGCTGGCATAATATATTACCATAGATTTCCCATTGATTTTCTACCCCAACATTGTTCCTACTACGTAGTCCGATGCATCTCACATGATCTCAAAGGGTTGAGACCAGTCAAGGGATTGTAGGATTGAAGCTTGGGTAACTCGATCACATAGGAGTTCGAATGTGTGAATGCACTCACTTGTAATCTCTAAAGGTGTGTCCTTTAAGAGAAGATTCATTAAGGGGTGTGTGACTTTTGAGAAATCAAATATGAATCGACAGTAGAAACTGCTATTCCCTAAAAATGATCTGATGTCTTTGATCGATGAAGGCACATGTAATTTGGAAATCAAATTCACCTTAGCTCAGTCAACTTGGATACCTCTCTCAGATACAAGGTGTTCAAGCATAATACCCTTCGAAACCATAAAGTGTCTCTTTTCCTAGGAGAGAACCAGGTTCACATCGATGCATCTTTGGAGGATTTGGACTACGTGTAAGAGGCAATCATCGAAAGATTCACCAAAAATCAAGCGGTCGTCCATGAAGACTACATGGTATTTACCTACCATATTAGAGAATATGGCTAGCATGCACCACTGAAAGGTAGCAAGTGCGTTGCATAGCCCAAATGGCATCCTACGGAACTCATACATGCAGTAAGGGAAGGTAAAGGTGGTCTTTTCCTGATCTTCGGGATGGATTGCCACTTGGTTATATTCGGAGTACCCATCCAGGAAATAGAAGAATCGATTTGCCGCCAGTTTCTCGAGAATCTGATCAATGAACTAGAGAGGGAAATGGTTTTTCTTCGTGGAGGCATTTAGTTTCCGATAGTCTATGCGGACTCTCCACGAGTCTAGTTGGGATGGTTTCTCCAGATTCGGTCGTAATCATGGTGAGCCCTACCCTTTTAGGCACAACTTGGATGGGGCTCACCCAGCGGCTGCCAGAGATAGGGTAGATGATTCCTGTGTCGAGCCATTTGATAATCTCCTTTATCATGACCACCTGTTGATTCAAGTTTAGTTTTCTCTACATTTCTTGAGACGGTCATGAGCACTCTTCATTGTAGATACGATGCATGCAATATGAGGGACTTATTCCAGTCAGGTCATCTGGAGTCCATTTAATGGCTCTTCGATGTCGCTAGAGGACAAAAATCAGCTTTATTTCCTGATCAAGAGTGAGTCGAGAGTTGATAATCATAGGAAACGTTTGATTTGAATCCAAAAATTCGTATTTTAGATGGTCTGGGAGGGGCTTTAATTCAAGCATTGGGTTATCAGCAGTGGGTGGGGGTTTGAAATTGGCCTTAGAAGACAAGGTGGAAGCTAAGGATAGATCTAGATTAGCTTCGGGCTCCTTGATCTGTGGGTCAAGATCTTCTTGTTGAGGTTCTAGGAGAATCAGGTTTTCCTCTGTAATCGGGTCCTCAATCTGGCAGACTTCGATGGCCCTACAGTTTATTCCTTTCAGGGCCTTAAAGATATCAATCCTCAATGCCTTATTCCTGAATTTCAACTCAATCTAGCCCTCTTCGCAATTGATATTCGCCCTAACTGTGGCTAAGAACGGTCTCCCTAAGATGATCGATGTGTCTTTCAGATTTTCAGGAATATTCATATCCAACACAATGAAGTCCAATGGGAAGTAGAAATCTTGTATCCTTACTAGAACATCCTCGAGAACTCCTCTTGGTAACTTTATTGATCTGTCAACCAGTTACAAAGTCACCTCAGTCGGTTTGAGCTCAGTTTCCTCAAAATGATCTAGTAGGGGTGTGGGGATCAAATTTATGAAGGCTCCTAGATCCATTAAAGCTCGATCGAACTCTAGGTTGCCTACCTTACAAGAGATCAGATGGGTGGCAGGATCTTTTGCTTTTTGCGGGAATTTACTCAAGATGATAGAGTTGGCTTGCTCGGACAACACAATCGGACTCCTGTCTTTGTTTCGTGGCTTACGCTTAGGTGTACATAAGTCTTTCAGAAATTTTGTGTAAGTCGGTACATGGCGGATTGCATTCATCAAGGGGATGTTGATTTTGACTTGTTCAAAGAGCTTGACCAAGTCTTTCTCAAGTGCCACAGGTTGAGTTTCTTGTTTCCTTTGGTCGAGGCCTCAGGAAATGGAATCTCTGTTGGTTCCCCTAGGATAGGTTCAGGCTCTAGATCTGGGATGGGTGTGTCCTAGGTAATCATCTGAGGGGTGGGTTTTGAACTACCCGGGCTGGAGTGGCTAGGATAAGGTGGATCCTGAGTCATTTTGCCACTACATGTGTAATAGCATTTAGGCCTGCCTGGTTTGCATTTGGAGTTGGCAAGAGTGGTGGTTGCTGGTAATATTCTGAATATGATGTGGAAGCCTCCATCCCATCGGGTGATGGTGCAGAAGAGGCCTGATAGACATAGTGAGCTTAGCCTTGATTTGGGTTCATAACATGCCTCAGGTTTGGTACGTTATCCAGATTCGGCAGAGGTTGGGAAGGAAGTGCACCTAGCTGGCGAGTCCCAACCATCTGTGTGAGTTGATTGCGAACCTTTGTGATTTCATCCTTATGTTGTTTCTGCATCTTAACCAAGGTTTGCAAAATCAACCCCATTTGATCTTCCTTGGTAGGCCCAGTTTGGAAATTCGAGTTGGGCCCATGCTACGTAGGCTGATATAGTCATGGAGCTTGTGGTCGAGGTTGGAATTGAGGTCTTGAGTTCTGATTATTTCCCAACCATGCGAAATTCGAATGATTACGCCATCCAGGGTTATATGAGTTGGAGAAAGGATCATTCTGGATGGCGTGGAGGTCCTCGCAGGTTTGAGGAGCTCCAGAATAATCAGCGTATGAGGGTTCAAAGTTCCCCCAACTAGAGTAGGATGTTTCAGAGTTTCCTTCAAAATCAGGACCAAATGGGTTGGGTTACGTGTCCAGCCCCTGATATGCATGGTGGTAAATGTTATGCACGACCTCCCTACCTAAGGGCAATTGTGCATACATGTTTTGCTGCAAAGAGGTGGCTCTCTACATATGTCGAGTCAATTCGTCCACCTTCTTCTCGATAATAGAGACCTTATCCAGGCAACTGGCCACCAACTCTAAGTCGATGGATGCAGATAGGTCTTGTGTCTTGTGTGCCCTACGTGTGCTTGTCAATACTTGGGTAGTCGGCTGGTCGAACATACCCATGGATTCATTATTCACAGAGTTCTTACACATGTTCTCGAGAATATCCCAAATGTAGTCTTCATGCTGGCCCATGATGTTGCTTCCATAGGTTGCATTACAAGTAATCTGATGTCCTCATGGAGTCCCTGGTAAAAGATTGGACTTGTTCCCATTTGGGAACTCAGTGATGAGGGCATTTCCACATGAGATCCAGAAAGTGATCCCATGCCTCATGAAGTGGTTCTCCCGCATTCTGCATGAAATGCGTGATCTGGTGCCTCAAGGCATTAGTGCGACCAACTGGGAAGAATTTCTTCAGGAATTTACTTTGTAGTTCCTCCCATGTGTTGATCGGTCGAGTCAAGGTTTGATACCAATGGGCAGCCTTGTCCATAAGAGAAAAGGAGAGCATCTTCATGAGCAGGATGACTTGATTTTGAACAGGTGCTCCAAAAGTCTGGGTCGGATGTTTTAGTTGTTTGATGTGCTGGAAAGGGTCTTCGGAGTTTGAGCCATGAAATTTGGGGATTACACTGGTCAAATTTGGCTTTAATTCGGAATCAGGTCCTCTAGGTGGGATTTGCACCCTGGGTTCGATAGCTACCGCTGCAGGATTATAGTGATCTCGTATCTGCGGGCACGATGGGGAATTTATGAGTGCATGAAGTAGATCTTGGAGATTCTGCAATCGATTCTGAAAGTTGGGTGCTTGGCCTTCTCCTTCAAGATCTTGATTTTCCATAGAAGCAGAGGATGGAGAACTGGGCTCAAATGTGGAATGATCAGAAGAGATTTTGATCTGATCGGATGGGAACCCAAACAATTGGGTCAGGGCTTGACCCCGACAAGAGTGAACTGTTAATGGAGGTCTTAAGACTGGTCTTAAGGACCTCCTCCCGTACGTGCACTATGGAATCAGATGAGAGACAGAATGTGTATCGGACCCAATCGAAACACCCAACAAGGCTGGGTGACTATGGCAATTCGAGGAAGATGGACCTTTGGATCAGAAACTCACCCACCCGAGAATTACTTGGGCAGCCAGGAAGGGAGAGTCCTGCAAAGACCCCTACACGGTAGAGCATCCCCACAGGTTACAAGGTTTCCTCCACTCGACCTTCCTTGTCACTGCGATTCCAAGTAGATTGGAATGTGTGAGCTTGAATCCTAAGTCTACCAATTTTAATCCTACTTGTGCCTTGAATTTCACTTGAATTTGAAGTTAATTTGATTTGTGACCTAATTTGATGTTGGTTAATTCACAAAGTGGACCAATTTCACCTGACCTATCCTAAAGTTGAGGATGAGGTTTGGGTTAAGAACCCAAAGCACCCTGAGTTGGTTCTCAAACAAGTTATTAAGTCCCAAATTTTAATGATCCAAGTGATTATGAACCTTGATTTTAGGGCCCACTTAATTTAATTGATTCAAACAGGGGCTTGGGTAACACACAATGTGGGAATATATTTCCTTTTTAAGCAAGCAAGTGTGTGCTAGTCCTAGAAACTCTAATATGGAAACCCTTGATTAGCTCTATTTCCAAGTCGAATTTTTCTAACGATGATACCTTGGGCTCAATCGAGAAGGTGAATAGCCCAAGGGACCTTATATCCCTAACAGGTGCAAGTATCAAGATGGGGATCTCTAGTCAAATCAATCGAATCAAATAAGGAAACTTAAATGATGATTACTAAATGAAAAAGGCAAGTTCATCCTGATTGATTTCTTTTTCAATCTTTCCAAGAGAGGAGGGGCTTAAAGAAGAAGGGAATGTGGTTACCTGCCCCTGATGTGGTTGCTATAGCAATCGGTCTTCAAATTCACTCTGCAACAACACAACAAAGTAAATATAGCAAGTCAGAATCAATCAGAAAGTGTGATTAGTGACTGAACTGAGCATTGCTCCTAAGCAACGAGGCTAAAATGTTGAGCGATGATTGTGGTAGTTTAGAAAAATGAGTCATACTATAGCATCAAAAATCGAATCAACATTTAAATTTGTAATCTAAAAAAATCCTGAGGTCTAAGGTCATTCATAGAGAGCAAGTGTTGCAATTCAATCACTAATAGCAATGAGCACAATAATCAATCAAAACCTAATAAAATATATTCAATGTATATCAAAATGTATGTTGGAAGCAATGATCAAAAAAAGAATGCAAATAGAGAAATATATAGCCTACAAAAGATGGTGGTTGGAACCACCAATTAGTTGCCGGACCAACTCTCAAATGCCTCCAACACTTAGCCAAGTTCTCAACAATTCCTCAGATTAGACGTTCCAGATAAGCCTCAGACAGCTTAAAGTTCTCAAGCCAACAACCTTCACAATTCCACCCAAGTGTTTAAGCACAGATCCCGAGAGCAAAACCCCCCTTTCCTCTCTTAGCAAAGTTTCCTCTCTCTCTCCTCAAACCCATACCAGATCGGCTCAAACATGGTTCAGCGTACAGGGGACGATCTAGCTCGCAAGGTGTGGGCGAGCGTGGATCGATGCGTATGGGTGTGTGTGTGGGGGACCCAATCCCCCATGTCTAGGGAAACTAGGTAAGGGGCTCAATTCAATAAGTATCAAAATCTTTGTTAAAAATTTTCAGTATGGGGCTATCTACTTTTCGCCTTCTTCTCATTACTGCAGTAGATGAATCCTTAAGCAATTGGAGTTGCTGTTGTGTCTTCTCATCCAATTGAAGGCCTGGAAAGCTTGTAAAGTTGATTCCGCATCTCCTGGAAGTGGAAGCAAGTTCTGAAGTTGACGCACGATGGCGGATAGTGGAGGTGATGGGAGGAGGTCCGACGAGTACTTGAAATGCACAAATACGGGCTAAAAGACCCAATTAAATAGCTCAAGAGCCTCACCGTGAAGCGAGGAAGGTGATGGTGGGGGTGATCTAGTGTTTAGGGTGAGTGGAAGTGTGTTGGTGCCGGAGATGAAGGCATTTTTGGTGGGTTGTTCGGGGGGTACATTTGAGAGCGCAAAAGCATCAATAGTTTGAGGGCTTTTCTTCTCTGAGATGTGGGGAAGGTAGTGGAGGTGGTGCTGGGTTGTTTGGTGGCCGATGGCATCAGTGCATGCTCGCTGGAGCTCGTGTCAGAGGCAGGGAAGATGAAGATGGATGTGCGTAAGTAATGAGTTATGATTGCGCAACAATCATAGGTCTTAATTGACCTAGATTAAGCTAGGACTTAGCATAAGTTTGGGTTATTCATGCATGCATTTGCATTATCTGCATCTTTACTACTTTCCTTTAGCTATGCATAAAATAATGTTATATTGTGCTGATTAAGTGCATTATGTCGATTACAGGCAATAAGCTGATCAGGAGCTGGATCTGAAGCTGGATCAGGAATAACGGGAGTTGCAGCAGAGCTGGAGCAGAAGGCTTAGATTAGATGTAGGAATAATAATGTAAGGGGGATAAAGGTTTTCTATTCTATTAAGTAGAAATAAAGCAGTAAAACATGAAGAGCTTAGGTCCATGCTTGCCCTAGGATAGCCTAGAGACCTCCTCCAAGCCTTGGCCACCATTAGATTAGGTCACAGCACCCTAGGAAGCCCTAAAACCCTAGTTCCAACCCTTATCTGGATGTCCAGATAAGTTATAGGATGTCCAGGACCCTTACCCATCTCCCGCACACCTCAAACCCACTTCTGCAGTGTTATTGGATGTCCAGACACTTTGTCAGATGTCCAATTTCTGTAGAATACCCAAAACAAAACCTAGAATCCCTCCTGACTCTGATTGGACGTCCAGACAACAAGTCTGGACTTCTGATTTTTTAGTATAAGACGTCTGACACTATTATTAGACGTCTGATATTGCTCTCCAATTCCTGTTTTGAGATTTAAGCCTTGATCTTGAATCTCTAGGTCCCTAAACCCAATTCCAACCCCATAGGAACCTAAATTAAGGTGCCCTAACCCTAGTACATCACCTCTAGACCTCCCTAAGGACTTAATTAGGTCCTCACTAAACCTAATTGACTTGGAACTTAGTCAATTCCATCAGCCTATTCAATTGGACTCATTGAGTCCAATTGAGCCCTGATCTCAGCACACACTTTCCAATTGAACTCAGTGAGAGTCCAGTTGACCCAAACCTAAATTAATTGAGTTGTTTCACTCTCAATTAAGTTTCCACACACCCAATTAAACTTGTATTAAGTTTAATTGCACTTTACCTTAGTGAATTAGGGTTTATAACCCTAATTTGAGACATACCTTGACCTAAACCCACTAGAACCTAACCTAATCAACCTAGCCATCTAAGTTTCGACCCACACACACCATCCACATTAAAATACCTAGCCTAGAGTTCTCTACACTCTCTACCATGTGCGGTTGCCTTGGTTGCCAAAATTAGTAACCAAGAGCCATTCAATTTTTGGATCCACATTTGGTGGATCTAAAAACCACCATCCATCCTCTCTCTCTCACTCTCCCACGAGCTCCCACCATAGGCTTCTCTAGAGAATTCCATAATTCTCTAGAGAGCTTCCCTTAGGTCTATGAAAAGACCTAAGGGGTGGCCATTGGCACCCATTCACATCCCCTGGCTTCATTGGCACCACTCACATCATTAGCTCCATACACGCCCACCTTCACATAGGTTAGCTACTCCACCTCCACGAGCTCACCACCATCATGGAGGACACCATGCCGAGATGTTGGATCAACCCTACCTCTCTCCAAGGGTCGGCCTAAGCTACATTGGACGCCCCTCA
Organism: Thalassia testudinum; assembly: GCA_037157565.1. Classification (NCBI taxonomy): domain Eukaryota; kingdom Viridiplantae; phylum Streptophyta; class Magnoliopsida; order Alismatales; family Hydrocharitaceae; genus Thalassia; species Thalassia testudinum. The sequence continues at coordinate 178,975,471 of JAZHRO010000024.1, read as the reverse complement.
TTCTTCTCTCGACCACTCCAAGGCCATCAGGGACCACCCGTGAATGCCCTTTATTCTGCTAGATTTAGTTTATGCTCTCCATGGTTTTTATTGCTTTTATTTACTGCTTAGTAGTGTAGCCCTTATTCTCCCCCAATGATGCATGCAAAATCCCCCCGTAGATTCTTGTATGCGATCGTTTTCTGGTATCTAGATTTACATTTTTAAGCATTCATGTACAAGCTTTCTTCTACCTTCCATGTTGCAAACACTCTCTTGAATGAATAGAAGATATATTTTTGTATATATGTCTATGTGTTGAGAATCACTATGAGCTTATTGCAATATCTTTTGAGTGATTAATGTTGCCTGTTTTTAATTCCTGATATAACTGCAACTAAGCATGTCATACTTCAATACGTAATAATCATAAACTGACGTGTGATTTTAAACGAAGTAGAGTGGCAAAAAGATTAATTTCAAAAGTAAAAGCAACACCTCCCAAAGACGAACGACCGGGACTCAAGTCTCGTTATCTTTAGAAAATAATTTTTCGACAAATAGTTTTTGCATGACTATACTACGATTTCCGACGACTTTCAAATGCGCAAGAACGGTTCCGTCAAATGGCGTCGTTGCCAGGGAGGCAACGTCATTTTTCTTGATTTCGATCTTTTAATCTATCACTGACGAATCTGCCTCTACTTTGTTTTTGATGTGTAGGACAACATGGAAGGAAAACGGGATCTGCGCACACATCGAGCGTGGCGGAGAAAAAATCAGGTGCACATCATCTCTCTCTAGATTACGTTTCTTTTGTCTGAACCCTAGGAGTAGATTTACTTTCTTCAATTTCCTTTGAGAAATTCTTTGAAAAAAATAAAGAGAATTTTCTTATTCTCGTGAGGAAAAAAAATCAAAATCAGAAAAATTTTGAAAAAAAATTCTAAATTAGGTTTCCTTTCGAATCTAGGCTAGTTTGAGAAAAAAAAAAGATATTTTCTTTGAATCTTTGAAAAATTCTTTGCGAAAAAAAAACGTGCGAAAGTTTTGAAAAAAAAAAGTATTTTTGGTGGAAAGCTTAGATTTCAAATTCAAACCTCTTTAAAAAGCTTTTCCACCATCTCCTGATTTTCGGCCAGATTTCAAGCTCAATTTAAAAATTTAATTGCCGAAAAACTAGTGAGCTAAAAATTCTGAAATTTGGGCCAAACCTTCATTTTCAAACCATCTTTCAAACACCACTGTTATTTTGAAAGAATTCCAAGTATACAATTTTTAAAAATTTGTGAAGTGCACGGGGGTCAGACTGACCCAGATTCAAAATTTTTCAAATTTCAAAAAGCGATTCCAAGCAATCCGCGAATCTGTTTTGACTAAAAACTATGGGGTTTAAAAGCCGACCTAATTATATTTATTTTTCATATTTTTTCCAAATTTTTGAAGGTCATTTGATACTGTTTAAAAGTGAAAAATCGACCAGGAGTTAAAATTTCAAATCTGACCCCCTGATATTCAAAATTCCCTAAAAATTCGGTTGAAACAGTAAAAATTTCAGAAAAATTTTCTCTGAAAAACTAATTGCAAAAGGAATCTACTTGCAAAATTTCAAATTAATTGGATTCCAATTATCATCGGAGAACCAACTTTACTTTTGTGGTCTGCTGAAAAGAAAAAACCCTAGAAGTGCATGCAACTTAGGTTGAACCTTTAGGGTTACAACTAGAGACCACACTTTAGGCTAACCTAGACTTAATCAAGTCTAGTTAGCCGGTGAGCTTGGTCACCTTGTGGGCCACTCACCACAAACCCCACTAAAGAAAACAAGTTAAAATTAATTTTAAAACACGAAATCAACCCGAGTTCGTTGTCGTACTACTGGATGTTTTTAACCTATCTTGCCAAACCTTGCGACTAAGTCTGCGGGGCAGTGTCAAATGACCGCGGCTCGGGGGTCAACGGAACTGGAGGCGTAAGCCAAAGGAAGAACCTTCCCCTTAGTCCCCTCGTAACCAAACTAGCTGGGTTAACTTGAGAGGCAGGATTCACTTTCAGTCGGTTGTACGACGAACTTATCTTCAGGAATTCAAATCCCTAACAAAAAATCTGGTCACCTGATCTATAAGGACCGTTTGATTGATAGGGCCTTAGCCTTGTCCTGCGTGGCTACACCAACCCAGGGGTTGGGCGGTGTATGCACGGAAGGAGGTCACTTCGACCTTACTTGGTTGGACCTTGGGAGCCACTCCCAAGGAGGTGAGTCACCTCACCCGGACCATCTTCTCCCCCCATTTCTTCTACTACAAGAGCCACCATGGCAAATCCTGGACCTGGACCTAGACCGGGTCAGGATATTGAGAATCTGGACCCGATGGCTTGTGTGGAAGCCTAGGTCGCCGAATCTGAAGAGCGGCATCAGCAGAGCATGGATCGCATTCTTACGGCACTTGACAGGATGCAGCACCCGCCGCGAGGAGAACAACTACGGGATTTCTACGACCTAGTCGCACAAATCGTCGCACCTCTTGTCAAAATTCCCGCAAGCGGAGACACGTTTGAGCTCAAGCCCAATGTAATTGGGTTGATCAGCACTCATTTCTAGGGGAACTCAAGCGAAGATCCGTTCCAGCACCTTGAGGACCTGAGTCGACTCGCTGAAACGGTCCAACCCAGGAATGTTGATCTCGGGATTGTTCTGATGAAGCTTTTCCCGTTCTCTCTGAGGGACAAAGCTTCATACTGGTTCAAGACTATTGGGAAGCCAATTGGAACCTGGCCGGAATTACGACGTGAATTCCTTCAAAAGTTCTTCCCAATCAATCGAACAAACGCAATGCGGCACGCAATCACGACTTTCTCCCGGGGAGCTGGGGAGAAATTACACGAAGCATGGGACAGATTCCACGACCTTCTCCGAAAATGCCCGCATCATGGTATACCTAGATGGCACTTAGCTCAGATTTTTTACCATGGGCTAAATGACACACATCGGTATCTGGCTGATGCATCTAGCGGCGGGAATTTTCTCGCAAAAGACGAGAATAGTGCATTTGAGCTGTTCGAATCATTAGCAGAGAACTCGATGAATGCCGCATCTATGAACCGGTTCCAGCAGCCTAATCAGCAGCGAGTTGGTGTCCACGAGGCTCACACCGAGTCTATTCGAGCCGACATGGATATCATCGTCAAGCAGCTGGATAGAATAAACTTAATTGAGAAGAAGATTGGCCAGATCAGTGAAGGTCAATCCGACTCGAGCTCTGCCACTGCAAGATCCTCCTATGCATCCCGAGCCCCTCCTGCTCGAGTTAATCTACTCACTCGAGATGCATCTTCTTCGTATTTACGAGATCCTGCATATTAGGATCCCATGAATAATCTAGATCTGGCACCTTACGACCAGGGTTACGCGCCACCTGCAGATTAAAATGCGTATCCCCTTGACGGTATACGTCTCAGACATCTTTGGCCTATGAGGACGTCGGCGCTATCCAAGGATACAGGCGTAATAACCCGTACTCAGAGACGTATAACCCTGGTTGGCGCCAGCATCCGAACTTCTCCTAGTCTAGTAATTCACAGAGACCACATCAAGATCCAAACTACCAGACCAGGCAATACGGGAATGCGCAAAATACGTACCCTAGGCAGCAACCATTCCCGCCTCAACAGCAGCAACCCCGCTCGTTATACCGGCAGTTGCACCAAGCTGCCAGCCACCCTCCAAAGCGGGCTGACCCATTGGAGGCGCTGAAAGAGGAGCTGCAAGAATCGATGAGGAAGTCTACACAAGATAGCTTGCAGATTATGAAGGCGATGGTTGATCAGATTCAGACCATACAGAACACACAGAATCAGCTGTTGCAGGAGCATAGGACTTAGGGAGCCTTGCCCTCCCAACCTATCCCGAATCCTCTATATGTGCAGAACCAAGGCGCCCTGCCCAGGTTTCAGGCACCGCAAGGATAGGCACACGCCATACTATAGGTGCCTTTTGCACCACCCGGTTACATGCAAGGCCAGCCGCCTTTGCAGAATCCCGCATATTCTGCCCCTTCCGCTCCCTCACCACCTCATGGACAGCAAGCCGATGCACATGCTGTTTCTTTGCGAAGTGGAAGGAAGACATTCGACCCACCACCTAGGCATTCGGGTCCTGATTTTTCCCACCCTTTGCCGCAGGTGAGTTCAACTCCATCTTCATCATCTCAGGAGCCAGCTGCGGTAGATAAGGGTAAGAGGCCATTTAACCCCAAGATTCCCGTCCCTTTTCCTGAGGCTCTGACACGAAATGTAGTACGGAAAAGGGACACGCGAATTTTCGAGGGCCTGAAATCGATGTTTAAGGAAGTACATATTTAGGTCCCCCTCCTCGAGGCTATCGATCATATTCCAGCTATCGCTAGGTTCTTCAAGGACTGCTGTACCCCGAAGCGACAGCTGAGAATTGGACGACAGGCGGTATTGTCGAAAGAAGCTAGCACCGTGATTCTAACTGACCTACCACCGAAGAAGAAAGAACCTGGTACCCCACTCATATCCTGCTTCTTGCAGGATTCTCCATTTGATCGAGCCCTTCTAGATTTGGGTTCGTCCATCAACTTAACTCCTACCGTCGTATTTGATCAATTTCGATTTGGGGAGTTGAAATCCACCTCGGTTACGATTCAGCTGGCTGACAGATCAGTCAAAACACCGAGGGGGGTGGTTGAGAACATGATCGTGAAAGTCCGCGGGTTCTGCTTTCCCGCAGATTTTTTGGTTCTCGATATGGAAGTTCCTCCTAATCTCCGAGATGCACCAATTATTTTGGGTCACCCATTTCTGGAGATAGCCCGAGTGAACATCGATTGTGCATTCGGGTGTATGGAGATTGCCCTAGGCAATAAGCGACTTCGGCTAGACATATTCAGGGCAGCAGAGAACTTCGACTGTGATCGAATAGAGGAGGATGGTGAAGACAAAGATTAGGCTTACTGTGGTAACATTGGTCTCCTTTGTGATGACCCAATGTCTCATTCGTTTACACTATCAGGGTTCTTGGACCTCGATCCACATGGGACTGAAAACATTGCACTACACATATCCCCCCTAGGATTTGACTGTTTAGGGTGTGCTTCTGACCATAGCACCCCTGAATCCAGCTATCCTGATCCATACATTACTGAATCGCCCCTGTTGTTGACAGACGTGACTATAGACAACGGGTTTCCCGTTAACGTAGTCACAACCGATTATTTCACAGGGAGTGAATCGGTGGGAATTCACGTGCACACGGATCAGCAGATTCCCACCTTCGAGTTTGCCCTTCCACTCCCATTTTTTACTTAGACCCACCCATGATCAAATTGAAGCCCATACCCACTCCACACTTTCTTATAGCTAGACTTTTTAGAGTAAGGGTGCACAATCAGCTAGTCCGCATCTCCGGACCACTGATTCTAGGAGCATACGAGCACATATTTCGCTTAATTTTGACTGGCTTCTATGCAAGAACTGATACATCTGATTGAGTTTTCACCCAGCTGGAGGTGTTAAACTCAGCATCTACCCCACATTCATCCATCACCTTATACATACTCACTTTATACATAGCATATTTTTCTTGTAGCGCATTTCCTTTTTGTATATTGCACGCTAACAGGTTGGCAGGTGCTGAATGTATAGTTTCAGGAGCAATTCCAGGTGACTTCTACCCAATCATCCTTTGTTGAATTTATTTTCTTTTACATTCATGCATGAAAACATGCAAGAACTTAGGCATGGGGGGGTAGATACAGAAAAGCTAAAAAAATTTTTTGCCAACACCTAGGAAAACCTCGAAGCTGCATGTAAAACGTACTTTAGGACCTTAAATAAAAGAACAACCGACTCCACCTCCAATGCTCGCATTGGAGCTAGAAATCATCCGCAACAACCATTTCCGACTCACCCACTCACCTCTTATTCTAAATTTAGGGTCAAGCTGATTGTAACCCGATACGGGAAATTCACGAAGTACAAATTATATGAGGTTACATGTTTATAGCATATAAACATAATGCATTCAGGAATAAGATTATTTTGTTAAGAGAATGCATTAGAGATTTTATCCTCTAGTCGATTCCTGTAATTTGGAATCCAGTACAACTTTTCACACACATAGAATTTGCAATGGATTCATGGTGAAGGCTGATAAACGTCTTTAGTCTATCGTGAAGAAGCCGTGCTTCTTGTCCTGAACCCCTGGACAGTGTTTTGGGAGTCAGGCAGATTTTCTTCCAAAAATCCACCAAATAGTGTGAGATGAGAGTAGAGTGTACTGGTGCTCTAAGATTAGTGCGAGGAATCTGGAATCCTAGATAATTAGGTGATGATACTCTGAGATTAGACATAGTTGTGCTCTAAGATTAGTGCGAGGAATCTGGAATCCTAGATAATTAGGTGATGATACTCTGAGATTAGACATAGTTTTCGCTCTCGATTCCCACGCATACACTTTTGTGTGAAATTTTGAGAGCCACCAAATAAGGCAAATACGCGGAGAGCGAGTTTTCATAAAACTAGGGCTAAGGTGGATGGTTACGACCATTCTCTACGGAATCCTCAGCTAAAGGAGGGTATTGATGTCAAGGTCAGAAATACACCGTCCTATCCGTCTTTCCCGGTGCCGTGAATAGGCACTTCCACCAAATAAGCCACCCAATGTCTCTTGAGTACCACCAATCCCTAATAATGCCTCCTCAATAAAGTTCATGCATGTATGTTAGTTGTGTTATGTTAAAAAAAAAAAAAGATGAAAAGAAAGAAAAACTGAAAAAATTAGAAAAAGAAGAAAAAGCAAAGAAAAGAATGAATATTTAGTGCTTATTTCATCGAGGCAATACCACCAAATAAAATTGAGATCCACCAAATATGGCCCTAACTTATTTTTCTTGTGTTTCTGACCGCCCAAATACTGGCTAAGGAATTTCGACTTAGTGTTAAGGTTATGAGAACTCAATTAAAGTGTTAATGCCTAGTGAGATCACCAAATACAGATCATATGTGTGAATTTGGTGAGATAGTGAGCTCTAAGAAAAAGAAAAAGAGAGGATGAATACAAAGGAATCAAAGAGAGCATAGTTCTTCTCGTCTTTCTCTGTGTTGAGTTAGTTAGTAATCTGGAAATCTAGATTCTGTAGTACTAGTCTCTATGTAGCACAAAGTGAGAGTGAGCCACCAAATATATAATCTTAGCCCTCAAAGATTCTCTACCTAAGCCAAAAGTCAGGGTGAAATTCATAGAATATCTTGAATACCCCGAGGGAAGAAGTCCTCCTATCCCGCTAGAATTTTTACTAGGGGTCAAGTACAGGCATTAGAGGTGTATTAGTTTTCACTCGAATCCGTTGCAAAAGCTACACAGCCGCACTTTCACGATTGTCTGGATTTCTAGAGCATAAGATGAAAATAAAAAGGAGAAAAATCTCTCTGCATACACTTGATAAAATAATCAGTCCCTTAGGGACCCTTTCTGTAAATAAATTGGTCTTGCATTTGCTAGGGACTAGCAAGATTTAGGCATGGGGGTATGATTGCGCAGCAATCATAGGTCTTAATTGACTTAGATTAAGCTAAGTATTGCATTTGATTGACAGGGCCTTAGCCTTGTCCTGCGTGGCTACACCAATCAAGGGGTTGGGCGGTGTATGCACAGAAGGAGGTCACTTCAACCTTACTTGGTTGGACCTTGGGAGCCACTCCCAAGGAGGCGAGTCACCTCACCCGGACCATCTTCTCCCCCCATTTCTTCTACTCCAAGAGCCACCATGGCAAATCCTGGACCTGGACCTAGACCGAGTCAGGATATTGAGAATCTGGACCTGATGGCTCGTCTGGAAGCCCAGGTCGCCGAATCTGAAGAGCGACATCAGCAGAGCATGGATCGCATTCTTATGGCACTTGACAGGATGCAACACCCGCCGCGAGGAGAACAACTGCGGGATTTCTATGACCCAGCCGCACAAATTGTCGCACCTCTTGTCAGAATTCCCGCAGGCGGAGACGCGTTTGAGCTCAAGCCCAATGTAATTGGGTTGATCAGCACTCATTTCTACGGGAACTCAAGCGAAGATCCGTTCCAGCATCTTGAGGACCTGAGTCGACTTGCTGAAACGATCCGACCCAGGAATGTTGATCTCGGGATTGTTCTGATGAAGCTTTTCCCATTCTCTTTGAGGGACAAAACTTCATACTGGTTCAAGACTATTGGGAAGCCAATTGGAACCTGGCCGGAATTACGACGTGAATTCCTTCAAAAGTTCTTCCCAATCGGTCGAACAAATGCAATGCAACGCGCAATCACGACTTTCTCCCAAGGAGCTGGGGAGAAATTACACGAAGCATGGGATAGATTCCACGACCTTCTCCGAAAATGCCCGCATCATGGTATACCTAGATGGCACTTAGCTCAGATTTTTTACCATGGGCTAGATGACACACATCGGTATCTGGCTGATGCATCTAGCGGCGGGAATTTTCTCGCAAAGGACAAGAACAGTGCATTTGAGCTGTTCGAATCATTAGCGGAGAACTCGATGAATGCCGCATCTATGAACCAGTTACGGTGGCTTGGTCAGCAGCGAGTTGGTGTCCACGAGGCTCACACTGTGTCTATTCGAGCCAATATGGATATCATCGTCAAGCAGCTAGATAGAATAAACTTAATTGAGAAGAGGATTGACGAGATCAGTCAAGGTCAATCCGACTTGAGCTCTGTCGCCGCAAGATCCTCCTATGCATCCCGAGCCCCTCTTGCTCAAGTTAATCTACTCACTCGAGATGCATCTTCTCTGTATTTGCGAGATCCCGCATATCAGGATCCCGTGAATAATCCAGATCTGGCACCTTACGACCAGGGTTACGCACCACCTGCAGATTATAATGAGTATCCCCTTGATGGATATACATCTCAGACATCTTCGGCTTACGAGGACGTCAGCACTATCCAAGGATAGGGTGCAATAACCTGTACTCAGAGACGTATAACCCTGGTTGGCGCCAGCATCCGAACTTCTCCTAGTCTGGTAATTCACAGAGATCACATCAAGATCCACACTACCAGACCAGGCAATGCGGGAATGCGCAAAACTCGTACCCTAGGCAGCAACCATTCTTGCCTCAGCAGCAGCAACCCCGCTCGTTATACCAGCCGTTGCACCAAGCTGCCAGCCACCCTCCAAAGCGGGCTGACTCATTGGAGGCGCTGAAAGAGGAGCTGGAAGAATCGATGAGGAAGTCTACACAAGATAGCTTGCAGATTATGAAGGCGATGGCTGATCAGATTCAGACCATACAGAACACACAGAACCAGCTGTTGCAGGAGCATAGGACTTAGGGAGCCTTGCCCTCCCAACCTATCCTGAATCCTCGATATGTGCAGAACTAGGGCACCCAGCCTAGGTTTCAGGCACCGCAAGGACAGACACACGCCATACTACAAGCGCCTCCTGCACTTGACCTAGTTTGCAATTTAGTCCCTCAAACCTCTATTTCCTACACTCAAACCCCTGGCTTTCGAAATTCCATGCAAATAGGGCCCTAGTTTCCGTCACCTTCATGTTTAGGTCCTTGCTACCATTGACGAGTCAACCGACCTAAACACTTACTTTGACTGACTAAAAACCCCAAAAAATCAACACCAAATCCCACCAAATTTGGTGGGATTGGTGTTTGCATTACATGGAATCAATTGAGAAGATCTTGGCTCCTAATTGGATGTATGGAGTCCTAGTGAACCCATGAAAATTATGCGGTTTCTTGTTCCCAAATCTCAACCCAATTGAGCTTCTTTTCTCAACTAGAGCTTGGTTTTGAGCTCTATAAAAGCTCCTAAAGGTCCCAGCATGCTCCCTAGTCCGATTTGGCCACAAAATTCTTCTTCCTTCTCTCCCTCTGGCTGCCTTCGCCGATACTCCAGCGAGCTCCTCAATCCTCCTTCCTCGCCCCTTGCCACGTACGATAGGTAGAGGAGACTTCTTCCCTAACTTCTTCCGCTCCTTGCCGGCCAAAGCAAGAGCTGCCTAGCCCCTTCATCACGCCGTTCTCATCACTAGAGACTTCATCCCCTCAAGTACCGGCCCATCAAAGCTGGTGCGGATCTCCTTCCCCCTTCATCTGTAACTAGCTCAATCTCTCCCTCTCCCTCTCTAGATCATTCTTAGATCCTTCTCCCTAATTCAAACAACATACCATACTCTCCCCCATCATCTTCCCAAACAAGTTGTCAATCCAATTACGCACCCTAAATTGACCTTTGAGTGCCCTAAATATGTACACTTTGTTGCAATGATACTCTCAAATGCTCAAGTGAAAAGGTACTCTAAGGGATGCAAGTTGGGCGAACCCTTCATCAGAGGCGATGCGTTAGCGACCCTTCTTAGCTACCCTTTAGTTCCTTTAAGGGGTGTCCACCTCCTTAAAGTATCAAGTCACTCGGGCAAAAGTTAATACCACTATCACAAGGTGAAATAGGAGGGTTTGCACCGATAAAGAGATCGACACCTATAGTCTTAAGGATCTGAGATCTAGTGCGATGTCTATAGTGCATGCTCGATGCAAGAAGTGTGTATCACACCACAAAAAATGATTTTTCTTTTGAAAATCGCAACCAAGCTGTTCAATCACTTCCTGTATATTTTACTCCTCTTTTCAAAGGTAATGTGACCACTTGATCAATCTTTTCAAATCAGCTTAAGTGATCTTCTTAAATTACGTCAAAGTGCAATGCGTGTACAGATAACTGATCCAGAAAGATAGGAAGTACGCACCTTGCTCTAGCACTCTATGATGTAGAAATGCTTGCAATGCAGTAAAAGAAACCTAGATGCTGCTCAAGCACTCCTAGATGATCGGCCTATGGATATGTGACTTCTAGCAGGTAGTTCAGATATATATTTTTTTTACATATGCACAATCGAAAGAAACTAACTACCACGGACAGAATAAACCTAGTATCTAAAGAACTGGGGACACTCCCCCAAAAAATAGCCCCAGGTTACAAGAGTGAGAAAAATTGTTAATTAAACTAAATCCTAAAAAGTCTATTCTAATATGCGAAATCAGAAATCTTAGAGGTAGAATCCTCCTAAATGTTCCTCCGTGACCTTCAAGCACATGGGATCAAGGCCCACGTGCAATTGCAATTATCCTCAAGGTAGTGACAAGGTCCACCAAGACGAGTGTCTGCTACATGTGCCTCCTCCTCACGGACGTACCTCACACAGAAAAATGATAGATCAATGAATATATCACCTAAGTTAGGAATCACTACGAACAGAAGATACCTGCAAGTTTATTAAGCTCGTTGCCTCCTCGGCATGGCTCCATTTGACTGAGAGGTCTTCGCTTGATAAAAATCATAAAATAATATGTCATTGTAATCGCATGGAGGAAATTCTCTCGATCAAAATATCAATTAATAAAATTAACCACAAGGGTTAGGTCATATTCACAGGGAGGTTTAAGCCCAATAAACACAATTAATTCCCTATCATCTTTGCCTCAAACAAAGTCAAAAATTTCAATAAGACATTGTTGGAATAAGAGAGACATGTAGAGAGAAAGAAGTAGATAGAAAAAGAGAGAAAGATAGGGACAGTTCATAAAATTACCACAATATAAATATCATTTAAATAAGTGAATAGTGGATTTGGCAATGGTAATGTGCGTAATTTTTAATGCCCCTAATACTGTAGCAAAACAGGGGATTTCTTCCCTCGAGTACAGCCGCCTGAGAGGAGGGCCGCTGACTTGCACGTCTGCTGGTGTTGGTGCACTGGCAAGGGTGCTTTGTAAAGGAAGTGGCGCAGTAGCAAGAGGTGGCTGGAGTAGGTGGCCGGAGGAGAAGGAGAATGCAGGCGGTGTGGCTAGTCGTGGAGGGCAGAGGAGGCACGTCCTTTGTTGGGTGCATCCTGTTGGTGGAGCGATCGTAAGGAGCGCAGCGAAGTAGAGGATGGCCTAAGTAGAGGAGGGCATCACTGTGGACGTTGGGAAGTGGCTATGAGGGGCTGTGGTGGTGAAGGTGTTGGGTTTGTTTCACTGGTACAGGAGAAAGCGAAGGAGAAAAGGAGGAAGAAGGTGATAGGAAGGTGGCTGATGGTGTTGTGGCAGTAATGGTGTGTGCGTTGTCACTGCGCACACCATGATAAAGGAAGGGTGATGGAAATGTTGGCTTCAATCCACAGTGCACGCTATGTCCATGGTGTCTGCGATGGGCACGGTGTCGAACGAGGAAGAAGATCCCCCTCCTACATGCAGGCATCTTTTTTTATAGAAGTTCCTCAACCATACCTTGATCCATTTAGCCTTCTCCAACAAAAGCCCAAAGACATTGAGGCGGTTGAGCCTTGAAGGGGTGTTGCGAGAAGCTCGGTCGCCTTGGGTTGGCGGTGTGTTGAGGCCAGGCACCGTCAGTTAAATCTAGATGTCTTAAAAAAAATGCAAATGGCGGTGCATCCTGCAAGGAAAGAAAAGATAAAGAAAAAGATAATTGGGTTATTTACAAAAATAATCTAAAATAATGGATGTAATGCATGCATGTCATTATAATGCATATTATCTTCTATTACATATGAATGCAATGTATAAAATATGCATGCAAGTACTTTTATAAACTAATCTATTTACATATTAAAGTATGCTATGTACATGTATTCAATTAGCCCACAAATGTGGTCTCATCAAGAGGTGAAGGGATGTGTAGTTGTGGCTCCAAAAGGGAATGGGAGTACGAAGAGCTTAGGTGGACTATTTGGTGGAGCTAAGTAGGTGGGAATTAGTGTTAGGTTTGATGGCCATGGAGGTGAAGCTCAAGTTAGCTAAGCTAGCTAAGCTAGCTTAGCTAGTAGGGAGCAAGGGAGGAAGTAGGAGAGCTAGGGTTTTAGATTAAGGAGCTAAGGAGGAGCTGTAATGAGCTGCACTAAAGTAGATGGCTACTGAAGAGAGCTGAAGTGGAGCTTAGTACCTAGTTAGCTAGTTAGTTCTTTGCTAATAGCTAAACCAATCTAATCTGAGTTGTCTTCTTTTGTTCTGAGCTGAGGTGAGCTAGAGCTGGTCTTCCCAAAGGCTACCTAGCTAGCTTGGGTAGCTAGCCTAGGTCTAGTAGTTCCACTCAACTAAGTTGAGCTGATCTGAGTCTTCAGGAGCTGGAGTTGAGCTGACCCGAGTTGGTTGAGAACTTCTTCACTTGACTAGGCTTAGCTAGTTGATGGTAGTAGCTAATCCTAGTCGAGTAGAGCTTCTAGTGAACTGTCTTGAGTTGGGAGGAGCTGGAATGGAGCTGGGATCAACTAACTTAAGCTAGTATGAGTTTCCATCTAGCTGAGGTGAGCTAAATGGAGCTAAGGTAAACTAACTTGAGCTACCATTCAGCTGAGTTGGGCTGAATGGAGCTAAGGTGAACTAGCTTGAGCCACCATTCAACTGAGGTGACCTGAATGGAGCCAAGGATAGGTTGATCTAGCCCGAATGAGCTGGGATGAGCTAGATCCAGCTGAGACCCAATTGATTTAAGCTTCTCCTTCATCGTTTGCCTTCCTAAGTGCCAACGTTTGAGGGATCTATCAATCTACTTATCCCTGACACTCAAATAAACTCATCAAAAACACGACAAAATTCAATGCATGCCTATCCTAAGTGAATACCTAAATGCAGCTCGAAAATCCATCTGCAGAGTTAAAATCCTAAGAGCTAGATTTGTTTTAAGGCATAAGAATGATGATAAACTAGCATTTATCACACCCTTATGCTTATCTTTTGCTAGCCTCTTAGGAAAACTATTTTCACAAAATGGATTTTAAGGAAAGACTTTTTTTTTTACTTTTGAGGAAAAGAAAATTGCGGGACTTTGGTTGATTAAAAACATGAAACGTACGGGATTTGTTAGAGACAAATCATCGGGATTTATTTTTGGATCCAAAAGTTAAATGACTCAGGATCAATGTGTCCTTCAAAAACTCACGAGTTAACTCCTTTTTAATTCAAATGACCTAATATCGTTTTTGTAGTTAGGATTTCCTTTGCTCTTGAATCCAACTCGCAATTTACATAACCTTTAAAATCTTGTGTCAGTGCTTTGTGAATGCGAACATTATTGTGATATTTATAAGGTCATGTTTTTTTTTTTAATTTCCCCCATGCTTATTCTTAGCTTAGTCCTAAACAGATGTGTTGGGATCATTATTCTCATTACCACTGCTTGAGGGGGCTTTAGCGCCAACACCTCAATATAATACTATCCAAGACACAACCCAGGAGCTCACAATCCCAAAACACAATGCGGTGTAAAGGGGCACTCCAAGCGAACTCAGGCTCTTGCTTTGACGTTATTGGTAGAGCACCGTCCAAGACACCTAAGCAGCAAAATTGCACCTTAATGCTCTGTTTAAAGATATGAAATATAGATATGGAGTAGCGTCAAGGTGGTAACATGTTGACATCATGTCCTCAAAGGAGGCATTTTCTTCCTTCTCGACGGTGGAAACTCAAACCAATCATCTGCCTCGGATTTATACTAAGACTAAACAAAGGGTTTTTCTAATTTTTCTAAGTGTTTTCAGGTGTTGGCTTTCTGTGTGAAATTTGACACATGAATTGTGCAAGAGACGCAAGTTTTTGGGTCGGAGACTAAACCAAGTAGTTTCTAGGTTGCAAAAAGAGATTAAGCTACCTGAATCATCATGAGTTCAGGTGAAATTTAAAGAAAAATACTTGATCTAGTCTAAGAGTAGACCTAAAAGGTCTAACAATCAGATCTGCATTCTAGTCCCTAGTTTGTTAAAGATTAAATCACATTGTACCTTAAAATGAATATTCAACCTGGGTCTCGATTTCAAAATTTCCTCAAAAAGTTTTCAATATTTTTTTATTATGAAAATTCATGCAAAAGAAAATTTTTGAATGTTTTTAGGTTTTGGAAATCTTGAATCGATCATCAAATTTCAAAAACACCCCCTATGCTTATGATATGCAATGTCCTCATGCATTAAGAGGGAAAAGTGATCACCTTGGTGAAAAGTGGTCAGTGTTGGGATGGTCAAAACCTAAGAGAAGAAAAGAGAAAACAAAAGCAAGAAAATGATGGGTTACCTCCCATCCAATGCTATCTTTTACGTCACTCAGCCAGGCATGAAGTGATGCACAGAAGACGGAAAATCATGTAAAAAATTGGACATGTGAATGCCCTCATGAAAGATGTCTTCCTGTTGATCCCCTAAAAGATGAGTGGTAGAAATAAGGGGACCAAAATGAGATGGAAAAATGGAAGAACGACTCGAGTCTGGACATGGTTTTAGTTCATGATGAAGGCCATGCTTGGCATTGGGTGGTAGGTCGAGGGGAAAGGGAGTGCGGGAAAAGTTAGTGAGATGACGGGTGGGTGAAGTTAGGGTGGGTGGATAAGGTGATGAATCAGGAAGGGAGTAAGATTGGAGACAAGGATTCAAGTCATTGATGTCTTCGATCATGGATTCAGAGTCAAAATCTTCGAAAAAATTATGGTTGGGAAGAATATCCACTAGCATTGTTTCCTTGACCAAATTAGATGTTTCAGTATCTGAGTCATCAAACAAGTTATCATCATCATGGAATCTCCTGGAGGATTTGAAAATTACAAGAGTAATTTTTTGGCCCGCGCAAGTGATATCCATTTTACCCGAATGGCAATTGATATTTGCTTTTGTGGTGGCCAAAAAGGGTCTTCCATGAATGATAGGGCCATTGATAAGAGATTTGGCTACCTCAATGTCAAGGACCAGAAAGTTAACTAGGAAGACACAGTTCTGGACCTTGACAACGACATCCTTGACAATTCCCTTGGGTTGTATTGAAGATCGGTCAGCTAATTGGAGGGTCACTTCGATAGGCTTGAGATCACTAATCTTAAATTCCTCAAAAAGAACAGTGGGGATGATATTTATTGGGGCACCGAGATCGAGAAGAATGTAGTTAAAAGCGGTATCATCAATGATCACAAAAATCAAAGGCATGCTCAGGTCTTTCATCTTGGGATGTAGCTTGCTCTGTATGACAAAGCTTATTGTCTCCGAAAGATGCACATTTCCTAGATTTTTGGTATGTCGTTTTGAAGTACAGATATCCTTCAAAATTTTAGCATAGGTAGGTATATATTTGATTACATCTAGGGGAGGGATGTTGATCTGAACTTGCCCGAATAAATCCATGAGTTCTTCAGTCGTGAGCTTAGATTATTTTCTTTTAGAGTTGGTGGATTGAAATGCTTGAGGAAAAGGGATGGGAGTCTTGCCTTGCGAATAAGATTGAACTTGTTCTTCTTAAGTTAGGGTGGGAGGAGAGTCAAGTTGCATGTGGGATGGGTGGGTTTCCTATGTGGGATAAGAAGGCCCAGGATCTTTAGTTGTTTTCTCGTTCCTCAACTGGAGTGCTTGTGCAGTGTGGTTGTTCATGGGAGGAAGGGGGGGATGATGTTGATGGAAACCCGAGGGATGTTGTAGCTCTGGCTAGATAGATGATTGGGATTTGAACCCTGGTTGTGGTTCCTTTGGTTATTTGGATTAGGCATAGCTAGGAAGTCAAATTACCTGCAAGTCTTTGGTCTGAAGTAACCCCAACTTGATTTTCCAAGGAGGTTACCATGCAGGTTACTTTAGACTTCTGATTTTGCATACCCTGCAGGGTTTTCAACAGCTGGGTATTAATATCATTTTGGGATGGCCCATAAGAATATTGATTTTTCCCATAAAGTCCATGCTGATTTTGTTGATGGAAAGGAACTAGAGTAGGGGCTTTCCAGGAAAAGTTTGGGTTGGTTCTCCAATTAGGATTGTTCAAATTTGAAGAATTTCTAAAATTATCCTCGAGAGAAAAGATGTTGTCAGTAGCAGGGTTATAGGAATTAGAAAAATCATATGTCCCTGTTATATCAGGTATATCCTCAGAAAAATAGTTTGGCTCAGCCGGTACAACACCAACATTATTTAAGTTTGCTCTCTTCATGATGTTAGGCAGAGTAAGATGGCGAGCTTGTTTTTCATCAAAATTTTCCTCAAGTTTCTTTTAGTGAATTTACATTTGATCTAGTCTTTGTGCAATCATCTGAATATCATCTTGAGTTACTAGAATAGATGTGGATCTAAAGTCAATTTCGTTTAAGCTGAGTCTGGGATTAGAATTTCTACTGAAAGTATCAATTGAGACATGGTTGAGTGAGTTTTCACTCATCTCCTCAAACAATTGGTAGGCACCTTCGGCATCTTTATTCAGAAAGTTTCCCCCACATGAAGCATCCACAAATTTTCGTAATTGATCTTCTAATCCATGATAGACGATCTACACTAGCTGCCAAAGTGGAATTTATTGATGAGGGCAACTCTACAATAAGTCCTGAAATATCTCCCATGACTCATGTAAAGATTCACCATGCTTTTGTTGGAAATTCGTAATTAATATTCACAATGAATTTGTACGACCAATTGGGAAAAACTTTTTGAGGAAGGTGCTTTTGAGTTGTGGCCATGTGGTTATAGGCTAACCAATAGTCTTGAACCAGTAAGCAGCTTTATCCTTAACGCTGAGGGGAAATAATTTCATGAGCCATAGGTTCTCCTGCACATTGCGGGAGTGAGTAGTTTGGGCGAGGACTGTTAGTTCCTCCAAATGGCTAAAAGGGCTCTCTTTGAGAAGACCATGAAAATGCTTAATGAGGTTCAAGATAGTTGGCTTAATCTCAAAGTCTCCCACTAGAATTGCCACTCCTGGTCTTTCTTCATAATTGAAAGGATCATAAAAATCCCTCAGAGGAATGACGGGATTCTGGGGTGGTAAATTGCCTTGTTGATTAGCTAAGTTCGTTACATTCCTAGCCAATTGTTGTTGATTGGTGTAAAGTTGAGCCAATTGCTCAACCATCATCAATAATGGATTAGGTGGGGGAGCTTGATTTTGATTTGGTGGCAACTCATGATTTTCAAGAAGCTCCAAGTTAGGAAGGTTAGGGATGGGAAACTTAGCCTGTGAGTTAGAGGCGAGTTGAAAGGTGGAAGCGGTGTTGGACCTATTTTGGTTTTCCATTTTTTAGAATGTAAAAGAGAGGAAGAGGATGTTTTTGTGTGGGGGGCATAATTAAGTGGTTCGTCCAAGAGTGGATTTTTGGACCGTCGCCCATGCATGCAATGGAAGAACAGGGAGGAGAGGAGGGAAAGATGAGAATTGTGCAATCAAGCAACAAAATTTTAAGCCAAATCGTAAGGTTGACTCAAAAACCTAAGACTTCAAAACTTGGAAAAGTAAGAAAACACTAATTGAACCCCCTTCCCAAAATCAACCTGGTTAAATTAGAAAGGTGGCTTGGGCCCAAGCATGTCCTGGGAAAATCACCAGGGGCTTGTGTAAACCCATACCCGTCGTTTGACTTCCCTTCTAGTTTGACACAGTGTTTAATTAAGGGAATTGGGACAATTAAAGGTAACATAAATTTCATATATCAAGCCTAAGATGAAATGAAGTCCTTAGTGGTCAAATGACCACCAATTTTAATTTAGACTTAGGAACTTAAGTGTACAAGGAATGTGATGGGCATTAACTGGGGTAGTACCCGATTATTTCAATTTCTTTTGTGTGTGCAAATTGGGCAGGAAGTGGTGCCCAAGCCAAAACAATAGGTTTGCAAACAAGGATTTTTTTTTTTTTTTGTTGAATGATTTCAGGGTTTTGATTAAGATTGTGTCTTTTAAGATTTTCTCTTGTTAAGGATTCAAACAAGGTTTGAAGTTCCATACGATAACAGTAAACAAGTTGTTGTTAGTGGAAGTCAATTCCTTTAAAATTGAGGTGAAACTAGAGAGAAATTAAAAACCCTAAAGTGGAAATCCTATGTATGCAACTCCTAAAAAATGAATCTCTTTTTTAAAATATTTTTAGGTGGTGGTAAAAACACGACAAACAACATCACCACCTGACAGGAAATCAAACAAGGAATCCAAAAATGATTTTTGAGATTTTAAGAAACCGTTCGATATTGTTTTAGAATTTTTCTTCTTACTGGTGTCAAGAGTCAGAATTGATAGATTTGGGAAAATAATTTTGTAGAAACCTCAAATGACCTCAAAATTTTTTGATAATTTTATATGATGTAGATAATTTCTCAAGGTTTCTAGCAATATAAAGTTTTCCCAATTCTGATGAGTAGAAAAATTTATAAAATTTATGAGAAGGATTAAGAATTAATGATTATATATACCCTTGTTAACGCATGCGTGAAACAAACTTTGATTCCTGTGAAACAAGTGTCGTTGTGATCGTTGATTGATAAATAGTATGAGACTACTATTGTAATTTGGATATATTTGAAGGTTAATGTAAATATCTGATAATCTCGGATTGAATAATGTGGGATTATTAAATATGGCTTGATTTGATAAAAATAAAAGATATAGTTATTTGGAATTGGTTATATAATCAATATGACTGATATGTCGAGAATTAAAAGGATTAGATAACTGGTTTCAGCCCTACTAGTCGTTGGGTTTTGGCTGTAGCTTTGGTCTTCTAGACCGGTTCCAGGGGTTGGTTTAGGGAGTTGCTGACTTCCCTACGACTCTTTTGTTAGGCTTAGCGGCCAACTGAGATAACAAATTGCAGGACTTGAGGTTTGGAGTGGTTCTTCTCGGCCTGTGGGTGGGTCATTGGCTTTTTGTGGTTCAGCGTACACAGCGCTTGTACTTGTTCATGCTACACGACGTAGCGCCAGCCCTTTCCACAATGACCCCAGGGATGGAGTGTGGAGACTTGATGGGTATAAGCAATCCTCCCAGCCAGGAGGGTGGCTTATATTGGCCTTGACTACAAGAAGTTACACGAGATCGTCTTGTGCCCGAGACGTCGATTAACGGATTAAGAGCAGTGATAATATGGGAAAATTGCATAAATGGAACTAGAAATGAAATAAATTATAAACGAACAAACTCTTGGCAAAGTACCCCTTTCCTGTACTTTATTACTTTGGTTACCTGTTTAGTTATGCTACTCTACTCAGTTTTCACTGACGATTTGTATTGGGTTCCGTACTTAGGTGTTGCTGAGCAGTTGGGTGTAGCTGCTGCAGTTGGGTATCAGAGCAAAGTCACCCCATTAAGTCATAAAATGGTTCGGAAAAGCCATATGGACATTCGAAATGTATTAAATGACGGGTACCCATCCGCTGATTGACGGGAAACCCGATTTGCATGACTTCCTCATATCCCTGATTTGTTGCGAACTTATGGTTACTGATAGTTGGTTTTCACCTTACATAGAGAGATGGATCCGTGTAGGTCTAGGCAGGCTAGTGCTACTAGCCGGACTGATGGAGACCAACAAGCAGATTCTCCTCAGCAGGCTCCGGATCTGGCCGCCCAGTTTCAGGGCTTTACGAAGACCTTCTTCAGGATGCTGAAGTTGAGGTTACCACCCGCATCTCAGGTAGGGGGAGGGGGTGATGGGGATCAAGGGCAACCCTCGATGCCATGCGTACATGTTCCTCCATATGAGTGGGGAATACCGTACGCCTCCCCTACCGAAGGATGAACCAGTGGACCCTCTGCATCAATACCGGCAGATTTTCATCGAGTTCAGGAAGCTAAAGCCCCCAACCTTCAGGGGGGATGAGGACCCTACTAGGGTAGAGGATTGGACACAACAGATCGAGAAGGCCTTCAATACTATCCGCCCACTAAAGGACTACAAGGTACCCTTCGCGACAAACTAGTTGACCAGTGTAGTGCAACGCTAGTGGGTGTCTGTCTGCGAGCAGGAGGGCACTTGGGTGGTGTCCTAGGGCCGCTTCCTTAAGATTTTTAGCGACCAGGACCATCCCATGACCTGGCAAGACTAGAGGAGGCTAGAATTCCACAACCTAAGGTAGGGTTCAATGACAGTTAGTGAGAATCGGACTCATTTCATCGAGCTCTCACGTTTCGAGTCGACTACGGTGGCCTCTGACGAAGATAAGCGCTGGAAGTTAGTTCAAGGACTTCGGTCGAAGAGACAGAAGTGCATTAACCCACTTCCATTGGACACTTTCGCCCAGGTAGTTGACATAGCTATGAAGTATGAACAGGGTGATGCTGAGAACCGCAGGAGTTTTGGAGAAGGATTAGGGCAGAAGTCAAAGTTTCAGGGCAGATTTTAGAAGTGGAGTGACCTGAGGTACCAGCCGTACAGAGCACCACCACCTGTACCCTAGGCCCCTCAGCAGCAAGCACCGACTTCGGCTTTGGGGTACATTCAGTGTCATCTTGCCACGCCGACTCAGACTCATTGTACCATGGGACGGGTACAATTAGGACCAGAATAACGATCTTGCTACAAGTGTGATCAGTAGAACCACCTTAAGAAGAATTGCCCAACCAAGACAGGGACTCAGGGTGGCTAGAATGGAGGAGCAACTCGAACTTACCAGATCCGTGAGGGGGGGGCTCCTAGCGATTTCAAGGAGGTGGGACTGCTCTGGCTAGAAGCCTACTCAAAGCGTAGGTGGTTCTTCTGCACCCTCACCGGCAGGACGAGCATATTCACTATCTCTGAGGGACACGCAGGCTTCACCATTTATGGCGGCAAGTATGGTGACGATTGATAAGAGTTCGGTGTTTACCTTGTTTGTCTCTGGCACTTCCCATTCTTATATATCACCTGAGTTTCCTGCAAAAATAAAGAAACAACCAGTACCACTAGATGAGTCGTTAGTCTTCAGGGGTCCAGCAGGGCAACTGTGAGTAGCTGAGACCATTTTTAGGAGTTGTGAGGTGGACATTGGGGGCTACACTGTTAGTCGCTCTGAATCGGGTTTTAAAATCAATGCGTTGTAGTATAGATTGAATCAGCGCGAAAAACAAATAATATTTATACTCAAATATCAAAAATGAAGTCCGAGGTCGAATGCAGGAAGCAATTGGCAAAAATAGTTCTCAAGATCACAATTCAAGTGCAATATAAGCAATGTATAATAGAACTCCAAACAAGAATGATATATAAATGAAAGCAGATGTCAATAATGCAAAAGAAATGGGGTAAAATGGTGATTTGAGTCACCAATTACCCCTCACAATTATATCAAATATCTCAATAGTACTAATCAATCTAAATTCAACGTAGGATGAGTGCATAGTGCACTCCCTTCAGAGATCAGCTAATAGAACTCTAAGTGCCAAGAGGGCACTCTTCCTCTTCTCTTCTTCCTTCTCTTCTCTCTTCTTTTGCCCCCTTAAGTTCCAGAGAAGGCACAACACAGGGCTCAGCAATGCCAGTAGAGGCAAAGGCCTCCCTCAAAGATTACAAGTGTTGAGAGGAGGGCGGCAGAGCAAAACCCCCCCTCTCCGCTCTCTTTCTCTTCTTCCTCTCTCAGAACCAGGCAAATTAGAGCATACCCGGGTATCTGGGTAAACAAATTGAGCCCAGGCCCGCGAGGCGTGAGCACGGACAAGGGCGTGCGTGTGGGGACCTCACCCCCTATGAGTGTTGAGGCGATAAGCCATAAGCACAAAATCCTCTTATGCGCCTTCACGCGCCCGTCATTAAACGAGGTGGGACTATGTCCCTGCCTCTTTCTTCGTGTGCAGCTGGAGGAGGTAATGCCTTCAATGTGGCTGCGCTCTTCTATTGAGGGCCTGAGAAGGGTCCTGGAGATATTGCGTGTCACCTGGGCGTGGAATTGGTGAAGAACATGGCCACAGGAGCTTGAATGACGTCGGAGATGGAGGCGACGGCGACAGAGCTTTGACGGCAACCTGAAACCAACACAGGCTAAACACCCTAATCAGTATGCTCAGAAGGTTAGCCAGACCACGGCGAGTGCAACAGTGGTGATCCGAGGGCATGTAGAGGTTGATGGAGGGTTGACAGTGATGCGAATGAGGGCGGAAGATGGGTGTGTTCGACGGGAAGGTAGCGGGTGTTAAACCCTAAATTTCTTTAGGGCTTTTGGAGGGTAAGTCGTGATGGAGGTTTTGGACCTATTGGCGAAGCAGATGGAGTTGTGGAGCGGTGGAGATGCTTCGCCAGAGATGTGGCCAGAGCGGAGGACGATGATAGGGTCAGAGGCGTATCAGCGGTCGAAATGAAGTCTTGAAGGTGTAGAAATGATCGCAGGAGAGGGAGAGAGAGTTTAGGTAACTTAAGGAGATGTTGGGAGGTGGAGACGGCCGGTTGTGGTGGACCGACGCTAGAGGAGGAGAATACGGCGAGACAGCGACGACAAAGTAGGCGGAGATACGCCCTCCCTTTGGCTGGGGAGGGTCGCGACGAAGAGAGGAGTCGAGAGAGCCGACCAATTTGGTCGTTGGATGGCCGGAGGAGGAGGATCAAAGAGGGTCACTGGAGCAAGGGTTTTTGTGGCCGGAGGAGGAGAATCAGAGGTGGTTGACTCACCAAAACTTGCTGAGAGGATGTGCAAGGCCACAGGGGTCCTTTTATAGGGCTCTAGATGGAGTTCCAAGATTGGAAAACAAGATTAGAAACTCCAAGCTCTTCGCCGGAGATGGATACCAAATCAATCGAAATGTTCGCATTAGGATTCTAGGGAGATTTAGGATCCCTGGATGAGCTTAATTGGAAGGCAATTACTTGACGAGTTTCCCTTTCAATTTTGAGAGGGATTCGTCAAGAAATCACAGAGATCTTGCCATCTTAAGGTCGCCTAAGTTTGTAGGATTAGGATTTCATGGCAGTAGGGACCTTTCTGTGAAGATGATGATAAAGTTAGGGATCGAAATGCAAAGGATTCAAAAGTTAGGGGCATATGTGTGAGATAAAAGAGTTAGATAGGACCAAATTGCAAACTAGGTTAAGATGATCTCAGATTAGTCCCAAAATTTGGTACAAACCTAATTTGGTCATAAGAAATTCAATGGTGAAGTCATATTTTGGTTTTAACTTAGTTTGACTAGGTAATTTATGCAAAAACCCAAATTAGGGCAAATGTATGTTTAGGACTCTGTTTTGGGTCAAGACGGGTTCTGATGGTCAAATTGAAGGTACCAAACCATAGAGAATATTTTCATACGAATTTTAAAGGGTTTAGGTGAATTTTTTCTGACCAAAACCTCAGTTAATTAAGCGGATTTGTTTTTAGGATTTTAGAAGTCATTTAATTCCTGAAATGCGTGAAAACCCATTTCTATTTGTATTAACCCACTTGTTAGATTCCTAAGACCATTTAACCCTTAATTAACTCTTGAGAAAACCCATGATTATACTGCAATTGAGATATACTGTTAAAATTGCAGTTTTACCCTTATTTTCTTGTATTTCTCTCAGAAAGGATTTACAGTGAATTGTGGTCTTCTGATGGTTATGTAGGAGCATTTAATGACTTAATCAGATCAAATTGTGCTAGTTATGGCTGATGATGGTGTTCGCACCATACACTCTGCTAGACGATTTGATGGAACTCGAGATGGAGGATTTCAATGCCATTCTGGGCATGGACTAGTTGTTAAGACACCATGTGTCGGGGATTGTTTTGAGAAGAGGAATGTCTTCTCAATTTTAGGAGCACCGCAGTTTGAGTATTATAGCAGATCTGAGGACAGATCGGTCAGGTGCATCTCAGCCTTGCAGGTAACTAGGTTACTGAGGGGGGGTGCAACGGATACCTTGCCTATGTATCTACGATCCTAGGAGAGAAATCGAAGATGGGGAGTGTACCGGTCATATGTGATTATGCCGATGTGTTTCCCTAGTATCTAAAGGGACTTCCACCTGAGTGGGAGATTGATTTTGAGATTTCTGTCATTCCAGGGACCAATCCTATATTGATTACCCTGTACCTGATGGCACCAGTAGAATTGAAGGAGATAAAGATGCAACTCCAGGAACTCCTTGAGAAGGGATTCATACGACCTAGTGCCTCGCCCTCGGGAGCTCTGGTGTTGTTTGTGAAAAAGAAGGATGGAACCTTACGTCTTTGCATTGATTACAAGCAGTTGAATAAGGTGACCATCAACAATAGATATCCCCATTCGTGGATTGATGACTTATTTTATCAACTTCGTGGGGCTACGATATTCTCCAAGATCAATCTGCGATCAGACTACCACCAACTCAGAATAAGAGAAGGGGACATATTGAAGACTACCTTCAAGACTCGTTATGGCCATTACAAGTTCTTGATGATGCCGTTCGGACTGACGAACGCCCCTATCGTGTTAATGGACTTGATGAACCGGATCTTCAAACCCTATCTGGACCACTTTATGGTGCTCTTCATCGACATTGTCCTCATCTATTCCTGCAATGAGGTACAACATGAGCAGCATCTCCGGTTGGTCTTGGAGACACTAATGGAGTATCGCTTGTATGCCAAGTTCAGCGAGTGTATGTTATGGCTACACCAAGTAGAGTTTCTGGGACACGTGGTGTTGGGTGCAAGTATTTCTATAGATCCTTCCACGGTTGAGGCAATACTGAAGTGGGAGCGACCCAAGACAGTGACAGATATCCACAGTTTCCTAGGTTTAGTAGGTTACTATAGGTGATTCATTCAAGGCTTCTCACAGATCGCTCTCCCGTTAACCCAGTTAACGAGGAAGGATACTCCTTTCATCTAGACCAGTGATTGTGAGACCAGTTTCCAGATACTCAAGGAGAAGTTGACTTCTGCCCCTATACTCACTATCCTTAGTAGCGGTGGTGGATTTATCATTTACACAGATGTTTCACTTCAAGGATTGGGTTGTGTGCTGATGCAGCATGAGCATGTGGATGCCTATGCCTCAAAACAACTGAAGCCTCATGAGAAGAATTACCTGACGCACGACTTGGAGTTGGTGGCCATAGTCTTCACCTTGAAGATTTGGCTCCATTACTTATACAGTGAGATCTTTGAGATCCACACGGATCACAAGAGCCCGAAGCATCTTTTTGATCAGAAGGAGTTGAACTTGAGATAGAGATGCTGGATGGAGCTCCTAAAGGATTACGACTGTTCGATAGTTTACCACCTCGAAAAGGGGAATGTTGTGGCAAATGTCCTCAGTAGAAAGCCACCAGCCAGTTTGGCAGCTCTTCAGGCATAAAGGTGGACCAGTATGGTTGAGACAACCTAGTGGAAGCCTTTATGGGTGAGAGGACCTCCTAGTCATAATACTTAGTGTCGTGAGAAATCTGTCTCGCTTATGCTTATTCCATGTACTGGGGGTTTTGCCAGTGACTGAGTAGTTGACGACATCTGCATACCAGGGTGTTGTTGGTTGTACCGCCATTACCGTTTCGTCAGATGTCTCCTGACAAGGTTAAAGCCTCAACTGGGATCCTGGATAAATGATTTGCGACTACATTTTCAACTCCTTTCTTGTCATGAATATCAAGGTCGAACTCCTGTAGTAACATAATCCAACGACTCAGCCTAGGTTTGGTGTCCTTCTTAGGGAGCAAGTGTTTTAAGGCTGAATGATCAGTATACACCACAACCTTGGATCCAAAAGATAAGACCTAAACTTCTCTAAAGCAAATACTACCGCAAAAAGTTCTTTTCCTGTCACAATGTAGTTTTGTTGTGGATCGGTAAGGGTCTTGCTAGCATAGTATAGCACATAAGGCTTCTTATCAACCCTTTTACCAAGGATTGCTCCCACAGCAAAATTCAAGGCATCACACATCAACTCAAATGGGAGGGTCTAATTAGGTGCTTGCTAATAAGCACGGTTATGAGGGCCTCCTTCAAGACTTAGAAGGCCTCAGTGCACTTTGCATAAAAAATGAAGGCATTATCCTTCTCTAGTAGGTTGCAAAGTGGCTTAGAAATCTTGCTAAAGTCTTTAATGAAGTGCCTATAAAAGTCAGCATGGCCTAGGAATGATCAGATCTGCTCGACATTGGTGGGCGGTGGAAGCTTGGAAATGGACTCAACCTTGGTATTATCCACTTCTAAACCTCGCGCCGACACTAAATGCCCAAGAACAATGCCATATTGAATCATAAAATGGCTCTTCTCCCAATTGAGCACCAATCCTGTCTCTTCTCAACAGGTGAGAACTTTATCTAAATGTGAGAGACGGTGGTTAAATGACAAGCTGCATATCGAAAAGTCGTCCATGAAAACCTCATCAAACTTGTCAATCATGTCCGAAAAGATGGACATCATACACCACTGAAATGTTCCTAGAGCATTACATAGTCTAGATGGCATTCGACGGAAGGCAAATGTGCCATAAGGACTCATGAAAGTAGTGCGCTCCTGGTCGTTTGGAAAGTTGACAATTTGATTGTACCCAGAATATCCATCGAGAAAATAGAAGTATTTATTCCTCTCCAATCTCTCCAGTATCTGATCAATAAATGGCAGAGGAAAGTGGTCTTTCTGGGTATTGGTGTTTAGGCGGCAGTAGTCTATGCATACACTCCATCCTGTTGTGGGTCGTGTGGTGACTTGCTCCCCTTTTTCATTAGTCTCTACCGTGAATCTTGTCTTTTTGGGCACCATGTGAATAGGACCAACCCATTTACTATCAGAAATGGGGTAGATTATCCCCGCATCCAACCATTTTAAAATTTCCTTCTTCACCACTACCCGCATGTTTGGATTTAATCGCCTTTGCATATCTCGAAAGGGTTTCACAGAGTCATCCGTGTAAATGTGATGCATGCAGAGAGTCGAGTCAACCCCTTTGATGTCAGGTATAGTCCAAGCAATGGCTTCCTCATGTCATTTTAGGCATTCAACTAATGCTCCCTCCTGCGTCTCAAATAGAGCAGTTGAGATGATGATAGGGAGCATATCATTGGGCCCAAGGAAAACATATTTGAGGGTCTTTGGAAGTGGTTTAAGTTCCAAGTTGGGAGCTTTCTGAATTGAGGGAATTATGTTGGATGTTCCCACCTCCGGTAGTGGATCTACCTTGATTGTCTATGGTGGGGAGAGGGACTCGACCTTAACACCAACAACTCTTCTAATTCAGGCATATCTCCCTCTCCTTAAAAATTCGAGGTACTGTCCTTAGAAATGACCATTTGGAGGGGATCATCACATAAAAGAGCTAGTCTCCTATCCTCTATAATTTCAACAATCACCTCGATTTGGGAACAATCTTCCAATCCAGGTGTTTATAGGCATCTAACACATTCAACCAGATTTTTCGATTCCCAAAGCCCATCTTGAGCGCCCCTGATTTGCAATTGATGGACGCATTGGCTGTAGAAAAAAAGGGATGCCTTAGGATAATCGAGGGTTTGGTGGGCATGTTGGATGGGTTAGTGTCCAATATTAAAAAGTCAACGAGAAAGAAGAAGTCCTCCACACTCACCAAGACATCTTCTAAAAGCCCACGTGGTGTCTTCAGCGATCTATCAGCTACTTAGAGGATTACAGGACCAGGCCTCAATTCACCTCCTTCTAATAGCTCGTAGACCGAGCTCGACAATGTACTGACCCCCGTGCCCAAATCGAGGAGAGCCTCATCGATGCATTGGTCTCCAATGACCATAGAAATATACGGGGCTCCGAAGTCCTTCATCTTAGGAGGTGTACCTTGTTGTAGGATCGAGCTGACTAGGTCAGGCAGGATGACCATAGCCTTGACCTATTTCCTTGATTTCCTCTTCTGTGTGCATAGGTCCTTCAAAAATTTAGCATAGGATGGGATTTACTTGATAGCATCCAATAAAGGCAAGTCAATGTTAACTTGCTTGAATGTCTCCATTATTTCTTCCATCCTATCTTTGGCTCCAGATGAGCCAGCAACAGGTGACTCAGGGGTGGATAAGCACTCTAGAAAGGGCACTCTCGACCGTTGGGTAGAGGGGTTGTCATGGCGGGACAAGGGTGGAACCGGGACAACATCCTTTGGATGGGTGATTTCAAGCAAGGAGGGGCTAAGTGGCTCTTCCTCAGTGGATGTGTAAGTGCTTGTCAAGTTGGTAGATGGGGTGAACGTAGGAGCGAGTTTAGGTTTGGAGAGTTGTTTGCCACTCCTCAAACAGGTCACAGCCTTAGCGTGCTCCCTTATGAAGGGACCTTTACCCCTAGGATTCTCCTCAGAAGAACTGGGCAACTTCCTGGCATCCCGTTGTCTAACAGCCTCAACAAGATGGCCAATTTGAGATTTCTTTTCTTGGATTGCCTTATTCTGAGATTGAATGATCATACTCTGATTTTTTTGCATGGCTTTCATCATAGCTTTCAAGTCATCCATGTCAAAATTGTTGGGTTGAGGAGGGGGCTACAATTGTTGTGCCTAAAAGGGTTGAGTGGGTTGTGTTCTTGAACTCCTCGAGTTGGAAGCATCAACTTGCTTCCATGAGAAATTGGGATGGTTTCTCCATCCAGGATTGTAGGTGTTTCCAAAAGGATTGTTCCTAGGAGGTGGATGAAACCCTTGGGTAGCATTCAAGTCTGCCTAAACTAAATCGGGGAATTGATTAGCCAAATGGCACTCAATAGTGGCGTGAAGAGTGCTTTGGAAAATGGAGCATTCAAAAAGATTCTGGACTTGGAAAGCTGATTGTGAGAATGTGCTGGGGTTTGTCATGAGTCTTTCAAAGCTTTGATTCAACAATTGGATTTGAAAGGCTAAATTCTGAGTAGCCCCGGCTTCACTAGTTTCTTCTTTCCTTTGGAGGATGGAAGGTTTTCTACCCTGACAGGCTGAGGTCAAGTGGGTAGAATTGTCACTCAGTAACTCAAATAATGTTTAGGCCTCATCCTCTGTTTTGGTAAGAAAGGTTCCAGCACAAGCAGCATCCACTGTTTTCCTATGCCTATCAGATAGTCCTGTATAAAACCTCTCTACCAATTGCCATTTGGGCACTTGATGATGGGGCATAGTCAAATCATATCATTGAAGCTCTCCCAAGTCTCATGGAATTGTTCCCCATCTAATTGAGTAAAACCCATGATCTCCCTTCTGAAGTGGTTGGTTTTGCTCATCAGGAAGTATTTTTTCAAGAATTCTCCTTTAAGGGCGTTCCAATCATTCACCCATGCATCCAAGGTGTGATACTAGTGTTTTTCCTTGTCCCTAAGGGAGAAGGAAAGAGGGTTCTCATCAGAGCTTCATCAGTAAAGTTCTGAAGTTTCACCGTGGAGCAGACCTCGGTGAATTCCTCTAAATGCCAGTAGGGGTCCTCCATAGTAGTTCCATAAAAGGAGGGCAACAAAGATATGGTACTGCTCTTGATCTCATATGGATTATCCCCTACCGGTCGTCTCAGTGCTTGAGCAAGTTGGTAAGTCGGAATGAAATAGTTCCTCAGGGTCCTTTGCTGATTTGCTCCTTGATCAGCCATTTCTTCTCTTTGCTCTCTTTGGTGGGCTTTCCTAAGGATTCTTTCGGGCTCAGGGTCAAACACTAGGCTACCCTCAAGAAAGCGTCTACCAAGCGTACAATATCTACCAATCACAATTCAAGTTCTTTTCGATTGAGTATGTGAAACCTCCACTCCATAGATTTGTCAAAAAGATCAAGGTGATGTCCCTCTGTTCCCTCGTAAGTGGTATAAGAGCGAGTGATGACTTGAGATCCTGACTCCTTTGTTGTGAGGGGCAGAGCTAGAATTGGTTGATGTAAATGGCCAAACAAGTTATTCAATGCAGCTACGTGACCTAATCCAACCTCCAAGTGCCCTAGGACCTATACTTTGCTTTAAGGATACTCTCCAATGATCAAGTAGAAGTTACTCTAAGGACGGAACTAAGGGATGCAAGTAGGGCGAACCCTTCCCTTGAGGCGATGCATAAGCGGTGCCTCTTAACTACCCTTTACCCTTTTGTTCCTTTAAGGGGTGTCCCACTCCTTGAAGTATCAAAACACTTGGTCAAAAGATAGTAACACCACCACAAAGCAAAATAGGAGGGTCTGCATCGATAAAGAGATCGGTGCCTATAGCCTTAAGGGACCGAGACCTAATGTAGTGCCTAGTGTGCGTGCTCAGTGTCAGAAGAGTGCATCACACCGCAAATCAACTTTGATTTTGAAAAGAATCACATACAAGTCCCTTTTGATTAGATCAAATGTGATTTTGATTTTAATGTCTAATCTGATTAGCAGTCCCAATTCCAGTTAGGCAACCACTAAATTAGATCAATTCAATCAATTTTGGTGGTCTTGAGTTTTAATCCACATGCAATGCGTGAACAGTAGTTGGATGAAAAAATAAAATGCTATACCTGTGCCCAACATCCTGTGCAGATATGTCCACAATGCAAGGAAAGAGATCTAATATGCTACTCAATCACCCCTAAATGAGCGCACCTAAGGGTATGCAACTCCTAAACAAGCTGCTCGATATTTTTATTTTTTTCTTTTTAGAGCAAGCAGGCAGAAAATGAATCACACACACATAGAAAAATAAGCCTTAGCTACTAAAGAAAGTGGGGACAAACCCCCAAAAATTAGCCCCAATTGCTACAAGGGCGAGAAGACTGAAATGAAATAAACTCAATGACAAAGGAAAATCCCCTATGAAAGTGGGATCCAGGTCTCCACTTCGCATCCTCTCCGCCTGTGTGGGCGTCGCTCAAGGTCAACGTCGCCACTCTGCTGTACCTGTTGTCTCGTTAGATTCCTTGCACAGAAAGATAGAGAATGGTAAGATAAATGCGCAACTCTGAATAATCAGAAATAATCAGGTGAACCTATTGCATCTATTGCCTCCCCGACAACGATGCCATTTGAACGGGAGACTTCGCTTTTCAGAAATACATGTCAGAAAAATACGACATCGCAGTATAAATCGTGTGGTGAAAAAACCCCGAACAAAAATATTATTAGAAAAACTAACCATGGTGGATTAGGTTGTTTCCATAGGGAGGAATAGGCCACTAAGATCACAGGTAAGTAGCAATCACGTTAGCAGAAACATTCGTCAAATCAATCAATGGATATGCTGCTCTGAATATGAATCTCTAATTTGTATAGAAATCAAGGCTGATTACATAAATTTCACGTAAGAAATCGAAGCTCCAAATACGTGAATAGTGCATCAGCAGTGGCATCTCATGTAAATTTTGCTTGGATGCGGGTTAGGATGTAAATCAGAATCATAATTTAATGCAATCAAATGTGATAAACATGAGTTGAATAGTTATGAGAAGGCATGAGTGCAACATCGTAAATTCACCTAAATAAAATAATAATAATAAAAAATGAGGAGGTGGCAATGGCATGAGATGTAAATACAAATCAACCCAAAAACAAAGCATTTGTATCCTTCTTAGGCACGTGCACAAGAGGTCGCGGCGAGCCACGGGAAGCTCGAGGAAGGTTAGCGGTGGCAAGAGCTTCGAGATGGTGGTTAGGGTGTCGACGGAGACGGTCGGAGGCAACAGGCCGACGACTTGGAGTTCGTCGATAGTGGGCGGTTCCCGACGATGCATGGGTTGTCGGTTGACGGTGCGGATGGCATGGAAGCACTCGTGAGGGTAAGGCGAGTTTAGTAGAGGTGATGGTGCGTCGAACGGAGGGTGGAGAGGCCTGCTGCAAGTGGAGGAAGTCAGTGGGTGTTGGGTTCCTTCGTCTCTATGCGTGGAGAAGAGGAAGAAGAAGACAGTGAAATCAATAGAGGCTCATGATGAGTCCATTTTAATGAACTATTGTTACGCCTAAGTTAACCTTATTTTTACATTTTATGTTTGTTGATAATTACATTAGGTTATAGAATAAGTGCATGCATCATTACTTGAGTTTTTATCTATTCTATCGCATTCTATAACTTAGTATGTAATTATTTTATGTTTCATTATTGTAGGGAATAAATTGAGAGACGAGGGGGGTGAATTAAATTTTCCCATCCTCCAACAGCCAGCGACCTCAACTGAGCCTTCCTCAACCTCCGGCCGGCCTCAACATCTCCCCAACAGCCGAAGGCCAAATTTAGTAAGAGATTTTGAAAATCCCTTAACTCGCGCGGGGAGTGGAGATAAAAAGAGTTCTAGCAAGAGAGATTGGAGGCTTCTTCTTCTCCCCCTCAGGGGATATCCCTTCTTCTCCACCATCCCCACCTTGGAGAGGGCGGGCACTGTGGAACCAAGTGTACACTGCCTTCACATCTTCCACCGCCCGCACGCGCAGACCCACCAGCACCCTGCAACCAGCCACGCCCGCAGGCAACCTGCACCCTTGAGCGCCCTCCATCGCGTGCCTTGCGCACCCTGCATGCGCTACACCCACGCCCTCATCAGCCCTTGCAACCACCCCAGCCTGCCCTCGCTACACCATCGCCTTTGTGCCTTCCACCGCCCACTCCACCCATCAGTGCCCGCAGCCTGCAAGCGCGTAGCAACAGCAACACGCGCCACCACCTCCAAGCGAGCTGCCTTCACTAAGCACGCCTCATCCTGCTCCACCCATCAGCACCCGCAGCTTGCAAGTGCGCCCTGCAAGCGCGTAGCCGCAGCCACACGCGCCACCGCCTCCAAGTGCGCCACGCAGCATTCTAACAGCGCGCAAGGATGCGCACTGCAGACCGCGCATCTCGTCTTCTTCGTCTTCCTCGTTCTTCCACTGCTGCAACAAAGAGAAGAACCCACTACCGCATTCGCGCCCACGCCCCTTGCACGCAGCCCACCTCACACCTTAGGCCATGCCTCAGACCGCACAGTACCTCAACGCACCCACATGCGAGAGCGCAGCCGCAGGACACACCACAGGCCACGCACACAACCATGCGGCAGAACCCAACACCAGCGACGCACCTCCACCGTCCGACTGCCGCCGTCCACCTCCGACCGCCGTGCCACCTCTGTTACGACGCCTGGCCTCCGATGCACCTCCACCGAACTCCAGCCGGCCGATGATCGCTGCTCCACGCGCATGCACAAGAGAGAAGGAGATTCCCCTGTTTTCCCCCTATTAAAAATTACAGGGTATGCCATTGTCAAAGCTACTATATATTTATTTATCTTATTATTATATTATGGTAGAATTGCATGAATGACCCTCCAGTTTAATTAAATTTCATGTAGTCACATTATATTCATCTCATGACTAAGCTAACATGTATCTGTGTTATGGGGAACAAATTCTGATTTAGATAAATTTGATGATGCTTATCAGTATTAAGATAGCAATTCTTGTATTTCCATAGTGGTGATTTTGCATGTGCACCCTCAGATTCTTGGTTAATTATCTAAATTGAGAATTTATGCTGGAAATTAGAATACTAATTAGCATGCACATCCATTGAAATTCCCGATTACTTGATGCATCATTACGCATTTTTGATAGGTTAATTCCTCCCTATGGAGACGACCTAACTATTCGTGGTTAGATTCTGAAAATTAAAATGTTTTGAAAGGCGATTTTCTACCATGCGATTAAATACAATGACACATCATTTTATGTTAAAGTTTTCAACGAAAATGAAGATCGCTCTTTTAGCTCACGGTTAATTGTGAACACTGTCATGAGGAGGAGGCACGGTGGTGAAAGAGCTAGGAGGTCGCTAATGCAGTATGGTCATTGTGGAGTGGTGGTGCAACGACGGGCAGAGGTCATGATGATGCTACTATCAAGGTCTCGCGTGGAAGGAGGTCGCGGAAGTCACGCGGTGAGGTGGTGGTGACACAGTGGTGTCCTACGAGAGAGGAGGGAACGAAGGTCTTTGAGGAGAGAGCGCATAGTTGAGGGTGCGATCAGAAGAAGATGACAAGCGCCCTTGAAGGAGAAGGCTCTACGTGGGTGGATTTCGATCTCTCCTTCAGAGAGGGGAGCATGCGGTCTCTAGATGTCTGGGTAGGCTCCCGAACGTCTTAACTGAAGGGGCTGGCACACGGTGATGATGTCGGAGACGCGATCAAGGAGGCACGCAGTGGTGGTGTCGCGATTGTTGTCGAGGCTAACGGTTGTGGCTCGCGATGGTGGAGTTGCTCTCCCCTTTGTTGAAAGAAGGGGATGTTGGATGGAAGGATGGCTACTCCAGGAGGAGATGATCCTCCTCTGTTGGTCTTCCTCCTATTATAAACCAAAGAGAGAGCAAATCAAAGAGAATGCCATGACTTTATGTTACCGAAACAAGAAGAAAGAGATTTGAGCGAAAATAAAAGGAAGGGAATGCCCTTGATTGATTTAAGAACCATAAAGGGATGCAAAAATGATTTCCTTGCTATATTTTTCTAGAACAAGATCCCAAAATTATGGTATCTCAAATTGAGATTTGATGTGATGCCCTTGCCTCTAAAGTGAATAATTAATCCCTCCATATTAATGCAATTAATGCATGAAATGATAAATCCAAAGCTCACATAATTTAGTCAATACCATGCATGCTTTAAATCAGTTTCTTCTTCCAATAACAATATTCTTAGGCTCTAAGTTAGTCCACAAAAGTGATGGACAAATAGAGAGGACCATTCAGACATTGGAGGACTTGTTGAGGTCCTGTATACTTGAGTGGAGAGGCTCGTGGGAGGAGCACCTACCTCTGGTAGAGTTCACCAACAATAACAACTATCATGCTAGTATCGACATGGCCCCATATTAGGCATTGTATGGTCGAAAGTGCACCTCTCTGCATGCTTGGGATGAGGTAGGTGTGAAGTGGGAGGTAGGTCCTAGACTGATTAGGCAGAGTAAGGAGGTCATCGAGCAGATTTGGAAGAAATTCCTTATTGCACAGAGCTAGCAGAAGAGCTATGTAGATCGTCAATGGCGGGATGTGCAGTTTGAGGTTGGTGACTCAGTGTTTCTCAAAGTATCATCGATGAAGGGGATTCAGAGATTTGGGCGGAAGGGTTAGTTGGCTCTGAGGTTTGTGGGCCCGTTTGAGATACTGGAGCAGGTCGGACCAGTAGCTTACATACTCACCCTGCCACCTCAACTAGCCAGCATCCATGACGTCTTCCATATCTCCAGTTTGCGGAGGTACGTGTCGGATCTAAACCATGTTCTTAGCTACGAGAGGATGGGGATAGAGGAGGACCTGACCTATCAGAAGTAGTCGGTGCAAATACTAGACCGTGTCACTCAGAGGCTATGGAAGAAGGAGATCCCTTTGGTGAAAGTTCTTTGGAGGAGTCAGAAATATGAAGAGGCAACTTGGGAACCAAACGTGAAAATGAAGGAGTACCTTGATCTTTTCACGGGTGAGTTAATAACTCCGTGGGTCTTTTCCTCTTTAAGGTTGTTATACACCTGACACAACTTTTCCTTTACCTCCACATTCGCTCGAGTTTTGGTGACGAAACTCCCTTTAAGGTTTCTATATCTATAACATCCCAAAATCCAGGTTCCAAGTCATTTCAAGGTGGTCTGGGTCAATTTGAATTCGGAAACCTGGTTGTGGTTCGTTGCTAGCATCAGCACCTCGTTAAATTGCTAAAAAATGAGTATTTCGAGTCAAACCCTAGCCAAACATTGTCAAAAGGGTGCCATATCTGCTACCATTGGATTCCTCTCGTTGCAAGCCTTCTGGCGACGCTTGTTTCGCATGAATCTAAGGTGTATGTCTCTAGTTATGGCCAAAATAATTCAACGAGGACCTATATGTATGGTGGACCCAACCCTAGGGGTATTTCAGGAATTTCACCCACTAAACCCAATCCCAACAAACCTTGGGCCTATATATGGACCCCTTTAGGTCCTTGGGTCGTCATCTTCTCTCTAAGACTCTTAATTAAGAGAGGAAAAGTGTCTATAAAATCAAAAAAAATTTCTCAGGGACTCAAGCATGAATTCGCAAAACCTAGGCTTCCCATCGAAATTGTTGTAGCAGCGGTGGCGACGCGGCATGAGTGACTAACACGCGACATAGAGGAGAGCGTGGGTGCGATGTGTGGCGTGTTCCTGTACGCGTGTGAGCTCGCCTTTGCGTGCAGTGGGAGCGCAAGGATCTCCAACACATAGCAGGGATCAACAGCAGTAGGCGACATGCGGCGATCTGCGGGAGAGCGTGAGCGAGAATTAACGCGCGACACGTGTAGCTGCGTTGACTCGTTGACCGGTCTAGTTGAACCGATTTTGTTTGGGACTTCCTCGTGCTATTTCGTTGTTGGAATTGTATCGACGCATACTACACATTGGTATAGTTTATTTTCACTTTTGAGTTATATTCCTTTAGTGAAAAATCAAA
This sequence comes from Thalassia testudinum, assembly GCA_037157565.1. NCBI lineage: Eukaryota > Viridiplantae > Streptophyta > Magnoliopsida > Alismatales > Hydrocharitaceae > Thalassia > Thalassia testudinum. The sequence continues at coordinate 178,938,457 of JAZHRO010000024.1, read as the reverse complement.
AACGTGACTAGGAGTCTTCAGACCTATTTCTAGTCCATGTGAACCAAGTCTTATCCCTGATGCGTACGTCGATCTCGAGGCAGGCATGGAGACTGCCCCAAGCTTTGTGCACATGACTCGGAGTCACTGTGACCCTCGGTGACATTAGTTAGAGTAATCTTTCCTTTTCTCAACTCCTACCAATTTCTGAGTACCTATGGACCCGTCTGAGGTGATTTATTGTGTGTACTACTTTGATTAGCATATGCCCCTCCTTTTTGTTGAGTTTGGAACCCCTCTGGTAGTTTCCATAACTTATGGACACTTTAGATAAGAAAGAACTTGTTTTTATGAGTAAGAATTAATGATTATATACCTTTGTTATCGCATGCGTGCAATGAACTTCGATTTTCGTGAAACAAGTGCCATTATGTTCGTTGATTAATAAATAGTATGGGACCACTATCATAATTTGGAAATTACCTGTAAACTGATACATTTGAAGGTTAATGCGAATATCTGATAATCTTGGATTGAATATTCTGGGATTATTAAGTATGGCTTGATTTGATGAAAATAAAAAATAGAGTTCTCTGGAATTGGTTATATAATCAATACAACGGATATGTTAGGAATTAAAAGGATTAGATAACTGATTTCAACCCCGCTACTCGCCAGGTTTTGCTTGTAGCTTTGTTCTTCTAGGCCGGTTCCAAGGGCTGGTTTAGGGAGTTGTTGACCTCCCTACGACTCTTAAGTTAGGCTCAGTAGTCAACTAGGATGGCGGATTGCAGGGCTCGAGGCTTGGAGTGGTTCTTCTCGACCAGTGGTTGGATCATTAGTTGTCTATGGTTCAACGTACACAACGCCTGTATGTGTTCACACTACTCGATGTAGTCACCACCCCTTTCCGCAATGACCCCAGGGTAATGGAGTGTGGCGACTCGATGGGTATAAGCAGTCCTCCGGGCCAGGAGGGTGGCTTATACCGGTCATGAGCTACAGGAAGTTACACGAGATCGTCTCGTGCCAGAGATGTTGATTGATGGATTGAGAACAGTGATAATATGGGCAAATTACATAAACGGAACTAGATATGAAAAAAATTGTAAATGGACGAACTCTTGCATACTGCCCCTTTTCTTGTACTTTGTTACTTTGGTTACCTATCTAGTTGTTCTACTTTACTCAGTTTTCACTAACAATTTATATCGGGTTCCGTACTCAAGTGTTGCTGAGCAGTCGGGTGCAGTGGTTGTTGTCAATCAGACTTCTGCGGAACCGAGTCCTACCTGAGGAGATGGTCCGTACTAAGCTAGTGGCTCATAGTAGTTGGTTTCTTTCCGTGGTTAGGTTTTACTTCTTGTCTTTTTGATGATTGTACGAGACTCTATTTAATTTCTAGTATAAGGTGAATTTTTATTATATTGTCATCACTTTAGTTTTTCTTCCATTAATGTATTTTGAATGAATGTTGGCTATTGATGTTTTATAGCTATATGTTAGGTGCCTGTGATCTTGTGGGTGTTCGTGTTAATTGTTAGCACACAGCGACCCGCATTTCGTCACTTGGTGGGACTCGGGTTGTCACAATCGTCCCCCTAGATGGATGCTTCTCCTTGGCGTGGCACAAGGGAGAAGAGGAAAGAGGAAGAAGGCTCGAAGGGGGTGGGTAGGTTGCCCCCTTGATTTTCTTCTCTTATTCTTCCTTGGTTGTGGGTTTAGGTGGATATGGGTGGAATTATACTAACCAAGGATGGGGAAAATGTAGGTAGTTAATGGTGTTTTTATATGCAAGGAAGGTGGTGGTTGGCGTGGGTTATAGATGGAGGGTTAGGATGGAATTTGGGAGGCGGTTAGGTGATCCAAGGGTGGAGGTTGTTGGCACTAACCTAAGGGGTTTGCAGGGTGGTAGTTATGGTGGTGGTGTTGGTGGCTCTTGGTGGTGGAGAGACACCACTATTTAGCGCCAACAAGGGAGGCTTCTAGAAGGCGGGTGAGGTGGATGGTGGAGATGGGTTGAGGAGGTAGGTGTAGGGGTGAGATGATGAAATATTTGGAGGGAAAAGTTGGCGCCAAGAGGGAGGTGGTTATGGATGTTTTTGGCACCAACTTATGATGGTTTTTAGTGGTGGTTGAGGGGTGAAGGGATGTGTAGTTGTGGTGACAAAAGGAAATGGGACTAGGGAGAGCTTAAGTAGACTATTTGGTGGAGCTAAGTAGGTGGGAATTAGGGTTAGGTTTGATAGCCATGGAGGTGGAGCTCAAGTTAGCTAAGCTGGCTTAGCTAGTAGGGAGTGGGGGAGGAAGTAGGAGAGCTAGGGTTTTAAATTGAGGAGCTAAGGAGGAGCTGCAATGAGATGCAATGAAGTAGATGGTTGCTAAACAGAGCTGAAATGGAGCTTAGTAGCTAGCTTAACTAGCTAGTTCTTTGCTAGTAACTAAACCAAAATAATTTAAGCTATCTTCTTCTTTCTGAGTTGAGGTGAGCTAGAGCTGGTCTTCCCAAAGACTACCTAGCTAACTTAGGTCCAGTAGCTTAGCTCAACTAAATTGAGCTGATCTGAGTCTTCAGGAACTTGAGTTTAGCTGACCCGAGCTGGTTGAGAACTTCTTCAGCTGACTAGGCTTAGCTAGTTGATGGCAGTAGCTAATCCTAGTCAGGTAGAGCTTCCAATGAATTGTCTTGAGCTGGGAGGAGATGGAATGGAGCTAGGATCAACTAACTTGAGCTAGTCTGAGTTGCCATCTAGTTGAGGTAAGCTAAATGGAGCTGAGGTGAACTAGCTTGAGCTACCATTCAGCTGAGGTGAGCTGAATGGAGCTAAGGATAGGTTGATCTAGCCAGAATGAGCTGGGATCCAATTAGGATGAGCTGGATCCAGCTGAGACCCAGTTGATTTAAGCTTCTCCTTCATCTTTTGCCTTCCTGAGTGCCAAAGTTTGAGGGATCTGACATTCTGCTTATCCCTAACACCCAAAAAAACTCATCAAAAAGATAATAAAATGCAATGCATGACTATCCTAGGTGAATGCCTAAATGCAGCCTGAAAACCCATTTATGAAGTTAAAACCCTAAGAGTTAGGTTTGTTTTAAGGTATAAAAATGATGACAAATTGACGTTTATCAAGCTTCACCTTGGACATTCTCCCTTGTGGTGACAACACAAGGAGACGCCCAAGACCACCATCCACCTCCACCACACCAAGGCCTTTCTTTACAGTTTCTTCTTTCTTTGTTTATTTTATTGGTTTTGTCTATTTAATGTGAACATGTGCTCGAATGTTTCTTGATTGAATAAGATCTTAGATATGTGTTTTTGAGCTTCCCAATGGAAAACTTTTCTTACTCTATATGTGGTTGGTCTTTTTAACATTTCTATTTTATTTTGTTACGAACCACTCCGATGACAATGATTTATTTATTTTTCTTCGTTAGCAAATCGATTAGATGGCATCGTTGCCAGGGAAGCTTGGCGCACATCTAGGTTTTATCTGATCTTGTGCATAGCATATAGGGTTTTCTTGGTGTTGCATTTGCATTTTGGTGTAGTTTAAAGGTTAAGATTGCATTTTTCCTTTGAGTTCCTACGTGGATTCTCAACCCTAATCTACAGGGTGAATTTAAAAAATTTGTTTTGGATATCAGAAAACTCAAAAAATCATGAAATGCTTTTGTAGAGACAGAACGACAAACAATCTTTCTATTGATATAAATTAGGTTTTGTAACTCAAAATATAAAAAAAAGATAAAAATCAACTATTGAAGGGGGGTCGATATGGATTTCTAATACCATTTTGTAGGATTGTTTGAATTTTTAAAAATTGCACACAACTCATATTTGTAGGAATTTTTTTCCAAATTGTTCCTTGTTTGATCTACATTCTCGTAAAAATTTGAAAATAAATATGGAATTGATTAAGATTAGGGTCAGCACATTTTACTGTCAAGGGTCAATTTGAGAACATTTTACTGACCTTCCTTATTTAGAAATTCTTTTTAAAATATTTTTCGACCATAAAAAAATTAAAAAAAAATTATATTATTGTTATGAATTGAATATGTTATCTTTTGGCCGAGTTTGGTTAGCATTAGATCAGGTTTGAACCTGGAGTGACTATTTGTTTGTGATTATTGCTTTTATAGGGGTGTTGGAATGCTTAAGAGCAAGCAAAAGGAGGAAGAACCCCTCCATTCACACCAAGTAGAAGGAAGGCCACCACCCACAGCCTTGAAAAAAAAACAAGCCATGCCCTGGTTGATTTCCTAATAATTATACTGAGATTTGATTTTAGGGAGAACTTTAGTTCATTTTATTATTATTTTATTGCCCTTGTAAAAATTGGGGCTAGTTTTGGGGGAGTGTCTACATTTTCTTGAGACATTAGCACTCTTCTTCTTTCTCTGCCATTATTCCTCTATGGAGATGTGGTGATGCATGCCTAAGTAGGTTGTTAATTATTTGTGTGACTCAAAGATTAAACCAATTAAAAAAAAATTGACGTTGGGGGTTGCCTGCTAGTAGCAAGCATATAAGGCTTAACGGTTAGATTTAAATTCCTTTTATTGGACTGCATATTGCATGTAGAGTGCTGGAGAAAGGTATGAATTTCTAATCTTTTGCATCCAATACCTGACATGCATATGCATCCCTAGACTTAAAGAAAAGACCACCTAATTGCAGGAATCTACCTAAAAAGTGGCCATCTTCCAAAATAAATTGGACCATTTAAAGAGGATTGGACTTAAAACCAATTGCTAAAAGTGTTTGCTCAAACGTGATTATAGAATTTCAATATAACAATCCGCACTTTAGTTGCACACAATACACTTGAGCACCTCACTTAAGGCCCACTAGAGACTGTTTTCTATCTCTCCTCCTCACATCACAAGGTGAATAGCCCATGAGCCACTAGGTTGCCTTCTATTAGAGCTTGGGGTGCTAGTGGAGACAATCTCAGCTATTAGCTAACTCACCTTAATTGGTAGTAGGTCCTTAGGCACTGTCGTAGGTCGGCCTAGGGCACATAATGCATGTTTAACTTGTTTGGCCACCATTTGCAAATCCAATTAATTAAGGACCTAAATCAATTGAAAGCAAGTCCCTTGTTTTGTGTTTGTATTGGTGTGTGTCAAGAACTGGATAACTCCTACCCTTATATGCCCAGCCATACCAACATTCCCACTCAGTCAATCTTGATCCCATGCCCCAAAATAATCCATCCTTTGATGGATACAATGACAATATATGGGATCCTTTATACGCCCACTATAAGAGTATTGGTCTAATACACCCCCAAAGTTATGAGCAGAACCTAGGAGCAGGACACCCTACTCCTGAAGTCTTGGTTAGAAAGGAAACACCCAACCCACCCTCCTTTCATGATTTTACCTCCCAAGGTTAGACAAACATTCCTAGGGAACATAAACCCCATTCTGGTTATCCTCTAAGATTTGATTGTAGCCCCTCTCCCGTCAGTTTTGAGTTCCAAAAATATCAAAATGAAATTTGTGATCTTAGAGGAGAGTTTCCGAGGAATGATCATAGTTGGGAAAACAATCAAGGCCACCTTAGCGACTCTCATAAGTTTGATCTTTGGCCCTCCCTCTTTATTCCCAATTCACGCAATGATTTTTATGATTCAAATTCCAATAGGGACCCATTTTTTAGGAGTAGCCATGCATTAGACTCCTATCAAGAAATGTGGCCACCTAAGGATGCTGATGATCATATAAAATATCCACCTGAGCTATATTGGAGCCAAAGAAAGGGAAGATGGTCCCATTGGAAGAACTCAACCCTGATGATGACATTTTCTTCACCAATGATGAAGTCAAGTTTTCAACCCCACTCCCCCTACTGATGTCATGGTGGAACCTGAAGAATCATTTGCAGAGTCGAATACTACATTTGAGGATATTAAGGAATATTCACCCCAGATAGATCTACCTGAGGAATTAGAATAAAATTTGAAAATTTTCAGGAATCACCACTTCAGGTAGAGGAGTTGTCTAAGCTAGAAGAGGGTGAAGAATTAATTGAGGAACCCGGAATCAGAATTTAGATTGAATCTAGGGGAGAGTACCTACTACTTGAGGATTTACGCCTTGAAGATGTCACTAATTTGGTAGAATTTGGTTTCCTCCCTGCTTCTATTTTTTAGAATAATCATCCTCATGAATTGATGGATAATGAAGATGCAACATCTAAAATTAACGAAGAATCACATTTAAACCCTAAGGAAGAATTAATAGAAGACAATGAACCCACGGATAAATTTAATGATAACGGAGATTCTCATGAGTTAGTTGCTTTCGAGGAAATCCAACTGCCAGCTTATGACTGCAGTCAGGAGTTGACCCTTGATAATGAGCAATTGGACTTTAAATAGATAACCAAGTCTGCTAGGGTTTATCTTAAAGAATTGGAAAGGTTGTTGGGGATTAAATCTGAGTAGACTAAGCCTTCGTTGTAGTTGATTACTACCCAACAACACCCAAAGGACATAGATTCCCTAACCAACCCTTGGTTAAAATCTCTGCTCAAACACATTCTATCGGGGGAGAATATCAGACCAATACATCCTGTAGTAGAGTGGCAGGTATGGATTGATGCTTGTACAGGTCATTCCATTATCCCGTGGGTGCTCCCTTTAGAAACCCCCTACTTTCACCTACATCCCTTGGAGGAGCCTTTGCATCCTCCCCCTACACTCTTGAAGGTCATTATTCATGCTTATCACAAGAGACTTCTAAAGGTGGCTCATAAGAATCTTGTTCCTACCTTTGTTTAGCGAGCATTTAGTTTAACTCTCCATCATTAGGCTTGCCAACATCTTGGGCTACCTCTTCTCTAGGCCCGCTTTGTTGTGCATATTTTTAGGGCCTATTCACCTATATATACAACCTGACTTGCAGGTACTCCCCGTTAGGCTGCCAACATAAATGTGGCACTTGAGGCAACCTAACTCTAATAAATCCCTGCCTAGGTGACCTCATTCCCTTCTCCCCATGTATCTTCATTTTATAATGAGGACATTGTACAATTTAGGGATGGGGGGGGGCGCATTATGTAGTTTATTTTTCCTTTTTGCATCATTTTTATGAAAAAAATAAAATTTGGACAAATAAAAAACAACAAATAGAAAATAAAGTAATTAACATTGTGTGCTTGAGGACACAATATGAGTTAGGATAGATAAAATTAAGTAGGCCAAGTTGCCAACCACCTTTGAGGGGTTGAAGAAGAGTCTTGAGTGGTGTAAGAGCTTAAAAACTCATGTACTTACTTAAGATATAGATTGTTTCCGAGGTCTTGAGGAAATTGAAAAGCCAAGGTATTAAGTCAATAGCAAAGGAAGTATATGACTCTCTTTTCCACCCCATGGTTTGGGGATCCTTGTAACCTAAGTGTCCCCTTACACACACACGAACTTGCACAGTTGGGCAATTGGGCTTACTGTAGGTTTCGTCAGGGTTGGTGTTGGAGACTCTAAGTAAATGCACCTTAATTATATCTAAACCTAATAGAGATCTATGTGGGGTATGGATGACACGTTGTTCTAGGTAATCCCCTAGATGCAGGGTGTCTAGAGCCCAACCTTGTGTCCCAAGTCTTTCTAGGTCTTGCTTAGAGGAGGCTCTTGAAAGGAGGAAGGAGAGCCACTCACTAGAAAAAGAGTTGGAGTGCTTGAATAAAATGAGTAGGAGGGTTAGAGAACCCCACTACACATGGGTGCTATGGAGAATAAAAACGTAACTTTCTACATATATGTACCAGAAAAATAAAAATACCTAGTTACATATGAGTGTTACAAAAAAAATTAATTAAAAAAATAAAACAAAAAATCAAAAAGAAAATAAAACATGCACTGTAGGGGGTTGGAGACTTGTGAAAGAGTGAGGAATAAGAAGGTGGGATAAAAAATAAGAAAAATGATTTGGATCTGAGTGGAAACAGCCGAAGAAATTAAATAAGAGGCCAAAAGGCTTAGCCGGGGAGATATGCCTTTAAGGTTAATCCCAGGATAAAAAAAGGTGAGGAGATGATGGTAACACCATTATTAGCCATAACTAACTTTAATTAATCAGAATCAAGTGACAAATGCTCCTACATAATCGCTTAAGAGCCTTAATTTCACTCAGATCCATTTTGAGAAGAAGACATTAAAAATGGTTAAATCTGCAGTTTTAACATTGCATCATAAATGCAGAGTAACCATGGGATTTTACAAGGGTTAATTGAAGGTCCAATGAACATTAAAGTCCAAAGAGTAGGTCCACACAGACAGAAAATAGGGTTTTTACTCATTTTAAGAACCAGAACAACACCCAAAACCCTAATTTCAGACTTGCTTGAATTAAAGAGCTTTTGGTCAAGATAAAATTCATATAAACCTTCTAAATTTCATATAAAAATATTCTAAGAGGTTTGGTACCCTTGGTTTGACCATCTGGCCTAATTTTGACCTTAAACAGAGTCTTAGACGGGATTTTACCTAATTTGGGCTCTTGTGCAAATTGCTTAGTCAAACATGGTTGGAACTAAAATATAACTTCACCACTAGATTCCTTGGGTCCAAATTAGGTTCGTACCAAAACTTATGCCCAATCAGAGTCCATCTTGACCTAGTTTGCACTTCAGTTCCTAAAACCCCTGTTTCCTACACCTAAACCCTAAGTTTCAAAATTATTTGCGTTCAACCCCCTAGGTGATCGGGAGATTTCGCAGTGTTTTAAAGATATGTTCGTTGTAGTATGTTGCGAAAAACAATGATCAATTTAATTTATTTATTACTCGAAATTTAGAATGTTCCGAGGTCGAACTCAGGGAGCAAACTTAGTTCTGGAAGCATAAAAATTCACAATTCACTATAATATACTGCTTTACAAAAATTAAAGAGAGAGAGAATAAAATTTTTCTTCTCTTCTTTGCTTCTCTCTTCTTCTTTCTGTCTTCAGACGTCTGATTCCATGAATCAGACGTCTTAAGTAGCGTTTACTACAGTGCTCGTCGTCTTCTCTGCTTCTTCCTTGCTTTTTCTTCTTCTCGTCTCTTCAGCTGCAGCTTCCTCCTTTGGCTTTAGCTCTTCACTGTTGAGTTGCACCTCCTCCTTCTTTTTGTGCCTTCTTCTTCTTCTTCAGTTGGCTTCTCCTTTTTAGCTTTTGCTCTTGTCTCTTCTTTTTCTTCCTTTCCTTCTCCTTCTTCCTCTCTGCTGTGCGAGGCCTTCTCTGTCTTCATCTTCTTTCCTTTTCTTCTTCTCTGCTGTTGCACTATCTCCTCCTCCTTCTTCTCCTTCTACTCCTCTGTGCGGCTAAGTCCTCAGCCGCTCCTCCTTCTTTCTCCTTCTTCTTCTTCTCCTGCTTCCCTGCATAGTGTAAGGTTAGGCAAAACCTACCCCTCTACCCACACCCGCGTCTCTCTCTCTCTGCGCATCACTCTTCGGTACGCTCTCCCAGAGCCAGGTAATCGGATCGGGTCGCGTACCCGGGTCCAGGCGCACCGGCATGAGTGTGGTGTGCGAGGAGTGATCGGTAGGCTAGTCGGGTCGGGTTGCCAAATCCACGGGGCAGAATGTCGCGGATGAGGCATGATAGGTGAGGGACCTCACCCCTTGTGTATCTCGAGGCGAAGAGGCTAATGCACTTTTTCATTTATTTGGCTGCGGTGCTTCAAGGATTTCCGAGGTGGGACTAAATGTCCCACCTTTATTTCGCGAACGCTCGTAGCAGGAGTTGCGTTCAATTGTCGAAGCTATAGGAGTCCTCGAAGCCAATCACTTGGCTGGGGTTGTGCGCGAGGGCTTCCGCACGACCTGGTGCAATTCACCTAGAGTAGAGAGACCTACAGCTGCAGCAAGCTCGCTTCAAGCTTCCTCATCAATGGCGGAGGGACGTCGAAACCTGAAATGCATGAATACAGCCTTGCGGCCCTGTCAAACCAGAGGAAAACCTTCGCCATCTCACGACGAAGGTGAGGCGGGGGTTGGCTGGCTACGAGGAGACCTAGGCGTGCGTGCCTGGGTCGCACTGTGGCTGTGATGGTGGGTTAGGTCGGTGGAGGTGTGCAGTGTGCGTGGCAGTTGGTGAAGGTGCGGAGGATGATCAGTGGGAGGTGGTGGAGCTTCTGGGGTGTTTGGCGAGGTGGATGGGTGAGTGTAATGATGGGAGCACCTCGCCGGAGGTTTGGCCGGAGGTGGAGAAGGTGGTGATGGACAGTGGATGTCGAGGGGTCGAAACAACAAATTAACAGGGGGGAAATAAAGGGGAGAGTAAGCGAAACTTATCTACGAGTCCAGAGTGAAGGGGGAGGTGCGGAAGTGGCGAGTGGCTGGTGCTGCTGTTGCCAGAGACGAAGGTGCCAGGGGAGAGAGCAGCGACGAGGAAAAGGGGTCGGAGAGTGCCTGCTGGTATGGCGCGGCGTTGCAGAGGATGGCAGAGTTAACCCTGCCACTGGTATGGTGGCAGGGCGACGAGAGAGGAGTGGGAGAGTCGCCGAAAGCTTTGGCAGTTGGCCGGAGTTGGGAGGAGATGAAGAGGAGGGGGAATCTCAGACCAAACGAAGCTTGAAGGAAGTGACAGCCCTTGCCGTTCCTTAAATAGGTGTTGGCTGGGAGGGAAATGCGAGGAGGCGGCGTGGGATCCTCCTCGAAGGTAAGGCCGGAAAAAGACCCATACCTCTCGCGTGTTCGCACAAGAGGTATGGTGGCCGACAGGGCATGGGAACCAGTTCATGCAGAAGAGGACAACGCAGGAGATCTTCCTCTCAAGTCTCTGGCCGGCTCCCATGCCCTGCGCAGATCCATCCTCCGCGCGAAGTCGCCGGAGGTATGGCCTGCTGCTGTGGGTGGCAGAGGGACCTGTTTGCATAAGATGACAGAAAATTTGAGGGGGTAAATGCAAGAGTTCAAAAAGTTAAGGGTCATAAAGTAATTATTGAGGACCAATTTGTAAAGTGGGTCAAGACGACCTTCCCTTAGGTCCAAATTTTGGTATAACCCTATTTTTGACCTAAGAAATCCAATGGTGAGGTTGGATTTTAGGTTTGACCATGTTTGACCAGGCATTTTGCATAAAAACCTAAATTTAGTCAAAAATTGGGTATGGTTCTCAATCTAGGTCAAGATAGGTTCCAATGGCCAAATTGAAGGTTCTAAACCCTAGGGCATGTTTTTTCATGAATTTTAGAGGATTTAATTGATTTTATCTTTCCTGGAACTTTGTGAATTAAAGCAGGTTTGTTTTAGGGTTATAGAATGTCATTTAATTCCCAGATTTTGTCATAACTCTTTCCTAATCGAATCATCCCACTTTTTCTCTTATTAAGCCCATTTAACCTGTGTCTACACCCTTAGAAATCCCATTTACGTACTGCATTGGTAAAATTATAGTTTTACCCCTTGTGAATTATTTTATAGTCAAATTTGTAATTCCCTGATTTAGGCTTTCCCTTAGGTTTTGTAGGAGCTTTTGTATACTTATTTAGGTCAAAAATGTGCTAGTTAGGGTTCATGATGAGGTTCTCATCACTAGGTTTATAATCTTCTTCGCAAAAAGACTCTCGCCGCCTGAAGCTTCGAGGTTTCCTAAACCATTGGTCAAACCGACCTTTGACCAAGCGATTCTCCTTCAATCAACGTCTAATTTCCTTCAATTTTGGAGGAGATGATCGCAACAAGATCCTCTTCTACCTGAACGTGATCTCAAGCATAGATTCAAAGCGAGAAGCTCTGGCGAGCCCTCAAAATTTAGTGGGTTCTCCTCACAAATTTCGCGAGGAATCCACCCAGTTTTGGACAAATTAAGCCCTATTCAAGCTCTATAAAATCTCCTGGAGCTTCGGCCATCCTCTTCTGTCTGGTCTAGGCCCAAAATACCTCTTCCCTTCCTCCTTTGGCCGTCTCCAACCGTGACTCCAGTGTACTCCGTCAATCCCTTCTTCTGGCCACCCACCATTAAATTGGGTGGCCCAAAATCCTCCTCAAGTTCTTCCACACCTAGTGGGCCAAAGCCATGGCATCTACACCTCTTCGTCGTGTCATTTCCTCCCATCGGAGATATCATTATCCTCGGCTTTGGCCATCAACTGGTGAGGAAATTCCTCCCCCTTTTGTCCATAGTTAGGACTAGGACCTTTAGAGCCCAAATTCCACTGTCGTTAGACCTTCTCCCACTTCATCTTCTCTTCCTCCGACCACGCCTCCAGCGTGGTTGCCCCAACGCCTCTTATCACCAAATGCCTCACCAACACCTCCATAAGCTCCATCCCATCCTAGAGATCAAAATCCCCAAGTTTGTTGGAGTTTTTGACCTCTAGAGACCACCACCAAATGACCCAACGTCCCACCATCTTCTCCGACGTCGTCTGGCTACCATACACTTCCAATCACCAAATTGGGACCACCACTGAACTCCACACACTCGAGCGATGCTAATGAGCCATCTAATTGGAGCTTGAGGCCCTGCTTCTGGTTTCAGGTTCTCATCGCCATTCGTGCCATCACCACCATCGTACGCCATCACCCGTGCACCATCGACCTCATTTCCACCTCCAGGTGCTACAGAACCACTCCACGACTTCAACTACACCTCCAATTGAAGGAAGATGGCTCACAGTAGTTGCAATCGATGTGTGAAGAATCAACTGCAACACGCAGAGCCTCGCGAAGGAAGAGAAGGACTTTAGTCCCACCTTGGAAAGGCAGCAGCACGCGAAGGCATACAAAGTGACTTCGTGCCATTACCCAGTTGCCTTCGAACACATGGGGGTGAGGTCCCCATACACAGCCATATGCACGCACGCTCACACACGCCCACTCACACGCCTTCGCCCCCGCTCATGCCCCGCGGGTCTGGATGGTGGATCCGATTACCTGATTAACTAGGCCTGGCTTGGTTTTGAGAGAGAAGAAAGCTAAGGAGGGGGGAGGTTTTGCTTCCTTGGGATTTGTGCCCTCCTCTCTCAGCACTTAGCTTGCAAGACCCTTGTGTCTCTTCGTGGTGCTTTGCCTTAGTTCTTTGAGGTGTTGAGTTAAGGCATCTAAGCTGTAGTTCTGACATCTGACTTTGGTGCTTTCTTGGTTCTAATATTGACATGGATAACTGATGAGGATACTGTTCATATATTTGAGTTCATTTGATTTATGGGATATATGCTTAAATGTGGGACTTATGTGGTGATATATGCCTGATGGGAACACCATCCTACGACGAAGCTCCTGAACTTATTTAACAAGGTCGAGAGGCCATATTCTGATTTTCAGGAAGCAAGTTCTTCGCCTCCATTGCCGTAGCTTAGAGCAAGCTTGAAGCTTTCTCCAGCACCTGCAGGCCCCAGATGAAGTCCCAAGTGTAGCGAAGAGTTTCCAGGAACACAACCTAGAGACCAATTTGGCCCTTTGACTGGGCCTTTGACTGCAATTGCAAGAAGTAGCAGCTGCAACTGCACGTAGAAAGAAGGCGGTGGGATAGTCCCACCTCGAAAGCTGAAGGGCACCCACAGCTGCATATATTGATTTTCTTCCACAGGCTATTCACCTCAACAAAACACAAGGGGTGAGGTCCCTGCTCACCCATCACCTGCTCCTTGCCCGTGACCCGTTCCCCCATGGGCCTGGTGCAGATCCGACCCACCTAAGCCCCGTTCACACCTCGCTCACCACCCACTGTCGGTGAGCCTGATCCCGGGTGCGCTCTACCCGAATACCCGATTACCCGAGGCCCTGGGAGGGCGAATCCCAGAGAGAGTAGGAGAGAAAGCTCGCGGGGGCAAAGGGAGGTTTTGCTCTATGATTCAAGAGGCTGACACCTAGCCGTTTAAGGAGCCCTTCCCCTAGTTCGTGAAGAGAAATAAGGAGAGGATCCTAAAGAAAGCGGAGCTGAAGAAGAGAGAAGACTGAGAAGAAAAAGAAGAGAAGAGGGGCTGAAGTAAGAGAAGAAGAGTAGTACCTTTGAGTGATTTAAGCCGTCTAACCAACTGAGCAAGCATCTAAGATTCAACAGAAGCACTTATCCTATGTGACATTTAATTGCTTAGTACTATTGAATTATTTGATATAATTGTGAGGGGTAATTGGTGATTCAAATCACCATTTTACCCCATTCTTTTTGCACTCTTTGACATACGCTTTCATTCATATATCATTATTGCATGGAATTCTATTGCTTGTATAATTGTGTTGAATTACAATCTTGAGAATCATTTTGCCAATTACTCCCTGTGTTCGACCTCGGACTTTCATTCGAGTAATAAATTCTATTTGCTTGTCGCGCTGATTCGACCTATACTACACGCATTAATTTTAAAACCCGTTTCAGAGTGATAAACATTTTGGCGCCGTTGCCAGGAAGCAACGTGCAATTTGATCTCAGGATTGCAATATCTGATTTAGTACTAACTTGCTCTATCTCTTTTGACTGTGATCTATTTCAGGGACTCATTGGAGGAAGATCAACCGCACATCAGCCACTCCAGGGGCAGGTAAACTCCATCCACCCTCTTTTAAACCCTTGATTCTGAAAAGCTAAAAAAGGGAAAAAATCAATTAGGGTTACTTGCATTCTATTCTTAGATTTGTCATCAAGTTGCCTAATTTGATACATTCTATTTGGACAACATCCAAACCCTGATTTGTGCACCTACTTAGGGCTCAAGGTATCTCGGGCCATCACCTTCTTGCTTGAGCCCTAGGTACCACATTTGGATAGATTAAATTGGACCAATCAGAGCTAATTAGGGTTTCCAGTCTAAGGTTTTAGAGACACACTTGCTTAATCAAGAATTAACCTTCCCAAACAGTGTGTGCCTAAGCCTTGGTTGAATTGATCTATTCAAGAAAACCTAAAAATCAAGCTCTTAATTTCATTTGAACACTAAAAGGACCTAAATTTTTCAAAGGACAAAACAGGTGAAGTTAACCCACCTTGTTGGGTTAACCAATCTTCAAATTAGGTCACTTTGCACAAAAACATGTTAAAGTTAAAGTGAAATTATAAGCACCTTTACTCTTAACTTAAAATTGGTAGACTTAAGAGGTCAAGTCCCCATTCTGGTCTACCTGGATCTTCAGTGACAAGAGAGGTCGGTGGGGGAAACCCGATAACTCGTGGGGTCACTCTACCATGTAGGAGTCTTCACAGGACTCTCCATCTCTGGCTACCCAGGTAATTCTCAGGTGGACGGCTTTCTGACTAAGGGGTATCTTTCGCCATGAACCTCTATAGTCATCCAAAAGTTTTGGGTGTCTTGATTGGGTCCATGACAAGTCCATTTTCGTGCATTTTGAAATTTTCGAAAATCATAGTATAGTCGTGCTAAACCCTTGATCAAAATATTTAATTGTTTACGAAACTCACTTAGATTTCTTTTCTTTTTAGAATTTGAGTCCCAGTCGTTTGTCTCTAGGAGGCGTGAAAACAAGTCGAGATTTGAATCGAAGTTTCTAACCTAAATCTAACCTAACCTAATATTTTTGTCTTTTTTGTGTTTTTTAATTTTTATTTTGAGACACAAAACGAAACCCAGATCTAGACGTGCTAGATAAAACCTAAATGACTACGTGCATCTAAGTGGGGCATGGTGACCATACATGGTGTGACAAACCCAAAGGGGACGTTCCTAAGTAAACTAATAGGCATGCATCAACATGTAAGCCGTGAAGATCATAGCATGCACATAAATAAGAATCAATCAATATTATTTATGCATAAGAGTGTCAAACACATCTACGCTAGAAAACATATAAATAGAAGAAATCCCTCACACCGGAAAGTTGCCACTAGGGCCATCGGCTATGTGTGAGGGTGTAGGCTAGACCATGGGTATACAAACCCGTCTACTTGCATACCAAAAGAGATGGCCGGCCATAAGAGGCTATGGGTGAGCCTTCATGGCCGTCCAAGAAGAAGAAGAAAGAGAGGGGGCGAGTGCACCCAAGTGGAGAGAGGGTAGCACACCCACAAGAAGAAGAGAGGGTGGAGAACCCTTCTTCTTCCTAGCCATCCTTGAAGCTTGGAGAGAAGCTTCTCTAGTTTTTCTAGCTGACCATGGAGAAGAGGAGAATGTCCCCTCTATGGCCACACCCTCATGAAGGAGAGTAGTGGAGGAAGGTGGCCTTCTTCCTCTTCTTGCTTAGCCTCCCATGGTGGTGCTTGGAGGAGGAGGAGCACCTTGAAGAAGGTGGAGGAGGATGGCCTTAGGGTTGGAGGGTGGAAGGGAGTGGTCGCAAGTTTTGGTGGAGGAGAATGGGAGAGTGAATTATTTCGTGGCTCTTTATTTTGGCTTTTATGGGAAGGCAACTCCAAAATGGTAGTCGCCACTTTTGGTGGCTCCCAAAATAGAATTTTTATCGATGTAGGATCTGGAGTTGACGCATGGGTTTTAGGGTTTACAAGAGTGGGTGTGCGTGGGTTTGGTAGGGGTAGAATAGAAAGGTAGGATTTAGGAAGGTGTGTGTGTGTGATTTGAATTTCGTAGAGTGATGTTGTGTGGGTTTTGGTAAATCTAGGTTAGGTTGACCTAGATTAGGTGGGTATGGACCTAATTAGGCTTAGGAAAATCTAATTGGAGAGGAGTGAACCTAATTGGGTCTAGGTCGAGTCTAATTGGATGTGTGTGTGTGTTTAGGCTTAGGTAAACCTAATAGGTATGAGTCAATTAGATCCTGGGTGGATCTAATTGGGCTCAGGTGCACCCAATCAACTGTAGATGCACCCAATTAGGTATAAGATGATTCAATTGGATTAGGGATAGGATAAGTAGGGCTATGGATAGTGGACTAGGCTTAGGAGGTCTCTAATTAGGTTTCGTAGGGTGTCTGGTGGGGTGGGTTTTAGGTTTTCTAAGGTGGGTTTCGGTTCCTAAGTGTTTGGGAGAGGGATAGGGTGGATAAGAACATGGATAGCACGGTTTTGAGGCTAAGGTGTTCTAATGTAGGTCGTTTTGGGTTTGGGAAGGTTGTCCTAGGGTTTCTAAGGGTAGGGCAAGGCTATCCTCCTCGCTCCTCTTATCTAGATCAGTCTTCTTCTTCCTTTGTTGCTTTATTCCACTATCTCCTGCATCCTAGATCACTTTATTATCTGCAAATAACAATAAAAGCCATTAAATAGCAGGATATCTCATTTGATTCTAAATAAATTAATGCAATGCATGATATGCAAGATATGAGTGCAATATCCACAATTTGAGCTAGGTTAATACATTATTTAGGTTGATTAGGACCCATGATTGTTGTGCAATCATACCCTCATGCCTAAACTTTGCTAGTCCCTAGCAAATGCAAACTAAGTGCATGGCTAAGTTATTTACAAGTTCAATCTCTAAAGGACCGCTTATTCTTTTTATCAAAGAGCTTAACTAAAGATTTTTCTCCTTTTGTTTCATCCAGAAATCTACAAATCCAGATATGTGAAAGTGCAGCTATGTAGCTTTTGCAACGAAATCGAGTGAAAGGCCTGATTCACCTCTAAAGTTTGTACTTAACCCCTAGTAAAATTCTAGCGGGATAGGCGGACTTCTTCCCTCGGGGTATCCAAGATATTTTTTTGAGTTCCATCCCGGCTTTAAGCTCAAGTAGAGAATGTCAGAGGGAAATGGATGTGTTTATTTGGTGTCTCACTCTCACTTGGTGCTACATAGAAATTAGTATTATAGAATCTAAATTCCCAAATTATTAAGTAACTCAACTCAGAGAAAGATGAGAAAAACTATGCTCTCTTTTGGTTCCTTTGTATTTATTCTCTCTTTTTCTTTTTTTTTTCTTTTTTTCTTTTTCTTTTCTTTTCTTTCTTTTTCTTAGAGCTCACAATCTCACCAGATTCACACATATGTCCTGTATTTGGTGGTCTCACTTGATATTAACACTTTAATTGAGTTTCATAACCGTAAAATTAAGTCAGAATTCCTCAACCAGTATTCGGGCGGTCAGAAACACAGAAAGATAGGTTAAGGCCGTATTTGGTGGATCTCAAATTTATTTGGTGGTATTGCCTCAATGCAACTGAAATAAACACTGAATATTCACACACTTTTTCTTTACTTTTTCTTCTTTTTCTAATTTTTTTCTTTTTCAATTTTTCTTTTTTTCATTTTCTTTTCTTCCCTTTTTTTTTCTATGTATAAATTTTTTTTTTCAACACAACACAAGCTAGCATACATTCATGAACTTTAATGAGGAGGCATTATTAGGGATTGGCGGTACTCAAGAGACATTGGGTGACTTATTTGATGGAAGTGCCTACTCACGGCACCAGTAGAGACGGATAGGACAATGTATTTCTGACCTTGACATCAATACCCTCCTTCAGCTGAGGATTCCGTAAAGAATGGCCGTAGCCATTCACCTTAGCCCTAGTTTTATGAAAACTCGCTCTCTGCGTATTTGCCTTACTTGGTGGCTCTCAAAATTTCACAAAAAAATATATACGTAGGATCCGAGAGCGAAAACTATGTCTAATCTCTGAGTATCATTACCTAATTATCTATGATTCCAGATTCCTTGCACTAATCTTAGAGCACCAGTACACTCTACTCTCATCTCACACTATTGGTGGATTTTTGGAAGAAAATCTGCCTGACTCCCAAAACACTGTCCAGGGGTTCAAGAAAAGAAGCATTGCTTCTTCTCGACAAACTGAAGATGTTCATCAGTCTTTACCGTGAATCCATTGCAAAATCTACATGTGAGTGAAAATTGTACTGGATTCCAGATTACAGGAATCAACTAGAGGATAAAATCCCTAATACATTCTTTTGATAAAAATCTTATTCATGAATGCAATATATATAAATGCTATTTGTAACCTTTCCAAGTTGCACTTAGAAAATTTCCCTAATTTGGGTTATATACAGCTTGACCCTAAATTTAGAATAAAAAGGTGAATGAATGAGTAGAAAGTGGCTGTTGCGAACAATTTTTAGCTCCAATGCGAACATTGGAGGTGATGTCGGTTGTTCTTAATTTAAGGACCCTAAAGTGCAATTAGCATGATATACGAAAGGTTTTTCCTAGGTGTTGGCAAAAAAAATTTCAGTTTATAATTACTAACCCCCCATGCCTTCTTTCTTGCATGTCCTCATGCATGAATATAAATGAAAAATTACTTAAGACAGGGGTAAATGGGTAGAAATCACCTGGACTAGCTCCTGAATTTTGACGTTCCGCTAATTCCAACATATAAAATTGAATATGCAGGGAAAATATGACAAATAAAATATGCTATATACAAGTGCTGAGATTAACACCTCTAGCTGGGTGTACACTGATGAGTCCATTTTAATGGACTATTGTTATGCCTAAGTTAACTTTATTCTTACATTTTATGTTTGTTAATAACTACATTAGGTTATAGAATGCTTGCATGCATCATTACCTAAGTTTACATTTATTCTACTGCATTCTATAACTTATTATGTAATTATTTTATATTTCATGCAGGTCTCGCACACAGTGCACCTTATGCATGTCCTCCACTTAATCCACTCCATCAGGCTAATTTAAGAGTTAACAAATCATCGGGAAAGTGAGAGAGGAGGAGGATTAAATTTGCAAGAGACCAGGGGGGTGAAATAAATTTCCCCCTCCCCCAACAGCCGCCAGCCACAACAAATTCAACAGCTGCTGGCCAAGTTTTGTAAGGGATTTGAAAATCCCTTGACTTGCGGATGGGGGGGGAGGAGATAAAAAAAGGGTGCTCTTAGCGAGAGGAGGTCTTCCTTTCCCCCTGCGGGGATCATCTCCACCTTCCCCACCGTGGAGAGGGCATGCACTGTGGAACCAGCAAGCACCATGCACCGCCAACCTCTCCAACACTACAGTGCCCTCACATGTAACCACGCACCACCAGTCCCTCTCTGTTGCAGCACTGCCTCAACCTCCAACGCGAAGCCTCTGCACCCTGCAAGCACCTCCAGCCTGCCCCCCGCAGTGTCCTCACCGCAGCCACCTTCAATCCACCACAACCTTCACGCAGCAGTGGCATTGCCTCATCCTCTCCCACTGCACACGCGCGCCCTGCAAGCAGCGCAGCATCCTCCCACTGCAGCCCCTGCAAGCGTGCCCCCACCACGTGCAAAGAACCCAGCGTCGCAGCCTGCCCCACCGCGTGCCCTGCAGACACCACGTTCGCACTTGTCCGTCTCCCTCTTCCTTTCTGCAACAACCAGCGCGCCCCCGCAGACACTGCCTCCACAACCAGCACGCGCCTCCAGCGCACCCCCCCTCCGCATAGATCACCACACCGTGTCTTCATTGCAGCCAAGCATACCCGCAGGCAACCAAGCACCCGCAGGTAGTGCAACGCCCTCACTCGCTCTTGTGCGTGTCCTACGCGCCCTTGTGCGCACGCCATCGCGCATCCACGCATGGCAACGGCAGCAGCTCTTCCTCCTCTCCACGCACGGTTCGCCTTCTCTGTTAGAACCTGTCACCGACATTCTCCTCCACCGTCCGACCACCGTCGGCCACCTCCGACCGCCGCGTCACCACCATCGTGAAGCACTCGTCGAGGTGCACCATCTCGTCGACTCTCGCAGCCAACCATGCACGGCCGTTCACGCGAGGAGAGAGGAAGTTTCCTTTGTTTTTACTCCAATTAAAAATTACCATCCATGCCATTGCGGGGGAGCACTATTCACTTATTTATCTTATTATTATATTACGGTAGAATTGCATGAATATCCCTCCATTCCAATTGAATTGCATGCGGTCACATTTATCTCATGACTAAGCAAACATGTATCCTTGTTATGGGGAACAAATTCTGATTTAATTAAATTTGATGATGCTTGTCAGTATTAAGATAGCAATTCTGGTATTTCCATGGTGGTGATTTTGCATGTGCACCCTCATATTCTTGATTAATTATCTAGATTGAGAATTTATGCTGGAAATGAGAGTACTAGTTAGCATGCTCATCAGTTGACATTCCCGATTACTTGATGCATCATTACTCATTTTTAATAGGCTAATTCCTCCCTATGGAGACAACCTAACGCTTCGTGGTTAGATTCTGAAAATTAAAATGTTTTGAAAAGCGATTTTCTACCATGCGATTAAATACAACAACACATCATTTTATGTTAAAGTTTTCAACGAAAACGAAGATCGCTCTTTCATACAATCAAAAAGGATATATCAATACACTATTGAGAATGGCGACTAAAATGATAAGAATTTTAATCTCGTTCGCCAACAGTAGGCTGCAAATGCGGATCAGCTGTCCATGAATTCCAAGTCCAAATAATCGGAAAAATATGTAGATGGGGCTTGGGATTATCTACAGCCAGATGCTACTGAAGAATGAAAAATAAATACGGGTGCCTGGAAGAAATGAATGTGAAGGCATCCCGAAGAGGTGATGGAGAATGTGGGTGGCAGGGGTATGGGTGGAGTCGTGTGGGGTAAAGTCATATGGGTCCTGAAAATGGTGATGAATGGAAGGCATGACCCAAGTAGTGTAGTCAGATCTAGAAATCAATGTCCAGTGATCAGTTTCTGTCTCTACCAAAGATGTTTGGGTATCATCTTCTACTTTTATCTCTTCAAAAATTTTCAATTCTAATTCCCAATTATCACATGATTCCCCAAAATTTTTAGCTTCCTCCAATAACTCATCATATGAAATCCCCAACAATCTTTCAATTTCTTGAATATCTATTTCATAGGGGGATATTTCTGCCTTCTCACTTAGATGAAATTGGGCATTAGATTTAGTAGTGAGTCCCTCCATGAAAGTGGAATGGGTTGCATCATTGATTGAGGAGTTGTTACAGTCTTTTTGATTTTGTTGCTCCGTGTATGAGATCATTTGAATTAATTCATCAATGTCTCCATGGGTATTCTCAAATACAACAAAATCATATTCAGGTCCCTTAATGCTTGGTTCCTCAAAATGAAATGATTGGTATTCAAGCCCTAAATCAAGATCAAGATTCTCGAATAAATCTCCTTTCTCAACTTCAATAGGATTATCAATATCATCCACCTCGGGTGTTTGATCAATAGAATCTTACATGACCACCACCGAATCACAAATCGGTTGTGACACACCTGACCCAAATTCAAACATTTTTGATTTTTGTTCCTCGTCCCAGATTCTATGAAGCTCTTTTCTTATATCATCATATTTTCTTGCACTAGCTTCTTTTATTTCATGAATCATTTTGATCAATTGAGTAATCTGAGATTCATTGCAAGGGGCAGGGGTTTGAATTGGGCTAAGTTGATCAAGATAGTCAACCATGCTATCAATGATTTGATCTGGTATTGAGGGTGACTTCTGTGATCTAGTGGATTGTTGATTCGGGTC
Source organism: Thalassia testudinum (assembly GCA_037157565.1). NCBI lineage: Eukaryota > Viridiplantae > Streptophyta > Magnoliopsida > Alismatales > Hydrocharitaceae > Thalassia > Thalassia testudinum. Next base: position 178,916,172 of record JAZHRO010000024.1, on the reverse strand, counting down.
ATGTGGTTCTACCCAGGTGTCAATTCCCATGGTTTCTTCCGAATTACCCTCCGAATAACTTTCCGTGTCATCCAGAAAATACCCTGACTTCGTTTTCTTAGCAGCTGCCTAAATATCAAAGTGAATCTTCTCATTGCCGCTACTCATCTCCATGCATCCTGAGTAACAGTCAATCTGTGCATTTGCTGTAGCCAAGAAAGGTCAACCCAGAATGATGGGTGAATTACTTAGCTACTTTGGTATATTCATGTCCAAGACATTAAAATCAACCAGAAAGCTAAGACCTTGCACTTTAATAATCACATCCTGAACTACCCCCTTAGGTGTTTTGATGGATCCATCTGCGATTCTAATGGTGACAGGTGTGTGGTGCAGATCTCCAAGTCTGGTGCGGTCAAACAGGGTGGTAGGAATCAAGTTAATGGAAGACCCTATATCTACAAGGGCTCTATTGAAGGTGAATCCCTTGATGGCACAAGATATGAAAGGTTTTCCAAGGTTGATCTTTTTGCGTGGTAGAGTGCCAGAAACAAATGCACTTATGTTAGCTGATAAAACCACCTCCTTAGGTGCACAAGTCTTTTTCTTCTTTTGTGACTCTTTCTTTAAGGCCTCAGAGAGGGTAAATAGGTCAAATCAACTTCAAAAGCCTTTTTCTTCTTTTTGTCCCTAGAGTCTGAGTCAGAGCTGGATGTGGGTTTGGTCTTATGATTTTTGGTTGAGCCCAAATTAGATTGTTTGGGTGGGCTCTTAGCTTTTCTATTCCTTTTAGAGGTCAAAGAGTTGTCCCCTGTACAATGGAATGTATGATAGATTGGAGGAGGGGTCGGAAGAATAGGTGGAGAATAGGAGTGAAAAGGCATTTGCATCCGAGGATAAAGTGATTCTTGAAGTCTCTTGATTTGATCCCCTTGAGATTTCACTTGATTTGCTAGCTTAGTCAGCCTTTCTTCATTCTTCTTGTCAAAGTCCAACAAAATGTTCATGATATCCTCAAGGGTGGTTGTGGGTTGGGTTGGACTAGATGGTTTCCCTAAAGTGGATTGAGTGGAGTAGTAGGCTGGCCTAGATTGATGTTAAATCTGAGTCAGTCTCTGTGGTCAGGACTGTCTCTCCACTCAAGGTTATATGAATCCGGATATGAATCAATAGGTGTTGACTATAGAGGGAGTTGATTGAGAACCTGTTATGTGATCCTGTACTTGTGATCCATTATTCCAATTCCTTAGTGATACATCATCAGGTACAGGGTATCAGAAATGGTGCATTCCTGAAATGATTTACCCAAATCACGGATTAGGTCCAAAGGTGCCTTTTGGGTTGGCTGAATCCAGGATGCCTCCCTATGGTAGCAAGAATCAGTAGAGTAGCTAGTGGATCCAAAATATGGGTCACTAGACCCACTAGGCTGGTTGTTCCAAGTCTCTTGTTCCTGGGAGGAGTGATAAGATTGAGATTGTGCTTGAGACTGTCCAGTTTGCTCCAGGAGCTTGGCACATTGATCTGTATAGTCCTTGTTATATTCCCAGAATTCAGCAACTATGGCTTTCAATTGGTTCTGATCTAGATAAGGGTCCGATCCATGAGGTTTAGGCTCTAAATAAGCTGAGGGATAAGGATGACCACATCCCAACTGGTTAGGATGAGTCTCCCAACCAGGAGGAGTTGAAATCATGGTTGGGTTGGGAGATGGAGGACCCTGACGGTTAAAAGAATGATATGGGTTCATGGATATTTGAGAAAAGACGTGGATAGAGATAAGAGATAGTCTGCCTTAGGAAGACACAACCAGCTACAAGGGGTTGGTAGAATTAAGGCAAAGGCCTAGGAAGAAAGATGAGAGAGCCCCAAATCAAGCAAACAAGCTAGACTTAAATTGTATACCCTAATTGGATCTAAACCTGGTATCCTGAAATGGAACTAGGTTAAACCAACCCTTGAATTACTTGGCTGGCCAGAATGGTGGGATCCCTAGGACACCCCGCACGATGGGACACCACTAGAGGTTAATGTGGTTACCGCACCGACCTTTCTTATCACCAGTTGGTCCAAATAGACAAGGCCTTGATTTTTACCCAATTAAAATTTTGGTTACCAAGTAAATTTGTCTTGCCTAGGGTACGTCTACTTAGTTTTAGGCTTGGGCTTAGAGTGCTCTTAGAATGTGATTGGGTGTTTTAGGGGTGTTGCCCTTAAAATTAGATTTGTGAGTGTGAAGTGCACAGACGAAGGATTTTCAATACAAGCTTTAATTGTTGTAGTCGCTTTTATGGTTCAACTGATTGTATTAATTTTTTTCTTTTCGGGTTTTCTTCTTTAAGTCAATTCAAACAAGGTTGTAGTGGGGCACACAACAAGTTTTGCAAGTCCCAATTTGTTATATGAATTTCCTTTAAGTATGGAACGCAAATGTGCTCTACCTTAGTGTGGAAACCCTAATATCAGATAGGTCTATATGATGCTTTTAAGTCTAATAAGGTAGAAGTGGTGTGACCCAATCAAGGAAAACAATGGTCCTAATGCACCACTACTAAATGAAATAGACCTAAGTGGTTGCCTAAGTTGAAATGTAGATCAAATTCAATTTAAATGGGTGAGGGGAAGACAACCAATCAAATCAGATCCCTTCTCACGCAATTACACACAAATCAGGCTTAGACAGGTTTATTTTGGGTCTCTAAATTTAAACCCTACTGTGAAACACCTAGGGTTTATGCTTCTTCTAATAATCTGTAGTCAAACCTTAGTCTGACTTGAAATCACTCCCTAAATCAGTAAATAAATAAAAATAAAATGAAATTTAGTAGAGATCTTCCTTTTTCAATAAGTTTTTCAGGGAATATTTTTTAAGATTTTTACTATTTCATGCAATTTTTCATGAATTTTTATGTTTCAGGGGGTCAAACAGATCAGATGGACCCCCTGCGAGAAATGCAGTTTGAAACTGTAAAAAAGAAAATCCAAAAATTCTTTAAAACTTACCAAAAAAACTAGGTTTCAACGGCTTTCCAACCCCACAAATTTTATGACAATCTAATTTATGTAGAGGTCAGAATTACTGTTTGAAGTTGAATAAAATTAGAGTACAAACTATTCTGACCCCTTCCACTGTACGAATTTTTTAAATTCGTACAATGCGAATTTTTCAAATAAAAGGTGGATTTAGAAAGCCTATTTGAAGCCCTAAGATCATATCGAATCCCAAGATTTTTGGATGCCTAATTTGATGGCAATTAAAATCATCAACAATTTCTGGTCGGATTTCCAAATCTGACTTTGGTCTGTTTAAATAGTTTCCAAGTTAAAACACACACCAAAGAAAGAATTTTTTTTTTGTAAATTCAAGTCTGAAAATTTGAATTTGAATTATATATATATATTTTTGTTTTTTTTTCTAACGTAAGAAAGCAACAAAATTGAGGATGAAGAACGATACCTGTGGTCTTCACCACGGGTTGATGTATGTGCGGATCCTCGTCTTGACCTACAATCAAAATAAACAGAAGTTAAGCAAATCCAAATCTAAACTCGTGCGTTGCCTCCCCGGCAATGGCGTCATTTGAAAAGTCCATTTTCGCACATTTTGAAATTGTCGGAAATTGTAGTATAGTCGCACTAAACCTTTGATCAAAATATTTAATTGTTTACGAAACTCGCTTAGATTTTTTTTCTTTTTAAAATTTGAGTCCCAATCGTTCATCTCTAGGAAGCGTGAAAACAAGTCGAGATTTGAATCGACTTTTCTAACCTAAATCTAACCTAACCTAATATTTTTGTCTTTTTTGTGTTTTTTGATTTTTATTTTGAGACACAAAACAAAACCCAGATCTAGACGTGCTAGCTAAAACCTAAGTGACTACGTGCATCTAAGTGGGGCCATGGTGGCCGTGCATGGTGTGACAAACCCAAAGGGGACATTCCTAAGTAAACTAATAGGCATGCATCAAAGTGTAAGCCGTGAAGATCATAGCACTCACATAAACAGGAATCAAGCAATATTATTTATGCATAAGAGTGTCAAACACATCTACGCTAGAAAGCATATAAATTTTAGAAATCCCTCACGTCGGAAAGTTACCACTAGGGCCATCGGCTATGTGTGAAGGAGTAGGCTAGACCATGGGTATACAAACCCATCTACACGCCTACCAAAAGAGATGGTCGGCCAGAAGAGGCTATGGGTGAGCCTTCATGGCCGTCCAAGAAGAAGAAGAAAGAGTGGGGGAGAGTGCACCCAAGTGGAGAGAGGGTAGCACACCCACAAGAAGAAGAGAGGGTGGAGAACCCTTCTTCTTCCTAGCCATCCTTGAAGCTTGGAGAGAAGCTTCTCTAGCTTTTCTAGCTGACCATGGAGAAGAGGAGAATGTCCCCTCTATGGCCACGCCCTCATGAAGGAGAGTAGAGGAGGAAGGTGGCCTTCTTCCTCTTCTTGCTTAGCCTCCTATGGTGGTTCTTGGAGGAGGAGGAGCACCTTGAAGAAGGTGGCGGAGGACGGCCTTAGGGTTGGAGGGTGGAAGGGGTGGTCGCAAGTTTTGGTGGAGGCAACTCTGGGTTAGCCCACCTCAGTTGAGGGAACTCTGAACCCCCGTACCCTGATTATCTCAAAGCTCCTCAAACCTGCGAGGATCTCCACGTCATCCAAAATAATCCTTTCTCCAATACTTAGAACCCTGGAAGGTGGAATCATCCTAACTTTACGTGGTCGGGAAATAAACCAAATCTGAGATCCCAATTCCCACCCCGACCATAAACCAACGACCATATCAACCCGCTCAAACAAGACCTAATCAAAATTTCCAATCTGGACCGCCTAAAGAAAATCAAACATCTTTGATTCTCCAGACCTTGGTTGACATGCAAAAATAACACAAAGAAGAGATCTCTGAATTACGAAATCAATTGGCCCAACTAACAAGTGCTCGCCAGCTTGGTGGACTTCCCTCTCAGCCTCTTTCAAACCCAAATAACAAGGTAAACCAGAGGCACGTTATGAAACCAAATTAGGGCCAAGCTCACTTTGTTTATCAAGCCCCTTCTGCTCCATCACATGACGGGATGGATGCTTCAACTTCATACTTAGGATTTCAGCAGCAAACACCGATTTTGCCCAACCAAAACCAAAATCGGGCAGGATTAAATTCCATTACCACCCGTAGTGGCAAAGCAACACAAGACCCACCCTTTCCTAGCCACAACAAGCCTAAGACCATAAACCCTAACCCTATATTGGTCATCCAGGACACACCCATCCTTGATAAAGAGCCTGAGCCAATTCTAGAGGAACCATCTAAGGTTCCATTTCCCGAGGCCTTGACCAAGGGAAAGAAAACAACCAAACCTGTGGCACCTGAGGAGGACCTGGTCAAGCTCTCTGAGCAGGTCCATATAAGCATCCCCTTGATGGATGCGATTCACCACGTACCGACTTATGCACGATTCTTGAAAGATGTGTGTACACCTAAGCGAAAGCCGCGAACCAAAGGCGGGAACCCAATCGTACTGTCAGAGCAAGCCAGCTCCATCATTTTGAGCAAACTCCTGCCTAAGGAAAAAGATCCAGGCACCCCTCTAATCTTTTGTGCTATCGATGATATACAGTTTGACCGAGCCTTATTGGACCTAGGAGTTTCCATCAATTTGATACCTACATCCCTACTAGACTACTTTAAGGAATCTGAGCTCAAACCAACAGAGATGACTTTGCAATTAGCCGATTGATCTATTAAGTCACCAAAAGGAATTTTCGAGGATGTCATAGTTAGGATACACGATTTCTATTTTCTCATGGATTTTATTGTCTTAGACATGGATGCTCCTAAGAACTTGAAGAATACACCGATCATATTAGGGAGACCCTTTCTGGCCACAGCTAGGGCCAATATTAATTGTGAGGAGGACCAAATTGAGTTAAAATTTGGGAGCAAGATGTTGAAGATCAACATCTTTAAGGTCCAACAAGGAATTAATTTCGGGGTTATAGAACAAATTTGTGATATCGAGACCGTGGTTGACGACCTATGTATCGAAGAAACCCTGAATATTTCTAATCAACTACAAGAAGATCAAAACCTGCAATTAGAGGAGCCTGAACAGAACCTAGACACACCCATAGCTCCTTCCTTTGCTCTTGACACCCACCTTGAACCACCTGTTGCTGCTGACAATCCTGTTATGGAATTGAAACCCCTCCCTGACCATCTCAAATACGTCTTTTTGGGTTCCAATCAGATGTTTCCTGTGATTATCAACTCCTGACTCACACCTGATTAGGAAACACACCTAATTTCTGTTCTCCAACAGCATTTAAGAGCCATTGGATGGACTCTCAATGATCTGACTAGCATCAACCCCTCGTACTGCACACATCACATCTATATTGAAGAGCGCTCACGACCATCCAGTGAAATGAAGAGACGCCTAAATCCAAATCTGCAGAATGCCATGAAAAAGGAGATCATCAAGTGGTTAGATGCAGGGATCATCTTCCCAATCTCCGACAGTCGGTGGGTGAGTCCAATCCAAGTTGTCCCTAAAAAGGTAGGACCCACTGTGATCACGACTAAAATCGAAGAAACCATACCAGCCCGTATAGAGAACTTGTGGAGAGTCTGCATTGATTATAGAAGACTCAATTCCTCCACGAAGAGGGATCATTTCCCACTACCGTTCATTGATCAGATACTCGAGAAACTAGCGGGAAATAGATTCTTCTGCTTTTTGGATGGGTACTCCAATTATAACCAGGTCACAATCCATCCTGAGGACTAAGAGAAGACCACCGTCACCTGCCCCTTCAGGACATACGCGTTCCGTACGATGCCTTTCGGTCCCTGCAATGCACCCGCTACTTTTTAGTGGTGCATGCTTGCTATATTCTCAGATATGGTAGGCGAATACCTTAAAGTCTTCATAGATGACTTCTCGGTATTTGGAGAATCTTTTGATGACTGCCTCCTGCACTTGGTCCAAATCCTCAGGCGATGCATTGATGTGAATCTGGTTCTTTCCTGTGAAAAGAGCCACTTCATGGTACCTGAGGGAATTGTCTTGGGATATCTCATCTTTGGAAAAGGCATCCAAGTTCGAGCCAAGGTAAATCTGATTTCCAAACTCCCTATGCCTAGCTCAGTCAAGGGCATCCGATCTTTTCTGGGGCACGTCGATTTTTATTGTCGATTCATTCCCGATTTCTCGAAAATCGTGCACCCCCTGACTATTCTTCTCTCCAAGGATGCCCCCTTCGAAACTACTGAGGATTGCACTCAAGCGTTTGAGATCCTACATGATCGCGTTACCCAAGCACCTATCCTGTAGTCAATTGATTGGTTTCAAACCTTTAAGATCATGTGTGATGCATCTGATTATGCTGTGGGTGTGGTACTTAGGCGAAAAATAGACAGGAAACTCGTGGTCATCTACTACACTAGCAAGACACTTGACAAGGTTCAGCGTAACTACATAGTTACTGAGAAAGAGTTACTAGCTATAGTATTTTCCCTGGAGAAATCAAATCATATCTTTTGGGTTCTCGTGTTATCATATACTCGGATCACACTGCAGTAAGGCACCTCCTTCGGAAGAAGAACGTGAAACCTCGACTAATCCGCTGGATCTTGCTATTGCAAGAATTCGATCTCGAGATTCGCGATAAAGCGAGAAAGTAGAATGTGGTAGCTGACCACTTATCCTACCTTCCTTCTGACAATATTGACCCTTCTAGGCCCATCATAGAACACTTTCCTGATGAGCACCTCCAGATTATTAGTATGGGACTTCCTTGGTTTGCTGATTTGGTGAACTACTTGGCATCACATCAGATCCCGTCAGATTGGCCAAAGGCCAAGAAAGACAAATTGCTTTCCGATGTCAAGTACTATATTTGGGAAGACCCGTACCTCTTCCGCATTGGTGCTGATCAGATCATCAAACGATGCATCCCAGAAGCAAAAATTCATGACATTTTGTCCTCCCATGACAAGGCTTGCGGCGGACACTTTTCTGGGCATAAAACGGCAACAAAAGTCCTCTAGTGCGGCTTTTACTGGCCCATGATTTTCAAGGACTCATACGATCACTGTAAGGCATGCACTCGTTGACAGACCTTGAGCAACATGAGCCACTGCGATATGATGCCTTTACAGTTGATTATCGTATGCGAAATCTTCAATATCTGGGGGATTGATTTCATGGGACCCCTCCCTATCTCGAACGGCTTCGAGTACATTCTTCTCGCTGTTGACTATGTGTCTAAATGGATCGAAGCCATCTCGACCCAAACCAACGATTATAAGGTGGTAATTAAATTCATTCATTAGAACATCTTTTCTCGATTGGAGATTCCACATGCCATTATCTCTGATAGAGGGACCCATTTCATGATGCTCAGTTCAGATAACTAATGACCAAGTATGGGGTGTCACACTGAATCTCTACTCCTTATTATCCCCAAACCAATGGTCTAGCTGAGCTATCGAATAAGGAGATCAAGAAAGTCCTTCAGGTCACTGTCCGACCTGACAGGAAAGATTGGTCGTCCTGACTTCCAAAAGCCTTGTGGGCTTATAGGATGACCCACAAGACCCAATTAGGCATGTCTCCTTTCAGATTGGTGTACAGGAAGGCATGTCACCTCCTCGTCGAGCTGGAGCACAAAGCCCATTGGGCTATACAGAAGTGTAATCTAGATCTTTCTAAGGAAAGAACCCACAAAAAGCTTCAAATGAGCGAGGTCGATGAACTACGTAATGATGCGTATGAGAACTCGTGAATTTACAAAGAGCAGGTTAAGGCCTTTCACGACAAGCACATATCCAGAAAGATCTTTCACCTTGGTAAGAAAGTCCTACTCATTGATGCCAAACTAAAACTCTTCCCAGGTGTTGGGAACACCATCATGAGCCATAACTAGTTCAGTTTTATCTAATTAAGTCAGTAAAAGCTCCTACATATCCATCAGAAGGTCTTAAAAGCATAAAACATTGATTTGAGAAGAAAATAAGAATACAGGGTTATTTCTGTAAATTTACCATTCTATCACAAAAAAAGAATAACCGTGGATTTTCTCAGGGGTTAGATAAAGGTCAAATGGTCTTAAAAGTCTAACAGTGGGTTAAAACAGACAAAAATGGGTTTTTGCATGTTTTGAGAATTAAATGACTTCTGAAATCCTAAAAATAGACCCGCTTAATTAACTGAGGTTCTGGTCAGGATAAAATTCACCTAAACCCTCTAAAATTCATAGAAAAATATTATCTAGGGTTTGGTACCTTCAATTTAACCATCAGAACCCATCTTAACCCAAAATAGAGTCTTAGACTGACATTTGCCCTAATTTGGATTTTTGCATAAATTACTCAGTCAAACTTGGTCAAAACCTAAATCTAACTTCACCATTGGATTTCTTGGTCCAAATTAGGTTTGTACCAAAATTTGGGCCCAATCTGAGATCATCTTGACAAAGTTTGCATTATGATCCAGTCAAACACTTTACCTTATTCAGATCCTTAACTTTTGAATATCTTACAAATAGCCCCCCAACTTCTTTATCTTCTTCACAAAAAGGTCCCTATCGCCATGAATCCTAATCCTACAAACTCCGGTGACCTTTGATTGAAGAGAACTCCTTCTCTACTCAATTAATCCCTTCCAAAATTGGAAGGGAGATTCCTTGAGGAGTCCTCTTTCCAGTGAATCCGTCCATAGGCCCCAAAATATTCCCAATCTCTCATGCATATCTTGGAATTCCTATCTTCGACGAAGCTTTCCAAGCTTGGGAAGCTTGCTTCCCAAGCTCAAAACTCCCTCTAGAGGCCTATAAAAGGACCCCCAGATCAAATTGAACTTCCCAAGCTTGACTTCGGCCTGGAACACCCTTAATTCCTCCTACCTTGTCCGACTGAAAAGCTCCTCAAGCTCCGCCGACCTCCTCCGTCTTCATACTTCGTCTGACCACAATACCAGTGGTAGATTCATCTTCCCTGTCTTCCTCCATGTCACGCCATACCTGCAGGCGCCCCTCTATCTCCATCGTCGTCGTCATACCCCTCTACCGGAGCACCTTCTTCCCCGACGTTGAACTACCAATGCCGGTGCTGTTCTTCCCCTTCATCCATTAGTTTAGGGTTAGCTTAGTATCTTTTATCTCTTAGGGTTAGTTTCCTACCCAAAAACCCAAAAAATAGCCCTCGACACCACTGCTCTCCTCCGTCTTCCCCGTCTCCGACCATTCCTCCGGTGAGACGTATACGCTGCTACACCCCTCCATCCGCCTCGCCGACCACCACAAAACCTTCACCTCATCCTCCCACATAAAAACCCTAACCTATTGCACTCTATCATCCATCCAAACCTTCCACCGAACAAACCCACCTTCGTCGACCTATCCCGTCACCGTCCGGCCACCACAGCCACTCCCACTCCACGCTGCACACACCACCACATCCGCTGTGCTATAGCGAAGACCGCTTAACCTTATGACGAGGCCGCAAGGCCGTGTTTTCATTTCAGGTTCACCACCACCACCGCCATTACCGTGAAGCTTCGAGCAAGCTTTGAAGCCCGCTTCCCAGCCAAGATCTCTAAGCGAAAGCACCAAGTGATGCGGAATCACCAGGTGAACGTCTCCAAGTGGTCAATTGGGATGTCTGACCAACATTGAAAGCGAATTGGACGAAGGAGCATCGATGCTGCGTTGCGCGAAGAAAGGGTGGGACTTTAGTCCCACCTCGGAAGCTGACAGCCATAAAGAGGCGCATAAATTATTTTGTCCTATAGGCTTATCGCCTCAGCAAGCACAGGGGGTGAGGACCCCGCACGTGCCTCACATGAGCCTCATCCGCGACACTTAACCCGCAGGTCTGGATGATCCAATTACCCACCTAAACTTAAGCACTCCTTGCTCACCACCCACGCCGGTGAGCCTAGTCCCAGGTACGCTCTACCTGTATACCCGATTACCCCAACTATGGCCCTGGGAGGGCGAAACCTAAGAGGAAGTGAGAAAGAAAGAGAGTGCGGGGAAGGGGGGGTTTTACTCTCAGGACCAATGGCCAACACTTAGCCATTTAAGGAACCTCCCCCTTGCGTGTGAAGAAGGAAGAAGGAAAAGAGAGCAGCTGAAGAAGGAAAGCTAAAGAAGAAGAAAAGAGAAGCCAAGAAGAAAAGAGAAGAAGAACAGTGCTAAGGAAGCGTTGTAGCATCTGTTGGTTAAGCCTTTTGATTAAATGACCTGACGTCTGATTTGAGACTTTATCTAGTTATTTAAGTACCTAAGTTGAATGGTTGATGGCACTGTTGCATTATTTGAACTCAATGCATATATGCTTAAATTTAATAATTGGTGATCTAAATCACCATTGTTTTTCCTTTGAGATTCTTTTTGCTATATGTTAAGCTCATGCTTTATATTGATTATTATTTCTGAATTATTTCTTGTGTTCATTTACATTATTGAGATTAGTGTGTGAATTCCTATTTGCTCCCTGTGTTCAACCTCGGACTTTCATTTGAGTAATAAATTCTATTTATTTTTTGCGCTGATTCAACCTATACTACACACATTGATTTTAAAACCATTTCAAAGTGATAAACACCAAGCAAACTCAGATAAAAATGGATTAGACCATATCTTATCCGACGGATTTTTGGAAATGGAGCCGTTGAAATCAGTCAACCCAGCCTTGATTCTAAACCTTTTATTGTGAATGGCCAGAGACTTAAGCCGTTCATTGAACTCACCGATACGAACTTGGCTGGGGTATTTTTTGATCTCCATTCTCCTTGAGCATATTGCGCCCGGCTGATGGTGTTAAACTTAGCGCTTAACGGGAGGCAACCTATCATCTTTTTGAAAAAACCTGAAACCCTTCTTGACACATCTCGTGCTGAACTCATATTGCACTTTAGGGTTCGTTCATTAGAATAGCCAACTCCACCTCTGATACCCATACCCGAGCTTGAAATTGTCCGCAATAGTCATCCCGACCCGTCCACCCACCCAAAACCTATTCTAATGTACGATCTAAGCTGAATTCGAACATACCTAATTTACAATGAGGACATTGCAAATCGTAGGCATGAGGGGTATTAAAGTGCAAAATGCTGTGAGAATCACTTCACAAGAAAGGGTTTCATAAAAAAGAATACATATTCTAAAAAACCAAAAAAATTAAAAAAATTGAAAAAGAACAACAAAATGAAGGAAATTTTGAAAATTGCATATCATTCTAGAGGAGGAAAAGGGGAGGTGATATAAATGTCAAAAAGGAGCACAATTTGAAACAAAAAGAGTCTTTAGTAAAATATTAAGGAATCTACTTAGTTCTAGACCAAATTAAAAGAAAGAAACAAAAAGTGTTAAGAGACAAAAAAGATTAGTATGAGAGCTGATCTTAGGCCTCTTGGGCTTGTGTTTAGGCTTAAAAATTCAAGTATCCATGAAGATCTGAATAGTCTTCAAGAGGTTGGGGAAAATGTGAAGCTTAAGTATTAGGTCTAAGGCTTAGGGATTATTCAGCCTCGTTAACTGACCTCTAGTTTGCGGGACTCGGTAACCTTAGCACCCCAATTCACACACAGTCTGGTTCAGTGCACTTAACTATCAAAATCACGCAAATGCATTAATTCTATTCCAAAAAAGCTACCTAGATTAGGAGTGACTTATCAACACAAGTTGATTTGGAAGAGTTCCTGGCACGGAGAGGCAGGAAATTTCCCTCGAAGATGCGCAATAACATACCGTCTCATCGGAGCTTGTCTCCTAGGATATCTAAATATCCTACCGGGGGCATGTAAGCACCTTGTGTAGGTTCAGATGCCATAGGCAGCATTATCATGAAATGTCGATTGCCAAGGTCTGAATTTAGCTACAGAACGCCATGGGCGGGATTATCCCAAAATCTAGAAAGCCAGGGTTCTGGGAGTTGCCATGGGTGGTGCTATCTCGAAGCAGCAATTGCCAGGGACCCTACAAGGATTGATGGTGAGAACCAGGAATCCGATATAGATAGTGTTGTAAAGCTAATCCGAAGCTAGAAATAAAGAAAAGAAAAAAAGAGAGAAAACTCTCTAAAAATACAAAAAATTCTTTTGTCTCTTTCTTACAAAAATGCACTACAAACTGAACTGGGACTAAACATGTTTTAAGCATGGGTGCTTTAACCGCGGAGTTCAACGAACCTTAGGTTAGTTCCTGTGGGCCTTAGAAACCTTCGCGACGGATTGAGGCTAGAGCTGGTCAGGTCCGGATCTTGGTTGGTACTTGAGTACCTCTAAGCCTACTATTAGCATTCTAACCTAATCTACAAAAGAAAGCACACAACATAAATCTGAGCATAAAAGGCATGGTCTAGAAATTAAGTTAATTCCATAAGATTTTGCTAAGGGACTAGCAAAGCTAGGCATGGGGGAATGATGGGAACACCATCATGAGCCATAACTAGCTCAGTTTGATCTGATTAAGTCAATAAAAGCTCCTGCATATCCATCAGAAGGTCTTAAGAGCACAAAACATTGATTTGAGAAGAAAATAAGAATACATGGTTATTTATGTAAATTTACCATTCTATCACATAAGCAGAATAACCGTGGATTCTCTCAGGGGTGGAACAAAGGTCAAATGGTCTTAAGAGTCTAATAAGTGAGTCAGAACAAACAGAAAAGGATTTTCATGCGTTACAGGAATTAATGGACATCTGAAATATTAAAAACAGATCCGCTTAATTAACTGAGATTATGGTCAGGATTAAATTCACCAAAACCCTCTAAAATTCATATAAAAATACTCTATAGGGTTTGGTACCTTCAATTTGACCGTCAGAACCCGTCTTGACCCAAAATAGAGTCTCAGATTGACATTTGCCCTAATTTGGGTTTTTACATAAATTACCTAGTCAAATGAGGTAAAAACCTAAATTTAACTTCACCATTGGATTCCTTGGGTCCAAATTAGGTTTATGCCAAAATTTGGGCTCAATCTGAGATCATCTTGACCAAGTTTGCATTTTAGTCCAGTCAGAGTTTTTTTATCTCATCCAGATCCTTAACTTTTGAATATCTTACAAATGGCCGCCCAGCTTCTTTATCTTCTTCACAAAAAGGTCCCTACCGCCATGAATCCTAATCCTACAAACTCCGGCGACCTTAAAATGGCATGTTCTCCTTGATTCCTTGACGAATCCCTCTCAGATTTGAAAAGGAATTCGTCAAGGAATTCCCTTCCTTTTGAGCCAATTCCTAAGCCCTAAAACTTTCCAAATCTCTCATGCGAACGCATAAGAGATTTTTGTATCATAGAATTCCTATCTCCGGTGAGCTTTCCTAGCTTAGGAAGCTTGCTTCCCAGGCCCAAAACACCATCCAGAGGCCTATAAAAGGACCCCCATATCAGATCGAAGATGGCAAGCTCGATTTTGGCCAAAAACTCCCCATATTCCTCCTTCCTCTTCCGACCGAAAGGCTCCTCGAGCTCCGGCGATTCCTCCCGACCTCATTCGTTTTCCATTCGCAATACCACCGACGGATTTGCCTCCCTCACCTTCATCCATGTCGCGCAATACCGGCTGACGTCCCTATCTCCTTCGTCCTCGCCATCCAACCCCCATCGGAGTCACCTTCATCTCCGATGCCGACCATACCGCAACCGGCGCCAACTCTGATCCTCGTCGTCCGCTACCTATCTCTATCAACTCCTCAGCTTCTCCACATCACGACAACACCTCCGACACTTCGCTTCGACTACCGTACCGCCCTCCGCGACTTCATCTTCCACCTAGCCGGCATACCTCTAGCGAGCTCCAGCGGCCACCACAGACCACCTGCGCCATCGCTTCCACACTCTACACCTCTTCCTCAACCTTGGAGAGTCTCCAGGATCACAACCTAGGGACCAATTTAGCCCTTTGACTGGGCCTTTGACTATAATTGCAAGAAGCAGTAGCTACAGTTTCACGTAGAAAGAAGGCGGTGGGATAGTCCCACCTCGGAAGCTGAAAAGCACTCGCAGCTACATATATTGATTTTCTACCACAGGCTATTTGCCTCAACAAAACACAGGGAGTGAGGTCCCTGCTCACCCATCACCTGCTCCTCGCCCATGACCTGTTGCCCCGCGGACCTGATGCAGATCCGACCCGCCTAAGCCCTATTCACACCTAGTTCACCACCCATTGCCGGTGAGCCTGGTCCCGGGTGCGCTCTACTCGAATACTCAATAACTCGAGGCCCTGGGAGGGCAGTTCCCAAAGATAGTAGGTGAGAAAGCTCGCGGGGGCAAAGGGGAGTTTTGCTATGTGATTCAACAGGCTGACACTTAGCCGTTTAAGGAGCCCTTCCCCTTGTGTGTAAAGAGAAAGGAGAGGATCCCAGAGAAAGAGGAGATGAAGAAGAGAGAAGCCTAAGAAGAAAAAGAAGAGAAGAGGGGCTAAAGCACGAGAAGAAGAGCAGTACCTTTGAGTGATTTAAACCATCTGACTGACTGAGCAGACGTTTGAGATTCAACAGAAGCACATATCCTACATGGCATTTAATTTCTTAGTACTATTGAGTTATTTGATATAATTGTGAGGGGTAATTGGTGATTCAAATCATCATTTTACCCCATTCTTTTTGCACTTTTTGACATATGCTTTCATTCATATATCATTATTACATGGAATTCTATTGCTTGTATAATTGTGTTGAATTACAATCTTGAGAATCATTTTGCCAATTGATCCCTGTGTTCGACCTTGGACTTTAATTCGAGTAATAAATTCTATTTATTTTTTGTGTTGATTCGACCTATACTACAGGCATTGATTTTAAAACCCGTTTTAGAGCGATAAACAGTCCCACTTATTTGATTAAAATTAAAATTTAATGTGGGGTGTGCCCACTTTTATGATGAGTATTATTTTGCCATGCAGGTTTATAGAAAACTTCAAAATATAAGAGGAAACTCTGTCAATTTTTTTTGAAAATTATTTTAATGTTTATAATTTAGGCGGCGGACCTAGAACATTGCATTCCTTAGGTTTAGTTAGGTTTAATATATGTTGTTTAGGTTTGGTATTAGGTTGTGTATATGGTGCTTGGGCTAGGGTTTTAGGGTTTGAGTTGGGGGAGGGTTAGGGAGTTGGGTTGGGCTAAGGTTTAGGATTGGACTTGGGCTAGGGTTTGGGCGGTTAGTTTAGGTTAGGGTTTAGGATTTGACTTGGGCTATGGTTTGCACGTTTGGTTTGGGTTATGGCTTAGGAATGTGGTTGTGTTGGGTTGGTTCGGGTTGTGCTATGGTTGATGAATCATTCTTAAATTATCCTTTTATCTTCCATTTAAGCGTGGCCTTCATGGTCTGACTCCCAAGTTGCAGGTCTAGAAATGAGGGGAAGAGCTTGCAACCTAATTACAAGTATGACTCTTAGGAAGAAAATTGACCGAAGGCCTTCTTTATTGAGCTCTATCGGGTTTGTGGATAGAGGAAAGGTTCGCTCAAAAGAACAAATAATCTCACAGAGGATAAGGATTTGGTGATTTGATTTCACCTAAATGGATGTGCATTTGGGGAAGATATATATGATCAACTGTAAATTTTTACCAAGTCCTTAAAATGAGAATGTATTTGTTATTAACATTTAAGATTATTGATGGGAACACCATCATGAGCCATAACTAGCTCAATTTGATCTGATTAAGTCATTAAATGCTCCTACATAACCGCCAGAGAGCCCTATGTCACTGCAAATCCATTCTAAGAGAAATACAAGAAACCAGGGTTAAAACTATACTTTTTCCATCATACCTTGAATGCAAAACAACCATGGGTTTTCTCATGGGTTATTTAAGGGTCAAATGGCCTTAAATGTCCAACAAGTGGGTTAGAACAGACAGAAAAGGATTTTCATAAACCCTCTAAAATGACTTTCAAAACCCTAAAAACAGACCCACTTAATTAACTGAGGTTCTTGTCAGAATAAAATTCACCTAAACCCTCTAAAATTCATAGAAAAATATTCTCTAGGGTTTGGTGCCTTCAATTGGACCATTAGAACCCATCTTGACCTAAAATAGAGTCTCAGACT
The DNA here is from genome assembly GCA_037157565.1 of Thalassia testudinum. Lineage (NCBI taxonomy): Eukaryota > Viridiplantae > Streptophyta > Magnoliopsida > Alismatales > Hydrocharitaceae > Thalassia > Thalassia testudinum. Next base: position 178,899,118 of record JAZHRO010000024.1, on the reverse strand, counting down.
AATATTTATCCTAATTTAGGTTTTTGCATAAATTACCCAGTCAAACTAGGTCAAACCAAAATCCAAATTCACCATTGGATTAATTAGATCCAAATTAGGTTTGTACCAAAATTTGGGCTCAATCTGAGACTATCTTGACCTAGTTTGCAATTTAGTCCTATCTGATTCTTTTATATCACACATATGCCCTTAACTTTCAAAATCCTTACAAAAAGGCCCCTAACTTTTTCATCATTTTCACAAAAATGTCCCTGCCGCCATGAATCCTATTCCTACAAACCTCGGCGACCTAAATTTGGCAGGTTCTCCTTGATTCCTTAACGAATCTCTCTCAAATTTGAAAGAGAAGTTCGTCAAGGAATTCCCTTCCTTTTGTGCCAATTTCCAAGCTCCAGATCTCACACAATCTCTCATTCGAATCCTTCAAAGAGATGGGTCTCCAATTCCAGCGAACATCCCTAGCTTGGAAGCTTGGCTTCCAAGCTCAAATCGACCTCCTAAGCCTTATATAAGCACGCTCAGGGCTCAACCGAACTCTAAAGCTTGATTTTGGTCAAAAACTCCCCATATTCTTCCTCCCTCTTCTGGCCGAAAGGCTCCACGAGCTCTGGCGACCTCTTTCGTCCTCATTCCTCGTCCGTTCACAATACCGGTGACGAATTTGCCTCCCTCATCCTCCATGTCACGCCATACCAGCGGGCGCTTCTATCTCCTTTATTGTCGCCGTTCTTCCCCCACCGGAGTCACCTTCATCTCCAGCGTCAGCAATACCGCAACCAGCGTCGCCTCTGCCCCTCTTCGTCTGCCAATCACCTAGATAAGTTCCCTACCTCCTCTACTTTATTTACACACCAACCACACTTCATTTCGACTGCCGTATCACACCAACCACCTTCACCTTCCTCCGCTCCGACCAGACCTCCGACGAGGCACCCTGCTCATTCCACTACTCCAACCGCCTCGCCAACCACCTCACAAGCTTTGCCACACCACCCTCTTCAAAACCCCCATCCTATTTCTCCCTATTACACTTCCAAACCCTCTGCCGAACACACCCACCTCCGCGCACCAACTCCGACACTGTTCGGCCACCACAGCCACCTTCACGACATGCTGCACCCGCCACCATACTCACCACCCTATGGTGAAGCTTCTGAACTTATTTGACAAGGCCAAGAGGCCGTATTCTGACTTTCAGGTCTTCGCTCCCTCGACCGCCATTATAGCAGCTTTGAGTGAAGCTTGAAGCCTTCTCCAGCCGCGAAAGCTCCAGGTGATACGCCCAGATTGTGCGGAGAGGTTCCAGGCAGAGCTCCAGGTCTTCAATTAGCACCCACATCTACTACTGCTCTCCAATTCTACGAAGGCAACCAGCTGTAGCTGCATGTAGAGGAAGGGAGGTGGGATAGTCCCACCTCAGAAGTTGACGAATGCTCACGCCCGCATAAATTGAAAAAGTCCTATAAGCTTATCTCCTCAGCAAGCACAAGGGGTGAGGTCCCCGTGCTCCTCACGTGCCTCGCTCGCGACACCTTACACGCAGGTCTAGTCGATCCGATAACCCACCTAACCTAACCACTCCTCGCTCACCACCTACACCGGTGAGCCTAGTCCCAGGTGCACTCTACCTGAATACCCGATAACCTGAGGCCCTAAGAGGGCGGATCCCAGAGAGAGAAGGAAAGGAAAGCGCGCAGGGGCAGGGGGGTTTTGCTCTCAGGGCCAATGGTCGACACTTAGCCGTTTAAGGAACCTTCCCCTTACGTGTAAAGAAGGAAGAAGGAGAGGAAGCCTGAATAGAAGAGAAAGAAAAGAAGAGCAGCTACAACATGCCCAGAGTAGGAAAAAGAGAGAAACTTGAGAAGAAGAAGAAGAAGAGAAGAGGAGCTATAGAAGAGAAGAAGCCCAAGAGAAAGAGAAGAAGAAAGAAGCCATAGAAAGAAGAAGCAACCGGGCACTATAGCAATGAGCAGGATAAGTTGTCTGATCGGCTGAACAGACGTCTGAGCTTCATTTGAAGTGCACTGTGCATATACCTTACGTGACATTTAATTGCTTAGTGCTATTGAATTATTTGATATAAATTGTGAGGGGTAATTGGTGATTCAAATCACCATTTTACCTCATTCATTTTGCATTATTTGACATTCACTTTCATTCATATTTGCTTAGAATTCTATTGATTATATATTTGTGTTGAATTGCAATCTTGAGAAGTATTTTTGCCAATTGCTTCCTATGTTCGACCTCGGACTTTCATTCGAGTAATAAATTCTATTTGTTTTTCACGCTGATTCGACCGATACTACATGCATTGATTTTAAAACCCGTTTTAGGGTGACTAACATTTTGGCGCCGTTGCTAGGGAGCAACGTGCAATTTAGATCTCTTGATTGCAATATCAGATTTGGTACTAACTTGCTCTATCTCTTTTGAATTTGATCTATTTCAGGAGATTCATTGAGGAAGATTAGCCGCACATCAGCCACTCCAGAGGCAGGTAAAACACAAATCCAATCTCTCTTAAACCCCTAATTCTAAAAAGCTAAAAAAGGAAAAAAAATCAATTAGGACTACTTGCATTCTATTCTTAGATAAATCATCAAGTCACCTGATTTGATACATTATGATTAGAGAACATCCAAACCCTGATTTGTGCACCTACTTAGAGCTTAAGGTATCTAGGACTATCACCTTCTTGCTTGAGCCCTGGGTACCACATTTGGACAAAATTGAAATGGGCCAATCAGAGCCAATTAGGGCTTCTAGTTTAGGGTTTAAAGACACACTTGCTTAATCAAGAATTGATCTTCCCAAACAGTGTGTGCCTAAGCCTTGGTTGAATTGATCTATTCAACCAAACTGTAAAAATAGGCTCTTAATTTCATTTGAACACTAAAAGAGGGACCTAAATTTTTCAAAGGACAAAACATGTGAAGTTAACTCACCTTGTTGGGTTAACCAATCTTCAAATTAGGTCACTTTGCACAAAAGCATCTTAAAGTTCAAGTGAAATCATAAGCACCTTGCTCTTAATCTAAAACTAGTAAACTTAAGAGGTCAAGTCCCCATTTTGGTCTACTTGGATCCTCAGTGACAAGAGAGGTTAGGTAGGGGAAACCCTGTAACTCGTGGGGACGCTTTACCGTGTAGGGGTCTTCACAGGACTCTCTGACAGCGAGCGTTTTCACACGTTTTAAAGTCATCAGAAATCGTAGTATAGTCGCGTTAAAACGTTCGTCAAAAAATGATTTTGTAAAGATAAACTTGAGTCCCGGTCGTTCGTCTCTGGGAAGCGTTTATGCAAATCTAAAATCGATCTTTTTCACTCTACTTGTTTAAAATCGCACGCCGGTTTCTAATCGTCGAATCAATGTTTTGCCACTTTCATTATGAACCCTAATTACGTGCGCATGTGTTAGATAAATGACAAATGTGAAAGTATGAGTTTCAGTACGCACGATTCTAGTTATGTGGTGGTTGTTTACAGAAAATGCATTAATCTTTAGATCCTCAATATTTTCTGGTACTGACATGCTGGTTATAATAGATAATACTTAAAGGCAGGCAACTTTAATCACACAAAGTATATTGCAATCAATAAGCTCATGGTGATTCTCAACACGGAGATATATATATAAAGAAAATTCTTTCATTCATTCAGGAAGGTGTTTGCAACAGGGAACTATTGGAAAGCTTATAGAGGAAAGCTTGAAAGCATAAATCTAACTAACAGAAAACGATCTCATACAGGAATCTATGGGGGGATTTTGCATCCATCATTGGGGGAGAATAAAGAGCTACACTACTAAGCAGTAAAGAAAAGCAGTAAAACTATTAAGATCTAAGCTACTAATCTAGCAGAAATAAGGGCATTCGGAGGTGGTCTCCGATGGCCTTTGAGTGGTTGAGAGGAGAAGGAGGGGAGGCTAATGGTGCTTAGGCCGGCCCTTGGAGAGAGGTTGGAGAGGTGATCCAGCATCCTGCCGTAGAGATGGTGGTAGCCATGGTGAAGCAACTTGTGGAGGTGGAGGTGAATGTAGCTAACCTAAATGGAAGTGAATAAAGCCAAGAGATGGATGGGTGCAAATGGCCACCCCTTAGGTCTTTTTATAGATCTAAGGTAGATTCTCTAGAGAAGTGTGAAACTCTCTAGAAAGGGCTCCAAGAGTGGCCGGCCAAGGTAGTTTTTAGATCCACCAAAAGTGGATCTAAGAATTGAATGGCTCTTTGTTGCTAATTTTGGCAACCAAGAGTGGCACCACCTTTGGAAGAACCTAGAATACTCTAGGTTGTGTGGGAGTGCGTGAATGGGTGTGTGTGTGTGTGTGGTCGTGCCCTAGGTGTCTAAGTGATATAGGTTAGGTCCTATGGGGTTTAGGTTGGTGTAGGCCTAAAATTAGGGTTGCAAACCCTAATTGCTAAGGGGGAATTGCAATTAAACTTAACACAAGTTTAATTGAATGGGTGTGAACCTAATTAGAGTGAAATAACTCAATTAGGTTGGACTTAGGTCAATTGGACTTTCACTGAGCCCAATTGGACTTGTATGGGTTGAGATCTGAGCTCAATTGGACCCTATGAGTCCAATTGACTAGGCAATGGTAATTGACTATGATCTAAGTCAATTAGGTTTAGTGAGGACCTAATTAGGTCCTTAGGGAGGTCTAGAGGTGATGTACTAGGGTTGGGGTACCTTAATTTAAGTTCCTATGGGGTTGAAATTGGGTTTAGGGAGCTAGAGATCCAAGATCAAGGCTTGAATCTCAAAACAGGAACTGGAGAACAGTTTCATACGTCCAATAATAATATCAGATGAATTATACTCAAAAATCAGAAGTCCAGACTTCAATTTTAGACGTCTAATTAGAGTCAGGAAGGATTCTAGGTTCTATCTTGGCTATTCTGCAGAAATTGGACGTCTGACCAAGTGTTTGGACGTCCAATAACTCTGCAGAAGTGGGTTTAAGGTGTAAGGGAATTGGCTAATGGTTATGGACATCCTATAACTTATCTAGACGTCCAGATAGAGGCTAGAATTAGGGTTTTAAGGTTTTCTAGGGTGTGGTGACCTAATCTAAGGGTGGCTAAGGCTTGGGGAAGCTTTTAGGTTGTCCTAAGGCTAGGATGGTCCTAAGTTCTTCATATTTTACTGCTTTATTCCTACTTAGATAGAATAGCATGCCTCAACCCCCTTACATTATTGTCTACTACATCTTATTCTAGGTCTTCCACTCCAGCTTTGCTGCAACACCAATTATTCCTTATTCTTCAGATCCAGCTTCTGATCAGCTTATTACTTGTAATTGACATAATGCACCTAATCAGCACATTATAGCATTATTTTATGCATATCTAAAAGAAAGCAGTAAAGATGCAAGTAATGCTTATGCATGCATGAATTACCCTAACTTATGCTAAGTCCTAGACTAATTTAGGTCAATTAAGACCTATGATTGCTGCGCAATCACTCTCCCTCTCTGGCTGCCCGGGTAATTCTCAGGTGGACGGCTTTCTGACTAAGGGGTATCATCTGCCCCGAACCTCTATAGTCATCCAAAATTTTTGGGTGTCTTGATTGGGTCCACCACCTGCTATCCCTCATCTAGTCCATCGGTGCATGTTCGGGAGGAGGTCCTTAAGACCATCCTTGAGGCCTCCATTAGATATTCACTCTCGTCCAAGTTACGCCTCGACTTTCATGTATGTGCAACAACCTGATCACATTGACATATCCTCTGATTCAGAACCTACTTCGCCTTCATCAACTATGGATCACCAAGAAGAACCTAATCTTGAGCAACAATTCCATGATTTCCAAAATCAAATCAGTGCCATCATCAACCCACCACCGCGTCCTCAAATGCGAGATCACTATAATCCTGCAGCAGTGGAGATTGAACCCTAAATCAACATTCCCGTGGGAGGACCCGAGGTAGATCTCAAGCCTAGCATGCTTCGTATGACCCCAAAATTTCATGGCTTGAACTCTGAGGATCCTTTCCAGCACATCAAAACCTAAAACTTCTGGCCCACACTTTTGGGCAAATGTGCAGAATCGGGACGGATTACTCTTAAAGCTCTTCTCATTCTCCCTAGCTGACAAAGCCACTCACTAGTTCCAAACTCAACCACACATGATCAACACATGGGGAGAACTTCAAACTGCCTACCTAAAAAATTCTACCCCATTAGTCGTACCAACCCGATGTGCCACCAAATCACACACTTCTCCCAAGGAGCAGGAGAGTCTCTACACGAGGCATGGGATTGTTTTCTAGATCTCATGCGTAAGTGCCCCCATCACGGAGTTTCAAAGTGGGAACAAGTCCAATCCATTTACCACGGATTCCATGAAGATATCAAGCTCTTTGTCAATGCAAGCTGTAGTGGTAGCATCATGGGTCAATATGAGGACACAATATGGGAAATTCTTGAGAACATGTGCAAGAACTCCCTGAACAATGAGTCATTAGGTGCGCACGATCGGACGTCCACCCACGCATTGACAAATAATCGGGGGGTACAAGAATTTCGAGGCCTTTCTGCATCTGTTGATCTGGAGTTGGTAGCCAGTCAATTGAATAAGGTCTCTATTATCGAGAAGAAGGTGGACAACATCACTCGTCATCTACACAAATCCACCTCTACACCTCAAAGCACATACGCTCACCCACCCACGGGAAGGGAGGCTACGCACAACATCTACCACTCCCTGAGGATGGATGCGTATCCACCCCCATCTAATTATGGCTTCGGAGGCAACTCCGAGTCAGCCCACCTCAGTTGAGTGAACTCTGAACTCCCGTACCCTGATTATCTCGGAGCTCCTCAGACCTACGAGGATCTTCACGCCATCCAGAACAATCCTTTCTCCAACACTTACAACTCTGAATGGTGTAACCATCCTAACTTTTCGTGGTCGGGAAATAACCCGAATCTAAGACCTCAATTCCAAGCCCGACCATAGGCTCCACGTCCTTATCAACCCACCCAACCAAGGTCCACTCAAAACTTCCAATCTGGACCACCTTAAGAAAATCATACATCTTTGATTCTCCAGACCTTGGTTGACATGCAGAAACAACACAAAGAAGAGATCTCTGAGTTACGAAATCAATTGGCCCAGTTGGAAAGTGCTAGCCAACCTGGTGCACTTCCTTCTCAGCCTCTTCCAAACCCAAATAACGTGTCGAACCAGAGGCGCATTATGAACCTAAATCAAGGCCAAGCTCACTTTGTTTATCAGGCTCCTTCTACTCCATCACCTGATGGGATGGATGCTTCAACATTATACTGGGGATTTTAGCAACAAACACCTATTTTTCCCAACCCAAACCAAAATCAGGTAGGCTTAAATTCCGTCACCACCCGTCGTGGCAAAGCAACACAAGACCCACCCTTTCCTAGCCACAACATGCTTGAGACCATAAACTCTAACCCTAGATTGGTCGTCCAGGACACACCCATCCTTGATAAAGAGCCTGAGCCAATTCTAGAGGAACCATCTAAGGTTCCATTTCCTGAGACCTTGACCAAGGGAAAGAGGACAGCCAAACCCATGGCACATAAGGAGGACCTGATTAAGCTCTTTGAGCAGGCCCATATAAACATCCCCTTGATGGATGTGATTCGCCACGTAGCGGCTTATGCACTATTCCTGAAAGACATGTGTACACCTAAGCGTAAGCCACAAACCAAAGGCGGGAACCTAATCATACTATCGAAGTAAGCCAGCTCCATCATTTTGAGCAAACTCCCACCTAAGACAAAAGACCCAGGCACCCGTCTGATCTCCTGTGCTATCGGTGATATACAGTTTGACCGAGCCTTACTAGACCTAGAAGCTTCCATCAATCTAATACCTACATCCCTACAAGACTACTTTGAGGAATCTGAGCTTAAACTGACAGAAATGACTTTGCAGTTAGCAGATCGACCTATTAAGCCACCAAAAGGAATTCTTGAGGATGTCATAGTTAGGGTACATGATTTCTACTTCCCAGTGGATTTCATCATCTTAGACATAGATGCTCCTGAGAACTTGAAGAATACGCTGATCATATTAGGGAGACCCTTTCTGGCCACTACTAGGGCCAATATTAATTTTGAGGAGGGCCAAATTGAGTTAAAATTTAGGAGCAAGATGCTGAAGATCGACATCTTTAAGGCCCAATAAGGAAATAATTATGGGGTTATAAAACAAATTTATGATATCAAGGTCATAGTTGACAATCTATGTATTGAGAAAAATCCAAATATTTCTGATCAATCACAAGAAGATCAAAACCCACAATTAGAGGAGCCTGAACATAACCTAAACACACCCATAACACCTTCCTTTGCTCCCAACACCCACCTTGAACCACCTTCTGCTGCTGATAATCCTATTATGGAATTGAAACCCCTCCCTAACCATCTCAAATACGTATTTTTGGGTTCCAATCAGACATTTCCTGTGATTATCAACTCCTAACTCACACCTGATCAAGAAACACGACTGGTTTCTATTCTATAGAAGCATCGGAGAGCCATTGGATGGACTCTCGATGATCTGATTGGTATCAGCCCCTCATACTGCACGCATCACATCTATACTGAAGAGGGCTCAGGACCATCCCATGAAATGTAGAGACGCCTAAATCCAAAGTTCTTCATTACTTCCCACTGACACCTAGGCTTCAACACCTTTTTATATCAACTAAAATTGCACAGTGGATGACATGGCACTAGGATTGTAAATCTCAAGATGGAAGAATATGTCATCCTACTGATTCAGAGGAGTGGAAGAGATTTGACGAAATAAACAATTCATTCGCTTTAGAAGCAAGGAACATGCAGTTGGATCTTGCAAGCGATGGATTCAATCCATTTAAGAGTATGTACCTGTCGTACTCTATATGGCTAGTGGTAATGGTCACTTATAACTTACATCCCTGGTTGTGTATGAGATCGTCATTCATGATACTAACCCTATTAATCTCCAGTCCAAAACAACCAGGAAATGCAATAGATGTTTATCTCCAGCCATTAATCGATGAACTAAAACAGTTGTGGTTCACCGACGTAAAGACGTATGATGTAGAAAAGAAAGAATTTTACAATATGCATGCGGCATTGTTGTGGACCATAAACGACTTCCCGACGTATGAAAATTTGTCAGGTTGGAGCACTAAACGAAAGCTTGCTTTCCCAGTCTGCATAGAAAACACTCATCACCTACGACTGTAGGAAAGTAAGAAATTCTATTACTTAGGACATCGCAGATTTCTATCTATTGAACATAGATGGCGAACGTCATAGATCAGGAGTAAATTTGATGGCAGGACGTGTATGTATTCAAAGAAAAATCCAAAAAATAAACTTAGTACAGATTCTATCAGGTTACCAGGTTAGGTTATAATGAAAAGATTACAAGAAATGGGTGAGATACGGTTGGGTCGACCATTCAAACAAGACCAGACAGCCTCGAGGAATTCTGGATTTCGAAAGAAAAGCATTTTCTTTATGGAGCTACCATACTAGAAATATCTTACAATACGTCATAATTTAGATATTATGAACATCGAAAAGAATGTGATGGATAACATCTTAGTCGTATTAAATCTGACCAATGATCCAAAGGACACGGTGAAAATAAGAAAAGACATGAAGAGTTTGGGGATTCGTCCGGAGTTGCATATTCATGAGGATGATGGCTACTTCTCACCTGTTATTTACAACTTGAATCAGGACCAGAAGAGTAGATTGCTCTCCTTCTTAAAGTAAATTAGGGTGTTAGATGGGTTTTCCTCGCAGCTTTCCCGTTGTGTGAATGAAGCGCAAAAAAAAATATCTGGCTTGAAAAGTCATGACTCCCACGTTTTTATGCAAGTATTGTTTCCACTGGCAATACGAGAGATACTGCCAGAGCTTAAGAGGCAGTTCCTTCGTCAGTTGGAGGTAATTTCATTTATCAAAGTTATTTCCTTTATAACTTTATCTTAAAATTATTATAAAGTAAGATTGACATATTTTTAAAAAAAATTAACGTAGGCAAATTAGGATTGGGGTAACGACCCCAATTGTTAAGACGTGTGCTGTTTGAGCCTTTTAAGACATCTGGATTGTGGGTCTAACATCTGGTCAGACATCTGGACACCTTCCCAGACGTCTGGAAATCAAAAATTTTGAGTACGAGCTCGCGTCTGTGCGTGTGCTGCGCGCAGACAGTTCACTCCCCTCGTTTTCCTTCTTCTTCTCTCCTTCCGCCCTTGACGAAACCTTAAGCCCTCACCCTTATAAAGCCCCCTCCTCTCCCTCATTCCACCCCACTTCCCAGCCACCTTTCTCCTTCCCTCCAGTAAGAGCAGCAGAGCGAGTGAGAGTGCAGGAGTGGCGTGAGAAGGAGAGGAGGAGCAGCATGAGAAGGAGAGGAGGAGCAACGTGAGAGGGAGAGGAGTTTAGCTTGCGAGCTCGCGTGGGAGCTCATTGGTGAGTGCACAGCTGAAGCGGCACGTACGCAAGGCGGAGGAGTACATCGAGGAGGTCCTCCCTGACACTTCTGCAGCCAGAGCTGCAGGCAAGAGGACGCGGCGCGGCCACGCGAGGCGCGAGAGGGTGGAAGCAAGTTCTGCTTCTGGGTTTTTCCCAAAATCAGACGTCTGAAGAGACGTCCAGAAGACTTAGTTGACGTCTGGAGGAGGTTCCAAACGTCTGAGGAGTAGACTTCGCGAAGGTACGTCTTCTTTGCGGATACGTCCATGCAGGCCACTCCGCTTAGGCATTGTTACTTGCCTTTTTGAGGAGATTTGGTGGATTCCGTGCATGGTTCGCTTTGGGAAGGCATGGGACACGCCCTCCCATGCATTTCGGACGTCTGGGCGACATACCAGATGACGAGAAGTGCTTCCAGACATCCGAAGAGGTGGTCGGCCTTCTGGAACTAGGTCCAGACGGTCCAGCGGAGTTCCTGGACATCTAAGGATTGACGCAGATGCTTAGGTATGTTACTGGACTCTTTTAAGACGTCTAGAAGGTGTTCCAGACGTCTGATTTGAGTCAGGAACACTGTTTTTGACCCGTTTAGGGTCCGTTTGAGGTCCATTTTCCGCAATTAAGATACCAATGTTTTCCGTATGAATTTCTCTACTTGTTAGAAGACTTTCTATACTGTTCTAAGTATTATCTTGTGATTGATCTTGTGATAGGACTTGTTTCCATTACGGGTCCGGGGTTTGCTAAGGCACGTGAGTCTGTCGTTCAAGCCCCCACTACTCTTGGGTTTACTGGTAGAGTGGCTTCCCCTTAATTTAATTAAAACATAAATGCATGTGTGGAATGAATGATTAGAACCTAGGATATGACATGAATCCTAGGACTAGAAATACTAGAATGTCTGTATTGAATGAATGGATTGTCGTCTTGAATGAGTAGATAGAATGATAATAATTGCCTGTAAATGAATAACAGTTGCCTGCAAAATATGCAGTACTCGTGCTAGTTAATTGTTGAATGTAACTTTCCTGTCGCACACGTGAAATGACGTAATATGAACTTCATGTATATAATTTGAAAATGGAAAGGTGAATGTTGGAAACACGAGCTATCTGTGAATAAACTGAATATGGAATAGAGTTACAAATTGCATGTGTATAACCTGAGAATGGAAATAGAAATGATGAAACCTAGTATGGAATGGCCTGAGGAATATGAGCATGAACCCTACAGGGAATTAGGAGTAGAGCTCCTGGAAATAAATGGAATGGAACTGGAAATGTGAGTGGGGAAGTGAGCTGGCCCTTGAGTACGGAGTACCAAGGAGAGCAACTGTCCCCCTATTTAGTGCAGAGTGGAGCTAGCCACCCTTGGGTTGGGACCCGGGGTTAGGATTGGCCACTCTGTATCGACTTTTTGGCCCTTGTGTACACAGTACTGGGGAGAGCTACTAGTGTAGGGAGAGAGCTAGCCACCCCACGGGGCCCGGGGTTCAACTAGCCACCCTACACCGACTTGTTAGGCCCACTGGGCAAACCAAGGTAGTCAGGCGAGGGTGCGCGGACTGTGGAGGGGCGAGACCCCTATTTGGTTCTTAGAGGCTAGACCCCTATTATTGAGAGGGCCATGCCCTATGCTGGTTCCGTGTTGTGCTTTGGGCGCACCCGCTAATGGAAATGACTGACCGCGAGCCAGTGCGGGGTAGCTACCCGTGTGCTTATCATGCATGCCGTAGTCACCGTTACGTCTGTCCATGACCTTGGGGTGGTTGACTGGGTGTAGGACCACCACGGGGGACTCTCCCGGCCAGGAGAGCACCACGTGCGACTTCTACTCTTCGGAAAAGACTGCATTCAAGATCGTTCCCAAGAGGAACATTCGAGATCAAGAAAGAGACCTAATAAATAAACAAAGTGATGGAAAAGAATAATCAGTAAAGAAAGTAAATTAAAAAACAACAGCTGCCTGTCCACCTTTACTGCTTTAGTTAGTTGGTTGCCACTCTACTCAGCGTTCGCTGACGTTTTGTACTCATAACCCCTTCTCAGGTCCAGGTGTTGAGTAGCTAGAGCCTACGGTTGCAAAGGGTGCTAGGCCCAGTAGAGCCCAGTAGTTGTAGCTTCTTGTTGTACTCCTTTTCTATTGTAGTGAGTAGTTTCTTGCACTTCTGTACTCTTACATTTTTTACTTTATATTCCTGTACCCATTTACTTTTCTATTGTTGTGGTGGTCTGTACTGTAGTAGTTTTACTTCTTTACTATGTACTTTTATTACTGTTAGTTGCTTAGCATAGTGAATGTGGTTTACTTTCCTGCTTTTTGGTTACTTTCTCGTTGGACGACTGGGTCTTGGGATCAGTCGAGTCGGTCCGGTCTCGTGTCCTGTAGGGATTCGGGAACCGGGTCGTAATACCAATGCCTCCCGACATATTCTTAAGCACGTCGCCAAAATCCACAGAGATTAGAGGACAAAGACCAAGAGAAATGTAATATTTTTTAAACATTTACATTTTCATTATATACATAATTTTATATATTATTTCTAACAATTTATATTTGGTATTTAGTATTTTTTGAACTGCAGTTCACCTGACGAGGCAATGGAAAATTATCCTTATGATGTCATGCCTGACAATTGGAAGAAGGCATGCAAGCATTAGCTGGATCCGAAGACAGAGGTTAGTAAGTGATTAAAAGTTATTTTATTAATTTCATATATCTTGAATTTATAAAAAAACATTATTGTATATGTCTACAAGTGCAAGTAAAAGAAAAAAAGGCCAATAAGGCTAAAGCTCTACCACAAACCCATTGTTTGGGTTGAAGGAGCATCGAGACGGTCAGGAGCCGTTATGTAAGTATTGAAATTTCTTTTCAATTAAATATTACTTAATTTTTAAGTTATTTTAACCTAACTATATCTTTTTTATATTTTCTTTCCGCTGCACATGATGGGATGGAAATAACTAGGATGGATATCTATGATGTCACCCACAGTAAGGCTGCAGTTGAGGGTGCTCGTAAGTGGATTCATGAGTCATAACAGGAGAAACACGTAAGTTTTTTAAACTCAAAAAATTTATAACTTTGTATATATATTATAATAATATTTTTTAATATATTTAGGATCAACTGGCACAATTAGTATATCCTCCCACTGACGAGACCTCCAACAGCATCCAACAACCTTTGGATGCAGAGGAGGCATTTAGGAGAGTGATGCCACCAGACCACGGTGGTTTCGTTCATAGTGCGGGGAGGGCATACACGTTATCCACCTAGTATGGGAGGAAAGGTACCGTCTCATCTAGTGTCGTCGATCAACTGCATCAAAGGATTGACACACTACAGAGACGAGAGGAGGAGAGGGAGAAGCGAGAGGCAGAGAGGGAGAAGAGAGAGGTGGAGATGAAGAATAAGATGAATGTCATGGATGATAAGCTTCAAATGCTTATAACCCTTCTTCAGAAGAAGGGTTAATCAGAGCATCCATCTTCCACAAATCCCAGCATCTACAGATGAGATGACAACGACTCCATGGGTGGTGCAGGTGGAGCTAGTGGCATTAGGGCAGCTGTATTTTGATTTCTATCCATTTTCTTTTCTTATGTTTTTCATGTAACCTTTTTTATGTAAATATTTCATTTTCAAACTTTTAATGTACTAGATATTATATTTATGAAATATAAATTTTTGTTCATTTTCATTACTTGTTTATCTATAAAAGCAAGACTTTTAAGTAGGTTTAGTAGGTAGTTTCCATCATTTGGTAATTAAAAAAAAAAAGTCATACATTTGCTATCACTTATTCAAATAAGCAACGACATATATGTGATGGTAAAAATATTTTTTCCATCGTTTATTTAATAACCAACAGTATAGAAGGTTCGAAAGAATCACTATTCCCATTTAATGTCGTCGCTTATTAGGATATGCGACGGCAAAAATATTTTTACCGTCACATGTATGCCGTCGATTTTAATACAAATGACAGTAAAAAAATTTTTGCCGTCACTTATCGAAGAGATGGTAAAGTTACTTAAACCACGGTGAAAATAAAAAAAGGGCATATAAAGGTAGAAAAAAGTGACTTACATATACCGTCGCTTATTATATAACCAACGGCAAAAACAATTGCTGTCAATTTTGAAACAACGTCGAAATATAAAATCCGTCCGATGGTCAAACATTATTTTGACGTCGAATTAGCCCTCTAACCAATGGCAAAGCGAAACAGCGACGATAATAGCGGCACCACTGAGTTCCGTTGATGGTTTGAGATTTACTGTCAGTTTTTAACCAACGGCAAAAGTAAGGCATGTTGTAGTGCAAGTTTATCTATCCTAGGTTACATGACTATACTATTGAGCACATTATTTTGCTCAGGACTAGCAAAACTTTGGCATAGAGGTATTTAATTTATTGGACTATAATTAAGCCTAAGATTGCTAATTCCCACTTGTTAAGTCATGTTGTTCAGGAAATTAGCTAGAGAATAAATACATGTGTTAGAATTTTGTCTTGCTTGCATTTCTTAGCATTATGCATCTTATTATGTGTTATAAATAATTATGTGATTGTACATAGTTGCAAGAATTAAGTGGAGGCCATAATTGGTGATTACCTGCAGAAGAAATTCTAGAGGTGGCCTTCCTCATATGAAATTCTCTCATTCCAAGGAGGGTGGATGACCACCCTTTTGAATGTGCAATTAATGGATGCATAGAGGTTGTTACCTTTGAATTCGAATGGCATGAAGACATGCCATACTTAGGAGATTGAGATCCACTTTTTGTATATCAAAAATTGAATGACAATAAGGCTTCCATATATTCCCTTATAGGAAGAAGAGAGGCCATCAATTCTCCGACCACCATTCCACATCCACCAACGTGTTCCATTCTTCTCCATCTTCCTCCTCCACAATCCACCTTCTTCATCTCTATGGGTGTGGGGCACCCAACCTCCACATTGATGCACGACAACCCTTGAGGAGGGGGTCACGCTCCTCTACCACCATCTCCCCTAAGGATGGGAGCCTCCATCATCATCCCGTGGAGAGGTCATCTCCACACGTCGTCCTTCTTCGACTCCCCAGGTGCGGAGATCCAAGGAGGTTGCACCATGCCATCACTTCCCCCACCATCGTTGAGAGGAGCCACTAGCTCCATGCCAAGGAGCTTCACCTTGGACATTCTTGTTTGTGATGCTAGCACAAACAGACGCCCAAGACCGCCGTCCATCTCCACCATGCCAGGGCCCTTCTTTACCCTTTCTTTTCTCTTTCTTTGTTTTATTATTTTTGTCTATTTATTGTGAACATGTGCTCGAAAGTTTCTCGATTGAATAAGATCTTAGATATGTGTTTTTTAGCTTCCCTGTGAGGGACTTTTCTTGCTCGATACATGGTTGATCTTTTTAACATTTGTGTTTCGTTTCACTACAAACCACTCAACAACGATAATGATTTATTTATTTTTCTTCGCTAGCGAAATGGTCACTCATATTTTTCAAGGCTGAATATCTTTTTTTTTTCTCCAAATCATTTTCTAGGTAAGTGGCTCTCCTTCATCCATTTTAATGCAATCCCCTACAAACAGGAACAGTCCTAAGAGCTACAAACACAGCAAAGTCCTTTGGATCTATTTGCCCTAAGACTAAATCTTATTGACTACTAAGCACTCAACAAAATTGCCCACAAGATGAGACAGTGTACTATGCAAGTGAAGATGCTTGGAACTCTAGGACTATTCAAATCAAAGGGCAGAACGATAAGTCATCACTCATCACACTTTTGACCTAACACTTTTAGCTTTTTCAGATTCCTTTCAAAGTCTTAGGAAAATAAACCTAGATTTAGGTAAATACTCGAGAAAATTAAGTCCATAAGATCCGAAGAGTCAAGGTAGAAAGACTTTGTTTCGCATTTCCTAAGGTCAGTAATTCTCAAAATCAAGAATTCTTGACTCTACCTAGCTTGAATCTCAAGAACAATACTAGAAACACCTTTTTTTTTAACAAAAATGCTATCTATATATAGGAATATTGATAGGATTAGCTGACACATAAAAATAAGACATGCAATGTCCACCCCACCAACCTATTCATTACAATGTTATTATTGGAATGTATGCAAAATAAAAATATTAAGCAAGAGAAGGGGATATCACCTGACTGAGCTTGTTGTTCTAGGCCAGCTTAGAAAAAAAAAAGGATAATGGTATTGGGTTGCCTCCCAACCAACGCTAAGTTTTACATCATTAGCTGGACCAAAACCCTAAAAAATAAAGGAATGATCAAATTAATGGGTTGAGTTAGGATTAATATGAAGATATGGTCATGCAGCCTAAGAATCAGTGATCCACAAATGCGGACCAGCTGATGGTGTAGCCCCACTCCAAAGAGTTTTTCTAGTTTGAAGTGTAGAATAGGGAAGATAGATAAGGATAACGGAAATGAGGTTCATGACGTAGAGTCTGCTCATTAATCCAATTCCATAGTTCAAGGAGAGGTTGTGGAGGAGGTGGATTGAAATTATGATTGAAATCCAAATTCAGTTCAGAATTGGAATCATAAAGATCCTCGTAATGGTGATTGATATCAAAAATCATGATTTCTCCATGCTTTGGGTCATATGAGGATAAAGGTAGAGCTTGTGAGATTGGAAATTCTATGTAGAATTCCTTAAAATCCTTGTCAGAGATGATCTCTTCCTCATTAGAAATAATGTCATGCTCATCAGAATTTGTCTCTCTCATAATCAAGCCATCCATTAGAATTACTAGGATTATAAGTTTGACCCCAATTGACTTTATTTTGAACTACATCTTCTAAGGTAATGTCTTCCTTTTACTCATCAATCAAATCAAGTTCCTCGAAATTCCATGATTCAGATGAGTTGATACTTCCTCAAGCAAATCATCATAAGTCATCCCCAATAATTCTATAATGTTTTGAACATTTCTTTCATAGGGGGATTGTCTATCTTGTTCAATCTCAAGATGTTGGGGATCAGAGTCAGGAATAGGGAGTGCAAAATCAAGTTTTTCCTCAGGACCTTGGTGGACGAGAAGAAAGGAGTGAGAATTAGATGATACAACAGTGAAGGCAGATTCAACTCCTATAAGAAGTATCTCAGAATGATCAGCACTATCAAATCCAAATATCATAATTGAATCATTCAAGAGGACATGATCATTAGAATCCTTAGTCAAAATTTTATCAGAACCATCCAAATGTGCCTAGTTGGGGGTGTCAAAGTCATCAATCTCTTTGTTCTTTTAGGGGTATCTTTTATCTATTCATAATCCTTATCATGCTCTTCGTTTCCTTGTTCAAATTCCCCCAAATTTTTTGAGATATCCAACTCCAAACCATCCTCGAGGTCCAACAGTGCCTCCTCAAACATAAAGGACTCATACTTAGGCCCACCATAGATTGGTTCCTAAAAATAGAATGATTGCAATTAAGGGGCTGAATCAAGATCTAATTCCTCAAGCAAATCTCCCTCCTCAATCATGATAGGTTATTAAATAATGTACATGTGATTCCATAAGGTATCTCCCAAGAGTCAAGATCTTTGGATTGAGAATCGATCTTGAGGATGCTAACCTTGTCTTCGTCATTTTTCGGGATGGGGCTTTCAAATGATTCTAGTAAAGATGTGTCACAATCAGTTTCAAGGAACCCATCAGATGTCCCTTCCATAGATTTGTCATTCATTTCAGAGTTAATCTTTGGGACATCAAAATTATCTATCAATTCAGATGTAGGCCTAGGTAAGATCTGCTTTGGATAATCAATTGGCTAGTGGTTGGGCTCAGTGTAATCAAGGGTCGAGATTGGATAAGATGTAATACTTGAGGTCAGAGCCTCAACCCTGAGTGGCTTACCACCAACTTGTGGCACAGTTAGACCAGTTTTAGGGTTCTTTAAGGTCCTATCTTGGGATTTATGTTGCTCCTCTTGGTTTCTATGAAGCTCCTTCATCATGTTATCAGTATTTCATTTATTAGATTCTTTCATCTCCTGTAGCACTTAGAACAATTGGGTAGTCTGGGAATCATTGCTATGGTCAGGGGTTTGAGTGGGCCGAGGATAATGATTTTTAAGGTTTCTAACCTCACTCAAATCAGAATATTTATCATCATCAAGATTTGAATACCTAGGGTAAGGATCATATCCTTGGTTGGGTGGTGTGGGGGTATCCCAATAAGAGGGTGGAGTGGGTTGGGTGAAATTAGGATAATCTACGAAGTGATTTTGGAGATGGGATTGATATCCTAGGCATTGAGACTTTAAGGCATATCCCCGATAAGGGGAGAAATGAGTTTGGTTGAATTAGTCAAGATAGTTAGTCATGTTGATTAGATCCCGGTCTTGTAGGGAGAGTGTTTCTTGAGATTGTAGAGATCTTTGATATCTAGAAAATGAGGAATAATGGGATGAAAAAGTTGTTGGTGCAAGAGCACCACGATCGTTAATTTTGCTGATAACAAAGCACTTGTTATTTAATATTTGCATTGGAGTTATAGTTTCAAGAATAATGCAAATAGATTCAAGCGTGAAGGAACTCAAGCTTGTGTCCATGGTAGATTGGAGGAGCTTGATGGTGGAAAAGAGAAGATGTAGCCTTGCATGGAGCGAGAGCTTGAAAATGGAGAAGAAGAGTAGGATAGATGTTTGTTTATGTATTTGTACACTTTATTTGTTCTTTGCTCTTTACTTTCTTAGATTAAATGTTAAAGAGCCCAAAGTAACATACCTGTAGTCCTAAGAACACTTACACTATCCTAGGATATTTAGACAATCTTAGAAATCACTTAGAAAACCAAAATAGTAATCAAATAGCCTGATTAGACGACCGATTTAGACTTCAGACGTTTGGTCTTGGACTTTAAGACGTCTAATAGTTGGCACAGACATCCAATAACCTAGGCTGGAAACAAACTCTCTGTCCTTTTACTTTCAGATGACCATCCCATAGTCAAGACGTCTTAGAAGACATCTGATGACCTTGACAGATGTCCAACAATAGAACCGTTGGACTGTCAACACATAATACTCCAGGATTTCCTTTTAATCACATTTATAACACTTTCCAGATGTCCGTAGAGCCTCCCAGACGTTTGATAAATAGACGTTAGGTTAAGATCTGACCCAAATCTACTTTTGTCATACCTAATAGTCGTTTGAGCCTCAGGAAATCAATTCCCACAGAGATTTCTCTTTCCATACGTCCAGAGACTTTACCAGACAATCGACCAATCATCTAACCTAAATTACTAGGAACCCTATTTTGATCTTGTCAAAATAAAAACTAATCCATCTTAGAATTAGACGTCTGATTTAATTCTCAGACAACTTAAAACACCTTCTTAGACGTTGTTTAACGCGCAAAATCAATGTTTAAGATTGATACATTGTAGTACAGACCAAAATCGCTCGTCAACAGATACAATTTATAGCTTGAAAGAAATCCGAGGTCAAACACAGGGAGCAAGTGTTGCATTCACACACTAATCTCAATCAAAATATAAATGAGCACAATAATTAAGCCAATAATGATTTGCAATGAATACTAATTACTCAAGACTGATCATTAATATAGAATATGAGTATATGAAAAGTTTGTCATGGCAAAAAGAATAAAAACATCCCAAAAAGTGGTGATTTAAATCACCTTTTAGATCCACATTTAAGCATGCATCTTAACCATAATACTTAAATTATTGAATAGTAATTCAAATAATGCCACAGTGTCCAGATGCTACATTGCAAGGGCATTGTTCATCTTCTTCATCTCTTCTTCTTCCTTCTTCTTCTCTATACGAGCCCTTCTCCTTTTGTTCCTCTTCTTTCTTTTTCCTTCTTCTACCTTTCTTCCTTCTTCGTCTTAGCCCTTTCTCTTTTTCTTTCTTGCCTCTTCACGCACAAGGGAGGCGCTCTCGAATTTTGGCTAAGTGTTGGAAGGTTTCAGGAGCAAAACCCCCCGTTTCCCCACACTCCCTCTCTTTCTCTCTTCTCTTTCTCTGAAACCAGGTAATCAGGTATTCAGGTCAAGCGCATACCAAGGTCCAGGGCTACGAGTGTGGTCGCAGCTGAGGAGTGAAGGCAGGTATATGAGTCGGATCAGTGAAGGCAGGTAAGGAGGACCTCACCCTCGTTTTCTGAGGCAGTAAGCCTAGAACACAAAAATAATTTATTTTGCCTTGGCGCTTCACCCACTTACAATGTGGGACTAAATGTCCCACATCCTTTGCGTACACCTCCAGGTGGAGGCCACCTCAATTGGAGCAGCAGCAGATGGTGATTCCTTCACTAGACCACCTGGGGATATGCCTGGAAGTCATCCGCAACTCCTGGGTGTAGTACCTGGGGGTTGCTTGGCCTAAAGCACGAAGAACGTGTGGCGGTAATGGCGACGATGGAAAAACGACGGCGAAACCTAAAACTCACACAAACGGCCTCATGGCCCAATTAAAATACCTCAAAAGCTTCGCCGTGGTGTGGTGAGTGTGGTAGTTGTGGTTTCATGGGTTGTAGAGGTGCATGGTGGTCGGATGGAGTCCGGAATGGCATGCGTGTGATGGGTTGTTCGACGGAGTGTTTGGGTGAACAATAGGGTGAAATAGATTAGGGATTTTGTTCGTGGTGGTGTGGCGGAGGTGTAGGAAGTGGTGGCGAGGTGTTTGGTAGTGTGTAGCATGAGGAGGACCTCGTCGGAGGTGCAATCGGAGGTGGAGATGAAGGTGGATGGTGGTGGCGTCGAGGGTTGAAACTAAGAGAGAAGAGTCGGGGAATGTTACGAACGAGTGCCCCAGACGTCTTTTAAGACGTCTGGGAGGTGGCCCAGACGTCGGACCAGACGTCTGGGATCACATCCAGACGTCTGGGATCGTTTCCAGACGTCTGGAAATCAGTTATTTTCGACATGCGCGGGTCGTCTGCGCGCCTGAGCGCGCAGACCGCATATTCGCTTATTCTTCTCTCTGCAGCTGCAGACGCCGCTGCCGTGCTCTCTCTCTCTCCTCCTCGCACGGCCTTAAAAAGACCACGCCTCCCCTCGCTTCCGTCGCCTCTACCCCTTTCCTCTTCTTCTTCCAGTGAGCGAGCGCAAGAGCGGGCGCGGGGTTGCTGCGGCGGCAACGGCCGCAGTGAGCGCGGAGGGGGTGCTGCGTGCGAGAGCGGCGCTCAGCCGTGAGGGCGAGCTCGCCGGGGCTGGCAGGGCCGGCCGGTGGGAAGCGCAGCGGGCGTGGAACGACGCGGGAGGCCTGCTGCGGCTCAAGCAGCAGGCGCACGAGGTGCGACGAGGCGCGGCATCACGAGCGGAGGGCGAGTCGCGCCCTGGTTCTAGAAAAATTTCCAGAATCAGACGTCTGTGCTGATAGCCTGACGGCGGGGTTGACGTCTGGAATACTGTCCAGACGTCTGAACGGTGAGTTTTCCGTCTTCTTCTTCCTTCCTGTCGACTGACCGTACTGAGGGAGAGAGATGGGTGTGCGCAGGCTCGGTGATTCGCTATCCAACTCGAATCAGACGTCTGGCTGTAGTACCAGACGGCGGGAGTGACCTCCAGACGTCCGGGGTGACCATCGGACGTCTGGGAACTAGGCCAGACGTCCCCGCAGGCTTCTGGACGTCTGAGAAACCACGCAGAATAAGGTAATTCTCTGATCCACTTTTTAAGACGTCTGGAAGAAGTTCCAGACGTCTGATTTTGCACAGTGTCGTCATTTTCGACCCGTTTAGGGCCCGTTCGGGTTTCGTTTTCCGCGATTCGAGTTGTGTTCTTTTCGGAATTAATTCCTCTACCCGTCTACAGTAGCTATACACTGTTTTGAGATACTCCTTGTGTTTGATTCTTGTGATAGGACCCCGTTCCGTTGCAGTCTCGGGGGTCGCGGAGGCACGCGGGATTCCCGATCACGCCCCCATTACTCCCGTTGTACCTGGTAGAGTGGCTTTAAGTTATTAATAAAATCTGTTAAATTATGGAACCATAAATAGAACCTAGGACATTGCATGAATCCTAGGAATGAGAAATAGATGGAATGATAGCTCCTAGGTGTTGCATGAATCCTAGGGCTGGAAAACTAGATTGCATGATAGATCATAGGATATGGCATGAATCCTAGGATGGGAAAACTAGTGGAATGTATAATACTGCAGTCTTGGAAAATGGAAAGAGATATAAAGATGCCTATAATTTGAATTAACAGCTGCCTGTTGTGAATAAATAACGTGGTTGAGAACATGGATTGTAAGAATGTGAAACTGGAAAGTGAAACCTGGATGTTTGAGTAAAAAGGATGGAACCCTACGGGGAAGTAGGAGTAGAACTCCTGGAAAGTGAATGGAATAGTATTGGGGAAGTGAGCTGGCCCTTGAGTACGGAGTACCAAGGAGAGTGACTGTCCCCCTGTTTAGTGCAGAGCGGAGCCAGCCGCCCCAGGGACCCGGGGTTAGGACTGGCCACTCTGTACCGACTTGCTGGCCCTCGCGTACGTAGTACCGAGGAGAGCTACTAGTGTAGGGAGGTACTAGCTACCCCACGGGGCCCGGGGTTCTGCTAGCCTCCCACACCGACTTGTTAGGCCCACTGGGGCAAACCAGGGTAGTCAGGCGAGGGTGCGCGGACTGTGGAGGGGCAAGGCCCCGGTTTGGTTACTGTGGAGGGGTTGGTCCCCTGTTACTGAGAGGGCTCTGCCCTGGACTGGTTCCGTGCTGTGCTTTGGGCGCACCCGTTAACGGAAACGGCTGACCGCGTGCCAGTACGGGTTAGCTACCTGTGCGTTTATCGCGCGTGCCGTAGTCACCGTTACGTCTGTCAGTGACCTTGGGGTGGTTGACTGAGGGTAGGATCACCACGGGGGACTCTCCCGGCCAGGAGAGCACCACGTGCTACTTCTACTTTTTGGAAAAGACTGCAATCAAGATCGTTCCCACGAGGAACATTCGAGATCAAGAAAAAGATATGAGGAATAAATGAAATAGTGAGACAATTGAAAGATGTGAATAAAGAAAGTAATCGAACATAACAGCTACTGTACACTCTACTGTTGTCTTTAGTTTAGTTGCCACTCTACTCAGCGTTTTGCTGACGTGTTACACTCGTTACTTTTTTCAGGACCAGGTGTTGAGCAGCCAGGGTCAGCGGCTGTAGAGGACGCTGGGCCAAGTAGGGTCCAGTAGAGTTACCACTGTCTCTTGTACCTCCTTTTGTTACGTTGTAGTGAGTAGTTCTTGTTTCCGCTGTACTTTCTTTACCTGCAGTTCAAATTATATTATGAATGTTGTTCTACTGTTGTGGTGGTACATACTGTGGTAGTTTCTTTCCTTACTGTTGTACTTTCTTACTGTTAGTTATATTCATGCTGAATGTGGTTTATTTTACTGCTCTTTTGGTTACTTCCTCGTTGGACGACTAGGTCTTGGGATTAGTTGAGTCGGTCCGGTTCTCGTGTCTCGTAGGGACTCGGGAACTGGGTCGTTACAGGGAAGATTTTGGGGAAGGAGAGGAAGAGTTTAGGACCTAGATTAAAGATGAAAGAGGGAGGATTTGGCGTCGGTGTGATTGCCGGTGCCGGAGAAGGAAAGAGCTTCGTGAGGGTGACGGCGAGGAAGAGGAAGATCTAGGATCCCCTGAGTTGGTCGTCGAGGAGCAGACGAAGGAGGGGAGGAACGTAGCACTCCCAATTTAGTCGTTGGGAGGCCGTAGAACGACGGAGGGAGGAGCTCACCGGAGCTAAGTCGGAGATGGCTAGGGAAGGAGTTTGAAGAGGGTATTTTGGCCAAAACCTAGCTAAGGAGGACAGTTTGCCCTCAGGGGTCCTTATATAACCAAGCTTGGAAGTTTCCAAGTTTCGAAGTCTATGGAGACCAAATCCTTTCAAAGGTTTGCATGAGAGATTAGGTGAGACCTGGAGGCTCAAACAAGGTTGAAAAGGAAGAGAATTGCTTGACGAATCTCCCTTTCAATTTTGAGAGGGATTCGTCAAACAATCAATAAGTTCTTGCCAAATGAAGTTCGTCGGAGTAGGATTTCCTCCACAATAATGGAATAGGGACCTGATTGCAAATAATATGACAAACTTAGGGACCCATTTGTAAGGAATTCAAAAAGCTAGGGGTGCGTAAGTGATAACAAGAGTCAGACTGGACTGAAATGCAAATTAGGTCAATATGATATCTAATTGGCCCTAAATTTTGGTACAAAACTAATTTGGACCCAATAAATCTGATGGTGAAGTCTAATTTATGTTTTGACCAAGTTTGACTGGTTAAATTGCATAAAAACCCAAATTAGGGCAACTGTCTATTTGAGACTCTATTTTGGGTCAAAATGGGTGCAGATGGTCAAATCAAGGATGCCAAACCCTAGAAAATGTTTTTATATGATTTTTAGAGTATTTAGATGAATTTTATCCTGACCAAAACCTTAGTTAAGTAAGCGGGTCTGTTTTTAGGGTTTCAGATGTCATTTAATTCTTGAAATGCGTGAAAACCCATTTCTGTCTGCGTGGACCCCCTTATTAGACATTTATGAACTTTTGACCTTTAATTAACCCCTGAGAAACCCGTGGTTGTTCTGCATTCATCATAGGATGGTAAAATTACAGTTTTAACCCTGGTTTCTTGTTATTCTCTTAGAAAAGATGTGCAATGAATTACTATCTTCTGGCGGTTCTGTAAGATCATTTAACATTGGAATATGATTAAATAAATCTAGATATGACTGATGATGACGTTATCATCAAACGTCCGTCTTAATTTATCACCATCTAGATGATCAACCCTTCTAGATCAAACGCCAACCTTTGGATCAGACAAAGACCCAGACGTTTGACCCTAAATCCAGATGTCTGATAACCCTATCAGAATCATAAATGACCCTAATTTCAGCCTGATTTGCCTTGGATTTATTCCCAACGGCTATGAAATCCTTCCAAGGCCTTCTAAACCCTTCTTAGGGCTTCTATAAATAGAGGAGCACCCTTCCTAAGCCAAACACACCAAAGCAATACTTCTTCCACTCATATTGTGTTAAAGAGAAGAGAGAATCAAGAAGGAAAGTGACCCTACTCTCCAAGCTTCTAAGCATACATCCAAGAGCACCCTTTTAGCTACACAACCACTCTGCCGTCTCCATACATTAGAGAGTGTCTTCGTGCCTTATGTGGTTCACGCACTCCGACTTCCATCTAAGGGAAGTATCTGTTACCTATAGGAGCTAGTTAGATTTACACCTATTTATAGGATATTAGTAATTTTCTTTTGTGGTTTAGTATTCGCTTTACTAATTCCTGTCTCCTTCGAGAGACAAAATACTCTTCATGAAGAGGAGGGGATTTGAGGTATGCTACCCTTGTTTAATGTGGCATGGTTGTATTGAGGGTGAGTCACCTTCATTTAAGTGACCCGAATAGTGGATTTGATCGACTCAGTCGATCGGGAAATTCTAAGTCGAGAGGCTTAGGTGGTGGTTTTTACCCAGGTTTGGGTTTCCACCTAAAAATCATTATGTTCTTGTGAGATTACTTTTTGTGTGATTGTTTGCATATTATTTTCGTATTATTTCATATAACACAAACCTCACCCCCTCCGTAAGGAATTAAAAAAGTGTATAGGTCCAAGCTCTCCTCCTCAATCAACTCTTCCTCATGGTGATTAGCCATGGGAGGAGGTTCAGAAATAAAAAAATTAGGTCTTCTCCTTAGATTACTCTCTAAAGGTGATATGAAATCAAGGTTCAGAGATCTTCTATCATCCATGTACCAAAAGAAAGTTAATAGATGAGAGAGAGAAGACAAATGAGAGAATCCCCAATTAATCAAACAAACTAAGCCTTAGAGTGTAGCCTTAGATGACCAAAGCCTTTAAAGTATAACTTCACCTTAAGACAAGTTAGTATTGTCTATAAACCAGATGCGATATAAGTAGGCAGCGGAGTAAGAGCGTGTCCTAAGGACCGCTAATTAGGCCAAACCCTTGCTCGGCTTAAGTCATTTGACAATCAAGCCTCCTACTAAAATGCTTCCAGAAAATAAACTTCACTAATTAGTCCTACAGTGCAAGTGTATACTTTAAGAATAACTCAATGAATCCTTAGGGTCGATGTCTAATCACTTTTATTAGGCTTAGGATGTGCGTGCTTAAGGAATGTGATGGGGCGTTGTTTAATGAGTTATGCCCCTTAGAGATAGATTTGAAATATGTAGTACTCAAACAAAGGGGTTCACAATATAAGCTTAATTGATGTGGTAACTTTTAAGGTTCAAATGCTTGTATTAGTGTATTTTAGGGTTCACTTAGTTAGATAAGTCCAAACAAGGTTCTAGTGAGGCACACAAGAGGTTCTACAAGTCCCAATTGTTTTATAAATTTCCTTTAAGTATAGAAATGCAAGTGTGATCTACCTTAATGTGAAACCCTAAGAACAGATAGAGCTAGAAGATTAAGTTTAAGTCCACAAACTCAAATGTGGCACGATACAATCAAAGTAATCAATGGTCTTAATGCACCACTAAGTAGGGTACTCAAAAAAATTTTTTGCAGAATTTTTAATGCACATTTTATATTTTTTCAAATTTAACAGGGCACTGGGGTCTTCAGGTCAGTTTTAACACCCAGTCAGTCTTCGGATTTTTAGTGTAATCAAATGTGCTCAAAATATTTTTTTAGATTTTTCTGAGATTCTCAATTATCACAGGAATCCAACACTGCAGATGTTAGGTCAATCGGAGTAGATAACAATTCCTATGATTTTTTGAATACCGAAAATCAAGAAGACAAATCAAATCTGATATTAGCACAGTTCGCGAATTTTTAAAATTCAATATAAATCAGATGAGTGTGCAAGTTAGGCATGATCTTCTTGACCTCAATAGCTACGTCTAGGAGAAATTTCAAAATTTTTGGATGTATATAAATTTGGACAATAATTTTTTAAAATCTAAGCTGTTTGCAGTATGAATTTCAAGGAGGTGGTTTTGTTGATTTCCAAGCGATAATGTCTACCAAAAAGAGTTTTTTCTTAAATACAAAGAAAATGAGTTCAAGCAACTTTCTAACCTAGGGATCAAGCAAAGCACCTATTTTTTTGGATTTTGTTTTATGTGGAAAGCAAATCTAAGCTAATCTAAGATAAGGGTACTTACCTCGAGATGACTAAACTGCTTTTCTTCCGTTACCGTGCTTTTCTATGGATTTTTGATGCCTGCACACTTACCAACAAACAAGAGGCAAAGTGGATTAGTAATCTAAAAATAAGTACAAAATTGAAAGGCGAAAAATAAATCTGTGCCTCCTTGGCAACGACGCCAAATTGATGTACGCTAAATCTACGCGATTAAAAATATGCAATCGTTGTAGCACACAAATTAAGCAAGTAATTAAATTTATATTTCCGAACTACAAGGGATCCAAGTCGAACATAGGGAGGTTGTCGATATTAAAAACCTTTGGCAAGTATTAAAGTAGCAAATAATATATTGGTATCAATAGAGGCACAAATAATAATATCAAGAGAGACACATAATGTCTCACAAATATAATCTTAATCAAAGATTACAATAAGAATAGAAATATAAGAAAATAGAGAAAGGAAAGAGAGTGGAGCTACTTGAGGGATGTTTGTTGGAAGTTTTTGACGGAGCTTTAGATCCAGGGCATCGGGAAGAAGAAGACCAGAGAGGAATATGGTGGGCACTATGGCAGGACTAAGGTAGGGAGGCTACTACTAAACTACGCTACTAATTAACTAAGACTAATTCCTCTTTTAAGTGTTGGAGGCTAGGTCTTTTTATTGGAATCTACACGGCTTCCTATTAGTTGATTTAGAGTGCCTAGGATCATTATTTTGGATGGCCTAGATTATGTTCTATGGGAAAGCTAGCATTGATTAGATAAGGACCCTTAGATATAGAGGGTAGGGCTAAGATAGGAGGGGAATTTTTTGTTGATTTTGTAAAAATAGTGGCTGGCCATTAGGATATGTTCTAGGAGGGTTGGTCGGCCACCTTGGAAGGGATAAGGTGGGCTAGGTGGCGACTAGGGTTAGGTTAGGAGGGGGTTGGCTAGGGTTTCCTAGGGTTTAGGTTTAGGTGGCACCTAATTAGGTTGTTAGGGTTTTGGGTTAGGATAAAATCTAGGTTTGTGTAGGATAAGTTGTCTAATAGGTTGGGTTAGTCATAAGGTAAATAGGTTGAGTCTAATTAGGTAGGATCTAGTCTATTTAGGTGGCTAATTAGGTTGGAGTTAGATTTTATTAGACTCACTGAGTCTAAGTAGACATGGTTTGGTTAGTCTAATCCAATTAACTTCCAACTGAACCCAATTGAAGTTGGGTGCACCTAATCAGGTTGTACTGCACTTGATTGGTTGTGGCTAGGTCTATTGGGTCTGATTAAACTCAAGTAAGTCTAATCAACTCAAGGTTAGTCCAATCAAGTCCCATGGACTTCATTGACTAGTGGCTAGCTCAATTGACTCAATTTGAGTCAATTAGGTGTGGTATGGACCTAACTAGGTTTCTAGGTTAGGGATTGGGTATTGGATAGGAGGATTAGGGTTATGGATAGTAGGATAGGACTATGGATAGGGTGGATAGGTACATGGATAATGTTATCCACGTTTTGGCTTTTGAGCTCAAATATCTAATGTTGAGCTGGTCAAGGGATAGGTACTAGGATAAACTCATCCTAAGGTTTTAGGGATAGGGTAGGCTTATCCTAATTCCTCTCTTTTTTTTATTTGTTCTTGTGTCTTCAATCTTTCTTTATTTCAGCTTTATTCCTCAATTTGCTCCTAACTCAACTATAGCTTCTATTCCTATCCAGCTTTATTCTTCAGTTCTTTAGATTACTTTAAGACCTATCACCTACATTATTCACAAAAGACTAGAATTAGGAGATAGTTATTTATAAGATAAATACAAAGCTCAAATATGCATGCATGCTCTAAATGTAATATTTATAAACCTAATGCATGATTTTACTAAGGAATTAGTCCTAGATAAGCAAATTAGGACAATAGATTAGGTTGTTATCAAGCCTACCCCTATCCTTTCCCTTCATGAAGTCCTTAGCATTAGAATAATCCACCATCTCCTCACCACCTTCTACATAGCCCTCCTATTTAGAAAAACCTTTCAACTCCTTCACCTTCTTCCTCACATTCAAGTTGTGCATCTTATCTTCCTGGTGGCCATCCTCCTCACCAAGTCTTGCCTCTCTTCCTCATCCTCATCTCCACCTTCAAGGCAGCTGCATCAACGGACCAAGCTCCATCCCATCTTCTTCTTCTTCTAGTTCTTTTCTAGTAGATATTTTGTTTCCTGTTTGAGTGGTAGTCTTGACATTATTTCTAGTAGCAATATAGTTTGGTTTTCATCTACATTAGTGGTTAGCCAAGAGGTCTCCTCAACCTCTCCTCAACTAGCTCCTTAAATCACTCCTTAGAACCCTCCTTAGTAGACTTCAATCTAAGCCCATCATCCACCCTTAAACCTTGATCTAAGGGCCCCATTTGAACCTCTCAAGGCCACCCACTCAAGAGAATTCTAGAGGGTTCTCTTGGTCATCCACCTTAGCTCCAAGATCCATCACTAGATGCCTATACAAGAGCTTAGTTTGAATGAGATTTGGTGGATGCATCTTGGCTTTCAATTTAATCCAAAGGTCCACATCAATCCTACATTCCTATGAAAACACTAAGACTTCCCCACCTTTCCATCATCTTATCTTCTATAGTGCACACCCTTCACCTTAGTTCCACCACCATGGCCGACCACCTTCCCATCTAGGTTATCTCTCATCTCCATGCCACCTTCACCTTAGATAAAAATCTTCCCTTAGTGAAATTCTTCCTCCCTAGTTGATAAGTATATAGTTAATACACCTAATATGTCTAAATTAGGCTAACTCCTAAGTAAACATAGCATAATTAGGTTGTAAATAGTGCATTATAATCAATCAAGGCATATTAGGCTCATAAATGCATTTATAAATAATTTGTATATATTATAATAATTTTTATTTATGTAGGAATAAAAAACAGGCTTGAACTTTGAGAGTGAAGGGTTGTAGAGGAGATGTAAGAGAAGACACATCCTAGGAGGGTAAAATATAATTTTACCAAGTTATAAGGGCTTGGACATAATTTATCCATCAACACTCTAAGCCCTTGCTCTTGAAGAAGACCCAAACCCCTCAGTAGATTTCTGCAAAATTTCAAGAAGAGGGGACCACAAATGCAATAATTTCAAGTTTGACATTAGCTCGCACGCAAGCCTTGCGCCAAGCAAGCATTCCATGCCCGCCTCGCGTGCGCCTGTATGATCCAAGCGCTAAAAAATGACACTTCTGCGCGCTCAAGCCACAATTGTTGCCCGCTGCTCGCGCTCCAACCCAGGCGCGTGAAACACACGTAGAATCCAAGCCCGCTCAAGCCACTCGCCACCGTTGTCACATGATCAGCCGACCCCCAGTCTCACCCGCACGCTAGCTGGGGGTCCGGCTTGTCCTTCACGAGCGTTAGGCGTGCAAAACATCAATTTTGGCCCATTTTAGACTCTTTTCTCCACCTATATAAAGACCACACCCCTCCCCTTTGCAAACCATCCAAACCTACTCCCTCTCTACCTCCTAAGGAGTTCCAAGACCCCTCTAGAGCTCCTCTTCTCCACTGAAGGCGTGCTTCGACTCTCTGCTAGCATAAAAACTTCGACTCTATCCTCCTTCCAGCTTCACCCTCCTTCGCTGAGTGCCATCGCCACCTCCCACTCCCCATTTGTGGGCTTGTAATCACCCAGTCGTTGCTCCACTCATCCCCAACTCTTTCGAACTTCGTTTGACTTCTCTCTCCTTCGTTCGAGTGACAGCACCGATCCTCCATCTCCCAGCAACTGTCTCGGGAGACTATACTCTCTATACTCTATTCTGCATTGTAGCTTAGTTTTAATTAGTTGAATTTTTGTAATTGACAATTATTCTCTCTCTTTGTCTCCTATTATTGTAATTATTGTTGCTTTTATTTTATTTTCAAATAAAATTCAAAGTTGTTTTCCCATATCATTTCACCTTCACCTTGTTTCGCACCAATTTTTTTGTAACTCCACATACACCCACTTACGCTCACATTTTCCACTCCACTCTCATTTACAAAAATCTATAAAAATCATAAAATCAAAAATTACCAAAAAAAAATACCCTCACATGAATTTCATAAATCAAATGTTGCTTCTAAGTGTTTGACCTAGACTCAATATCCGGTTATTTTATTTAGTCATGAATATTTGCAATTACAACAACAAAGTTTTTAAAACCTATTCTTAACAAAAATTTTCACGTATCATTTTGGCACCATTGCCCAAGAGGCAACCGACTTCGATTTTTCCACGGTTTCCTGCATTTACTTATCTTTTCTTTGATATACTATTTTATAAGTACCCGATCGAGGTGGGCCAAAGGTAGTAGATTGGAGTAAAGTACAGTTACAAAGATTTGTAAGTGCATCTTACATCACCTGCTCATTAAATTTATTCCATCATTCTAAATAATTAAGACCCGAATCTACTTAGGAGCTTACATAAACTCTAAGGTTATAATTAGTTGTCTTGTTTTTCGCCTTGACTCACCTACATTCACATAAAACAAAAACATAAAAAAATATCTTCTCTTTGATGTGGGATTGAAATTAAAGTGCACAGTTAATCACCTCACAAGTTTGACTTAAGGTGCACTAATTTTCTGATTCTATCACCTAACCGGGACCTCGACCTTTAAACATGGTACACCTGAATCAAACATACATATAAGTAACTAGAAATTAGAATAGGTTGAACATTTTTTGTGTGCCTCAATCCAATTGTGCAAAAGGCCAATTGTTTGACTTACTTGGGCCATGTCACTTTACTTAAAACTTAAAAATCAAGGAGCTCCCCCTGTAAGATTCAACTCTAAGGTCTGAATTGGGCACTCCACAATTTTTTTTTTAATTTTAAAGGAAAATACTTATAACCTTTTTATTTTTTGACAGCCTAGTGTGCCTTAAAAACTTATTTGAAAATACCTGAGATCTGAATCCTAAAAGTTACTTAAGCAAGATTTGAATCTTAAAATTCACCTCACCTTTATAATAATCTTGCTTGAAAACCCTTAGTTGTGCACTTACACATGTCAATCAATCATTAAGGCACAATCCATTAATATCCCATCACATTCCAAGAGCACATTCAATCCCAAGCTTAATTAAAAATAAGTAGACATTTGTTCGGCATGTTAATCGCATTTTAAAAGATTATTTAGTTGTAATATAATGCAAAAATACGTCGACAAATAAATTTATAAAAGACGATGAGTACAGGATCATTCGTAGAGGCAATCACAATTTATGTAGAAGTTTTTCAATAGAACTTACTCTAAACAGATATTTATATATGTATATATGTATACAAATCAGATAGCATGCATTCAAAAGATCAAAATTTTATTATAATTAGATAGAGTTTTCACAATAGAGAATGCTACTAGAAACAGATAGCTAGAGAGAGAGAGATAGAGAGAGAGAGAGAAATAGAGAGAGATATAGAAGGAGGCAGAGAGACGACGCTTGTGGGATGCTTGTGCGAGATGCGGCAGCACCTCAGATCCAGAGTATCGGGATGAAGGTCGAAGTTGCAGAAAGGCAGAAGCGGGAAATCGTAGAAAAAGGTGGAAGAAAAGGTTGATGTTCCACAAAGGGGGCCTTGGGTCCTCTTTTATAGTTTTGATGGAGGGCCAAGAGGGTATTTTAGCCCTCCATCTAGTGCAACAACATCTGATTAATCAGATCGTCGTTTTGATCAGATCTATCCAGTCTGATCTAACATCCGCGGCTTCGAATCATCTGTGATTAAAATCATCTCTCATTAGTACATAAAATGATGATATTATCTATATGACTAATAAACTAGCTATTGTGCAAATTACGATACCTATGAATGCATTATTCCTAAATTATGCTAAAATATAGCTTAATTCAAGTGATTTAGGTTGCATGATTGCTGCGCAATCAACGTTGGACTTAGAATTGGACTAGCTCTACGAGGTATGAAATAAGATTAATTGTGATTAATTTACTCCTACCGGTTCATCTGATGTCTAGATAAGGGGAGTTGTGTCAAACAATAGCAGTGGGGTTGTATCAAAGGAATCTAAGGCAAAAGCTAAGGAAATAACCTTCTCCCCAATTCCTCCTTTATTTACAAAATGATGCTAATTGACTAATCTAACTTTGATCTAATGAAATGTGATTTAATTTTTCCTTAAACTAAAAATAGTTAGGCATAAATTGTGTAAATAAATATGAAAATATCAAGTATCAGGTGATCAATGGTGAACATCGAGGCTCTAGGTTGAATATAAATTTGTGAATTTTTTGTAGATGGAGACAATAGCCAACCTTTGCTTGGTCATCCTTTGTTTCCATCGGTATCCTTTATTGTCATTAGTTATCTGTGCCTAATTCTAATAAGCATAACCCTATGCCATGAACCATGGGGAAAGTGCTTTGTCTTTTGCTAAACTAAGAGGAATAAAGGTTATCTTTATTGTTTCTTGCTTAAGGTGATAGCTTTTGCATGTTACAAGTGCAAATGCAAGTTTGACATCGAAAACATGCTATCATAAGATTTTGGGAATGGTGTTAATGGAGATTAGATGAATGGAAGATTGGTTAGCCACTATAAGTGGCGAGCTTTAAGGTAAAATAGCATTCTTAGGATGAAGTGGTACACACATATCCAAAGTAGCATCCTTAAGGTAGAAGAGGCTAACTACTACCTTTAGAAAGTCTTAGGCCTAACTGTCTTGAAGTGGGGACCTCTTGCTTTTGCCAAGAATAAAAGCATCCTCCTTAACCGTGATGATATTGACAATATTTTAGACAAGGATGATGTGTTCTTAAGCTTGGTTGGCATGAGTCATATTTTTGGTTGGTTAAGCTATCCGCAAATATGATCCTACCTATCCCTAGCTTCGGAAAGGCACATGCCAAGACATGTTGTGCACATGAGTTAGCATTTGTCCTCTTCAAAATCCACAATCTAAAATATCCATACATACATTCCATATTTATCATCTAAATATCTAGTGTGACCATCGTACATTTCATGTTTGTCATCTAGATAGGATCCATATAACTGCATTAATGTTTTAATTTTATTCATTAGAGATGTATTAGTAATCGTGTGATTTTTAATATAGTTAGGCAGCAAAAGACAAAAGTTTTCAACGTCTATTTATATTGATGTTTGATCGGGTGCTCTAGACCATCTAAATCTCTAAACAACTACCTCATTCATATCCGATTGTCCACAACATGTCAGATGATTAGCTGATGTATTAATAAAAAGTTTATGATAAAACATCGGATCTTAAATTAGGTTGATACGTTGGGGACACATAATTGTGAAATTGACATGGACCAACTAAATCGTGATTGGAATTGTAATGTGGGGGTTATCGACGTAGAGAAACATCTGCTTGTTTGGTTTAGTCGGAAGCTCATCTGCGTTAAGAAATAGATTACTCAAATGGCACCAATAAATGTTTGCAATGAAAGCCACGGAGGGATCGAGAAACAAATAGATCGAATAGAGTTTAAAATGAAGCTTCCAAAAGGAGATTAGAACCTAATGTTGGCAGACTGAATTCCAGATAATGGTCACACATAAGTAGATATTTCTGCATGTAAAAAAGGTCTAAAATCTACTAGTTGGTTGTTGAAAGACAAAAGACCTACAGGCTGGTTTGGGCCCCCGGTCATCCACTAGACCACGCATGTGCTCTTTCTTTTTCCACTCTGACCCTTCCCCACAACGGTCACCTTCCATGTGCCTACGGCACAGAACAAAGCGACACATCCTCTGTACACCTACGATTACAGGTGTATATTGCAACCAACTTTATTTCAGACCACCTCTGAAAAAAACTTTATTTCCCACCATTCAGTACGAATTTCGCCGAAATTGCATGAGCAGTTTTATCGCCGTTTATGATCCAAATGTACAACGTGCACCGACAGGGAAGAGGAAAATAAAGTTTTAGGTCTTGACAAGGAGAATAAATTCGTGGAATAATTAGAGAAATAAAGAAGGAGTGAAACAAATAGTAGAATAATTAAGTTAGTTCGTTTGAATATTTTGATGGGTTAAAATTATTTTATACAGAAAGCGAAATAATTGTAGTTAGCCTAAGTTAAATTTCACTTAACCCAACACAAATGAGGGATAGGTTAAGTGATGGATTAAATACTTAACCGATGTAAATTCACTTAACCCATTAGTCAAACATTCCCTTATGT
This sequence comes from Thalassia testudinum, assembly GCA_037157565.1. Lineage (NCBI taxonomy): Eukaryota > Viridiplantae > Streptophyta > Magnoliopsida > Alismatales > Hydrocharitaceae > Thalassia > Thalassia testudinum. The sequence goes on along the minus strand of JAZHRO010000024.1, from coordinate 178,863,298 downwards.
TACACTTTGTTGTCTAGTCGAGGCAAAGAATGAAGAAAATCTTACATGAATTAAGGAAAGCCCTCCAGTAAACTACAAGAGCTGCAGAGAAGCTATAAATCTTTTAAGAGGCAGTTTGGATAAAAGAATTATAGAAGATAACCGAACATGGGAATTACACAAAAAGGGAAATTAATTTTATTTTTTAATTTGTATGGTAATGTTTAGTTTCGTGGAAACGAGGTGGTGTAATTTCCAATTCTTAATTTGCTTGGCAGAATTGAAAGGTGAAAGTAGTCTTAGATTTAGTGGGAGGAAAATTGTAAAGGAAATGCTCTTGCAATGCCCTCTCCGTGAATATAGAAGATAAACGAACATGGGAATTACACAAAAAGGGAAATTAATTTTATTTTTTAATTTGTATGGTAATGTTTAGTTTCGTGGAAACGAGGTGGTGTAATTTCCAATTCTTAATTTGCTTGGCAGAATTGAAAGGTGAAAGTAGTCTTAGATTTAGTGGGAGGAAAATTGTAAAGGAAATGCTCTTGCAATGCCCTCTCCGTGGGCCTCACTTATGATTCCACCCATCCTTTTTTTCCCCACCCTTTATCTCGTTAGCTTCTAATTCTCTCTTTTAGGTAAGCTTTGTGTTATGCTCTCGTGTTCCTTTTAAATATCCGCTCCTTGTATTCTTCGATCTAAAGAGATTCGCAAGATTTTGATCCTATTCTTCGTCTTTCATCACATCATATTCAATTAGGTACGATCTAATTAGTCATTTATCTCTTTCGTTCTTTTCCTTTTTCTATCATGATTTTGAGTTTGATCAAGCTTTTGACTTAGGCTCTTAATTTGTTCTTTTGATTTGTTTTCTTTTTTATTTGATCTTTGTTTCATGTATTTTCAAGTTTTTCTTATGAATTTAAAGTTGGATTGCATTTTGGATTCTCCCTCTACTCCTACTTCCGAAGCCGGTAACTAAGCTATTGTTGATGATGCTTCTTCTTCTCTTTTGGAGAATCAGGATAATGAAGCAAATGATGTTGTTGTTAGAAGTATGTTTTATTTTTTCTTTTTTGTTCAATTCGTTCAATATATCATTGCTGATATGCATACAATGTTTCCATATCAAAAAGTTCAAGATTTGAACTAAAATGCATCGATGATTTTTCAAATATCCTAGGTGATTTTCACAATATTATCAATCATATATGTGCTCAAACTTGTGTTCGTGAAGCATATATTGATGATCACAGATGATTTCTCAAATATCATCGATGATCTCACAAATACTTGTGTTGGTGAAGTGCAAATTGAAAATCACTTTTAATCTTTCAAACATCACTTGTGATGTTTTGATTATTTATGTTTATGTCATTTAAGTGGATGCTATTTTTGAATATGTATGCACTATTTTTCATATAAGTTTCTTTTTTTGATGAAGTGTGGTTAATGGTGATGATATTATGATTGGAATCGAATTCGATTCTCTTTGAGGAAGCTCTATCTTATTATCAAAATTTTGCACATCGTCCAAGGTTCTGAGTATTCCGTGGTTGGTAAAAATTATGACAAAAGAAAAATGGACTTGCTGCATAGAGTTAAGTTTACTTATTTTAAAGGTGGTCAACCCTCAAGGAACCCATCAAATCCATACTATGCTAAGAGATTAACTTCAAAAATTGGTTGCAAAGCTTATGTTAGGATTGTTCTATGTGGTTCATTGAAGTATGTGGTTGTTTTTTGTAATGACCCGGTTCCCGAGTCCCTACGAGACACGAAAATCGGATCGACTCAACTAATCCCAAGACCTAGTCGTCCAACGAGGAAGTAACCAAAAGAACAGTAAAATAAACCACATTCAGCATGAATATAACTAACAGTAAGAAAGTACAGCAGTAAGGAAATAAACTACCACAGTATATACCACCACAACAGTAGAACAACATTCATCATATAATTTGAACTGCAGGTAAAGAAAAGTACAGTGGAAACAAGAACTACTCACTATAACGTAACAAAAGAGGTACAAGAGACAGTGGTAACTCTACTGGACCCTACTCGGCCCAGCGTCCTCTGCAGCCGCTGACCCTGGCTGCTCAACACCTGGTCCTAAAAAAGGTAACGAGTGTAACACGTCAGCAAAACGCTGAGTAGAGTGGCAACTAAAACTAAAGACAACAGTAAAGTGTACAGTAGCTGTTATGTTCCATTACTTTCTTTATTCACATCTTTTAATTGTCTCACTATTTCATTTATTCCTCAGATCTTTTTCTTGATCTCGAATGTTCCTCGTGGGAACGATCTTGATTGCAGTCTTTTCCAAAAAGTAGAAGTAGCACGTGGTGCTCTCCTGGCCGGGAGAGTCCCCCATGGTGATCCTACCCTCAGTCAACCACCCCAAGGTCACTGACAGACATAACGGTGACTACGGCACGCGCGATAAACGCACAGGTAGCTAACCCGTACTAGCACGCGGTCATTCGTTTCCGTTAACGGGTGCGCCCAAAGCACAGCACGGAACCAGTCCAGGGCAGAGCCCTCTCAGTAACAGGGGTCCAACCCCTCCACAGTAACCAAACCGGGGCCTTGCCCCTCCACAGTCCGCGCACCCTCGCCTGACTACCTTAGTTTGCCCCAGTGGGCCTAAACAAGTCGGTGTAGGAGGCTAGCAGAACCCCGGGGCCCGTGGGGTAGCTAGTGCCCTCCTAACACTAGTAGCTCTCCTCGGTACTACGTACACGAGGGCCAGCAAGTCGGTACAGAGCGGCCGGTCCTAACCCTGGGTCCCTGGGGTGGCTGGCCCCACTCTGCACTAAACAGGTACAGGTACTTCCCTTGGTACTACGTACCCAAGAGACAGTACACAACTACATCTCAGTTCCATTCCTTTCTCTTTCCAAGAGTTCCACTCCTAATTCCCCTGTAGGGTTCCATCCTTTTTACTCAAACATCCAGGTTTCACTTTCCAGTTTCACATTCTTACAATCCATGTTCTCAACCATGTTATTTATTCACAATAGGCAGCTGTTAATTCAAATTACAGGCAGCTTTATATCTCTTTCCATTTTCCAAGACTGCAGTATTATACATTCCACTAGTTTTCCCATCCTAAGATTCATGCCATATCCTAGGATCTATCATACAATCTAGTTTTCCAGCCCTAGGATTCATGCAACACCTAGGAGCTATCATTCCATCTATTTCTCATTCCTAGGATTCATGCAATGTCCTACGTTCTATTTATGGTTCCATAATTTAACAGATTTTATTAATAACTTAAAGCCACTCTACCAGGTACAACGGGAGTAATGGGGGCATGATCGGGAATTCCGTGTGCCTCCGCGACCCTCGAGACTGCAACAGAACGGGGTCCTATCACAAGGATGAAACACAAGGAGTGTCTCAAAACAGTGTATAGCTACTGTAGACGGGTAGAGGAATTAATTCCGAAAAGAACGCAACTCGAATCGCGGAAAACGGAACCCGAACGGGCCCTAAACGGGTCGAAAACGACGAAACTGTGTAAAATCAGACGTCTGGAACTTCTTCCAGACGTCTTAAAAAGTGGATCAGAGGATTACCTTGTTATGCGTGGTTTCCCAGACGTCCAGAAGTCTGCGGGGACGTCTGGCCTAGTTCCCAGACGTCCGATGGTCACCCCGGACGTCTGGAGGTCGCTCCCGCCGTCTGGTACTACAGCCAGACGTCTGATTTGCGTTGGATGGCGAATCACCGAGCCTGCGCACACCCATCTCCCTCCCTCAGTACGGTTAGTCGACAAGAAGGAAGAAGAAGACGGAAAACTCACCTTTCGGACGTCTGGACAGTCTTCCAGACGTCGACCTCGCCGTCTGGCTATCAGCACAGACGTCTGATTCTGGAAATTTTTCCAGAACCAGGGCGTGACTCGCCCTCCGCTCGCGACGCCGCCCGCGTCGCACCTCGTGCGCCTGCTGCTCGAGCCGCAACAGGCCTCCCGCGTCGTTCCGCGCCCGCTGCGCTCCCCGCCTACCGGCCCTGGCAGCCCCGGCGAGCTTGCCCTCACGGCTGAGCGCCGCTCTCGCACGCAGCCCCCCCTCCACGCTCACTGCGGCCGTCGCTGCCGCAGCAACCCCGCGCCCGCTCTCGCGCTCGCTCTCGCGCACTGGAAGGAGAAGAGGAAAGGGGTGGAGGCGACGGGAGAGAGCGCGTGGCCTTTTAAGGCCGCGCGAGGAGGGGAGAGAGAGACGGCAGCGGCCAGAATCTACAGCCACAGGAGCGAATATGCGGTCTGCGCACTTAGGCGCGTAGACGACCCGCACGTGTCGAAAATAACTGATTTCCAGACGTCTGGAAACGATTCCAGACGTCTTGTCCGACGTCTGGATGTGATCCCAGACGTCTGGTCCGACGTCTGGGCCACCTCCCAGACGTCTTAAAAGACGTCTGGGACACGCGTTCGTAACAATATAACAAACTCAAAGGATGTTTCGTCCCAAAACTTGCGCCAACTAGGGTGCGGAAAAAGATGTCCAAATAACCATAACAAACTCAAAGAGGACCGAAGCCGGTCCGAAAAGACGTACCCGCGAAAAGCTCCGGGTACCGCTCCCGCATTGCCGCCTCAGGCTCCCAGGTAGCCTCCTCGTACCGCTGGCTCCTCCACAAAACCTTTACCAGGGGTACTTGCTTTCGTCTCAAACTGCGGACGGCTCGGTCTAGGATCTGCACTGGCCGCTCGGGGTAGGTCAGGTCATCGCCCACCTCGACGCTCTCGTGACTCAGTACGTGACTGGAGTCGGCTACATACTTCCTGAGGTTGGACACGTGGAACACGTCGTGCACACCAAAAAGCTACGGGGGAAGGGCAAGTCTGTAAGCAACGGGTCCAACCTGCTCCAGGACCTCAAAGGGCCCCACAAACCTCGGCGCGAGCTTCTCTCTCACCCCAAATCACTGTAAGCCCTTCATGGGCGAAACACGAAGGAAGACGTGGTCCCCAACCTCAAACTGCACCTCTCTGCGTCTCCGATCCGCGTAGCTCTTCTGTCTGCTCCTGATAGTGCGGAGTCGTCTGTGGATCTGCTCAACTACCTCCTGACTCTGCCGGATCAACCTGGGGCCAACCTCCCACTTGGTCCCCACCTCAACCCAACTCAAGGGTGCCATACACCTCCGTCCGTACAGAGCCTCGTAGGGAGCCATGCCGATACTCGAGTGATAACTGTTGTTGTATGCAAACTCCGCCAGGGGCAGGTGCTCCTCCCAAGAGCCCCTCCGGTCCAGTACACAGGCACGCAAAAGGTCCTCAAGTGTCTGTATCGTGCGCTCAGACTGTCCGTCCGTTTGGGGGTGGTAAGCCGTGCTAAACCTCAACCTCGTCCCCAAGACCTGCTGAAACTCAGCCCAAAACTGGGACGTAAAGCGGGTATCCCGGTCGGATACGATCTCTCGCGGAACTCCGTGTAGTCGTACCACATCACGGATATACCTCTCTGCCAATTGTGCTGGTCCCAAAGTGACTCGGATCGGCAAGAATTGTGCCGTCTTCATCAGTCTATCCACTATTACCCAGACTGCGTCGTATCCTCGCTGGGTAACAGGTAAGCCCACCACCAAGTCCATGGTGATGCTCTCCCACTTCCACTCTGGCACTGGAAGCGGTTGTAGCGGCCCTGCAGGCCTCTGATGCTCAGCTTTCACCTGCTGGCACACTAAGCACTGCTGCACGAATTCACCCACGTCCTGCTTCATCCCCCTCCCCCAAAACCCGCGTCTCAAGTCGTGGTACATCTTCGTGTTTACAGGATGTATGGTGAATCTGGAATCGTGTGCCTCAGTCAGGAGCTCTCTCAACAGCTCCTCGTCTCTGGGAACGCACAACCGTCCCCTCAAGCGCAGCACCTGGTCTGTGAAAGAGAAGTCCCCCGGGTCTCCCGACAGTACTCTGTCGAGCAAGGACTGCAAGTATGGATCTGCCATCTGTCCTGTGATGATGCGGTCTATCAGCTCTGGCCTGGTCTGTCGTGTCACCGTCATTGCCCCACAGTACCCTCGCAACTCTAGGGGTCACCAACTACCCACCTCCTCCAAAAGGCTCCAACTCTGTAACTGTAGACTGGCCAAGAGTGCGGGCGCCTTATGGCTCAAGGCGTCAGCCACCACATTGGCCTTTCCCGGGTGGTAGGAGATGCTGCAGTCGTAGTCCTTCAGGAGCTCCAACCAACGTCTCTGTCTCATGTTGAGCTCCTTCTGATCAAAAAGGTATCTGAGGCTCTTGTGATCTGTGAAAATCTCGAAGGTCTCACCGTAGAAGTAGTGCCTCCAGGTCTTCAGCGCGAAGACAACAGCTGCCAACTCTAAGTCGTGGGTAGGATAGGTATGCTCATGGGGCTTCAGTTGCCGTGAAGCGTAAGCGACAACGTGACCCCTCTGCATGAACACCTCCTAACCCCTGCAAGGAGGCGTCCGTGTACACAACGAACCCGCCACTACTGTCAGGGATGGTGAGCACGGGAGCCGAGGTCAACCTCTCCTTCAGCTCCAGAAAACATGCCTCACAGGCGTCTGTCCAAGCGAAAGGCACGTCCTTCCGGGTCAACTGTGTCATAGGACACGCAATCTGTGAAAATCCTCTGATGAAACGTCTGTAGTAGCCTGCCAGTCCCAGGAAACTGCGAATCTCAGTGACTGAACGCGGTCTCTCCCACCTGAGTACTGCCTCGACCTTGGCTGGGTCCACCGCCAAGCCGTCTCCAGAGATCACATGACCTAAGAAGGTCACCTCCCTCAACCAGAACTCGCACTTGCTGTATTTGGCGTACAGCCGGCGTCATCTCAGAGTGTCCAGAACCATCCGCAAGTGCTGTCCGTGCTGCGTCCGAACTCTAAAATAGACGAGTACATCATCTATGAAAACCACCATGAACTGGTCCAAGTACGGTCTAAACACCCAGTTCATCAGGTCTATGAAAGAAGCGGGAGCATTGGTCAGCCCAAACGGCATGACCAAAAACTCGTAGTGTCCGTACCGGGTGCGGAAAGCTGTCTTGGAGACGTCGGTCTTCCTGATCCTCAACTGGTGGTATCCCGACCTCAAGTCGATCTTGGAAAACACCGTGGCACCCCGCAACTGGTCAAACAAATCGTCGATCCTCGGCAGCGGATATCTGTTTTTGATGGTGACCCTTTTCAGCTGTCGGTAGTCCACACAAAGGCGTAAGGTCCCATCCTTCTTCTTCACAAACAGTACTGGGGCTCCCCAGGGAGACGCACTGGGCCTCACGAAACCTTTCTCCAAAAGGTCCTGTAACTGAGACTTGAGCTCTCGTAGCTCAAGCGGTGCCATCCTGTATGGCGCGGTGGAGATGGGGCTGGTCCCTGGTACTAGTGAGATCTCAAACTCGATCTCATGCTCGGGCGGTAGTCCTGGTAACTCGTCTGGAAACACGTCAGGGTACTCTTTGACCACCGGGATGCTTTGGAAGTCTGTCACAGGGCTGGGCTCTGCCACCACACAAGCTAGGAAGCCCTCACACCCCTGGCTCAAAAGTCTCGCCGCCCGAAGTGCCGAAATGCACCTGAAACCTCCGTCCACTGGCTGTCCGTGAAACTCAAAAGAAGGCAACTCCGGCATGGAGAAGACAATCTTCCTCTCAAAACAGTCCACCAAGGCGTGGTAAGCGGACAACCAATCCATCCCCAGAATCACTCCAAAGTCCTCCATCTGTAACATAATCAGGTCAGCTGGTAGGCTATGTCCCCCGACGCTGACCTCGCAATCCGTGTACACCTCCTCAGCTACAAACAGCTGACCACTCGGACCTCTGATTACGAACGGATTCTCTAACAGTGTATAATCCCGGTCCATACTAACTGCGAAACTAGCTGCGACAAACGAGTGTGTAGCGTCAGAACCGAAAAGCGTGTAAACGAGTCTGCCGGAAACTGAAACCATACCTGCTACCATCGATCCCGAAGCTCTGGCGTCCCTGTGTGTCAAGGCGTTGATACGCCCTTCAGCTCTAGGTGCGGACGAAGCAGCCACACTCTGCGTCGGACGGGTAGGTGCTGGCCGGTACCCTCCTCGCGACTGCTGTCCTCCTCCTCGCGCCTGGGAACCGCGGCCTCCTGCGCGTCCTCCGGTGCTCTGCGTGGGAAGTATCTGTTGACCTCCTGCCCTAGACGGGCAGTCCCTCCTGATGTGGCCCGGCTGGCCACACTGGTAACAGAGGGGAACCCGACTCCCACCCTCAGTGGGTCCCTGCTGTCGGCTGGGCGGGGGTCCGGTGCTGGCGACTGGCCCCTGTCGAGGGCCCCCAAAGGCCACTGATGGCCCTGTAAAATGTGACGGCTCTCCTGCGGACTCCACGTGTCTCCTCTCTCGCCGGCCCTGTGAAAAGTCTGGCTGAAAGGGCCTCTTCCGCCCGCCGTCAGTGTCTCGCGCGGACGGGTTGGTCTCCTCGTAAGTCATAGCTGCCTCCACCACCCTCGAAAATGTAGGCAACTTCAGGGGTTTGACATACCCCCGAATCGCAGGTCGGAGCCCCCCAGTGAACCTCCAAAGGCGCTCCTCCTCAGTAGCTACCGCTGTCACTGCAAAGCGGGACAGCTCCAAGAAATGGGTGTGGTACGCGCTCACAGTCATCGTCCCTTGGCGGAGAGTGTGGAACTCCCGCCTCCTCTGGTCCTGCCACGTCTGGGGAAAGTACTGCTCGCAGAAGAGGGTGACGAACTGGTCCCACGTCGGCTCGTCCCTCTCCTGTCCCCGGACCGCCCCCCACCACCTGTGTGCCGCACTCTCCAGCTGGTACGTGGCAAAGGCCACGCGGCACTCCACCGGGGGGCGAAGGGTGTCGAAGATCTTCTCCAGCTGCTCAAGCCAATCCTCTGCCTCGGTTGGTTCCTCATCCCCCTTGAAGGAGGGGGGCTTCAGCTTCCGGAACTGCCCGAAAAGCTCGAAGTGGCGCTGTAGGGGAGGTGCTGGTGCACCTCCAGGCGAAGGTGCCTCGTGCCCGGAAGTATTGGAGGAAGGTGGGGGCTGCGACGGCCCATCCCCTCCCCCGTGTCCAGCGCCGCGTTCGTCGAGTGGTCCCACAGAGGACTCCCCCTCCGCAACCCCAGGGTGAGGTGCTCGGGGCGGTGGGTGGAGCTCCTCTCGTACAATGTCTCATATCAGCCGGGCGAGGTCCTGGGCCTGGACGCCCGGGAGTAGTGGCTGGTCCACTGGGGTGTCGGCAAAGGCACGCCCACCTCGCCGACCTCGTCCTCGGCCGCGCCCGCGGCCAGCCTCACCAGTCTCGCGACGAGGCATCTCCTGTAAGGAGACGCGAAACAAAACGGAACACGTCACTACGGAACGATACCGAACGGAAACGTCTAAGAACTCATGTCAAGAGATATGTTGTGGTGGCTACTCTAGTTATAGACATGTGAATTGGTTATTTTCTAGTCAGTTGATTCACTTCTCGTGACGACCTTGCTCTGATACCATCTTGTAACGACCCGGTTCCCGAGTCCCTACGAGACACGAGAATCGGACTGACTCAACTAATCCCAAGACCTAGTCGTCCAACGAGGAAGTAACCAAAAGAGCAGTAAAATAAATCACATTCAGCATGAATATAACTAACAGTAAGAAAGTACAGCAGTAAGGAAAGAAACTACTACAGTATATACCACCACAACAGTAGAACAACATCCATCATATAATTTGAACTGCAGGTAAAGAAAAGTACAGCGGAAACAAGAACTACTTACTATAACGTAACAAAAGAGGTACAAGAGACAGTGGTAACTCTATTGGACCCTACTCGGCCGAGCGTCCTCTGCAGCCGCTGACCCTGGCTGCTCAACACCTGGTCCTGAAAAAGGTAACGAGTGTAACACGTCAGCAAAACGCTGAGTAGAGTGGCAACTAAAACTAAAGACAACAGTAGAGTGTACAGTAGCTATTATGTTCCATTACTTTCTTTATTCACATCTTTTAATTGTCTCACTATTTCATTTATTCCTCAGATCTTTTTCTTGATCTCGAATGTTCCTCGTGGGAACGATCTTGATTGCAGTCTTTTCCAAAAAGTAGAAGTAGCACGTGGTGCTCTTCTGGCCGGGAGAGTCCCCCGTGGTGATCCTACCCTCAGTCAACCACCCCAAGGTCACTGACAGACGTAACGGTGACTACGGCACGTGCGATAAACGCACAGGTAGCTAACCCGTACTGGCACGCGGTCAGTCGTTTCCGTTAACGGGTGCGCCCAAAGCACAGCACGGAACCAGTCCAGGGCAGAGCCCTCTCAGTAACAGGGGTCCAACCCCTCCACAGTAACCAAACCGGGGCCTTGCCCCTCCACAGTCCGCGCACCCTCGCCTGACTACCCTGGTTTGCCCCAGTGGGCCTAAACAAGTCGGTGTAGGAGGCTAGCAGAACCCCGGGGCCCGTGGGGTAGCTAGTGCCCTCCTAACACTAGTAGCTCTCCTCGGTACTACGTACACGAGGGCCAGCAAGTCGGTACAGAGCGGCCGGTCCTAACCCCGGGTCCCTGGGGTGGCTGGCCCCACTCTGCACTAAACAGGTACAGGTACTTCCCTTGGTACTACGTACCCAAGAGACAGTACACAACTACATCTCAGTTCCTTTCCTTTCTCTTTCCAAGAGTTCCATTCCTAATTCCCCCGTAGGGTTCCATCCTTTTTACTCAAACATCCAGGTTTCACTTTCCAGTTTCACATTCTTACAATCCATGTTCTCAACCACGTTATTTATTCACAATAGGCAGCTGTTAATTCAAATTACAGGCAGCTTTATATCTCTTTCCATTTTCCAAGACTGCAGTATTATACATTCCACTAGTTTTCCCATCCTAAGATTCATGCCATATCCTAGGATCTATCATACAATCTAGTTTTCCAGCCCTAGGATTCATGCAACACCTAGGAGCTATCATTCCATCTATTTCTCATTCCTAGGATTCATGCAATGTCCTAGGTTCTATTTATGGTTCCATAATTTAACAGATTTTATTAATAACTTAAAGCCACTCTACCAGGTACAACGGGAGTAATGGGGGCGTGATCGGGAATCCCGCGTGCCTCCACGACCCTCGAGACTGCAACAGAATGGGGTCCTATCACAAGGATGAAACACAAGGAGTGTCTCAAAACAGTGTATAGCTACTGTAGACGGGTAGAGGAATTAATTCCGAAATGAACGCAACTCGAATCGCGGAAAACGGAACCCGAACGGGCCCTAAACGGGTCGAAAACGACGAAACTGTGTAAAATCAGACGTCTGGAACTTCTTCCAGACGTCTTAAAAAGTGGATCAGAGGATTACCTTGTTATGCGTGGTTTCCCAGACGTCCAGAAGTCTGCGGGGACGTCTGGCCTAGTTCCCAGACGTCCGATAGTCACCCCGAACGTCTGGAGGTCGCTCCCGCCGTCTGGTACTACAGCCAGACGTCTGATTCGCGTTGGATGGCGAATCACCGAGCCTGCACACACCCATCTCCCTCCCTCAGTACGGTCAGTCGACAAGAAGGAAGAAGAAGATGGAAAACTCACATTTCGGACGTCTGGACAGTCTTCCAGATGTCGACCTCGCAGTCTAGCTATCAGCACAAACGTCTGATTCTGGAAATTTTTCCAAAACCAGGGCGTGACTCGCCCTCCGCTCGCGACGCCGCCCGCGTCGCACCTCGTGCACCTGCTGCTCGAGCCGCAGCAGGCCTCCCGCGTTGTTCTGCGCCCGCTGCGCTCCCTGCCGGCCGGCCCTGGCAGCCCTGGCGAGCTCGCCCTTATAGCTGAGTGCCGCTCTCGCACGCAGCACCCCCTCCGCGCTCACTGCGGCCGTCGCCGCCGCAGCAACCCCTCGCCCGCTCTCGCGCTCGCTCTCGCGTACTGGAAGGAGAAGAGGAAAGGGGTGGAGGCGACGGGAGAGAGCGCGTGGCCTTTTAAGGCCATGCGAGGAGGAGAGAGAGAGACGGCAACGGCGTGAATCTGTAGCCGCAGGAGCGAATATGCGGTTTGCGCGCTCAGGCGCGCAGACGACCCGCGCGTGTCGAAAATAACTGATTTCCAGACGTCTGGAAACAATCCCAGATGTCTGGTCCGACGTCTGGATGTGATCCCAGACGTCTGGTCCGACGTCTGGGACACGCGTTCGTAACATTTTTTGTAAAGACTCGTTCTATTCTGAGCCTTTTAAGACATTTGGACTGTCAATCAGACGTCTAGACCCCTTCCCGGACGTCTGGAAATTAAAAATTTTGTACGCAGGATCGGGTCTGCACGTTGGCTGCACACAGATAGCCTTCCTCTCTTCTCTCTCTTCTTTTCTCCTCCACCGAACCCTAGCCACTCCCTATATAAGACCCCTCTCCCCCTTCCTCTCTTCTCCACTCAACCACCACCTTCCTTCCTCTCCATTGCAACGAGAGGGACAAGCGAGAGAGAGGGCGCGAGAGCGAGGAGGAGAGGCGACGTGAAGAGAGGAGGAGGAGCTTGAGCTCGCGAGTTCGTGGGAGCTCACCGGAGGACGCACGGCCAGAGTGGCGCGTGCAGGAGGAGTGAGTCAAGGGAGTCATCCCCGATACCCTACTGCAGCCGGAGCTGCAGACGAAGAGGAGGGGCTGCGGCTGCACACGGCGAAGAGGAGCGGGAGCTCACTCTGGTTTTGGGTTTTTCCCAGAATCAGACATCTGGTGTGTCGTCTAGACGACGGGTTGGACGTCCAGTGACGACACCGGACGTTTGAAAGCAAGGTTTCACGAAGGTACGTTCCTTTTGCGGTTACGGCCAAGTAGGCCGCACTGCAGAGCCGATCTGTGCAGCTAAAAGTGGGCGATTTGATCTGTCGCGCGTAGGGACAACTTTGGGAAGGCGCAAGGCACGCCCTCCCACGCGTTTCAGACATCTGGACAGCTTACCAGACGACCAGAAGCACTCCCAGACAACTGGAGGAGTGGTCGGACGTTTGGAGCTGAGTCCAGACGGTCAAGTGGGGGTTCTGGACGTCTGAAGTGGATGCATAAACTTAAGGTGAGACCCTGGTGTTACGACTTGGTTCCTAAATCCCTACAGGACACGAGACTGGACCGACTAGACTGATCTCAAGACCTAGTCGTCCAACGAGAAAGTAACCAAAAAGCAGTAAAATAAACCACATTCACCATGCTAGCAACTAACAGTAACAAAAGTACAGCAGTAAAGAAGTAAACTACTACAGTACACACCACCACAACAATAGAAAATTAAATGAGGTACAGGAATATAAAGTGCAGAACGAAAGAGTACAGAATATAAAGGTATAAGAAGCTACCCACTACTACAAATGAGTACAAAAGAACCACGACTATTGGGCTCTACTGGGCCCAACACCCTCTGCAGCCGTGTGCTCTGGCTACTCAACACCTGGACCTGAAAAAGGTTATGAGTACAAAATGTCAGCGAACGCTGAGTAGAGTGGCAACCAACTACTAAACAGTAAAGGTGAACAGGTAGCTATTGTTTTCAATTTCTTTCTTTCTTTAACTAGTTATTCTTTCTTTCACCATTTAATTATTAGGTCTCTTTCTCGATCTCGAATGTTCCTCGTGGGAACGATCTTGATTGCAGTCTTTTCCGAAGAGTAGAAGTAGCACGTGGTGCTCTCCTGGCTGGGAGAGTCCCCCGTGGTGGTCCTACACCCAGTCAACCACCCCAAGGTCACTGACAGACGTAACAGTGACTACGACACGCGCAATAAACGCACGGGTAGCTACCCCGCACTGGCACGCGGTCAGTCGTTTCCGTTAGCAGGTGCACCCAAAGTACAGCATGGAACCAGTATAGGGCATTGCCCTCTCAGTAACAGGGTTCTAGCTCCTAAGAACCAAACAGGGGTCTCGCCCCTCCACAGTCAGCGCACCCTCGCCTGACTACCCTGGTTTTCCTAGTGGGCCAACAAGTCGGTGCAGGGCGGCTAGCTGAACCCCGGGCCCCGTGGGGTGGCTAGCTCTCTCCCTACACTAGTAGCTCTCCCCGGTACTGTGTACATGAGGGCCACAGAGTCGGTGCAAAGTGGCCAATCCTAACCCTGGGTCTCAACCCAAGGGCGGCTAGCTTCCCTCTACACTAAGAGGTAACATGTGCTCCCCTTGGTACCACGTACTCAAGGGCCAACACACTTTCCAACACATTCCCAGATTCATTCCATTTACTTTCCAGGAGCTCATCTCCTAATTCCTCGTAGGGTTCATGCTCGTATTCCTCAGGCCATTCCATACCAGGTTTCATCATTTCTATTTCAATTCTCAGGTTATACACATGCAACTGGAGATTCTATCATTCATATTTCTATATCCAGGTTATTCATAGGTAGTTCATGTTTCCAACATTCACCTTTCCATTTCCAAGTTATATACACGCAGCTCATATTAGTCATTTCACGGTACGACAGGAAAGATACATTCAGCAGTTAATTAACACAAATATTACATATTTCGCAGGCAACTGTTATTCATTTACAGGAAATTATTCTCATTCTATCTACTTATTCAAGATTGCAATTCATTCATTCAATACAAACAATCCAGTATTTCTAGTCTTAAGATTCATGCCATATCCTAGGCTCTAATCATCCATTACACACATGCATTTAAATTGTAATTAATTTAAGGGGGAGCCACTCTACCAGTAAACCCAGGAGTAATGGGGGCTTGAACGGTAGGCTCGCGTGCCTCAACAAGCCCCGAACCTACAATGGGACAAGGTCCTACCACAAGGATCAATCACAAGAGAATGCTCAGAACAGTATAGAAAGTATGCCATCAAGTAGAGGAAATCATACGGAAAACATCGATATCTTAATTGCGGAAATCAGACCTCAAACGGACCCTAAACGGGTCAAAAACAGGGATTCTGACTCAAATCAGACGTCTGGAACACCTTCCAGATATCTTAAAAGAGTCTAGAGCCATACCTCAAGTCCTTCACCACTCCTCAAACGTCCAGGAACTCTGTTGGACCGTCTGGACCCAGTTCCAGACGTCCGACCACCTCTCCGGACGTCTGGAAATGCTTCTCATCGTCTGGTGCCTTGCCCAGACGTCCGAACTGCGTGGGAGGGTGTGTCCCGCAGCTTCCCGAAGCGAATCCTACACGCGTCAAGGAAAATCTTCTCAATAAGGCACGAAACAGCGCCTTAGCGGAACGGCCTGCATGGCCGTATCCGCAAAGAAGATGTACATCGCGAGGCTTACCTCTCAATCGTCTGGAACCTCCTCCAGACATCATCTACATCGTCTGGATGTCGATCCAGACGTCTGATTCTGGGAAAAACCCAAAACTAGAACCTGCCTTCGCCTTCTCGTGCCACGTGTGGCCTCGCCACGCCTGCTTGCCTGCTACTCCAGCTGCAGCAGTGTCGAGGAGGACCTCCCTGATGCACTCCTCCCCCTTGCGCACACGCCGACCGGCCGTGAGCTCACTGGCGAGCCCCCACACGAGCTCGCGTGCTTGCTCTCCTCTCTTCTCCTTCTCTCCTCCCACGCCGCTCACGCTCGCTGCTCGCTACTTGCTACTCTCGCTGGAGGAAGGAGAAGGGTGGCTGGAAGTGGGGGTGGTGTGAGGGAGAGGAGGGCGTTATATAAGGTGTGGGGTTAGGGTTTGCATCGGGCGAGAGGAAAGAAAAGGAGAAGAAAACGAGGGTCGCGTACTATTTACGTGCAGCACGCGCGCAGACGCGAGGACGTACATGAAAATTTCGATTTTCAGACGTCTGGGAATGAGCCCAGACGTCTTACCTAAAGTACAGACGTCTTAAAAAGCTTAATGACATGGGTCTTAACACCTGGTGACTTTTAAGATGTCTGGACCTTGTGTCAAACATCTGATTTGGGTCTGCAGTTCTATTTTGACTCGTTTAGGGTCTGTTTGATGTTCGTTTTACGCAAGCAAGATATCTGTGGTTTTCTTGTGAGTTCCTTTACATGTTGGAAAGCCTTATATACTGTTCTGAGCGTTCCATTGTGGTATGTTCCTTGGTATAGGACTCCGATCAGTTGCGTGTTCGGGGCTTGCAGAGGCATGTGAGTCTGCCGTTCGAGCCTCCAGTACTCCCGGATTATTTGGTAGAGTGGTTTCCCCCTGTTTTAATTATAAAACATGAATGCATATGTGAAATTAGATAACTAGAAACCTAGGATGTGGCATGAATCTTAGGACGAGAAATACTTGCACTATTTGTATGCGTGTTTGAGATTGCAGTCATAAATAAATGAATAGAATTGTAAATAATTACCTGTTAATAAATACGAGTTGCCTGTGGAATATGAAATGCCTGTACTAGTTAAACAGTTACCTGTGGCATTACTTGTTGTATATGTTAAATTATGGAAATACGAGCTGCCTGTAAAATATGAAATGCTTGTACTAGTTAAACAGTTACCTATGACATTACTTGTTGTATATGTTAAATTGTGGAAATACGAGCTGCATGTGTATAACAAGAATGGAACCGTGAATGATGAAACCTGGTGTGGAACAACATAGTGAATATGAGTATGAACCCTACGGGGAATTAGGAGTAGAGCTCCTATGGATGAATGGAATGGATCTGGAAATGTGAGTGGGAAGTGTGCTGACCCTTGAATACATGGTACCAAGGAGAGCGACTGTCCCCTGTTTAGTGTAGAGCGGAGCTAGCTGCCCTTGGGTTGGGACCTGTGGTTAGGATTGACCACTCTACACCAACTTCTGTTGGCCCTCGCATACACTGTACCGAGGAGAGCTACTAGTGTAGGGAGAGAGCTAGCCACCCCACGGGACCCGGGGTTCAGCTAGCTACCCTACATCGACTTGTTAGGCCCACTGGACAAACTGGGGTAGTCAGACGAGGGTGCGCGGACTGTGAAGGGGCGTGACCCCTGTTTGGTTCTAAGGGGCTGTACCCCTGTTATTGAGAGGGCTAGGCCTTATAATGTTCCGTACTGTACTTTGGGTGTACCTGCTAGCGGAAATGACTGACCGCATGCTAGTGCGAGGTAGCTACCCGTATGTTTATCGCGCGTGCCGTAGTCATCGCTACGTTTGTCCGTGACCTCGGGGTGGTTAATTGGGTGTAGGATCACCACGGGGGACTCTCCCGGCCAGGAGAGCACCACGTGTGCCTTCTACTCTTTGGAAAAAACTACAATCAAGATCGTTCCCACGAAGAACATACGAGATCAAGAAAGAGATCTGAAAGTAAACCAATGGGTGAAAAGAAATGACTTAAAGTAAAATAATTGGAAAAGATAAATTTACCTGTTAGCCTTTACTACTTTAGTTAGTTGGTTACCACTCTACTCAGTGTTCGCTGACTTTGTTTACTCATAACCCTTTTCAGGTCCAAGAGTTGAACAGCCCGAGTTATCGGCTGCAGAGGGCGCTGGGCCCAATGGAGCCCAGCAGTAGTTCTTACTATTGTTGTACTTCCTTTTTGTTAGTGAGTTCAGACTTTGTTACTGTTACTGTTCTATACTTTTGTTCTACTTTTCTGTTGTGGTGGTGATATATATTGTTAGCAGCTTTTACTTCCTTTACTGCTTGTACTCTTTTACTATTAGTTACTTTGCATAGTGAATATGGTTTACTTTCCTACTTTTTGGTTATTTCTTGTTGGACGACTGGGTCTTGGGATTAGTCGAGTCGAGCTGGTCTCGTGTCTTGTAGGGATTCGGGAATCGGGTCGTAACATTTTTTAACTAATGAGCACAACCATGATATTTGGGATGACAACATTTGAAGAAGCATATTTCACTTGGAAGGAAGTGTCATATCAATTTGCATGATCAAGCTGATATTAGAGTTTCTAATACTTACAACACATTTGCTATCAAAGAAAATGATTTCTAAAATCTTACCTTCATTACTCAAGATGTAAGCAATGCTTTAGGTGAGTCAAGAATCTTGAGACTTGGTGAAGGTGATGCGGAAGCGGTACAAAGTTATTTTGTTGAGATATAAGCTAAAAACAACAACTTTATTTATTCCATGGATTTCAATGATGATGGATGCATCCATAATTTGTTTTGGTTGGATTTTAGTTGCCATTTGGCATACAAATATTGTGGAGATGTTATCTCATTAGATACAACATATTTTACCAATATATACAACATTCCTTTTGCCCCTTTGTTGTTGTTAAGAACCAGGGGCATACGTTATTGTTTGGTTGTGCTTTGTTAGGAGAAGAGGCAACAAACAATTTCATTTGGTTATTCTACACCTTCTTGTCTTTCATGTAGGATATTCATCTAAATGAGATTATTACCGATCAATGTCAAGTGATCATCATTGTTGTTTCAACTATTTTTCCCTTTGCTCATCATCATCTTGGCATTTGTTATATTTTGGACAAGCTACCTGATAAGTTTCCTAGGGATGTTGCTACAAGGGAAGCTATTAAGGTGGAATGTGATGCTCAAGGTGAGAAATGTTGAAAATAATGCTTGCCTCCAACATCTCTTTTTTATTTGTGATATGTTGATTCCGTGTTTTTTTATGACATGTTTTGGGATGATATGTTGAGTATGTGAAGGAGTAAGGTGATCAATTTTTTTTCAATCATTATCTTAATTCAAAGATTACTTTGCAATAATTTTTTAGCTAATATAACTTTACATTGCAATCTAAGCTAGAGAAAACCCGTAGGGGAAATTTTGATTTACAACAGAAGTGTCCTCCTTTAGTGGCCAAGTTTCTTATGGAGGCTCAAGTTAGAGATCCTTATACAGTAACAAAGTTATAGGAATTTCAACATGAGTTAAATATTGCCATTTATTGCAAAGCTACTATGGTTTACTAGCATTAGGATGATGATTCTTACCCTATTGTTATTGAGGAGTTTGATTCTTCCAATTCTTGTCCCTTCTCGATGATATTTAGCAATTCTTCTTATACAATCTCTTGTGTTTGTTGCTTGTTAGAGACGAAAGACATACTCTATAGGCATTGTTTATTTGTTTTGGATAAGTTTAGTGTGTTTGATATTCAATCTCGTAACATAATTGATCATTGGAAGAAGGATGTGAAGCTCCCACTCATTATGAAAATGTTTTAGGGACTTCTTTCTGTTGATGATCCTATGTATAGATACAAGGATATTTGCTCAAGGATCACCAAATTTGCTGATGTTGCTAGAGTTTCTTCTTTAAATCACTAGACTTGTGTGGATGTACTTAATCAAGTATTCAAGCAGTTGTTGTTGTCTATGGGTATTAATTCACACATATATCTCTTTTTCTTTCTATGTTTCCTTATTTTTGTGTGTTCTCTTTTGTTATTTTCCATTTAATGTTGTTTTCTCTTTTGTTGGGATGTTTCAAGTTCTTATAGCATTCATGAACCTAAGCAAGCGAAGTGTCCTGATAGGCCTCATGAGAAGAGATTGAAGAAACCTTTGAAATTTCATTTATGAAGAAGAGGAAGAAAAGAGATGCAAGGAATGGTGTTGCATCCTCATCAATGCTTCTAATGTTGTTCCTATTTTTCATTATCAAATGTTTCAAAGGATTAATTTTTATAGATTTATATTCATTGATGTATATAAGTATAGTCTTTTTTCATTAGTTTCTATATACACATATTCATTGATTTTTAATGATATGGACCCTTTTTTAGTTTATGTTTCATCTGCGATGAATATCACTAGTAATATTTGTATTGCATTAGTGATATTTTGTTTAGCATTGGCATGCTTTTGATATTGCAACTTTATTTACTTGATTCATCATTAGATATCATCCGTGATATTTGAAATATCGCTGGTGATATATCAATATTGTCACTTTTTATATGTGTTTATTGTATGTCACCGACACATTTTGGTTTTACACCGGTGATATTCTTGTTTCGTAGGCTAACGTTATTGTTGCAAATTATATATCACCAATGATATTCTTCATTTGCACCTATGACATGGTTCCCTCTATGTATTCTTCACTTGCATCTATTTAATCACACATGAAATATACTTGAAGTCACAATTTACACTTGAATCACAAATTGCATATGAATCACAAATCACCCGCTTTATTCATCACCTATGTATCATAAGTTTTCATATGATTATGCTAAGAGTAAACTAGATTTGTCATATTATGTCACTTAAATATGCATTTATCAGGCGTCTCCTTTTTCATGTTTTTGTTGTTATTGTTCTCCATTGACACTCTTTTTCTCACCAGGGTTATCAAGCGAGGGTCAATAGTGGAGAGGGTTAGGGTTTAGGAGTGTGATCGAGTGAGAAAGATGAAGTGTTGGGTTTCTTGCGGAGGAAGATTAGGGCAAGCATGTGTGGTTATTAATGAGTCCCATAGGATGCATTCATGTCATGTGTGATCTATAGGGACCATCAGGATTAAAACCCACATTGCATTTTGCATTGCGTTGGGCATTTCTTTACTGGCATTCTTAATGAAATAATATAATCAAAATATGTAAATGGAAAAATTTACTCTTGGATTGTGAATTGTTTTAAATGTATTTAGGAAAAGTATAATTGGTCACTCTTTACCAACAATGTTTAATCGTTAAACAGGAATAATATTATGATCAAGAACTCAAACATTGATTTAATTAAGAATATGACAATGGTAAGAAGTGATGTAATAGATTATGACATTAGAATATGCTTTGGAACTAAGATAATGACCTACACACTCCCGCAAAAGATAAAGACTCCCAACCATAATGTCACACCCACCAAAAGGAGATTTGAGGATAACAATAACAATAAAACCTTCTTTCTACACTACTAGAGTTGGCTATATGAATTCTTGTCTCAACTCAAATCAATTTGAGTTACTTCCAGGGTTAAATTAAAGTAATTGATGTTAAACTTTATGGTTACATTTCGACACTTCTTGTCCTTTCATGTTCCCTCTAGTAGGCTGAGCATCCAACTTCATACATCTCTTAACTAGGGCATTACTTGTCCTATTTTGTAAATATTTAAACTATCTTAAATATATCTTTCTCATTTTATCCTCAGTCGACGCCACTTTACCAACCCAACATTTTCCTTGACAATCTCATTAAGAATCTATTTTTTCCTTGAATGTCAATACATCCACCTTAACATCTTCATTTTTGTTATGGATATCTTTTGCACAAATCTATATTGACAAACTTGACACTTAGAATCATACAACATGGAAGATCTTACAATTTCTTGATAATACTTTTCTCTAACTTTCTAGAAAACCCTCCAGTCACAAAAAGTATATAAGGATGAATGCATAAATAAATCTATTTCAACACCAGTTTACTATAGAATGGTAATATATAAACTAAACTGCGCATGAATATAAGAAGAACAAGAATTGATAAATGGAAAGTATTCAAACAAGACATGAATTTAAGAAAGATGAGGATTGATCAATGGAACCAAATTTGGGTTCATCAAGTTGCTACAAAACCTAAGATGATAACAATCTAATAAACTCAAATTAAACTTCCTTTACTATGGACACCAATCACCCTTGACCATCACGACAAATCATACACTCGCAATGGTCATTGTAGGTATGAGAGGAAGAAGGGAGGAATGAGGGCAAGGGAAGAAGGGCACAAGTGCATTTCCAACCTAAGGCAAAATTTTTTATTGCCATCATAGTGACCTAATTTCAATCATAACTAATGCCAAAATTTAAGTTCCTAAACATGGAACCAGGCCTATTCCATAATTTAAATGGTCAGGTACATTTGATTAGGGAAATTAGGAAGATGGAATTACGTGAGGAAGTAGGACAAAGTGAAATTAAAAGAGGAATTGAAACCTTTTTTGTTTAGGTGAAGAAATTGAAAAGAGTTATTTGGACAAGGGATATGTCATATAGACACATTATAAAAGGAATCATTGAAGAAGAAATAGAATTAGCAGTGTTAACTAAAGTTAAGAGTAAATTTCAGAATAAAATAATTTTGGAATTTGCTTCCATAAATAACAAACTAATGCCCATACTCTAGACGACAAGAGAAGGATTTTAGTTAAAGGGTAATGGTTAATCCCAGGATTAGCGTGCAGTGGAGTCCAGTAGGAGGATGAAAACAAGAGTATAAGGGGAAAGTAGATAAAATACAGTTAAGACTTCCTCTCAAAGATGATGTCCCTTCTGGCCTCTGGACCCTACTTCGAGAACCATCCATGGTACTCTTTCAAGAATATTCACAAGAAATTTTCTAGTCATAAAAAAACAATAAAAAATATATAGACACACACGCACACATTTCATGTTTGTTTTTTATTTTCTTTTGATTTTTTGCAAAAATATTTCATGCTTCGTCTACCTCACTTGAATAGATGGGACAAATCAAAACAATTCATGGGAGTGGTTGTTGCATACTAATTTAGGTAGTCGTTTACCCATCTTATCTTTGTGGGTAGTTGGGGAGGTGGGAGGGAGTTGTACACTTTCATGTACACTCGTATGTCCAGAAGTAGCTCTCGTCATTATCGCCAATTTAACATCAAATTCTAGACTTGTCCTCCTTAAACCACTGTCCTCAAGGATACCCATCATAATAGGAAGGTATTGCTCAAATGCCCTTGTGTAACCGTCGCTCATGGATTATTGCCCCTATACTAATTATGGCATCGCTCTTTCATTAAACTGGATGGCATTAACCTTTTCGACGACCACAGCCGTGCCATCATGTTGGAAAATATAGGGTACAAGGTATATGATGACTATTCGAAATCCACAATATGGTGCAAACTTTTCTTATAACATTGTGCCACTAGGAGGAGAGCATGAACTATGAAGGAATACCATGAGAGGAGAGATCCGTGGTATGTTGACATATATGCTTCTGTAATTGACATACTTGTGAATAAACAATGCAGAAAAGTAATGCTGTAGAAGTAAAAAACTGAGGAATCGAGGGAATGGGTTTGCCCAGTTAACTGATCGGAGCTACCTTGAATGATTCTCACGATTTTCAATTTGTTACCCCACTCTCACAACATGACATTGCTCAGTAAGGGCTTGTTTACGTTGAGGTAGTTAATTTGGATTAGTAAAATGAAAATACAAGATTACCCTATATCCATTTACTTGTAAACATGGGACATCCTTTTTGATATGTAATTATGGATTAGTGATGCAAATGAAGGTAAAAAACGAGGGATATCCCTTCTGTAAACATGCAAATGAGAGTGAACCCTTGAATATAGGATAGTCTCGCATCTATGACAAGTTAAGAAAATCCAAGTTATATCTCCTTAACTGGTGTTAAATAAAAAGAAGATATCTTCTAAGGAAAAATTAGAGATCCTAATGAGATATTTGGTGGGCAAGTTAAGTAGACTTAACCTTCGTTTGACCCCACTTAATCCACCCATCACTTGCATTAGATTAAAGAATCCTAAGGGGGTATTTGGTAGGCGAGTTAACTAGACTTAACCTCTGTTTGACCCCACTTAATCTATCTACTAGGGTACCTTTTACATCATGTTAAAGGAAATTTAATCGAGAGTAAAGTTATTATATCTCTTTTGTGAAATAATTTTAATCCATCAAATCTCCAAAATAGATTGATACACTTATTTCATCATTTCATTCCCTTTTCATTATAATAAAATATACTTTTAATGTCTATATTTTAAAGATAGGATTACTTTTGGAGAAAGAAAAAAAATAATGGATAAATAATATTGAGAGAGAACCGATTTCTCCATACGAATAATATGCCATTTAAGTTTTGTCATCAATTTTCTTTCCCTTTTTTTCTAATATGAAAGCAATTTCAATACATCGTGCGTGTAGCCTCGACCTCCCTTGCCCTCGCACCTCCTCACCCCCGACCTCAACCTCCCTTGCCCTCACCGTTGCCCTCGGCCTAGACCTTGCCCTCGCCCTAGCCCACGACCTCAACCTTGTCCCCGCCCTAGCCCTCAACCTTCCTCATCCTCGCCCCCAACCTCCTTTGCCCTCATTTTTTTCTTAGACCTACGACAGCTTCCGGCCTACATCGCCCTCGAACCTCCCAAACTGGATTGGATTTTGGCCTTCGACCTCCCTCTCCCTCGACCTCCCTCGCCCTCGCCCTCCCTCACCCCCAACCTCCCTCAACCTTATTTTTTTGTTCAACTTACGACAGCTTTTGGCCTACCTCGCCTTCCAAGTGCTACTCCAACACTCCTCATCTTCCTCCGGCGGGATGGTGCTCCTTCCCTGCATTGGTTCTATTCCCTGGTGCTCCTCACCGTCCCTACACTGGTTATAAAGGTCAATCTCTGAAGGTCTGCTTCTTGCAAGAACCAGTGCAGTAGCATTTGGAAGATCCTCCGTCACGGCATCCGCAAGGTCCGAGGTGAATGATGAGGTGCATTCTAGAGCAGGCACCCTACCCCAGTTCTCAATACTTGATTCTAGAGCCAGATGTTTGTACTCCATGTCAGTCTCTTCTAAAGTCTCAATGAGCTCACTCACGAAGCTTATAGGTACAACTAGAAGGCTCTTCACACCTTTTTGTCCAAGTTCTACAAGAACCTCATCTGTATAGGGCTTCAGCCACTGAACAAGTCCAACTTGACTTTAGTAAGCAAGAGTATGTGCATTTTGAACACCACGATTTCACTTCTTCCATGATTAAGAAAATTCATTCTTCCATCTGGTCTCTGTAAGGATCCCCCACCTACTCAACATAACTAATAGGTACACCATGTGCAGTGAAGATATCATTACCTCTTTAAGGTTTAGAGAATTTAATAACCTCTTTCTCCATAAAATCTGCCATGGATTTAATATATCCTTGTTGATTGTACCATGATTCTATGATCGAGACAAGAGGTCTTGCAAGATGCGAGTCCTTCCAGAAGATTTCCCGAAGAAGATGAATGCTTGATCCACTTGTGGATATAGAATATTGAGATAGAGGGATAAAACCCCAAGTCTAGTGACCCTATCCCTTTTGATCTATTGAATGGCTTTCTCAATGAAAGGATACCAATAGTGCATTCCAACATACACATTTTCCCGTACATTCTTTGTTTTGAGTGCATCCTGAAGTGCATGTGGCTACTCAGTTGCAATCTTCCTCAATGGTGACCCACCCCTTATGGCAGTATAACCTTCTTTACTTTTTGGAGCTCTAAGAATTGAAATAAGTCGGGCCAATGGTTGCTGAAGAAACCAAAAAAACTTTGGTAGTGTGATTATATCTAGGTCTACAAATAAATTGTATAGAAAAGGTTGGACATCATGAAGCGTCTCTAGGCCACCTAAGTTCAACAGCAACACCCCAACCTTATCCCGTCTTCTGTTGACATGGGATATCAAAAGTAGATCCTACATAAGTGCATACTCCAACAGAAGAACAAGTTTTTCCAAGTGGTTTTCTCTTGCAAATAGGAAGCTGTAAGGACATTCTTGGACTCCCACTTTTTAGACTTGAGGTAGGAGAGTAATGCTCCAAAGATTACAGAAATCTACATATCTCTTTTGATGAACCAAATGATAAATTGTTACTGGATGAGGGCCCAACACACGACAAAAAAGAAGGATGTTTAGCCCTGTCAAAACGATGAGTTGAGAGTTGTGTGTATGTTGACCCAAGACCAACTACTTCCATGGGAGTCAAAGAAAATTCAAACTTCTCATCTGATTGCTACCAGAAGACCTGCTGCTGCTACTGCTAAGAGAGGAATGGCGATATAAGGGGAGAGGAGAAGAAGGGGGAGGGGAATGGTTGTTTGAGGTCAAGATGTGTAAAAAAAGTGATTGTTAGGTGACGGCGTTGAGTGAAGAGTAGTGAAGGCACGAGTGCATTCTACACAAACACGTTGCATTAACGTAGAATGCACCCGTGCCTTCGCTAGTGGCTATAATATTATTTTTACCTTTGAATGCTTCATAGGATTCAAGATTGTTCTAAATTAACAGTGCCTTTTGTGTAAAGCATATCAAAGATTTTCATGTGCATTTATGATTTTAGCAAGCTTGTTGGGCTTGATTAGCAATTGGAAATTACATTGATTTTTCCTAAGAAAATCAAACTGGAGGTATTATACATGATCAAGGCTAGGGAACTTTTGTTACCCAGAGTCCATATCTGATTAGGGCCATTTATTGGTACTTAGTCAATTCAAGGAGGAAAAATAAAAACAGAAGTCTTGCCAAGGATTAAAATGTGATTCCTCCATTGATGCACCTCCTATCAAAGGTGGTTTATGGTTTGAAACTTTTTGAATTGTATGAAAGAAAAGAAAAGCCACTTTAAGTTATAGCCTAAAAAGGCATGATCCTTTAGCTTTAGCTTTTTTAAAGGGGAGAGAGTTTGAATTTCATCTAGTGAATCAAGATACCTTACTACGATCTCTTAGGTAATAGTACTCCATTTCCTTACATTTTAGTGTTTACATGGAAAAGAATGCTTTCTTGGATGTATGTCAGGTATCTTTTTGTTCAAACTTTTATGAATGCATATGTGCAAAAAACCTTCCTCAATAGGGTTATGAATAACTAGAAGCTAATCTATCCTACCTTCATGTTTGGTTCATTTATTTCAACAAATCAATATCCATGGTCAAGTTTGGTTTATTTTTCTACAGAAAGAAACAAAATTGTGCTTGAGCGAGATAATTAACTTGAGAAAATTTTGACAATACATGAAGTCTAAGTGGGTGCAATTTGGAATGAGAGACTCTGAAGCACGAGATAATACTAAAAGAGTTTCTTGTCAAAAATCTAAATTGATTTCCCTTCAAATTTATAAAAATTTAAATGTAAGTTTTTTATTGTATTAAGCACCTTGCACTTACCCTTGGCAAATCTGATTTGCACTAACTTAATCAAGTTCAATTATTTTATTCTTGCATAACATAAATCCAATCTTTCAGTGTATCAAACTTAAGTGGTTCACAAACATGAGAAATTTATGACATCCTTATTTCTCAAGAGATGTACAATAGAGAATGCTCATTGTTGTCTCGTTGTTATGCTTGATAAATTTGATTTATAGTCTCTCTTTGGAGGTTATTGCATTCTACAAGTTTTACAGCTTTTGCTGGACCTTGTGAAAAAAAGTGGTTGTCTCAAGTTCTTTTGATTGTTTCTTCCCTGTCTTTTTTGTCATTGCATAGCCCTTCCCTCTTAAATAGGAGGAAAAGTTGAGAGGAAGGCCAAGTTATGAGCATGTGAATGACCCACTGCACATTTTGATTGAAGCTGAGCCACTTGCTCACATAGTGGATGCTAGGCTGAGGCAAGCACATGAGATTATAGAGAGCTACTTAAACTTGTGGTATGACATCTTTACTCCTTTGAAGCATCTAGAGTGCACTTGGCAAAAGGATGCAGATCTCCCTTACATGGAGGATGCATTTGTAGGATCTAAACATACAAGCACACTAGAAGGGGGAGATGAATAGTTTGGTATAAAAATATAAAAATTAAAAGAAAACCACAAAATTGAACACAAGATATATAGTGGCTCTCCTCATTGGATACTTCACTACTCGAGTCTCCCGACTTAATATTTTTAACCTGATTTCCTCAACCTGAAGGGAATCAATTCACTATAACAAAAGGTAAGTAACATGTTACCTCAACTCAAGTACAAGCGAATAGAATGATATAAAGAGCACAAGTGCAAGCAAAAATAAAAAGCTTACAACTTGAATCCTAATCCTCCCAACAACATATAATTATAAAGATATTACCAATGGAAGCTAAGGAAGGAATTGATGGACAAAATGAATTGAAAAACGAAATTCTTCATGCCTAAGGACTTGTTGCAATCTTAAAGAATTTACTTGCAAGCTCACTAGGCAACAGGTCTAGCTCCTTGCTAGAAAAATAGTGTATAAAAGAATTCCTTAGAGCAAGGGAGAGAAGAGTATTGTTGTGTGTAGAAAAAAGGACCCAAAGGGGTCTATTTATAGGTTAGAATGCACCCACACACACTTTATAGCTGTTGGGTGCCAATTAATGGTGATTTAAATGGGAATTAAAGTAAATTAGTCGTTCAGATTTGACTCAACAGGTAGTTGGTACCGGTACTCATGTATGGGTACCAATACTACCTATTTACTGTCTACCTGTAGCCAATATAAAAGAAGCCTAGGTATCGGTGAAAGTTCGGCCCTACGAGGAGGGGTGACGTAATAAAATGCGGAAATAATATAAAGCAATAAACAATCACACAGAAATAAGCAATCACAAAATGTACACAAGTATTTTTAGGTGGAAACCCAAACCGGGTGAAAACCACCACCTAACCCTCTCGAGTTAGGATTTTTCGATCAACCTAGTTGATCAAATCCACTAACCGAATCATTTTAAAACGAGGGTGATTCAACCTCAGTACAACCACGCTACAAGTACGAGGGTAGCGTTCCTCAACTCCCTCCACGAGAAGGATTTTGTCCCACGAAGGAGACGGGAATTCGCAAAGCGAATACCCAACCAAAAGATAAAGATAAAATAAAACAAGTAATCCTATAGAGCCAACAAAGTAATTTAAACCTAGCTTCTATAGGAAATATGAAACTCCCCTTTGCAAGGAGTGCGTCGAGTTGATGACGCGGTGCGTGTGCCACGCAACGGCGCAATGTCGCTCTCGTAGACAACGGCGGGAGAGCGGGTGCGCGAAGGGAATTTAGCTCTCTAGGTGATGGAACTTAAGCTTGGAGAGCAAGATCTTTTCTGGACACAAAAGAGTGTGAAAGTGTGTAGCTAAGTGTATCCAAGTGTCTCTAAGTGTGTTTTTGTGTTGCAAAGGTTCCCCTCTATTTATAGAGGCCTTAGGAAGGCTTTGGAAGGCTTAGGAAAGGTTCTATAGCCGTTGGGAACAAAACCCAAGAGAATCAGGCCGAAATCAGGACAATGATTACACTTGACAGGGTGATCAGACGTCTAACTCTGGCATCAGACGTCTGGAAGGCCACCTTAAGACGTCTGATTTAAAGGTCAGACGTCTGATTCTGTGCGGGTTTCCTCCTGACTTAAATCAGATCTAAATAGGGTTTTTGTGCAAGTCCATCAGATGACATACAGGACGTCTGGCACTATGTCTGGACGTCTGGAAACCTACTTTTACTGTGGGAATTGATTTCCAAACGTTGCAACGGTTAGAAAATCTCTGAGAAGAGGTTTTGGGTCAGCCGAGGTAAAACGGTCAATTATCAGACGTCTGGAAAGGCCTAAGGACGTCTGATAAGGCTCTAACGGTCATATTCTGCAGTGTCTGTTAAGCTAGCCAACGGTCCACTATCTGGACGTCTGGCAAGTCCATCAGACGTCTTCTAAGACGTCTGGACTAAGGTCTGGACGTCTGATTTCATCAGACAGAACTAGCTACGTCCAGCCTAACAGTTATCATACGTCTGAAACAACAGTCAGACGTCTGATTTGGGAATTAGACGTCTGGAAGTGCTGTTTGAACCCTATATTGATTTTCTAAGTATTCTACAGAAAACCTAAGTATCCTAGGGTTGTGCCGGTGTTCCTAGGACTACTGTTAGGGTTCTTTGAGGCTCTTTAACATAATTTCTAAGGAAATAAAGAGCAACAAAAGAAACGAAAAATACAACAAGTACAAAAGAAGGAAATCTATCCTATTCTTCATTTCCTTCCATCTTCAATCTGTCGCTCCACGCGAACCTCCTCTGTTTTCCGTCAAGCTCCTCCAATCCGTCCTGGATGCGAGCTCGAACTCCGTCTAAACATGTCCACATTTGCAATTGACCTGAAATCTAGGACTCAAATTGCAAATGTTAAATAACACGTGTTTTGTTATCATCAAAACAAATGATCGTGGTGCTTTAGCGCCAACAATCGGTACTCAACACTCCCAGTTGAGTACCAACTATATAACAGGTATTAATACTCATCTTGAGTACCAGTACTTGTTACTTATAGGTAATATTTAGAGTCTAAATCTAACCCACATGTATTGGTACTCAATATAGGTACCGGTACTTGTAAGGTTCAGACCAACTCATAACAATCTTAACTTAAAAACTATAGGCACCATGTACTGATACCCATCAAGAGTACCGGTATTTATTGTTCACTGTTTGAGTTGAGAACTTAAGCATATGCCTAACATGTACCGGTACTTGCAACCAGCACCTTATTATACTAATTGTTAAGCCACTTTGAATTCCTTATTAATCAATTCTTACTTCTTACGGAACGATTTGGATTTTGAAAAATATTGTTCTTTGCAAATGTGATAACTATTTATCTCTAATTAATTTTAACTCCTATTTTCAATTTACTTGTTAGGAGGCAATACATAGTCTATGAAAAATAAACAAATGTAGATCCGCCTTCTATCATAGCCATCATCATCTCTGTCATCATTCATCATTCATCATTCAAGTCATTCTTAATTCCTATGCAATAGACTCACAAAAATTCATTAGATCAAAAAGGATTGTGTTAACACCAAAACTTAGAAGAGTGTAAAACTAAGTTCCAACAGCATTTTCCGTTATGTAGGCAGAAAGGATATAGTTCCCATATCTCTATTAGTTGTATATGTGAAAAGTGCTTTCATCCCCATTTGGATTTTTTTTTTTTAAGAACTTCTGTCAAAACATATATAAACATTCATAATGCATGTAAATGGTGATATGATAATGAGGTGGCATCATATGCCGTTACCTTTTGGTGGTGCACCAAGTTAACACTGTCAATGAAATCTATTTCTTGTTTCCATAGTCTTTCTTTTTTCAATTTCTTTACCTTGCTTTTGGTCAAATATTATCTCTCAAATTGCACCAGATTGATTTAAACTTCCATCACAAATTAATGCTTATAATGATCATGCTTCATGTTTTGAAAGCAACAAACGGGAAACCCCTTATTTTGTCAATCATAACTCCAACAAAACCTTCTCTATTTCCAATCTGTCCTCTATCTTCCAAGGCATTTAGAAAATTGAAAATTGAACACCAATGTTGCTAAGAGGACAGTATTAAAACAACTAGTATTCAACCTTTGATAATGACAGTGTCTTCCCTTAGTAATCTTCTCTCTGACCTATCCACAACTAGTGATGTGCAACACTCAGCCCTTCTATGTTCATAAAGGGTTACCTGATCGGCAAATTGCATTGAGGTATCAACATAGCCACCTCTAAATGCTTCATATGAAAAGGTGTAGAAGATGACTTACCTTGAGTAATGTGGAGGTATGGATGTCAAGCTTGGAACACCAAAGAAGTATTGGAGGGAACCTATAAGACATGATCTTGGTTTTTTGAATTTATATGCTGAAAGGACCAAGAACATATTTAAATAAGGTAAATAACTTATGTAGCTGACCCCAACTAATGTTGGAAAAGGCTTGTTTATTCTTACTGTGTTTTTAAGATGTGATTTATGGATGAGATTTATGAACAAATTTAGTAGCATAAGGAAAAATCAGCAAATAAGCCTATCATCATAAGAAAATAAGTTCAAATATATATTCCTCATGGATTTAGAATATAACTGGGGTAGCATCAGTAGCTTTTGCAACATGGTGGACGTCCTCCTTAACAGGCTTCACTGTGATGTCACCAGCTTCCATAAAATACGGTGAAAAACAATCAAGAACTAGTGAATACTACAAGTCATTACCATCAGAAAAATAACTAGGAAGTTTCAATGACTAAACCCAAAAAGATCTTTTTACCATAAAGTATGGAGCATGGTCTTGAATGCAAACTTGAGAAGCTTAGACATTCAAGATAACTTTATGTCCATGTTTACATGAGGATACTTTAAGGAATGTTAAAGTAGTTTTTTTTGTTGGAAAAGAATAACTCAAGAACAATATTCTTTGTTGTCCATTTTTGATGAGTAAGCTAATTTATATAATACCATGCTTAGTTTTGTTAGTTTTAGGTATTAGTTGTATTAGATTTAGGTCATATTGTACATAATTGCATATTTGCATGTAAGGGGTAAAATGATAATTTTGAGGCTAATCTTCTGTTTTGTTATGTGTAAGAAGTAGGTACTCAGGCTCAAGAGGAGAAGAAGCAAGAAAACAGAGCTCTAGAGATGCAATCAAGAGGAAGAAAATCAATTCTAGCCACTTGAACCCAAAATCCTAACCCTAACCCAACCTGCTTATTCTAGCCTTCACCCAAAACCTAATCCTAATACCTAATCCTAACCCTAAACTTGCTCCACTTAGCTCCCCAAGCATTTTCCTAAATCTTAGGATCACTCCTAAACCTAGTTCTAAAACCAAGCCCACACACTAGTGACACTAGTTCACTCCTTATCTTATTCTATCTTATGGAGCCCTACACGTTATTCACATGTGCCACTTAATTCTTCTACACAAAAATACTCTAAATATTCTTGAAATCAATTAGTAATAAGTGGCCTTTATGGCATCCAATTAAGTCTCCAAATAAATCCCTTAAGTCTCTCCAATCATGATCCTAATCCCAAAATTCGGGATAGCCTGACATAACTTCAGTATTTTTCTCATAATTTTCTCAATTTAAATCTAAATGGAGTGATTCAAGTTGTATTACAAAGCTGATTTCAAGGGCTACAACTTTCCTTTTATGTGAAATTTGAAATTCGAATCATAAAGAGGCAAAAAATTGAAGGCAATTAGGTTCTACTTTCCTATTTAGCTAAATCCTAAACCTAAATCTAAACCTTGCCTCTCAAACCAACTTGTACGTCCACCCTCTTCCCTTAGGTCTATATAAACAACACCATAACCTCCATATCAAGGGGATACCTTTTCCTCTTCCATAGAAAATTTTCTTCCTACATTAGTGCACTACTTCTTCAATCTCCATCTTCCATCTTCTTCCACCATCATCCTCCATCTTCTTCCTTGGACGTGGGCCTTCCCACATCTCCAAAGATCTTCATGCTAATCTCTTGGTGTGAACACTCTCTCTGCCAGGTGTGCTTTCACGTCTGCTACACCTCTACACTTCCTCTAGCTATGCCTTCATGGCTATTTGCGACTCCATTTTAGCTTTTGTTTACTTTAGTTCTTTTAGTTGTAGCAAGCATTCTTCTAGTCTTATTTTGATGTATTGGAACTCCTTTTTATTATTAGTAAAGTTTTCTTCTAGTTATTTCCTTGTCTCCCGCATTTAGTTCTCTAGTTGGTAGCTTTATTTCCTCGTATTTGCTTCCTTAATTCCTAGTGTAGTTTAGTTTGCTATTATCTTGCTTGTAACAAAATATATATATATCTCTTCTAGGAAGTGCAAATATCCAGTTGCCTCCTTGTATCTAGGAGTGCAAATATCCAGTTGCCTCCTTGTAAGATGACCAGAGTCCGATTTTCAATTTTGATTTTACGAGTTTGGTTACGAATATCTTTCAAAGTATCTTTATGATTTTGAATTGCAACGCATGCATTTTTACAAACTCGATTTCACGACGATCAATTTTCAAAGAGTAATAGCATTCAAGTAGTCACAATTTCACTTTATTCAAGACAGCCAATGTTCCTGACAATCAAATGCTGGCAAAGCATAGAAATATATCCATAGAGCAAACTTGACTAAGTCCTTGATAACTTGCCTTCAAAGCCATGCCATCAATTCCTTTGGGTACCATTTGTTTCGAGGGATTAATTTTGTAAGTGGTGGGATTGTGGGATAAACTTGAGATTGTGAAGTTTTTGTGTTTGGGGAAAATATGGGTCAAATCATGGGGTGTTTGGAGGGATAGGTGTGGGCGTTCTGTCACATAATCCTGAGATAAATTCATCCCACCCTCCCCTATGGAAATGGATAATCTCGAAATTGAAGGCTCTATCTTGGGATTGTTATAACCTGGGATTAAAAGACCTAAACATGGCTCAATCCCTACAAACAAACAGTGCCTTGGTTGTCCTTCAGAAGCTTCTCTATTCTTTCTTTCGTTATATCTGTTTCTCTACATCAAAAGGCAAAAGCATTAATAGTCCAAAGCAATAAACACATAATATATTGGTGATACTAGACGACCACCCATTAAACCATTTCAAAGAGTCTTTCGAAGGAAACTGTGTAGCAAAGAAAGGTACTTGCAACCTCATTTCATAGATTTATTTTATTGTCCATGGGAATTTTAGAAAATGGTTGACATGAGTAGCTTTCTTGGAAATGAGTAGAAATCTGTGATATAGACCTTTGTAAGTTTGACATAGTTTGATTGCCAACTAAAATTCTAACCTATTGCTGCTTCAACCAAGAGGTAGAGGTAAAGGTAACTGCACTCTATGTAGATCCTGGTGGGCTTGGGTAGTGATTGTTTTCTAGGTAGGGTTCAATCATTTAAATTTGAGGCTTTCCAGCAATTGAGATGGCTTAAGCAATGGAGCTTTTAAGTATCTAGGTGAGTGTTAACTTGAAGTTTTCCAATCAGACACAAAGTTTGACAAAGGTAAATTGCTAAGAAAAATGAAAACTAATGTCCTTGATGGGTAATGATAGTATTGGGACATTTGTTGGTTTCATTCCTTATTTCCATTTTGTTGAAGCTATGCCAAATTATATTCAAATTGGAAATTTAGCTGAGATCATAGTTCTTGAGAATAGTTGGGTGATATTGCAGGTTTCAGCTGGTGAAATTCTTAAGCATCTGTTGTACGTTGCTGCCTTAATGCGGGGCTGAGCCACAGAATTTCAAGCTAATTTCTGGAGCTACAGCAGCACGTGTTTGTTACAACTCAAGCATAGCTTGTGTTGAGTCATTTTGCATCTTAGGCTATGTTGTCACTTGTTTTTGCTTTGATGTCAGTAAACCTGCTTATACTGCTAAATAAAAATTCGACGGGAAGCTTGGGCTCCTAGTTTCCAGATTTAAGTAAAAATTTAAGGATACCCACTAGATTTCTGTTTTGTTGATTCCTAGCCTAATTTTGTCTCTTATCATAAAAATAGTCTAATTTATGTCAGGAAGCAAGTTTACACAATGTCAAGCTCTTATGAGAAGACCATAATGATTAAAAGAATATCCATGTTGAATCAACTTTTGACATACATTGTCTCCTGGGAAGCAATATAATGGCAGGCTTTGCTTGGCCACTTGAAACACAACGATAAATTTCTTTATAGCCAAATGCAAATATGGGTTTTGGAACCAAATTTATATCTTGGTTCATTTACTAGGATCTCTTCGACAATTCAGGTTGGTGGACCCTTTTTCCAATTTGTCTGCCATCTATTGCTTTTACAAATAAAATCGTATACATTTTATACATGTGGCTTTTCTGTCAAATGCAGATTGCAATGAAGAAGGCCATTCTTCGTATTTTAACACCAAAGAGATCTAATGACATTCTGAGCGATGTACGTGTTGCTAAGGAGCAAGGATAGCCTTATGTTATTGTCTTTGTTGGGGGTTAATGGTGTTAGAAAATCTTCTAATCTTTCCAATGTAAGTATTATGTTTTTTCAAGTTTATTTCGTAATCTATTTTGTCTAGATGGTTGAATAAAAATTTTGCAGGTTGCATACTGGCTTCTACAGCACAAAGTTAGCGTAATGATGGGTGCTTGTGATACTTTTAGATCTAGTGCAGTGGAGCAGCTTCGCACCCATGCTCGTAGACTCCAGGTTTGACAATATTTTTTCACGGTTCTCATTTCATTTGTATATTGACATTTTCAATTGTAGTATCTTGATTTACAGGTCTCTGGTGTAGGTTTTTAGAGGTCAGTAGGTTCTTTTCATTGGCAAGGGGATTCACTATAAATATTCCATGAAGAATAATAGAGGTAATATGGCTACTTGGATCAACCCTACTGGGGGATGCATGTTGGTGAATGGAAGTTGTGAAACCCCCTTTTTTCTATTCTCCCTGGAAACAAATACTCAACTTATAAAACATTAAAGTGGATTAATAAGGTAGCTTTCAGGTAACATATACACATGTACATATACATGTGTGCATGTACACATGCATGCATGTTTGCGTAAGTTTTCTGACATTTTCATTTAGTAGCATTTTGTAAATGAGCAAAATGAGCTTGTGGGTTATGCTGAGAATATGATGGAAACTCTCAGTGGTGTGTTCAAATGACCAGTAAAATAACTTTTTTTCTCATGATATTTTCATGTATGCGCTAACTTTTCTCTTCCTTTTTATTTTTAAAAACTAACTTTTCTTGCACATGCCTTTCTTTGAGAAAGGATATATGAAAAAGATTTTGTTGTAGTAGCTAAGGAAACTATTCAGGAAGCCAAATGTAATAACTCAGATGTTATTCTTGTTGAAATGACTGGAAGAATGCAGGTATTTTTCGTATTTAGTTGTTTCTAGTTCTTGAATGCATACAGCTTATATTGCTCATGTATCATTAGCTATTGTGAGAGATACCTCTCCAGGACAATGAGCCATTGATGAGGGCGCTCCTCAAGCTGATTAATCTCAATAAGCCAGATCTAGCACTTTTTGTCGTGGGGACTTTAATTGGGAATGATGGTGTGGATCAACTTACAAAGTTCAATCAGGTAAATGATGGTGACAGTCTCAGATCTTTTAGGAATTCCAATCAATACAAATGATGAATACTGTAGATACTGACGCATTACCCGATTCACTAAGTTATTTTTTTTATCAATTTGGTAGAAACTGGCGGATCTTTCAGCTATTCCTAGCGTGAGGTTAATTGATGGTATCTTGCTTACAAGATTTGATACCATTGTTGACAAGGTATTTGATATAAGCTCAATCCATCTTTCTCATTGTTAGATTATATCATTTCCTCCCACTTGTGTAACGGCTCAGATTTAGATCCGAATTTAATTGAAAAAAAAAGGCCGTGACAACTTGAATTATCTTTTAGAATCTCTTTGAGTAAATTGAGATGATTTCATATATATATTTATCTTTTTCTTTGAGTAAATTGAGATTCGTCTCACTTGAATGTTGCATGTTTGAAGGGTATGATTGTTGTTTTTATTCTGGATTCAAGAATCCTCCAGTATCTACATAACTTTAAGCTTATTTCAGTAATTTATGCTTTATTTGGATGGCTTTTGATGCTCAAATATAAGCATCCTGTGTCATTTTTTTTTCTCTTGATTAACAAAGGATTCAAAATGTACGTGCTACCTTGGCTGATAGGATACAGGAAGACGAAAGTTTCAAAGGATGGATGGTGGAATTGGATTGTCAAGATTTAATTTGAAGATTCAATTAGTGCATGAGGTGACGTATAAAGATTGGATGGTGCTTAGCTTTAGAAATCAAAGTTATTATTTTTTATGCCATAATGTTGATCGATTGAAGGATTGTAGTTATCTCAACTACGGTAGCTATAATTCAAAGTTTTCATACTTGTGCTAGACATTATATTGTCCTTTTATTTTGTATTTTTTTTCTTTCCTTTTTAATTGTATACCCCAACGAGGGAGCACTTGCACAGGTTTTTGAGATCCTCGATGAATTGAGGTAACTTGAACCTCCAAGTCCAAGTCCATGTAACAGGTACTTTACATTTTAAATTTAATAAAAGTGACGAATTACGTGAAAGATCAATTTTATCAAATTATTACGTGTCTAATTGTTATTAGCAAAAAGAAAAACTCTTTTATCATAATATCTGAGGTGAAGTCATTTTCAAAAGATAATTAAGGATAATTATTTTTATCTTCAAAAATTATCAAGACATAATAATTCATCCCTGAAAAGTTTTATATCACGTCATCAATTCATTTTTGTATCCAATCTATGTAATTAATTTTTTTGTCCTTGAGCTTTGAGAATTGAAAATTGCGTCCAAAAGTTTTGTAACTCTCCTTTGGGAGACGGAACTTTGGGGATAGTTTATTTGTCACCCCTTCTTATTTCTATCTCCGAATTTTACAAATCTATCCTCATAGGCCACGCTACAACCATATTTTATTATAGTGTCCTTCTGTATTTCTATATTTATTCCATGAATCTATTGCTTTGGGATTGTTTGGAATAACGAATTGACACCAAAATTTCTTGATTGAGGACTTAAATTTTAGAATTGAATTATTTTATTCTAAAATTTACTGATTTAGAAGAAAATAATTCTACCTTCCTCCTCTCAAATAATTTATGATAAAATGTTTAATTCTATGATGATATTTAATTAATTCACCAAAGCAAAGAAGTATCCAATTCCTTTTGTAATTTCTTTTTTCTTTTCCGATTCACCCAATTAGTTCATAAGGTTAGTTTACTTAGGAAGTTAACTTGTATTTAATTGAGAGGTTAATTTACATGATCATAATTCAAGTTTTATGATCCTTAACATCAATTTATAAGGATGTTAATAAAATTAGTGTTAATTTTATACCCTCCTCACAACTAAACCTCCACCTTCCAAAAATTGGATGTTAACGTCAATTTAAATAAATATTACAAAAATTACCACAATAATAAAACATCAATTTAATTAAATAGAAATAGATATTAACAAGTAAATAAAAATATAAATTAATATTAATTTTACATTTACTAACCTCAATTTCTTAACCTTTTGAATAAATTAATCCTTAAAAAATACCACCTCAGTAATTCACAGGAGGATATCTCCCCTTGCATTGGAGAATCCAATCAGAACTCAGGCTAGGCATTCCCTTTTTGGAGAGCTTGGACAAGAAAGGTTCCACGGATTAATCTTGAAAGAAAATAATTCCACTTGTAAAGTGAAATTATTTTACTCCTCTCAACTAATTTACGACTAGATGTTTAATTTAATGAAAAAATTATAATTTATATAAAAAAAAAATTCAATTCCTCTACTAATTTCATTTTTCTCTTAATTTTTGGTGCTCTCTTTTTTTCTTGTAAGAGGATGGAGACGCAAATCCTTCCTACACAACAATAAAATATTAAAAATGGCGCCCCCCCTCCGCGCACACCACCCCCACACCCCCCTCCCCCTCCCCCTCTCCCCCCGTCCCATCCACTCTATAAAATGAGAGAGACCCCCCACTTACCGAGAGTGCGTCAGGGCACCACTGTATACCGTCCACACCTCCCGTCGCTTTTGGTTCTTCTTCTTTCTTCTCTTTGTAAAACCACAGAATCAGGCAGGCAGGCAGGCAAGGACTAATTGAGGAGAGAGCGAGAGATATGGAGGGTAAGGAAGAGGATGTGAAGGTGGGAGCGAACAAGTACGCAGAGAGGCAGCCCATAGGGACGGCAGCGCAGTCGGACAAGGACTACAAGGAGCCCCCACCTGCCCCACTGTTCGAGCCCGGGGAGCTCAACTCCTGGTCTTTCTACAGGGCCGGCATCGCCGAGTTCGTCGCCACCTTCCTCTTCCTCTACGTCACCATCCTCACCGTCATGGGCGTCAAAGGCACCAACACCGAGCTCGAGATCGGCCTCAAGACCGACATCTGCAACACCGTCGGCATCCAGGGCATCGCTTGGGCCTTCGGTGGCATGATCTTCGCCCTCGTCTACTGCACTGCTGGCATCTCAGGTACCTCCGATCAATTCAACTAACTAATAATAATAATAATAATAAATCACCAAATTGATGAATGAATGAATGAATGAATATATATATATATATATATATATATATATATATATATATATATATATATAGGTGGGCACATCAACCCTGCGGTGACGTTTGGGCTGTTCCTTGCGAGGAAGCTATCCCTGACGAGGGCGCTCTTCTACATGGTGATGCAGTGCCTGGGGGCCATCTGCGGGGCGGGTGTCGTGAAGGGCCTCGTCAACAAGCAGAACTACGCCATAAACGGTGGCGGTGCCAACGTCATGAACAGCGGGTACAGCAAGGGCAGTGGCCTCGGCGCTGAGATCATCGGCACCTTCGTGCTCGTCTACACCGTCTTCTCCGCCACTGACGCCAAGAGGAACGCCAGAGACTCCCATGTCCCCGTGAGTACTACTATTAGAAAACCAACACACGCTACCGGCCCTCTTTGTTTTTTGTTGTTGTTGTTTTCTTTCTCTTTTCCCTTTCCCTTCTCCTTTGGTCTTTAAGCATGAGGTGTTGCTTTTTCTTGCTAGTTTAGTTAGTTTGCTCTCTTTCTCATCATGGAGATGTTACCCCAGATTTGCTACACCGCTCTTTCCTCTCTTTGTGTTCCTTTGATGTTTACTTTTTCGGCTTTTCTACGTGCCACTTTCTTGGTTGGTTCGCCAGCTTGCTTTTTAACTGAAATGATAGCAGTAGTAATAATAATAATAATTGTACGGTAGGTCTTCTTTCCTGTACTCTGATGATGTCTTTTTCTTTTCTTTCATTTTGTTTTTTTTTGTTTTTTTAATATTCTATCCTTTCTCTGTGTTATCTTATCTGGATCGACTTGATGTGTTTTTCTTCTTCTTGGGTGGGTACAGATTCTTGCTCCGTTGCCAATCGGGTTTGCGGTGTATCTTGTGCACCTCGCAACCATTCCCATCACGGGAACCGGCATCAACCCCGCGAGGAGTCTTGGAGCAGCCATCATCTACAACAAGGACAAGGCTTGGGACGAACATGTAAAAGGCTTCCTTCCTCGATTTTACTCCTACCTTTACCTCTCGATTGGCTGCTGATAATAATAATTTTATTTTGCTTCATCATGTCTTTTGTGCATGCAGTGGATCTTCTGGGTTGGACCGTTCGTTGGAGCTGGACTTGCTGCCATCTACCACCAGATTGTCCTTAGAGCCATCCCCTTCAAGGCCAGGTCTTAGAGTGGTGAAATATCATCATCGTCGTCGTCGTCGTTAGAAGAAGAAGAAGCGTCTTTGCAGTCCACCCGCTCCCCCATGTTTCTTCTTTGGTCTGATGATGTTGGTCCTGACGATGTTTATTATTTGTTGGTGTCTTTTATCATTTATGTCTTGTATCTTTGATGCTTGTTCATGTTGGTCTAGTTTGTTGAACAGACTGTGTAAATTAATCCTTGTCGACGCTTATCTATCATCATCGTCATGTATGTGTGTGTTCGATATTGCTTATGCCTTGGAATGACGTATTAGTACGAAGAGATATTTTGCGAAGGAAGTAGTGGGGAGAGAGAGAGAGTTTTTTGTTTTTAACAAATCTTTCCACTGAAGGGAAGAGACTGATACATGAAGGGAAGGGAAAGAAAGATAGAAAATCGTATCTTCTTCCAAGAGGAAAGGTTGCTCTCCATTGACACAAGAAAAAATAAAATACAAAGAAAATTAAAAATAGAGAAGAGAAAAAAAAGAAAAATACATTGCAAAATTAGGCATCGATCATCCTTCCCTACGCACAAATCTCAAAGGAGAGAGAGAGAGTTGAAAGAGTTAAACTGATGGTTAAGGTGGAGGTGGGGAGAACGAGTGGTATTTGTTAGAAGGGTGGGCTGGTGGTGGGGACGGTGTTGCTTTCTTCTCTTCGCAATTCAGATTCACGTGGTGTGGGGACTGATTTTGTTGTCGATCACTGCCCTCTGCGCTGGCTTGCTCACCCTGTAAAGGAATCCAATAATGTGGATGGGCAGGAATTTTGATTTTATTACAGTCACCTATGGCGAGACATTTCTTTTCCTTTTTACTTCTGTTTTCTTTTTCTTTTTCTTTTTATTTTAATCTTTCAATAAAATAAGTTGTGTTATCTGCGGACAGAAATGGAGATTGTGTCCATAGCAAGTGACTCAATGAACAAAGAGTAAATGGGGTCTCTAGACTAGGAAACATGTCAAGTTGTCACCAACTTGTTATATTTATATTGTAGTTTCTGCTTTCACCATTTAACCTTTTTTCAATCTAAACTTTGTTGATGACATTCAAAATGTGATGTATTATTTAAATCAATTTCAAATTTTAGTAAACGATCATGACGGAAAGGATTGGATTGATACAATTAAAAAGATTAGGGAATTTTGAATTTAGGGGACTATATTGAAATACGAGTATGGTAGAGACTTTTAAGTAAATTACTTGTTAATAAGAGATTTAACTTGAAAATGAAAATAAAACAAAATAAAAATCAAAGACTTTCAAATCATTTTTACAAGACCTTCCTTGCTATTAGGTCTAACGTTAGCTCGTAGGTAATGTAAACCCTCCTCCTAATCAACTTTGGCTCCCATTGCACAACATATATTATTCTCGCAGGTTCAAGTCCCACCAAAAAGCGGTCACCATCATTGATTGCGTGAATCATAAGATTTTAGGAAATATCGCTTTGCGTGAAAACATAATTATTTATTAAAAACTTAAACTCTAAGAAGGAGCAGAAATAAATATAACGGGAGTCTAAGTTATCTTATTATTGATTTAAATTGTTTTTTTTTAAATTTTTATGGATTTTTTAGATTCTTTTGAAAATTTTTAAAAGATATATCTAAAAATTGGGACATACCTCAAATTAAGGGTTGACATGCAAAATTATTAACAAATAATTTTACAAAATATAAAAATTATAACAAAAATCAAAGAATAAGAGAAAGTTGGTAACTAACAAGACTACCAAAAATCATTACAAAATTTGCATTATGGTACATGCAAAAAAATTCTAAACAACTATTAGGGATTAGCTTGCAACAATCTTAAGGATTGAGTCGTAAATGAAGTTTATCCTTTTTTTCTACGATGAATCTAGGTATGACATTTGACAAAGATCTAAATCTATTAGGTAGAAACTAACAAAGAAAACGTTTAAGAAATTAGCTGATATGGATTTTAAGGAATAAAGATTACAAAAGGAGAGAGAGAGAGAAGATCTTTTTGCTAGGAAATGAGGAGGGATAATAAGAAAAATAATGAATTATATAACAAGGGTCAAGTAGAGTATTTATAAGCTCCAAGTAATCCTAAAATCACTAGGATTAGTTTAGTTCGTGCTCCATATTTTTGA
This sequence comes from Thalassia testudinum, assembly GCA_037157565.1. Taxonomy (NCBI): domain Eukaryota; kingdom Viridiplantae; phylum Streptophyta; class Magnoliopsida; order Alismatales; family Hydrocharitaceae; genus Thalassia; species Thalassia testudinum. Next base: position 178,820,570 of record JAZHRO010000024.1, on the reverse strand, counting down.
TAATTTTTTGAGGGCAATCACTTTTTAAATTTCATTAAAAAAATGTAATTTTAAGATTTTTTGATTTTCTTCATTTCTCCACTGTAGCTTACGTAATCATTGGATTTTAGATCCATTTTGACCATTAACTTCATCGTCTTATGCTCCTTTATATGAGACCCATATTGGTCATATTTTACTCACTTTTATTATTTTTATTTTTAAAAATTAAATAAATTAGATTATTTATAAATGCAAAAAATAAAAAATTGAAAACTCTCCAAAAAAAAATGAAAATAGGAAGAAAAATTATGCAAAATTGTGATGTAATCTTACCCCATGCCTACATTTTGTTGGTCCTTGAGAAAATTAAAAATAAAATAAAAACAAAAGTGAAAAACTAACTCCCTTTTGGCAAGAATCATAATTACATTTAACTACCATAGTGGAGGAGTTATAGTCTCCTAAGGGTTACAGTTGACACACCCATGAGTCAGAGTAGTGTTTTAGAAATCAGAAGATTTTAATTATTGCCAACTATAGAAAATATATGCAAAATCTAAACATAAAGACTAAACAATACTAGACTATCGACCAAGATACAAACTGCCTTATCCCGTCAAATTCTAATCAGCCTCATGTGAGTTGCGCATTAGAGCGTGGTGAATAGTGCAGGAAATAAAATATGATGAACATTATAAATTAATTGCACAAATAATACATTCACCTCAAACTCAATGGGTAAAAACTACCACCTAAGTTGAGGTAATTTTTGGATCGACCTAATCGATCAAATCTACTAACTGTACCTAATAATAACAAAATTACTATATTTAAAATGCCTAAATTATGCTAAGACCTAGTTTAACATAGCTCATTTAAGATGTACATAATGCATTGTATTAACCTTACATAATTAGCTTCATGCATGCATAAATTAGTCTAATTATATTTATTTATTAACATAAATAATGTGTATTGGGTTGTTTGGGCGTGATGTGCAAAGCTATAGAGGAGATGTAAGAAGAGAAACATCATAAGAGGGGCAAAACATAATTTTGCCAAGTTATAAGGGTTTGGGTGCAATTTTTCCACCCATCACTCCAAACCTTTGCTCCTGAAGAGGTATGAGACCCTCCAGACATCTCTACGAAATTTAGTCAAAAACAGGCGTCAACTCTTTCAGTTCTGACCATCCACATGCACTTCATGTGTGAAGAAGGATTCCCGTGCACCCCACTAAAGCGAGAACACATGCAACCGCACGTGAGGGCGCACACGCTCACCCGTCACCCGACCGTTGTTGAATCGTAGGTAGTGTTATTTAATTAGGTGGTATTAGCATTGAAATTAATATAGTAGAAATGGTTAACTACAAGCTATTTTACACATATTTTTCAAATATATTTAACCTAGACTAAAGTACATTTTAAGATTGTTAGTTTTAAGCCTAGGGTCGAATTCAAGGATGCAGGTTTAAGGTTCTCAATTTTTATGTGAATCCTAAAGGCAAGTCATTTTCATTTGCTTATTATGTTTTTGGATTTTTCTTTAATTTTTGATTTTTTTGTGATAACTTTGTTCTTGAGGTATCCCTCAAAATGAGTCTCTAGCGACACGCCAACTTGAGTCCAAATACTCTTGCTTCACACAAGGATGGTGACCTGCAATTCAAAAGTTATCTTTTCTCTTTTATAACTTTTTTTGGTATTTGCTTAATTATCAAATAAAAGATAACAATAGCATAAAAGAGAAATTGCTGGAATTTAAATAAAATGAAATACTTAGCTTATTTATATAGATATAGCTATATAATATAATGATGGGGAGAATGAATATGTGATTCAATTTTATGTAGCGTGGTATTAGTTCGATCAACGTTTAGAGAGACAAGATTGAAACTAATAATGCACTGCGTGTGGAGTGTGGAATGAATGTGTGTGTGTGTTTATGCTTAATATGCACGGAAATCATGTATGTTTTCGCAACTAATGCGTACACACATACGATAAAATGCATTGTAAGTGGGGACGTGCATGTGGTGGGTGAATGGGTATAGACGCGGGTGAGATGAGTGACGTAGTGAGGCACACCAAGCAGTTGTGGTAGGAGAGAGAAGGCGTGGGGGGGGGGATGAGGGCGTGCAATCGACTAACTAAGAAGCCGATCGATTGCATGTTGCACCAACCAATTGAGCGAGGGGGTGGCACGCGGAAAAGAGCGACTGGCTGGCTCGACAAATCATCAGCTAATTTCTCCCTTAGCCAGTGACAAAGGGAAGAGTAGGAGGGCGCAGCTGACCATATGAGATGGGTGCACAGGTGCACGTGGGCCCTGGTCATCGGTTAAGTGAGAAACAAACTAATGATAGAGGGAAAAAATGAACCGCGATAGAGACTCCTATGGCAAAATTGAGCAGCTCCTTGAGTTGTTCTAATGGTGATCAAAATAAAGATAAAAACACATTAAACGATTGAAAATAGAACCACCATGCCTACCTGGTCATGAAGGAGCTAGACGATGGTGGGCCTTCGTCGCAGTGCTTGCAACCACTGTAAGGTTATCCCAATGCCGTCAGTGTGGCCTCTGGATTGGTGAGAGGGTGTTGAGACAGGAGAGGAAGAGGGGGAGAGAGGGTTGTGTGGTCGATAGAGAGGGTGTGTTGCTGTGGATGGTGAAGATGAAGATGGAGTGAGTGTACATGAGTAGGAGATGGGTGTTGACCTGTTGAGAGTGGAGGTGAGGGTGGTAGTTTTATAGGTGAGGGGTAAGGTGTGGGGAGCAAGTAGGTGGTGCACTTGTTAGGATTTTTTTGGAATTATGTGGGGGGATGATCGTTCAATTTTCAACACAGTTAATTAAGGTTATTAGTCTTAATTAATTACATAAATAATGGACTTAGGTTAACTTGAATCATTAGGTTGTCATTAATTGTAGTATAGAGAAAAGCTAACCTAATATTTTAGATTTTATTTCTTTTAATTGGTTGAGTCCAGGTCATTTACCGAGAGGCATAATTATAGTTTAATTCACCATTTTTATTCTAATGCATAATTAACTAATTAATTAAATATATAATTAAGTAATATGTTAAGTGTATGAACAATTGCACAAGAATTTATCTCTAAAACATGACAATTATTCCATTAATGAAAGAAGAGTACATGAATGATTTGCAATGAATAGCATGAAACATTACATCAAGTGTTACAAAAATAAGACAGAAACGAAAATGTTTAAATGAATACAAATGCCTTTTAATAATAAGCTCAAGCTTTCTATCTCTCAGCCTTCGTCTTTCCTTTATCAGATGTCTCTTAAAATGATTAACGACTTAAATCTCAAAATTAGACTTTTGATTAGCCCTTCAAACATTTGATTACCAATTTTTTTACGCACTTACTCATTTAAGACTTAGTTCTCTTTAACTCTCAGCACACACACACACACTCTCTCTCTCTCTCTCACTTTAGCTCTTTCATAAATCCTCTCTCGCTTTTTCTCCTCTCTTCTTCAGCTTTAACCCTCTTTTCTTTCTTTCTTTCATTTTACTGTGTACTCTTTACTCTCCACACTTAAATGATCTAAGCGCTTAACCCACTCTCAACACTTAGACAAAAAGTTATTAATGGTCGACCCACACTCTTTCAGGGATACACAGCGCCCACTAGGGGCAGGACTAGACCCTACTGAAGCTTAGGCCTAGTTCAATTAGTTGTGGATTTTAGATATTTTTGCACAGTACCAGGCCCATTCTAGGCCCACAAACCACGCCTACGTCCACTCAGGCCCACGCACACACATGTGTGCGCACATGCACACTCACGTATGTGCACCGTACGTGCTCAATGAATGATAAGAAGGGATATAGGTAATTCACGCCCAGCGCTTGACGACTGAAGCACTGGGTTTGTGAAATCCTATTATACTAAGGCACGGCATCTTCAGCTCCCGATGTGGGAGTAAATCTAGCCCTCCTCCTTCAAGCATCATATATCGACGTGATCTTCAGATAGTGATTCCAGTCAGCTTGGTCGATCAAATCGCGCGTATAATAGCTCGATGGAAAGTTATTGTCATCTAGTTTCCAATTTTATCACTAATTTGGTGATTGGATCATGATTGATCTAGGGATTCAGAGATTGATTATGTCTTTGTAGCCATGGTTAGTGTAAAGACCCGTCCAACTTTTAGCCTTTTAAGACGTCTGGACTGTTAGTCAGACGTCTATCCAGACGTATGGACGCTTTCTCGGACGTTTGAAAATGAAATTTTCGTATGCGAGATGCACTTTGCACGCGAGTAGTGCGTAGAGCTCCTTTTCTCTCTCTCTTTTCTCCTTCTTCCCCCTGCTGAACCCTAACCCCCCAGCTCTATAAAAGCCACCCTCCCCTCCTCTCCTCTCCACTCCACACACCACCATCTCCTCCTTCAGAGCGCGGCGGAGCGGTGAGAGGAGGTTAGCGAGGGAGAACGTGAGAGCGAGGAGGAGGAGACTGCGTGAGAAGGAGGAGGAGGTCGAGGTCGGGAGCTTCGGTGGAAGCTCGTCAGAGCTCGCAGAACCATCGTGGCGCATGCGGGAGGAGGGTGTCTGGAGCGATGTCCTTGACCACCTGCAGCAGTTGGAGCTGCGGCGAAGCGGGGGAAACGTGGCGAAGCGCGGCGAGGAGCGTTGGGAGCGCATTTTGATATTGGAATTTCTCCAATATCAGACATCTAGAGTGCAGTCCGGATGACTGGTTGAGCATCTGGACGTTCTGAGAGCACCTTTATTACGAAAGTACGTTCCCTTCGCGGTTACGGCCATGCAGGACGCACCGCAGAAGATATGTCTGGCTGATTTTAGGGTGGCTGCTCTGTCGTACGCAGGAGCAGCCTTGGGAATGTGCATGGAACACCCTTCCACGCACTTTCGGATGTCTGATCAGCTCACCAGACAACCAGAGGTGCTTCCAGACGACCGGAAGACTGGTCAGACATCTGGAATTGCTTTTAGACGGTCGTAGGGGAGTCCTAGACATCTGAGGACACCGCAGAAACTTGAGGTGAGATTCTGTAACTTTTAAGATGTCTGGACTTATTTCCAGACGTCTGAATTTGGTCAGTAGACACGTTTTTGACCCGTTTGGGATTCGATCGGGATCCTTTTATGCAAACAAAGTATCTGTAGTTTCCTTGTGAGTTTCTCTATGTATTAGAAACTTTTATACACTATTCTGAATCTTCCTTTGTAATGTATTCCTTGGTATAGGATTTTGACCTGCTGTGTGTTTAGGGCTCGCAGAGATGCTTAGGTTTACGGTTCGAGTCCCCATTACTCCCGGATTGTCTAGTAGAGTGGTCTACCCCTGTTAATCTTATTAAATAAGAATGTATCTATAGAATTAGCCAACTGAAAACCTAGGATGTGGCATGAACCCTAGGACAGAGAGATGAATAAACCAATTGTACTGCATGATCATATTTGTATACATGAATAAGTTAAACTTCTAGCCATTGCCTGTAATAAAGTTATGAGCTGCCTGTTAGAATATGAGCTGCTTGAGATAAATGAACAGTTACCTGTGAAATCATTAGTTGCATGTATTAAATTGTAGAAACACAAGTTGCCTGTGTATAAACGAGAACTGAATTGTGAATGATGGAATCTGGATTGAAATAATGTGGTGAACATGAGCATAAACCCTACGGGGAGTTAGGAGTAGAGCTCCGGTGGTTAGATGGAAAATCTGGAATGTAGACGGGAAGTGTGCTGGCCCTTGAGTACGTGGTACCAAGAAGAGTGACTGTCCCCTTTTTGTGTAGAGCAGAGCTAGCCGCCCTTGGGTTGGGACCCAGGGTTAGGATTGGCCACTCTACATCGACTTCTGTTGGCCCTTGTGTACACGGTACCTAGGTGAGCTACTAGTGTAGGGAGGGAGCTAGCCACCTCACGAGGCTCGGGGTTCAGCTAGCCACCCTACATCGACTTGTTAGGCCCTCTGGGCAAACTGGGGTAGTCAGACGAGGGTGCGCGGACTGTGGAGGGGCGAGACCCCTGTTTGGTTCTGAGGGGTTAAACCCCTGTTTCTAAGAGGGCTAGGCCTTATACTGTTCCGTGCTGTACTTAGGCGTACTCGCTAGCAGAAACGACTGACCGCGTGTCAGTGCGGGGTAGCTACCCGTGCACTTATCACGCGTGCCGTAGTCACCGCTACGTCTTGATAGTGACTTCGACGTGGTTGACTGGGTGTAGGGCTATCACGGGGGACTCTCCCGGCCAGGAGAGCACCATGTGTACCTTCTACTCTTCGGAAAAGACTACAATCAAGATCGTTCCCACGAGGAACATGCAAGATCAATAAAATCTGAAAGTTTGAGGAAAAAGGGGTGAAAAGGAAATGCATGTAAAATAACATAACTAGAAAAAGATAATTAAACCTGTTACTTTTACTGCTTTAGATAGTATAGTTACCACTCCTTAGCATTCGCTGACTCTGTCCCTTTTCATAACACTGTTCAGGTCTAGGAGTTGAGCAGCTCGAGCTTCCAGCTACGGAGGGTGCTGGGCCTAGTCGAGTCCAGCCGTAGTTTTCTGCACTCTTTGTTGTACCCCCTTTACTGTTGTAGCGAGTTTTAGACTTTTAGTTACTGTTGTTGTTACTGTTGCTTTCGCTTTCGTTGTTTTTGTTGTTGTGGTGGTATGTATTGGAATAACAGCTTTTACTTTCCTTTACTGCTTAGTTATATTGCATATGTGAATGTGGTTTACTTTCCTGCTATTTGATTATTTCTTGTTGGACGACTGGGTCTTGGGATTAGTCGAGGCGAGCCGGTCTCGAATCCTGTAGGGATTCAGGAACCAGGTTGTAACAGTTAGAATGAGCTCAGAATAGAGATTTTAGGTCAATTGACCTACAGAAGGGTAAATGCCCTTAATTGATGATCTTAGAAGATTTCAGAGTGCATTTCGTGGGGTTTGAGAAAGAGATTGAGGTCTGTGAAGGCTTCAGAAGCTCTAGAAGCTTCAGAGCTTCAATTCTCAGGTTCAGAGCTATGATTTAAGCTTGAATAAACTTAGCAGATAGATTAGGTTAGTTGGAAATGGTCTAAATCAAATTAGTAGACATTCAATGATTGATCTGGGTGAAATTTAAGGTTGAAACTCATCAGGAGCTCCAAGAACAGTGTTGGGTTCTAGAAAAGACCCAAACAACTCAGAAATTGGAAACTTCCTTAAATCTCAATAATTTTCAATCACATTAATTCCAAATGATTCAAAATCAACCTAAGAAGTTATTCCAACCCAAAAATCATAGATTTCAGAATCTAGAACACTAAAATCAACGCAGGTTTGATTGATGAAGCTTAAAGTTGACTTTCTAAATTTAAGGGTTTCTGATCAAATTAAGAGCTTTCTCATACTAGATTCAGCAAAAGGAATTGATTAAGCACTTAAAAATAAAGTTTTAAGCACTTTAACAATGTTATCAGGCTTCGCCGCTTGAGATAGATCGGAGATGTGTTTGATAGAGCTAACCAGAGGTTGCAAGACTTAAGTGAAGTCAAGAGTAGCTAACCAGAGCTGAACGACTATGGTGGGAGAAGAGGGTAGGGAGTTGTTAGCTTAAATCTGAGGAGTCATGGCTTTTTATAGGAGAAGCTGGGGCCTAGAGGGACTGTACCTGGACGGATACATAGCTAGGTTCATCCTAACCACTAACGTTGTCTCCGACGCTAATGAGCTTAGATGCCTATTCTAAGTAGGATTAAAGGACGATCTGATTCATTGGATGAGAAGATGAAGGTGAGCAAAAGCTGGGCAGCAACAACGGTGACTGTGTGACATCAAATTGACGATAAATCTATGATACGAACATCGACTATCGTCAGCTGTCCAAGACTGAAGATGAAGATGAAGAATACGATGAGAAGGCGTACACAAGGGTATTTTTGTAAATATATAAGGACCTGAATGAAATAAAAGGACTCAATTGAAATAGAAATTAAGGACATAAATGTAAATTATGACTTTTTAAGCTTATTTTAATTTATTTCTTTTTCAACATTTTATATATAATTATAAATTAGGTAAATATTATATTTATGCCTTAAGATTACATTTTTACCCTTTTTAGCTATATTTATTTAAATGATATAATTAAATAGGTTAATTACATACTTAGGTCATAATATTAATTAAGTTTAAATACTAAATATGTAGCTAAATGATTATTAATTGAGTCCAAATTATTAATTAACTTATTATTAAGATTAATTGATATTTAATTTAGCATTGTTAACTTATTTTGGAGGTCCTTAGTGTTTTAGCCCCTATATTATAATTAACCTTGTAATTAATGTATTCTTAGTTAATTAACTACGAAAATTAGTTAATTAGTGATAATTAGAAGCCATGATGAGTCTCTCATCAGGGGATGCTTGGGGTTTTAGGTGATTGCAAGGATAATGCAAAGTGGGTAGGATTAGGTGCTCCAATGGTGGTGGATAAATAGTAGATGGTCGTGGATAATGCATACACTTAGGAAATGATGATTACCTTACCTCTCTCTCTCTCTATAAATTATTCATGTATACAAGTATTTACAAAATACAAGTATTTTTACCTAATTCTTGATGTGTAAAGATAGAAAATAAAATAAGACTGAAAGATTGTTAGCGTGAATTGCTATGCAATCACACCCCCATGCTTATCCTTTGCTAGTCCCTAGTTAAACACTTATTCAGTACTCAATATAGTAGTAAAGTGTTTAGAAATGATCTTTAACTGAATATTTTTCTGAAGCAATACAAATGTGTTTATTTATTGGACATTGTGAGAACCAATTACAAAGAAGATTACTAGTACTTAAGACTTACATGACATGGACCATCTCTCGACTAATAAGGACTCTTGGTATTCAAACCTTAAGTACGGTTTCCAGGATCCAGAGAGTTTTACCAAGTTTAAGAAGAAAATAAGTTATGGTTGTGCTTAGTGCAAGTTTGGACTAACCAAATGAACTTAAGACTTAAATCCAGGGTTTCACTTCTTTTTAAGTCTAGGTTGATCTTAGCTTCAGCTCCTGTTGTCGACTCAAATCTAAAAATGGTAAATACTCAAACCCAACTCTTATTGTGTATGTGGCTCAAAAATATTTGATGTAAAACATTAGGTATATGTAGTGTACCTTGAAACAACCATTTTTGGTGGATATGGACAAAGGTATTTACAATAGAATTTGGAGAACATACCAACTTATTGCAAAGAATTTTTTTTCTTTTTCTTTTGAATTTCTCTACTTTTTTCTGCTTTTCTTATTTTCCTGGTTTTTTTTATTTTTCTTCTTTTTCTGAAAGTAAATGTCGGTATGTCTCCAAAAACTTTATTTGGTAGAGCACACTTATTTGGTGGGTGAGTACTTGGTAGAAAGAGCTTCTCCTATACATAAGACTAAAGCCTGAGACAAAGAGTCTACTTGCACGCATAGGTAAGGACTCCACCTTCCCTAATGAGCACTAGGGTTGAGAACTTAAGTTTGCCTGGTTCTTCCTATATTCGTGTAGTGTGAACTAAAGTTACTTATCTCTTAAATAGAGGTAAACAGACAAATCCTATACTAGTTGACTCATGTACATGAATATGTCCTAAGTTAGGAAATATTTTGGCTCTATCTTGTCAAAACACAAGTGTATTAAGCTTAAGCCCAAGCGAATTAAGCTTATGTGGCTAGGAAAGAATAAAAGAAAAGGTTGAATGTTTATAACCACTTATTATATTTTTGCTTCTACTTTCATATCATAAATAAACACTTTTGAAAACATTTTTGAAGTTTTTGAATTTTCAATTTTTATGTGTTTTTTGTGTTTTATAATTTTTTCAACATTTTTCAATTTTTATGGATCTTTAAATAAAGCTATATATCCACTAAAGATGGATATATATAATGGAAGGGAGTCTTGCATGATATCCAAAGAATATACAAGATCCTATGGATGCCTATCCATCCCACCATGCCAAATCTTGCTATGTCCTCATATGCATGCAAGAGGGATGAGACAAGATTAAAGGCTCTTGGTATAATAGTAAGGGGTATAAGGCAAGGTGGATGCGTGGGTGGATGGTGGGTGGTGGAAACATGTGAAGTGAAGTGAAGTGTAGTGAACTGAAATGAAGTGCGAAAAATGAGAGATGAGAGAAAATGTAGAAAGGTGAAAGGGTGTTGGGTGCCTCCCAATGAGCGCTGAATTTAACGTCCCCAACTAGACTTAGAGTGAGGCAGAAATTAGTCACTCTTCAGCAGGGCAACTGTCTCACCAATGGGGGCAGATTCATGAGTGAGATAAGGTTTCAACCGCTACCCATTTACTATAACTTTATGCCCAATCTTGAGGTCTTCGATTTCAACGGCACCATTGGGAAATAGTTGTGAGATAAGGACTGGCCCAGTCCATTAGGATTTCAGTTTACTAGGAAAGAATTTGAGCCGGGTATTATAAAGGCAAACTTGTTGTGATGGCTCAAACTCCTACTGAATGCGACGATCGTGAAAGGCCTTGGTTCGTTGTTTAAAGGTCAAAGTGGAGTCATAGGCCTCATGTCTCAATTCTTCTAATTCTTGGAGTTGGAGTTTTGGTTCTCGACCACACAAGTCTAGGTCGAGGTTACATTGGCGAACCACCCAATAAACGCGGTGCTCCAACTAATGGGAAAGTGAAAAGGCTTCCCAAAAACAATCCTGTACGGTGACATACCCAAGGGAGCCTTGACTGCTGTCCGATACGCCCATAAGGCATCAGTTAGCTTGTCGGACCAATCTTTACGGTCAGGACGAACTTCTTTCTGGAGTTTTTGCTTGATATACTAGTTCGACAACTCAACCTGGCCATTCGTCTGGGGATGGTACGGAGAAGCAATATGGTAGTGAACTCTGCACTTCCTCAGAAGTGCCCGAAAAGACGAATGTGTGAAATGGGTTCCTCCATCCGAAATGATGGCTCGAGGGATCCCAAAGTACGCAAAGATATAGTCCTTGACGAATGTGGTGATGACAACATGGTCAGCACAGTGTGTGGGATTATCCTCAATCCATTTCGAGACATAATCAACGGCAACGAGGATGTACTCAAACTCGTTGGATGAAGAAAAAGGACCCATAAAATTGATTCCCCATTTATCAAAGATTTCTGAAGTTAAGATGGGTTGCAAGGGCATCATGTCATGGCGTAACATTGACCCTAGCGACTAGCATCTAGTGTAACACTTAGTAAAATTGTGTGCATCCCGATGATGGGAGGGCCTAAAGAATTTGCATTGCAACACCTTGGCTGCTGTCTTCCTCCTAGAAAAATGTCCTCCGCAGGCCTGATCGTGGCAAAATGATAACACACTGAGGATCTCGTTGTTAGGAACACAACGGCAGATAATCTAGTTGGTACCTAATCTAAAAACAAGTGGATTATCCCAGAAATAATACTTTGCCTTTGCAATGAGACGCTCGTGCTGGTTTTTAGGCTAGCCTCGGGGAAGAGAGCCAGAGGAAGGTAATTAGTGATATCGGCATACCAAGGTCCACTTGCCACATCTATCGCTAGAAGGTGCTCATTAGGGAAAGACTCATTGAGTAGAAGAGAAAGTCCAATCTGGTCGGGGTCAAGTCTAAAGAGATGGTCTGCGACCACATTTTGGGCTTCAGCCTTATCTCATATCTCAAGATCAAACTCTGTAACAGAAGGATCTATTGAATCAATCAGGGTTTAGCGTCCTTCTTATGTAGCAGATGACGAATGGCCACATGGTTAGTAAAGATGGTAACATGGGAGCCCAGAAGATAAGATCTGAATTTCTCCAGCCCAAAGACGATTGCCAGTAGCTACTTTTCAATGGTCATGTAATTATGTTGAGCCTCATCCAATGTCTTGCTGGCGTAGTACACCGCGAAGGGGTGTCTATCGCATCTTTGCCCCAAGATGGCTCCAATAGCTAAGTTAGAAGCATCACATGTCAGTTCAAAGTCGAGGGATCAATTAGGTGGCTGGAGAACAGGGGCCTTAGTGACAACATCACGCAGCTGCGTGAATGCCTAAATATAGTCAGGGCCATGTCGAAAGGCATATTGGTCGATAGGAGATGCGTTAAAGGTCCAGAAATCTTAGAGAAATCATTGATAAATCTCCTATAGAACCCAACATTACCAAGAAAGGAGTGGATTTTCCTAACAGAGCTTGGTATAGGTAAATCAGCTATCACATCCACCTTAACTCTGTCCACCTTAATACCTCTTTCGAAGATGATATGTCCCAAAACAATACCCTTGTGCACTGAAATGACTCGCTGCCATTTGGGTTGGTTAAGACATCTGGATTAGCCATCAGACGTTTGTCCAGACTTCTGGATAGAGAATCGGACGTTTGAAAGTAGAGGAACCGTACCTTATTTTCTTTTTCCGTGCACGCACACATGAACACACCCCCCTCTCCTCACCCCAAACCCTAACCCTTTTCCTCTTTAAACCCCCCACACACCCACGCCACTCTCTCAATCACCACTAGCCACCATCTCCATCTTTTCCCTCCGGCAGGCCGCCACCTTCCTCCCAGCCTCCAGTGCGTTGAGTGGAGAGGAAGAAGAGAGACGGGATGTGGAGGACGAGGAGAGGGGAGCGAGAGCGTAGGAGGAGCTTACGAGGGAGCCATGGGAGCTCGGAGGAGCTCGTGCGGGATGAGTCGAGGATGCATGCGAGGAGGAGGAGCTCGCGAAGGTGAGCTTCGCGACCTCCTAAAGCTGCTGGCGTAGTAGCTACGGGTGGCGTAGAGGGGTCCGGGCAGAGGAGAAGGCTCGCGAGAGTTCTACGGACTGGATATTTTTCCAGTATCAGACGTTTGGAGCACATCCCAGACGTCTGGAGTAGCAGGGGGACGTCTGAAGCTGAAGCTGGACATCTAAAAGCATGCTAGTGCCAAGGTACGTGCTTCTGCACGGTTCCTAGCCATGCAGGCCTTACTGCAGGAGTTGTGTTTCGCTGCTTTTAGCTCTGCGAATGCTTATGCAGGGGCAGAGCGTTGGAAAGGCGCAGGGTGCACCCTTCGAGGTGTTTTAGACGTTTAGACACGTCGTCAGACGTCTGATTGCACTCCCAGATGACCAGAAGTATAATTCGACGTCTGGAACTCCCCTCAGACGATCGCAGAAGGACTCGGACGTCCGAGGAAGCCGCAGGAAACCTAGGGTGAGTACTAACATCTTTTAAGACATCTAGGACTAGTCCCAGACTTCTGATTTTGGACAGTGTGCTTGTTTTTGGCCCGTTTAGGGCCCAAACGGAATCAGATTTCCGAAAACAAACTACCTTTGTCTTTCACTTGAGTTTCTCTATGAGTTAATGTCACTTGTATACGGTTTTGGACTCATTTGTGGTTGGTCAATTGTATAGGTCTCCAGCCAATTGCATACGCAGACCTGCGGAGGCGACGGGATCTATGATCCAAGCCCCTATTCCTCCCGTGTTTTCTGGTAGAGTGGTTTGCATTAATATTATGATTTAAACAAATAAACTGCATGTTTAGAATAACTTGAATGAACCCTAAGATGAGAATGAACCCTAGGGCAAGAACAAATGAGTATGCTTGAGCTACACTGTTTACTTGAGATGTATGTAAAACCCTAAATGCTAGCAATTGTATTGGTTATTGATATGATGCTTTCTCAGTTAGTAAATCACGAGTTTCCTATTATAAGAATGAAACCGGTAATGTGAATAAAGAGATCGGAATGTTGGAAAATGAAACGAAAGAAATACCAGCATGAACCCTATGGGGAATTAGGAGAAGAACTCCTGTAGATGAGAAGTGAGCTGGCTCTTGTGTACACCGTATCAAGGAGAACAACTGTCCCTTTAGTGTAGAGGGTAGCTAGCCGCCCGTTGGGTTGAGCCCCGGGGTTAGGCCTAGTCACTCTACACCTACTCTGTTTGGCCCTCGTGTACGTGGTACTGAGGTGAACTACTTAGTGTAGGGAGGGAGATAGCTGCCCCATGGGGCCCGGGGTTAGGACTAGCCGCCCTATACCAACTCTTGTTAGGTCCACTGGCCAAACCAGGATAGTTGGACGAGGGTACACGGACTGTGGAGGGGCGAGACCCCTATTTTGAGAGGACAAGGCCCTGTACTGTTCCGTGTTGTACCTTTAGGCGTACTCGCTAGCGGCAACGACTGACAGTGTGCCAGTGCGGGATAGCTGCCTGTGCGCTTATCATGCGTGCCGTAGTCTCCGCTACGTCGCGTCCATGACCTCGTGGTGGCTAACTGGGTGTAGGATTACCACAGGGGACTCTCCAGACTAGGAGAGCACTACGTGCACCTCCTACATCATGGAAAAGACTGCAATCAAGGCCATTCCCGTGAGGAACAGGCCAGATCAAGAAATGATTAGATGAATAAAGGAGCAACAAATTAGAACTACTTGGTTGAGCTAAATGAAAATGGACAGTTACTTAATTGCATTAATTAATTACTTGTCTTAATTACATGTAAATGGCTGAATAACCACTCTACTTAGTGTTCACTGACTCCGAAAATTTTATAACCTTATTCAGGTCAGGGAGTTGAGCAGCCAGCACCACCGGCTGTAGAGGAAGCTGGGCCTAGTCGAGTCTAGCCTTAGCTGCGTTTTCTTACTATTTCCCTAGCTTTTGTTATAGTAGTGGGTATTTTTGTTCTATGTAATACTGTTTCAGTTACTTTTCCACTGTACTTTCCTCTGTCATAGTTGTGATGGCCTGTAATATTGATAGACTATTCACTCAGTTTCTTTTACTGTATCTTGATTACTTTCTGCTTAGTTACATTACATTCCTGCTTTTGGTTATTTCTCGTTGATGACTAGGTTTTGGGATTAGTCGAGGCGGGTTAGTCTCGGGTCCTGTAGGGATCTGGGATCGGGTCGTAATAAGATAGTATCAGAGCAAGGTCATCCCAAGAAATGAACCAAATGGTCTGGAAAACAACCACCCACATGCTTGTAAGTAGGATAGCCATCACAATGTATTGCTTTGATCTTCGCTTCGAGTCCTATCTCTCAATGTAGTCTGCTATCATTGATAGCTACTACTCTTTTTTTTCTGTCTCCTTGTAGGAGATGCCTTGTTGAGGAATTGCCAAGGCAGGTCGCGGACGTGGTAGTGGATAGGGTCGAAGGGGCGGATGTGCCGGACTGAGGCACCAGTCGACCCACTGTAAAGACCCGTTCTGATTTAAGCTTTTTAAGACATCTGTATCGTCAGTCAGACGTCTGGCTAGACATCTGGACCCCTTCCCAGACGTCTAAAAATTGAAAAACCTATACGTGCATTTGCTTTTTGCGTGCATGCAGCATGTAGTTCGTCTCTCTCTCCTCTCTTCTTTTTTTTCCCCCTCGTCGAATCCTAACCCCTTTCCTATAAGAGCACCCCCCTTCCTCTCCTCTCCACTCGACCACCACCTTCTTTCCCACCCCATTGCCATGAGTGAGGAGCGCGAGAGAGAGGGAGCGAGAGAGAGGAGGAGAGGGAGTGAAGAGAAGGAGAAGGTCGAGCTCGCGAGCTTTGTGGGAGTTCGCCGGAGGGTTGTATAGCCCCCGCGGTGCGTGTTGGAGGAGGAGAGCGTTGGGGTGTCGTCCCCGACTTCCTGCAGCGGTCGGAGCTGCAACAGAGCAGGAGGATCCGCGGCGAGAGAAGCGGGAGCGTGATCTGATACTGGAGTTTTTCCAGTATCAGACGTCCGAAGTGCCTTCCAGACAACGGGCTAGACGTCTGGAGACGACACCGGACATCTGAAAATAGGTGTATCGTGAAGGTACATCTTCTTCGCGGTTATGACCATGCAGGTTGCACCGCAGAGGCGATTTGCTTAGCTAAAAAGAGGTATGCTGCTCTGTCGTGCGTAGGAGCAGCTTTGGGAAGGCGTGTGGCATGCCCTCCCAGGCTTTTCGGACTCTGGACAGCTTACCAGATGACCAGAGGCATTCCCAGACAATCGGAGGACTAGTTGGACGTTTGGAACTGGGACCAGACGGTCGCGGAGGAGTCTTGGACGTCTGAGATTACTGCAGGACTTGAGGTGAGACTTTGTTGACATTTAAGTCATCTGGACTTTATCCCAGACGTCTGATTTGGGTCTGCAGACATGTTTTTGACCTGTTTAGGATCTGATTGACATCCGTTTTACGCAAATGAAGTATCTGTGGTTTCCTTGTGAATTCCTCTACATATTAGAAACCTTTATACACTGTTTTAAATCTTCCATTGTAGTGTGTTCCTTGGTATAGGACTTCAACCTGTTGCGTGTTTGGGGCTTGCAAAGGCACGTGGACCTGCAGTTCGAGCCCCCAGTACTCCCGGATTGTCTGGTAGAGTGGTTCCCCCTGTTCTATTTATAAAACATGAATGCAGCCATGAAAATTAGATAACTAGAAACCTAGGATGTGGCATGAATCCTAGGATGAGAAATAGTTGTACTGTTTGTGTGCGTGATTGAGATTGTATTCATAAATGAATGAGCTGAATTATTAGCAACTGCCTGTTAATAAATATGAGCTGCCTATTAAAATATGAAATGCCTGAGATAACTAAACAGTTACCTGTGATATCGCTTGTGCATGTGTTAAATTGTGGAAATACGAGCTGCATGTGTATAATACAAATGGAATTGTGAATGATGAAACCTGGTATGGAATAATATGGTGAATATCAGCATGAACCCTACGAGGAGTTAGGAGTAGAGCTCCTGTGGATGAATGGAAAGGCCTGGAAATGTGGATGGGAAGTGTGTTGGCCCTTGAGTATGTGGTACTAAGGAGAGCGATTGTCCCCTTTTTAGTGTAGAGCGGAGCTAGCCGCCCTTGGGTTGGGACCTGGGGTTAGGATTAGCCACTCTACGTTGACTTCTGTTGGCCCTCGTGTACACGATACCGGGGAGAGCTACTAGTGTAGGGAGGGAGCTAGCCACCCCACGAGGTCTGGGGTTCAGCTAGACACCCTACACTGACTTGTTAGGCCCACTAGGCAAACTGGGGTAGTCAGACGTGGGTGCGCGGACTGTGGAGGGGCGAGACCCCTGTTTCTGAGAGGGCTAGGCCCTATATTGTTCCATGCTGTACTTTGGGCGTACTCGCTAGCGGAGATGACTGACCACGTGCCGGTGCGGAGTAGCTACCCATGCGCTTATCGTGCGTGCCGTAGTCACTGCTACGTCTGTTTGTGACCTCAGGGTGGTTGACTAGGTGTAGGATTACCACAGGGGACTCTTCCGGCTAGGAGAGAACCACATGTGCCTTCTACTTTACGGAAAAGACTGTAATCAAGATTGTTCCCACAAGGAACATGCGGGATCATGAAAGAATTCTGAAAGTAAACCAATGGGGTGAAAATGAATTACTTGTAAAATAAAATAACTGGAAAAGATAAAGTTTCTTGTTAGCTTTTACTGCTTTAGATAGTCTGGTTACCACTCTGCTCAGCGTTCGCTGACTCCGTTTTCTCATAACCCTTTATAGGTTCAGGAGTTGAGCAGCCTGAGTTACCGATTGCAGAGGGTGCTAGTCCCAGTCAAGCCCAGAAGTAGTTTTCTTGCTGTTGTTGTACTCTCTTTCTGCTAGTGAGTTTCAGACTTTATTTACTGTTCCTGTTACTGTACTTTTGTTCTACTTTCTTGTTGTTGTGGTGGTATGTACTGACTAGCAACTTTTAATTTACTGCTTGTACGCTTTTACTGTTAGTTACATTGCATAGTGAATGTGATTTATTTTCTTGCTTTTCAGTTATTTCTTGTTGGACGAATGGGTCTTGGGATTAGTCGAGTCGAGCTGATCTCGGGTCCTGTAGGGATTCGGCAACCGAGTCATAACAAGATGGTATCAGGGAAAGGTCGTCTTAAGAAATGGACCAACTAGCTTGAGAATAACCAATTCACGTGTATGTAACTAGGGTAACCACCACAACGTACCGCTTGACATCTGTTCTGAGTTCCTTTCGCTGAAGTCCGTTAGAGTTGACTTCTTTTGTTCTATCTTTCGCATCTCCTTGCAGGAGATGCCTCGTCGTGGAGTTCTCAAGGCGGGCTGCGGACGCGGCCATGGACGAGGTCAGAGGGGCAGACGTGCCGGGCCCGAGGTGCCAATTGACCCGCCACTTCTCCTGGGCGTTCAGGCCCAGGAGCTCGCTCAGCTGATCAGGGATATAGTACGGGAGGAGCTCCACCCGCCTCTACGGGCACTTCTTCCTGAGGATGTGGAGGGGGAGTCCTCTGTGGGATTGAGAGACTGACTCAACACTGGACGAGCAGGAGGGACAGGGGGTGGTCCTCTACCGCCCCCATCACACTCTGACACTTCTAAGCATGAGCCCTCCCTGCCTGGAGGTGTGCCCGTTCCCCCACTGCAGCTGCACCACAAGCTTTTCGGATAGTTTCAGAAGCTGAAGCCCCCCTCCTTCAAGGGGGATGAGGATCCGTCTGAGGCAGAGGACTGGCTGGAGTAGATAGAGAAGGTGTTTGACACCCTTCACCCCCCTGCAGAGTGCCGCGTGGCCTTTACCACGTACCAGCTGGAGAATGCGGCACTGATGAGAACCTCATCATGAACCCTAACTAGCACATTTTGATCCAAATAAGTGTACAAAAAGCTCCTATAAAACCTAAGGAAAAGCCTAAATCAGAGAATTCTAAATTTAAGAATAAAATAATTCACAAGGGGTAAAACTGTAATTTTACCAATGCAGTACACAGATGGGGTGTCTAAGGGTCTAAACACAGGTCAAATGGGCTTAATAAGAAAGAAAGTGGGATGACCTGATCCGAAAAGGGTTATAGCAACTTCTAAGAATTAAATGACATTCTGTAACCCTGAAACAAACTCGCTTTAATTCACGAGGTTCCAGGCATAATAAAAATCAACTAAACCCCCTAAAATTCATGGAAAAATATTCCCTAGGGCTTAGAACCTTCAATTTGGCCTTTGGAACCTATCTTGACCTAAATTGAGAACTATACCCAATTTTTGACCTAATTTACGTTTTTGTGCAAATTGACTGATCAAACATGGTCAAACCAAAAATCAGACTTCACCATTGGATTCCTTAGGTCCAAATTAGGTTTATACCAAAATTTGGACCTAAGGGAAGGCCATTTTGACCTACTTTACAAATTAGTCATCTTGAATTACTTTTCAACCCTTATCTTTCTGAACCCTTGCATTTTGCCCCCCAACTTCTCTTTCGTTCTTTGCACAACGGTCCCTCTACCACCCCATGCAGCCGCCCATACCTCCAGTGACCTTGCGCGGAGGATGGCGCTACGCAGGGTATGGGGGCCGCCCTCAAAAATGAAAGAGGGGTTCCCTGCGTCGTCCTCTTTCGCAGGGACCCTCCCCCTTGCCCTGCAGCTACCCATGCCTCTCGTGCGAACGAACGAGAGGAATGGGTATGCTCTCCGACCATTCTCCAGCGAGCTCCCCACGTTGCCCCCTCGAGATCCTCTCCTCGCCAACACCTTTATAAGAAGCGGCTGGGGCTGCTGATTTGGCCAAGGAATTCCCCCCAACTTCGTCTCCTCCTACGGTCAAGCGCTCGCAGGCTCCGGCGGCCCTTCCTCCTCCCCTTCGTCGCTCTGCTGCCATACCTACAGCAGAGTTCACTTTGCCTCGTCCTCCCGCGCCAGGCCGCACCAGCTGGCGCCTTCAAGACCCCCTCCTCGTCGCCATTACCCCCCTCTGGGCATCTTCGTCTCCAGCGTCGGCAGGCTTGCGCCGAGCGCCTCCCTCCCCCTTTTTCGTCAGTTAAGTAGGTAAAACTCTTCCCCTTACTCTCTCTGTTAATTTCCCTTTTTAATTTGCTATTTTCATCCACCGACCACCACTGTCCATCGCCACCTTCTCCATCTCCGGCCGCCCTCCGGCTAGTCATTTCCGCCACTCCACGCCTCCATCCGCCTCGCCAATCACCCCTTAAGTACCGTGACACCTCACTGACACTAAATCCGCCCTCCATTCGCCAAGTCGCACCTCTAGAACACCCCCCGAACACACCCACTCTCACTCACACAGTGTGCCCTAGGCACGCGCACTCCGGCCTCCCCACGCCGCGTCGACCCCCACACTATCTTTGCCATGCTCTGGCGAAGCTCACTAAGTATTTTGACAGGGCTGCAAGGCCGTACTGGTGGTTTTAGGTCTTGCACCCTCGCCGCCATTGACGGGAAGCTTGGAGCAAGCTTGCAAGCAGCTCCAAGCCTCTTCAGCTCCAGGTCAGCAGCCCAGGTCGCGCGGAAGGGTTTTGCGCACGCACTCAGGACTTCAATTGGGATCGTAGGCCTCTGCCGCTGCCCCAATTAGATGGACTCTTCCTCTCGCAGACACCCGAGAACGAAGGTGGGACTTTAGTGTTGGTGCTAGAGCACCACGATCATTTGTTTTGATGATAACAAAACACGTGTTATTTAACATTTGCAATTTGAGTCCTAGATTTCAGGTCAATTGCAAATGTGGACGTGTTTAGACGGAGTTCGAGCTCGCATCCAGGATGGATTGGAGGAGCTTGACGGAAAACAGAGGAGGTTCACGTGGAGCGACAGATTGAAGATAGAAGACAAGAAGAATAGGATAGATTCTTTTTAATCCTTTCTTGTATCTCTTGTCTTTATTTTCTTGCTCTTTTTATTTTCCTTAGAAAATTATGTTAAAGAGCCTCAAAGAACCCTAACAGTAGTCCTAGGAACACCGGCACAACCCTAGGATACTTAGGTTTTCTGTAGAATACTTAGAAAACCAATATAGGGTTCAAACAGCACTTCCAGACATCTAATTCCCAAATCAGACGTCTGATAAAGTATTTTAAGACGTCTGACTGTTGTTTTAGACGTCTGATATCTGTTAGGCTGGGATAGCTAGTTCTGTCTGATGAAATCAGACATCCAGACATTATACCAGACGTCTTAGGAGACGTCTAATGGACTTGCCGGACGTCCAGATAGTGGACCGTTGGCTAGCTTAGCAGGCACTCAAGATTATGACCGTTAGAGCCTTATCAGGCGTCCTTAGGCCTTTCCAGACGTCTGATGAATGACCGTTTTGCCTCGGCTGACCCAAAATCTCTTCTTAGAGATTTTCTAGCCGTTGCAACGTTTGGAAATCAATTCCCACAGTAGAAGTAGGTTTCCAGACGTCCAGACATAGTTCTAGACGTCCTGTATGTCGTCTGATGGACTTGCGCAAAAACCCTATTTAGATCTGATCCAAGTCAGGGAGAGACCCGCCCAAAATCAGACGTCTGACCTTGGAATCAGACGTCTTAAAGTGGCCTTCCAGACGTCTGATGCCAGAGTTAGACGTCTGATAACCCTGTCAGATGTAATCATTGTCCTGATTTCGGCCTGATTCTCTTGGGCTTTGTTCCCAACGGCTATAGAACCTTTCCTAAGCCTTCCAAAGCCTTCCTAAGGCCTCTATAAATAGAGGGGAGCCTTTGATACACAAAGATACACCAAGAGACACCTTGTAATACACTCTCACACTCTTGTGTCCAAGAAGCTCTTGCTCTCTAAGCTCAAGTTCTACATCTTGAGAGCATCAAACAGTTGCGCACCCGCTCTCCCGCCGTTGTCTACGAGAGCAAAGTTGCGCCGTCGCGTGGCTCACGCATCCGCGTCATCAACGCACTCCTTGCAAAGGGGCGTTTCCTATTTCCTATAGAAGCTTAGGTTTATTACTTTGTTGGCTCTATAGGTTTGTTGTTTATTTTATCTTTGTCTTTTGGTTGGGTATTCGCTTTGCGAATTCCCGTCTCCTTCGTGGGACAAAATCCTTCTCGTGGAGAGAAGGGGTTGAGGAACGCTACCCTCATAGTTGTAGCGTGGTTGTACTGAGGTTGAATCACCCTCGTTTTAAAGTGATTTGGTTAGTGGATTTGATCAACTAGGTTGATCGGAAAATCCTAACTCGAGAGGGTTAGGTGGTGGTTTTCACCCGGTTTGGGTTTCCACCTAAAAATTATTTGTGTACTTTGTGTGTTTGTTTATTCTGTGATATTGTTTATTTCCGCATTTTATTACGTCACCTCTCCTAGTAGGGAACCTACATTTAGTCCCACCTCGGAAGTGTGTGGGCGTGCACCCACACATAAGAGGAAAAAGTCGCATAGGCTGGTTGCCTCCGATAACACTGGGGTGAGGTCCCTCACCTATCCATCGGGTCTCGTCCGTGACACTTCCCACGCGGACCTGACCCGCGACCCGACTACCCCCACTCTTGAGCACTCCTCGTGCACCACACCCACTTCGGTGCACCTGGACCTGGGCATGCGACCCGACCCGATTACCTGGCTCTGGGAGAGCGTACCAAAGAGAGATTCAGAGAGAGAGAGACGCGGGAAAGGGTAGGGGTAGGTTTTGCGTTGCGTGTGTGCAGGGAATAGGTGAGGAAGAAGAAGAAGAGGAAGAGCGGGCGGCGAGGACTTAGCCGCAAAGCTCCCGCAGCAGAGAAAAAGAAGGTGAAGGAGAAGCCGCAGCAAAGAGATGAAGAGGAAGAAGCTGAAGAAGAAAAGAAGACAACAGAAGAAGAGAAGGAGGCACTATAGCAACAACGTCGATAAGGCATTCGACTCAAAGAATCAGACGTTCGGATCATGGAAAAGGAAGAGAGGAAGAGAAGAAAAAGAAAAGAAAAAGGAAGGAGTTGCTGAAGACGGAGAAGATGTCGAAGAAAAAAGAAGAAAGAAGAGAAGCAGCAGTAGAGAAAAAGAAGAGAGAAGAAGAACCGCAACAGAGGAGAAGAAGAAAGAAGGTAGATTGAAGAAGAGAAGGCACAGTAAGAAAAGAGAGAAGAAGAAGACGCAAGGAAAAGAGAAAGAAAAGAACTGGTTGAAGGAAAAGAAGAAAAGTGAAGAAAGAAGAAAATGAGAACTTTTGCTCACTCTCTCTCTCTTATTCTTTTTGTAACAGAATTGTGAACCTTTATGTTCCTAGAATGACGTGTGCTCCCTGAGTTCGACCTCAGGAAACTTTTAATTCCGGGTAATAAATTGTAAACTGGTGACCGTTTTTTGTAATATACTATAACGAATTAATCATTATAACACCTCCAAGAGCAAGAAACGCCCCACACGAGTTTTTGGTGCCGTTGCCAGGGATCAACGGCCATTCTAGAAGCTATTTATTCACAATTTTTTGATTTACTACTGACTTAAGCTCTTCTCTTTTGTTGTGCAGGCACAGGAAGTCAAGAAGGGGCAAGTAGCCGCACAACAACCACGCCAAGAGACAGGTAATTTTCTATCTTCTCGTTTGAACCCTTAAAATTCTAAAAGAGGAAGAAAAATAAAAAAAGAAATTGAGGAATAACCTGTCTTTCATACATAGTAAAACACATAAGTTGCCTGTTTTCAAATTTCAACACATTCTATCTGTACATCCACTAAAGGTATTTAGGGCTAAAACCTTCTTGCTTGAGCCCTAATTACCTAATCTTTAGGCATGTAACTGGACTAATTAGAGCTAACTTAAGACTCAACGCTAGGGTTTTAGAGACACACTTTCTAATCAAGAATTGAGAATTCCCAAAAGAAGTGTGCCTAAACCAATGTTTGAAAACATTTATCAAGAGAAACCCTAAGCAATTCGGCTCTTAAATCACTTGAACCTTGAAAGACAAGACCTAATAAGCTTTCAAAGGAACTAATAAGTGAAGTTGATCCCTTGGATCAACCAACCTTTAAATTAGGTCACTCTTTGCACTCAAAAGGTTAAAATTCAAGTGAAACCCTAAAGCACCTTGATCCTAATTAAAAGTGGTAGACTTAAGAGGTCAAGGTCCCCATTTTGGTTTACCTGAAATCTCAGCGACAAGAGAGGTTAGGTGGGGGAAACCCTATAACCCGTGGGGACGCTCTACCAAGTAGGGGTCTTCGCGGGACTCATCCTCTCTGGCTGCCCAGGTAATTCTCAGGTGGACGACCTTCTGATTAAGGGGTACCATCCGCCCAGAACCTCTATAGTCACCCAACATTTTGGGTGTCTTAATTGGGTCCAGCACCTGCTAACCTCATCTAATCCATCGGTGCATGTTTGGTAGGAGGTCCTTGAAACCTCCTCTAGAAATTAACTCTCCCCAAGGCCGAGCCTCGGTACCCTTGTTTGTGCAACCAACTCTTCACATAGACCTCTCCTCTAATTCTGAACCCAACTCACCTTCTTCTTCCACAATGGCTCAGCCAGTTTTGGAAGAGAATAATCTTGAGCACCAGCTCCAGTGACTCAATGACCTCTTCCAAAACTTCATGAACCCACCGCAGCGTCCCATGATGCGAGATCACTATAATCTTGCTGCGGTGGCAATTGAGCCTCGAGTCAAAATCTCGACTGGAGGACTTGATTCTGATCTGAAGCCCAACATGATTCATGCCATACCTAAATTCCATGGGCTTAATTCTGAAGATCCCTTCTAGCACATCAAACAGTTAAAGCATCTGACCCAGACTTTCGGGTCAGATGCGCATAATCGAAATATCTTACTCATGAAGATGTTCTCTTTCTCCCTTATGGGCAAGGCAGCCCATTGGTATCAGACCCAGACCCGTCCGATCAACACTTGGGAGGAACTTCAGTCCGAGTTCTTGAAAAAGTTCTTCCCCATTGGTCGGACCAATGCCTTACGCCATCAGATTACTCACTTCACGTAACAGACAGGAGAACCTCTTCATGAGGCATGGGATCGTTTTCAGGATCTCATGAGAAAGTGCCCCCATCACGGAGTTCCTAAATGGGAACAAGTTTAGTCTTTTTACCAGGGACTCCGTGAGGATATTAGACTATTCGTTAACGCAACTTGCGGAGGGAATATCATGGGTCTGCATGAGGACACCATGTGGGAGATTCTCGAGAATATGTGCGAGAACTCCATCAATAATGACTCCATGGGACTATTCGACAGGACGAATACCCGCGCATCAACGAACCTTAGGGGAGCACATGAGACACAGGGCCTGTCTGCATTAGTCAACCTGGAATTAATGGCCATTCGATTGGACAAGGTCTCTATTATTGAGAAGAAGGTGGATGAGCTGACTCAGCATTTGCAGTGAGCCACCTCTGTGCATAACTCCTTCGCACAGCCTCCTCCCGCACGGGAAGCTGTGCAACACATTTTCCACCGACCTTCTCCTGGGGAGGACTCGTATCCACCCGCATCTGACTCTCGGATTGGAGGGACCTTCGATCCTTTCTATTCTAGCCGGGGGAGCTCTACTCCTCCATTCTCTGACTTTTCTGAGGCTCCTCAGACCTGCGAGGACCTCAACGCCATCCAGAATGACCCATACTCCAATACCTACAATTCTGGATGGCGAAACCATCCCAACTTCCAATGGATGGGGAATTCCCAGAATCCGAGACCACCCTTTCAGCCCCGTCCACCAGCACCTCGTCTTTATCAGCCGCCTCAGCCTCAACCTAACCCCACTTATCCATCCGGGCCAAACCAAGACCAGATGTCCCTCATCCTTCAGACTTTGGCTGACATTCAGAGAACGAATGTGGCTATTCAAAAGTAATACAAGGACAAAATCACAGAGGTCCAAAATCAACTGGCCCAGTTGGCAAATTCTCGCCAACCAGGAACGCTTCCTTCTCAGCCTCTACCTAACCCTAATAGCGTGCCGACCCAGCAGCGTGTTATGAACCCAAGCCCAGGCCAAGCACACATGGTTTATCAGACCCCTTCTATTCCTTCACCTGACAGGATGGAAGCTTCAACTTCTTATGCGGGTTATCAACAGCAGCAGCCCATTCTACCAACCCCCAACCAGAACCAGGCAGGACTTAACTCTGTAACAACCCGTAGTGGTAAGGCGACCCAAGATCCACCTTATCCAGACCACTCCAAGCTTGGTAGTGACCCAAATCCTAAGGCAGTCATCCAGGATGTTTCTATCCCTGTCCCAGATCAAAGACCTGGACCTATCCTAGAGGAACCAACCAAGGTTCCATTTCCCGAGGCCTTGACCAAGGGAAAGAAGACAACCAAATCCGTGGTTCCTGAGGAGGATCTGGTCAAGATCTTTGAGCAGGTCCAAATAAACATCCCCTTGATGGATGCGATTCGCCACGTATCGGCTTACGCACGATTTTTGAAAAATGTGTGTACCCCTCAGCGTAAGCCGAGAACCAAGAGTGGGAGTCCAATTGTACTGTTAGAGCAAGCCAGCTCTGTAATCCTAAGTAGAATCCCACCCAAGGCAAAAGACCCGGGCACTCCCTTGATTTCATGTAAGCTCGGTGAAACCCAGTTCGACAGAGCATTGTTAGACTTAGGTGCCTCCATAAACTTAATACCCACATCCTTACTCGACCATCTAGAAGAATCTGAGCTAAAATCGACCGAGGTGACACTACAGTTAGCGGACCGATCTATCAAGTCACCTAAAGGAATTCTTGAGGATGTTATTGTGAGGGTGCGAGATTTCTATTTCCCTATAGACTTTATAGTCTTAGATATGGACGCACTTGAAAATCCAAGGGATACACCGATTATACTAGGGAGACCTTTTCTGGCCACTGCAAGGGCCAACATAAGTTGTGAGGAGGGCCAAATAGAACTGAAATTTGGGAACCAGACTCTAAAAATTGATATCTTTAAGGCCCAACAAGGAATTAATTGCGGTGTCATTGAACAAATCTGTGATGTTAGAGCTTTGGTTGATGAACCACAACTTGAGGACAACATGATCATTCCTCATCAACCACAAGAGGATCTTGCACCGCAATTAGAGGAGGCAGACATTGAGATAGACAAACCCATAACTCCTACCCATGTACCTCACACTCACCTTGAACCTCCTGCTGCTACTGATAACCCCATTTTTGAACTTAAACCCCTTCCCGACCATTTAAAATGTCTTCTTGGGTTCTAATCAGACATTTCCTGTGATTACAAACTCTAGACTCACACCTGATCAGGAATCCCGTCTGATTACTATTCTCCAGCAACATCGCAGGGCCATTGGTTGGACTCTCGATGATTTGACTGGAATAAGTCCCTCTTATTGCACACACCGTATTTATTTTGAAGAGGACGCACGACCTTCCCGTGAGATGCTGATATAAACACATTTACACTACTTAAGATGTCTATTTATGCATGTTCTTAAGCATAGGATTGCATTTCATGATATAAATATTGCATAACATGCATCATCTTGCATTTAGAGTAGTTTGAATAAAATGGAGGTTAATTGTCTCCTTTTATGTGCTTGGACAAGGCAAACATTTTATCAGGGCCTCGGATCAAAGATCCAATTGTATGGATGTGATCAGGGCGACGATTGGAGTTCAACGACTCCATGATCGCCCTAATCAAGCATCTGTAGCATCAGATAGTGACCGGGGAATCCTAGAAGATCAAGGGATAGGATGGTGTAAATCCACACTTCAAATGACAAATCCGACCGCACGGATGAATTCGGATCCACGATTGCAACCCAACGACACAAAAATCGAGTCAATCTGACATCCGTGGCACCATCTACAACATCCAAAAGATGGACGGCCAAGATAGCGCCACGTGGTGCCATCTCGATCGCCCAAACAGCCGCATGCATCCAGTGAAGCTTCCGCACTCGCTCCCTCTCCATCGTTCGATCTCGATCCAACGGCTGTGGACAGCCGCTCCTAAAAGCATCCACTCGACCATCCACGCCTCATAGCGCAGTGGTCGATGGCGTTATTGCGAGCATCGGACGCGCGTTCGAGCCGCAGCGAGGAGGCGAAGGGCACGGGCGTGCGTCGGATCTTGATCGGACGACCATCTGCGCTCAATAGAGATGATGCGCTATTTCACGCTTGCGCCTCACGCGGCATTGTACGCGTTGGGGCGAGCGCGTAGCAGCGGGCGATGGCGCATCCTAAGCCGTCCGATCTCGAGATCGGACGGCTGTGATCTGATGAACGTGGGCGAATGCGTCGAGATCAGACGGCTGTGATCTGATGAACGTGGGCGGATGCGTTGAGCGCGGGCAGCTGAGGAGGCACGTGTGGGCGCAGGTACTACGCCCACATTGGGGTTTAGTAATGGTTTTATCCGTCACTAAAGACCCCTCATTTATTGCTTTAAAGATGTAATGACCAATTTGCCCCCACTCCTTGCAACTATAAAAGGAGACCCCCTCCATACGAAATTCTCATCCCTTCCTTCTCTTCTCTACCTCTCCAAAGCTCAAGAGAAGCTTGTCCCATACCCGGGATGCTTCTCGCGAGATAAAGTCCAAATTTTTGTCCTCCTTCGGAAGTGGATCCCGCGACGACGATGATGTACTTCTCTGTTCCCGTTCTTCCGCTTCGTCCTCTTTCGTCCAGGCATCGTCCCGTCCGGCTTGTCCTCCAAGCGACCGTCGAGGAGGATATCTCTCTCCCTATTCTTTTTACTGCTTTCTAGTATAGATTTACTACTTTCTAGAGTAATTATGCTCGTCCTCCAAGCGATCGTCAAGGAGGCCATTTCTCCCTCCATTCTTTTAATGCTTTTTAGAGTAAATTTATTACTTTCTAGTGTAATTGTTTTATACTATCTAGTTGTAATAGTGAAATGAACAATCTCCTTAATGATAAATTCCCTATTTATTCTACAACTCATTTTGATTTCTGTGTGTAATATTCTCTCTCTCTTTTACTCTCTCTCCCTCTTCTATTTATTGTAAATAGTTATATAGTTTTAAATTGAATTACTTCGTGACAAATAAAAAGAAACGCGTAGTTGTTAAATTAAACATCCGCCTCCCTGTGTTCGACTTAGAATTTTCATTTTGGTATAAATTTTTTTTGTTGAACACGAATTCTTCACTTTCAAACTACAATAACAGGTTTTCCAAAATCAAACACGTTAGCGTAGCAATTCGTGCGTTTAACATTTTGGCGCCGTTGCCGGGGAGGCAACGATTCCCGATCTTCTTTTCGCATTTCTTGCACTTTATTGTTTTCTAACTAGCTTTCTCTTGTGTCTATTGTTTTGCAGAGACCTCCATCAAGGAATCAACAAGAGGTAGACTGGAGTAAAGTGCAGTTGAAGACAACTGTAAGTGCTCTCCATTCTTCCCCCTCCATAGATTTCATTTGCCATATTAAATCCAAATTCCAATTAACCTAGGTGTTTTCATAAATCCTAGGAATAGTTTGGTTGTTTGGATTTCCACTCACATTCATTCCACCCTCATTCATAAAAAACAAAAAAAAATAAAAAGATAATCTTGTGGGGTAATTTTCAACAAACACACAACACACACCCACATTCAAGGCACTTAATCAACTTGATTTGTTTCTACTCAACCGGGTTCTGATCTGTGGAATCGGTACAAACAAAGCAACACATAACAGAGTAGAAATCATTCTAGGTTAACCACCTTTGAGTGCCCAACTTAGTGGTGCAATTGTGGCCAATTGTTTGAGTTGTTTGGGCCGCACCACTCTATTTAAAACTAACTCATCAAGTAGCTCCTCCTTAGGGTTTTCAATCTAGGTCTATTCCAGGCACTCCACTTTCTTTTTGATTTTAAAGGAAAATAATCTTCACCCATGTTTTACAACTTGGTTTGCCTAGAAACTTGATTGCAATCCACCTAATTTGAAACCCTAAAAGCTACTTAAGCAAGATTTGAACATTAAAATTCACACATTATAAATAATCTTGCTTGAAAACCCTGTTGTGCACGCACTTACACAAATCTCAATCAATCATTAAGGACACAACCCATTTTATGGACCCATCACATTCCATAAGCACCACAATCCCAGGCCTTACTAAAATTGAGTAGACGTTGGCCTTAAGGTTTGATTCGCTCTTCAGGGCCTAGTCTGAGATTGTTTTTGATTAACCTACTTGTACTGATTAAGTTGATGTCTAGCTAGGGGAGTAGCGTCAAACAACCACGGCTGGGGGGTACACTAGGAACCGGAGGCGAAAGCCGAAGGAAGAACCTTCTCCCCAATCCCTCCTAACTGGTTGGATTAAACAGACGCAAGTAGAGTAAATCATTTACAGTCTTAAGGCGGGTTTTGGGAGTCAGTAGATCCTTAGGCTACCCCACTTAAGGACAGCCTTGTTTTGTTGTGCTGCAGGGTCCCTATCCCCAGTCCTTCCGATTTTCTCCTAGTTTATGCTGGGAAGATGGTCATTGAATCCCCGATTGGAAGGACCATTAGAACATTCTAGGAGGCACAAGTTGGATTTTGGTCAATTTGATCCCATGGCCGAACAACAGCCTCCTCTGCTTGGAAATCCACAGGAAGAATTTCGAAGGCAGCTGGGACAAATGCAGAGAATGCAGGAATGGTTCCAGAGAATTAAGGGCGCTCAGCCCTTGAAGGATTTTTATGATCCTTCAAATTACGGGGAACTTCCCGGCGTCCATATTCCAGTCGTTGACGTAGAAATCAAGCCCCAGGTGTTAAGCCTGATTAAACTTTATCATGGGCTTGGCTCCGAAGATCCGTTTCAGCACTTGGAGGACTTGACCACTTTGGTCCAGACCACCAAGGCTCGAAACGTAAACGAGGAGCAAATGATCATGAGGCTCTTCCCCCACTCTCTTAGGGATAAGGCTGCGCATTGGTATAGGAAATAGGAAGACCAATTACAACTTAGAATGAGTTGAAATCGGCCTTTCTGAAGAAATTCTTCCCAGTCGGTCATACCAATGCTTTGAGACGGGCAATCACTACCTTTACCCAGCGGCCGGGGGAGTAGTTTCATGTGGCCTGGGAGTGATTCCAAGGCTTATTGCGGAGATGTCCACACCACAAGGTGTCGAAATGGCAACTCGTGCAGATCTTCTATGATGGGTTGACAGAGCAACTCAAAAATCATGTGGATGCTTCTTGCGGAGGCAATTTCCTAAATAAAGATGCAGATAGTGCACATGATTTATTTGAGGAAATGAGTGAGAATTCAATTAATCATGCCTCCATGGATAGTTTTAACCAATCCCACCAACCCAGATCAAATGTCAATGAAGTCCATGACTCTCATTCATTTGATATGGAATTGATTTATAATAAACTTGATAAGGTGGACTTGGTTGCTAAAAGAATGGAAGTGTGGATGGATGGCAATTCTATGAACAACTCTCGATCCACTCAATCCCAAAATTCGGAATTCCATTCCTCACAAGCTCCTTCTGGACGGGAGTTCGTGAATCAACTCGATGCGGCTCAACCTATGAGTCAGCATTTTTCGGAACCCCACGGGTTTCCAACTCGGGCCTTTGATCCTAGTTTTTCTGATCCTTCCCTTTCTTTCTCTCCCTCCTCACCCTATGAGGATGTCTGTGCTGTACAAGAGAATGTTAGATCCAACCCCTACTCGAATGCCTATAATCCAGGTTGTAGAAACCACCCTAACTTCTCTTGGAAAAATCCACGGCAACAAACTCAATTTCAACCTGGCAATTATGCTCTACAACGACCAATGGGTCAGGGTCAAGGATATACTCAGTTGCCTCTGAATCAGGTTAATCAACCAGCTTGGAATGCCCGTCAACCCGCAGGGCAGGCTGATTTGAACCGTCAAGTGGTAGAGATGCAAGGATCTATGCTCCAGCTCATGCAGCAAATGAAAAACTCGCTGGACAACTTGTAATCCAGGCTCATTGCTAACTCTCATCAACCCGGATCTCTACCATCCCAACCCGCGAAACATTATGAATTCGGGCAATCAAGCCCAAGGGTACGGAACTCAGAGGGACCCACATGCACATGCTCAGGTGGTTGAGCAGGGTTCCTCGTCTTCTTCTTCTTCTGCAAATCAACAATTCATGGTCAATCAAGCCCCTCCAATCTTTCCTAACCCTCCCTATGACCCAAATTCTTACGCTTCTGCAAATGCTGTAACTTTGAGGAGTGGTAAGAAGACTCAGGATTCACAACCACACTATTCTGATCTTTTGAATCCTGAAGAACTTGAGGAGAGAGAGGAGAATTCTAGAGGAGAAATTAAGGCTCAGGAACCTGATTCCAAAGATCTAACTCATGTTCCTTTTCCCGAGGCCTTAACCAAATCAAAGAAGAAGAAGTCTATTGATAGCAATGTGGAGCTTCTGAATTTATTTAAGAATGTTGAGATCAATATCCCGCTCCTTGATGCTATCAAGCACATACCGGCTTATGCAAGGTTTTTAAAGGAATTATGTACACAAAAGTGTAAGTCGAGAGAATCTGTTCTGAGGAAGGTGGTACTCTCCGAGCAGGCTAGTTCTGTTATCCTGCGCTACCTCCCTCAAAAAAAGAGAGATCCTGATGCTCCATTGATTTCTTGCGTTATCGGAGATTACACATTTGATAGAGCACTTTTGGATCTCGGTGCATCCATCAGCCTAATTCCGACTTCTCTCTACGAGAAGTTTGGGTTAGGTGAACTTCGGCCAACTTCAGTAATGCTCCAATTAGCGGACCGTTCGTTCACAAACCCGCTAGGTGTTATTGAAGATGTTATAGTTAAGGTCAAGGATTTCTATTTTCCTATAGATTTCCTTGTCCTAGACATGGATGTACCTGATAATCTGAGGAACACGCCCATCATTCTGGGGCGTCCGTTCTTGGCTACTGCAAAGGCCAACATTAATTGTGAAAGCGGTAGCATGGAAATTGCCTTTGGGGACCAACGAATGAAATTGGATATTTTTAAGGCGATCAACAAATTTGAGGATTGTGGATTTATTGAGGAACTTGATGAGGATAATGATAATATTGAAACTTGTTTGACAGTTTCTTCAGTTGGAAGTTCCTCTTTGGATGATAAATTTGACCTGCAACCCTCTCTAGCTGACCTGACATCTTCGGAAGAGGTTACTGATTTTGTTCACTCACAACCTCTTCCTCTTGTTGAATCTTCAGCATCTACCCTATCATCAATCATCACCCCACCCCAGCTTGAATTGAAACCATTGCCCAAGAATTTGAAATATCAATTTTTGGGACCTCAGAATACGCTCCCTGTGATTATCAGTGCTAAATTCACGAAGGAGCAAAAAATTAAACTGATCAAGGTCCTAAAGGAACATAAGGAGGCAATTGGTTGGACCATTCATGACCTCAGGGGGATCGAGCCATCTTACTGTACTCATGGAATATTTTTGGAAGATGGATCCCGCCCTTCTCGCCAGATGCAGAGGAGATTGAATCCAAATATGCAACTGGTCAAAAAGGAAACCATCAAGTTGCTCGATGCAGGAATTATTTATCCAATCTCTGACAATCCCTGGGTAAGTCCCGTTCAAATTGTTCCAAAGAATGTCAGGATTACTGTTGTGACTAATGAGAGAGGGGAATCTGTCACAACTCGTTCAGCTTCCTTTTGGAGGGTTTGTATTGATTATAGGAAGCTGAACACAGCCACTAAAAAGGATCATTTTCCCCTGCCCTTCATTGATTAAATCTTGGAAAAATTAGTCAGGTAGAAGTACTTTTGTTTTCTTGATGGCTACTTGGGATACAACCAAGTTCCTATCCATCCCGAGGATCAGGAAAAAACTACTTTCACCTGTCCCTACGGAACCTTTACTTTTCGTAGGATGCCTTTCGAGTTATGCAATGCACCTGCGACTTTTCAAAGGTGTATGCTAGCCATATTTTCTGACATGGTGGGAGAGTTTATGAAAGTCTTCATGGATGATTTCTTTGTTTTCGGAGAATCATTTGACTCTTGTTTGGCTAATTTAGAAATGATTCTTAAGCGATGTATCATGACACGACTGGTCCTTAGCTGGGAAAAGAGTCATTTCATGACCCAAGAGGGCATCATTTTGGGTCATGTAATCTCTGAACGGGGAATTGAAGTGGACAAAGCTAAGGTTGATGCTATCGCTAAACTTCCTCCTTCGACATCTATTAAACAAATCATCTCATTTCTTGGCCATGTGGGATTTTATCGAAGATTCATCAAGGATTTCTTGAAGTTTGCTCATCCTTTGAGCAATCTTCTTATCAAAGAAACGCCATTTGTTTTTGACGAATCATGCCGAAAGGCATTTGATTTCTTGAAAACGGCAGTCACCTGTGCTCCAATTTTGCAACCATCAATTTGGACAGCCCCTTTTGAGGTCATGACCGACGCTTCTGATTACGCGGTTGGGACTGTCCTGGGTCAGAAAATTGATCGAAAGCCCTCTGTCATCTACTACGCTAGTAAAACTCTGGATGAAACCCAGAGGAATTACACTGTTACTGAAAAGGAATTACTAGCTGTAGTATTTGCTTTGGAAAAATTCAGGGCTTATCTCTTAGGGTCTCATGTTATCGTTTATACTGACCACTCGACCTTAAGACACCTCTTGGCTAAAAGGGATGCTAAACCCCAGCTTATTCGTTGGATTCTTCTTCTTCAAGAATTTGACCTTGAAATCAAGGATAAAATCGAGGTACAAAATGTGGTGGAGGATCATTTGTCGAGACTCCTAGGTGATTCTTCTTGTCCGGACATTCTGATTGCTGACACTTTTCCGGACGAAACCATTCTTACAGTTTTAGGTGTCCACACCCCATGGTTTGCTGACATTGTTAACTATTTGGCTATTGGTCAAATTCCCCAGGATTAGACCAAGTAACAACGGGATAGACTCAAATCTGAGGCCAAATACTACTTCTGGGAGGACCCTGAACTGTATTGCATCGGCTTTGATCAGATTATTCGCCGATGCATACCGGAGAATGAATTCAACAGCATACTCGAGTTATGCCATGCAACTGGGTGTGGTGGACATTTCTCCGGGAAAAAGACAGCTGCAAAAATCTTGCAATCTAGCTTCTATTGCCCGTCTTTATTCAAGGATGCCCAGGATTTCTCAAGGTCATGTTCTCGATGTCAGGCACTCGGGAGCATAACTAAGAGAGACATGATGCCCCTAAACCTTATTCTTCCTGTTGAAATTTTCGATGTTTGGGGCATCAATTTCATGGGACCCTTTATCCCTTCATCTGGACATCAGTACATTCTTGTTGCTGTTGATTATGTGTCCAAATGGGTTGAGGCGATTCCCACCCGAACCAATGATCACAAGGTGGTCATCAATTTTGTCAAGAAAAATATCTTCAGTAGGTTCGGAATTCCAAGGGCTATCATCAGTGATGGTGGAACTCATTTTACTAATGCCCAATTCCAGAATTTATTGGCTAAATACGGGGTTAATCACCGAATTTCCACACCTTACCATCCCCAGACGAATGGTCAAGCCGAGATCTCCAATCGAGAGATCAAGAACATTCTGCAAAAAGTGGTTAGGCCTCTTCGCAAGGATTGGACTCAAAAGCTTGAGGACACTCTTTGGGCCTATCGTACAGCGTATAAAACGCCCATCGGCATGCCTCCATTCCGTTTGGTGTGTGGAAAGGCATGCCATCTACCCGTAGAGATTGAACATAGGGCATTCTGGGCAATCAAACAATGCAATTTAGATCTGAATCAAGCTGGGAAGACCAGGAAACTCCAACTATCTGAGTTGGAGGAGCTTATAAATGATGCTTATGAGAATGCCAAGATCTACAAGGCTCGGACCAAAGCTCTACATGATCAATTTATTTCCCGCAAGAGCTTTGAGCCAAATCAGAAGGTCTGGTTATTTGATTCTAAACTTAAGCTCTTTCCTGGCAAACTTAGATCTAAATGGAATGGCCCATTCATAATTGATCAAAATTTTCCAAATGGTGCCGTTTAGATTTCTGACCCAAAGATGGGTAACACATTTAAAGTCAACGGTCAACGTCTGAAGCCTGTTGTTGACCGTATTCTTCCAGAACCCGTCTCATACTCTATTGCTCTAGCCATTCTATGACTTCTTTGGCTGGACTTCTCCTTGCTGAAGGCATTAAACTCAATAGTTGTACATATGACACAAGGCTAATACAAGCTTCCTTTCTTTCATGTCTCTTTTTCAATGAGGACATTGTATCAGCTAGGCATGGGGGGGTGGATTCATTTTTGAATTATTTGGTCAGCTTTGTGAAATCCATATAAATTATTTTTCTCTTCTTATTTATAAAAATAAAAAAAAATCAAAATTAGGAAGGATTAGTTGAACATTAGGACTTTTCAATCCTAAGAAACTTTACATTAGGATCTGAACACAAAGACCCTTCAGGTCTTTGGACTTAATTAGCCCGTATATCCACTAAAATGTGGATTTGTCTTTGAGTCCTCACCATCTTAATTCTATCGTAATTAGAATAAATAAGTTTGGGTGATAAGTACACGACTTATCAACCCACCCTCTGATTTGAGGGAATTTCTAAGTTTTAAACATCTACACACTTTCTTTGCACTGACTCGTTGTTTGGCGATTCTAACGGAAATTGGGTAGCTAATGAACCTTCTAGGGTGATATGGTTGGCAAGTTATCGTGGCTAACAGCCCATAGGTAGGTTGTCTAGAGCCTAGTCACTGGACCTTTCTCTTTTTGCTGCCTTTAGGTAAATCTTAGACCAGGGAAGCCACCTACTTAAAAAAAAAAAGAAAAAAGAAAAGGAGAGAAAAAAAAAGAAAAAGAAATACGCCACACTTCGCCGCACGAGTATGGCTGGCAAGTTGTCGATGGTAACAGCTTATCGATCGGTTGTCCAGAACCCAGCTCAGTAAATGCACTAAAAAAAATTCCCAAAACACTTAGGAAGAAGTGGAGAAGTAGAATAAACCGGGGAGATATACACTGGATTCACCCTTGTGTTGACCCCGTTAAAAAATAAAAGTAGGGAGAAAGCTACCGGTTGTAAAGATACACCTTTAGGCTGAATTCTTTTTGAGGTCACCTAGGGGCGTAGAAACCCGAAGTCCGTTTTAACTACTGGTCAATGAGTCTATCACATTCACAATAAGATGCTTAAAACTTAGGGTTCTCATCAAATCTTAGGTGAGTTGAATGGCCGTAGAAAGCCACTCTTAAACTCTAAAATTTGAAAATCCAAAAAAATTAGAAAACAAGAAAAAGAGAAAAAGAATTTTTTCTTTGAATAAGGCGAGGGTTTGAGGAGGTCTGCATTTTGGCAGATACTCGGGCACTGTTGTGTCTTTGAAAGTTCAGTTCCTAAGTAAATAATTTCTTAATGATTGAAAATAACTTAAGCCCAAATAATCCAACCTAATTCTTTTATAAATAGCATATAGTTTTTGCTAGGGACTAGGAAAAGATAGGCATGGGGGTATGATGTAAACACATTTACACTACTTAAGATGTCTATTTATGCATGTTCTTAAGCATAGGATTGCATTTCATGATATAAATATTGCATAACATGCATCATCTTACGTTTAGAGTAGTTTGAATAAAATGGAGGTCAATTGTCTCCTTTTATGTGCTTGGACAGGGCAAACATTTTATTAGGGCCTCGGATCAAAGATCCAATCGTATGGATGTGATCAGGGTGACGATTGGAGTTCAACGACTCCAAGATCGCCCTAATCAGGCATCGTAGCATCAGATAATGACCAGGGAACCCTAGAAGATTAAGGTCCAAGATGGTGTAAATCCACACTTCAAATGACAAATCCGACCACACGGATGAATTCAGATCGACGATCGCAACCCAACGACGCAAAAATCGAGTCAATCCGACATCCGTGGCACCATCTACAACATCCAGAAGATGGACGGCCAAGATGGTGCCACGTGGTGCCATCTCGACCGCCCAAATGGCCACATGCATCCGGTGAAGCTTCCACACCCGCTCCCTCTCCGCCGTTGGATCTCGATCCAACGGTTGTGGACAGCCGCGCCTAAAAGCATCCGCTCGACCATCCACGCCTTGTAGCACAACGGTCTAAGGCGTTATCGCGAGCAGCGGACGCGTGTTTGAGCCGCAGCGAGGAGGCAAAGGGCTCGGGCGTGCGTCGGATCTTGATCGGATGGCCGTCTGCGCTCAATAGAGATGACACGCTATTGCACGCTCGCGCCTCACGTGGCATCGTACGCGCTGGGGCGGGCGCGCAGCTGCGACCGATGGCGCATCCTAAGCTGTCCGATCTCGAGATCGGACGGCTGAGATCGGATGAACGTGGGTGGATGCGTTGAGCACGGGCAGCTGAGGAGGCACGCGTGGGCGCGGGTACTATGCCCACGTTGGGGCTTTAGTGACTGTTTTATCCGTCACTAAAGACCCCTCATTTATTGTTTTAAAGATGTAATGACTAATTTGTCCCCACTCCTTGCAACTATAAAAGGAGACCCCCTCCATACGAAATTCTCATCCCTTCCTTCTCTTCTCTACCTCTCCAAAGCTCAAGAGAAGCTTGTCCCACACCTGGGATGCTTCTCGCGAGATAAAGTCCAAATTTTCGTCCCCCTACGGAAGTGGATCCCGCGACGACGACGACGTGCTGCTCCGTTCCCGTTCTTCTACTTCATCCTACTTCGTCCTCCTTTGTCCAGGCGTCGTCCCATCCAGCTCGTCCTCCAAGCGACTGTCAAGGAGGATATCTCTCTCCCTATTCTTTTTACTGCTTTCTAGTATAGATTTACTGCTTTCTAGAGTAATTCTGCTCGTCCTCCAAGTGATCGTCGAGGAGGACATTTCTCCCTCCATTCTTTTAATGCTTTCTAGAGTAAATTTATTGCTTTCTAGTGTAATTATTTTATGCTATCTAGTTGTAATAGTGAAATGAATAATCTCCTTAATGATAAATTCCCTGTTTATTCTACAACTTATTTTGATTTCTGTGTGTAATATTCTCTCTTTCTCTTACTCTCTCTCTCTCTCTTCTATTTATTGTAAATAGTTAGATAGTTTTAAATTGAATTACTTCGTGATAAATAAAAAGAAATGCGTAGTTTTTAAATCAAACGTCCGCCTCCCTGTGTTCGACCCGGAATTTTCATTTCGGTATAAATTTTATTTGTTGAACACGAATTCTTCGCTTTCAAACATAACGACAGGTTTTCCAAAACCAAACACGTTAGCATAGCAATTCGTACATTCAACAGATGCAGAGACGCTTGAATCCCAATCTGTAGGAGGTCGTGAAAAAGGTGATCATTAAGTGGTTACATGTAGGGATCATCTACCTGATCTCCGACAGGTTGTGCCTAAGAAGGCAGGGCTCACCACTATTACGACTGAAATCGGAGAAGTCATACCTACCCATATAGCCAACTCGTGGAGAGTCTGCATAGATTACCGAAGACTCAATTCCTCCACAAAGAAGGATCATTTCCCACTACCATTCATTGATCAGATTCTTGAGAAATTAGTGGGAAATGGATTTTTCTGCTTCCTTGACGGGTACTCCGGTTATAACCAAGTGGCTATTCATCTAGAGGACCAAGAGAAGATCACATTCACCTACCCCTTCGGGACGTACGCCTTCCGAAGAATGCCTTTCGGTCTCTACAATGCACCCGTGATTTTTCAGCGGTGCATGCTTGCCATATTCTCTGATATGGTAGGTGATTATCTGGAAGTCTTCATGGATGACTTCTCAGTTTTTGGGGCATCATTTGATGATTGCCTCCAGCACTTAGTTCATATACTTAGGCATTGCATTGACGTAAATTTGGTTCTTTCCTGGGAAAAGGTCCACTTTATGGTGCCTGAGGGGATCGTCCTAGGGCATTTAATTTCTAAGAAAGGAATCCAAGTGGATCTAGCCAAGGTTGATCTGATTTCTCGACTTCCTATGCCTAGCTTGATTAGAGACATTCGTTCTTTTCTGGGGCATGTCGGTTTTCACCGTCGTTTCATCCCTAATTTCTTGAAAATCGCATGCCCCCTGACTACTCTTCTCTCCAAGGATGTACCCCTTGAAATTTCTAAGGAATGCACTCAAGCTTTTGAGAACCTTCGTGATCGAGTCACCCAAGCCCCGATCTTACAGTCCCCTGATTGGTCTCAACCCTTTGAGATCATGTGCGACGCATCTGACTTCGCTGTAGGAGCGGTTCTGGGGCAGAAGATTGATGGGAAACCCGTGGTCATCTACTCTGCTAGCAAGACACTTGATGAGGCTTGGCGTAACTACATAGTTACAGATAAAGAGCTGCTAGCCGTAGTATTTGTCTTCGAAAATTTCCAATCTTATTTCCTGGGTTCTCACGTCATAATCTACTCGGATCACACAGCTGTGAGGCATCTCCTTGCTAAGAAGGACGCGAAGTCTCGATTAATCCGATGGATCTTGCTTTTGCAAGAATTCGACCTCGAGATTCGCGACAAGGTGGGAAGACAGAACGTGATAGCTGACCACTTGTCTTGCCTTCCTTCTGAAATCATCAACCCTTCTGGACCCATCACGGAGCATTTTCCTGATGAGCACCTTTTGACTATTGGTACTGGGCTTCCATGGTTTGCTGATATAGTAAACTACTTGGCATCACATCAAATCCCGTCTAATTGGCCAAAGGCCAAGAAAGACAAGTTGCGCTCTGATGCCAAGTACTACATCTGGGAAGACCCGTACCCTTTCCGCATACGTGCTAACCAAATCATCCAAAGATGTGTCGCAGAGGGCGAAGTCAATGACATTCTCTCCTTCTTCCGTGACCAGGCATGCGGTGGCCATTTCTCTAGGCAGAAAATCGCATCAAAAATCCTCCAGTGTGGCTTTTACTGGCCCACTATCTTCAAGGATGCATACAATCACTGTAAGGCATGCAGTCATTGCCAAACTTTAGGCAACATGAGCCACCGTGACATGATGCCTTTGCAGCCGATTCTCGTATGCGAGATCTTCGATATTTGGGGGATTGATTTTATGGGTCTCTTTCCTGTTTCGAATGGCATCGAGTACATTTTACTCGCAGTAGGCTACGTGTCCAAATAGATCGAAGCCATTCCGACCTGAACCTGTGATCACAAGATTGTCATCAAATTCATTCATTGGAATATCTTCTCATGGTTCGGGATTCCTCGTGCAATCATCTCTGACGGAGGGACCCATTTCACCAATGCTCAGTTCAGGTCACTGATGACCAAATATGGGGTGTCTCACCGAATCTCTACTCCTTACCACCCCCAAACCAATGGTCTAGCTGAGCTATCAAATCGGGAGATCAAGAAAATCCTACAGGTTACTGTTTGACCTGATAGGAAGGATTGGTCGTCCCGGCTTTCAGAAGCTTTGTGGGCTTATAGGACCGCTCACAAGATCCAACTAGGCATGTCTCCTTTCAAACTGGTGTATGGGAAGGCATGTCACCTTCCCATCAAACTAGAACACAAAGCCTATTGGGCAGTACGGAGCTGCAACTTAGATCTTTCTAAGGCTGGAACCCACAGAAAGCTTCAGATAAGCGAGATCAATGAATTACGCCTTGATGCGTATGAGAACTCGCGAATCTACAAAGAGCGGGTTAAAGCCTTTTATGACAAGCACATTTCTAGAAAGATCTTCCACCTTAGTCAGAAGGTCCTATTCTTCGATGCCCGACTCAAACTCTTCCCTGGAAAATTGCGATCCAAGTGGGTCAGACCGCATCTTGTCAGACATATTTTTGGAAATGGAGCCGTCGAAATCAGTCCTCTCAGCTACGATTCTGAACCTTTCATCGTGACCGGTCAGAGACTCAAACCGTTCATTGATGTAACCTCTACAGATTTGGCTAAGTCATCATTTATCCTCCATTCTCCCTGAGCTTATTGTGCCTAGCTGATGGCGTAAAACTCAGCACTTAACGGGAGGCAGCCCGTCATTCTTTCTGAAAAACCCGAAACCTCTTCTGACACCTCTTTGCACTTTAGGTTCATCCTTTAGGACAGTCGACTCCACCTCAGGTGCTCGTATCTGAGATTAGAAATTGTCCGCAACAGTTACCCTGACCCATCCACTCACCAAAATACCTGTCCTAATCATGAACCATGCTAAATAAAAACCCTCCTAATTTACAATGAGGACATTGCAAATCTTAGGTATGGGGGGGTATGAAAGTGCAAAATGAATAAAAACTCATAAGAAAAGGTTTCAACATAAATAAAAAAAAATTTGAAAGGAGGAAGGATTCTTGTGGATTTTACAAAAGGAGGAGAAAAAGAGCTAAATGATAAAAAGGAGCACAAAATGAAAAAAGAAAAAAGGATAGTCATTAGTAAGAAATTAAGGAATTTAACCTAAGTTCTAGACCACATTAAGGAAAAGAAAAAGGAAAGTGCACAACAAGATTAGTAAGCACGCTAACCTTAGGCATTCTTGGATAGACTCTTAGTACCCATTAAGATCTAGATATTCCTTAAGAGGTTGAGGAAAATGAAAAGCTTATGGATTAGGTCCAAGGCTTAGGAAGTATTTGACCTTGTTAACTGACTTTTTGTTTACGGGACTCAGTAACCTAAGCACCCAAATTCACACACACAGTTTGGTTGAGTAAGCATAAGTATCAAAATCACGCAGAAGCGTTTCAAATGTTCTGAAAAGTCACTTAGATTAGGAGCAGTCGATCAACACAAGTTGATTTGTACGAGTTCCCAGTGCGGAGAGGTGGGAAATTCCCCTCGAAGATGCGTAACAACATATCATCCCCTTGGTGCTTGTCTCTTAGGATATTTACATATCCTACTGG
Source organism: Thalassia testudinum (assembly GCA_037157565.1). Taxonomy (NCBI): domain Eukaryota; kingdom Viridiplantae; phylum Streptophyta; class Magnoliopsida; order Alismatales; family Hydrocharitaceae; genus Thalassia; species Thalassia testudinum. Next base: position 178,778,076 of record JAZHRO010000024.1, on the reverse strand, counting down.
GGGCATGTAAGCACTCTGCCAGTTCAGATTCCATGGATGGCATTATCACGAAGTGTCAATTGCCAGGGTTTGAATTCAGCCACGGAACACCATGCACGGGATTATCTCGAAATCTCGAAAGCCAGGGTTCTGGGGGTTACCATGGGCGGTGCTACCTCGAAGCATCGACTGCCAGGGACCCTTGAGGATTGATGATGCGAACAAGGAATCCGATACAGATCGTATTGTGAAGCCAATCTAACCTAGAATTAAAAAGAAAAGAGAGAGAAAACTCTCCAAACAAATAAATCTTCTGTCTCTCTCTCTTACAAAATGCACTGCGAACTGAACCAAGGCTAAAATTATCTCAAGCGCGGGTGCTTTAACCACGAAGTCCAATAAACCTTAGGTTAGTTCCTGTAGGCCTTAAAAACCTTTGTTAAAGACTGAGGCTAAAGCTAGACAGATCTGGATCTTGGTTGATACTAGAGTACCTTTTAGGCCTATGATTGGCATTCTGACCTAATCAAGGATATAAGAGGAGAAGCACTTATCTAAACTTGATAAGAAATTCATGGTCTAGAACAAGGGTTAAAACCTTAAAATTTTGCTAAGGGACTAGCAAAAGATGGGAGCCTCATCATGAACCCTAACTAGCACATTTTGATCCAAATAAGTGTACAAAAGCTCCTACAAAACCTAAGGAAAAGCCTAAATCAGAGAATTCTAAATTTAAGAATAAAATAATTCACAAGGGGCAAAACTATAATTTTACCAATGCAGTACACAGACGGGGTGTCTAAGGGTCTAAACACAGGTCAAATGGGCTTAATAAGAAAGAAAGTGGGATGACCTGATCCGAAAAGTGTTATAGCAACTTCTAGGAATTAAATAACATTCTGTAACCCTGAAACAAATTCGCTTTAATTCACGAGGTTCTAGGCAACATAAAAATCAACTAAACCCCGTAAAATTCATGGAAAAATATTTCCTAGGGTTTAGAAGCTTCAATTTGGCCTTTGGAACCTATCTTGACCTAAATTGAGAACCATACCCAATTTTTGACCTAATTTGGGTTTTTGTGCAAACGTGGTCAAACAAAAAATCAGACTTCACCATTGTATTCCTTAGGTCCAAATTAGGTTTATACCAAGATTTGGACCTAAGGGAATGCCATCTTGACCTACTTTACAAATTAGCCCTCTTGAATTACTTTTTGACTCTTATCTTTTTGAACCCTTGCATTTTGCCCCCCAGCTTCTCTTTCGTTCTTTGCAGAACGGTCCCTCTGCCAACCTACGCAGTCGCCCATACCTCCGGCGACCTTGCGTGGAGGATGGCACCACACAGGATATGGGGGCCGCTCTCAGAAACGAAAGGGGGGTTCCTTGCATCGTCCTCTTTCGCAAGGACCCTCCCCCTTGCCCTACAGTTGCCCATGCCTCTTGTGCGAATGCACGAGAGGAATGGGTCTGCTCTTCGACCATTCTCCGGTGAGCTCCCCACGTTGGCCCCTGGAGATCCTCTCCTCGCCACCACCTTTATAAGAAGTGGCTGGGGCTGCTGATTTGGTCAAGCCTGATTTGGCCGAGGAATTCCCCCCAACTTCGTCTCCTCCTCCTACGGTCAAGTGCCCGTAGGCTCCGGCGGCCCTTCCTCCTCCCCTTTGTCGCTCTACTGCCATACCTGCAGCAGAGTTCACTCCGCTTCATCCTCCCGCGCTAGGCCGCACCAGCTGGCGCCTTCTAGACCCCCTCCTCGTTGCCGTTACCCCCCTCTGGGCATCTTCGTCTCCAGCGTCGGCAAGCACGCGTCGAGCGCCTCCCTCCCCGTTTTTCGTCAGTTAAGTAGGTGAAACTCTTCCCCTTACTCTCTCTGTTAATTCCACTTTTTAATTTGCTATTTTCATCCACCGACCACCACTGTCCATCGCCACCTTCTCCATCTCCGGCCGCCCTCCGGCGAGGCGTTTCCGCTGCTCCACGCCTCCATCCACCTCACCAATCACCCCTTAAGCTCCGCGACACCTCACTGATACTAAATCCACCCTCCATTCACCACGCCGCACCTCCAAAACACCCCCCGAACACACCCACTCTCACGCACACAGTGTGCCTTAGGCACGCGCACTCCGACCTCCCCACGCCGTGCCGACCCCCGCACTATCTTCGCCGTGCTCTGGTGAAGCTCACCAAGTATTCTGACAGGGCCGCAAGGCTGTACTGGTGGTTTCATGTCTCGCACCCTCGCCGCCATTGACAGGAAGCTTGGAGCAAGCTTGCAAGCAGCTCCAAGCCTCTTCAGCTCCAGGTGTGCAACCCAGGTCTCGCGGAAGGGTTTTGCGCACGCATTCAGGACTTCAATTGGGATTGCAGGCCTCTGCCACTGCCCCAATTAGACAGTCTCTTCCTCCCGCAGACACCCGAGAACGAAGGTGGGACTTTAGTCCCACCTCGAAATTGTGTGGGCGTGCGCCCACACATTGGAGGAAAAAGTCCCATAGGCTGGTTGCCTCCGATAACACTGGGGTGAGGTCCCTCACCTATCCACTGGGTCTCGTCCGCGGCACTTCCCACGCGGACCTGACCCGCGACCCGACTATCCCCACTCCTGAGCACTCCTCGCGCACCACACCCACGCCGGTGCGCCTGGACCCAGGCACGCAACCCGACCCGATTACCCGGCTCTGGGAGAGCATACCAAAGAGAGATTCAGAGAGAGGGAGACGCAAGAAAGGGTAGGGGTAGGTTTTGCGTTGCGTTTGTGCAGGGAACAGGTGAGGAAGAAGAAGAAGAGGAAGCGCGGGCGGTATGTCAAGCCCCTGAAACTGCCCACCTTCTCGGGAGTGGTGGAGGCAGCCATGACGTACGAGGAGACCAACCCGGCCGCGAGAGACACCGATAGCAGATGGAAGAGGTCCTACTAGCCAGAGTACTCTTAGGGCCGATGAGAGAGGAGGCACGCGGCACCCGTGGGAGAGCCGTCTCATTTTGCGAGGCCGTCAGTGGCCTTTGGGGGCCCTCGACAGGGGCCAGCTGTCAGCATTGGACCCCCGCTCAGCCATCAACAGGGACCTACCGAGGGAGGGAGTCGAGTCTCCCTCTGCTACTAGTGTGGTTAGTCGGGCCACATTAGGAGAGACTGCCCGTCTAAAGCTGGAGCACAGCAGATGCTCCCTGCACCGAGCGCTGGAGGCCGAGCAGGTGGTTGTGGTCCCCAGGCGCGTGGGGGACTGCAATAGCCACGGGGAGGGTATCGACCAGCGGCTACTCGCCCGACTTAGAGTGTGGCTGCTTCTTCTACTCCGAGAGCTGAAGGGCGTATCAACGCCCTGACACACAGAGATGCCAGGGCATCCGGTTTAGTGGTGGCAGGTATGGTTACCATTTCCGGCAGATTAGTTTATGTGCTTTTTGATTCCGGCGCCACACACTCTTTTGTCGCTGTAAGTTTTGCTGTCAGTTTGGGACAGAATTACGTGTTGTTAAAGGATCCGTTTGCGATCAGAGGTCCAGGTGGCCTGCTGTTTGTAGCTGAGGAGTTCTGCACGGATTGTGAGGTTAGTATTGGGACACAGCCTCCTCGCCGACCTGATCGTGATACCGATGGAGGATTTTGACGTGATTTTGGGGATGGATTGGTTGTTTGCTTACCACGCCTTGGTGGACTGTTTCAGGTGGAAGATCGTCTTCTCCATATCGGAGATGGCTTCCTTTGAGTTTCACGAACAGCTGGTGGATGGTGGTTTTAAGTGCATATCTGTGCTTCGGTTAGCGAGACTTTTGTGCCAGGGGTGTGAGGGCTTTCTAGCCTGTGTGGTGGTGGAGCCCAGCCCCTTGGTAGACTTTCAGAGCATTCCGGTTGTTAGTGAGTACCCCGATGTGTTTCTAAAGGAGCTGCTAGGACTACCGCCCGAGCGTAAGATCGAGTTTGAGATCTCACTAGTACCGGCGACTAGCCCCATTTCTACTGCACCGTACCGGATGGCACCACTTATGCTACGAGAGCTCACATCACAGCTACAGGACCTGTTGGAGAAGGGCTTTGTGAGGCCCAGTGCATCCCCGTGGGGAGCCCCTATGTTGTTTGTGAAGAAGGATGGTACCCTGCACCTTTGTGTTGACTACAGACAGCTGAATAGGGTCACCATCAAGAACAAGTATCTGCTGCCGAGGATTGATGCTCTTTTTGATCAGTTGTGTGGTACCACAGCATTCTCCAAGATAGAAATGAGATCAGGCTACCACCAGTTGAGGATCAGGGAGATCGACGTCTCCAAGACAGCTTTCCGCACCTGGTACGGATACTACGAGTTTTTGGTTATGTCGTTTGGGCTGACCAACGCCCCCGCTGCCTTTATGGATTTGATGAACGGGTTTTCAGACCGTATCTGGATCAGTTTGTGGTGGTATTTATCGATGACGTGCTCGTTTATTCGCGGGATCAGGCACAACACGGATAGCACCTACGGATGATTTTGGACACTTTGGGACAACGCAGGCTGTATGCCAAGTATAGTAGTGTGAGTTTTGGTTGAGGCAGGTGACTTTCTTGGGCCACGTGATCTCAGGGGATGGTTTGGTTGTGGACCCAGCCAAGGTTGAGGCCGTACTCAAGTGGGAGAGGCCACGTACAGTGACAGAGATACGCAGCTTCTTGGGACTGGCAGGTTACTATCGGCAGCTTATCAGGGGATTCTCGCAGATTGTGCATCCTATGACTCAGTTGACCCAGAAGGACATGCCCTTTGCTTGGACAGACGCTTGTGAGGCATGTTTTCAGGAGTTGAAGGAGAGACTGACTTCAGCTCCTGTGCTTACCATCCCAGATAGCAGTGGCGGTTTTGTGGTCTATACGGATGCTTCGTTGCGGGGGTTAGGAGGTGTGCTCATGCAGCGGGGTCACGTTGTCGCTTACGCTTCGTGACAACTGAAGCCCCATGAGCATAGCTACCCTACCCATGACTTAGAGCTACCAGCTATTGTCTTTGCGCTGAAGACATGGAGGCACTACCTTTATGGTGAGACCTTTGTGATTTTCACGGATCATAAGAGCCTCAGGTACTTGTTTGATCAGAAGGAGCTTAACATGAGACAGAGACGTTGGTTAGAGCTCCTGAAGGACTATGACTGCAGCATCTCCTACCATTCGGGGAAAGCCAACATGGTGGCTGACGCTTTGAGCCGGAAGGAGCCCGCCCACTTAGCCAATTTACAGGCACAGAGTTGGAGACTTATGGAGGAGTTGGGCAGTTGGCGACCCCGAGAGTCACAAGGGTATTGTGGGGTAGTGACGATTACATGAAAGACGAGACCATAGCTGATAGACCGCATCATCACAGGATAGATGACAGATCCATACCTACAGTCGTTGCGAGATAGAGTGCTATCAGGAGACCTAGGAGACTTCTCTTTTACAGATGAGGTGCTGCGTATGAGGGGACGTTTGTACGTTCCCAGGGATGAGGAGTTGTTAAGAGAGCTCCTGACGAAGGCGCATGGGTCCAGGTTCACCATACATCTCGGGAACACAAAGATGTATCATGATTTGAGACGTGACTTTTGGTGGAGAGGGATGAAGCGGGATGTGGGTGAGTTTGTGGAGCAGTGTTTAGTGTGCCAGCAGGTGAAGGCCGAGCATCAGATGCCTGCAGGGCCATTGCAGCCACTTCCTATGCCAGAGTGGAAGTGGGAGAGCATCACCATGGACTTGGTGGTGGGTCTACCTGTTACCCAGCGAGGACATGACGCAGTCTAGGTGATAGTGGGCAGGTTGATGAAGATGGCACGTTTTTTGTTGATCCGAGTCACTTTGGGACCAGCACAGTTGGCAAAGAGGTACATTCGTGATGTGGTACGCCTGCACAGAGTTCCACGTGAGATTGTATCCGACCGGGATACCAGTTTTACTTCCCAATTTTGGGTTGAATTTCAGTAGGTTTTTGGGACACGGTGGAGGTTCATTATTGTGTACCACCCCTAGGCGGACGAACAGTTAGAGTGCACTATACAGACACTTGAGGACCTTTTGCATGCTTGTGTACTAGACTGGAGAGGCTCTTCGGAGGAGCACTTACCCCTGGCAGAGTTTGCATATAATAACAGTTATCACTTGAGCATCGGCATGGCACCTTACGAAGCTCTATACGGACGGAGGTGTACTGCGTCCTTGAGTTGGGTTGAGGTGGGGACCAAGTGGGAGGTTGGCCCCAGGCTGATCCGGTAGAGTCAGGAGGTGATAGAGTAGATCCATAGACAACTCCGCACTGTCAGGAGCAGGCAAAAGAGTTATGCTGACCGAAAATGCAGGGAGGTGTAGTTCGAGGTTGGGGATCACGTCTTTCTTCGCATTTCTCCCATGAAGGGCCTACAGCATTTTGGGGTGAAGGGGAAGCTTACGCCGAGGTTTATGGAAACCTTTGAGGTCCTGCAGTGGGTAGGACACGTTGCTTACCAGCTTGCCCTTCCTCCCCAACTTTCTGGTGTGCACGACGTGTTCTACGTGTCCAACCTCAAGAAGTACGTCGCCGATCCCAGTCACGTTCTGAGCCACGAGAGTGTCGAGGTGGGTGATGACCTAACCTACCCCGAGAGACCAGTGCAGATACTAGGCAGAGCCGTCTGGAGTCTGAGACGGAAGGAGGTAACCCTGGTGAAGGTTCTGTGGAGGAGCCAGCGGTACGAGGAGGCTACCTGGGAGCCTGAGGTGGCGATGCGAGAGCGGTATCTGGAGCTTTTTGAGGGTACATCTTTTCAGACCGACTTTGGTCCTCTTCAAGTTTGTTATGCGCTTTATATTCCTTTTCCGCATCCTAGCTAGCTCAAGTTTCAGGGACAAAACTTCCTTTAAGTTTGTTATGATGTAAAGACCCGTTCTAATTTGAGCCTTTTAAGATGTCTAGATCGTCAGTAAGACGTTTGGCTAAACATCTGGATCCCTTCCTAGACGTCTGAAAATTGAAAAACCTGTACACGCATTTGCTTTCTATGCGCAGGCAGCGCACAGTTCGTCTCTCTCTCCTCTCTTCTTCTTTTTTTTCCCCTTCGCCGAACCCTAACCCCTTGCCTATAAGAGCACCCCCCTTCTTCTCCTCTCCACTCCACCACCACCTTCTTTCCCACCCCACTCCGTGAGTGAGGAGCACGAGAGAAAGGGAGCGAGAGCGAGGAGGAGGAGAGGGAGTGAAGAGAAGGAGAAGGTCGAGCTTGCGAGCTTCGTGGGAGCTCGCTGGAGGGTTGCACGGCCCCCACGGTGTGTGCGGGAGGAGGAGAGCGTCGGGGCGTCGTCCCCGACTTCCTGCAGCGGTCGGAGTTGTAACAGAGCAGGAGGAGCCGCGGCGAGAGAAGCGGGAGCGCAGTCTGATACTGGAGTTTTTCCAGTATTAGACGTCTGGAGTGGCTTCCAGACGACGGGCTAGACGTCTGGTGATGACACCGAACATCTGAAAGTGGGTGTATCGCGAAGGTACGTCTTCCTCGCGGTTACGTGTTATGACCCGATTCCCGAATCCCTACAGGACACGAGACCAGACCGACTCGACTGATCCCAAAATCCAGTCGTCCAATGAGAAAGTAACCAAAAAGCAGCAAAATAAACCACATTCACCATGCTAAGCAACTAACAGTAACAAAAGTACAGAAGTAAAGAAATAAAACTACTACAGTACACACCACCACAACAGTAGGAAAGTAAACGGGTATAGGAATATAATGTGCAGAACGAAAGAGTACAGAATATAAAAATACAAGAAGCTACTCACTACTACAAACGAGTACAAAAGAACTACAACTACTGGGCTCTACTGGGCCCAGCATCCTCTGCAGCCGTAGGCTCTGGCTACTCAACACCTGGACCTGAAAAGGGTTATGAGTACAAAACGTCAGCGAACGCTGAGTGGAGTGGCAACCAACTAACTAAAGTTGTAAAGGTGGACAGGTAGCTGTTGCTTCTCAATTTCTTTCTTTCTTTAACTAATTATTCTTTCTTTCACCACTTGGTTTATCTATCCGGTCTCTTTCTTGATCTCGAATGTTCTTTGTGGGAACGATCTTGATTGCAGTCTTTTCTGAAGAGTAGAAGTCGCACGTGGTGCTCTTCTGGCCGGGAGAATCCCCCGTGGTGGTCCTACACCTAGTCAACCACCCCAAGGTCATGGACAGACGTAACGGTGACTACGTTACGCACGATAAGTGCACGGGTAGCTACCCCGCACTGGCACGCGGTCAGTCGTTTCCATTAGTGGGTGCGCCTAAAGCACAACATGGAACCGGTATAGGGCATAGCCCTCTCAGTAACAGGGGTCTAGCCCCTAAGAACCAAATAGGGATCTCGCCCCTCCATAGTCCGCGCACCCTCGCCTGACTACCCTGGTTTGCCTAGTGGGCCTAACAAGTCGGTGTAGGGCGGCTAGCTAAACCCCGGGCCCCGTGGGGTGGCTAGCTCTCTCCCTACACTAGTAGCTCTCCCCGGTACATTGTACACGAGGGCCAAGAAGTCGGTACAGAGTGGCCAATCCTAACCCTGGGTCCCAACCCAAGGGCGGCTAGCTCTGCTCTACACTAAACAGGGGACAGTCGCTCTCCTTGGTACTCTGTACTCATGGGCCAGCTCACTTCCCCACTCACATTCCCAGTTCCATTCCATTTATTTCCAGGAGCTCTACTCCTAATTCCTCGTAGGGTTCATGCTCATGTTCCTCAGGCCATTCCATATCAAGCTTCATCATTTCTATTTCCATTCTCAGGTTACACATACGCAACTGGTAATTCTATCATTCAAATTTCTATATCCAGGTTATTCACAAGTAGTTCGTGTTTCTAACATTCACCTTTCCATTTCCAAGTTATATACATGCAGCTCATATTATGTGTGCGACCGGAATTTACATTCAACAATTAACTAGCACAAGTACTACACAATTCGCAGGAAACTGTTATTCATTTACAGGCAATTGTTATCATTCTATCTACTCATTCAAGACCTCAATCCATTCATTCAATACAGACATTCCAGTATTTCTAGTCCTAGGATTCATGCCACATCCTAGGTTCTAATCATTCGTTCCACACATGCATTTAGGTTTTAATTAAATTAAGGGGAAGCCACTCTACCAGTAAACCCAGGAGTAATGGGGGCTTGAACGGTAGGCTCACGTGCCTCAGCAAGTCCCGAACTCGCAACGGAAACAAGTCCTATCACAAGGATCAATCACAAGAGAATACTCAGAACAGTATAGAAAGTATTCCAACAAGTAGAGGAAATCATACGAGAAACATTGGTATCTTAACTGCGGAAATCAGACCTCAAACGGACCCTAAACGGGTCAAAAACAGTGATTCTGACTTAAATCAGACGTCTGGAACACCTTCCAGACATCTTAAGAGAGTCCATAGCCATACCTCAAGTCATGCGCTACTCCTCAGACGTCCAGGAACTCCGCTGGACCGTCTAGACCCAGTTTCAAACGTCTGACCACCTCTCCGGACGTCTGGAAACGCTTCCCGTCGTTTGGTGCCTCACCCAGACGTCATAAGTGCGTGGGAGGGCGTGTCCCATGCCTTCCTGAAGCAACTCCTGCGTGAATCAACTGAATCTCCATCAAAAAGGCAAGAACAGTGTCTCGGCGGAGCGACCTGCATGGCCGTATCCACAAAGGAGACGTACCTTCGTGAAGCCTCCTCCTCAAACATTTGGCTCAACCTCCAGACGTCCGCACCATCATCTAGTGGTCAATCCAGACGTCTGATTCTGGGAAAATCCCAGGACCAGAACCTGCTTCCGCCTTCTCGCGCCGTGCCCACTTGCCTACTGCTCCAGCTACAGCAGTATTGGGGAGGATCTCCCCGACGCACTCCTCCGCCTTACACATGCGCCGACCGGCCGTGAGCTCACTGGCGAGCTCGCAAATTGGCTCTCCTCGCCTCCTCACACTGCTCCTCCTCTCCTCTCACGCCACTCCTTCGCTCCACCGTTCATGCTCGGCTGCTCTCGCTGGAGTGTAAGAGGGAGGTGGCTGGGAAGTGGGGGTGAAACGAGGGAGAGGAGGGGGCTTATATAAGGGTGTGGGTTTAGGGTTTTCGTCGCGCGAAAGGAGAGAGAACAAGAAGAAACGAGGGATGTGTACTGTCTGCGCGTAGCACGTACACGAAAATTTTGATTTCTAGACGTCTGACCCAAGTTCCAGTCTTAAAGGGCAAAAACAGCACAGGACTTAACATTATGGCCATGCAGGCTGCATCGCAGAGGTGATTTGCTTGGCTAAAAAGAGGTGTGCTGCTCTGTCGTGTGCTGGAGTAGCTTTGGGAATGCACGTGGCACGCCCTCCCATGCTTTTCGGACGTATGGACAGCTTACCAGACGACCAGAGGCATTCCCAGACGATCGAAGGACTCGTCGGATGTCTGGAACTGGGTCCAGACAGTCGCGGAGGAGTCCTGGACGCCTGAGATTACCGCTGTACTTGAGGTGAGACTCTGTTGACATTTAAGACGTCTGGACTTTATCCCAGATGTCTGATTTGGGTCTGCAGACTTGTTTTTGACCCGTTTAGGGTCCGATCGGGATCCGTTTTACGTAAACGAAGTATCTGTGGTTTCCTTGTGAATTCCTCTACATATTAGAAACCTTTATACATTATTCTGAATCTTCCATTGTGGTGTGTTCCTTGGTATAGGACTTCGACCTGTTGCATGTCTAGGGCTTGCAGAGGCACGTAGGCTGCAGTTTGAGCCCCCAGTACTCCCGGATTGTCTGGTAGAGTAGTTTCACCCTGTTATATTTATAAAACATGAATGTAGCCATGAAAATTAGATAACTAGAAACCTAGGATATGGCATGAATCCTAGGAAGAGAAATAGTTACGTTGTTTGTGTGCGTTATTGAGATTGTATTCATAAATGAATGAGTTGAATTGTTAGCAACTGTCTGTTAATAAATCTGAGCTGCCTGTTAAAATATGAAATGCCTAAGATAACTAAATAGTTACCTATGATATCTCTTGTGTATAATACGAGCTGCACGTGTATAATACGAATGGAATTGTGAATGATGAAACCAGGTATGGAATAATATGGTGAATATGAGCATGAACGTTACGAGGAGTTAGGAGTATAGCTCCTGTGGATGAATGGAAAGGCCTGGAAATGTGGATGGGAAGTGTGCTAGCCCTTGAGTATGTGGTACCAAGGAGAGCGACTGTCCCCTTTTGTGTTTAGAGCGGAGCTAGCCGCCCTTGGGTTGGGACCCAGGGTTAGGATTGACCACTCTACACCGACTTCTATTGGCCCTCACGTACACGGTACCGGGGAGAGCTACTAGTGTAGGGTGGGAGCTAGCCACCCCACAGGGCCCGGGGTTGAGCTAGCCACCCTACACCGACTTGTTAGGCCCACTGGGCAAACCGGGGCAGTCAGACGAGGGCGCGCGGACTGTGGAGGAGCGAGACCCCTGTTTGGTTCTGAGGGGCGAGACCCCTGTTTCTGAGAGGGCGAGGCCATATACTGTTTCGTGCTATACTTTGGGTGTACCTGCTAGTAGAAACGACTGACCACGTGCTAGTGCAGGGTAGCTACCCGTGCGCTTATTGCGCATGCCGTAGTCACCGCTACATCTGTTTGTGACCTCAGGGTGGTTGACTGGGTGTAGGATTACCACGGGGGACTCTCCCGGCCAGGAGAGCATCATGTGTGCCTTCTATTCTATGGAAAAGACTCTAATCAAGATCGTTTCCACGAGGAACATGCGAGATCAAGAAAGAATTCTGAAAGTAAACCAATGGTGTGAAAAGGAATTACTTGTAAAATAAATTAACTGGAAAAGATAAATTTACCTGTTAGCTTTTACTTCTTTAGATAGTATGGTTACCACTCTACTCAGCGGTCGCTGACTCCATTTTCTCATAACCCTTTACAGGTCCAGGAGTTGAGCAGCCCTAGTTACCGGCTGCAGAGGGTGCTGGTCCCAGTCAAGCCTAGCAGTAGTTTTCTTACTGTTGTTGTACTCTCTTTCTGCTAGTGAGTTTCAGATTTTGTTTACTATTCCTGTTATTGTACTTTTGTTCTACTTTCCTGCTGTTGTGGTGGTTTGTATTGACTAGTAGCTTTTACTTCCTTTACTACTTGTATGCTTTTACTGTTAGTTACATTGCATAGTGAATGTGGTTTATTTTCCTACTTTTCGGTTATTTCTTGTTGGACGACTGGGTCTTGGGATTTGTAAAGTTGAGCCGATCCGGGTCCTGTAGGGATTCGGGAACCGGGTCGTAACACCCACCTCTCCTTCTGGGCATCCAGGCTCAGGATCTCGCCTAGATGATCCGAGATATCGTACGGGTGGATCTCCAGTAGCTTCGTCGGCCACCCGTCCCTAAGGACATGGATGGAGAGACCTCTGTGGGATAGGGGAACTGCTGCAGTGCCATACGAGCTGGAGGGGAGGTTGATCCTCCACCACCCTTAAACACTTCTGAACACGAACCCTCCTTGCCTGGAGGCATACCTGTTTCCCCGTTGCAGCTCCACCACGAGCTTTTTTGCCGGTTCCGGAAGCTGAAGCCCCCCTCCTTCAAGGGGGATGAGAGCCCGTCTGAGGCAGAGGACTGGCTGGAGTAGATAGAAAAGGTGTTTGACACCCTCCGCCTTCCTGCAGAGTGTTGCGTGGCCTTTGCCACGTACCAGCTGGAGAGTGCAGCCCAAAGGTGGTGGAGGGTAGTTAGAGGCCAGGAGGGGAGAGAGCCAACATGGGACCAGTTCGTGGCTCTCTTCTGCAAGCAGTACTTTCCACAGACCTGGCAGGACTAAAGGAGGCGGGAATTCCACACTCTTCGTCAGGGGACGATGATAGTTAGTGCTTATCGCACACGTTTCTTGGAGCTGTCACGTTTCGCCCCGACAGCTGCATCTACTAAGAAGGAGCGCTTGTGGTGGTTTACTGAGGGGCTTCGACCTAAGATTCGGGGGTATGTGAAACCCCTGAAGTTGCCCACTTTCTCTCGTGTGGTTGAGGCGGCCATGACTTATGAGGAGACTAACCCGACCACGCGAGACACTGACAACGGACGAAAGAGGCCCTACCAGCCAGAGTACTCACAAGGTCGTTGGGAGAGGAGGCACACAGCGGCCACAAGAGAGTCGTCTCATTCTGCAGGGCCACCAGTGGCCTTTGGAGGTCCTAGATAGGGACCAGCTGCTAGCACCGGACCCCCCCCAGCCACCAGCAAAGATCGACTGAGGGAGGAGGCCATGTTCCTCTCTTCTACCAGTGTGGCTAGCCGGGCCACGTCAGGAGGGACTACCCATCTAGGGTCGGAGCACAGTAGATGCTCCCCGCATCGAATGTTGGAGGCTGAGCTAGCGGCTGCGATCACCAGGCACGTGGAAGAGGACAGCAGTCACGTGGAGGGTACTAGCCAGCTGCTGCCCGCCTGACCCAGAGCGTAGCCGCTTTTTCTGCACCTAGGGTTGAGGGGCGTATTAATGCCCTAACACACAGAGATGCCGGGGCTTCAGGTTCTGTGGTGGTAGGTATGGTTACTGTTTCTGGCAGATTAGTCTACGTTCTTTTCGATTCTGGTGCCACACATTCTTTTGTCTCCTCAAGTACTGTTGTCAGTTTGGGATCGGGCAGCATACTGTTAGAGGCTCCGTTCCTGATTAGAGGGCCAGGTGGACAGTTGTTCATAGCAGAGGAGGTCTTTACAGACTGCGAGGTTGCTATAGGGGGACACAATCTTCCTGCCGACCTGATTGTAATCCCGATGGAGAACTTTGGCAAGATCCTAGGGATGGACTGGCTATCTGCCTATCATGCTTTGGTGTACTATTTTGGGAGAAAGATCGTCTTCTCCATACCAGAGTTTCCTTCCTTTGAGTTTCACAGCCAGTCGATGGACGGAGGATTTAGGTGCATCTCCGCGCTTCGGGCAACGAAGCTTTTGGACCAGGGGTGTGAAGGCTTCTTGGCTTGTGTTGTAGCAGAGACTAGTCCCGTGGACGACTTTCAGAGCATTCCGGTGGTCTGCGAGTACCCCAACGCTTTCCCAGAGGAGCTGCTAGGACTATCGCCTGAGCGTGAGATCGAGTTTGAGATCTCACTAGTACCGGGGACTAGCCCTATTTCTACTACGCTGTACAGGATAGAGCCACTTAAGTTGCGAGAGCTCAAGTCACATTTACAGGACTTGTTGGAGAAGGGCTTTGTGAGGCCCAGCGTGCCCCCATGGAGAACCCCTGTGTTGTTTGTGAAGAAGAAAGATGGTACCTTGCGACTTTATGTCGACTACCGACAGTTGAATCGGGTCACCGTTAAGAACAGGTACCCTCTACCTCATATCGACGACCTCTTTGACCAGTTGAGAGATGCCACAGTGTTCTCTAAGATAGATCTGAGGTCAGGTTACCACCAGTTGAGGATCAAGGAGATTGACGTCTCCAAGACAGCTTTCCATACTCGGTATAGGCACTATGAGTTCTTGGTCATGCCGTTCGGGCTAACCAACACCCCCGCTGCTTTCATGGACATGATGAACTGTGTTTTCAGACCGTACTTAGACCAGTTTGTGGTGGTGTTCATCGACGACGTCTTAGTCTACTCACGGGATCAGGCGCAGCATGAATAGCATTTACGTATGGTCCTGGATACCTTGAGACAATGCAGACTGTATGATAAGTACAGCAAGTGCGAGTTTTGGCTGGGACAGGTGACTTTCTTGGGCCGCATGATTTTGGGAGACAGATTGGCTGTGGATCCATCCAAGGTTGAGGTCGAGCTCAGGTGGGAGAAACCATGCACAGTGACAGAGGTACGCAATTTTCTGGGACTAGCAGGCTACTATCGATGGTTTATCAAAGGGTTCTCTCAGATCGCATGTCCTATGACTCAACTGACCCGGATGGACATGCCATTTTCCTGGACCGACGAGTGCAAGGCGTGCTTTCAGGAGTTGAAGGAGAGATTGACTTCAGCTCCTATATTTACCATTCCAGATAGTAGTGGTGAGTTCGTGGTTTACACCGACACATTATTGCAGGGGTTGGGTGGTGTGCTCATGTAGAGGGGTCACGTTGTCGCTTATGCTTCATGTCAACTGAAGCCCTATGAGAATAACTACCCCACCCATGACTTAGAGTTGGCAGCAGTTGTCTTCGTGCTGAAGACATGGAGGCACTACCTGTATGGTGAGACATTCGAGATCTTCACTGACCGCAAGAGCCTTAGGTACCTATTTGACCAGAAGGAGCTCAACCTGAGACAGAGGCATTGGTTAGAGCTCCTGAAGGACTACGACTGTAGCATCTCCTACCACCCAGGGAAGGCCAATGTGGTGGCTGACGCCTTGAGTCGGAAGGTGCCCGCCCACTTGGCCAGCTTGCAGGGACAGAGTTGGAGACTCGTAGAGGAGGTGGGCAGTTGGCGACCCCAGGAGTCACGGGGGTACTGCGGGGTAGTGACAGTGACGCGACAGGCACGACTAGAGCTGATAGACCGCATCATTGCAAAACAGATGGTCAATCTGTACTTACAGACACTATGAGACAGGGTGTTGATAGGGGACCTAGGAGACTTTTCCTTCTCAGATGAGATATTGTGCACAAGGGGATGCCTATGCGTTCCTAGAGACGACAAGTTGTTGAGAGAGCTCCTGACTGAGGCGCATGGGTCCCGGTTCACCATACATCCCGGAAATACAAAGATGTACCATGATTTGCGACGTGACTTTTGGTGGAGAGAGATGAAGCGGGATGTTGGTGAGTTTGTCCAGTAGTGCTTGGTATGCCAGTAGGTGAAGGTCGAGCACCAGAGGCCAGCAGGGCCATTACAACCACTTCCTGTGCCAAAGTGGAAGTAGGAGAGCATCACCATGGACTTAATGGTGGATCTACTAGTTACCCAGCAGGGACACAACGCAGTTTGGGTGATAGTAGACCGGTTGATGAAGACGGCACAGTTCCTGCTGATCCGAGTCACTTTTGGGCTAGCATAGTAAGCAGAGAGATACGTCAGAGATGTGCGTCTGCATGGAGTCCCTTGCGAGATTGTATCCGATAGAGATACTCGTTTCACTTCCCAATTCTAGGCAGAGTTTCAATAGGCATTAGGGACTCGTCTAAGGTTCAGTACTGCCTACCAACCCCAAACCGACGGGCAGCCAGAGTGCACCATACAGACACTTGAGGACCTCCTACGCGCTTGTGTACTAGACTGGAGAGGCTCCTGGGAGGAGCATTTGCCCCTGGCAGAGTTTGCATACAATAATAGCTATCATTCGAGCATCAGCATGGCACCATACTAGGCTCTGTATGGGAGGAGGTGTACCGCACCCTTGAGTTGGGTTGAGGTGGGGACCAAGTGGGAGGTTGGCCCCAGGCTGATCTGGCAGAGTTAGGAGGTGATAGAGCAGATTCACAGGCGACTCCACACTGTCAAGAGTAAGCAGAAGAGCTACGCTGATAGGAAGCACAGAGAGGTATAGTTCAAGGTTGGGGATCACGTCTTTCTCCGTGTTTCTCCCATGAAGGGCTTGCAGCATTTTGGGGTGAAAGGGAAGCTTGCAACGAGGTTTGTGGGACCCATTGAGGTCTTGGAGCGAGTAGGACCAGTTGCATACTGGCTTTCCCTTCCTCCCCAGCTTTCTGGGGTGCACGATGTGTTCCACGTGTCCAACCTCAGGAAGTACGTCGCTGATCCCAGCCACATTCTAAGCCACGAGAGTGTCGAGGTGGGAGATGACCTAACCTATCTTGAGAGGCCAGTACAAATATTAGACAGAGCCATCCGGAGTCTGAGATGAAAGCAGATATCACTGGTGAAAGTCCTGTGGAGAAGTCAGCGATACGAGGAGACCACTTGGGAGCCTGAGGCAGCAATGCAAGAACAGTACCTAGAGGTTTTTGAGGGTACATTTTTTCAAATCTACTTTGATCCTCTTTAAGTTTGTTATGCACTTTTACGCTACTTTTTTCTACACCCTACTTGGCTCAAGTTTCGAGGATGAAACTTCCTTTAAGTCTATTATGTTGAAATGACCCGCTGTCATTTGTGTTGGTTAAGACGTCTGGATTAGCCATCAGACGTCTGTCCAGACATCTGGATAGAGAGTTTGATGTCTAAAAGTAGAGGAACCATACCTTGTTTTCTTTTTCTGCACGTGCACACACGCACACACCCCCCTCTCCTCACCCCAAACCCTAACCTTTTTCCTATTTAAACCCCCCACACACCCATGCCATTCTCTCCATCACCACCAGCCACCACCTCCATCTTTTCCCTCTGGCTGACAGCCACCTTCCTCCCAGAATCCAGTGCGATGAGTGGAGAGGAAGAAGAGAGACGAGACGTCGAGGAGGAGAGGGAAGCGAGAGCGTGGGAGGTGCTCGCGAGGGAGCCGTGGGAGCTCGGAGGAGCTCCTGCAGGAGGAGTCAAGGACACGTGCGAGGAGGAGGAGCTCGTGAAGGTGAGCTTTGCGACCTCCTGAAGTTACTGGCGTCGCAGCTGCAGGCAGCGTGGAGGGGTTCGTGCAGAGGAGATGGCTAGTGAGAGTTCTATGTACTGGATATTTTTCCAGTATCAGACATCTGGAGCACAACCCAAATGTCTGGAGCACATCCCAGACATCTAGAGTAGCAGGGGGACATCCAGAGCTGAAGTCGGACGTCTAAAAGCACGCTAGTGCCAAGGTATGTGCTTTTGCACGGTTCTCGGCCATGCAGGCCTTATCGCAGGAGTTGTGTTTCGCCACTTTTAGCTCTACGTGTGCATATGCAGAGGCAGAGCGTTGGAAAGGCGCATGGTACGCCCTTCGAGGTGTTTTGGACGTTTGGACACGTCGACAGGTGTCTGATTGCACTCCCAGACGACCGAAAGTATAGTCCGACGTCTGGAACTCCCCTCAGATGATCGCGGAAGGACCCGAATGTCTGAGGAAGTCGCAGGAAACCCAGGGTGAGTACTGACGTCTTTTAAGACATCTGGGGCTAGTCCCAGATGTCTGATTTTGGACAGTGTGCGTGTTTTTGGCCCATTTAGGGCCCAAATGGAATCGATTTTCCGAAAAGAAACTGTCGTCTTTCGCTTGAGTTTCTCTATGAGTTAATGTCACTTGTATATGATTTGACTCATTTGATGTGGTTGGTCAATTGTATAAGTCTCCAGCCAGTCAAGTATGTGGGATCTGCGGAGGCGATGGGATCTACGATCTAAGCCCCCATTCCTCCCATGTTTTCTGGTAGAGTGGTTTACATTAATATTATGATTTAAATAAATAAATTGCATGCTTAGAATAACTTGAATAAACCCTAGGATGAGAATGAACCCTAGGGCAGAAACAAATGAGTATGGTTTAAGCTACACTGTATACTTGAGATACATGTAAAACCCTAGGATGAGAATGAACCCTAGGGCAGGAACAAATGAGTATGCTTGAGCTACATTGTTTACTTGAGATGCATGTAAAATAGTAAATGCTAGCAATTGTATTGGTTATTGATATGATGCTTTCTCAATTAGTAAATCACGAGCTGCCTGTTATAAGAATGAAACCAGTAATGTGAATAGAGAGATCGGAATGTTGGAAAGTGAAACGAAAGAAATACCAACATGAATCCTACGGGAATTAGGCGAAGAACTCCTATAGACGGGAAGTGAGTTGGCCCTTGTGTACGCGGTACCAAGGAGAGCAACTGTCCCTTTAGTGTAGAGGGGAGCTAGCTGCTTGTTGAGTTAAGCCTTGGGGTTAGGCCTAGTCACTCTACATCGACTCTGTTTGGTCCTCGTGTACTTGGTACCAAGGTGAGCTACTTAGTGTAGGGAGGGAGCTAGCCGCCCCGTGGGGCCTGGGGTTAGGACTAACCACCCTACACCAACTCTTGTTAGGCTCACTGGGCAAACAGGGATAGTCGGATGAGGGTACGCAAACTGTGGAGGGGCAAGACCCCTGTTCTGAGAGAGCAAGGCATAATACTGTTCCATGATGTACCTTGAGGCATACCCGCTAGCGGAAACGACTAACCGTGTGCCAGTATAGGATAGCTACCCACGCACTTATCACGCGTGTCGTAGTCACCGCTACGTCGCGACCATGACCTTGGGGTGATTGACTGGGTGTAGGATTACCATGGAGTACTCTCCCGGCCAGGAGAGCACCACGTGCACCTCCTAAATCATGGAAAAGACTGCAATCAAGATCGTTCCTGTGAGGAACAGGCCAGATCAAGGAATGATTAGATGAATAAAGGAGCAACAAATTAGAACTACTTGAGCTAAATGAAGATGGATATTTACTTAATTGCATTAATTAATTGCTTGTCTTAATTACATGTAAATGGTTGAATTACCACTCTACTCAGCATTCGCTAACTCTAGAAATTTTATAATCTTGTTCAGGTCAAGGAGTTGAGTAGCCAACACCACCGGCTGCATAGGGAGTTGGGCACAGTCGAGCCCAGCCTTAGCTTCGTTTTCTTACTGTTTCCCTAGCTTCTATTGTAGTAATGAGTATTTTTGTTTTATGTAATACCATTTCAGTTACTTTTCCGCTGTACTTTCCTCTGTCATAGTTGTGATGGCCTGTAATATTGATAGACTATTCGCTCTGGTTATTTTACTATCTCTTGATTACTTTCTGCTTAGTTACATTGCATATGTGGTTGTGAATTATTTCCTGCTTTTGGTTATTTCTCATTAGACGACTAGGTCTTGAGATTAGTCGAGGCGGTTTGGTCTAAGGTCGTGTAGGGATCTGGGATTGGGTCATAATAAGATGGTATCAGAGCAAGGTCATCCCGAGAAATGAACCAAATGGTCTGAAAAATGGCCACCCACATGTTTGTAACTAGGATAGCCATCACAACGTATCACTTTGATCTTCGCTTCGAGTCCTATCTCTCGATGTAGTCTGCTATCATTGACAGTTACTGCTCTTTTTTTTCTGTCTCCTTATAGGAGATGACTTGTCGAGGAATTCTCGAGGCAAGCCGCGGATGTGGCCGTGGGCAAGGTCGAAGGGCGAATGTGCCGAATTTGAGGCACCAGCCGACCCACCTCTCCTGATCAGACCCCTGACGTGTCATCCTTGATTAGATTACAGTCAAAATTCTTGGCAGCCTTAAAAATATTGAGTTTGAGCTTTTCAGAGCCTACGACTATCTCAATGTAGTCCGTTTCACAATCAATATAGGTGCGTGATGTGGCCAAGAATGGTCTCCCAAGGATGATTGGGTAATCAGAAAGTGAATCAGGAACTTCTATGTCTAATACAAGAAAGTCAATAGGAAAACAGAGACTGTTGACCCTAACCACCACGTCTTCCTCCACACCCTGTGGGATTTTGACATAGCGATTTGCAGCTGTAATGTAATAGAGGTGGGTTTTAGATTTCCCAATGCAAATTTTTGAAACATTATGATTGGAACGAGGTTAATGGAAGATCCTAAATCAAACAAGGCATGATCAAAATTGCAGCCTTTAATGCTACACGAAATGACAGGGGTACCTGGATCTTTCTGCTTCAGTGGTAGTTTTGAGAGAATAACACAACTCGCATGAGGTGAGAGAACCATCAGAGTCTTTGTTTTCCTTTACTGTCACCTTGGTGCAGTGTAATCCTTAAAGAAACGGGCAACGGTAGGGATGTGGTCAATCACCTCCAGCAAAAGAACCTTGATTTCAACATTCTTGAATAAATCACGCAGATTATCAAAGGTCTGCGTGTTCTTTTTCTTGCCTTTTGGCTCCCTTAGTAGAGCCTTAAGAAATGGGACTGACTCTAGCACCAGTGTGGGCCTGACGCCCTCATGAGACTCTGGTGTGGAATTCGAATGGGGGGAAGACAAAGAAGATGAGCTAGCATCAGGTCGAGGTTGATCAATGGTTTGTTTACCGCTCCTCGTAGCAATCACATTTGACGTCATAGGTCCAGAGGGACCGTAAGACAGAGGAGGGTTCACAATAGGGATGTAGGGTTGTTGTGCTACTACGAGATTGGCCTAAAATCTTGGGGAAATGCTCGAAGCTTGCAGAATTTCATGGGTTTAGGACAGGTTGGGTGGGAAGAGTGCCATGAGATTGAGTCACCATATGTAGTTGTCTAATCTCAACATTTTACTGCACCAATTGGTGCTGAAGAGAAGTCATGTTTTTGTCATGGCTCTTAGACATTTCTGTCATCATGCACACCAATTTGTCAAGAGGGTTTGATGTGTGATTAGCTTGAGGTGCGCAAGGGCCCGACGACGGATTTGCTGGAGTTCCATACTAGGCCCTTAGGATGATAGGAGCAGACGGTCACACTGGTCCACCAGCGGGGTTTTAGTGCTGAGGATTGCTGGACCATGCAAAGTTCAGATGATTGCTCCACCCTAAGTTATATGCAGCAGAATATGGGTTGTTGTTCCCTAGGGCACACTCGTCTTCGAATTCTGAAGATGGGTTCGCATAGGTTAATGCATCCAAGCACATGGAGGCTTACTCCTCCATGTCAAAATACTAGCTAGCAGAAGCCAGATCCACATTGCTTACCAAGTCGCTCCTCGCGATACTCAGCAAAGAAGGTGCTGGTTGTGCTAGATTCTTGGTAAGAAGATTGACTTGGGAATGGATAGGTTTGTGACATAAGGGAGGAGTGGAAGTCCTGGCCACGAAACAGGCGAGGTTGGCCAAAAGTTCATCCAATTTTTTGTGAACGAGGGAGACTTCATCCAACTTTTGTGCAATTAAGTTCATATCAGTGGACGAATGGGTGGGTCCCGTGTCAACCTTGTGTGCTCCATTGTGAGGTGCACTGGTTCGATTAAAGGCGATGATGGAAGTATTGTTCATGGAATTTTCACTCGGATTTTCAAATAGTTCAAACGCTTCATCCTCGTCTTTGTTCATAAAATTACCTCCACAGGAAGCATCCGCAATCTGTCGCATGATCTCATTTAGCCCATAATAGAAAATCTAGGCTACATGCCACCATTGCAGATCATGATGCAAGCATTTTTTGGGGAGATCGTTATACCGTTCCCAGACCTCATGAAATTGTTCACCGTTTTATTGCGTCAAAGAAGTGATGACACGGTGAAGCACATTGGTGCACCCAATTGGAAAGAATTTTTTGAGAAAAGATGTACTCATCTCTCCCCAAGAAGTGATTGGTCTTCTGAAAGGGATGTGGTCGGGACCCGTTTAGGTCATGTTAATATGGTGATTTTATCGTTGAAGTGTGTATAGTGGTTAACCTAAATCGAGCCTAACCATCTCTTTACAAAATATTTACCTGGCCTATTTAATTTTATCTTGGTCACTTTTAGGCCGAGGGTCGAACTCAGGGAAGTGGGTTAGAAGTCAAGTTTCTACGCCTTTCTTACAACGAATCTCTTCCTTTCGTTTATTGTGTTTTTGGTGTTTTTCTATTTAGATTTTTTCTGATAATTCTTGTCCTTGAGGCATACCCTCAAAATTAGGTTCTTGGCTTTGAGCCAAATCAGGGTTCCAAAATGGGTCTTGCTATTCGCAAGATGGAGTACCTACAAGTCAAGGATTATCTTTTCTCTTTTATATATTTTTTATCTTTTTGTTGGCAGGAAAGAGAAGTAGAAATAAAGTAAATATAGTATATATATATGTATATATTATATATGTATAAAGGGGTGGGGGTGGAGGCGGAGATGGAGTGTAGCACGGTGTCGAGTCGGTCATCGTCTAGAAAGACGCAACCAACAGGACAAAGTGCCGCATGGAGTGTAAGGTGGATGGGTGGAAGATGAGTGTGAACATGCTTACTGTACGTGTGTATCAGGGAATATCAGCAACTGGTGCAGATATTCCCGCGATACAACGTATGGTAAGTAATGTGAAAAAATATATATATATATGTATATATGTAAATATATCTATATGATATATGGTTATAAATATATAGGTATATATGTAGTTATATGTATGTATATATATATATATATATATATATAGATAGATAGATAGATAGATAGATAGATAGATATATGTATAGATATATATATATGTATGTATGTATAACTATATAGATGTATATAAATGTACGTATATATATATATATAGTAATATATGTATATAGATATATGTAGTTAGATATGTGTATATATATATATATATATGTATATATAGTTATATAGATATATATGTATATATGTATGTATATTTGTATGTATGTATGTATGTATGTATGTATATATATATATATGTATGTATGTATGTATGTATAAGTAGGTGTGTATATATGTATTTATATATATATGTATCTATACTTATACTTAGTTATATAGGTAATAATATATATATAGATATATTTATGTATATATATATATATATGTATATAAATATATGTATATATGTAAGTATATATGTGTGTGTGTGTGTGTGTATATATATATATATATATATATATATATATATATATGTATATGTATGTATACTAATACTTTAGTATATAGATACTACTATATGTATAGATATAAGTATATATATATATATGTATATATAAATATATATAGATATAAATATATATATGTATATATTTATAAGTACATAATAGTGTATAGGTGAGAGTGTGTGTGTGTGTGAGAGTGTGAGTGTGTGTGTGTGTATGTGTATTTGCAGAGAGAGAGAGAGTGTGTGCTGTGAGAGAGAGAGAGAGCCCCTACTATGAAGAAGGCTGGAGAGTTTAAGTCGTCTGCAGAATCAGGGGCCGACGTCTGTGTCCACGCATGCACGCACAGGTGTGTAGGTGCGCGTACGTAGGGGAGTGGGTGCGGAGGAAGGAATGCAGCGCACTGCGCTGCGTGAAGGGCTGGAGCGGGCGAACGCAGACGTACACGGGCGAAGGGAGCAGGCGAAGATGCAGGCGGGTGCGGGTGCTGGCAGACGTGCGGGCGGGCGCTGGAGCGGGATGCAGGGTGGGACGTGTGCGCGGGCAGCGGCCGGTTGTGGCGTGCCGGGTGACTGGATAAGTGAGAAACTTACCGGTCACCCCACTGTAGCCACAGTGTTCCGCAGAAACGCGTGAACAATGCCTACAGTGCCTGAGCGAGCCGCGCAACCGCCTGCGTCCGGTGCTGTGAGTACGGAGCGCGTGGACGGCTCGGCGCGTGCGCGGAAGAGTGGCGCCACTGCTGGCTTGCGGCGAGGTGGTTCGCGACAGGGCGCGCGGAGAGGGCTGGGTCGCGGGCGAAGGAGTGCGACAGGGAACGCGGTGGCCGATTTCGGGCGAAAAGGTGAGTGCAGCGTGAAGAAGCGGGAGGCAAGGGTGCCTGCAGGCGCGCGTTGGAGGCGAGGGCGGCCTGCAGGCGTGCGCTGGAGGGCCTTGCGGCTGCTGCCGCCCTGCTGCTGCTGCGTGCGGAGCTTTGAGCTTCAAAGCTTGAAGCTCCTGCTCCAATGGCTGAAGTGGCTTGGACGTTGAAACAGGAAAAGAACCACCATGCCCACCGGCTCTTTGATGAGCTGGGCGGTGGTGGACTCACGATGGTGGTCGCGCACCACCTTGAGGTGCTCCTGCCCGCAGAATGTCTCCTCAGAGGAGGAGGGCCTGCGTATGGAGGGAGAGGGGAGGGGACGGCCTGGAGAAGAAGGTGGTGCTGTGTTGGGTTTTCTTGGCTGGACCAGGCTCTCTTGCAAAGGAGGAGCCGTGCTCTTTTTAAAGAAGAAGAAAGCATGCATAGCCATGCCCTGGCTGTGCATGGCTTGGCAGGGAGAGGCTGGGCATGCTTAGCAGGGAATGACGCGAGGAGGAAGCTGCCATGCTTTGCAGCCGCGGGGAAGAATTCAAAATTTAATAGAAATAAAATAGAGATGGATATTTTGCGAAGCAGCACTTGAAGAAATTGTGAATTGCGAGGCCATTTTATTCACTCTCCTCCCCTCTCAATTAAATGCATGCATGCATGTATTTTTACAAATGCGACTATGGATACCTAATATGCACTGGTAATGCTAGGAAATAGCATAAGACGGCACAATTGTAGGTGTATTTTTGCGGTGCAATCATACCCCCATGCCTATCTTTTGCTAGTCCCTAGCAAAACATTTTTGTGTTGTATTTAGAAATGATCTTAAGCTGAAAATTTTCTTCTGAGGCAACATAGGTGTGTTTATTGTTGGATATTGTGAGAACCAATTGTAGATAAGACAACCAGTACTTTAAGTCTCACATGACATAGATCATCTCTCAACTAACCAGGACTCTTGATATTTAAACCTTCAGTACGATTTCCAGGACCCAGGAGGTTTTTGCCGTACTCGAGAGCTCAAGAGATTATGGCTTGTGCTTAGTGAAGGATCAAGACTGACCAGATGAACATTAAGACTCAAGCCCAAGGTTTCACAAATTTTTAAGTAAAGGTTGGTCCCAGTTTCAGCTCGTGTCTTTGGATTGACCCTTAAAAAGATGACGGAAAACTCAACTCCCATTTTCTGACATTTGTGGCTCAAAGAAAACAGGGTATTTGTATTTTTCCCTGAAGAACTTTTGTAGGGCGAAGACTTTACAGATATTTGTGAGATATACTGACTTATTTGCATCTTTTTTTTTTTTTGAATCACGTGTCAGAATATCTCTTACAACATTATTTGGAGGAGCACACTTTTTCTTTTTGGTGGGAGAGTTTCTTTTTGGTGGAAAGAGTCTCTCCTAAACACAAGAGTAAAGCCTGGGATAAAAAGTCTACCTGCGCACACAGGTAAGGACTCCACCTTCCCTAATGAACACTAGGGTTGGATCTTATGTTCACCTGGTCTTTCTTGATATGTGTAGTGTGAACCAAGATTACTTAGGCTCTCAAGTAGAAGCAAACCAACGGATCCTGTACTGGTGTCTCAGGTACAAGATACATCCTTAGTTAGGAGAAATTCCGATCTATTTTGTCAATGCTCAAGTGAATTAAGCCGAGCCTGAGCGAATCAAGCTTCTGTGGCCTGGAAAGTCTTCAAAACAGAGGTTGAATATCCATAAACACTTATTGTATTTTTGTTTCAGCCTTTAGATCATTACTAAACACCATTTTCATTTTTTTTTCTTTTTCTTACATATTTATAAATAGGTGGAAACTGCATGATACCATAAAATACCCAGATCCTATGGATGCCTCTCCACCCCCCCATGCCAAATGATGCTATGTCCTCATGTGCATGTAGGGAAAGGTAGAGAAAGGACGAAAGATCGGGTAACGAGAGCTAAGGTGCCTGGTATACAGCAGGGTGGTAGGGTGGGTGGATGGTGGGTGGTGAAGTGAAAAGTGAAGTGATCGTGATAGTGGCGTGAAAAGTGATGGTGGATGGTGAAAGGTCTGTCATTTCTTGGGACGAGAGTGTCCCAGGAGGATTAGAAAACAAGTCAGGAGGAAGAAGTTGGCCCTCCGATTGGCCAAGAAGAGGGGCTTCTTGGATAGATGGATCCAAAAAGGAATAGCCCCAGTGAGAAGTATATGGGCTCAAGGTCCCTGTGTGGAAGTGCAAATCCGCCTGATTTGGCGGAAAAGAAAGGGCAATCCAGTCTTCGAGAGTGTGGATCGGCGGTGAGTAGCCCGGATATGACTCAGACCACGAGGTATGGGAAGCGGAGAAAACCTCGTCAGAAGTCTGGCCAGGAGAAGGTACGGGAATAGGGAGTGATGGGGGATCATCACAATATGTGTTGGTCAGGCAGTGATCAGTGTTTATAGGTAATCCGCAGCAGTCAGAATAGGTCCCAATTAGTCCGATACACGCGCTGACGGCCATGTCCTCATCAGACGTGTCATCCTCGATACAATCGCAATCAAAGTTCTTGGCTGCCTTGAAGATGTTAAGCTTGATCTTTTCAGATCCAATGGCAATCTCAATACAGCCTAACTCGCAGTCGATATGGGCGCGGGCTGTGGCCAAGAAAGGTCGACCAAGGATGATCAGACAATCAGAATGTGAGCTAGGAACTTCCATATCTAAAATAAGAAAGTCAACAGGAAAACAGAGACTGTTGACCCTAACAACCACGTCTTCCACCCACCCTTCGGGATTTTGACAGAACGATCTGCCAACTGTAACATGACAGGGGTGGGTTTCAGATTTCCCAAAAAAAATTTTTCGAGCATGATGGTTGGTATAAGATTTATGGAAGATCCTAGATCAAGCAGGGCACGGTTAAAATTGCAGCCTTGGATGCTACAGGAAATCAGTGGTGTGCTCGAATCTTTCTGCTTCGGTGGTAGATTTGACAGTATAGCACAACTTGCATGAGGCGAGAGAACCACGGGATTCTTAGTTTTCTTTGACTGTCGCTTGGGTGTTGTGTAGTCTTTGAATAATTGGACGACAGTAGGTATGTGGTTGATAGCCTCGAGCAGGGCTACCTTGATTTCTACATCCCTGAACAAATTACGCAGGTTATCAAAGGCCTACGTATCTTTCTTTTTGCCTTTTGGCTCCCTCAGAAGAGCCTCAGGGAATGGAACTGATTCTGGAACCAATTTGGGTGTATCATCCTCTTGCGAATGCGATGCGCATCCCGAATGAGAGGGTGAAGAAGAAGACGGGCCAGGATCAAGTCGAGGCAGATCGACAGTCTGGTTACTGTTCCACGTAGTGATCGCATTGGACGATGCGGGTCCAGTGGGATCATACGGTAGAGAAGGGTTCGCAATAGGGACATAAGAGTGTGGTGCTGCAGCAGGATTAGCCTGAAATCTCGGTGGAATGCTTGGAGCCTGCAGAATCTGATTAACCTGCCCCTGAGAAGGTTGTACCTGTGGTTGAGGACCACGGGGTATGAAATTTTGTGGGCTTGGAACAGGTTGGGCGGAAGAGTGCCCAGCGATCGAGTCACCATGCGTAGTTAACTGATCTCAGCATTCTGCTGTGCCAATTGGTGCTAAAGAGAGGTCATGTTCTCTTCATGGCGCTTTGACATTTCCATCATCATCCGCATCAACTTGTCAAGAGGACTTGATGCGTGTTCGGTTTGTGGTACGCAAGGGCTTGATGGCAAATTTGCCATAGGATTAGACTTGGCTCTGGGGATGATGGGTGCGGACGGTCACATTGGTCCACTAGCGAGGTTTTGGCACTGTGGGTTGTTGGACCATGTGAAGTTTGGATGATTTCGCCACCCTGGGTTATAAGTGGCAGAGAATGGGTTACGCCCCAGGGCGCAAGCGTCTTCTATGCCAGAAGACGCGTCCGCGTGTAAATATGCGTCTGAGCACACGGAGGCTTGGTCCTCTGTGTCGAAATATTGGCTCGCAGAAGCCAGATCCACATGACTTACCAAGTCACTCGACGTGACACTCGGTAAGGAAGGACTTACGGGGTTTCTCGGGATAAGCCTGGTGTTGGAAGAATTTGGATTGTGACGAAGTGGTGAAGTAGGGGAGTTTGCCATAGAACGGGCGGGGTTGGCTAGAAGCTCGTCCAGCTTCTTATGCACAACGGAGACTTCATCCAATTTTTGTACGATGAGGCTGAGATCAATGGATGAATGGGAGGGTCCCGTGTCAACTTCGTGGACATTTTGGGGCTATCTGGTACGATTAAAAGAGACAATGGAGGCATTGGTCATTGAGTTTTCGCTCATATTTTCAAATAATTCGAATGCTCCATTCCTGTCTTTATTCATAAAATTCCCTCCGCAGGAAGCATCTGCAATCTGCTTCAAAGTCTCATTTAGCCCGTAGTAGAAAATCTGGGCTATATGCCACTTAGGCAGACCGTGGTGCGGACACTTCCTGAGGAGGTCATTATACCTCTCCCATGCCTCATGAAATTGTTCGTCGTTTTGTTGCGTAAATGAAGTGATAGCACGGCGAAGCGCATTGGTTCGCCCGATTGGGAAGAACTTCTTGAGAAACGCTGTTCGCATCTCTTCCCAAGAGTGGATGGTTCTCCCAAGGGTGCGTAACCATTGTGACGTTTTATCCCGCAATGAAAATGGGAACATTTTCATGAGGACTATAGGTAACCCGATATTTCTTGATTTAACTGTTTCAGCTAATCGGGTTAGGTCTTCTAAGTGGAGAAAAGGATCTTCACTTGCAAGACCATGGAAGTGAAAATTTATTAGGCCAATTATGTTAGGCTCTTGTTCAAAGTCATCCCCGCCCATGGGGACCCGAATTTGACCTATGGTCTCTGTAGCAGTGGGATTCTGATAAGAGCTAAGAGACCTAGGCTCCTCCCGTTCGGGAGGGTTCTGCATTTCCTCCAATGTTTCCCTTATGGCTTCAATCTGTTCATTATACATTTCCATTTGGGCTTAGAGGCGGGTTATGGGATCTAAGGCTCCACCACCTGGTGGGTTTTGAGGGCGGTTTCCTTTCTCAGGATTTGGGGGTGGGCGTGCAGCCATGTTTGTGGAGGAGGAGGACGATTCGGCTTCTTTTCTAAATTTATCAGACAATTCACACAGTTCAGGGTTTTGTGACCTCCTCCCAAACATGTACTACCGCAGGAAGAATTGGGGAGATAAGAAGGGAAAAGAGATGAGAGAAATGACGCCGCAAAGGTACACTTGATGACAAATCAATACAATCAAATTCCTAACCTCTACAGTGTGTCCTTAGACCTAAAGATCTAAGTTACCTACTATCACGAACTACGGAACCGAATGCGAGCATCGCGGAACCACCGGGCCAGATTGAAAGGCCGTTTGCCCCAGTCTTAGAAACCCAATAGCACGCCGGAACCCTCACCAGCGCGTAGGCGCTACACGCAGGTAGTTAGACCTCTAATTCTTAAAAAGGGTCAAGTTGCTACCAATTTTAGTTAGAGGCTTAGGATCAAGTGCTTTTAGAATGTGAAGGGAGTTATGTACGGGTAATGCCCAAGTGATTGATTTTTCAAGTGTGTAAAACAAGCATGAAACGGGGAAATCTCCCCGAATTGAAGTTTTAATTGGTGAATGGTTTTTAGAATTCAGCCTTAAGTAGTATGGAGTTTAGGATTTCTCTGAATTACCAATTCAACCAATCTCCGGGTTTTTGAGAGAATACAGGTTTTCTTCTAAGCCCAACAAACCCTTCTTCAATGTCAATTGGTTAATGCATGCTAAAATGCAATGGGCTTCCCTAGATGGAGATTTCTATGTGTGGATGCACGAATCAGTTTTAGATTAGTGTGAAAGGGAGCCAAAGCACTTCAATTCAAGTGCTCCCAATCACCAGAATGATTTCCACACACAAGGCTCAACCAAAAGATAAAGAAAATCAATTTGTTGGGGTTGAAGTATTCGGGATCGAATTTGAGGCACGTGAAAAGTCGTGGTGGGGTTGGAATCAACTCAATTCCAAGTCTCCCCACCAAAAATGTGATCCCGAATTTGCAGATAAGTGAGGCAAAGAGGGGTGCAATCAATCTTTTTATGTTTGCCTCAAAGAATACTTCACACGACGAAAAATTCAAAAATCAAGATTCTTGGATTTTCGCTATGAGAAAGTAAGGCGGGAAATCCCGAGACGGTGGGAGTAAAGGCAATCAATCAAATAAGTGAATTTTAGTTCACTTGCCCCAAGAGATCCCAAGAAGTTTTTCTAGTTTTTAGTTTTTTTTTTTATTAAGGTGACAAGTTAACCTAGGTTGCTAAGAAAGAAAGATCTACTTGTTCAGCAACATGTGCGGAGCTCCAATGCGATGTCGGCGTCTTCACGCTCTCGTTCTTGCCTTGGATCTGCCCACGTCTCCGACTTCGTCTGCCTGTCTTCTCCTTGCAACAGGTTTACCTGCACACCAAAAACAGAGACACCCGTGAAGAGAAGGGTGTGAGAAGAGAAAAATTACAGGAATGGAGTAAAAACTTACTTGAAGGCGCACTTCCCTGGCAACGGCACCATGAAAGGGATGTGGTCAAGACCCGTTTAGGTTATGTTAATATAGTGATTTTATCGTTGAAGTGTGTATAATGGTTAACCTAAATCGAGCCTAACCATCTCTTTACAAAATATTTACCTGGCCTTTTTGATTTTATCTTGGTCACTTTTAGGCCCAGGGTCAAACTCAGGGAAGTGGGTTAGAAGTCAAGTTTCTACGCCTTTCCTACAAAGAATCTCTTCCGTTCATTTATTGTGTTTTTGGTGTTTTTCTATTTAGATTTTTTTCTGATAATTCTTGTCCTTGAGGCACACCCTCAAAATTAGGTTCTTGGCTTTCAGCCAAATCAGGGTTCCAAAATGGGTCTTGCTATTCGCAAGCAGAGTACCTGCAAGTCAAGGATCATCTTTTCTCTTTTATATATTTTTTATCTTTTTATTGGCAGGAAAGAGAAGCAGAAATAAAGTAAATATAGTATATACATATATGTATATATTATATATGTATAAAGGGGTGGGGGTGGAGGCGGAGATGGAGTGTAACACGGTGTCGAGTCGGTCGTCATCTAGAAAGACGCAACCAACAGGACGAAGTGCCGCGTGGAGTGTAAGGTGGATGGGTGGAAGATGAGTGTGAACACGCTTACTGTACGCGTGTATCGGAGAATATTAGCAACTGGTGTAGATATTCCCACGATACAACATATGGTAAGTAATGTGAAAAAATATATATATATATGTATATATGTAAATATATCTATATGTATATATGGTTATAAATATATAGGTATATATGTAGTTATATGTGTATATATATGTATATATGTAAATATATATAAGTATATATATATATGTATGTATCTAACTATATATATATATATATATATATATATATATATATAACTATATAGATGTATATAAATGTATGTATGTATATATATAGTAATATATGTATGTAGATATATGTAGATAGATATGTGTATATATATATATGTATATATAGTTATATAGATATATATGTATATATGTATGTATATTTGTATATATATATATATATATATATATGTATGTATAAGTAGGTGTGTATATATGTATATATATATATATATGTATCTATACTTATACTTAGTTATATAGGTAATAATATATATATAGATATATGTATATATATATATTTATATGTATATGTATATATGTAAGTATATATGTGTATATATATATATATATATATATATATATATATATATATAAGTATATAGATATATATAAATATATATGTATGTATGCTAATACTTAAGTATATAGATACTACTATATGTATAGATATAAGTATATATATATATATATATATGTATGTATGTATGTATGTATGTATGTATGTCTATAAATATATATAGATATAAATATATATATGTATATATATATAAGTATATAATAGTGTATAGGTGAGAGTGTGTGTGTGAGAGTGTGTGTATGTGTATTTGCAGAGAGAGAGAGAGAGAGTGTGTGCTGTGAGAGAGAGAGAAAGAGAGCCCCTACTGTGAAGAAGGTTGGAGAGTTTACGCCGTCTGCAGCATCAAGGATCGACGTCTGTGTCCACGCACGCACGCGCAGGCACGTAGGCGCGCTGAAAGGCACGCGCACGCAAGGGAGTGGGCGCGGAGGAAGGAACGCAACGCACCGCGCTGCGCGAAGGGTTGGAGCGGGAGCACATAGACGTACGTGGGCGAAGGGAGCGGGCGAAGACGCAGGCGGGTGGAGCGCTGGCAGACGTGCAGGTGGGCGTTGGAGCGAGACGTGGGGCGGGACGTGCGCGCGGGCTGCTGCCGGTTGCGGCGCGCCGGGTGGCCGGATAAGTGAGAAACCTACCGTTCACCCCACTGTAGCCGTAGTGTTCTGCAGAAACGCGTGAACAATGGCTACAGTGCCCGGACGAGCCGCGCAACCGCCTGCATCCAGTGTTGTGAGTGCGGAGGGTGTGGAAGGCTCGGCGCATGCGCGGAAGAGTGGCGCCGCTGCTGGCTTGCGGCAAGGTGGTTCGCGACAGGGCGTGCGGAGAGGGCTGGATCGCGGGCGAAGGAGCGCGACAGGGCACGCGGTGGCCTGTGGGTGTTGGCTGGTGTGCGCGGTGAAGCTTGGCCGGTCGCTGCAGGGGCGCACGGTGGCCGGTTGCGGGCGGAAAGCTAAGTACAGCGTGAAGAAGCGGGAGGCGAGGGCGCCTGCAGGTGCGCGTTGGAGGCGAGGGTGGCCTGCAGGCGTGCACTGGAGGGCCTTGCAGCTGCTGCCGCTCTGCTGTTGCTGCTGCGTGCGGAGCTTTGAGCTTCAAAGCTTGAATCTCCTGCTCCAATGGCTGAAGTGGCTTGGACGTTGAAACAGGAAAAGAACCACCACGCCCACCGGCTCTTTGATGGCGGTGGTGGACTCACGGTGGTGGTTGTGCACCACCGTGAGGTGCTCCTGCCCGCAGAGTGTCTCCTCAGAGGAGGAGGGCCTGCGTATGGAGGGAGAGGGGAGGGGACAGCTTGGAGAAGAAGGTGGTGCTGTGTTGGGTTTTCTTGGCTGGACCAGGCTCTCTTGCAAAGGAGGAGTCGTGCTCTTTTTAAAGAAGAAGAAAGCATGCATAGCCATGCCCTGGATGTGCATGGCTTGTGCATGGCTTGGCAGGGAGAGGCTGGGCATGCTTAGCAGGGAATGGCGCGAGGAGGAAGCTGCCATGCTTTGCAGCCGCGGGGAAGAATTCAAAATCAAATAGAAATAAAATAGAGATGGAAATTTTGCGAAGCAGCACTTGAAGAAATTGTGAATTGCGAGGCCATTTTATTCACTCTCCTCCCCTCTCAATTAAATGCATGCATGCATGTATTTTTACAAATGCGATTATGGATACCTAATATGCACTGGTAATGCTAGGAAATAGCACAAGACGACACAATTGTAGGTGTATTTTTGTGGTGCAATCATCTTCCAATCGTGCGCAATCATTACGCGGCTTTGTCCCATAATGAAAATGGGAACATTTTCATGAGGACCACATCTAACCCGACATTTCTTGGTTTAATTATTTTAGCAAATCGAGTAAGATCCTCTAAGTGAAGAAAAGAGTCTTCACTAGCACAACCATTATAGTGGAAGTTGGTTAAACCAATGACATTTGGTTTTAACTCAAAAGCATCCCTGCCCTCAGGGACACGAACTCGTCTATGGGTCTCTATTGCAGTGGGATTGAGATAAAAGCTTAGGGACCTAGGCACCTCCGGAGGAGGAGGATTTTGTTTTCCTCCAAGGTATCCATGATAGCTTTCATTTGTTCATTATACACGACCATTTGGGCTTGGAGGCAGGTTATGGGGTCGACCCCTCCACCACCTGGTGGACAGGGAAGGGGAGGGGAGGATTTCCCCCCTTAGGATTTTGGGGTAGGCAGGTGGCCATGTTTATGAAGGAGGATGAAGATTCACCCGTTTCTACCCTCCTCAAATTATTAGACAATTCAATAAGTTTAGGATTTTGTGACCTTCTCCTAATCATGCACCACCAAAAGAAGAATTGGGGAGATGAGATGAGAGAAGGGGATGAGAGAAATGACGTTAAATAGGTGCACTTGATGACAAGTCAAACAATCAAGGTCCTAACCTCTAAAGGTGACCATAAACCTAAAGATCCAATTTACCTATTATCGCCACCTATGGAACCATATACGAGCACCGTGGAACTAGCAGGCCAGATTGAAAGGTTGTTTGCCCCAATCTTAGACACCTAATAGCACGTGGGAACCTGTATCAACACGTAAGCACTACACGTATGTAGTTAGACCTCCAAACCTTAAAGGGGTCAAGTTATTACCTATTTTAATTAAGAGTCTTAGGATACAAGTGCTTTGGAATGTGAAGGGCATTATTTAGGGGGTAATGCCCAAGTGCAATGATTGAAGAGTGTAACGAGCGCGTGCCCCAGACGCCTTTTAAGACGTCTGGGAGGTGGCCCAGACGTCTGTCAAGACGTCTGGGATCACATCCAGACGTCTGACCAGACGTCCGGGATAGTTTACAGACGTCTGGCGAACAGTTATGCTCGCACGGGATATTCGTCTGCGCGCCTGTGCGCGCAGACCTGCGATTCTGCCTCTTTCTCTGCGGCTGCAGGCGGCTGCGACCGCCTTCTCTCTCCTCTCCGCGCGGCGTTAAAAGGGGGGCGTGCCTCCCCTCCCGTCTCCACCATCTTCCTCCTTCTTCCCCTGCCTGTGCGCGAGAGCGAGCGGACGCGAGGGCGCAGCGGCAGCGGCAGCCGCAGTAAGCGCGGAGGAGCTGCGGCGTGCGAGGGCGGGGCTCTGCCGTGAGGGCGAGCTCGCCGGGAGCGGCTTGGCCGGCCGGCGGAGGGCGCAGGGGGCGCAGAGCGTCGCGGAGAGGGACCTGCTGCGGGCGGAGCAGCGGACGCGCGAGGTGCGACGCGGGCGGCGTCGCGAGCGGAGGCCGAGCAAGGTTCTGATTCTGGAAAAATTTCCAGAATCAGACGTCTGGATTGATATCCAGACGGCAAGGTCGACGTCTGTGAGATCATACAGACGTCTGAAAGGTGAGTTTCCGCTTTCTCCTTCCTTCTTGTCGACTGACCGTACTGAGGGAGGGGGTTGGCTGTGCGCAGGTTCGCTGATTCGCCATCCCTTGCGAATCAGACGTCTGGAAGTTGTACCTGACGGCGGGAGTGACCCCCAGACGTCCGGAGGGACCATTGGACGTCTGGGATCTAGGATGACGTCCCCACAGACTTCTGGACGTCCGGGGAACCAAGCCGAACAGGTAATTCTCTGATCCACCGTTTAAGACGTCTGGAAGGAGTTCCAGACGTCTGATTTTGCACAGTATTGTCTTTCTCGACCCGTTTAGGGCCCGTTTGGGCTCCGTTTTCCGCGATTCGAGTTGCGTTCGTTTCAGAATTTATTCCTCTACCCGCCTACAGTAGCTATACACTGTTTTGAGACACTCCTTGTGTTTGATCCTTGTGATAGGACCTCGTTCGGTTGCAGTCTTGAGAGTCGCGGAGGCGCGCGGGATTCCCGATCACGCCCCCATTACTCCCGTTGTACCTGGTAGAGTGGCTTTAAGTATTAATAAAATCTGTTAAAGTATGGAACCATAACTAGAACCTAGGGCATTGCATGAATCCTAGGAATGAGAAATATATGGAATGGTAGCTCCTAGGTGTTGCATGAATCCTAGGGCCGGGAAACTAGATTGTATGATAGATCCTAGGATATGGCATGAATCCTAGGATGGAAAAACTAGTGGAATGTATATTACTGCAGTCTTGGAAAAATGGAAAGGAATATATAAAGCTGCCTGTAAATTTAATTAACAGCTGCCTGTTATGAATAAAGAAACATGTTTGAGATCATGGAATTTGAGAACGTGAATCTGGAAAGTGAAACATATGATGTTCTGAGATAAAGAGCTGGAACCCTACGGGGAATTAGGAGTGGAACTCCTGGAAAGAAAAGGAATGGAACTGAGATGTAGTTTGTACTGTCTCTTGGGTACGCAGTACCAAGGGAAGTACCTGTACCTGTTTTAGTGCAGAATTGGGCCAGCCGCCCCAGGGACCCGGGGTTAGGATTGGCCGCTCTGTACCGACTTGTTGGCCCTCGTGTACGTAGTACCGAGGCGAGCTAGTAGTGTTAGGAGAGTACTAGCTACCCCACGGGCCCCGGGGTTCTGCTAGCCTCCTTCACCGACTTGTTAGGCCCACTAGGGCAAACCAGGGTAGTCAGGCGAGGGTGCGCGGACTGTGGAGGGGCAAGGCCCCGGTTTGGTTACTGTGGAGGGGTTGGACCCCTGTTACTGAGAGGGCTCTGCCCTGGTTCCGTGCTGTGCTTTGGGCGCACCCGTTAACGGAAACGACTGACCGCGTGCCAGTGCGGGCTAGCTACCTGTGCGTTTATCGCGCGTGCCGTAGTCACCGTTACGTCTGTCAGTGACCTTGGGGTGGTTGACTGAGGGTAGGATCACCACGGGGGACTCTCCCGGCCAGGAGAGCACCACGTGCTACTTCTACTTTTGGAAAAGACTGCAATCAAGATCGTCCCACGAGGACATCCGAGATCAAGTAAAGGATCTGAGAAGTAAATGAAATAGTGAGAAAAATTGAAAGATGTAAATAAAGGAAGTAATAGAACATAACAGCTACTGTACACTCTACTGTTGCCTTTAGTTAGTTTGCCACTCTACTCAGCGTTTTGCTGACGTGTTACACTCGTTACCTTTTTCAGGACCAGGTGTTGAGCAGCCAGGGTCGGCGGCTGCAGAGGACGCTGGGCCGAGTAGGGTCCAGTAGAGTTACCACAGCTTTGTACCCCTTTTTGTTTCTGTTCTAGTGAGTAGTTTCTGTTTCCGCTGTACCTTCTTTACCTGCAGTTTTTGTTATATGATAAATGTTGTTTTACTGTTGTGGTGGTGCCTACTGTAGTAGTTTCTTTCCTTACTGCTGTACTTTCTTACTGTTAGTTATATTCATGCTGAATGTGGTTTATTTTACTGTCTTTTGGTTACTTCCTCGTTGGACGACTGGGTCTTGGGATTAGTCGAGTCGGTCCGGTTCTCGTGTCTCGTAGGGACTCGGGAATCGGGTCGTTACAAGATGGTATCAGAGCAAGGTCGTCCCGAGAAGTGAATCAACTGACTGGAAAATAACCAATTCACATGTTTATAGCTAGAGTAGCCACCACAACATATCTCTTGACATGAGCTCTTAGAAGTTTTGTTAGGTACCGTCTGTTTAGAAGCTTTTCATTTTGTTTCACGTCTCCATTGTAGGAGATGCCGCGTCGTGGAGCTAGGAGGGTGGGCCGCAGGCGCGGCCGAGGTCAGGGCCCGGGGGACAGATATGTCGGGCTTGGAATACATACTACCCCTCCTCTTCTCCTGAGTATACCGTCTCGGGACCTCGTCCAACTGATTCAAGAGGTGGTTCGAGAAGAATTTCAGCTTCCACCCACGTCGCCACCCCCTCCCCCTTCCGAGCGTACGACAGGGGAGTTAGTGGTGGAACGAGATTTCCGCCGCCACACCAGGCGTGTTAGGAGAACTCAACGGAGACACGTGGCGTCCGCAGGAGAGCCGTCACGTTGTGCAGGGCCATCAGTGGCCTTTGGGGGCCCTCGACAGGGGCCAGTCGCCAGCACCGGACCCCCGCCTAGCCGACAGCAGGGACTCACTGAGGGCGGGAGTCGGGTTCCCCTCTGCTACCAGTGTGGCCAGCCGGGCCACGTCAGGAGGGACTGCCCATCTAGGGCAGGAGGTCAGCAGATACTTCCCGTGCAGAGCACTGGAGGGCGTGCAGGAGGCCGCGGTTCCCAGGCACAAGGAGGAGGACAGCAGTCGCGAGGAGGGTACCGGCCAGCACCTACCCGTCCGACGCAGAGTGTGGCTGCTTCATCCGCACCTAGAGCTGAGGGGCGTATCAACGCCCTAACACACCGGGACGCCAGAGCTTCGGGATCCGTGGTAGCAGGTATGGTTTCAGTTTCTGGCAGACTCGTTTACACGCTTTTCGATTCCGGCGCTACGCACTCGTTTGTCGCAGCCAGTTTCGCAGTTAGTTTGGACCAGGATTATACATTGTTAGAGAATCCGTTCGTAATCAGAGGTCCGAGTGGTCAGCTGTTTGTAGCTGAGGAGGTGTACACGGGTTGCGGGGTCAGCATCGGGGGACACAGCCTGCCAGCTGACCTGATTATGATACAGATGGAGGACTTTGGAGTGATTCTGGGGATGGATTGGCTGTCCGCTTACCACGCCTTGGTAGACTGTTTTGAGAGGAAGATTGTCTTCTCCATTCCGGAGTTGCCTTCTTTCGAGTTTCACGGGCAGCCAGTGGACGGAGGTTTCAGGTGCATTTCGGCACTTCGGGCGGCGAGACTTTTGAGCCAGGGGTGTGAGGGCTTCCTAGCTTGTGTGGTGGCAGAGCACAGCCCCGTGGCAGACTTCCAGAGCATCCCGGTGGTCAGAGAGTACCCCGACGTGTTTCCAGACGAGTTACCAGGGACCAGCCCCATCTCCACCGCGCCATACAGAATGGCACCGGTTGAGCTGCGAGAGCTCAAGTTCCAGTTGCAGGACCTTTTGGAGAAAGGTTTCGTGAGGCCCAGTGCGTCTCCCTGGGGAGCCCCGGTACTGTTTGTGAAGAAGAAGGATGGGACCCTACGCCTTTGTGTGGACTACCGACAGCTGAATAGGGTCACCATCAAGAACAGATATCCGCTGCCGAGGATTGACGATTTGTTTGACCAGTTGCGGGGTGCCACGATGTTTTCCAAGATCGACTTGAGGTCTGGATTCCATCAGTTGAGGATCAGGGAGACCGACGTCTCCAAGACAGCTTTCCGCACCCGGTACGGACACTACGAGTTTTTGGTCATGCCGTTTGGGCTGACCAATGCCCCCGCTGCTTTCATGGACCTGATGAACCGGGTGTTTAGACCGTACTTGGACCAGTTTGCGGTGGTTTTCATAGATGATGTACTCATCTATTCTAGAGATCGGACGCAGCACGGACAGCACTTGCGGATGGTTCTGGACACTCTGAGACGACGTAGGCTGTACGCCAAATACAGCAAGTGCGAGTTCTGGTTGAGGGAGGTGACCTTTTTGGGTCATGTGATCTCTGGAGACGGCCTGGCGGTGGACCCCGCCAAGGTCGAGGCAGTGCTCAGGTGGGAGAGACCGCGTCAGTCACTGAGATTCGCAGTTTCCTGGGACTGGCAGGTTACTACAGACGGTTCATCAGAGGATTTTCACAGATTGCGCGTCCTATGACACAGTTGACCCGGAAGGACGTGCCCTTCGCTTGGACAGACGCCTGTGAGGCGTGTTTTCTGGAGCTGAAGGAGAGGTTGACCTCGGCTCCCGTGCTCACCATCCCTGACAGTAGGGGCGGGTTCGTTGTGTACACGGACGCTTCCTTGCAGGGGTTAGGAGGTGTGCTCATGCAGAGGGGTCACGTGGTCGCTTACGCTTCGCGGCAACTGAAGCCCCATGAGCATACCTACCCTACCCACGATCTAGAGTTGGCAGCTGTTGTCTTCGCGCTGAAGACATGGAGGCACTACTTGTACGGTGAGACCTTCGAGATTTTTACAGATCACAAGAGCCTCAGATATCTTTTTGACCAGGAGGAGCTCAACATGAGACAGAGACATTGGTTGGAGCTCCTGAAGGACTACGACTGCAGCATCTCCTAACACCTGGGAAAGGCCAATGTAGTGGCTGACGCCTTGAGCCGTAAGGCGCCCGCACGCTTGGCCAGTCTACAGTTACAGAGTTGGAGCCTTTTGGAGGAGGTGGGCAGTTGGCGACCTCGAGAGTTACGAGGGTACTGTGGGGCAGTGACGGTGACACGGCAGACCAGGCCAGAGTTGATAGACCGCATCATCACGGGACAGATGGCCGATCCGTACTTGCAGTCTTTGCGCGACAGAGTACTATCAGGGGACCCAGGGGACTTCTCTTTCACAGACCAGGTGTTACGCTTGGGGGAACGATTGTGCGTCCCCAGAGACGAGGAGCTGTTGAGAGAGCTCCTGACTGAGGCACACGGTTCCAGGTTCACCATACATCCCGGAAACACGAAAATGCACCACGACTTGAGACGCGAGTTCTGGTGGGGAGGGATGAAGCGGGATGTGGGTGAGTTCGTGCAGCAGTGCTTAGTGTGCCAGCAGGTGAAAGCCGAGCATCAGAGGCCTGCAGGGCCGCTTCAGCCGCTTCCAGTGCCAGAGTGGAAGTGGGAGAGCATCACCATGGACTTGGTGGTGGGCTTACCTGTTACCCAGCGAGGACACGACGCAGTCTGGGTAATAGTGGATAGATTGACGAAGACGGCACGATTCTTGCCGATCCGAGTCACTTTGGGACCAGCACAGTTGGCAGAAAGGTATATCCGTGATGTGGTGCGACTACACGGAGTTCCGCGGGAGATCGTATCCGACCGGGATACCCGCTTTACGTCCCAGTTTTGGGCTGAGTTTCAGCTGGCTTTGGGGACGAGGTTGAGGTTTAGCACGGCTTACCACCCCCAGACGGACGGACAGTCGGAACGCACGATACAGACACTTGAGGACCTTTTGCGTGCCTGTGTACTAGACTGGAGGGGCTCTTGGGAGGAGCACCTGCCCCTGGCGGAGTTTGCATACAACAACAGTTATCACTCGAGCATCGGCATGGCTCCCTACGAGGCTCTGTACGGACGGAAATGCACGGCACCCTTGAGTTGGGTTGAGGTGGGGACCAAGTGGGAGGTTGGCCCCAGGTTGATCCGGCAGAGTCAGGAGGTAGTCGAGCAGATCCACAGACGACTCCGCACTGTCAGGAGCAGACAGAAGAGCTACGCAGATCGCAGACGCAGAGAGGTGCAGTTCGAGGTTGGGGACCACGTCTTCCTTCGTGTTTCTCCCATGAAGGGCTTACAGCGGTTTGGGGTGAGAGGGAAGCTCGCGCCGAGGTTCGTGGGGCCCTTTGAGGTCCTGGAGCGGGTTGGACCCGTTGCTTACAGACTTGCCCTTCCCCCGCAGCTTTCTGGTGTGCACGACGTGTTCCACGTGTCCAACCTCAGGAAGTACGTAGCCGATCCCAGCCACGTACTGAGACACGAGAGCGTCGAGGTGAGCGACGACCTGACCTACCCCGAGCGGCCAGTGCAGATCCTAGACCGAGCCGTCCGCAGGTTGAGACGAAAGCAAGTACCCCTGGTAAAGGTTTTGTGGAGGAGCCAGCGGTACGAGGAGGCTACCTGGGAGCCTGAGGCGGCAATGCGGGAGCGGTACCCAGAGCTTTTCGCGGGTACGTCTTTTCGGATCGGCTTCGGTCCTCTTTGAGTTTGTTATGGTTATTTGGACATCCTTTTCCTGCACCCTAGTTGGCGCAAGTTTCGGGGACGAAACTTCCTTTGAGTTTGTTATATTGTAACGAGCGCGTGCCCCAGATGCCTTTTAAGACGTCTGGGAGGTGGCCCAGACGTCTGTCAAGACGTCTGGGATCACATCCAGACGTCTGACCAGACGTCCGGGATAGTTTACAGACGTCTGGCGAACAGTTATGCTCGCACGGGATATTCGTCTGCGCGCCTGTGTGCGCAGACCTGCGATTCTGCCTCTTTCTCTGCGGCTGCAGGCGGCTGCGACCGCCTTCTCTCTCCTCTCCGCGCGGCGTTAAAAGGGGGCGCGCCTCCCCTCCCGTCTCCACCATCTTCCTCCTTCTTCTCTTGCCTGTGCGCGAGAGCGAGCGGACGCGAGGGCGCAGCGGCAGCGGCAACCGCAGTAAGCGCGGAGGAGCTGCGGCGTGCGAGGGCGGGGCTCTGCCGTGAGGGCGAGCTCGCCGGGAGCGGCTTGGCCGCCGGCGGAGGGCGCAGGGGGCGCAGAGCGTCGCGGAGAGGGACCTGCTGCGGGCGGAGCAGCGGACGCGCGAGGTGCGACGCGGGCGGCGTCGCGAGCGGAGGCCGAGAAAGGTTCTGATTCTGGAAAAATTTCCAGAATCAGACGTCTGGATTGATATCCATACGGCAAGGTCGACGTCTGTGAGATCATACAGACGTCTGAAAGGTGAGTTTCCGCTTTCTCCTTCCTTCTTGTCGACTGACCGTACTGAGGGAGGGGGTTGGCTGTGCGCAGGTTCGCTGATTCGCCATCCCTTGCGAATCAGACGTCTGGAAGTTGTACCAGACGGCGGGAGTGACCCCCAGACGTCCGGAGGGACCATCGGACGTCTGGGATCTAGGATGACGTCCCCACAGACTTCTGGACATCCGGGGAACCAAGCCGAACAGGTAATTCTCTGATCCACCGTTTAAGACGTCTGGAAGGAGTTCCAGACGTCTGATTTTGCACAGTATTGTCTTTCTCGACCCGTTTAGGGCCCGTTTGGGCTCCGTTTTCCGCGATTCGAGTTGCGTTCGTTTCAGAATTTATTCCTCTACCTGCCTACAGTAGCTATACACTGTTTTGAGACACTCCTTGTGTTTGATCCTTGTGATAGGACCTCGTTCGGTTGCAGTCTTGAGAGTCGCGGAGGCACGCGGGATTCCCGATCACGCCCCCATTACTCCCGTTGTACCTGGTAGAGTGGCTTTAAGTATTAATAAAATCTGTTAAAGTATGGAACCATAACTAGAACCTAGGGCATTGCATGAATCCTAGGAATGAGAAATATATGGAATGGTAGCTCCTAGGTGTTGCATGAATCCTAGGGCTGGGAAACTAGATTGTATGATAGATCCTAGGATATGGCATGAATCCTAGGATGGAAAAACTAGTGGAATGTATATTACTGCAGTCTTGGAAAAATGGAAAGGAATATATAAAGCTGCCTGTAAATTTAATTAACAGCTGCCTGTTATGAATAAAGAAACATGTTTGAGATCATGGAATTTGAGAACGTGAATCTGGAAAGTGAAACATATGATGTTCTGAGATAAAGAGCTGGAACCCTATGGGGAATTAGGAGTGGAACTCCT
This sequence comes from Thalassia testudinum, assembly GCA_037157565.1. NCBI lineage: Eukaryota > Viridiplantae > Streptophyta > Magnoliopsida > Alismatales > Hydrocharitaceae > Thalassia > Thalassia testudinum. The sequence goes on along the minus strand of JAZHRO010000024.1, from coordinate 178,734,817 downwards.
GGAAAGAAAAGGAATGGAACTGAGATGTAGTTTGTACTGTCTCTTGGGTACGCAGTACCAAGGGAAGTACCTGTACCTGTTTTAGTGCAGAATGGGGCCAGCCGCCCCAGGGACCCGGGGTTAGGATTGGCCGCTCTGTACCGACTTGTTGGCCCTCGTGTACGTAGTACCGAGGCGAGCTAGTAGTGTTAGGAGAGTACTAGCTACCCCACGGGCCCTGGGGTTCTGCTAGCCTCCTTCACCGACTTGTTAGGCCCACTAGGGCAAACCAGGGTAGTCAGGCGAGGGTGCGCGGACTGTGGAGGGGCAAGGCCCCGGTTTGGTTACTGTGGAGGGGTTGGATCCCTGTTACTGAGAGGGCTCTGCCCTGGTTCCGTGCTGTGCTTTGGGCGCACCCGTTAACGGAAACGACTGACCGCGTGCCAGTGCGGGCTAGCTACCTGTGCGTTTATCGCGCGTGCCGTAGTCACCGTTACGTCTGTCAGTGACCTTGGGGTGGTTGACTGAGGGTAGGATCACCACGGGGGACTCTCCCGGCCAGGAGAGCACCACGTGCTACTTCTACTTTTGGAAAAGACTGCAATCAAGATCGTCCCACGAGGACATCCGAGATCAAGTAAAGGATCTGAGAAGTAAATGAAATAGTGAGAAAAATTGAAAGATGTAAATAAAGGAAGTAATAGAACATAACAGCTACTGTACACTCTACTGTTGCCTTTAGTTAGTTTGCCACTCTACTCAGCGTTTTGCTGACGTGTTACACTCGTTACCTTTTTCAGGACCAGGTGTTGAGCAGCCAGGGTCGGCGGCTGCAGAGGACGCTGGGCCGAGTAGGGTCCAGTAGAGTTACCACAGCTTTGTACCCCTTTTTGTTTCTGTTCTAGTGAGTAGTTTCTGTTTCCGCTGTACCTTCTTTACCTGCAGTTTTTGTTATATGATAAATGTTGTTTTACTGTTGTGGTGGTGCCTACTGTAGTAGTTTCTTTCCTTACTGCTGTACTTTCTTACTGTTAGTTATATTCATGCTGAATGTGGTTTATTTTACTGTCTTTTGGTTACTTCCTCGTTGGACAACTGGGTCTTGGGATTAGTCGAGTCGGTCCGGTTCTCGTGTCTCGTAGGGACTCGGGAATCGGGTCGTTACAAAGAGTGTATAAATCAAGCATGCAATGGGGAAATCTCCCTGAATTGAAGTTTAGATTGGTGAGTGACTTTTAGAATTCCGCTCTTTAGTAGTATGAATTTTAGGATTCAAATGAATTACCATTTCAACAAATCTTCGGGTTTTTTGAAAAACAACGTTTTATGTCTAAACAATGGAATGAGCCCCTAAATGGATATTTCTAAGTGTGGATGCACGTGTTTCTTTTAATGTAATGTGAATGGGAGCCAAACAATGCAATTTAGTTGCTCCCAATCACTAGAATGTAAAATCCACACAAGGCTCAACCAAAGATAAGAGAAATGAAAATTTTGGCATAGAGATTCGAGATCAAATCAAAGGCAAAATATGAGGTTGTGGTGGCATTGGAGCCAACTCAGTTCCAAGACTCCCCAACCAAAATAATGAATCCCGAATATGAATAATGAGGTGAAAATATGGAACAAACACTCGATTTTAATTTGCCTTAATGAAATCACGCATTGTGAAAAATCAAATAATCGAGATTCTTGGATTTTACACGCACGAGTGTGTGGGAAATCAATGGCGGTGGAATTGATGAAAATAATCAATCAGCAGATTTTATTCCACTCGCCCTAAGAAATACCAAGAAGAAGCTCTATTTTTTAGGTCTTTTGATTTTTGTATTTTTTTATCTTTTTAATGAAATTTATGGTGACGAGAACCTAGGTTTCTAAGAGTCAAGGACACCTACCTCCTCAGCAATGGATATGAAGCTCCAAGCAGCACCGACGACTTCACACTCTCGCTCCTGCCCTGGACTCATCCATGTCTCTGACCTCCTCTGCATGTCTTTTCCCTCACAATAGGTTCACTTGCACAAAAACAAACAACGAATACCCCTTAAGAAATGGGTGGAAAGAAGAATAACGCTTAAAGGAAAATAGTAGAAATCAAACCTGAATAGCACCTCCTCGGCAATGGCGCCAGAAAACTTATGTTGAATCGCAAGTAGTGTTATTTAATTAGGTGATATTCGTGTCAAAATGAATATAGTGGAACTGGTTAACTACAAGTGATCCTACACAAAATTTTAAAATATATTTAACCTAGGCTAAAGTACATTTTAAGATTGTCAGTTTTAGGCCTAGGGTCGAACTCAAGGAGGCAGGGTTAAGGTTCTTGATATCTACGCGAATCCTAAAGGTGCGTCATTTCCATTCACTTATTATGTTTTCGGATTTTTCTTTGATTTTAGATTTTTTTGTGATAACTTTGTTCTTAAGGTACTCCTTCAAAATAAGTCCTTGGCGACATGCTAACTTAAGTCCAAATACTCTAGCTACACGCAAGGATGGAGACCTGCAATTCAAAAGTTATGTTTTCTCTCTTATAACTTTTTTAGGTATTTTCTTAATTATCAATTAAAAGACAACAATAGTGCAAAAGAGAAATTGCTGGAATTGAAATAAAATGAAATACTTAGCTTATTTATATTAATATAGTGATGGGGAGATTGAATCTATGATTCAATTTTATGTAGCATGGTATTAGTTCCACCAACGTCTAGAGCGACAAGTTCGAAAGTAATAATGTGCCCCATGCGGGGTGTGGAATGGACATGTGTGTGTGTGTGTTTATGCTTAATGTGCGCGGAAATCACGTATGTGTTTGCAATTGATGCATACACACACGTGATAAAATGCACGGTAAATGGGGATGTGCGTGTGATGGGTGAATGGGTATATGTGTATGTGTTTGTGAATGGATGAGTATGTGTGTGTGTGTGCATGTGTGTATGAGTGAGTGAGTGTGGGAGGGTTTGTGCGTGAGGTGCATGTGAGATGAGTGAGGTGGTGAGGTGTGCCAAGCAATTGCGGTGGGAGAGAAGGCGCGTGAGGGGGGATGAGGGCGTGCAACCGGGTAACTAAGAAGCCGATCAGTTGCACGTCGCACCAACGGACTGCTCAAGAGCAGGGGCACGTGGAAAGGAGCGACTGGCTGGCTCGACAAATCACCATCTAAGTTCTCACTTAGCTAATGACAAAGGGAAGAGTAGGTAGGCGCGGGTGATTAGTTGAGGAGAGATGGGTGCGCAGGCACGCATGAGTGTGGGCCCTGGTCATCGATTAAGTGAGAAAAAAATAGGTGATAGAAGGAAAAAATGAATTGCGATAGAGACACTTGTAGCAAAACAGAGCAACTCCTTGAGCTATTTTAATGGCGATCAAAATAAAGACAAAAACACATTAAACGATTGAAATAAAAGTAGAACCACCACGTCTACCTACTCATGAAGGAGCGAGATGATGGTGGACCTTTGTCACAGTGGTTGCGACCACAGGAAGGTTATCCCAATGTAGTCAGCGTGGCCTCTCAACTGGTGAGAGGGTGCTAAGACAGGAGACAAAGAGGGGAAGAGAGGGTTGTGTGGTCGACAGAGAGGGTGTGCTACTGTGGATGGTGAAGATGAAGATGGAGTGAGTGTGCATGAGTGGGAGATGGGTGTCGACCTGTTGAGAGTGGAGGTGAGGTTGGTAGTTTTATAGGTGAGGGGTGAGGTGTGGAGAGCAAGCAGGTGGTGCACCTATTAGGGTTTTTTTTGGAATTTTGTGGGGGGACACTTGGGGTTTTAGGTGATTGCAAGGGTAATGCAAAGTGGGTAAAGGGATGGATTAGGTGCTCTAATGGTGGTGGATAAATATAGATGGTGGTGGATAATGCACACCCATAGGAAATGATGATTAATTTACCTCTCCCTCTCTCTCTCTCTCTCTCTCTCTCTCTCTCTAAATTATTCGTGTATACAAGCATTTACAAAATGCAAGTATTGTTACCAACTCTAGATGTGTAAAGCTAGAAAATAGCATAAGATTAATAGATTATTCGTGTGAATTGCTGTGCAATCACCCGCACGCCCACACCCTCCATGTGCACAAGTGCACCACTGCCCGCGCAATCCAATCCCACAAAATCTGATCACGCGCTGGCCTCACAAGTGTGGCACGACCCGCTACAGCGCACGTGCCCATGCACCTGCAGCGACGCCGCCATCTCATGCCTATTGCGTCGAAAATCATCCTAAAAATATCGTGTTGTAGTATAGCGACGAAAATCAATGCGACATTTAAATTTATATTTTTGAAAAATCGTGAGTTCCGAGGTTGTTTGCAGGGAGCAAATGTAACAAATCAATCACCAATCACAGTATTCAGGAATAATATTGCAAGTGAATTAAATAATCATAATGATATTCAACATAGAGCAAGAATGTATCTCAAATGTAGGGACAAGAGTATAAAAAGAAAGGAGTAAAAGTGGTGGTTGAAACCACAAATTAAGCCCTAGAATTAAGCTGTATTCAAAGTCAAACATTTCAACAGTGATTTTAAACCACTAATCCATGTCAGACCAATGCTCAATAAATCCACAGTGATCAGAACTAAGGTCAGACGTCAATCAAGCACATTAGATGCCTTATCATTCAAAGCCTCAGAACCTTAGAAGTGCCTATGTGTTGGGACGCACTTCGAGGAGCAACTACGCAAAACCCCCCTCCTCCTCAGACTTTCTCCTTTCTTTTTCCTTAGATCTGGATATAGGTATTCGGGTAAGGAAGAACCGGGTATTTGGGTCAGAGGGTCCAGGCCCGCGTGCATGGGTCGCGGGCGAGGGTGGGCATGTGCAGTGAGAGGGACCTCAACTCGTGTGTTGAGGTGAAGAGGCTATTGCAGCAAAATGTTATTAAGCGAAAACTTTTTTGGCCACTTCCGATTTGGGACTATGATCCCTATGTTCTTTGCTTGCTGGTAGCAGTTGAAGCTTCGTACAATTGCTGATGTGTGGTTGCTGTCTCGACAAATTGGAGTTGCAGTTAGGTTCTCTGGATGATTGCGCTGCTACTGGATGTGGTATCAAGGCTGGAGGTGGATGACAGATGGCAACGGATGTCGAGGAAGGTGGAGGCGGCGGCGGACATCTGGTGGTACCTAAAATATACGAATACGACCTCGTGGCCCAACCAAATTTGCTTAGAAGCTTCGTCGGACCTCGATTAGTGTGCTGATGGTGGAAATGTGGTGCGAGTGTGTGTGTGGAGGTGTGGCAAAGTCAGAGAAGGTGAACGGAGGATGCGTTGTTTGATGAAGGTGTAGAGGGTTTGCTTCACTCAATAGGTTTAGGGGTTTTGATGGGGGAGGTGAGGAGAAGTTCGTGGAGGTGGTAGTGAGTGGTTTGGTGTGGTGTAGCGCCAGCACGAGCTCGCCGGGGCTCGTGTCGATGACGGGGAAGATGGTGAGGGAGTTGGTGATACGGCGATCAATCCTAGAAGCTAAGGGGTAGATGTGACCTATAGAGGGAGAGGAAGAGTTTAAGAGGGCTTAGGTGGTGGGAGAGAGGAAGAGGCATTCGGTGTTGACCGACTAGATGCGAGGAAGACGACAAGGTATAGTAAGACGACAACGAGGAAGGAGAGGTCGAGGATGGCTAGGTTTTGCCTGGCCACGGTTGCGAAGAGGTGGGAAGTCGTGGGGTCGTCCAATTTGGTGGTTGGACAGTCGGAGGAAGGGGATGGAGAGATCTCACCGAAGCCAAAGACGCGATGACCGAAGGAGGAGAGAGGGGTTTCTCAGTCGTTTCTTGGTTGGTTTGAACCCTAGAGCTTTGAGGGGTTTATATAGAGCTCAAATACGAGCTCTAAATGAAGGAACAATTTGATTGGGCTGTGATTTTAGAGAAAAAAAGTTCCTCAAATTCCTCGAGCTCACTTGAGCTCTAGGACCAACTCCGATCTCTCAAATGGGGTTGATTAGATTCCCTATCATCTAATAACAATCCCTTCAATTTTGAAGGGATTTGGTTTTGATTTGAGAGAGATTTCCTCTCTTGAAGGTCGGTTGTAGATCCGTTCACATGCTAATGGAGGTAGGGACTTAGATGTGAAAATGATACCAAAGTTAGGGAACTTAATGCAAAAAATTCGAAACCTAGGGATCTAAATGTGAGAAATAGAGTTCCTAAGGGATAAAATGCAAATTAGGTCAATATGGACTCTGATTGGACCCAAATTTTGGTGTTAACCTAATTTGGACATAAAAAAATATAATGATGAACTTGGATTTTAGTTTTAACCAAGTTTGACTAGGTAAATTGCACATAAGCCTAAATTAAGGTAAATTCCTATCTAAAACTCTGTTCTAGGTCAAAATGGGTTCAAATGGTTAAACCAAAGGTACCAAACCTCTTAAAATATTTTTATATGAATTTTAGGAGGTTTAGATTAATTTTATATTGACTAAAACCTTTTTAATTTAAGTGAAGTTGAAAATTAGGGTTTTTAGTACAATTTTTGTCCTTGAAATGCATGAAATCCTAATTCAGTTAGTGTGGATCCACTTTTTAGTCTTTTATGTTCAATGGACCCTTAATTAACCCCTAATTATCCCTGTGGTTAATTTGCATTTGTGATGTGCTATTAAAATAGTAGAATTAACCCTGTTTCCTTTTTTTCTTCTCAAATCAGAATATTATGGAGTTGTGACCCTCAAATGATTAAGTAGGAGCATTTAATAGTTGAACTTGACTAATTGTGGCTAATTAGAGCCCATGATGGTGTTACCATCAATGCCTCAACTCAGCATGCACTCTACACTAGAACTCACCCGATGCACCACCCACGTGCTGTTGGCGCATGAATGGCCTCTTTTGGATAAATTTGCACCCTCCCCTTCACTTATAAATACCCTACACCTCCATCTTCAAACCATCCAATACTACTCCCTCTCTACCCGCTAAGGAGTTCCATGATGCTTCTTGAGCCCCCATTCTCCACTTCAAGGCATGCTCCGACCCTCCACTAGTATAGCAAATCTAGCTACATCCTCCTTCGTCCAGCCTCTCTCTCCTTTTTGCCAAGCGCCGTCACCACCTCCCTCATACTATCCAAGGCTTGAGATCACCCAATCGCTGCCCTACCTCATCCTCAACTCCTCTGGCTCCATCCTCCTTCTTTCATCTTCTCTCTCCTTCGTTCGAACGTTGTTCAACCCTTTGTCTTACAAGCAGTTGACTCGGGAGACTTTTCTCTTCTCTTTTTATTTTGCTTTGTAGTTTAGATTTATTTCGTTAAACATTTTTGTAGTGACAATTACTCTCTCCCTATCTCTTTAGTGTAATGTGTAACATTTTATTTCCAATAAAATTCCTAGTATTCCTTATTTCTATACATAATTTCTACCTGCCTCATTATCATCTTATTACGCACCACTTTCCTATCACTCCACATACATCCACTCTCACTTACATTTTTCCACACCATTTTTTATCTCTAAAAATTTATAAAATTCATAAAATTGAAAAATATCAAAAAGAAATAACCTTACGTAGATTTTTCTTCATAAATCAAATGTCGCCTGCCTGTATTCGACCCAGACTCACCTCTAGTTATTTTATTTGATCTCAAATTTTCTCAACTACTATGACAAGATTTTCAAGAGCTAATTTCTTCGTAATTTTTCAACGATCATTTTGGCGTCATTGCCGAGGAGGCAAGGGACTTCGATTTTTTTCGTGTTTTCCTGCATCCATTCATCTTTTGACTTATCTTTTCTTTGATCTATTGGTTTACAGGTACCCAATCAAGGTGATCTGAAGGTAGTAGGTTGGAGTAATGTGGAGTTATACGAATTTGTAAGTGCATTTCCCACCCACCCGCTCATTAGAATTCATTCCATTATAAATAATTAAGACCTAAATCTACTTAAGATTTGGGATAAACTCTAAGGATAGAATTAGTTGTCTTGTTTGTCACTTCCACCCATCTCATCCACTTAAAAAGGGAATTGCAATTAAAGTACACACTTAAACACCCCACATTTTCAACTTAAGGTACACTATTTTTTGATTCTGTCACCTAATTGGGACCTTAACCTGTGAATCTAGTACACTTTAATTGAACAAACACATAAGGGACTAGAGATTTGAATAGGTTAAACATCTCTGTGTGCCTTAAGTTAGTGGTGTTAAAGGCCAATTAATTAACCTGTTTAGGCTGCACCACTTTATTTAAAATTGAAAAATCAAGTAGTTTCCCACGTAGGATTCAACTCTAAGGGTTGAACTAGGCACTCTACTATTTTTTCATATTTCAAAGGAACATACTTACAGCTGTGCTTTCATAACCTAGTGTGCCTACAAAACATTGTTTGAAAATACTTGAAATTTGAATCCTAAAAGCTACTTAAGCAAGATTTGAACCTTAAAATTCACTTCACCTATATAATCTTTCTTGAAACCTCCTTGGTTGTGTAGACACACACATATTAATCAATCATTAAGGGTACAACCCATTAATAGCCCATCACATTCCAAGAGCACATTCAATCCCAAGCCTAATTAAAAGCGAGTAGACATGTAGGCCTTAAGGTTTGGACTCACTCTTCGGTGTTTGTATTAAGATTGATCATGATTAATTTGCTCCTACCAGTCCATCGGATGTCTAGTTAAGGGAGTTGCGTCAAACGAAAATAGTTGGGAGATTTCAAAGGAACCTAAGGTGAAACCTGAGGGAAGAACCTTCTCCCTAATTCCTCCTTCTAGCTGGTTGGATTGACCAGATGGTAGTAAATTAAATCGCTCTTGATCTTGATACGAGCTTTAGGCGTTAGTAGATCTATAGGCTGCCCAACCTAAGGACAGGCTTGTACGTTTTATGCTATAGAGCTTATTTGTTGTCCTTCTAACTTCCTTCTGGTGTATGCTTGGTAGGAGGTCATTGAACCCTCATCTGGAAGGACCTTTGGACCATCATTCTAGGAGAAGAAGGTTGAGTTTTGGCCAAGAAGATCCCATGGCTGATAACCAACCACCACTACCTCCTCCTCTTAACCAGCATGAGCTTATTTAGAGGTAGCAAAAGCAGTTGCTGAAGATGCAAGCTTAGTTCAAAAGAATGAGTGGTTAAGGCGCCCAACCCTTAAAGGATTTCTATGATCCTTCAAATTACGGGGATTGACCCAGAGTTATTGTGATGACCTGAGTCCCGACAAGTGACAGAACCGGGGTCGTCGTGTGCTACCAACTAGCACGAACACCCAGAAGATCGCAGTCACCCAACACATAGCCATAAAATGTTAAATAGCCAACATTCATTCATGATGCATTAAATGAAAGAAAACTAAATTGCTGACAATATAATTAAAATTTACCATAAAACAGAAAATAAGAAGAGTCTTCTACAATCACCAAAAAGATGGGTAAATAAAATCTAACAACGAAAAGAGCCTACTACTACGAACCACTGGCTCAGTATAGACCATCTCCTCAGGTAGGACCCGATTCCACAGAAGTTTGACTAACGGCAGCCGCTGCACCTGATTGCTCAACAACACCTGAGTATGGAGCTTGAAACTATATGTCAATGATAACTGAGTAGAGTAGACAACGAAATAAGTGGTAATAGTAACAGGAGTATAGAAAAGGACACTATACCAGCAGTTCATCCATTTATAATTTATTTCTTAGCCAATTCCATTCATGTACCTTGCCTATGTTCTTATTATTTACAATCTGTAAATCGACATCTTGTTGCATGAGACGATCTCGCGTAACTTCCTGCGACACAAGATCGGTATAAAACCATCCTCCTGGCTAGGAAGATTGCTTATACCCATTGAGTTGCCATACTCCATCACCTTGGGGTCATTATGAAAAGAGGTGGCAACTACGTTGTGTAGCGTGAACACGTATAAGCGCTACATATGTTGAACCGCAGATAGCTAATGACCCACCCTCTGGCCGAGAAAGAACCAAATCTCGAGCTTTGCATCCCGCTATCCTAGTTGGTCGCTAAGCCTAACCAAAGTGTCGTAGGGAGGCCAGCAACTCCCTAAATTAGCCCCTGAAACTAGTTTGAAAGACCAAAGCTACAACCAAACTCTGGCAAGTAGCGGGGCTAAAACTAGTTATCTTTTCCTTTCAATTTTGACTAAATAGTCGTATCAAATTCTTTCTAGATAACTATATCTTTTATTTTCATCAAATCAAGCCATCCTTAATGATCCAAGGATTAACAAATATTCACCTTATCCTCCAACTTATCCATTTACAAGTACTTTTAAATTTATGGTAGTGGTCCCCTATTATGCATCAATTAATGAACATCATGAAACTTATTTCACGGAAATCAGGGTTCGTTTTATGCATGCAATGATAGGGGTACATGTGGTTATTAACCTTTACTATTTTGCATAAAAACATATAAATTTTCCTCTAAAGTGCCCATGAATTAGGGAAAGTACCAGAGGGATTCCAAACTCAACAAGAAGAAAGGCATACGCTAATCAAGTAGTACATGTGAGAAACCACACCCAACGGGTACATAGGCACTCGAAAACCAGACGAGATCGAGAGGATGGGTAGACTACTCTACCTAATATCACTGGAGGGTCACGGTGACTTTGAATCATGCATATAGGGCTTAGGGCAGTCTCCACGCCTGCCTTGGGATCCGTGCACTCACGGGGATAAGACCTGGTCTACACAGACTAGAAATAGGGTCAGGAATACCTAGTCACGTTTCTGATTTTTCACTAAAGAAAAAGGACTCAAAAGTGAAAATAAATTATACCAACGTGTAGTACATGTTGATACGATTCCAACGGTATCTTGTTTATCAAAATCCAAGGTCAAGAAGGCCTTGAATCGGATGAAATAGTGCAAAGGCATCCTGAACCAACCTAATTCAACCAGACCGACCAATTGGTCAATGCAAACCCACCCGTGACATGTGTTGCGCTTCGATTCGTCCGCCCACACACCGCTAGATCGCACTCACCGCCTGTGCTGCAACCGTTGATATGTCTTTATGTTGTTTTCATCATATGTCGATGTCATTGAGGCAATAAGAACAGCCATTGCAATACACCAAATATGACCCATACCTACTTTTTAGTATTTCTGATTGCTTGAATACTAGCTGAGGACTTCTAACTTAGCTGTAGGGTTATTAGGACTTTAATTGAAGTGTGAATGCCATGTGAGGCCACCAAACATTGAGTACATTTACAAAATTTGGTGAGATTTGTGATCTCAGAAAGGAAAGAAGGAAAAAAGAGTGAGTGCAAAGGAACGTGACGAGAGCACAGTTATTAGCCTTTCTCTGAGTTGACCTGTTTGATAATTTAGAAATCTAGAGTTTGTAGTACTAGACTATATGTAGCACTAGATGAGTGTAAGCCACCAAATATGAATCCATTTGACTCAGTAGCTTCTACCTAAGCCAAAAAGCTGGGGACAAATCACAGGTTATTTTCTACTTTATCTTCAAGGGAAGAAGTTGCCTATCCTGATAGAATTTTACCAAGGGTCAAGTACGAACTTTAAATGTAGGTTAGATTTTCACTTGGATTCGTTGCCTAGGCTATTATCACTTCATTTTCACAGTTGTCTGGATTTCTAAATTTTTCGAATAAGGAAAGAAGAAATCTTTTGTTACTCTCATGATAACATGCATCATACACCTTGCATGTATTTTTCACTTTTGCTAGGGACTAGTAAAACTTAGGCATGGGGGTATTTGATGGGTTCACTTTAGTGAACTAATTATAGGCCTAAATATATTTCAATTATATTTTCTTGGTACTTAATTCTCAATATCTTAGGTGATAATTGATATAACCTGTATGAATGACTAATTTATATTTATATGCTCAATTCACCTTTGATTACATCATCTTTATATTATTTATTTTATACATGTAGAGGAGACTAAATTAGGTGGACATAGGAACCAATTAAAGCATCAAGAGGATTACATTTGCAATTTACCCATACAGGGCCCCACACATCATCAATTCTCATTCCAACTGTCCTTCCAATGGTGGCCATGCTAACTTTAGTAAGGGATATAAAATCCTTTAATTTACGTCAGTGAAGAAGAACAGAATTGAGGAGAACCAAATGCTTGGGGGATCGTCATCCTGGGGGGATCTTTTGATCTTTCCCCCTTGCGGGGTGGTTCGGCTGTGTTTCCTTCTCTAAGGTTTCGTCGTAGTATAGTGCAAAGAAACGGTCACCAGTTTAATACAATTTGTTATTTGGAAATAAGTTTTCCGAGGTCGAACTCAGGGAGCAAACTATAATTCTAGAAGCATATAAATTCACAATATATAATGTTTTACAAAAATTAAGAGAGAGAGAGAGAGAGTAAAAATTGCTCCTTTCTTTCTTTTTCCCTTTTCCTTCTCTTCTTTCTTCTTCTTTGCGGAAAGCTCTTCTTCTCTTCTTTTCTTTTCTTTTCCTTTCCTTTCTTCCTTCTCTGAAGGACTTCTCTGCTTCTTCTTCTTTTCTTCTTTTCTTCTCTGATTTCTTGTGCGGCAGTCTTTCTCCTAGCTTCTTCTTCTTTTCTTTTCTTTTCTGCTGCTGCCTCTTCTTCTTTTTCTTTTTCTTTTTTTGCTTTGGTCCTTCTTCTTCTTCTTTCTTCTTGCTGCGGCTTCTCCTTCTTTTTCGCCGACGTCTGATTCAGAGCTCAGATGCCTTATCTGATCAGCCTCTCCTTCTTTTTCTCTTTGGTTGCCTCTTCTCTTCTCCTTCCTTCCTTCTTCCTTCTTCCTTGCGCTACTAAGTCCCGGCCACTGCTCCTCTTCTCCTTTCTTCCTTCCTGCGCACACACACAAACGTCAGCGCAAAACCTACCCTACCCGTTCCCTGCATCTCTCTCTTTGAATCTCTCATTGGTAAGCTCTCCCAGAGCCGGGTAATCGGGTCGGGTCATGTGCCCGGGTTCAGGCGCATCGGCGTGGGTGGTGCGCGAGGAGTGCACAAGAGTGGGAAGTCGGGTCAGGTCAGATCCGCGTGGGCATGTTGCGGACGAGACCCGGTGAGTAGGTGAGGGACCTCACCCCAGTGCTATCGGAGGTAACCAGCCGGTAGCACTTTTTCAATTTATGTATGGGCGTGCGCCCATACACTTCCGAGGTGGGACTAAAGTCCAACCTCCGATCTCGAGTGCCAGCAGGAGAAGGCCTCGAGCAATTGGGGTAGCAGCCATGGCTTGTGACCCCAATTGAAGTCCTGGGTGTGTGTGCGATTCCCTTCCGCGTCACCTAGGGCTCACGCCTGGAGCTGAAGTGACCTGGAGCTGCCTGCCAAGCAGCTCCTGCTGCTCGTCAATGGCGGCGAGGAGGGCGAAACTTGAAACACACAAATGGCCTCGTGGCCTCGTCAAAAAGGTTCAGGGAGGTTCGCTAGAGCACGGTGAGTGCGGTGTAGGGGTCAACGAGACACGAGAGTGCCTGTGGCCGTGCGCCTAGGGCACTCTGCGTGCGTGAGAGTGGGTGTGTTCGGGGAGTGGTCTGGAGGTGCTAGGTGGTGAATGGAGGGTGGATTCAGTGTCAGTGAGGTGGCGCGGATCTTAAGGGGTAGCTAGCGAGGCGGATGAAGGCGTGGATTGGCGAGTACGCCTCGCCGAAGGGCAGCCGGAGATGGAGAAGGTGGTGATGGACAGTGGTGGTCTGTAGGTTGAAATAGTAAATTAGGAAGGGGGAAATAACAGAGAGGGAGAGGAGAAAGTTTTTACCTACCTAATTGACGAAGAGGGAGGGAGGCGGCGCTTGGCTCGTACCTGCCAGCGCCGGAGACGAAGGAGCCCAGAGGTGAGTAACAGCGGCGAGGAAGAGGTCAGGAAAGTGCTAGCTGGTGCGGCCTTGCGTGGGAAGACGAGACGGAGTGGGCTCTACTGCAGGTGTGGCCGCAGAGCGACGAAAGGAGGAGGAAAGGCCACCGGAGCCTGCGGGCGTTTTGATCGTGGGAGGAGGAGACGAAATCGGTGAGGGATCCTCGGCCAAATCAGGCTTCAAGGAGACGTAGCCCCTGCCGCTCCTTATAAAGGCACTGGCGAGGAGAGGGTCTCGAGAAAGCGACGTGGGGAACTCGCCGGAGATGGCCGGAGATGGAGACCCATGACTTTCGTGTGTTCGCACGAGAGGCATGGGTAGCCGCAGGTCACAGGGGAGGGTCCCTACGACAGAGGACGATGCAGGGAACCCCTCATTCGTGTAGATTCCCTACTAGGAGGGGGTGACGTAATAAATTGCGGAAATAAAATGTAAACAATCTCACAAAAAAATCAATCACACAAGGTACACAATTATTTTTAGGTGGAAACCCAGACCGGGTGAAAACCACCACCTAACCCTCTCGAGTTAGGATTTTCCGATCAACCAAGTTGATCAAATTCGCTAAACGAATCACTTTAAACGAGGGTGATTCAACCTCAATTACAACCACGCTACAAGTGCGAGGGTAGCGTTCCTCAACCCCTTCTCTTCACGAGAAGGATTTTGTCCCTCGAAGGAGATGGGAATTCGCAAAGCGAATACCCAACCAAATAACAAAGAGAAAATAGCAAATAATCTTATAGAGCCAACAAAGTAATTTTTAACCTAAGCTTCTATAGGAATTAGGAAACTCCCCTTTGCAAGGAGTGCATCGGATCGATGACGCGGGTGCGTGAGCCACGCGACGGCGCAACGTCGCTCTCGTGAACTACGGCGGGAGAGCGGGTGCGCAAAAGCTCAATGCTCTCTAGATGAAGAATTAGAGCTTGGAGAGTAAAAGCTTTCTTCTTAGGATCAAGAGACACAAAATGGTTTGAAAGTGTATTACTAAGTGTGTCTTGTGTATCTAGGTGTGTCTTGGTGTGCAAGAGGTTCCTCTCTATTTATAGAGGCCTTAGGAAGGCTTTGGAAGGCTTAGAAAAGCTTCCATAGCCGTTGGGAGCAAAGCCCAAGAGAATCAGGCCAAAATCAGGAACAATGATTGCACTGACAAGGTTATTAGACATATGATCCTGGCATCAGATGTCTGGAAGATCACTTTAAGACGTCTGGGAAAAACATCAGACGTCTGATTTTAGGCAGGTTTCTTCTTGACTTGGATCAGATCTAAACAGGGTTCTGGTGCAAGTCCATCAGACGACATATACGACGTCTGGCATTATGTCTGGACATCTGGAAACCTACTTTTTTGTGGGAATGGATTTCCAAGAGAGTGCAATGGCTAGAAAATCTCTGAGAAGAGATTTTGGGTCAGCCGAGGCAAAACGGTCATTTATCAGACGTCTGGAAAGGCCTAAGGACGTCTGATAAGGCTCTCACGGTCATATCCTTGAGTGTTCGCTAAACCAGCCAACGGTCCACTAATTGGACGTCTAGCAAATTCATCAGACGTCTCCTAAGATGTCTGGTCTAAGGTCTGGACGTCTGATTTTCATCAGACAGAACTAACAATCTAGCCTAAATGTTTATTAGACGTCTGAATCAATAGTCAGACGTCTTAAAACACATTATCAGACGTCTGATCTTGGAATTAGACTTCTGGAAATGTTGTTTGAACCCTAATTGATTTTCTAAGTTTTCTACAGAAAACCTAAGTGTCCTAGGGTTGTGCCGGTGTTCCTAGAACTACTGTTAGGGTACTTTGAGGTTCTTTAACATGAATCTAAGTAACAAAAATAAAGAGCAACAAAAGAAACGAAAAATACAAGGAGTACAAGAGAAGGAAATCTATCCCATTCTTCATCTCCTTCCTTCTTCAGTATATCGCTCCTCACGAATCTCTTCAGTTCTCCATCAAGCTCCTCCAATCTGTCCTGGATGCGAGCTCGAGCTTCGTCTAATCACGTCTCCATTTGCAATTTGCCTGAAATCTTAGGCTTCAAGTGTAAATGTTAAATGACACGTGTTTTGTTATCATCAAAACAAATGATCGTGGTTTGTTCCTAAGAGCAGCTGCCTTACCCTGTGCGGCGCCATCCTCCGCGCAAGGTCGCTGGAGGTATGGTGCCTGCATAGGGTGGCAGGGAGTACCATTCTGCAAAGAACGAAGGGAAAGATAGGGGGCTAAATGTAAGATTTTGAGAAGATAAGGGTCAAAAAGTAATTCAAGAGGGCTAATTTGTAAAGTCAGTCAAGATGGTCTTCACGTAGGACCAAATTTTTGTACCAGCCTAATTTGAACCTAAGAAATTTAATGGTATAGTTTTATTTTAGATTTGACCACGTTTGACCAGTCAATTTGCGTAAAAAAACCAAATTAGGTTAAAATTTGGGCATGGTTCTCAAATTAGGTCAAAATAGGTTGCAAAGGCCAAATTGAAGGTTCTCAACCCTAGGGAGTATTTTTCCAAGATTTTTAAAGGGTTTAGTTGATTTTTATTCTACCTAGAACCTCGTGAATTAAAGTAAGTTTGTTTTAGGGTTACAGAATGTCATTTAATTCATATAAGTTGCTATAACCCTTTTCAGATCAGATCATCCCACTTCTTTCCTTATTAAGCTCATTTGACCTGTGTTTAGTCCCTTAAACACCCTGTTTGTGTATTGCCTTGGTAAAATTACAGTTTTACCCCTCATGACTTATTTTATTCTTCAATTTAGAATTCTCTAAGTTAGGCTTTTCTTTAGGTTTTGTTGGAGCTTCTTCACACTTATTTTGATTAAATTGTGCTAGTTAGGGTTCTTGATGAGGCTCTCATTATACCCCCGTGCCTAGCTTTTGCTAGTCCCTTAGTAAAATTTTAAGGTTTTAACATTTGTTCTAGACCATGAATTTCTTATCGAGTTTAGATAAGTGCTTTTTTTCTTGTAACCTTGATTAGGTCAGAATGCCAGCCATAGGCCTAAAAGGTACTCTAGTACCAACCAAGATCCAGATCTGTCTAGCTTTAGCCTCAGTCCTTAGCAAAGGTTTTTAAGGCCTACAAGAACTAACCTAAGGTTTATTAGACTTCGTGGTTAAAGCTCCCGTGCTTGGGATAATTTTAGCCTTGGTTCAGTTCGCAGTGTGTTTTGTAAGAGAGAAAGGTAGAAGATTTATATGTTTGGAGAGTTTTCTCTCTCTTTTTCTTTTTAATTCTAGCTTAGGATTTGCTTCTCAACACGGTCTATATCAGATTCCTTGTCCCCATTATCAATCCTCAAGGGTTCCTGGCAGTCGCTGCTTCGAGATAGCACCGCCCATGGTAACCCCCAGAACTCTGGCTTTCGAGATTTTGAGATAATCTCGTCCATGGTGTTCCGTGGCCGAATTCAAACCCTGGCAATTGACACTTCGTGATAATGCCATCCATAGAATCTAAACCAGCAGAGTGATTACATGCCCCGAGTAGGATATGTAAATATCCTAAGAGACAAGCACCGGGGAGATGATATTTTGTTACGCATCTTCGAGGGGAATTTCCTACCTCTCCGTGCTGGGGACTCGTCCAAATCAACTTGTGTTGATCGGCCGCTCCTACTCTAGGTGACATTTTCAGAATTTTTGAAATGCTTCTGCGTGATTTTGATATTTTATGCTTACTGAACCGGACTGTGTGTGAAATTTGGGTGCTTAGGTTACTGAGTCCCGTAAACCAAAAGTTAGTTAACGAGGCCAAATACTCCCTAAGCCTTGGATCTAATATTTAAACTTTTCATTTTCCTGAACCTCTTGAGGAATATCTAGATCTTAATGGGTACTAAGAGTCTATCCAAGAATGCCTAAAGTTTGCGTTCTTACTAATCTCATTATGTACTTTCCATTTCCTTTCCTGAATGTGGTCTAGAACTTAGGTTAATTCCTTAATTTCTTACCAATGACTATCTCTTTTCTTTCATTTTGTGCTCCTTTTTATGATTTTGTTCTTTTTCTCCTCCTCCTTTGTAAAGTCCACAAAATTTCCTCCCTTCTCTCAACAAATTTTTTTTATGGTGTTTTTGTTATATGTGAATTTTTTTGTTTGAAACCTTTTCTTGTGAGTTTTGCACTTTCATACCCCCTGATGCCTAAGATTTGCAATGTCCTCATTGTAACTTAGGAGGGTTTTTTTTATTTAGCTTGGTTCATGCATTAGGATGGGTATTTTGGTGAGTGGATGGGTCGGGGTGACTGTTGCGGACGATTTCTAATCTCAGATGCAAGCACCTGAAGTGGAGTCGGCTGTCCTAAAGGATGAACCTTAAGTGCGAAGAGGTGTCATAAAAGGTTTCGGATTTTTCCAAAAAGAATGACGGGCTGCCTCCCATTGAGTGCTGAGTTTTACGCCATCGGTTGGGCGCAATATGTTCAAGGAAAATGGAGGATAAATGATGACTCTGCCAAATCTGTAGAGGTTACATCGATGAACGGTTTGAGTCTTTGACCATTCACGATGAAAGGTTCGGAATCATGGCTGAGCGGACTGATTTCTACAGCTCCATGTCCAAAAACTTGTCAGACAAGATATGGTCCGACCCACTTGGATCGCAGTTTCCCAGGGAAGAGTTTGAGTCGGGCATCGAAGAGTAGGACCTTCTGACCAGGATAAAAGATCTTTCTAGATATGTGCTTGTCATGGAAGGCTTTAACCTGCTCTTTGTAAATTCGCGAGTTCTCATACTCATCAAGGCGTAATTCATTGATCTCGCTTATCTGAAGCTTTCTGTGGGTTCCAGCATTAGAAAGATCTAAATTACAGCTTTGTACTGCCCAATAGGCTTTGTGCTCCAGTTCGACGGGAAGGTGACATGCCTTCTCGTACACCAATCTAAAAGGAGACATGCCTAATTGGGTTTTTTGGGCGATCCTATAAGCCCGCAAAGCTTCCGAAAGTCGGGACGACCAGTCCTTCCTGTCAGGCCGAACAGTGACCTGTAGGATTTTCTTGATCTCCCAATTTGAGAGCTCAGCTAGACCATTAGTCTAGGGGTGGTAAGGAGTAGAGATTCGGTGAGACACCCCATATTTGGTCATCAGTGACCTAAACTGAGCATTGGTGAAATGGGTCCCTCCATCAGAGATGATTGCACGAGGAATCCCGAACCATGAGAAGATATTGTGATGAATGAATTTGATAACAATTTTATGATCATAGGTTCGGGTCGGTATGGCTTCGATCCATTTGGACATGTAGTCCACAACCAATAGAATGTACTCGAAGCTGTCCGAAATAGGAAAGGGGCCCATAAAATCAATTCCCCAAATGTCGAAGATTTCGCATACAAGAATCGGTTGTAAAGGCATCATGTCGCGATGGGTCATGTTGCCCAAGGTTTGGCAACGACTGCATGCCTTGCAGTGATTGTATGCATCCTTGAATAAAGTGGGCCAATAAAAGCCACACTGGAGGATTTTTGATGCGATTTTGCGCCCAGAGAAGTGGCCACCGCATGCCTAGTCATGGCAGAAAGAGAGAATATCATTGATTTCACCCTCCGGGACACATCGCCGAATGATTTGGTCAGCACCTATGCGGAAGAGGTATGGGTCTTCCCAGATGTAGTACTTGGCATCAGAGCACAATTTGTCTTTCTTGGCCTTCGGCCAATCAGACGGGATCTGATTAGATGCCAAGTAGTTTATTATATCAGTAAACCATGGAAGCCTAGTACCAATAGTCAGTAGGTGCTCATCAGGAAAATGCTCTGTGATGGGTCTAGAAGGGTTGATGATTTCAGAAGGAAGGTGAGACAAATGGTCAGCTACCACGTTATGTCTTCCCGCCTTATCACGAATCTCGAGGTCGAATTCTTGCAACAGCAAGATCCATCAGATTAATCGAGGCTTTGCATCCTTCTTGGCAAGGAGTTTCCTCACAGCTGTGTGATCCGAGAAGATGATGACGTGGGAACGCAGGAGATAGGATCGGAATTTCTCGAGGGTAAATACTACGGCTAGCAGCTCTTTCTCCGTAACTATATAGTTACGCTGAGCCTCATCAAGTGTCTTGCTAGCATAGTAGATGACCATGGGTTTCCCGTCAACTTTCTGCCCCAGAACCGCTCCTACAGCGAAATCAGACGCATCGCACATGATCTCAAAGGGTTGAGACCAATCAGGGGATTGTAGGATCGGGGCCTGGGTGACTCGGTCACGAAGGTTCTGAAAAGCTTGAGTGCATTCCTTGGAGATCTCAAAGGGTACATCCTTGGAGAGAAGAGTAGTCAGGGGGCGCACGATTTTCAAGAAATCAGGGATGAAGCGACGGTAAAAATCGATGTGCCCCAGAAAAGAACGGATGTCCCTGATCGAGCTAGGCATAGGAAGTCGAGAAATCAGATCAACCTTGGCTCGATCCACTTGGATGCCTTTCTTAGAAATTAGTTGACCTAGGACGATCCCCTCAGGCACCATAAAGTGGCTCTTTTCCCAGGAAAGAACCAAATTTACATCTATGCAACGCCTGAGTATATGAACCAAGTGCTGGAGGTAATCGTCAAATGATGCCCCGAAAATTGAGAAGTCATTCATGAAGACTTCCAGATAATCACCTACCAAATCAGAGAATATGGCAAGCATGCACCACTGAAAAGTCGCGGGTGCATTGCAGAGACCGAAAGGCATCCTTCTGAATGCGTACTTCCCGAAGGGGCAAGTGAACGTGGTCTTCTCTTGGTCCTTAGGATGAATCGCCACTTGGTTATAACCGGAGTACCCTTCAAGAAAGTAGAAGAATCTGTTTCCTGCTAACTTCTCGAGAATCTGATCAATTAATGGGAGTGGGAAATGATCCTTCTTCATGGAGGAATTAAATCTTCGGTAATCTATGCAGACTCTCCACGTGTTCGCTATTCGGGTAGCTATGACCTCTCTGGTTTCAGTCGTAATGGTGGTGAGCCATGCTTTTTTGGGCACAACCTGAATTGGGCTCACCCAACGACTGTCGGAGATCGGGTAGATGATGCCTGCATCTAACCACTTAATGATCTCCTTTTTCATGACCTCCAGCAGATTGGGATTCAAACGCCTGTGCATTTCACGGGAAGGTCGTGCGCCCTCTTCAGAATAGATATGATGTGTGCAATAAGAGGGAATTATTCCAGTCAAGTCATCGAGAGTCCAACCAATGGCTCTGCGATGTTGCTGGAGAATAGCAATCAGATGAGATTCCTAATCAGGAGTGAGCTTGGAATTAATGATCACAAGAAATGTCTGATTAGAACCCAAAAAGACATATTTCAAATGATCGGGAAGAGGTTTGAGTTCAAGAATGGGGTTATCAGCAGCAGCGAGTGGTTCAGGGTGAGTGTGAGGTTCAAGGATAGGAGTTATGGGTTTGTCTGAATTAGGGTCTGATTCCTCTAATTGTGGTTCAAGATCTTCTTGTGGTTGATGAGGCATAATCAGGTTATTCTCAAATTGTGTTTCATCAACCAAAGCTCTAATATCACAGATTTGTTCAATGACACCGCAATTGATTCCTTGTTGGGCCTTAAAGATATCAATTTTGAGGGTTTGATTCTCAAATTTCAGTTCTATTTGGCCCTCCTCACAACTAATGTTGGCCCTAGCCGTGGCCAGGAAAGGTCTCCTCAGAATGATCGGTGTATCCCTTGGGTTTTCAGGTGCATCCATGTCTAAGACTATGAAGTCTACAGGGAAATAGAAATCCTGCACCCTTACAATAACATCCTCAAGAATCCCTTTAGGTGACTTTATGGATCGATCTGCTAACTGTAGTGTCACCTCAATCGGTTTTAACTTAGATTCTTCTAAGTGGTTGAGTAAGGATGTGGGTATCAAATTTATGGAAGCACCCAAGTCTAACAATGCTCTGTCGAACTGGGTTTCACCTATCTTGCATGAAATCAGGGGAGTGCTTGGGTCTTTTTCCTTGGGTGGGAGTTTGCTCAGGATTACAGAACTGGCTTGCTCTGACAGTACAATTGGACTCCCACTCTTGGTTCGCTGCTTACGCTAAGGTGTACACACATTCTTCAAGAGTCGTGCGTAAGCAGGTACGTGGCGAATCACATCCATCAAGGGGATGTTTATTTGGACCTGCTCAAAGAGCTTGACTAGGTCCTCCTCAGGAGCCACGGATTTGGTTGTCTTCTTTCCCTTGGTTAAGGCCTCGGGAAATGGAACCTTGCTTGGTTCCTTTAGGATAGGTCCAGGTCTTTGATCTGGGACAGGGATAGGAACGTCCTGGATTACTGTCCTAGGGTTTGGGTCACTACCAGGCTTGGAGTGGTCTGGATAAAGTGGATCCTAGGTCTCCTTACCACTACGGGTGGTTACAGAATTCAGCCCTGCCTGGTTCTGGTTAGGGTTTGGTAGGATGGGTTGCTGCTGCTGGTAACCCGCATAGGAAGTTGAAGCCTCCATCCCGTCAGGTGAAGGAATAGAGGGGGCCTGATAAATCATGTGTGCTTGGCTTGGGTTTGGGTTCATAACGCGCTGCTGGGTCGGCACGCTATTGGGGTTAGGAAGAGGCTGAGAAGGAAGTGTGCTTGGTTGGCGAGAATTCGCCAACTGGGCCAGTTGATTTCGAACCTCTGTGATTTCGTCCTTGTGTTGCTTTTGAATAGCCACATTCATTCTCTGAATGCCAGCCAGAGTCTGAAGGATGACGGACATTTGGTCTTGGTTTGGCCCAGATGGATAAGTAGGGTTGGGCCGAGGCTGAGGCGACTGGTAAGGACGAGGTGCTTGTGGACGGGGCTGAAAGGATGGTCTTGGATTCTGGGAATTCCCTGTCCACTGGAAGTTGGGATGGTTTCACCATCCAGGATTGTAGGTATTGGAAAATGGGTCATTCTGGATGGCGTTGAGGTCCTCGCAAGTCTGAGGAGCCTCAGAAAAGTCAGAGAATGGGGGAGTGGAATTCCCCCGGCTAGTATAGAAAGGGTCGGAGGTTCCTCCGATCCGAGAGTCAGATGGGGGTGGATACGGGTCCACCCCAGGAGAAGGTTGGTGGAATATGTTTTGCATAGTTTCCCGTGCGGAAAGAGGCTGTGCAAAGGAATTATGCACAGAGGTGGCTCGATGCAAGTGCTGAGTCAGCTCATCCACCTTCTTATCAATAATAGAGACCTTGTACAATTGACTAGCCATCAATTCCAGGTCGACTGCTGCGGACAGGCCCTGCATCTCGTGTTCTCCCCTAAGGTTCGTCGATGCGCAGGTATTCGTCCTGTCGAATAATCCCGTGGAGTCATTATTGATGGAGTTCTCGCACATATTCTCGAGAATCTCCCACACTGTGTCCTCATGCTGACCCATGATATTCCCTCCGCAAGTTGCATTGACGAACAGTCTAATATCCTCACGAAGTCCTTGGTAAAAAGATTGGATTTGTTCCCATTTAGGAACTCCGTGATGGGGGCACTTTCTCATGAGATCCTGAAAACGATCCCATGCCTCATGAAGAGGTTCTCCCATCTGTTGCGTGAAGTGGGTAATCTGATGGCGCAAGGCATTGGTCCGTCCAACGGGGAAGAACTTCTTCAGGAACTCAGACTGAAGTTCCTCCCAATTGTTGTCGGCCGGGCCTGTGTTTGGTACCAATGGGCTACCTTGTCCATAAGGGAGAAAGAGAACATCTTCATAAGGAGAATATCCCGATTTTCCGCATCTGACCCGAAAGTCTGGGCCAGATGCTTTAGCTGTTTAATGTGTTGGAAGGGGTCTTCAGAATTAAGCCCATGGAATTTAGGTATGGCATGAATCATGTTGGGCTTTAGTTTAGAATCAGGTCCTCCAGTCGGGATTCTGACTCGAGGCTCAATAGCCACCGCAACGGGATTATAATGATCTCACATCATGGGACGCTGCGGTGGGTGCATGAGGTTCTGGAAGAGGTCATAGAGTTGCTGGAGCTGGTGCTCCAGATTGTTCTCTTCCTCAACTGGCTGAGCCATTGTGGAAGAAGAAGGTGAGTTGGGTTCGGAATCGGAGGAGAGGTCTATGTGAAGTATTGGTTGCACAAACAAGGGCACCGAGGCTCAGCCTTGAGGAGAGTGAATTTCTAAAGGAGGTTTCAAGGACCTCCTACCAAACATACACTGATGGAAAGGATGAGTTTAGCAGGTGCTGGACCCAATCAAGACACCCAAAATGTTGGGTGACTATAGAGGTTCGGGGCGGATGGACCCCTTGATCAAAAGGTCGTCCACCTGAGAATTACTTGGGCAGCCAGAGAGGGTGAGTCCCGCGAAGACCCCTACACGGTAGAGCGCCCCCATGGGTTACAAGGTTTCCCCCACCTGACCTCTCTTGTCATTGAGATTTCAGGTAAACCAGAATGGAGACCTTGACTTCTTAAGTCTACCACTTTAGTTAGGATCAAGGTGCTTAGGTTTTCACTTGAACTTTAACATTTTGAGTGCAAAGAGTGACCTAAGTTCAAGGTTGGTTGACCCAAGGGGTCAACTTCACCTACTAGTTCCTTTGAGAGCTTATTAGATCTTGTCTTTTAGGGTTCAAGTGTTTTTAAGAGCCAAATTTCTTAGGGTTTCTCTTAATAGGTGTTTTCAAACAATGGCTTGGGCACACTTCTTTTGGGAATTCTCAATTCTTACTTAGAAAGTGTGTTTCTAAAACCCTAGCTTTGAATCTTATATTGGCTCTAATTGGTCCCGTTAGTTGCCTTTAGATTGGGTAATTAGGTCTCAAGCAAGAAGGTTTTAGCCCTAACTACCTTCAATGGATATACAGATAAAGTATGTTGAAATCTGGAAACAGGCAACTTTGGTGTTTTACTACGTATAAAAGACATGTTATTCCTAAATTGCTTTTTTTTCTTTTTCTTCCTCTTTAGAATTTAGGGGTTTAAATGAGAGGATAGAAAATTACCTGTCCTTGGTGTGGTTGTTGTGTGGCTGCTTGTTTTCCTCTTGATTTCCTGTGCCTGCACAACAAAAGAGAAGAGATTAGTCAATAGGAAATCAAAATTGTGAATTAATAGCTTCTAGAATGGCCGTTGCTCCCCGGCAATGGTGCCAAAAACTGGTTCGGCTGTGTTTCCTTCTCTAAGGTTTTGTCGTAGTATAGTGCAAAGAAACGGTCACCAGTTTAATACAATTTGTTACTCGGAAATAAGAAGTTTCCCGAGGTCACACTCAGGGAGCAAACTATAATTCCAGAAGCATATAAATTCACAATATATAATGTTTTACAAAATTAAGAGAGAGAGAGAGAGAGAGAGAAAGAGAGTAAAAATTACTCCTTTCTTTCTTTTTCCCTTTTCCTTCTCTTCTTTCTTCTTCTTTGCGGCAAGCTCTTCTTCTCTTCTGTTCTTTTCTTTTCCTTTCCTTTCTTCCTTCTCTGAAGGACTTCTCTGCTTCTTCCTTTCTTCTTTTCTTCTTTGATTTCTTGTGCGGCAGTCTTTCTCATGGCTTCTTCTTCTTTTCTTTTCTTTTCTTTTCTGCTGCTGCCTCTTCTTCTTTTTCTTTCTTTTCTCTGGTCCTTCTTCTTCTTCTTTCTTCTTGTTGCGGCTTCTTCTTCTTTTTCACCGACGTCTGATTCCGAGCTCAGACACCTTATCTGATCAGCCTCTCCTCCTTTTTCTCTTTGGCTGCCTCTTCTCTTCTCCTTCCTTCCTTCTTCCTTCTTCCTTGCGCTGCTAAGTCCCAGCCACTTCTCCTCTTCTCCTTTCTTCCTTCCTGCGCACACACACAAACATCAGCGCAAAACCTACCCTACCCCTTCCTCGCATCTCTCTCTCTCTAAATCTCTCGTTGGTAAGCTCTCCCAGAGCCTGGTAATCGGGTTGGGTCGCGTGCTCGGGTTCAGGCACACCGGCGTGGGTGGTGCGCGAGGAGTGCACAGGAGTGGGAAGTCGGGTCGGGTCAGATCCGCATGGGCATGTCGCGGATGAGACCCGATGAGTAGGTGAGGGACCTCACCCCAGTGCTATCGGAGGCAACCAGCCGATAGCACTTTTTCAATTTATGTATAGGCGTGCGCCCATACACTTCCGAGGTGGGGCTAAAGTCCCACCTCTGATCTGCGGGAGAAGGCCTTGAGCAATTGGGGCAGTAGCCGTGGCTTGCGACCCCAATTGAAGTCCTGGGTGTGTGCGCGACTCCCTTCTACGTCACCTGGGGCTCATGCGTGGAGCTGAAGAGACCTGGAGTTGGCTGCCAAGCAGCTCCTGTTGCTCGTCAATGCCGGCGAGGAGGGAGAAACTTGAAACACGCACACGAGAGGCATGGGCAGCCGCATGTCACAGGGGAGGGTCCCTACGACAGAGGACGATGCAGGGAACCCCCCGTTCGTTCCTGAGAGCGGTTGCCTTACCCTGTGCGGCGCCATCCTCCGCGCAAGGTCGTCGGAGGTATGGTGCCTGTGCAGGGTGGCAGGGAGGACCATTCTGCAAAGAACGAAGGGAAAGATAGGGGGCTAAATGTAAGGTTTTGAAAAGATAAGGGTCAAAAAGTAATTCAAGAGGGTCAATTTGTAAAGTCAGTAAAGATGGTCTTCACGTAGGCCCAAATTTTTGTACCAACCTAATTTAAACCTAAGGAATTTAATGGTGTAGTTTGATTTTAGGTTTGACCACGTTTGACTAGTCAATTTACGTAAAAAAACCAAATTAGGTTAAAATTTGGGCATGGTTCTCAAATTAGGTCAAAATAGGTTGCAAAGGCCAAATTGAAGGTTCTAAACCATAGGGAGTATTTTTTCAATGATTTTTAGAGGATTTAGTTGATTTTTATTCTACCTAGAACCTCGTGAATTAAAGTAGGTTTATTTTTAGGGTTACAGAATGTTATTTAATTCCTAGAAGTTGCTATAACCCTTTTCAGATCAGATCATCTCACTTCTTTCCCTATTAAGCTCATTTGACTTGTGTTTAGACCCTTAAACACCCTTTTTGTGTATTTCCTTGGTAAAATTACAGTTTTACCCCTCATGACTTGTTTTATTCTTCAATTCAAAATTCTCTGAGTTAGGCTTTTCTTTAGGTTTTGTAGGAGCTTCTTCACACTTATTTAGATTAAATTGTGTTAGTTATGGTTCATGATGAGGCTCTGATCACGGGGATCTTCTCCCTCACCACCACCGTGAAGCAGGCGTGCACCGTGAAATCGAGCATACATTGTGGCGATGGCGTACATTGTAGCATAACGTTCTTCATCGATTCTATGGCATGCATAGTGACGGTGTGCGCGCCTCCACCCTTACTAGCACCACCACCTAACACCACTGTCATTCTCTCCTTCCTTCTTCCCATTTCCACCCTCAATGTGAACCCAAATCCACCTCCAGCAGACCTTCCTTGTCCCCCTTGCCGCAGACCACCTTCAGCAGCAGCACACGCACACCACCACCAACAACACCACGGCCACCACCCACCCTCTCCTCTTCTCTATTTCCTCTTCTTCTTCTTCTTCCTCTCCTCCAACCCATCCTCTGTCACAAAAGAACTCAACGCACCCAAACCCGCAGCACCTCCATCGAGCTTCCTCTAACCTTCAACCTCGACACCAAGTGTCGCCCGGGCATCATCACTGACCACTTGTTGCCACGCGCGGCCACGGGCAGCCACGCCACCAGCTGTTCCTACCTCTGTACGCACGTGGAGCTACTCCCAGCTGCAGCAGGCCGCTGCCTCCTCACCGACGTTGAGCCCACCTCCGACCACATCAAATCACACTGCCACCATCATCAAGAAGCTCTTCCTCCCGTGCACCTCCACCAAGCTCCTTGCCGGCGGCTGAGGCTCCTCCATGCACGACCACAAGCGGGGAAGCAAATCCCCTATTTTGCTACAGTGTTGAGGCAATTAATATTTACACCCCATGCTATTGTGAATACTTTATTTATTGAGTTTTATATTATTGGGTGATTTGTGATCAGGCACTCTACTTTCTATTTCTTGCTCTCTCTCTCTGACTCAATGGGGATGATGCTGAGGATTTGTATATTTTAAGAGAAAAGGAGATCAAGGGAAACCATGTTTTATTTGAAAGATTGGCTTTTGCTTCTTCACAGGTAGAAAGAGAAATTGAGAATTTTATGTCTCTTACTTTTAAATAAATACCATGAATATTTTAGAGGGTAATGATCTGTGAAAAATTATTGGTACATTTGCAAGATTAATGTGGAGTTGATCTCTTGTTTATCTAAGTTATTAATCTTTCTATTTGTGAGCACTACTTCATGCAATAATTTTTACGGTGTTTTGAACATAAATGGGAATTTCATGTGAACATTCGTGGTGAAAATAATTGTGAGTTTATTAGCCTAAGCCTCCTTGTAGATACGACCTAACCTGGTTAGTTCTATTGATTTATTTTTTATTAAGAGATTTTCCACCACATAAAAATACTATAACGACATATCATGTTATTGCTATCTCTTTAATTAAGCGAGAATCTCTTCATCAATGCCCCGTTCAACTTCCTCCTTGTAAGTTTGTATTGATTATAAGAAGCTGAACATAACCAATTAAAATGATCATTTCCCTTTGCCTTTCATCGATCAAATCTTAGAAAAGTTAGTTGGGCAGAAATGCTTCTGTTTCCTAGACAGACATCCGGGATATAATCAAGTTGCTATCCATCTCGGCGATTAGGAAAAGACAACCTTCACATGTCCCTACAAAACCTTTGCATTTTGTAGGATGCCATTTGGGTTATGCAATGCACCCGCGACTTTTCAAAGGTGCATGCTTGCCATTTTCTTTAACATTGTGGGGGATTATTTACAAGTGTTCATGGATGACTAATAATTTCATTTTTATTTACATTAATTAATGCCTAACTAATGTTAGTATAAGGGTAATTTGGGTTAAAATGCATTTATATAGGTTAGATTTGTCATTTAATGCATTATGTAAATAATGCATAAGTTTAAGGTTTTTATGCAATTTTTCTCTTAGCTATATCTAGTGCCTTGATGTGTCTATTCATTTGCATGTAGGTGCCAGGTCTCAGGCTGATTGAATCATGGCAGGAGGGAGATATGGAATTGAGCTCATTCAAAAGGAGGTTGAGTCGAGTTGGTGAACCTATTTGAAAACCTAATTGGACCTAACCCTAGCTTATTTAGGAGCCTAATTTTCTTATACCTACACCCTACCACCTAGCCTAATTGACCAATCTAATTGGCTAGCCATGAGCCTTAATGATTAATCTAAAGTGGTTGGCCAAACTAGATCATATCCCTTAGGAAACCCAATCCCTAAAAAACCTAAAACCAACCTTATCCTATCCTCTACCTAGCTGCCACCTCTACCCTCCTATCCTCTTCCTTTGGCTTGCCACAACCACTCCTAAAAGCCTTTATATGGTCGGACACCATATCCTAAAATCCCAACCCTTGATCCTAGATCCTAAGACAACCTATCCACTACATAAACCTAGATCCTATCACTAACAACAACCTAAGTAGGCACCCCATATAAACCTAAACCCTAAAGCCCTTAGCCGCCCATTGTAAGCAACCACTAAGGCTGGCCATGCACCTTAGAACAAATCCCATAGTGAGTGGCCACCTTAGAATAAAAAACCCTCAACCACATGTGACTATAACTCTATGCTTCATTCCTAATCCAAAGGCCCTCCTCCTAACTAGTCTTCTTCATCTTCACGCCATCCCCTTGGAGTTCTTAAATGCACCTTCGCATTTGCTGCTACAACTGTGCTCCGAACATCACCTTCAAAACCCTTCATATTCTAATTCTAGTTGTAGTCAAATTTGTTTCTAGACATTCCAGCTTAGAAGATTGTACTCATAATCACAATGTTTTGCTCAAGACTAGTAAAATGTAGGCATGGAGATGTGATGGGCATGCTTATTTTGATTTCTAACCTGCTTAATTTACATTAGTTCCACTATATGTATGCATTATTGCATTATTATTAAAGCATTCTATTCATAAGTGCATTTATTAAGATAGGCACACATCTTGGGTTAATAAAGTATCATTATACCTTAATCTACTATATTATAATAATGGGTTATTTTTTATACAGAATATGGAACAAAATGAAACAAAGTCTGGGCTTTAATGCAAGAAGTCATCTCTAGGAATTTATTTTGGTGACTATCATTCCCCCATACATCTTTCACATCATCTTACATATACCCCCACCTAAGCAAAAATTGATAATTATCACAGTTACCTATCACTATTCACCAAAACCCAAATCCTGCTCCCACGAAATCCCATACCACTCACACAATACCCAGTGCACCCTCGACGCCACCTCATTTCCCGCATACCCCACTGTCCACTTCATCACCATCGCGACTCGCTCACAACCAGGGCACCTCTACCCGATCGCACAGCAGGGACACACCCCCCACACACGCGACGCTCACATCGATAGCGCAGGCCCTTAGGTCACTCGACCCCCTTCCATCGCCATCGCTGCGAGAGGATGGACCACTCGCACGAACTCGCGACTCCCTATTCGCTCTCCCTCTCCCTCTC
This sequence comes from Thalassia testudinum, assembly GCA_037157565.1. NCBI lineage: Eukaryota > Viridiplantae > Streptophyta > Magnoliopsida > Alismatales > Hydrocharitaceae > Thalassia > Thalassia testudinum. Next base: position 178,704,515 of record JAZHRO010000024.1, on the reverse strand, counting down.
AACAGCCTGACCAGCTCACTCCATCGCACCCCACAGCCAGCAGGACCGTTCCCTCTCCTCTTCACGCCCCCCTCCCCATACCTTCACGCCCAAAATCTAAAGGGAGGGGGAGAACGACCTCCTTCATTCCAAGCTCTCCCCACACCTCCACTCCTTCCCCATATCCAGCCGGCCAGCACCTCCAACACCTTGCCACACCACCAACAAAGCTGGCACTCCCCCTCATTCCTATACATAGCCAGTCTGCACCACAACCGCTACCATATCAACCTTCCTCACAGCCATGAGTACGGCCAGCCACCATTCCGAGAAGGAGCTGCGGTTCTGAGGAGAGGATTAGAGGAGGAGGACAGCCACCGCGGCCGCCACCGCCACGAGGTCTTCACCGCATTCGTCATCATCGCACTACTACGGGAGTTCTCTATTCGATGTTCTTTTGAATCTTTATATGTCTTGTGGAACTCTTATATTTGTCTAATGTGATTTATGTCTATGAACTTGTTGAAAGATTTTGGTGGTGTGATGATAATGATGTGTGATTGATTTCTTCGTGGTGTGGGGAAGGCTTATGGGGGTATATCTAGGTGACTAAGGGTTTCTTAAGAAAGAATAACCTCAGGAAGATCCCAACTCGAGTTGGTTTATGCTATCCTTGACTTGAAGATAACCCGAGCCTAGGACGTGGCTGCGAGTCGAGTTATGTCTCGGATCCAAGAGGTAAAAAAGCCAAGCCTAGGGAAAGATTTTTATGAGGTTATCTTTGACCTAAGAAGACCTTAGATTACTTAGAAAAACCTCTCAACCCCTCATGCTCTCCATTAGTTGATTGTTTGTTGCACTTAATTTGCACTGAGTCGATGTTGTGATTCATTTTCTGTTTTCATATTGTCTACATGTTTTTCTAGAATCTATTTTGCATAGTAAAAATCACCATCTTTATGTTGTAGATAGGTCTATCATAAGCATGAAGGATAAATCTATAGTTTTCCTCTTGTGCAAATAGAAAAGAAAAACCCAAAGAAAAAAAAATAAAATCAATTTTAAAAGTCTAAAAAAAAAATCATGAGCACTCCTAGTTGGTTATATCACATTTGCTCCTTGTGATTCGACTCGACTTGCACTATACTACATATTTAATTAAGTCTAAATTTTTAAATTGGTGCGCTTATTTGACATGAGCATAACGACAGCATCAGTGGCTCTCAAGTATAGGTTTTTACGGCTAGAATTCCACCCAAAGGTTTGTATAAAGTCGAAGAAAATAACTTATCTTATTCTCAAATGAAACCCTCAACTCTTTATATAGAGAGAGGTATTGGAAAAATTACATTATGAGTCCAATAGCACAAGAACCATAACAAACAATTCCAAACAAAACTAATAAGTGTTCTACCAACACTCCATCTCAAGTTGGAACATATATATCAATGATGTTCAACTTGGAACAACACTTATCAAAAGTAGGTCTGGTAAGAGGCTTTGTAAATATGTCTGCAATCTGATCTTCAGACGATACAGATGAAGTGTAAATAATTCCACGCTGTATCAGGTCTCTAATGTTGTGGCAATTAACATTAACATACTTTGTCCGCTTATGGAATATTAGGTTGTTTGCAATATAGGTAGCAGCGCGATTATCACATCTCATCTCCATTGATCCCTCTTCTTAAATATGGAGATCATGTAGTACAGATCTGACCCAAACCATCTCAGCAGCTGTCTGAGTCATAGCCCTGTATGCTGATTCTGCACTGGATCTAGATATCACCTGTTGCTCCATACTTCTCCATGTCACTAAGTTGCCTGCCACATAAGTACAGAATCCAATTGTTGACTTCCTATCTGTCATGCACCTTGCATAGTCAGCATCAGAGTAGCCAACAACACTCATAGATGTACCCGTTTAAAATAAAATACCTCTGCCAAGTGCTTTCTTCATATACCTAAGCACCTATATAGCAGCGTCCCACTGCTGCCTAGTCAGTTTGTCTATGAATTGGCTAAGCTTTCCTATTTCAAGGGAAAGATTCAGACGTGTAATAGTAAGATACAACAATTTACCGACCAACTGCCTATATGCTCTACTATCTATAGGAAGAGACTCAGTATTATAGAGGTGTCCTTTGGGATCCATAGGTATGTTAGCAGGTTTGGACCTCGTCATTCCTGTTTCCTGCAAGATATCAAGGCCATACTTTCGCTAACTAAGAACAATGCTCTTTCTGCTGCGGAGCACTTCAATCCCAAGAAAGTAGTTGAGCTCACTCAGATCCTTCATCACGAAGGCATCAGCCAACTTCCTTTTCACCTCAGCTATCCCAGCAAAATCATCTCCAGTGAGGATCAGATCGTCCACATAGACAAGGAGTACAACCACTACCCTTTTACTCTTCTTGACAAACAAAGAGTGATCATCAAAGGACCTTATAAGTCCCATTACATGTACCTCATCTTAAAATCTCTGGAACCATGCTCTTAGGCTGTGCCTCAAGTCATAGATGGCTTTCTTCAATCTTCATACACACTCCCCCTGAAACTCAAACCCAGCAAGTTGTTGCATATAGATCTCCTCCTGAAGATCTCCATACAAAAACGCGTTCTTGACATCCAACTGATGAAAAGGCCAGTTACAGTGAGCTACTACAGACATCAAAATCCGAACAGTAGACAATCGAGCAACAGGAGAAAAGGTATCAAGGAAATCTACCTCGTACGTTTGGGTAAATCCCTTTACCACCAGTCTCTCCTTATAGAGAGATATCGTGCTGTCTGGGTTGTATTTAACCGCAAAGACCTAACGGCATGCAACTGTTCTGGCATGAGGAGGCAAGGCAATCAGGTCCCACGTCCCTCTAGACTATAGAGTAGCCATCTCATCCTCCGTGGCCTGACGCCAATTTAGATCCAGCATGTCCTGCTGATGGGAGGTAGGAATATACGTTGCAAATAGAGCCACTATGAAAGTAGTAAAGGAACTACCAAGATTAGCAGTGGAGACTGTTTGTATAGTGTGATACTGGGCACAGCTCCATAGAGCCATTCGAATAGCAATTGGAAAATCAAGATCCTCTTCACTATACTCAGTAGCAACCGGAGTATGAGACTCATCAGGGGAACCTGCACAAGCACCACTAGGACAACTCACGTCAGTATCAACGCATACCTGACTAGGGGAGGAGATAGGTGACTGAGGGGTGTTTTCCAAGAGTTCTGTAAAAAGTTGCTAACTTAGATGTATAGAACTCTAAAGCATTATCTGACCGCACAATCTTCACAATAGTAGAAAACTGAGTCTTTATTTGTAAGATAAATGCTTCAATCGCTGATCCAACATCAGATTTATTTTTCAAAAGAAATAACCATGACATCCTGGAAAAATCATCCACAACAAGTAGATAAAATCTATGACCCAATCTATTTGGGATAAAACTTGATACCTATACATCCTTGTGTAGTAAATCAAAGATAGCAGTAGAACGGTGAGATGAACTAAAAGGAAAACTGGTCTTATGATGCTTTCTCAACTGGCATGCATCACACAAAATCTCCGTAGCTAGTGAAATATAAGGAATGACACGTCGAAGCTTGTCCAATGATGGGTGTCGAAGACGACGATGTCACTGAAAAGTTGTACCAACACTAAATGCAACCTCGCCTTAACACATAGCAGCAACTGGATTCTTGATTAGGCGTTACACACCCCCTTCCTCATGTCCGCCACCAATCGTCCTCTCAATGAGTTTATCCTGAAAAATGCAGTCTGGCTCATCAAATATTGCACAGCAGTGCAAATCTTTGGTAATTCTACTAACAGATCAAAGACTAATAGGAAATTCTGGAACATAAAGAACATTAGGCAGCGTCAAAGCAGGAGTCATTACGACATCTCCTTTGCCATGAATCCTACACTGTCTGCCATCTGCTACCTGCATAGATCTCCCTTAGGGAACCTTATGAACTTGTCCAAAACATGTCTCTTCCCTACTGAGATGTTGAGATGCACCAGAATCCACCAACCACAAGGTATTGTCAGTGTTATCAGACCTGTAAGCGGAAGTCATACCTGAAGTAGCCAAGGTAGCAGTATCCACAGTAGTAGTAGTCTCCTGGGTCAGCTGAGAAAGGCGCTGGATCACAGCATCATAATCTGCACGAGACACCATCTTACTCCCCTTCCTCTAAAGAGACAGCCTGGTTGGCCATGGGAGGTCGACCATGCTTCGTCCAGCAAGAGGCCTCTGTATGACCAATCTTTCCACAATGCGAGCAAATGATACGAGGTCTACCACTCATAGCCCGACCACCACTCCCTCTCCCCCTGGTGGATGGAGCACCACGTCCTCCACATGCGGCAACAACAAGTACAGTGGTCTGTCCACTCTCTGACATAGGTGGCCTAACAACCACCCTGCTCATGCGGCTATAACCCTCCTCCAGAGATGGGAGCTTAGCCAGAGTAAGGATCTGGGACCTAGCAGCCTCATAGTCTGGTCCAAGTCCGTTAAGAAATTATGGGATGGCATACTCCTTCTTATGTGCCTTCTAACTGGCACAAGTGCAGACAGGTCAACAGGCATTATATTTCCTAAGGAGCCCCTTTATGATGTTATAGTACTACGAGAGTGACTGACCCTCTTGTTTTAGACTACCAAGAGTATGATGAATCTCAAACACTTTGGTAGAATTTTTTTCATGAGAATATGTGTCACGTAGAGAATCCCACATATTCTTGGTGGTCTTGTAGTACATGATCCCATCACCAATCTAAGGCTCAACAGAATTCATGATCCATGCACATACCATGGAATTATCCTTCTTCCACGTGGCATTCTTCCTTGTTTTATCTTGTGGCTCCATCTCCAACAGTAGGTGTTCTTTATCATGCCCCTCAACGGTCATGAGGAATGTCTGAGACCATCTAGTATAATTAGCCTCATTCAACTTGGCGATAGGAACAAAGAAAGAAGATTTATAACTTCCATTGTCCATAGCGGTAACCGACGACACTTCCGAAGACTCTGAGGAGGCCATTGTGCCTTAGGACTGCCACAAGACACCACAGACGCGATCTGAAATCAATATTCAGATCTGAAAACTTCATAATCAGAGAAAAAATGATTTCTTGAACATGAGATCTAAGGTTGAAAAACCCTAGATCAGGCTTTAGCACATGTTGGGATGTAGAAAGGGCCTAACAATGCCTAGGCAGGCACCCCCCCATGATTCAGCGACAGAAGTAGCTACTGTCGGACTCCAAGAACCACCACCGCTACCTGCAGGCGATGGGTAGCGGCGGTGGCGGCGCTCAACGGTAAGGGGCAGCGCTCTAAGACCAGGTAGCGTTGTCTCGAGGTCAGGGGTGGCGCTTTTTAGACCGGGCGGTGTGGTCCTGAGGTAAGGGACGACGCTACGACCACCAGTCGATGAGTTAGCACGAGCGGCGATGCTGCAGAGCCTCGAGGAGCAGGAACCACCACCTACAGAGGGGCGGCGACGCCCTGTAGCACTCGGAGGAGGCCCACTAGGGCTAGCAGCAGCCGGTGATGAGCACCGGCAGCAGTTGTGACCGCGGCTGTGGCCTCCTAAGGTCGGTGGCTCGCCAACGGAGGCTCTTGCGGGTTTGTATTAGGGGATTAGGGGTTTTTTTTTGGTGGAAGGGTACAAAGGTTTGTGAAAGGTGGGATACCTGACCGTCAATCTAAGATTGTCGCTTTGATACCAAGTCGAAGAAAATAACTTGTCTTATTCTCAAATGAAATCCTACACCTCTTTATATAGAGACAGGTATTGGGAAAATTACATCATATGTCCAATAGGACAAGAACCATAACAAACAACTCTAAACAAAACTAATAAGTGCTCTACCAACATATAAAATTGGAAGGACTGAACATCTGTGCGTGTGATAATTGTTGAGATAAGTGGGCAACACATCTAGAAAATTGAGTTTTCTTCGAGACATAAGACTACCATTCACTCCTTACAAATCTTGTCTTTGGATTTGACTTACTATAAATTGATAGCTTTCTACTCCCTTTTTCTATTTCGAGGTTAACACAAGATTGAAATCAACGTATATCTCCCCAATTGTGTCATTTGGCATCTTTTACTTTATTGTATTTCTTACTACCTTTTTCTATTTCTTCCTTTTTTATTATTATTATTTTTAATATAATTTCTACTATATTTTCTACTTATTTTTCTAGCGTCGGTTGCTTTTCCGAATCTAAGTCATGAACACCTCCTAAATAAGAATTTAGAGGAGATTAGGCTGCAAGGTTGGGATATGGACATCCAACATCTGGGGGGAATGCAGTGTAACATGTCAGCCATACCCACGAGGGTCTTAAGATTATATGAGAAATTAAGTTTGATTTTAAGAAATAGACCCTCATATCTCACACCTCTTAGAAAACTTAGCTTTTTATCATTGATTGCCCATAGTCAATTAATTAATGTGTAGGTGCCAAGAATGAGATGCTTAGGCTTCAAAAACATTCAATTCAAAGGGTGAAAGAAAAACAAGTCATGTACTTCCTATACCATTGACTTAATACCTTAGCAAATCAGATTCTTCAAGGACTCGAAAACAAATTTATATCTTGGTAAATACTTGAGTTAATTAAGTTGAAAATGACTTGAAGAGTCTAAGTGAAAGATCTCTAATATATTCCTATAGGCAACAAATCCTAAGAACCTAACTAGCATCATCCTTCCTTAACTCAGCACTCGACAAGACTTTGAACAAAGCCATTTCAAATTTCTTTTTTGAAAAAAAATCCAACGAAATTTCTGAACACTAGATACATATGAAAACACTGCAAAAATTACCTACTCCCATGCTGATGAAACCATGATTACCATCTCTAATATGCCCATTTTATGCTTAGTAACCTAGAATGCATCACACTCATGTGTACATATACATTGCATTTCATGCACCCTTAGGCTATGCATGTACTTAGAGTTAATAATAAAAAATTATGTTAATAAATGTGCATCTTCGATTACAAGAGCTAGGGAGCTAAATAAAGAATAAGGACCATGCATCTCAAGTCAACATGGGGAGCCCACATCACATCCGCATTAGCTTGTAGAAGCAACCCTCATTTAACCCCAATTCTAACCTCACTCTAAGCCTAAACTACACCATTAAAGCCCATGAGACACTACCATTCTTCTAAAAACTTGACCTAAGACCTCTGCCACATCATCATCCTAGCCACAATTCGACCTTGCCACCCCTCTCCACCTCATCTTACACCTCACTAAAACCCTGGTGCCTCCCTCCTACAAGCCATCCCACCACTTCTATATAAGCCTATGCCCTATCCATTTCAATGCGTGCCACCCTCCCCCCCCCCATGAGCCACACCTAGGTCCTCCATGAGCTCCTCCTCCAAGCCTTTATCGAGGAGGCAGCATCTCAAGTGGTTGCATTCGATGTGTGAGGCGTTGCCAACAAGCACCCTTCTCTTTTTTATTTATTTCTTTCTTTTGCTATCTTGTTCTTAGTGTAGTTCTCTTCATTTTCTAGCAAATTGGCTCTCGATGATTGCAATGGGACACTCGTTGCCCTTGCAAGTTCACCCCAAGGCCACATTTCCTGCTTGCTTATTTTCACTTTTGTTGCAGCTATTTCCTTGTTGTAGTGTGAATTTTTATTCCAATGAATGAAAATAGTTGTTGATTTCATTTCGTGCCGTTAAGTGCTATCTCTACTTCCTCCATGTCTTTCTTACTCTCTACTCTTTACTCTTGTTGCTTTCTTTGTTTATTTTGTTTTTTAGTATAATGGTGTAGTTAGTAGCATCTCGTTTGCAATATTGGCTTTCCATTCTCATATTATAAAAGACAAAATTATTGACAAAAGCCAAATGACAAAAATATAATAACAAGATGAGTGCTTAAGTAGTTGAGTGAACTTCCTTGCCTCCTCAAGATCGGCTTGGGCTCTCACCGAATTTTTCATGCAAGTTCAATATATTTTAAAAGTGTTTGCACGCGTTTCACCTACAGCGATTGGATTTTATTTCATATTGATTTGAGTGTGACCACTTTTTGGCATTATTGTTAGGAAGGCACGACAAGTTTTTCTACTTGCTCTTGCACATTTTGATTGAGAGCTAACCCACTTGCCTTGTTTTTACTTGTGATTGTTGTAGGTGTAATCGAATGTGATGGAGGACCGCTATGCACGCATTGAGTGCAGGTGAAGTTAAGGAGTTGGTCCTCTCAGTTTCTTTTTTTTTTTTAAAAAAAAGAACAAAAGGAGAAAATTAGATTTAAATGGGTGTGGTGTGATTTATACTTAACCTTCATCTTAAAACACACTCATCTTCTCTGAGAGGTCGGAATAACAGGACTTATAAAACTTGGAAAAATTACTGAGAAGGTTCTAGACCTCCAAAGATCTTGAAATTTGGAATGGAGGTATCCCTTCAAATCAGCTTTTAGATGAGACAAATTTGAGCTCAAAATTCTCTTTGCATAATGTTTAAAAATTCGTATAGTATAAAGAAGTCAAGGTTGAAACAAAACTGAAGATTTTTGTCTTTACAATTTTGTTGGCACTTGCATCCTGAACCAAAAATCTTGAAATTTGTTTGTTCTATTTTCCTATAAAAATTGAAAGCCCCAGTAATGTTTGGAAATTGGAAAAATATTTGTTTGGCCTACTTGCTATTAGGGGGTCATTTCTAGCTGATTGTGCTATGCACGGAACTAAAATCCATAAAAATAAGAGAATCCCCTCAAAAATTCAGAAAAAAATATTTTTATGATCCTACCTTACTGGCGTAACAGTACCCAGAATTTCTTGCTTGATTGAGCTTGTCTTCACCAATTAAGGCATAAAATTGGTTCACCCTCTCGTTCTCAATTCGATAGGAGTTGCATACTTAGGGTGAAAATGTTATGATCTTTGCTTGTAGTAGACACCCCTATATCTTTTATTTGTGCTAAAAGAAAAATACACACACCTGTGGTTGCAAAACTTGGAGTGCTTACCAAACCTTAATTGAAAAGATTAAGTGAAATCCTAAAACACATTAAGCCAAGGCCAAAACTCTAAAAGACTCTCACCCCAATTAAAGGTTGTTTGAGTTGTTTGCTACGTGCACTACACACTTGTGAATTGATCATTAAGGGCAACAACCCCCATTCAGGGCCTCATCACATTCCAAGATCACATTATCCTAAGCCTAATCTAAAATGGAGTAGATGTTGGCCCCTAAGGTTTGACTAATTCAAGTCTTGTGGACGTGATTAAGCTTGTTAAGTGGTTGGCCATGATTTCCTTGATTAAATCTGGTGAGTAGGCTGCAAGTATAGCGTAAAATGACCTAAGAAGGTTGAGGGTAGTAATTGGCTCCCTTGGTGAGAGCCTTGGGAAGCGCTCCTTCAACCACACTCATAAACAACCTAGCTAGATTGATCTTGGAAAGAGAGGTTTAATTGCTTGCAAGATTGGTCATTATTCCAGGTCTTTAAGTCCCGTAGGGATCAGACTCTAGGGCTAGACTTGGATGTGTGTTTGTTTTAGCTAAGGCACCTTTTCTCACATCTATTTCCCTCTCATCTCCCCCATTTCTTCCAATGTCACATGCACGATAGGCAATATCAGAGACCTATTTTGAAAGGACCTTTGGATTCTAATCCCAGGAGAAGACCTGATTTTGCTTAGCCTAACCCAATGGCGGAAAACCCAACCAACATGAACCAATTTGAGATCTTGAGTCAACAAATATCCCAAGTACATGAACTTTTGGAGTGGTTCATGGCCCAGCTGAGAAGAGACCATGAGCCAAGACCTAGGCCTTTGAGGGAGTTTTATGACCCCGCCTACTATCGAGCTGGACTGGGTGTGAGAATCCCCCATGGGAATTTTGAGATTAAGCCCCAAGTCCTTGGACTCATTTCCCATTTCCATGGCCTTAGTTCCGAGGACTCGTTTCAACATTTGGAGGGCCTTGCCATCTTAGCCCAAATCACTAAGGTCCATAATGTTAATGACGATTTAATCGTGATGAAATTGTTTAGGATAAAGCAGCCCACTTGTATGGGGCTATAGGAAAGCCCATCAACACTTGGAAAGAATTGAAGAGTTCTTTCCTGTAGGCTGCACCAATGCCTTTATGGGAAAGAGTTTTAGACCTTTTGAGAAAATGTCCACCCGCAAGGTGCCTAAATGGCAACTCATGCAAATTTTCTACCATGGCCTTAATGACTAATTGAGGAACTATGTAAATGCTTCTTATGGAGGCAATTTCGTTAACAAAGATGTTCATAGTGCCTATGAGTTGTTGGAACAAATGAGTGAGAATTCCCTAAACCATGCCTCCATGGACACATTTGGGAGGTTTATGCAACCCTAACATGGGCTACATGAGATCCTGGACCAATCGAGTCAGGTTGACATGGAAATCATATGTAAGAAGTTGGATTAAGTAGACCTGGTCTCTAAGAAGTTGGACGAATCCGCAATATGGGTAGGTCTGCCACCTCAAACCCATCCTTCTCGGAGGGAATAGTACCACTCATAGCACCACCCTTCCCTTCTTTTCAGACTTTCTTGGGTAGGGAGTTTGTTCACAACCTAGATGTGGCTCCATCTAGGAGCCTAACCATTCACTAGGAACCATTTGGGTTCTAGATTGGGACCTTTACTCCTGTCTTTCCTGATCCCAGTCTTCCCTTCGCAAGTTATGAGGATGTTTAAGCCACCCAGGACAACTTTAGGAGCAATGCTTACTCTAACTTATATAATCTGGATTGAAGGAATCACCCCAACTTTTCTTGGAGGACTCAAGGGCGAGAAAACTGTTAGGTGACTCAACCTAGACTCCAATTTGGAAATCTGAACCAACTACGCCTAATAGGTCTAAGTCAAGCATACCTATCTTGCCCTCAAATCAAGGCAACTAGCTAACTGTGAACTTCCTGAACCACAATGGTCAGGCTAAGTTGAACTTGAGGATGGTAGAGATGCAGGCTACGATGTTGCAAATGATGCAACAAATGCAGCAATTCATCGATAAGCTACACCCTCAAGCTGGACCCTGTTTTAACTTGTGCAGCTCTGTGCACTAACATTCCAACCTATTCCAAACCCAAGAAACCTCAAACATCTAGGGAAGTATGCCCCATGATTTCAACCCCCCTAGGGAGCAACCCAACCAAGCACATGTGATTCAACCCACTCCCCAAATACCACCGCGTATTCACCAAGCTCAATATCCCCAACCAATTCTTCCCAACCCACCCTAAGGAGTTCACCCAAACCAGGGTGCTTTTGCCATTGCCATTACCCTTAGGAGTAGGAAAACAACTTGAGGGCCTGCACCATCCACACTCCTAGTTGACTAGGACCTTAAGGAACCTGAGGAGAATGACCCGACTGGAGAGAAAGAGGAGACTTAAGAGCCCATTATAGTAGACCCAACTCACATTCCCTTCCCGGAGGCTTCGAGTAAACCTAGGAAGAATGACTCGAGTAATGAGGAGCTCTTGGATTTATTTAGACAAGTTCAAATCAATGTTCCCATGAAATTGCAAAGTAGTAAAAAGAGCATTCATTGGAACATGATTTTTTTCGAAAACAGAAATAATATAATCGATTCTTTGGTGAGTTCCGAGTCAAATACATGGAGAAGTAGGATCTACCTAACTAAATACAAAACATAAAGCAAATATGAACTAACTATAAAAAAAGGAGATGAGAATAAGGAGATCACAATCAAGTAGATATATATAGAAGGAGGTAGGAAGTCGGATTTGCAGAGAGTAACTAGAAAGAAATCTTTTATTGCAACTGGAAATAAATGTCACAACTATAACTAGAACAAGAATCCGAATATCAACTAGAACAAGAACTAGAAATTCACTAGAACTACTACTAGAAAAGGATTAGAAAAAGAGGAGATGAGATGGAGCGTGGTCTGTTGAAGCAGTCGCCTTGAAGATCAAGACAAAGATGTAGCAGGAGCAAAGGGTGAGGAGGACGACCACCAAGAGATGCACCAATGGTTTTGGGCATAGGGAAGAAGGTGAAGGAGTTGCGAGGTTAATCTAAATAGGAGGGCTATGTAAAAGGTGGTGAGGAGTTGGTGGACTATTCTAATCTAAAGACTTAATGAAGGAAAGGAAGGGGGTAGGGTCCTATTTACAGAGGTTTCTTGGTTTTAGATGAAGGGCTAAAATTGAATAGGATCAGGATCAAAGGCTAGGATCTAATCTAGTAGGTTGTTTTTGTTGGAATAGGATGGAAGGCTGGGATTCATTAGGAAAATGATGGAGGTTTTGGATTGGAGGAGAGGAGCGGCTAGGTCGGTGTTTGTTTTTAGGGTGTTGGATGACCATATAGTAGGGATTGAGGGTCTTAGGATGTGAGTTGGATGGCTAGGATTTAATGAAAGAGCATATGTTCTACATAGGAAAGGATATGGTCTTTTGTGCATCAGGTAGGGATAAGGATAAGATCCTTTGTGTAGGCCTTAGGATGTTGATCTAACGGTGGCAAGGGGTCCTATGGCGAACGGCTAAGGGTTTTAGAAAACATCTAAGGGGAGGAGCACCTAAGGGATATGATCTAGAGTTTTCTACTTAGGGTTTAAGGAAAGGATAATAAGGTAAGGATAAGGTTGGTGTTTGGGATTAAAATAGGTCTAAGTATCCGATCACTATAGGTGTATAATTAGGTCCATGGTTGGCTAAATTAGGTTGATAAGTAGGCTAGGTGGGTAGGTCCTAGGTTAGGAAAAATTAGGTCTCTAAATCGATTAACCTAAATATTAAATGGGTTAGGTTTCATACAATTAGGCCTCTCCTCTTCATGTAAGTGAGCTCAAACATAAAAGTTCTAATATCCAAGACTCAAAATTGCTCCAAACCTGATACGTGCACATAGGGATGGGCATTAGGCGAAGTCCTTGCAGGCTAGGCTCGACTCGGCCTGGCCCAAACCCATCTAATAAATGGGCTAAAAGGGTAACTCAAGGCTCGACTCAAAATAAAATTTCTTGGCCTAAGCCCAACCTGGCCCAAAAAATAATGGGCTCGGGCCTGGTTGAGTCGACCCATTTATTCATGGTCTAATTGTTTATTTTACTTATACCTGTAAAATAATATGTAAGTGAAGTTTTGCATCAATAATTATTTTAAAAGTATAAAAAATAATATGATTCTGTACAAGAAAAAATGACTTAAAATGATAATTATCTTTTTCATTTATATAAATAATATGATTATTATATTTGCCTTTTGTGTATATTAAGAGATCTTTCAATCTTCGTAGGTACACGTCCAACCAAAAGGATCTAGTTACATGCATTGCAAATATTTGGCTAGAATATTCAACATATATAGCTTATGTCAAGCCAACCAAATGTAATCAAGGAAGGAAAAATTACAATAAAAAATAAAAGTACTCATCTTGAGTGTTCATATTTAGTTCGAATTTAGATGTTCACGCTTTCTCTGTAGCAAGAAGTCAAGCGTTTATATCTACTTTGAACGAGATTGTAGGATTGCATTGCACAACTTACAGTTGCAGGGAACACGAGGGTTAAGGTTTTGTTGGTTAAAAAATAACAAGAACAGTCAATATTTATTCAGTATTTAATATATGATGCATATATGATATACATTTATATAGACAGTATGAATATATATACATATATGATATATTAATGTAATTGGATCAACAGGCTACGCCTTAAGGCGACCCCACAAATGGGCCAATGGGCCAAGCTAGGTTTGAGTCATCTCGGCCCAAGGCTTAACCTGTTTAATAAATGAGTCATATTTATAATCCAAGCACGGCCCAAGTTAATTTCAGGCTCGGGCTTGGGTTGGCCTAATCGGGCTGGGCCTCGAGCTGAGTTGGGGCAACCCGGCCCAATGCTCATCCCTACTTGCACATATTACAACAAAAACATCAAGGTATCAGATATAAGTTTGGGAAAAATTGTAGAAAAATCCAACATTATGTAATATTTACAAAATGCACCTATATGACTAAACTAACCTAACTAAATGCTTTCTGCAATAATCAACCCTCAAATTAGCATTAGTTAGGCATAATTAATGTAAATATATTTAGAAATATCACACTCCTATGTCTATCTTTTACTAGTCCTCGAGCAAAATAATAAAGCGAAAATCATATGGGAAAATAATATTTACACATGAAATCGATTTGTGAGTTTTGAAGCTATTATTTTTCACTACAATAAGGAAGCCTTTTGTCGTTAGTCAAAAATCGACATCAAATGCATTAAAATTGACACTAAAAGGTGACGGCATTACTAACATCGTTTCATTTTGCCATTAGTTATAAACAAAATGCGTCGACGAATTATTCGTGCCCCAACGGACAAATTGGAGTTTCTGTTGTCATTTTATAACCGACGTTAGTTGTATTTGTCATCATTTACAAAATAAGCGATGGAGATTATACATCACATTTTCTTGCGTTAACCTACCACTTAAGAGTATGTGCCGTCGATTAGGAGTCTACGTCGTCGCTTTTCAAAGCGATGACGTATACATTTTTACCGTCGCTTATTATAAAAGCGACAATAAAGAGCCCTTTTAAAAAAAAAATAATTTTAAAGCCTCCGGTTATAAGTCATTGCAGTTGCTTGTGAAAGCAAAAAGTGATGGCAAAGAGCCCTTCTAAAAAATAAATTTTAAGCCATTGGTTATTTACTTTACTTGTCATTTTATTAATCGATGGGAAATGTAAATTTTATTTCTATTTGAAAATTATGGAAACATTGCTTTTCCAAAAGGTCTTTCTTTTTCAAACTACCCAAAAGTAAAATATTTAAAAATTAAAAAGTTTCATAATACAATTATATTTGGGGAAACATCTACCTTTATGCACAATGTCGAAAATAAAAACAAGTTTAGTGTTCCACCAAAATAAGGTATGATACAAAAAAAAGTCCATAATGAAATATTTACATATGATAAGAAACATGTAATATAATAAGACAAAAAAGAGAAAATATCAAAAATTACCCTGCCAATGCCACCAGCTCCACCAAACTTGGCCATATTGTCGTCGTTTCGTCTGTGAGTGGTGTGATCAGATGAAGGCAAATGTTGTGATTGTCTCTTCTTCAAAAGAAGTAGAAGCTGTTGAATATTATTATCCGCCTTATTCATCTAAATTTGCATGGCATCCATCTAGTTCTTCATCTTTGTCTTTCTCTTCTCCCTCTTCTCTCGTCTCTATAGTGTGTCAATCTTTTGGTTCAGCTGATCGACGACACTAGATAACAGAGCACTTTTCCTCCTGTACCAGCTAAACAAGGTGTGCACCCTCCACACGCTACGAACGAAACCACTGTGGTTTAATGGCATCACAGTTCTAAATGCTTCCTCTGGATCAAGTGGTTGCTAGAGTTCTCATCAGAGGGGGGATGCACCAAGTTAACCATTTTCTCCTAAACGTATTAAAAATTATTAGTATAATATATATACAACGTTATAAATTTTTTGAATTTAAGAAACCTACTTGTCTTTGATTGTATAACTCATGAATCAACTTACGAACACCTTCATTTGCAGCCTTATTGTGGGTTACCTTGTAGACATCCATTGTACTCATCTCTCTCCCGTCATTCAGAGTGGACTAAAAATATGAAAATAATAAAATTTTATTATGATCATCTCTAAAGTAAATAACTTTTAAGTACAAAGTTATAATAAACTTATATAATGGCTCTTAACCATTTTAATGCTCATTCGACTCAGACAGTTGGTCTGTGCTATAGCGTTAGCCCTATTGGCCTTATTCTTCTTTATTTGCTCCTGTAATAAAAGCATATAATTACTAAACAATTTCATCTTTTATTATGAATTTAAGATATATAAATTTAATATAAACATTTAGAATCAATTACTAACCTTCACTTTAGGATCCATCCAATGCTCGCATGTCTTCTTTCAATGTTTAGGCATGACATCAAGAGGGTAATTCTCCATTCCCCGCTCGTGTGACCTATTTAAGAAAAATTGAACAACGGATACAAAATGTTAGAAATAATAAAAGAAATTATGTACATAATAAACATGTAAATGTAAAAAATTTTTTACTTTTCTCTTTGTTTTCGTCCTCCAATCTTTGTGGAACTTGGTAGCGTGCTTGAGGATATACATGGGGGGCATTGGGGTCATTACCTCAATCCTAACTCACTTACATTTATTTTAAAAAAATATGTCAATTTTACTTAAAAATAATTATAAGATAAAGTTATAGAAGTAATATTTAATATGCATGGAATTACCTCCAATTGTTGGAGGAGCTGCCTCTTCAACTTTGCAGGCACCTCCTCCAATCAAAGTAGCAAAGTGGCATGACGAACTTTACCATCATGCCCACTCTACCGATGAAGCTTGGGCAGTTCTCCGTTGCCCCCGTGGATCTAAGTCTGATCGTTATTTTAAGGCCCTCGGGGACACATTGTAGATCCAGGTTCTTTATCTTCTCCTGACCTCTTCTTACTCAACCATGGCACATCCCTAGGTTTTAGAAATCATGATTGAGAGGGAGCTTCGTGTCGGGGGGTGGTTGTGGCTAGGAGGGTGCCTAGTGCTAAGGGGTGGCTGAGCATGGAGAGATGGCTCAGCCTGAGTGGATGGTAGTGTCTAAGAGGGAGCATTTTTACTGACTTTTTTCTTAAAACCCTTTATTTGTAACAACAAATAAATATACAAATTAATACAACTGAAAACAATATATGAAGTATTTATGCATAAATAAACAATTCTATAAAAGAAACCTACAATGAAACAAATGCATAAAGAAATTACAGAAATGCAAAATATGAAATGCATAAGTAAATCATAAAGGAAACAAAGTAAAGAAATTATTACTAACCTTAAATATCTACTTTTATTGTATTTGAATTTAAATAACCTTCTTCCATTAATTCTTGATATACTTTAGATTGTGTATCAAAATGATTGCGCGACATTATTTTTGTTAGTATAACCCAACCTCTTCGGCAATTATCGGGGACGTAAAACACTTGTGCTACTTGACATGCAATGTGAATGGTTTAGAAGATTAAAGAATTTGACGGCAACGATTTAAACTCAAGAATTTGTTTCTCGTCAATTTTGAAACCAATATTCTCTTTAAAAACATCAAATCAATGACTTTTAAATAAAAAAATTCTGCTATCATATATAAATCTAATTTTCACAACTTAGATTTTACAATAGTATCCATCTGGACTGGTGGTAAGATCAGAATTGACAACTTTAGCTTATTGTATAATCTTTCTATCAACACTTTTATTTTCAATCTAAAGCCATTTATTATATAATATGCATAATGTAATAGTGTATTGGTAATTACATCAAAATCTGGTATCCATCGTGGGTCATTATCCTCTTTCAATTGATAAACATGATGTTTGAACTATTCAAGGAAATCAAATTCTAATATACTTGAATGAGAATTCCTCGTAGAATGGATCAATATCTAGATTTGTAAAATATATAGATGTGCCTAATATCAATCAATTTTCGAAATTGACTTATATTATATACGAAGAATCGACCTTCCTCTAATATCAAAAATAGATAGACATTCTTCATCATTTTTATTGTATTCCCCCTTATAGTTTTTTTTGAAATTTATTAAAGCAATTGTATGTTTCATTCATGTACATAGATGTAAAATTTGTACACTCTTTCATGAGATATCCTTCTATAATTGAATCTTTTGATTTTGCCTTATTCAAGATATACTTACATCCATCTGAATTGTATAGGTTCACCAATTCTCGCTCCATTTGCAAGATGTAACATTAAATGAACCATTACATTAAAAAAGGTTGAGGAAAGAATCTGTTCCATCTTACAAAGAGTAATGCCTATTTATTTATCCCAGTGGTTCAACATTTTATTTTGTAGTGTGTTTAAATAAATAACTTTGAAAAATCCGCTCATTTCTGTGAATGAATCAACAACTAGCTCAGGTAGTATCTCACATATCGGTAGTGGAAACAATACTTACATATAAACATACGAGTCATGATTTTTCAAATTAAAAATCTTTTTCTACGCTTTATTTACAAAACGAGAAAGCTGTAACGAAAAATCATTTAGCATTTGAATGTCCTTTAAG
Organism: Thalassia testudinum; assembly: GCA_037157565.1. Lineage (NCBI taxonomy): Eukaryota > Viridiplantae > Streptophyta > Magnoliopsida > Alismatales > Hydrocharitaceae > Thalassia > Thalassia testudinum. The sequence continues at coordinate 178,686,370 of JAZHRO010000024.1, read as the reverse complement.
AAAAAGAGCAGTCTACTCTTTTGATTCTAATTCAAGCTATAGATAGCATATGGGAAGTAGCAATCCTTCTTATGAATATCTACCTTAGGACAAATCGCCAAAGTCTTCATGTGATTTCTTGTTTTTACTGTCCTTTGGATCATCGGTCAGATTTAATACGTCTAAGATATTGTCTATCACATTCTTTTTGATGTGCATAATATTTAAGTTGTGACGTATTGTAAGATATTTCTAATATAACAGCTCTATAACAAAATGCTTTTCTTTCAAAACCTATCATTTTTCTAAGTTGGCTGATCTTTATTCGAATGGTCGACTCAATAGTATGTTACCCTTTTCTTATAATTTTTCCATGATAACTTGACCCAACAACCTAATAAAATCTGTACTAAGTTTATTCTTTTGATTTTTCTTGTGATGAGTATCTTCTATACAGATTGAGCAAGCAAGCTTTCCGTTAATACTCTAACTTGACAAATTTGCATACGTCGGAAAGTTGTTTATGGTCCACAACAATACTGTATGCATTTGGAAGAATTCTCTCTTTTCTCCATCATACGCCTTCACGTCGGTGTCCCACAATCATTTGAGTTTATCGATTAATGGTTGAAGGTAAATATCTATTGGATTTTCTGGTTATTTTTTATTAGGAATTAATAGGGTCAACATTATAAATGATGATCTCATACACAACTAGAGAGGTAAGTTATAAGTCGTCATCACCACTGGTCATATCGAATACAATGGGTACATATTGTTAAATGGATGAAATCTGTTGCTTGCAAGACCTAATCTTACGTTTTGTGCCTCCAATGAGAATGAAATATTTTTGTCGTCAAATCTCTTCCACTCCTCACAATTCATAGGATGACGTATTCTTTTGTCTTGAGATTTGTAATCCTGGTGCCATGTCATCTACCTTGTAGTTTTACTTGATATAAAAAGACGTTAAAGCCTAGGTGTTAATGGAAAGTAACGAAGAACCTTCTGAGATTGTTTCTTCTTACTGTCATGTTTACCTCCTTTATATCTCTCATTTCCACATTGAGGCAGTTACTCAAGCCTGTAAATTTATTACTAAATAGAATGTTGTCATTTGGACATACATTAATCTTCTAATAGTCCAAACTAAACTTGCAAATTGTTTCTTTACTTCATACCATGAACCCGAAAAACTATTAAAGTTATTCAACAGCTCAGCATTGAACTGAAGTATTTCAGACATGAATTTAATAGTTGCTCTGTTCATAACCTTAAGTTGAAACATTCTAAAAAAAAATGATAACCTAGACATGCTCATAACCTCAGGAGCAATAGAATCCTCGGTCGCCTTAACAACATCATAAACCGATCACAACTTCTTAACAGATCTTCCTCATCTGCATTTATACCATCTCCTATTCTCATCTCGTTTAACATTTCTTATATTCCCTCACCTTCACCTTCAGTGTTAGCAATCTCTTCGTCAACAGTCCTGTCATTGTTTCTGACTTCCTCAGTTAAATCATCTCCATGACAACCCAATTAGTGTAATGTTGCTATCAACCATTACAAATCAAGTGCTCAAGCATAGTATTCTGTTCGTGCAATGAACCATAAAAACATCTTCTATATAGGCAAAAAATCTTATCAAGGAGGTCTATTTGCTTAAATATCTTCCTATAATCATGAAAAGCCTAATCCAGAGATAAAATTACTCCTCTAGAACAAGATGTCATTTTTAGTAGAAAAGTGTCAGAAGGAAGATACTTGCCCCTCCAAGACTCTAATATTAACACAAATAATGTCTCAACGAGTTCCCCTCCACCTGATACCCCTTCCGCCCGAGACCCCTAAAACCCTAGATGTTGTTGGGGCTCCAGTCGGCCATCATGCCGATTGGAGCCCCCCTCCATATTTCATTCACCTATTCGCTCTGCCCCACCTCCCTTACTCCTTTCGAGTGGATTTCTTTGCAGCTCAACCTTCTTAGCCTTCACCTCCTTGTCAGCGTGGCGCCTATGCGGTGGCCTAGCACTCAATGTGTTGGCTGTCGAGCACCGGTCTGGCCGGGGTGGTGCTTGCGGGGTGCGTTGACATGCTGCGGTGACGACGACCAAGGGGCAGTGGTCGCTATTGCTGGAGCAGCTTCTGGTGGTGGAGGTTATCATGTGAACTCGCTTGATGAAAGGGCCCCCTTTGGATATCGATTTGCCATCTTCGCTCCACTTTCACCTAGATTGACGTCAATTTTGAAGATTGGGGCCACGTTGAATCCGAGCACATCACGGCCAGGTGCTTGGTTGGCTTACTTTTGATTGTTCTCCACCTTTTAATTCGGTTCATCGACGATGTTGGTGGCGCTTTATCGTATCTACTGCATTGCATGAGTTCTTTCTTACATCGAAAATAAAGTTTAGGGCACTTCTTTTCTATTTTTCCATTTTTATTTTCTTTATGATGATTGTTTTGGAGTTTCCCCCTCTTGAGGAAGAGTTACTTTCCCCTCTCTGAGGGGCATAGGATATCTTTCTTCCTTGCCCATGGGGCTGCTCCTTGTATTATTTTCCTTCTCTTAATGAAAAAATTTCCTTTAAAAAAAAAAGAAATGAAATTATTTCATCCTTATATCTGACCCGTCCTGTTTTTAGCCTTTTAAGACGTCTGGAGTGTCAGTCAGATGTCTGTCCAAACATCTGAACCCTTTCCCAAACGTCTAGAAGTTAAATTTTTGTATACCTTCTGCGTTTTGCATGCGGGTGACACACAGAACTCTTCTCTCTCTCTCTTTTTCCTCCCTCCACCCTACTTAGCCACGGCCTTATAAAAGGCCACCCCCTTCCTCTCCTCTCCACTCCACCACTACCACCACACCCCACTCCCACTGCCGTGAGCGAGGGTTAGCGAGAGAGAGAGCATGAGAGCGAGGAGGAGGGTGCGTGAGAAGGAGGAGGCCGAGGTCGAGAGCTTCGTGGAAGCTCGTCGGAAGCTCGCATGGCCACCGTGGCACATGTAGGAGGAGGGCATTGGAGCGTCATCCTTGACCACCTGTAGCAGCTGGAGCTGCGGCGGAGCGAGGGGAGGTGCGGCGGAGCGCGGCGAGAAGCGCCGAGAGCACGGTCTGATACTGGAATTTTTCCTGTATCAGATGTCTGGAGTGTCTTCCGAACGACCGGCTGAACGTCTGGCGTCAACACCAGACGTCTGAAAGCATCTGTATCGCGAAGGTACGTCTTCTTCGTGGTTACGACCATGTAGGCCATACTGCAGACGATCCTGTTTAGGATGAAATAGGGTGCTGCTCTGTCATGCGCATGGGAAGCCTTGGGAAGGTGCGTGGAATGCTTTTGCATGCACTTTCAGACGTTTGGACAGCTTATCATACGACTGGAGGACTGGTCAGACGGCTGGAACTATTTTCAGACGGTTGCGGGGGAATCTTGGACGTCTAGGGTCACTACAAGAGCTCGAGGTGAGTCTCTGTGACTTTTAAGACGTCTGGACTTGTTTCCAGACGTCTGATTTTGGTCTGCAGACATTTTTTTGACTCGTTTGGGGTCCGATCAAGGTCCGTTTTATGCAAAAAAAGTATCCGTGGTTTTCTTGTGTTATGACCCAACATCAAACGTCGTTTAAGACATCTGGGAGTTGGTCCAGACGTTTGGTCAGACGTCTGGAAATTAATTTTTTCTGCGTACGAGTTCGCGTCTACGCGCATGCGCGCGCAGACTGAACCGCTGCCCTCCTTCTCTTTCCTTCCTCCCTACAGGCGCAAACACCTTTTTCTCTCTCTCGCCACGGCAGCCTTCAAATACCCCCTCTCCTCTCCCTCACCCTCACTCCACCGCCTTCTTCTTCTTCCTGTCAGCGAGAGAGTGAGCGGGCGAGGGCAGCCGCAGCGGCTGCTGTGAGTGCGTGGGGAGGAGGGGCTGCTGCGAGAGGGACAGAAAGCTTGATCGTGAGGTTGCGAGCTTGTCGGAGCAGCCAGGGCCGACCGATGGGTGCGCAGCAGGTGCGTAGTGCTGGGGAGGAGTTGCTGCAGCTTAGGCAGCAGGCAAGCGCGGCACGGCATGGCCGTGCGCTGCGGGCGGAGGGCAAGGAGGTCCTGATCTTGGGAAAATTTCCCAGAATCAGACGTCTGGACATACGTCCAGACGATGCGTGAGATGTCTAGAGGAATATCCAGACGTCTGAAAGGTACGATATTTTTCACTCCTTTTTATTTTCACGTGTACGGCCATGCAGCCATCCCACCAAGGTGTTCTGCTCATTTCGTGTTGAGGATGATCGCGTGTGCGTGTAGGTCTCGCTCGGGAAGGTGCAAGGGCACGCCCTCCCATGCAGATCAGATGTCTAGGCACAACACCAAACGACGGAGAGGGTCTCCAGATGTCCGGAGTGACAGTCGGACGTCTGGAAACTAAGTCCAGACAGTTCAGCGGGAGTTTGGACGTCTGAAGGACCGCGCAGGACCAAGGTATGACCTAAGCCACCGTTTAAGACGTCTGGAAGATGTTCCAGACGTCTGATTTTGGGCATCTTCCAGACGTCTGATTTTGGGCAGACTTGTCGTTTTTAACCCGTTTAGGATCCGTTCGGAGTCCGTTTTCCGCGTTTCAAGTTTCGTTCTTCTCAGATTTAGTTCCTCTACCTGTTTACATTTGTATCCTGTTCTGAGTAGCTCCTTGTAATTGATCCTTGTGTTAGGACCCCGTTCCTTTGCGACTATAGGGTTTCGAGGCACGCGGACTTGCCGATCACAGCCCCAGTATTCCCGATTTTGCAGGTAGAGTGGCCCTTTTAATTATTTATCAAAAATTATGCACTTGTGAAATAATTAATAGTCTAGGGTGTTGCATGAATCCTAGGACGGAAAGTCTAGATTGAATGATAGATCCTATGATATGACATGAATCCTAGGACTGGAAAACTAGATTGAATATATATACATTGCAGTCTTGGAAAAATAGAAAGGAAACGATAACTGCTTGTAATTGGTTAACAGCTGCCTGTTTATGAATGGATAATTACTGTTGAGAACATGGGCTATATGAATATAACGCTGAAATGATGAAACCTAAATTGACTGAGTTAAAAGAGCATGAACCCTATGGGGAATTAGGAGTAGAACTCCTGGGAAGTGAATGGAATAGAATTGGGGAAGTAAGTTGGCCCTTGAGTACGGAGTACCAAGGAGAGCGACTGTCCCCCTATTTAGTGCAGAGCAGAGCTAGCCGCCCCAGGGACCCGGGGTTAGGTCTGGCCACTTTGTACCGACTTTTGGCCCTCGTGTACACAGTACCGAGGAGAGCTACTAGTGTAGGGAGAGCACTAGCTACCCCATGGGCCCCGGGGTTCTGCTAGCTCTCCTACATCGACTTGTTAGGCCCACTAGGCAAACCAGGGTAGTTAGGCGAGGGTGCGCGAACTGTGGAGGGGTTGAACCCCTGTTACTGAGAGGGCTCTGCCCTATACTGGTTCCGTGCTGTGCTTTGGGGTGCACCCGTTAACGGAAACAACTAATCGCGTGCCAGTGCGGGGTAACTACCCGTGCGTTTATCACGCGTGCCGTAGTCACCGTTACGTCTGTCAGTGACCTTGGGGTGGTTGACCGAGGGTAGGACCACCACAGGGGACTCTCCAAGCCAGGAGAGCACCACGTGTTACTTCTATTTTTCGGAAATGACTGCAATCAAGATCATTCTCACGAGGAACATTCAAGATCAAGAGAAGGATCTGAGGAATAATTCAATGATTGAGTAAATGGAAAAATAAAGAAAGAGATTAAAAATATAATAGCTACTGTCCACCTTACTATTTTTCTTAGCTTTTGGTTGCCACTCTACTCAGCGTTTCGCTGACGTGTGACATTTGTCACCTTTTCAGGACCAGGTGTCGAGCAGCCAGAGTCGGCGGCTGCAGAGGGTGCTGGGCCTAGTAAAGCCCAGTAGTTTTTACTTATGTAGTACCTACTATACCTTTCCTTCTGTTGTAGTGAGTAGTTTCTGTTACCATTGTACTCTTTTATTGTAAGCATCATGTTTATGTACCTGTTTATTTCTTTACTGTTGTGGTGGTGTATACTGTAATAGTTTTTTCCTTTACTGCTGTATTTTGTTACTGCTAGTTATATACATGGTGAATGTGATTTATTTTACTACTCTTTTGGTTACTTTTTCGTTGGACGACTGGGTCTTGGGATCAGATGAGTCGGTCTGATTCTTGTGTCTCGTAGGGATTCGGGAATCGGATCGTAACACCTTGTGAATTTCTCTACATATTAGAAGCCTTTATACACTATTCTGAACCTTCCGTTGTGATGTGTTCCTTAGTATAGAACTTCGATCTACTACGTGTCAGGGGCTCACAGAAGTGCGTGGGTCTGCAGTTTGAGCCCCATTACTCTCGGATTGTCTGGTAGAGTGGTCCACCCCTGTTATACTTACTAAATATGAATGCATCTATGAAAATTAGTCAACTGGAAACCTAGGTTGTGGCATGAACCTTAGGACAGAGAAATGGTTGAATCAATTGTTCTGCGTAATTGTAATTATATATATATATGAATGAACTAAATTGTTAGCCACTATCTGTAAATAAGCATGAGCTGCCTGTTAGAATATGAACTATCTGAGATAACTAAATAGTTACCTGTGATATCACTTGTTGCGTGTATTAAATTGTGGAAATACGAACTGCCTGTGTATAAACAAGAACTGAATCATGAATGATGAAACCTGGATTAGAATAATATGGTGAACATGAGCATGAACCCTATGGGGAGTTAGGAGTAGAGCTCCTGTAGTTAGATGGAAAAGTCTAGAATGTGGACGGGAACTGTGCTGGCCCTTGAGTACATGGTACCAAGGAGAGCGACTGTCTCATTTTAGTGTAGAGCGGAGCTAGTCGCCCTTAGGTTGGGACCCGGGGTTAGGATTAGCCACTCTACAACAACTTATGTTGGCTCTCACGTACACGCTACCAAGGTGAGCTACTAGTGTAGGGAGGGAGCTAGCCACCTCATGGGACCCGAGGTTCAGCTAGCCACCTTACACCGATTTGTTAGGCCCTCTGGGCAAATCGGGGTAGTCAAACAAGGGTGCGCAGAATGTGGAGAGGAGAGACCCCTATTTGGTTCTGAGGGACTAGACCCTTATTTCTGAGAGGGCTAGGCCCTATATTATTCCATGCTATACTTTGGACGTACCCGCTAACGGAAATGACTAACCGCATGTCAGTGCAGGGTAGTTACCCATGCGCTTATCGTGCGTGACGTAGTTACCGCTACTTCTGTCAGTGACCTCGAGGTGGTTGATTGGGTGTAGGACTACCACGGGGGACTCTCCCAGCGAGGAGAGCACCACGTGTACCTTCTACTCTTCAGAAAAGGTTACAATCAAGATCATTCCCACGAGGAACATGCAAGATCAAGAAAGAGATCTGAATGTTAACTAAAAGGGGTGAAAAGGAATTACTTGTAAAATAAAATAACTCGAAAAGATAAATATACTTGTTACTTTTACTACTTTAGATAGTATGGTTCCCACTCTACTCAGCGTTCGCTGACTTCGTCTTTTTCACAACACTATTCAGGTCCAGGAGTTGAACAGCTCGAGCTACCGGCTGCGGAGGGTACTGGGCCCAGTCGAGCCCAGCCGTAGTTTTCAGTACTTTTTGTTGTACTCTCTTTACTGCTATATTGAGTTTCATACTTTTTGCTACTGTTCCTGTTACTGTTGCTTTCGTTATGTTTTTCCTATTGTTATGGTGGAATGTACTGAATTAGTAATTATTACTTTCATTTACTGCTTGTACGTTTTTACTACTTAGTTACATTGCATATGTGAATGTAGTTTATTTTTCTGCTTTTCAGTTATTTCTTGTTAGACGACTGGATCTTGAGATTAGTCGTGGCGAGCTAGTCTCGGGTTCTGTAGGGATTCGGGAACCGAGTCGTAGTAAGATGGTATCAGAGTAAGGTCATCCCGAGAAATGAACCAACTAACTTAAGGATAACCATTCACGTGCATGTAACTAGGGTGGCCACCACAATGTATCGCTTGACATCTGTTCTGAGTCCTTTTTTCGCAGAAGTTCGATAAAGTTGACCCCTTTTGTTCTGACTTCTGCATCTCCTTGCAGGAGATGTCTCGTCAGGGAATTCTCGAGGCAGGTCGCGGACGCGGCTGTGGGCGAGGTCGGAGGGGTGGACGTGCCGAGCCCGAGGTGCTAGTTGACCCACCACTTCTCCCGGGCGTTCAGGCCCAGGAACTCGCTCAGCTGATCAGAGACAGTGCGAGAGGTGTTTCACCAGCCTCCACGAGCACCTCTCCCTGAGGACGTGGAGGGGGAGTCCTCGGTGGGATAGAGAGACCGTTGCAGCGTCGGACGAGTAGGAGGGGGAGGGGGTGGTCCTCCACCGCCCCACCACACTCTGACACTTCCAAGCACGAGCCCTCCTTGCCTGGGGTCGTGCCCGTTCCCCCACTGCAGCTGCACCACGAGCTTTTCGAACAGTTCCGGAAGCTGAAGCCCCCTTCTTTAAGGGGGATGAGGACCCGTTTGAGGTAGAGGACTGGGTGGAGTAGATAGATGTGTTTGACACCCTTCGCACCCTGTAGAGTACCGCTTGGCCTTTGCCACGTACCAGTTAGAGAGTGCATCACACAAGTAGTAGAGGGCAATCAGAGGCCAAGAGAGGGGAGAGCCGACATGGGACCAGTTCGTGACCCTCTTTTGCGAGCAGTACTTCCCACAGACTTGGCAAGACCAGAAGAGGTGGGAGTTCTACACTCTCCCCCAGGGGACGATGACTGTTAGCGCGTATCGCACGCGCTTCTTGGAGCTATCACGTTTTGCTTCGATAGCCGTGGCTACAGGGGAGGAGCGCCTGTGGAGGTTCACTGAGGGGTTCCAACTTGCTATTCGGGGGTATGTCAAACCCTTAAAGCTACCCACCTTCTCGAGAGTGGTGGAGGCAACAATGACGTACGAGGAGACCAACCCGGTTGCGTGAGACACCAATAGCGGACGGAAGAGGCCCTACCAGCCAGAGTACTCTCAGGGCCGTCAAGAGAGGAGGCACGTGGCACCCGCAGGAGAGCTGTCTCGTTTTGCGGGGCCGTCAGTGGCCTTTGGGGGCCCCAGACAGGGGCTAGCTGGCAGCACTGGACTCCCGCTCATTCGTTAGCAGGGACCTACCGAGGGAGGGAATCGAGTTCCCCTCTGCTACCAGTGTGGTCAATCAGGCCACATCAAGAGGGATTGCCCATCTAGGGCTGGAGCACAGCGGATGCTCTCCACACCGAGCGTTGGAGGCCGAACTGGTGGTTGTGGTTTCTAGGCGCGTGGGGGAGGGCAGCAGTCATGGGGAAGGTATCGACCAGCGGCTGCTCGCCCGACCTAGAGTGTGCTGCTTCTTCTGCACCGAGGGCTGAGGGGCGTATCAACGCCCTGACAAACAGAAACGTCAGGGCTTCCGGTTCAGTGGTAGGAGGTGTGGTTACCATTTCCGACAGTTTAGTTTACGTGCTTTTTTATTCCGGCGCCACACACTCTTTTGTCGTTGTGAGTTTTGCTTTCAGTTTCGGACAGGACAGTGTGTTGTTAGAGGATCCGTTTGTGATCAAAGGCCCAGGTGGCTAGCTGTTTGTAGTTGAGGTCTACACGGATTGTGAGGTCAGCATAGGGGGACACCGCCTCCCCGCTGACCAGATTGTGATACCGATGGAGGATTTTGGCATGATTCTAAGGATGGATTGGCTGTCTGCCTACCACGCCTTGGTGGATTGTTTCGGGAGGAAGATCGTCTTCTCCATATTGGAGATGCATTTCTTTGAGTTTCACGGATAGCCGATGGACGGCATTTCAAGTGTATATCTGCGTTTCGAGTAGCGAGGCTTTTGAGTTAGGGGTGTGAGGGCTTTCTAGCCTGCGTAGCAACAGAGCCTAGCCTCGTGGCTGACTTTCAAAGCATTTTGGTGGTTAGTAAGTACTCCAACATGTTTCTAGAGGAGCTGCTAGGACTACCGCCCGAGAGTGAGATCAACTTTGAGATCTCATTGGTATTGGGGACCAACCCCATTTCTATTGCACTGTACCAGATGGCACCACTTGAGCTGCGAGAGCTCAAGTCACAGGTATAGGACCTGTTGGAGAAGGGCTTTGTGAGGCCCAGTGCGTCCCCATGGGGAACCTCTGTGTTGATTGTGAGGAAGAAGGATGGTATCCTGTGACGTTGCATTGACTACAGACAGCTGAATAGGGTCACCATCAAGAACAAGTATTCGCTGCTGAGGAGTAATGACCTTTTTGACCAATTGTGAGATGCCACAGTGTTCTCTAAGATAGATTTGAGATCAGGCTACCACCAGTTGAGGATCAGGGAGACCGACGTCTCCAAGATAGCTTTCCGCACCCGGTACGAACATTACGAGTTCTTGGTCATGCCGTTTGGGCTAACTAACACACCCGCTGCTTTTATGGATTTGATGAACCAGGTTTTCAAATCGTATCTGAATCAGTTTGTGGTGGTATTCATCGACGATATGCTCGTTTACTCGCGGGATCATGCACAACACGGACAGTATCTACAGATGATTCTGGGCACTTTGAGACCACGCAGGCTATATGCCAAGTACAGCAAGCGCGAGTTTTGGTTGAGGTAGGTGTCTTTCTTGGAACACGTGATCTCAGGGGATGGTTTGCCTGTGGATCCAGCCAAGGCTGATGCCGTACTCAGGTGGGAGAGGCCACGTACAGTGACAGAGATACGCAGCTTTCTGGGACTAGCAGGTTACTATCGGTGGCTTACCAAGGGATTCTCGCAGATTACGCGTCCTATGACTCAGTTGACCTGGAAGGACGTGCCCTTTTCCTGGACAGATGCTTGTGAGGCTTGTTTTCAGGAATTGAAGGAGAGACTGATTTCAGCTCCTATACTCACCATTCCGGACAGCAGTGGCGGTTTTGTGGTCTACACAGACGCTTCGTTGCAGGGGTTAGGGGGTGTGCTCATGCAGCAGGGTCACATTGTCGCTTACGCTTCGCGGCAATTGAAGCCTCATGAGCATAGCTACCCTACCCATAAGTTAGAACTGGCAGCTGTGGTATTCGCGCTGAAGACATGGAGGCACTATCTTTACGGTGAGACCTTTGAGATTTTCATAGATCATAAGAGCCTCAGGTATTTGTTTAACCAGAAGGAGCTTAACATGAGATAGAGACGTTGGTTAAAGCTCCTGAAAGACTATGACTGCAACATCTACCATCCGGGGTAGGCCAATATGGTGGCTGACACCTTTAGCTGGAAGGCGCTCACCCACTTGGCCAGTTTACAGGCACAGAGTTGGAGACTTATGGAGGAGTTGGGTAGTTGGCGACCCCGGCAGTCACAGGGGTCTTGTGAGGCAGTGACGGTGACACGACAGACGCGACAAGAGTTGATAGACCGTATCATCGTAGGACAAATGACAAATCCGTACGTACAGATGTTGTGAGACAAAATGTTGTCAGGGGACCCGGGAGACTTTTCTTTTATAGACGAGGTGCTACGCACGAGGGGATGCTTGTCCGTTCCCAAGGACGAGGAGTTGTTCAAAGAGTTCCTGACGGAGGTACACGGGTCCAAGTTCACCATACATCCTGGGAACACAAAGATGTATCATGATCTGAGACGCGACTTTTGGTGGAGAGGGATGAAGCGAGATGTGGGTGAGTTCGTGCAGCAATGTTTGGTGTGCCAGTAGGTAAAGGCCACGCACCAGAGGCCTGCTGAGCCATTATAGCAACTTCCTATGCCAGAGTGGAAGTGGGAGAGCATCACCATGGACTTGGTGGTGGGTCTACCCGTTACCCAGCAAGGAGACGACGTAGTCTAGGTGATAGTGGACTGGTTGATGAAGACGGCATGTTTCCTGCCAATCCGAGTCACCTTGGGACCAGCAAAGTTGGCAAAGAGGTACATTCGCGATGTGGTACGCCTGCACGAAGTTCCACGTGAGATTGTATCCGACCGGAATACTCGTTTTACTTCCTAGTTTGGGGCTGAGTTTCAGCAGGCTTTGGGGACACGGTTGAGGTTCAGTACCGCGTACCACCCCCAAACGGACGGACAATCAGAGTGCACTATACAGACACTTGAGGACTTTTTATGCTCCTGTGTACTAGACTGGAGAGGCTCTTGGGAGGAGCATTTACCCCTGACAGAGTTTGCGTATAATAACAGTTATCACTCGAGCATCGGCATGGCACCTTACGAAGCTCTATACGGACGGAGGTGTACTGTGCCCTTGAGTTGGGTTGAGGTGGGGACCAAGCGGGAGGTTGGCCCCAGGCTGATCCGGCAGAGTCAGGAAGTGATAGAGCAGATTGACAGACGACTCCACACTGTTAGGAGCAGGCAAAAGAGTTATGCCGACCGAAAACGCAGAGAAGTGCAGTTCAAGGTTGGGGATCACATCTTTCTTCACGTTTCGCCCATGAAGGGCCTGCAGCATTTTGGGGTGAAGGGGAAGCTTGCGCCGAGGTTTATGGGGCCCTTTGAGGTCCTGGAGCGGGTAGGACCCGTTGCTTACCGGGTTGCCCTTCCTCCCCAGCTTTCTGGAGTACACGACGTGTTCCACGTGTCCAACCTCAGGAAGTACGTCATCGATCCCAGTCGCGTTTTGAGCCACGAGAGTGTCGAGGTGGATGATGACCTGACCTACCCCGAGAGACCAATGCTGGTACTCGACAGAGCAGTCCGGAGTCTGTGACGGAAGCAGGTAACCCTGGTGAAGGTTTTGTGGAGAAGTCAGCGGTATGAGGAGGCTACCTGGGAGCCTCCTCATACCGCTGACTTCTCCACAAAACCTTCACCAGGGAGGCGGCAATGCGAGAGCGGTAACCAGAGCTTTTCGAGGGTACGTCTTTTCGGTCTGACTTTGGTCCGCTTTAAGTTTGTTATGCATTTCATATTCCTTTTTCCGCACCCTAGCTAGTTCAAGTTTCAGGGACGAAACTTCTTTTAAGTTTGTTATGATGTAAAGACCCATCCTATTTTTAGCCTTTTAAGACGTTTGGAGTGTTAGTCAGACCTCTGTCCAGACGTCTGGAAGTTAAATTTTTGTACGCCTTCTGTGTTCTGCTCGCGGGCAGCACGCAGAACTCTTCTCTCTCTCTTTTTCCTCCTCCCTCCACCCCACAGAACCCTAGCCGCGGCATTATAAAAGGCCACCCCCTTCCTCTCCTCTCCACTCCACCACTACCACCACACCCCACTCCCACTGCCGTAAGCGAGGGTGAGCGAGAGAGAGAGAAAGAGAGCATGAGAGCGAGGAGGAGGGTGCATGAGAAGGAGGAGGCCGAGGTCGAGAGCTTCGTGGAAGCTCGTCGGAAGCTCGCACGGCCACCGCGGCACGTGCGGGAGGAGGAGGGCATTGGAGCGTCATCCTCGACCACCTGTAGCAGCTGGAGTTGCGGTGGAGCGAGGGGAGGTGCGGTGGAGTAAGGGGAGGTGTGGCGGAGCGTGGCGAGAAGCGCCGAGAGCGCGGTCTGATATTAGAATTTTTCCTGTATCAGACGTTTGGAGTGTCTTTCGGACGACCGGCTGGACGTCTGGCGTGAACACCAGACGTCTGAAAGCATCTGTATCTCGAAGGTATGTCTTCTTCGTGGTTATGGCCATGCAGGCCACACCGCAAACGATCTTGTTTGGGCTGAAATAGGGTGCTGCTCTGTCGTGCGCAAGAGCAGCCTTGGCAAGGTGCGTGGAACGCCTTTCCACACACTTTCGGACGTCTGGACAGCTCATCAGACGACCGGAGGCGTTTCCAGACGACCGGAGGACTGGTTAGACGTCTGGAACTGTTTTCAGACTGTCGCGAGGGAATCCTGGACGTCTGGGATCACTGCAGGTGCTTGAGGCGAGTCTTTGTGACTTTTAAGACATCTGGACTTATTTCTAGACGTCTGATTTTGGTCTGCAGACACGTTTTTTGACCCATTTGGGGTCCGATCGGAATCCATTTTACGCAAAGTATCTGTGGTTTCCTTGTGAGTCTCTACATATTAGAAGCCTTTATACACTATTCTGAACCTTTTGTTGTGATGTGTTTCTTGGTATAGGACTTCGACCTACTGTGTGTTGGTGGGGGCTCACAGAGGTGCGTGGGTCTACGGTTCGAGCCCCCAGTACTCCTGGATTGTCTGGTAGACTGGTTCACCCCTGTTATACTTACTAAATGTGAATGCATCTATGAAAATTAGTCAATTGGAAACCTAGGATGTGGCATGAACCCTAGGACAGAGGAATGGTTGAACCAATTATTCTGCATAATTGTAATTGTATATATATGAATGAACTAAATTGTTAGCCACTATCTATAAATAAGCATGAGCTACCTGTTAGAATATGAGTTTCCTGAGATAACTAAACAGTTACCTGTGATATCACTTATTGCGTGTATTAAATTGTGGAAATATGAGCTGCCTGTGTATAAACAAGAACTGATCGTGAATGATGAAACCTGGATTGGAATAATATGGTGAACATGAGCATGAACCATACGGGGAGTTAGGAGTAGAGCTCCTGTGGTTAGATGGAAAAGTCTAGAATGTGGACGGGAACTGTGCTAGCCCTTGAGTATATGGTACCAAGGAGAGCGATTGTCCCATTTTAATATAGAGCGGAGCTAGTCGCCCTTAGGTTGAGACCCGGGGTTAGGATTGGCCACTCTACACCGACTTCTGTTGGCCCTCGCGTACACGGTGTTGAGGCGAGCTACTAGTATAGGGAGGGAGCTAGCCACCCTACGGAACTCGAGGTGTAATTTCCTACTTAGAGTGGGTGAGATGTGAGTGACGTAATATAAAATGCGGAATCAAAATAGACAATCTCAGAAAATGAACAGTCACATAATGGGCACAAGTATTTTTAGGTGGAAACCCAAATCGGGTGAAATCCACCACCTAATCCTCTCGAGTTAGAATTTCCTGATCGACGTAGTCGATCAAATCCATTAAACCCAGTCACTTGAACGAGGGTGACTAAACCTCAATTACAACAATACTACTTAGACCGAGGGTAGTGTACCTCAAAACCCATTCTCTTCACAAGAAGGATTTTATCTCGCGAAGGAGACGAGAATTCGCAAAGCGAATACTCAACTAAAGACAATAAAATGTACAACAATCTTATAGAGCCACAAATATTTAAACCTAGCTTCTATAGGAGTTAGCAAACTTCCTTTTGGTGGAAGCGCGTCGGATTGACGTGGGTGCGTGAACCACGCTTTGGCATAACAGCGCTCTCGTAACGTCGGCGGAGAGAGGGTGCATAGCAGGACAAAGCTCTTAGGTGTAAAATGAGTGCTTGTAGAGCTAGAGCTTCCTCTATTTGATCTTCTACTTCTTTTTGACACAAGAGAGTGAAAATATTCTTGCAAAGGGTGTGTCTTAGTATGGCATGCAAGCCAAGGGGTCCTCCTCTATTTATAGAGGGCCTAGGAAGGCTTTGGAAGGTCTTGGAAGGCTTCCATAGCCGTTGGGTGCAAATCCAAGGCAAATCAGGCCATAATCAGAATCAATCATGATTCTGACAGGGTCATCAAATGTCTAGTCCTGGCATCAGATGTCTGGGAAACCTATTTAAGACATCTGGGAACTACGTCAGACGTTTGATTCTAGGTGGGTTTCCTTCCTGACTTGAATCAGACCTAAACATGGTTCTAGTGTATGGCCATTAGATGACATATAGGACGTCTGGCACTAGGTCTTGATGTCTGAAAACCTATTATTTTGCGGAAATGGATTCCCAAGGAAGTACAACGGCTAGAAAATATCTGAAAGGACATTTTGGGTCAACTGAGGCAAAACGGTCATATATCAGATGTCTAGGGTCCTCTACGAACTTCTGATACGAGACTAATGGTCATTTCCTCAATGTTTACGAAGGCAGCCAAAGTTCCACTAATTTGACGTCTAGCAAAGGCATCAGACGTCTCCTAAGACGTCTGGACTAAGGTCTGGACGACTGATTCTAATAGACAGAACTTATTAAGTCCAGTCTAGATGTTTTGGATGTCCTATCAAGCAATCAAACGTCTTAAAAGTCAATATCAGACGTCTGATAAGGTTATCTGAACCCTATTTTGATTTTCTAAGTTCTTTACAAAAAATCAAAGTATTCTATGGTAGTGCAGGTGTTCTTAAGATTACTTTAAAGGTTCTTTAAGGCTTTTTAACATAAGATCTAAGAAAATAAAGAAGGAAACAAATAAACAAAATTACATAGCATAAGATAAAAGGAAATTTATCTTATTTTTCATCTTTTTCTTCTTCAAGCTTTCGCTCCTCGCGAAGCTCCTTCGCCTCTGTCCGGCTCCTCCAATCTGCCGTGGATGTAAGCACGAACTCTGTCTTAACACTTGTCTCCATTTGCAATTTGACCTGAAAACTAGGACTCAAAAGTAAATGTTAAAAAACACGTGTTTTGTTACCATCAAAATAAACGATCGTGGTGCTCTAGCACCAACACGAGGTTCAGCTAGCCACCCTACACCGACTTATTAGGCCCGCTAAGCAAACTGGGGTAGTCAGATGAGGGTGCATGGACTGTGGAGGGGTGAGACCCCTGTTTGGTTCTGAGGGGCTAGACCCCTATTTCTGAGAGGGCTAGGCCCTATACTGTTTCGTGTTATACTTTGGGCATACCCGCTAGCAGAAACGACTGACAGCGTGTTAGTGTGGAGTAGCTACCTGTGTGCTTATCGCGCGTGACGTAGTCACCGCTACGTCTGTCAGTGACCTCAGGGTGGTTGACTGGGTGTAGGACTACAACGGGGGACTCTCCCGGTCAGGAGAGCACCACGTGTACTTTCGACTCTTTGGAAAAGACTGCAATTAATATCGTTCCCATGAAGAACATGCAAGATTAAGAAAGAGATCTTAATATTAACCAAAAGGGGTGAAAAGGAATTACATGTAAAATAAAATTATAACTGCTACTTTTACTGTTTTAGATAGTATGGTTACCACTTTACTCAGTGTTCGCTGACTCCGTCTTTTTCATAACACTGTTCAAGTCAAGAAGTTGAGCAGCCTGAGCTACCGGCTGCGGAGGGTGCTGGGCACAGTCGAGCCCAGCCATAGTTTTCTATACTTTTTGTTGTACTCTCTTTACTGCTATAGTGAGTTTCAAAGTTTTTGCTACAGTTCCTTTTACTGTTGCTTTTGTTACATTTTTATATTGTTGTGGTGGAATGTACTGAATTAGCAGCTATTACTTTCTTTTACTGCTTGTACGTTTTTATTGCTTAGTTACATTGCATATGTGAATGTGGTTTATTTTCCTGTTTTTTGGTTATTTCTTCTTGGACGACTAGGTCTTGGGATTAGTCGAGGCGAGCCGATCTCGGATCCTGTAGGGATTCGGGAACCGGGTCATAACAGTCGACGATGTCGGTGGCACTTTATCGTATCTACTGCATGGCATGAGTTCTTTCTTGCATTGAAAATAATGTTTAGGGCACTTCTTTTCTATTTTTCCATTTTTATTTTCTTTATGATGATTGTTTTGGAGTTTCCCCCTCTTGAGGAAGAGTTGCTTTTCCCCTCTCTGAGGGGCGTAGGATATCCTCCTTCCTTGCCCATGAGGCTGCATCCTTGTATCATTTTCCTTCTCTTAATGAAAAATTTTCCTTTCAAAAAAAAAAAGAAATGAAATTACTTCATCCTTATATCTGGTGTAATCTGAACTCCTCAAACAAATCTACGACTTGTCCATGATAACCAAAATTTATAGTAAACCACTCAGAAGTTAGAAAGTTTAAAGACCCGTTCTGTTCAGAGCCTTTTAAGATGTATAGACTGTCAGTCAGACGTCTGGACCCCTTCCTAGATGTCTAGAAATTGGAAATTTTGTACGCAGGCTCGGGTCTACGCACTGGCTGCACGCAGACAGCCTTTCTCTCTTCTCTCTCTTCTTTTCACCTCCGCCGAACCCTAGCTGCTCCCCTATATAAGACCCCTCTCCCCCCTTCCTCTTTTCTCTACTCCACCACCACCTTCCTTCTTCCTCTCCACTACAACGAGAGGAACGAGCGAGAGAGAGGGTGCGAGAGCAAGGAGTGAGGAGGAGAGGCGCCATGAAGAGAGGAGGAGCTTGAGTTCACGAGTTCGTGCGAGTTCACCGGAGGATGCACGGTCGAAGCGGCGTGTACGGGAGGAGTGCGTTGGGGGAGTCATCCCCGACATCCTGCTGCAGCCGGAGATGCAGACGAGGAGCCGCGGCTGCGTGCAGCGAAAGGAGAGGAGCTCGCTCTGGTTCTGGGTTTTTCCCAGAATCAAACGTCTGGCGTGCCGTCCAGACGACGAGTTGGACGTCTGGTGACGACACCGGATGTCTGAAAGCGAGGTTTCGCGAAGGTACGTTCGTCTTGCGGTTACGACCATGCAGGCCGCACCGTAAAGTCAATCTGTTTTGCTAAAGTGGGAGATATTGTTTGTTGCATGCAGGGACAGCTTTGGTAAGGCGCGAGGCACGTCCTCCCACGCGTTTCGGACGTCTGGACAGCTTACCAGACGACCGGAAACACTCCCATACGACTGGAGGAGAGGTCGAACGTCTGGAGCTAAGTCTAGACGGTTAAATAGGGGTTTTGGACATCTGAAATCAACGCAGGAACATGAGGTGAGACCCTGGTGACTTTTAAGACGTCTGGACCTCATGCCAGACGTCTGATTTAGGTCTGCAGTTCTGTTTTTGACCCGTTTAGGGTCAGTTTGAGGTCCATTTTACGCAAGCAAGATATCTGTGGTTTCCTTGTTAGTTCCTCTACATGTTAGAAAGCCTTATATACTGTTCTGAATGTTCCATTATGGTATGTTCCTTGGTATAGGATTTACAGCTGTTGCGTGTTCGGGGCTTGCAGAGGCACGTGAGTCTGCCGTTCGAGCCCCCAATACTCCTGAAATGTCTGGTGGAGTGGTTTCCCCCTATTTTAATTATAAAACATCAATGCATATGTCAAATTAGATAACAGAAACCTAGGATGTGGCATGAATCCTAGGACGAGAAGTACTTGCACTATTTGTACGCGTGTTTGAGATTGCAGTCATAAACGAATGAATAGAATTGTAAATAATTGCCTGTTAATAAATACAAACTTCCTGTGGAATATGAAATGCTTGTACTAGTTAAACAGTTACCTGTGACATTACTTGTTGTATATATTAAATTATGGAAATATGAGCTGCCTGTGGAATATGAAATACCTATGCTAGTTAAACAGTTATCTGTGATATTACTTGTTGTATATGTTAAATTATGGAAATACGTGTTGTATGTGTATAATACAAGAATGAAATTGTGAATGATGAAACATGGTATGGAATAGTATGGTGAATATGAGCATGAACCCTACGAGGAGTTAGGAGTAAAGCTCCTGTAGATGAATGGAAAGGTCTGGAAATGTGAGTGGGAAGTGTGTTGGCCCTTGAATACTTGGTACCAAGGGGGAGCGACTGTCCCCTTTTTAGTGTAGAGCGGAGCTAGCCACCCTTAGGTTGGGATCCGGGGTTAGGAATGGCCACTCTACACCGACTCCTGTTGGCCCTCGCGTATAGAGTACGAGGGAGAGCTATTTGTGTAGGGAGGGAGCTAGCCACCCCACGGGGCCCAGGGTTAAGCTAGTCAACCTACACCGACTTTTTCTTTGGCCCTCTAGGCAAATCAGGGTAGTAAGACGAGGGTACGCGGACTGTAGAGGGGCGAGACCCCTTTTGGTTCTGAGGGGCTAGACCCCTGTTGCTGCGAGGGCTAGGCCCTATACTTTTCCATGTTGTACTTTGGATGTACCTGTTAGCAGAAACGACTGACTGCGTGCTAGTACGGGGTAGCTACTCATGCGCTTATCGTGCGTGCCGTAGTCACCGCTACGTCTAGACAGTGACTCTGGGGTGGTTGACTGGGTGTAGGATTACCACGGGGGACTCTCAGCCAGGAGAGCACCACGTGTGTCTTCTACTCTTCGGAAAAAACTGCAATCAAGATCGTTCCCACGAGGAACATGCGAGATCAAGAGATCTGAAAGTAAACCAATGAGTGAAAAGAAATGACTTGTAAAATAAAATAATTGGAAAAGATAAAATTACCTGTTAGCCTTTACTACTTAGTTGGTTACCACTCTACTTAACGTTCGCTGACTCCGTTTACTCAACTCCTTTCAGGTCCAGGAGTTGAGCAGCCCGAGTTACCGGCTGCAGAGGGCGCTGAGCCCAGTCGAGTCCAGCAGTAGTTCTTACTGTAATTGTACTTCCTTTTGCTAGTGAGTTTTATACTGTTGTTATCGTTTCTATTTCTGTACTTTGTTTTACTTTACTGTTGTGGTGGTGATATGTACTATTAGCAGTTTTTACTTCCTCTACTGCTTGTACTCTTTTACTGTTAGTTACGTAGCATAGTAAATGTGGTTTACTTTCCTGCTTTTTGGCTATTTCTTGTTGGACGACTGGGTCTTGAGATTAGTCGAGTCGAGCCGGTCTCGGGTCCTATAGGGATTCGCGAACTGGGTCGTAACAAGATGATATCAGAGCATGATCGTCCCGAGAAATGAACCAACTAGCTTAAGAATAACCAATTCACGTGCATGTAACTAGAGTAATCACCACAACGTACCACTTGACATCTGTTCTGAGTTTTTTTCGCTGAAGTCTATTAGAGTTGACTTCCTTTTGTTCTGCCTTCCGTGTCTCCTTGCAGGAGATGCCTCGTCAGAGAGTTCCCGAGACAGGCCGTGGACGAAGCCGGAGGGGCAAACGTGTCGGGCTTGAATTTTGTGCTACCCTTTCTCTCCTCCTGAGCGTCCAGTCCCAGGACCTCGTCCAGTTGATCTGAGAGGTCGTTCGAGAAGAATTT
This sequence comes from Thalassia testudinum, assembly GCA_037157565.1. Classification (NCBI taxonomy): domain Eukaryota; kingdom Viridiplantae; phylum Streptophyta; class Magnoliopsida; order Alismatales; family Hydrocharitaceae; genus Thalassia; species Thalassia testudinum. Next base: position 178,665,495 of record JAZHRO010000024.1, on the reverse strand, counting down.
CAGCTTCCACCTGCTCCGCCGCCCCCTCATCTTCCTCCTGAGGGTACAGAGGGGGAGTCTTCCGTGGGACGGCTATGTCACCGTAGCACCAGGCGAGTCAGAGGAACTCAAAGGAGGCACACGACACCCGCGGGATAGCCTTCTCATTTTGCGGGGCCGTCAGTGGCCTTTGGGGGCCCCCGACAGGGGCCAACTGTCCGCACTGGACCCCCGCCCAGTCGTTAGCAGGGGCCTACCGAGGGAGGGAGTCAAGTCCCCCTCTGCTACCAGTGTGGCCAGTCGGGCCACTACAAGTGAGACTTCCCGTCTAGGACTGGAGCGCAGCAGATGCTCCCCGCACCGAGCTTTGGAGGCCGAGCGGGTGGTCGTGGTTCCCAGGTGCATGGGGGAGGATAGCAGTTACGGAGAGGATATCGGCCAGCTGTCACTCGCTTAGCCCCGGGCTTGGCTATTCTGTCTGCACCCAGGACTGAGAGGCGTCGTGACGTCTTGACTCACGGAGATGCCATAGCTTCAGTTTTTGCGGTGACAGGTATGGTTACGATTTCTGGTCGTTTTGGAGTACGTATTTTTCTTGTTTCTGGTACGACGTACTTTCTTGCTTCACAAGTTTATCGCTAGTTTGGGATCCGATAGCACTCTATTAGGGGATCCATTTGTGATCAGATGTCCAGGTGGTCAGCTGTTTGTAGCTGAGGTCTACACAGGCTGTGAGGTCAGTATTGGGGGACACAGCCTCCCCGCTGACCTAATTGTGATACCGATGGAGGATTTTGGCATGATTCTGGGGATGGATTGGCTGTCCTCTTACCACGCCTTGGTGAACTATTTTGAGAGGAAGATCGTCTTCTCCATACCGGAGATGCCTTCCTTTGAGTTTCACGGACAACCGGTGGATGGAGGTTTCAGGTGCATTTCTGTAGTTCGGGCAGCAAAACTTTTAGGCCAGGGTGTAAGGGCTTTCTAGCCTGTGTGGTGGTAAAGCACAGCCCCGTGGTAAGCTTTTAGAGCATCTCGATGGTTAGAGAGTACCCCGACGTGTTTCCAGAAGAGTTGCCAAGACTACCACCTAAACGTGAGATCGAGTTTGAGATCTCACTGGTACCGGGGACCAGCCCCATTTCTACGGCACCGTACCGAATGGCACCACTTGAGCTGCGAGAGCTCAAGTCACAGCTACAGGACCTGTTGGAGAAGGGCTTTGTTAGGCCCAGTGCGTCCCTGTGGGGAGCACCTGTGATATTGGTGAAGAAGAAGGATGGTACCCTGTGCCTTTATGTTGACTACGGACAGCTGAACAGGGTCACCATTAAGAACATGTATCCGCTGCTGAGGATTGATGATTTGTTTAACCAGTTACGAGGTGCCACGGTATTCTCCAAGATAGATCTGAGATCAGGCTACCACCAGTTGAGGATCAGGGAGATCGACGTCTCCAAGACAGCTTTCCGCACCTGGTACGATTACTACAAGTTTTTGGTCATGTCGTTTGAGCTGACCAACGCCTCCGCTGCCTTCATGGATTTGATGAACCGGTTGTTCAGACCGTATCTAGATCAGTTTGTGGTTGTATTTATAGATGACGTGCTCGTTTACTCGCGGGATCAGGCACAACACGGACAACACTTGCGGATGGTTCTGGACACTTTGAGACGACGCAGGCTATATACCAAATACAACAAGTGCGAGTTTTGGTTGAGATAGGTGACTTTTTTGGGCCATGTGATCTCAGGGGATGGTTTGGCTGTGGATCCAGCCAAGGTTGAGGCCGTGCTTAGGTGGGAGAGGCCACATACGGTGACAGAGATACGCAACTTTTTGAGACTAGCAAGTTACTACCAACGGTTTATCAAGGAATTCTCGCAGATTACACGTCCTATGACTTAGTTGACCCAGAAGGACGTACCTTTTGCTTAGACAGACGCTTGTGAGGCGTGTTTTCAAGAGTTGAAGGAGAGACTGACTTCAGCTCTTATGCTTACCATCCCAGATAGTAGTGGTGATTTTCTGGTCTACATGGACATTTCGTTGCAGGGGTTAAGGGGTGTGCTCATGTAGCGGGGACACGTTGTCACTTACGCTTCGCGGGAACTGAAGCCCCATGAGCATAGCTACCTTACTCACGACTTAGAGTTGGCAGCTGCTGTTCCTACGCTGAAAATATGGAGGCACTACCTTTACGGTAAGACCTTTGAGATTTTCACAGATCATAAGAGCCTCAGGCACTAGTTTGATTAGAATGAGCTTAACATGAGACAGAGACGTTGGTTAGAGCTCCTGAAGGACTATGACTGTAACATCTCCTACCATTCGGGGAAGGCCAACGTGATGGCTGACGCCTTGAGCCGGAAGATGCCCTCCCACTTGGCCAGTTTACAGGCACAGAGTTGGAGACTCATGGAGGAGTTGGGCAGTTGGCGATCCCAAGTGTTACAAGGGTATTCTAGGGCAGTGACGGCGACACGACAGACGAGACCAGAGCTGATAGACCGCATCATCACATGGCAGATGACAGATCCGTACTTGCAATCGTTGTGAGACAGAGTGCTGTTAGGGGACCCAGGAGACTTCTCTTTTACAGATGAAGTGCTGCGTATGAGGGGACGTTTATACATTCTGAGGGACGAGGAGTTGTTAAGAGACCTCCTGACTGAAGTGCATGAGTCCAGGTTCACCATACATCCTAGAAACACGAAGATGTATCATGATCTCAGACGTGACTTTGGTGGAGAGGGATGAAGCGGGATGTGGGTGAGTTCATGCAGCAGTGTTTGATGTGCCAGCAGGTGAAGGTTGAGCATTAGAGGCCTGCAGAGCCGTTGTAGCCATTTCCTGTGCTAGAGTGGAACTGGGAGAGCATCACCATGGACTTGGTGGTGGGCTTACCCGTTACCCAGCGAGGGCACGATGCAGTTTGGGTGATAGTAGAGAGATTGACGAAGGCGGCATGCTTCTTGCCGATCCGAGTCACCTTGGGACCAGCGCAGTTGGCAGAGAGGTATATTCGTGATGTGGTACGTCTACACGGAGTTTCGTGTGAGATTGTATCCGACCGAGATATCCGTTTGACTTCCTAGTTTTAAGCTAAGTTTCAGTAAGCTTTGGGGACACGGTTAAGGTTTAGTACGGCGTACCAACCCCAGACGGACGGACAGTCAGAGCGCACTATACAGACACTCGATGACCTTTTGCGTGCCTGTGTACTAGACTGGAGGGGCTATTGGGACGAGCACTTACCCTTGGCAGAGTTCGCATATAATAACAGCTATCACTCGAGTATCGGCATGGCACCTTACGTGGCTCTGTACGAATGGAGGTGTACTACTCCCTTGAGTTGGGTTGAGGTGGGGACCAAGTGGGAGGTTGGCCCCAGGCTGATCCGGTAGAGTCAGGAGGTGATAGAGCAGATTCACAGAAAACTTCGCACTATCAGGAGCAGACAGAAGAGTTATGCCGATCGGAAGCGCAGAGAGGTGCAGTTCGATGTTGGAGATCACGTCTTTCTTCACGTTTCACCCATGAAGGGCCTGCAGCATTTTGAGGTGAAAGAGAAGCTTTCACCGAAGTTTGTGGGACCCTTTGAGGTCCTAGAGTAGGTAGGACCCGTTGCTTACCGGCTTGCCCTTCCTCCCCAGCTTTCTGGTGTGCACGACGTATTTCATGTATCCAACCTCAGGAAGTATGTCGCCGATCCCAGTCACGTTCTAAGCTACGAGAGTGTCGAGGTGGGTGACGACCTGACCTACCTCGAGAGACCAGTGCAGATACTAGACAGAGCCGTTTGGAGTTTGAGACGGAAGCAGGTACCCTTGGTAAAGGTCTTTTGGAGGAGCCAGCGGTACGAGGAGGCTACCTGAGAGCCTGAGGTGGTGATGCGAGAGCGGTATCCAGAGCTTTTTGAGGGTACGTCTTTTCGGACCGACTTCGATCCTCTTTAAGTTTGTTATGCATTTATATTTCCTTTTCCACACCTTAGCTAGCTCAAGTTTCGGGGACGAGACTTCCTTTAAGTTTGTTATGATGTAAAGACTCGTTCTGTTCTGAGCCTTTTAAGACGTCTGGTCTGTCAGTTAGACGTCTGGACCTTTTCTCAGACATCTGGAAATTGAAAATTTTGTATGCAGGCTCGGGTCTACGTGCTGGCTGCACGCAGACAGCCTTTCTCTCTTCTTTTCTCCTCCGCCGAACCCTAGCTGCTCCCCTATATAAGACCCCTCTCCCCCCTTCCTCTCTTCTCCACTCCACTACCACCTTCCTTCTTCCTCTCCACTGCAGCAAGAGGGACGAGCGAGAGAGGACGCGAGAGCGAGGAGCGAGGAGAGGCGACGTGAAGAGAGGAGGAGCTTGAGCTCGCGAGTTCGTGGGAGCTCGCCGGAGGGCGCACGACCGGAGTGGCATATGCGGGAGGAGTGCATTGGGGGAGTCGTCCCCGACACCCTGCTGCAGCCAGAGCTGCAGACGACGAGTCGCGGTTGCGCACGGCAAAAGGAGCAGGAGCTCGCTCTGGTTCTGGGTTTTTCCCAGAATCAGACGTCTGGCGTGCCGTCCAGACAACGGGTTGGACGTCTGGTGATGACACCAGACGTCTAAAAGTAAGGTTTCGTGAAGGTACGTTCCTCTTGCGGTTACGACCATGCAAGTCGCACCACAGAGCCAATCTGTTTGGCTAAAGAGAGAGATATTGTCTGTCGCACGTAGGGACAGTTTTGGGAAGGTGCGGGGCATGCCCTCCCACGCATTTCAGACATCTGGACAGCTTACCAGACGACCGGAAACACTCCCAGACGACTGAAGGAGAGGTCGGACGTCTGGAGCTGAGTCCAGACGGTCAAGTAGGGGTTTTGGACGTCTAAAATCGATGCAAGAACTTAAGGTGAGACCCTGGTGACTTTTAAGACGTCTGGACCTCGTGCCAGACGTCTGATTTAAGTCTGCAGCTCTGTTTTTGACCTGTTTAAGGTCAGTTTGAGGTCTGTTTTACGTAAGCAAGATATCTGTGGTTTCCCTATGAGTTCCTCTACATGTTAGAAAGCCTTATATACTATTCTAAACATTCCATTGTGGTATATTCATTAGTATAGGACTTCCAGCTGTTGCGTGTTCAAGGCTTGCAGAGGCACGTGAGTCTGCCGTTCGAGCCCCCAATACTCCTGAATTGTCTGGTAGAGTCGTTTCCCCCTGTTTTAATTATAAAACATAAATGCATGTCAAATTAGATAACGAGAAACCTAGGATGTGGCACGAATCCTAAGACAAGAAGTACTTGCACTATTTGTACACGTGTTTGAGATTGCAGTCATAAACGAATGAATAGAATTGTAAATAATTGCCTGTTAATAAATATGAACTGCCTGTGGAATATGAAATGCTTGTACTAGTTAAACAATTACCTGTGACATTACTTGTTGTATATGTTAAATTGTGGAAATACGAGCTGCATGTGTATAATACAAGAATGAAATTGTGAATGATGAAACCTGATATGGAATAGTATAGTGAATGAGCATGAACCCTATGGGGAGTTAGGAGTAGAGCTCTTGTGGATGAATGGAAAGGTCTGGAAATGTGAGTGGGAAGTGTGCTGGCCCTTGAGTACTTGGTACCAAGGGGGAGCGACTGTCCCCTTTTTAGTGTAAAGCGGAGCTAGTTGCCCTTGGGTTGGGACTCGGGTTAGGAATGGTCACTCTACATCAACTCCTATTCGCCCTCGCGTAGAAAGTACGGGGGAGAGATATTAGTGTAGGGAGAGAGCTAGCCACTCAACGGGGCCTGGGGTTAAGTTAGCAAAGCTACACCGACTTTTTCTTTGGCCCTCTAGGAAAATCGAGGTAGTAAGACGAGGGTGCGTAAACTGTGGAGGGGCGAGACCCTTGTTTGGTTCTGAGGGACTAACCCCTGTTGCCATGAGGGCTAGGCCCTATACTGTTCCGTGTTGTACTTTGGGCGTACCCGTTAGCGAAAACGATTGACCGCGTGCTTATACGGGGTAATTATCCGTGCGCTTATCGCACATGCCGTAGTCATCGCTACGTCTAGACAGTGACTCCGGGGTGGTTGATTGAGTATAGGATTACCACGGGGGACTGTTAGCCAGGAGAGCACCATGTGTGCCTTCTACTCTTCGGAAAAGAGTGCAATCAAGATCGTTTCCACGAGGAACATGCGAGATCAAGAAAGAGATCTGAAAGTAAACCAATGGGTGAAAAGAAATGACTTGTAAAATAAAATAATTTGAAAAGATAAATTTACCTGTTAGCCTTTACTGCTTAGTTAGTTGGTTACCACTCTACTCAGCGTTCGCTAACTCCATTTACTCATAACCCTTTTTAGGTCTAGGAGTTGAGCAGCCTGAGTTACCGACTGTAAAGGGCATTAGGCCCAGTCGAGTCCAGCAGTAGTTCTTATTGTAATTGTACTTCCTTTTGCTAGTGAGTTTTAAACTGTTATTACCGTTTCTGTTTCTGTACTTTGTTCTACTTTATTGTTGTGGTGGTGATATCTACTGTTAGCAGTTTTTACTTCCTCTACTGCTTGTACTTTTTTACTGTTAGTTACTTAGCAAAGTGAATGTAGTTTACTTTCCTGCTTTTTGGTTATTTCTTGTTGGACAACTAGGTCTTGGAATTAGTTGAGTCGAGCCGGGCTTGGTGTCATATAGGGATTCGGGAACCGGTTCGTAACAGAAAGAAATATAAGGATGATGCGTGTATTTTGATGAATATTTTTACTTGATAGTCCATCTTTGAAAATTTGATCACAACATTACTTGTTGAAAGTTCGTCAGCATCTCCCTGCACTTCTCCAGAATATCTCAAAGACTAACCTTAACTACATTTTCAATAGCACCCAATTAAGGGCGCTTTAGGAACGTAGCTAAAATTAGTTGTTATACCAGAAAAGAGTAGGAAGATGATACCAAAATTTGACTAAACATTGGTTACACGTAACAAATAATACCTAAGTTATGATCAAGTCTTCAATGACCCTCTTTAGCCCGATACTTCATCGAATTAGAGACGATAAAACTTATGGCATGCTACAAGAATAACGCATCGTACATGTGAGGTATGCATCCACCAATGCATTATCTGTATAACATGATCATGAATCTTGACGGACGAATACAACAGCAATCAAGTTCTTTCCCACATTAAGTGGGGTCGACTATATGGATTCTTTACCTCCACACAGATCGACGGACAAATAATTTGACATAATTTTACTCATACAACCTGTATCCTACGAGTTAGAATACATATTATTTGACCTCAAGTGCATCCATAATAGTATACATGTTTGTATTTAAACATTAAATAATTAAAAGAATTTTAATAAAAATTTTGACGAAATTTTCTCTTAAATTTTGGAATTTTCTGTAAACTTGTACGTCAAAATAACACTCATTATAAAAGTTTACAACAAGTTGTATGCATGAAATCACTCACAATGATTCCTATAAACCTGCATGAAATACTCTTATGTGCATTTTTGTCAACACATTTATTGATTTATCTATAATACCATAGGGGTTTGAGTGACGACATTTTTTACTATGATAAGATAATTCTAGTTACACTTGGATATAGTGTCAATTTATTTCAAGGGAAGATGCATTTTTCTCAAGGATGCTTGAACCATATCAAAGGACAACTGAGATAGCACAATATTCATCATCTCTAATTGCTTAATTATCTCAAGGACACTGGGACATATCAAAGGACAACTAAGATGCATTTTTCTAGTTCATGAGGTTGGCTTTTGCCAACAAAAATATAAGGGGTTTAAAAGTTTGTTTTGGTGAAATTTTAAGATTCTTGATTGGATTGTGCTTGTTGTTTTTACATAAATCTATATAGTCCTGTATTTAAGCTTGCACTTTGAGTTGGGTCTTTCAAAATAATCATCTGACAATCATCTATGGTGTAACACCTGTTTTTTTACATTTATACTCAATTTTGATTATCGGGAGACATTAATAGAGTTAGCCTTTGATTTTGTCTTGAGCGAACCGTAGACGTGTGCACATTTAAATCAAAATTTGAGCTCTTCTTTCTTTACTATTGAAAGTGGAACCTGAAATTGGTAGATTGAGGTTCTAATAGTGAAGCATTTGTTGAAGTTCTCAGTCATTCTTCTTAGATGAGGTTGGCTAGTGCCAACGCATACAAGGGGGTTTAAAAGTTTGTCAAATGGAATTTGAAGTTTTTACTTGGGATGTCATGGATAAAGTAGGCAGAGATGTAGTTCTAAACTTGCAGTTGGATTGGGCATTTCAAGATAAGATTTTGATAATCGTCCTATGATAGTTATTATTTGTTCTCTCATCCATACTTTTGGTTTCAAGAGACTTTTGACAGAACTATGATTTTGATGAATGTTGAGACTCTTTCATATTGGACATCTCTTGGTACATCCATAAACAAAAGTGGTTGAGTGAAGGCTTTCTCTAGTATTGCAATATGTTTTTCTTCAAAGTTGAAGCCTATATCTATTACTTCTCTTTTCTTTCTTATGAACAAATTATCATCTTGCAGAAGCATTAGCCTTTTGAGATCATATTACTTAGGGGTTTGGTAACCACTTCATCCACATCTTTAACTTCACAGGTACTAATTTTCATATGGTGTCATTTTCAACTCCATAATCACTATCTTCTAAGTAATGGAACAAGGGAAAGATCTAAATGATTATTAACTATCAACCTACTTAACCATTTAAAGAATTTTCAAAAAAAAATTGACAGAATTTCCTTTTAAATTTTTCTATAAATCTGCATATTGAAAATAATATACATCTTCAAAGTGGGCACACCCCACATTAAAAATGATTTTAATCAAATAAGTGTGTACACCTCACATTTAAAATAAATTACATAAATGGACACACCCCACATCTATTCAAAGGAATAAAAAATAATATGTGAACGCAATCTACATCTAACAAAAACCTACAATATCATTAAAATAAATTAAAAACATTAAAATTTTACCTCCAACTACTACAGCCTCAGAGAATACCCATCATCAATAACCTGTAATTTCATAAATAAACATAATTAATTAGCACATTCTTATCTTATTAAAAACTTTACAACTTTTATAAAGTTATTATAACTATTCTAATTGTTATGTTAATAGCATATATTAACATAATATATATGTTAATTGTTATATTACATAATAACAGTATATTACATGTGATTTAAACTATGTACATAATTAACATAATTAACTAATTAGGAGAGGAGTAGGAAGGGTAGGGGACTAGTAGGAGGAAGTGGGGGAGGGGGGCTGGATAGGAGGGTAGGAGGAGGGGGGCTAGCAAGGAGGGGGAGGAGGAACGATAGGAGAAGAGGGTGAGGAAGACCGACGAGGAAGAGGGGGAGGAGGAATGACAAGAGGAGAGAGGGGGGAAGACTGGTAAAGAAGAAGGGGAAGAGGAGGAATGACAAGAGGAGAGGGGGAGGAAGATCGACAAGGAAGAGGGGAAGGAGAAGGAACAATAGGAGGAGAGGAGGGGGGCCGGCGAAGAGGAGGGGGAGGAGGAATGGCAAGAGGAGAAAGGGAGGAAGACCAGTAAGCAAGAGGGTGAGGAGGAACAACAGGAGGAGAGGGGGAGAAAGACTGGCAAGGAAGAAAGGGAGGAGGAGGAATGATAGGAGGAAAGGAGGCAAGGAGGGGGAGGAGGAACAAAGGCGAAGAAGAAGGACGACGTGAGGAGGAGGTAGGAGAGATGACGATGGGGGGCTGGCGATGACGAGGATGAGGACAACTCACCTGTGGTGGAGGACGACAAGGAGGGGCAGCGAAGAGTGGTGAGGAGGAGCAACGTCGTAGTCGCGAGGAGGGTTTGGGTTCTTTTTTGAAAAAATGACCAAAAAAATACATTTACAGTCGCTTTGCAAACTAGCAATAAATATTAATTTTACCCTTACTCAACCATCGCTGCTTTTTGTTAGCGATGACAACAGCCAAATTTAAACCCCCCATTCATCGTTGCTTGTTTAAAAAAAACGATGGCAAATGTCTTTAATGTCGCTTGGATAATCGACGATATATGTCATTTTTCTAGTAGTGATTATTATTATTTCTTTTTTCAAAATATGAAAAAATTATATAGTTGAATGCATATTTACTTAGGATAAGATGCTTATTTATACATGTTTCTAGACAAGTTAGACGCATCGAGTATTATAAATATTGCATAGTATTCATCATCATGCATGTAGAACCATTTATGTAATTTATATATTAATTTATTTATTTTAGTGACTATGGAATAGGGAGACATATTTCTGGACTTCAGATTGGAGATCTGACCATATGGATATGATTAGGGTAATGATCGGAGTCTAACACCTTTGAAATCACCTGGATCGGACATTTGTAGCATCTTTTACAAGCCACAGAAGATCGGTGGCCAAGGGATAGGAAGACACAAAGTTGAACCTCAAACAATAATTCCAACCACACAGATGAGTTTGAGTCGACGATAGCAGCCCAATATTGCGAAGATCAACCTAATCGGACACTCGTGACGTCTCCTACAAGTATTTAAAGTTGGATGACTATGATGGTGTCATGTGAAGCCATCATAGCTGCCCAAAGTCGACTATTGATCCGGGGATGGAGGGGGGGGGGGCTTTCTTGCACGAGAGCCATAACACAAGCGGTGAGAGAAGGGGAGTGAGAGCGGAGAGAGGTTTGTGGCAAATCAGGGGTTAGATGGAGTCATACCGGATCCGATCTCCCCCTTTAGAGGGCATTGGGCCACGCTGCGAGAGAGCCCAAAAACTCCTCTCCCGAATCGCTATTAATACCGCTGCAATCACTGCAGATATCCACGTGCATCGCAGGAGTGTCCTTGCAATCGAAGCCTTGAATCCCTGAAGCGTTGGGTTTCGTAACCGCTGCGAAATTCCTCTCGCCAGTCCCAAGATCGTCGATGTGTCCCTTGACCTTCCAAATTTGCTTTGTCGACACCTCGGAGCCTTCACAACTCGATTAGGCCCACCTGGTGCCTGAGCACACGTCCTCCTCAACTCCGGCTTAATGTTTACAGTTACGACCTACGCCGCTCACCTTCGACAGGTCACCTTCGACAAGGCCAAGCCCATGGCATCTCTTGACCGTAGCGAACGGTGCCACGACCGCCTCCACGACTTTTGTCATCCTCAGATGAATGGAGATTCCTTTGATCACCACCTCCATCTCCGCCTTTCGCGACGGCCACTCAGATGTTGCACCATCGAACGTCGAGGGCCACCGCCATCGTAAGGAGGCAGAACTGCTCCTTGAGACCTTGAACACCAGGCTCTCCGCTATCTCATGGCCCAAACCAAAGAGAAGAAATTTGTTTGGGCCCAAGTACGCCACCTTCAGGGCTTCCTCAGTTCCCAACAGATCTTTCATCTCCTTCTCACCTCTACCACATAAGTCTTACTAGTGTTGAGGCGAGCACCTCGGGCGATCAGGCGAGGCTTTGTATGTAGTTGTCACCTCACCGAACCCTGAGGCAATGGGCTTCAGTTAGGTGACCTGCCTCCTCGCCTCGTGCAGCACCTCGTTGCCTCTCCACCCCATCGCCTGAAGGCTGAAGCCGTAAGCCCTAAGCTTGAGTCATGACTTCTCTCCCGGCCAACCCCCATCGCCATTATCGCTGGAGAGGCGGACCATTGAGCTTCTTCAACCATCATCATTTTGCTAGCCATCATCGTCACTTGCCATCTTCGCCTCCTTAATCTCCATCACCTAGGTATAACCTCCAATCTTTACTCTCGTCTCCCAGACCTCCATCGCGGATTGGCAACGTTGCCATCTTCGCCATCAACTGTTTCTTTTTTTTTTCCTAATCTCTTCCATCGCAAGGTCGAGTCCATCGTCACTTTTTTTATCTTATTGCGACAGTCCCAATGTTACCATGTTAGATTAGTTTTTAACTTTATATTTATTTTTATTGTAACCTGTTGAGTGTTGTGAGGCTTGCGAGTGATTATAAATATTATTAGATATTAAAACTATATCTAGATTTTAGTCTAATAGATTATGTTACATTATTTATAGAAATAATGCATAAGCACAGTACTAATAATAATATGTATTAAACTTAAACACTTAAATAGTACTAGTACTTATAATATGTATTATGGATATCATAAATGATTACTGATAGATATTATACTAGTAATAAATATTATTGTTATTAAACCAGTAATATACTAATACCTACGGATAAAATCTTTGTTAGAAAGTAGACCCAGATAGAATATCTATCCTTATAAGATATATTATTACCGTTAGATATTCAACTGAATAATATGTATTATGCATATTATGTATTATTAATTTATTATGTAACAGGAATACATATTATATTATTAATTCATAAACATTAAATATAATATTGTTATTATTTATACATAAATACCTAATGTAATATTGCTATTATAAATATTTTTATAAAGTTGATATTATTATTATGAGTTACTAAGGTATATATATATGTAAAAAAAATTGAAAAAATTTGTCACCTCAGGCGACAATGGGACTTGTCACGTTTTGCATTGACAGCTTTGAATCTTTCCCCATGAAATCTTGTCTACTAGAGCTCCTACAAGGTTCGCCTCCAATTATCTCATCTTAGTGGACTAGGGAGTAGAGATCTCCACCAGGGGGCACCAGTCGGAGGGAGGGTGGGTTCGAAGGCAAAACCTTCCCCCTCGGACTCCCTCCCTCATTGGCACCACCTCCTGTGGTGGCCGAGAGCACCTCATTGCAAGCATCGAGTAAGGTCTTGGTAGTCCCTTGCCATGCATCCCAACCTTAGGCATTTGAGGCATCGAGGCCGCTCCGGCTTTCCCTTTTTCATTCTCTAACAATTGACGACTGTCCACCCCCCGTCGCCCTCTCTCGGCACCTCACGCTCCCTCATTCCACCCGACTCCTCCCAACAAGTTGCATTTATTCTATATGGGAAATCTCCATTTTTTCTCCACCTTAATGAAGAATTGACCTCAAACATTTAGAAACAACTTTCTTCGTGATACAATTTACGACTTTTTTCTCATCTGTCCCATTTTTGTCCCTTAGTCAAAAGCCTTTAGTCTTTAGGCCTCTCTCCATAGCTAAAATTTTCTTCTTAGGAGTTGTTACATAAATGCCTGTGTGATATTTCGAGATTACAAATTAGACCTATATCCTTGACTTTCTGAGATTTACATGGATACCCTTGAAAAGATTAAAATTCTTTTTGCTTATGCCCCTGATCAAGAATGAGCACAACAAATGAAAGAGCTTTTGTGAAAAGCCCATAAGATTTGTTTTTGGTTTATTTTGAAATCCTCCTCCCTCCTCCCCTTCTTCCTCTTCCCTCCTTCCAAATACCCTTGATGACCCCCTCCTTGTCCTTGGTGACTTCAATCCAAATACACCTTGACATCTCATCTTGAACATGCTTCATCAACTTATCCTCGGCCTTGGTGGTTTTAATTTTTTGAAAGAAGGCCTCGGTTGCTTCATTAATTGAAAAAAACAATTATAATGGGATCCTCCAAGGGAAAGTGCATAAAAAAGACTAGAAGTAAAATCTCTGTAAGACTCCTCAGTTCTGCACATGCACTAATCTGAAACATGAAAATAACCAGATGGGCATTCTGTACAATTCCGAAACCTTCAAAGCTGAAGTATAGGAAGGTTGTTTTTCAAATATTATCAACTTCTCAACTTCATTATCCTCAATCATCATCAGCAACATCCTCATGTACATGTTTGCAACATTAGGGAGTAAACAAAGCTTTCTGGGGATGGTACGTGGAGATTTATAAAAAGAATCTTTTGTTAACTTTATTCTGCTGAAAGGTAGAGAAAAGGGGTACTTGTACCAAGGTGAATCAGTTGTATTGTGCTTTGGTCGCAGAATATTCAAAACTAACCATACCCATAGCAAAGAGGGCATTGTGCCCAACCACAAGGGTTATAAATTTGACTTCAATCAAAGCCACAGGAGGGGTGGTGTTTACTCTTGTTTCTTTTCACATATCTTATACACAACTTGGTGTTGAGTAATTCTTTCTAGGATGTAAATCTGAGCTTGCCTCTCTTTTCTCTTAGATTATTTTTATTACAGTCCCTTTTTAAAAAATTATTCTTAGTACAATTTAATTTTGATAATGAATCAATCCTCACAGGCATATTCAAGTTTTTCTGATAAAAAGCTGTTGATTATAGGTTGTATCCGTTTCCGGTGAAGTCCTCACAAATGGACATAATTAAACGTGGTCCTAGCAAGCCTAGTTGGTGGATGGTTCTTCTCCATCAGGGCCTTTTATTTACACCCCTTTCAACAAAGGAGGACCAAATGAGAGTGCTAAGCAAGAATGGACTTCTATAATTAGAGAACTTGTTCGGGTTTTGGTGGAATTGGCAAATCCTTGCAGGTTTGAATTAGTTGTTGATAGTATTTACCTTTCAGTTCACTTTGGTAATATTCATGCTTTTCCAGGGATCTTCGCTCTTCCACCTAACACTGCTAAGGTGCTTTCATTATTAGGAATTCCAACAAAAGATGGAATTGTGTCAATCCTTGGATGCATTGTGCATTGCTTTGGTGTGGTTATTGAACACCTTTTTAAGGATGTTGACAATTTGCTCCTTGGAGCTGCCATTGTTCATTTATTATTATTTTTTTTTTCCTTCTACCGTCTGCGGCTTTCTTTCTCTCCATAGCCCTCTCTCAACTTTTTTATTTCTCTTTTTCGTATTTTATTTTTTTACACATTATTTATTACATACATCCATTTTAAATTTTATCTTTATCATCGATTTTCTCATCTTATATTCTTTCATTAGAAACCAATATTGAGTATATTTCTGCGAGAATGTAAAATAATACATATACAAAATCAGGTAGTATAAACTCAATCTAAGATATCAATTGAAAATAAAATTACACTAAGTACTTCTTTTTGCAAGGTACGGTGTGTTTTGATTTTTGATCGGTATTTCTTTTTTTCCACCGATCGAAAATCATGATACATCGGGCAATGCATTTTGCAACATGCATTATTTTGATTTTCCACTGATCGAAAGTCAAAATACATCGATTGAAAATTATGTTTGACTTTTTCATGATTAATTTGTACACTTTCGTGGTAATTGATTTTTACATTCCCAAGGTAACGGGTGGGTTAAAAATTAGTTTTATATTAATTTAATGCACGATGATGAGCACACACTAAATATATGCTTAATTCCTGCTTAATCTTGTCTGCTAGATATTTCATATTGTAGTTTTTGCATTTTCTCTAATGGTAACTGGAATTTGCTCTGCTGGTTCATCCAGTGGCTTGCCTTTGTTGTAGGTGTTCTTGGTGGAATTGAAATGGAGGCTCCTCCATTACAAGAAATTACACATTCTTTCACCCTTTATTTCATGGTGCTTGGTGAGTATATGTTACAAGGTGCTGCAACAATAAATGTTGCTACTGACATCCTCCGAGCTCGTGCAAGGACAACCACTCCTGAGGAGCCAATATTTTGAATAAATGTTATTAATGTTGAGTTATGACAATACTCTGAAGATCTATAGATTAATTTTTTTTTTCTGTCTATTGAACTTTTTTTGTTTTGTAAAATTACACTAAAAATGTATGTCGTAAAATTTTTATATATTTACACTTCTAAATGTTTTATATTTTCATATGTTCTAAATATTTATTTATAGGAATATATTATTGTTTGTGTGTGAATGATATATATGTTATGTAATGAAATATCTTGTTGTTTGCATGTAGGTGTCAATGGTATAAATATATGTTTATTTTCTTACAAAATCTACACGGGTAGTTATATAAGCTTTGTCAAAAAGAAAATTGATGCTTAAGACTTTCGTCGGCAGCTTTCTAAATGGTTGCTAAAAGTGTTGTCGATGAGTATGAAATCGTTGCTAAAATTGTTGCGGGTGGTTTCATAACTATAGGCAAATATATACTTTTGCTTGTGATTAACGTTCCCAATAGTTTTTAACATATGTTGATGGTTTTAAGCAAAATTGTCGGTAGATGTCTATGTGGATGGTGGATTTGTTGTCATTTTTTTGTGGTAATTTTAGACCTTTTGCTAATAATTTTAAATCACCATCAAAAGCTAGATTTCCTAAAATGTTGGCGTGGGATTAATGTGAGATGTAATGGTAGGGAGTGATTCTAGATTGGACATGTGACACCACGTAAGGTCTATCAAGAGGGTTTTAAGTGTTGCCACATAGGTTAATGAGGTGGAGAGTGGAAGTGAGTTTAATTGGGTTAGGTGGCACTTGGGTGCTGATGTGGCACCTATGGTGGCATACTGACATGGCACTACATTTAATATGCTTCAACTCTTTGCTTCTCATCTTCCTCATTTTTGTTTTTCATAAGGTCCTACATTATTTACAAGCACTTAATAAGCCTAAATTATATACAAAATGGATGCATGCTTCCAATATTCTTATATGCTCCTAATGCAATATTTATACCCTAAGTTTATGGTTTTTACCTAGGAACTAACTAAATTTAGGCGTATTAAGTGTATTAGATGTGTTTCTATCACACCTCTATGTCTATCTTTTGCTATTTCCTAGAAAAACATTACATAAAATTTTAGTTAGGAGTCATGAGGGTTGTCTTTGTTATTGCTATTTTTTGAGGATAGGGTTGAAAGCTTATTTTCCCTGCTTGACAACATTGGGGTTTTATCTCAAGAATAGGATGTTGAATTCTACTAATTTCTTATTAACCTTGATTTTTCAGCTTCTAAGGAAGTTTTCTTAGGTTCCAAAGTTCACCCAAGATTTATCAAACATAAGCTTAAGGGACTTGTGCACAGTGTATGGACTTGACTCGGGGTAACCCAATTGAGAAATTTTTGATTTCTAAGGAACCTAGACTACCCTTTATTCCCTTAAGCCTAGCCTAAGGACTGGTAGCTTTTTGCTTGCCTATTGTTACCTTGAGGTCAATGCTAAGGCAAGCCCCACATATTTCTCCTCAACTATGCCTTTTGGCATCTTTTCTTTTTTATATCTCCTTTCATTTTTCTATCCCTACTTCAGTTGATTATTTTCATATTTTCTCCCTCCCCCTTTAGAAATTTCTTTATTTTAAATCTTTATATTTTTCTTCTCCTTTCCCCTTCTCATTTTGCTTTATTCTCCTCTTATGTTTCTAGGGGAGTGGCTCATTTGAGTCTTGTTCACGAACATTACCTCAACTAAAATCTAAGTTAATGCAAGATTCAAGATTGTGATCTGAGCATCCACTGACTAGGGAGGCTCTCCCAGTACAACGTGACAGCCATACCTTGAGGGAACCTAAGATTAGTTTTACTAATTAGTTGGTATATTAGATTTGGTTCCCCAATCCAGATTTCTTGGAAAACCCTACCTTTCGAGGTTAGGTTGCCCCTTAGCCAATTCAGTGTGTGAGTAGTTTAGACGCCTAATTTTCAAAGAGTTCCAAATCACACGGTGGATTGTTGAATCAAATGCTTCCTACCTCATGGACTTAGAATCTTGGTTAACTAAATTCTTTAAGAATTACAAGCAACACCTTAGGCTCAAAGATATTCCCTAATTGATTAAGTTGGCTCACAACCTCAAGAGCTTAGAAGGCAATTTTTCAACTCAATCCTAAAAGCTAGTGATTTTCTAAGTACCTTATACTCATTGTCCTACTTGAATTATGTATGCATGCTATGTACAAAATTTTTTATTATTATTATCAGAAAAAATAAAAGAATATAAGATAAATTTTCCTGGAAACCAGAAATGTAACTCTAAATGATCTACCCACACCTTAATGCCTATTTTGTATAATGAGAAGGATAGGTAAGAAAGAACTTAAAATCTGAGTTTTGGACTTAGAAACTAGCTAGCTCTAGATCTGAAAAATTAACCTAAATATTTACAAACATGTTGGGCTGCCTCCCAATGAGCGTTAAGTTTAGTGCCTTCCACTGGGCATAGATCCTACCTAAAGAAGAAATAACTAGTTTAGAGTAGAGTCTCAAAAGTAGAATACAATATAGTCATGGAAATTCCAAGTCAAATGTCCACAAATGTGGAGTAACTGGTGGTACAACCCCAAACCTAAGGGACAAATGTTCTTCAAATGATAGATTAAGTAAGAGAGCATCCATCTATTTTCGAGCAGTTGGCTTTGGGGTGTGGTATTGAATTTAGGCCCATGCAACTCGAGTTTAAACAATTGGGCACACAAGAGATATTCAAAATAGGAACCTTGTGTCCCCTAGAAGTTATGCTCGAAAAGTTGATTTTTTGAATGGGAGCACTCGAGATCCTAGGTTTTTTCAACCTCGGAAAGATGTAGAGGACCCTTGTAAAAGGCCAAGAAGTGAAAATCATGAGGAACCTCTATGTTCTAGATCTCAAGTCTCTCAAATTGGTCTTCCAAAATGATAGTCTCCTTACCCAAATCCTTTACAGAAATTAATTCAATTTCCGAGATTGCTTTCTTTTCATCAATTTCAACCCCTTCCAAGTCCAAATCTTTTAAATCAAGGAAAATTAAATCAGACTTGGGTTTATCATATTCAAGTTCAAATGAATCAAATTCAAGTCCATCCGGGATTTATTGAGAAGGTAGGTTAGATCCTAAATCCAATAATCTCTCAAGTTTTGCAGTATCCTCTCTTGATTAGGGTGAAGATACAAGGCCTTCAATTAATTCATCATCAAATCCAGGATTCGATTTTTCTATTTTACCCTCATCTAGATGAGGGCCTTTGATCAATTCAAAAACACAAATTTTAGAATTAATTTCTTCAATTGGCCCTTCTTCATAATTAGATGTCTCAAGAACAAATTCATTTTCAATATTAGATTCCACCTTATTAGTTGAGACATCTTCATCATCAAGATCAAGGACCCCAATTGTAGGAATCATTTCTTCTTTAAAGTTCTCATCCTTAATGTCCCATTTTTCTGAATCCTCTATATCAAGTTTATTATCTAAGGTATCATCAATGACACCTTCAGACTTAATGGAATCTCCTTCTATTGATTCCTTGTAAAAATCATAAGTGGAAGCAATAATAGGGGGTATGTCAATGGACTCTTTGGCTTCTACTTTGAGTGGTTCCTCATTTATCCAAGCAGTCATGTTGGGTGATCGTGCCATTTCCTTTATAAGGTGGATCTCTTTTTTTTTAATTTAAAAAACCATGTCTCAGTTTGCTTCCGTTGAACCCGACTTGCCATTTGATCCATTTGTTGTGATAATCTATCTGTCATGCCATCCAACTCATGCACCCTTTGCATCATTTCATCCAATTGACATCTTGAAGGGGCTAATTGGGTAATCAATGATTGACCTTGGCCTTGAACTTGATTAAACCTATAGTTTGGATTTGATGTGGGTGAGTATGGGTCAAGATTCTGAGGATTAGAAGGTGAAACATAAGTAGGCCCTGAATGTCCTCCTTGGATACAGGTCATACCAAGATAGTCATTAAGGGGTGATGACCTAGATTGGGTATGGATTTAAGGAGGATAGGAGTCTGAGTTTTGATATTCGCATGTCTATCCTAGTTTTGAGGATTGGTAAGTCAAAGTCAAATTGGGATAAGGATTGGAATCACTTCGGGGATTAGGAGCGTGTCCAGGATATTGCAGTCCCGACTTATATCCCTAATTAGGAGTGGTGTTATCCTAATTAGAAGATGGATAATGTGGGGTTGAATTGAGAGAATAATAAGATTGGGGATAAGAGGTATTGAAAGGATAAGAATTGGAATCTGCGTGTAGTGTTGGAAGAAATTGGGATGAGAATAGTATAGGAGAGAAAGAGTGCCCCTAATAAACAAATCAAGCACACAAAATCTAGCCTTAAATGGTTCACCCTATTAGACCTGGTCCTACCCTAATTAAAATAAGAATTAAAGTGGTTCGACCCTTGAATTACTTGGTTAGCCAGATGGGAGAGACCCACTAATTTGCATGGCGATTCCCCCTAGCGATTAACGTGGTTACCGCATCGTCCTATTTTGTCACCAGTTGGCCCAAGTAGACAAGGCCCTTAATCAATTCAACTAAACCTTAATAGGTTAAGAAATTAAGTCCTACCTAAGGCACGTCAACTCAATTTTTAGGCTTAGGATCAAGTGCACTAGGAATGTGGAGGGCATTAAGGTGGCTTGTTGCCCTTTTAAAATCAATTTCAAAGTGTGTGTGAGGTGAAACAAATAAGCATATAAGGTCCTTTACTTGATTGTCAAGTGGCATTTAAGATTTGACCTTGTATTAGACTCTTAGGGGTTCCACTTGCTTGTTTAATTTTAATCCAAGTTTGAAGGTTCAACTCCAATACAAGCAAATAGTTTTGTAGGTGTTTGTGGATTCCTTTAACTTTTAAAGTTCTAAAATAATGCCAGTGAATGCTCAATTTTAGGAATATTTATAACAAAAAATTATGTCCCACTAATGTTCAAATTAACCCCTAAGATGCATGCCCTATATGCTGCTTCTATTCAAATGAGTTTTAGGGAAAATGGATTGAATTTACTCTAATTGTGATGTGAATGAAATCAAACAAGATGAGATATTGGATGGGTGGTCACACCATGAAGATGCAAGCGTAGAAAAATTTTTGTTTTAATTTTTCAAGGAGTTTCGAGATTTTTTAGATTTTTCAATTCGGACAAGGCAATCTATCCAAATGTACCCTGTCCAAATGAAACACCTAGACAACGCATTCCAGACATCAAAAATTTTTGGGAATTTTATCTGGAGTAGCCAATTCCCCAAGAAGTTCAATGGCACCAATTTTGCTTGAATCAAATTAATATGTAGTTTGTAGAAATTCTGGGAAGCCTGAAATTTTAGGTTCTATCTCTAATATGATTCATTCACACTATAAGAATTTTTAAAAATTCTATAGAGCAAGTTTGAGTCTAAAATTTGGTGCATCTGAATCCTTTTTTGAAGTGCCATTTCCAAACCAAGTTTCAAAATTTTTGAAGGTCCAAAACATTTAGAACGATTTTCTTAAAGTCTAGATCAGATGTTTTGGTCTGAACAACAGAACAAGTGCATGGGTATTCAAGTGTGAGTCAAATACAATCACACCATGCCAAATTTTTTTAGATTTGTTTTAATATTTTTTTATGTTTTTATAGGATTTTTCTTTTAATCTTGTTTAGTGGAGGTAAAGACCACCTTCCTACCATCTTCACCAGCAAGCTTCACTCTGCTGCATCAATCTTCTCCTTGCGTGAGACGACTTTAGTGACACTTGCAAAGATCACCAACAAAAACAAAACATGTGGATTAGTACTCAACCAAAATAAAAATGAAAATAAACAAGGTAATAAGAAAACCAAATCGTTGTCTCCGTGGCAACGGTGCCAAAAACTTATTAGCCAAAATCGAATAGAGATAAAACACATGTCATTATGGCTCGAACTAGCGAACAAGTCTTAAATTTATTTAAGAAGAACTCGGTGAGTCCAAGTTGTCCAAGGAGGCAAGAGTCAATTTTATTACACTTATTTATTTTTGGCCTTTTATATTTTTTTCTCATTTTTATGGTATTTTTGTTTTGAGGTCATGAATCAATCACACAAGAAATAAACTAAAGAGAGAGATATAATTTGAGAACAAAATGTACTTTTTCATTAAACAAAATGTCAACTACAATAGAATGAAGGATTACAAGGGAGAGAAAGAGAGATAGAGAGATAGATGGAGAGAAAGAGAAAGGGAGGGAGAGACAATAGAGAATGGCAAAACTCTTGGAGACGTTGGTGAGCTCGCAATAGGATGGATGTGCCCGTTTGCAATTGCCGTGTCAAGGAGAGCTTGAAGTTGATGTAGAAGTCGTGGAGAACTGAAGAGATGTGCCACCTAACTTGGGGTAGAAGGCTAGGGATGGCTAGGAAGACGAACTAAGGGAAGGGACTAAAGGGATATCCTAAGCTAACAAAGGTGGAGCGAGATAGGACCTAACGATGAGCTAAGGGGAGATGTACCCCATAAGGGGGGCTTAAGGACCTTGTGTGTGTATGTGTGTACATGTGTGTGTGTATAGATAAGAGGGGTTAGAATGGTGTGGAATGTGATTGATTGAAGGGTGAACAGCTAAGATTGATGATTTGGACAAAGGGTGACTAATGTTAAACTCTCACATTATCAATTTCTCATTGTTAAGTCATAGTATAGAGAGCAAGGTTGTCTACATATTTTATAATTTATATTGGGTTGAGTCCAGGTCGTTCGCTAGGAGACTAAATAAACATTTTATTCACCAATTATTCTTAATTTATTCTTTATTTTTAATTATAATAATTACAAATTAATATATACTTTAACTTATGTTTATAATACTTAAAAAACTTATTATAAGTTACTTAACATAATTACTACATATGAATACATTACTACTATAAATATATTTACTATAACTTACTATGCATAACTTATAACTTAACAAATACTTAAGTTAACTTAAATAGGTCTAATTAACTAAATTTAATTAACCTATGATACTTAGTTAATGACATTATAAATTACTTAACTTAGTTATAATTATATTAACTTAACCTACATTATTACTTAAGTTATTCTTAATTAATATTTATATACTTAATTTTATTATAATTAACTTAAATATAATTATCTTAATTACCTAATTATCTATATAATACATAATTATAATATGTTAACCACATGAATAACTACAAACAAATGAGCATTAATCCAAGGCAATCATTCCATAAGAGGATCAAGATAGGCGATAAAAAAAGAAATGCATAAAATGTTGTTTTATAACAACACATAATTCCACAATTCATTTATTTCACACTTAGGTCACAGCATAAGTCTTCACACTCACATAAAGAGTTAATAGTCATAACAGATCCTTCATAACACAAGAACCTTTCAAAATTAGCTGAGTGTTATGAGAATCTCAGTATTGGACTTATTAAAAGGTTAGTGGGCTTTTTGTACAGTCTCACCGGCAAACCAAAGCAGACGCTACAAAACCCACCATAGACAACATGTGTCACCACCACATTCACCCACACACACACCTAGATGTGTACACTTGCGCAGCGCACGTGCAGTGCACAAGAATTTCATATATCATGTAAGAGACCCAGAGGGCCCGCGTTGTAGTTGCTTGGCGGACTTATGCATGCAATTGCTTTTATATGCCTTCAAGTGACCTACAGTTAACGAAGTTGGACTAAAAAGTATTGCTCTCTTCATGCCCGTGCTTGACTCCAATGTTGACTTCAGCTCTAGATTGCGGTCAATCTACAGTAGTTCTTCATCGTTTATCAACCCAAATTTCCAGATCTATCATAGCTCTATCAATTGAACTCTTCAATTGCATGATCGGAGCATAGGGGCTACTCCAAATCATGCCTCAAAATCAACTCCTCACCATGGTTGACCAAAAGTAGCAGCTTCACCTATAAACGTTTGATTTCGTAATCCATTCTCTCTCACTCAGTTCTATGGACATCACTCTGTGCCTAAGAGTATTCCGCACACAATGAAGCATAGAAGAATGCTTCAGGAGCTTCAGAACACCTGGGAAGCCTCGTCACTTCCGCAGATCAATGGAGAAGGTCTGTTAAGACCTGAATAGGACTAGCCAATAGATTAGAGCCCCAAGAGTTGTTCTATACAAGTTCAGAAGATAAAAATTGAATGTTTTAAGATAGAATTACCTTTGAATTTCACCCTAAGCTCTATGAAGCTCGCTGCAATTCAAATTGAACCCAAATACGTCAAAGCTAACTTCAGACTCAATATAACTCTAAAACTCTCTGAAAACAACAATAACAGAATCCTAACAACCTAAGGAGTAATGATGGGAACACCATCATGAGCCCTAACTATCTCATTTTGACCCAATGAAGAGAATAAAAGCTCTTACATAACCAACTGAAGGTCCTAAGTCACTGAATAACCTTTCTGAGAGAAAAGCAAAAAATAAGGGGTAAAACTACAATTTTACCATTGCAGTACAACAACGGGTTTTCTAAAGGGCTAAACACAGGTCAAAAGGTCTTAACAAGATAAAAAGTGGGTTGGATTTGATAGAAAAGGGTTTGTGTGTATCCTGTGAATTAAATGACTTCTTGAAAATCCAAAAATAGACCCACTTGATTAACCAAGGTTTTGGTCAGGATAAAATTCACCTAAATCCTCTAAAAATCATAGAAAAATATTCTCTAGGGTTTAGAACTTTCAATTTGGCCATTGGAACCCATTTTGACCTAGAATGGGGCCTCAGATAGATATTTGCCCTAAATTGGATTTTTGCATTAATTGCCCAGTCAAACGTGATCAAACCCAAAATCCAACTTCACCATTGGATTCCTTAGGTTTAAATTAAGTTTGTACCAAAATTTAGACCTAAGGAGAACTCATCTTGACCCACTTTGCAAATAGGTTCAACCTGATTACATTTCTCCCCTATCTTTCAAAAACCCTTATAATCAGCCCTTAGCATTCTTATCGTCTTCACAGATAGGTTCCTCCACCATTATAGAGGAGAAATCCTACTTCGGCAAGCTTTAGAAGGAGGCTTCTCCCTGATTGCTCAGAGAATCTCCCAAATTGGAAGGGAGATTCTCTGAGTAATCTCCTCCAGTCTGAACCAATCGCGGATCCATAATTCCTACTCAATCTCTCATGCGAATGCATGAGAGATTTGGGTCTTTTGAAGATTCCAACTCTGGTGACCATGCCTTGCTTGGAAGCTTGGCTTCCAAGCACAAATCCTTCTCCAGAGACCTATTTAAGACTCCCTAGATTCAACCAAGTCTCCTCAACTTGAAATTGGGCCGGATTCCCTCACATTCTTCTCTCCTCGCCGGCCGCAACCCTCCGTAAGCTCCGGTGGCTCCTCCCTCGCTCTCTCGTCGCCCAACCACAATACCAGTGGTTGGGTTGTCTTCCTCTCAATCCTCCACGTCGCACAACACCGGCCGGCGTTACCTCTGCCCTATCCTCGCCGCCGCCTCACCTACGGAGGTATTCATCTTCCCCACGTCCGGCGACCATACCGGCGTGGGATTCCCTTTCCCTTTGTCCTTAGATTAGGTTTATTAGATTCCCTCTCTCTTGTACTCTCGTTCCCTCTCTTTATTTCCCTAAACCAACCCTCGACGCCACTGATCACCATCACCTTCTCCACCTCCGACGATCCCTCCGGCGAGGTGCCCTCGTCGCTCTGCACCTCCATCCACCTCGCCAACCACCCTATGACCTCTGCCTCAACTCCCTGATCACAACCTCTCACTCCATTCACTCTGTCGACCACCCAAAAGCACCCCCAAACACACCCACTTACACGGCCAAAGAGAACCCTAGACATGCCACTACAGCCACCCATACGTCACGAAACCATGCCCATCACATCCGCTGTGGTTCGGCGAAGCTCCCTGAGTGCTTTGACGTGTCTGCAAGGCTATTCTCATGTTTTCAAGTTCAGGCACACCATCCGCCATGGACGAAGGAGCTTGAAGCTTGCTTTCTGCGCTCCAGGTGTTGCTACTCCAAGCGAGAGTCCCTGGCAGTGCAGACTTGAGGCACGAATGCACTCAGGTTCTCAATCAGAGTCAAGAGCCCTCGCAGCCTCGCCAATTGAGCTACGCATCTACTGCTACAACACGTAAAGGAGGGTGGGACATTTAGTCCCACCTCGGAACTGGATGAGCGGCCGTGTGTGCATAAGTTAAATTCTTGCCTTAACCTTATTGCCTCCAAATCACGGGGTGAGGTCCCTCTCCCCCCTCTCACGGCCTCGTCCGCGGCACTGCCCACGTGGACCTAGCCATGACCCATTTACCTGACTAACTCACTCCTCGCTCACCACCCATGCCGATGAGTTTAAACCCGGGTCTCCATTAGGTCCGATTACTCGAATCGGTTGTGGCTCTGAGAGAGCAAACCTGAAATAGAGAAGAGAGAAAGAGAGGAAAGCTACGCAGGGGAAGGGGGGTTTTACCTTGGAAAGCTTAGCTCCACACTTAGCCAAATTCAGAGAAGAAGAGGAGGTTAGGCAGCGAAGAAGAAGCTATGGAAGAGAATGCTAAAAAGATAGAAAGAAGGAAGGAAGAGAAAGAAGGAAGGAGAAAATAGAGAAGGAAGAAGTTGAAGAAGAAGGTTCGCAAAGGCTTAAGGCAAAGGAAGAAGCTAAAGAAGAAGAAGAAGAAGAGGCAGAAGGCAGAGAAAGAGAAGAAGGAAGAAAGTCAGAGAAAAGGCAAAGGAAGAAAGGGGCCAGAGAAGGAGACAACAATAGAGAAAGAAGAAGAGAAGGCAGAAGAAGCCAAAGGAAGAAAAAGAAGAATCAAGAAAGAGAAATCAAAGAAAGGCACTGTAGCACACAACTTTCAAGACATCTAATTTTGCACTCAGACGTCCAATTTTCATAAGTTCTCCATTATATTTTGTTACAATTATCTTTTACCCTTCATATACTCATGCTTTACACTCCTAATTAGATTTTGAATAGTATTATGTGCTCAATTGACATTTATTGTAGAGATTAGTGCGTAAATTCCATTTGCTCCCTGTGTTCGACCTCGGAATATATTTGAGTAATAAAATTGTATTTGTTTTAAACGCATTTTCGGCTGTACTATAATGCGACATTCTTAAATACCGATCTAGCGCTATAAACATTTTAGCGTCGTTGCCAGGGAGCAACGTGCAATTCACTACTATTCTTTGCATTATTTGATTATATTTGAGCACTAACTTGCCCTATCTGCTTTATTGTGATTTTGCGTGGTACTTCACGAGATCTCCCGCGCAAATCAATCACTCCAGAGTAGGTAACTTCTCTATTCTTCCCTAATCAACCTCGTAATCTTGGGAAGACAAAAAGGAAACAATCAATTAGGAATCACCTGCCTTCTTTTCATAGTAATTATCATTTCAAAGGCAAGTTTCTTAATTTGCGAATTTTTTTTCAAATCTCCTTGAAGTTGAAGTGATTATATTTTAGAGATCCTACCCTAAAATTCATGTGCCTATTAGGGATTACGTTTAATTTCTAAACCTCCGTGGACTACGCACTTCTTGTTTGAAGTCCAAGGAGAACATTTGTGAAACTCAAAAGTGGACTTGAAAATAAAACCAAATTAGGGTTTCTACATTAGGGTTTTGGAGTGCTAGTTCACACTTGCCTGCATAAAAGGAAACAAACCCATCCGCATTTGTGTGCTACCCAAGCCCTTGATTGAAAATATCTAATCAAGAAAAACCCTAAAATCAAGATCTAAACTCACTTGAACCCTAAAATCCTTGGACCTAATAACCTGGGAGTCAAATCAGGGTGAGTTCTAGATCTTGACTTGGAGTCATTCTGCCATCTTTAGGGCAGGTCAGGTGAAGTTGGACTACTTTGTAGGACAACCAACCTCCAAATTAGGTCACAAGTCAAAAAAATTACTAATTCAACTGAAATCAAAGGCATAAATTAAGATATAAAACTGGTAGACTTAAGAGGTCAAGTTATCCATTCTGGTCTACCTGGACCCTTAGTGATAAGAGAGGTTAGGTGGGGGAAACCCTGTAACCCGTGGGGGCACTCTACCGTGTAGGGATCTTTGCGAGACTCTCCCTCTTTGGCTGCCCAAGTAATTCTCAGGTGGACGGCTTTTTGACTAAGGGGTATCATCCGCCCCGAACCTCTATAGTCATCCAAAAATCTTTTGGTGCCTTGATTGGGTCAACATCACATCAGTCCCTCATCCCTTCTCTTTAGAGTACACACACATATTTTCAGTGGGATTCTCTTTCAAATCAAATCACTTCATTCTAAACTTGAATTTTGATTCTACATCTTGATTCCACCATCTGATTCAAATATGCAACCTGGCTACTTAGGAAAACCATTCAAGAAACCTGAATCACAAAGATCCATGAGAGATAGAATGATTGAGGATGCACTCAAATTTTATGAGATTGAGTGCAAAACCTCAAAACCAGTAGAAGACATTCAGGTTAGTGTACCAACAACAACAATCTTCATCATAAACTATGCACAATTATTATTAACAGAAGAAACAAAGGGATCAACACGAGACATTCTCATAACAGGATACATTGACATAGAAAAATTGCATAACTTTGAATATCTCCAATGCATGACAAATCTTATACTTTGGGAAAAACACTAAGATGATCTTGAAAAACAGGAAGAGATCATGAAATTGTTGAAACAAATTATTGATAAAAAATACCCGTATATGCCCCAAACAGTTAATGAAACATCTGGGACTAATATTGAGGATCAATATGATTTCCCAAAGCTCGAGGTTGAGACACAAGGTTGTTGTGGATTCTCAACCTAGATGGAATATAACATGCCTGATCTTGAATTAGGTTGGGAAATCCCAATTGCAAGAGAACACGATTTTGAGCCACCCCTAGAAAACCAAAACCCTGGTTCACCAAGCATAGAATTTCGAGACTCCTGTAATAATGAGATTAAAACAGAACCTCTCGAGGGTGTAAAACCCGCCCCTTATTCTAATAAGGTGACCCTTGAAGGTAATTCTGACCTAGATTCTAGTAATTCAACCCACATCCCCAGCCTAGAATCTAGATCTGAAACTTATTGGGAAGATTACAAGGCCCCGTATGACGAAGATCAAAGTTTAAATGAAGAGTATGATTCTGGGCCTTTGTTTGATTAATGTCCCTCTCTAACATCCTTAGAGATATAGATTGATTTTTCAGAAGTCACGCCAATCTACGATACAGAAACCGAGGAGTTGGAAGAGTAGGGTTTTGATTAGGTCTTCCCCATAAGCTAAAAGCATGGGCCTAGAGCCTATAAGGACACCTTTTTAAGCTCAGAATCTATAAATAGGCTAGACCCAAGTTAGGTTGCTGAGTCTACATCTTGTGATTTATTATGTGGTGGAACCTCTTATCTCGAATCAAATACTTGATTCTCGCAATTTCTCCGATGATTTCGAATCTTACCATGATTACGGAGAACCATTGTTTCCTAATGACTACGAGCTAGTCTACGACCTCAGCTCACATGATTCATTCTTCGACTTTGACTTTGAGGTCCCTAATCCCGAGATCACTGATTTAAATTTAGGTTCCATTGGAATGGAATCATTTCTTTTTGATCCTTAGGAATCAAAACCAGAAAATGCCGAGAGTGACTGCAACCCAGAATTCGAATCTTTTATTGACCCAGATTTTCTTCATCCTATAAACACTCTTCAGGCATTCACTTTTGAATTTGATGGCTACTATGAGGACTCTCTAAATGAACCCACCTTCAATTCCTTTTTAGAGGAGCCCTCATACACAATTCTTATTGATGCCACCTCCTCTACATATACAGAACCCATCCAAACCCATTTTCAACCCAGACCCGTAACTGGACTCAATTTTTATTCTGATTCCCCTCTTACTAAGCCAATTGTAGATGATTCGCCTCCACATCTCTATCGGGTTTCGGACACTGATCAGACTACAAATCATGCCCCATCATTCTCTGATCACTCCTGTAGGGTTTCCGCATCATCCACTGATTGTTTTAAGGATCCCTACTCTGATCAAGCTGATTCGACTCAGCCAAACCCTAGATTCACACTTCCGCATCATTCCGAGCTCCATAGTATATGGTGGGTTCCACATCTCTTGATCAACATTTATCAACCCACCAGATGGATTGGGTTTGGGCTATATCATCAGCCTGTTAATCTAAACAAGCACCTGGTTAGACCAACCTGGCTTTTGATCAAGGTGCTTGTTCTACAAAACTCAGTTGATTTGACCACCCCATCTCCATACCATTTCCCGCTCGGCTGAAGGCATTGAATTTAACGCTTAATGGGAGGCAACCTGTCATTCCAAAAACCCGAGATCCTTCTGATTATCCTTCTGTACTTCGCGTCTATTGCACCCTGAGTTCGATTTTAGAACAGTCGATCCCACCTCTGGTACACGTGCCAGAGCTTGAAGTCGTCCGCAATAGTCATTCCCGACCCGTTTACCTACCCGATAAATCTAGTTCTATTTCCTGAAACCCAAACCTATTTCACACCCTCTATTTACAATGAGGACATTGCAAAACTTAGGCACAGGGGGGTGGTAAAGTGCAAACATACAAAAATCAAGGTTCAGAAGGATTCTCACAAAAAAATCACATACTCCAAAAATACCAAAAAAAATAGAAAATTGTGAAAAAGAACAAAACAAGGAAAGGATAGAAAAGTTTGAGGCCATACAAATCTTGAGGAGAAAAAGGGAAGAAGTGAAAAATGTCAAAAAGGAGCACAAGTTAAAAAGAAAAGAGATAGTCATTAATAAGAAATTACGGGGTTAACTAAGTTCTAGACCATATCAAGAAAAAGAAAATGAAAGGAAAAAAGTGCTAATGAAACACAGAAAAGATTAATAGGAATGCTGATCTTAGGCCTCTTGGGCTATACTCTTAGGCTTAAAAATTCAAGTATCCTCTAAGATCTAGATAGTTCTCGAGAGGTTGGAGAAAATGCGAGGCATAAGTATTAGGTCTAAGGATTAGGGAGTATTCGGCCTCGTTAATTGGCCTATGATTTGCGAGACTCGATAACCTAAGCACCCCAATCCACACACAGCCTAGTTCAGTGCGCATAAGTATCAAAATCACGCAAATGCATTTAAATTATTCTGAAAAAGTCGCCTAGATTAGGAGCGGCCGATCAACACAAGTTGATTTGGATGAGTTTCTAGTGCGGAGAGGCGGGAAATTTCCCTTGAAGATGCGCAACAACATATCATCTCTTCGTTGCTTGTCTCCTAGGATATTTACATATCCTACCAGGGGCATGTAACCACCCTGCGCTTGTTCAGATGCCATGGGCAGCATTATCACGAAATGTCAGTTGCCAGGGTCTAGATTTAGCTATAAAACACCATGGCGGGATTATCTCAAAATCTCGATTGCCAGGGTTCTGGGGGTTGCCATGGGCGGTGCTATCCCGAAGCATTGATTGCTAGGGACACTTCGAGGATTGATGATGGGGCTAGGAATTCGATACAGACCGTGTTGAGAAGCCAATCCGAAGCTAGAAATAAAAAGAAAAGAGAGAGAAAGCCCTCCAAATGAAGAAAATTCCTCTGTCTCTCTCTCACAAAAACGTATTACAAATTGAACCGAGGCTAAAATATGTTACAAGCATGGGTGATTTAACTGCGGAGTCCAACAAACCTTAGGATAGTTTCTGTGGGCCTTAAAAACCTTCACGACAGACTGAGGCTAGAGCTGGTCAGGTTCGGATCTTGGTTGGTACTTGAGTACCTCTAGGCCTACTATTAGCATTCTAACCTAATATACAGAAGAAAGCACACATCATAGTTTTTGAACATCAAAGGAACTCATGGTCTAGAATCAAAGTTAAAACCTTAAAATTTTGCTAAGAGACTAGCAAAAGCTAGCCATTGGGGTATGATGGGAACACCATCATGAGCCCTAACTAGCTCATTTTGACCCAATGAAGAGAATAAAAGCTCTTACATAGCCAACTAAAGGTCCTAAGTCACTGAATAACCTTTCTGAGAGAAAAGCAAGAAATAAGGGATAAAACTACAATTTTACCATTGTAGTACAACAACAGGTTTTCAAGGGCTAAACACAGGTTAAAAGGTCTTAACAAGATAAAAAGTGGGTTGGATTTGACAGAAAAGGGTTTGTGTATACCTTGTGAATTAAATGACTTCTTGAAAATCCTAAAACAGACTCACTTGATTAACCAAGGTTCTGGTCAGAATAAAATTCACCTAAACCCTCTAAAAATCATAGAAAAATATTCTTTAGGGTTTATATCTTTCAATTTGGCCATTGGAACCCATTTTGACCTAGAATGGGGTCTCAAACAAATATTTGCCCAGTAAAGACCCATCCTGTTTTTAGCCTTTTAAGACGTCTAGAGTGTCAGTCAGATGTCTGGACCCTTTCCCAGATGTCTGGAAATTAAATTTTTGTATGCCTTCTGCGTTCTGCACGCGGGCGGCGTGCAAACCTATTTTCTTTCTTTCTCTTTCCTCCTCCCTCCCCCTGCAGAACCCTAATCGCAGCCTTATAAAAGGCCACCCCCTTCCTCTCCCCTCCACTCCACCACTACCACCACACCCTACTCCATTGCCGTGAGTAAGGGAGCGTGAGAGAGAGCGTGAGAGCGAGCAGGTGGAGGGTGAGTGAGAAGGAGGAGAAGGCCGAGGTCGAGAGCTTCGTGGAAGCTCGTCGGAAGCTTGCACGGCCACCGCAGCGCGTGCAGGAGGAGGAGGGCATTGGAGCGTCGTCCTCGACCACCTGTAGCAGCTGGAGCTGCAGCGGAGCGCGGCGAGAAGCGTAGGAGCACGATCTAATACTGGAATTTTTCCAGTATCAGACGTTCGGAGTGTCTTCCAGACGACCAGCTGGACGTCTGGCGTCAACACCTGACCTCTGAAAGCATTTATATCTCGAAGGTACGTCTTCTTTGCGATTACGGCCATGCAAGCCACACCACAGATGATCTGGTTGGGCTAAAGTGGGTTGCTGCTCTGTCGTGCGTAAGAGCAGCCTTGGGAAGGTGCACAGAATACCTTTCCACGCACTTTCGAACGTCTGGACAGCTCATCAGATGACCAAAGGACTGGTCTGACGTCTGGAACTGTTTTCAGACGGTCACAGGGGAGTCCTGGATGTCTGAGGTCACTGTAGAAGCTTGAGGAGAGTCTCTGTGACTTTTAAGACGTCTGGACTTGTTTCTAGACATCTGATTTTTCTCTGTAGACATGTTTTTGACCCGTTTGGGGTCTGATCGGGATCCGTTTTATGCAAACGAAGTATCTGTGGTTTCCTTGTGAGTTTCTCTACATATTAGAGACCTTTATACATTGTTTTGAACCTTACATTGTGATGTGTTCCTTGGTATAGGACTCTGATCTGCTGCGTGTCGGGGGCTCGCAGAGGCGCCTGGGTCTACGGGTCGAGCCCCCAGTACTCCAGAATTGTCTGGTAGAGTGGTCCACCCCTATGATACTTACTAAATATGAATGCATCTATGAAAAAATTAGTCAACTGGAAACCTAGGATGTGGCATGAACCCTAGGACAGAGAAATGGATGAACCAATTGTTCTGCGTAGTTGTAATTGTATACATATGAATGAGCTAAATTGTTAGCAGCTGCCTGTTAGAATATGAGCTGTCTGAGATAACTAAACAGTTACCTGTGATATCACTTGTTGCATGTATTAAATTATGGAAATACGAGCTGCCTGTGTATAAACGAGAATTGAATTGTGAATGATGAAACCAGGATAGGAATAATATGGTGAACATGAGCATGAACCCTACGAGGAGTTAGGAGTAGAGCTCCTGTGGATAGATGGAAAAGTCTGGAATGTGGACAGGAAGTGTGCTGGCCCTTGAGTACGTGGTACCAAGGAGAGCGACTGTCCCCTTTTAGTGTAGAGCGGAGCTAGCCACCCTTGGGTTGGGACCTGGGGTTAGGATTGGCCACTCTACACCTACTTCTGTTGGCCCTCGCGTACACGGTACTAAGGTGAGCTACTAGTGTAGGGTGGGAGCTAGCCACCCCACAAGGCCTGAGGTTCAGCTAGCCACCCTACACCGACTTATTAGGCCCATTGGGCAAACCGGGGTAGTCAGATGACGGTGTGCGGACTGTGGAGAGGCGAGACACCTGTTTGGTTCTGAGGGGCTAGACCCCTGTTTCTGAGAGGGCTAGGCCAATGTTGTTCCGTGCTGTACTTTGGGCGTACCTGCTAGCGGAAATGACTGACCATGTGTCAGTGCGGGGTAGCTACCCATGTGCTTATCGCGTGTGTCGTAGTCACCGCTACGTCTGTTAGTGACCTCGGGGTGGTTGACCGGGTGTAGGACTACCATGGGAGCTCTCTCTGCCAAGAGAGCACCACGTGTACCTTCTACTCGTTGGAAAAGACTGCAATCATGATCGCTCCCACGAGGAACATGCAAGATGAAGAAAGAAATTTGGATGTTAACCAAATGAGGTGAAAAGGAATTACCTGTAAAATAAAATAACTTGAAAAGGATAAATATACCTACTACTTTTACTGCTTTAGATAGTATGGTTACCACTCTACTTAACGTTCGCTGACTCTGTCTTTTTCATAACATTGTTCAGGTCCAGGAGTTAAGCAGCCCGAGCCACCGGCTGCGGAGGGTGTTGGGCCCAGTCGAGCCCAGTCGTAGTTTCAGTACTTTTTGTTGTACTCTCTTTACTGCTAGAGTTTCAGACTTTTTGCTACTGTTCCTGTTACTGTTGCTTTCGTTCCATTTTTCCTGTTGTTGTGGTGGTATGTACTGAATTAACAGCTATTACTTTCCTTTACTGCTTATACATTTTTACTGCTTAGCTACATTGCATATGTGAATGTGATTTATTTTCCTGCTTTTCAGTTATTTCTTGTTGGACGACTAGGTCTTGGGATTAGTCGAGGCGAGTCGGTCCTGAGTCCTGTAGGGATTCGGGAACCAGGTCGTAACATGCCCTAAATTGGATTTTTGCATAAATTGCCCAGTCAAACATGGTAAAACCCAAAATCCAACTTCACCATTGGATTCCTTAAGTCTAAATTAGGTTTTTACCAAAATCTGGACCTAGGGGAACTCATCTTGACCCACTTTGCAAATAGCTCCAACCTGATTACATTTCTACCCCTATCTCTCGAAAACCCTTACAATCTGCCACCTACCTTTCTTATCGTCTTCACATATAGGTCCCTTCACCATTATAGCGGAGGAATCCTACTCCGGTGAGCTTTAGAAGGAGGTTTCTCCTTGATTGCCAGAGAACCCCTCCTAAAATTGGAAGGAATATTCTCTGAGTAATCTCCTCCAGTCTAAACCCATCGAGGATCCATAATTCCTACTCAATCTCTCATGCGAACACATGAGAGATTTGGGTCTTTTGAAGATTCCAACTTCGGTGACCATGCCTTGCTTGGAAGCTTGGCTTTCAAGCATAAATCCTTCTCCAGAGACCAATTTAAGACTCCTAGATTCAACCAAGTCTCCTCAACTTGAAATTGGGCCGGATTCCCTCACATTCTTCTCTCCTCGCCAGCCGCAACCCTCCGCAAGCTCCGGCAACTCCTCCCTCGCTCTCTCGTCGCCCAACCATAATGCCAGTGGTTGGGTTGTCTTCCTCTCAGTCCTCTGCGTCACGCAACACCAGCCAGCGTTACCTCTGCCCTATCCTCGTCGCCGCCTCACCTACGGAGGTATTCATCTTCCCCACGTTCGGCGACCATACCGGCGTGGGATTTCCTTTCCCTTCGTCCTTAGATTAGGTTTATTAGATTCCCTCTCTCTTCTACTCCCGTTGCCTCTCTTTATTTCCCTAAACCAACTCTCGACACCATTGATCACCATCACCTTCTCCACCTCCGGTAATCCCTCCGGCGAGGTGCCCCCGTCGCTCCGCACCTCCATCCACCCCGCCAACCACCCTACGACCTCCTCCTCGACTCCCTGATCACAACCCCTCACTCCATTCACTCAGTCGACCACCCAAAAGCACCTCCAAACACACCCACTTACACGACCACAGTCAGCCCTAGATCCGCCACCACAGCCACCCACACGCCATGAAATCACACCCATCACATCCACCGTGGTCCGACAAAGCTCCCTAAGCACTTTGACGTGGCCGCAAGGCTATTCTCATGTTTTCAAGTTTAGGCACACCAGCCGCCATTAACGAAGGAGCTTGAAGCTCGCTTGCTGTGCTCCAGGTGCTGTTGTTCCAGGCAAGAGTCCCAGGCAGTGCGGACTTGAGGCACAAACGCACTCAGGTTCTCAATCAGAGTCAAGAGCCCTTACAACCTCGCCAATTGAGCCACACATCTGCTGCTGCGGCATGCAAAGGAAGGAGGGACATTTAGTCCCACCTCGGAACTGGAAGAGCAGTCGTGTGCGCATAAGTTGAATTATTGCCTTAGCCTTGTCGCCTCCAAATCACGAGGTGAGGCCCCTCTCCCCCCTCTCACGGCCTCATCTATGGCACTGCCCATCTGGACCTGGCCATGACCCATTTACCCGACTGACTCACTCCTCGCTCACCACCCACGCCGGTGAGCCTGGAATTGGGTCTCCATTAGGTCTGATTACCCGAACCGGTTGTGGCTCTAGGAGAGCGAACCTGAAATAGAGAAGAGAGAAAGAGTGGAAAGCTACGCAGGGGAAGGGGGTTTTGGCTTGAAAAGCTTAGCTCCACACTTAGCCAAATTCAGAAAAGAAGAGGAGGTCAGGTAGCGAAGAAGAAGCTAAGGAAGAGAAGACTAAAGACAGAAAGAAGGAAGAGAAAGAAGGAAGGAGAAAACAGAGAAGAAGGAAGAAGCTAAAGAAGAAGGTTCGCAAAGGCTTAAGGCAAGGGAAGAAGCTGAAGAAGAAGAAGAGGCAGAAGGCAAAGAAAGAAAAGGAGTAAGTCAGTCGTGTAAACGGGTCATGGACGAGGTCGTGAGTGGGGGGAGAGGGACCTCACCTCGTGATTTGGAGGCGATAAGGCTAAGGCAAGAATTCAACTTATGCACACATGGCCGCTCGTCCAGTTCCGAGGTGGGACTAAATGCCCCACCCTCCTTTGTGCGCCACAACAGCAGATGCGTAGCTCAATTGGCGAGGCTGCGAGGGCTCTTGACTCTGCTTGAGAACATAAGTGCATTCGTGCCTCAAGTCCGCACCTCCTGGGACTCTTGCCTGGAGTAGTAGCACCTGGAGCGCAGCAAGTAAGCTTCAAGCTCCTTCGTCTATGGCTGATGGTGTGCCTAAACCTGAAAACATGAGAACAGCCTTGCGGCCACATCAAAGTGCTCAGGGAGCTTCATCGGACCACAGCGGATCTGATGGGCGTGGTTTCGTGACGTGTGGGTGGTTGTAGTGGCGTGTCTAGGGTTCTCTTTGGCCGTGTAAGTGGGTTTGTTCGGGGGTGCTTTTGGCTGGTCGACGGAGTGAATGGAGTGAGGGGTTGTGACCAGGGAGTCAAGGCGGAGGTCGTAGGGTGGATGGAGGTGCGGAGCGACGGGGGCACCACACCGGGGGGATCGCCGGAGGTGAAGGTGATGGTGATCAATGGCATCGAGTGTTGGTTTAGGGAAATAAAGAGAGGGAACAGGAGTAGAAGAGAGAGGGAATCTAATAAACCTAATCTAAGGACGAAGGTAAAGGGAATCCCACACTGGTATGGTCGCCGGACGTGGGGAAGATGAATACCTCCGTAGGTGAGGCGGTGGCGAGGATAGGGCAAAGGTAACGCCGGCCGGTGTTGCACGACGTGGAGGACTGAGAGGAAGACAACCCAACCACTGGTATTGTGGTTGGGCGACGAGAGAGCGAGGGAGGAGTCGCCGGATCTTGGGGAGGGTTGCGGCTGGCGAGGAGAGAAGAATGTGAGGGATTCCGGCCTAATTTCAAGTTGAGGAGACTCGGTTGAATATGGGGAATCTTAAATAGGTCCCTGGAGAAGGATTTGTGCTTGGAAGCTAAGATTCCAAGCAAGGCATGGCCGCCGGAGTTGGAATATTCAAAAGACCAAAATCTCTCATGCGTTCACATGAGAGATTGAGTAGGACTTATGGATCCCCGATGGGTTCAAACTGAAGGAGATTACACAGAGAATCTCCCTTCCAATTTTGGGAGGGATTCTCTAAGTAATCAAGGAGAAACCTCCTTCTAAAGCTCGTCGGAGTAGGATTGTTCCACTATAATGGCGGAGGGACCTATCTGTGAAGATGATAAGAAAGTTAGGAGGCTGATTGTAAGGGTTTTCAAAAGATAAGGGTAGAAATGTAATCAGGTTGGACCTATTTGCAAAGTGAGTCAAGATGAGTTACCATAGGTTCAAATTTTGGTACAAACCTAATTTGGACTTAAGGAATCCAATGGTGAAGTTGGATTTTGGGTTTGACCATGTTTGACTAGGCAATTTATGCAAAAATCTAATTTAGGACAAATATCTATCTGCGACCCCATTCTAAGTCAAAATGGGTTCCAATGACCAAATTAAAAGTTCTAAACCCTAGAGAAAATTTTTCTATGATTTTTAGAGGATTTAGGTAAATTTTATCCTAACCAAAACCTTGGTTAATCAAGTGGGACTGTTTTAGGGTTTTCAAGAAGTCATTTAATTCACAGGGTACACACAAACACTTTTCTGTCAAATCCAACCCACTTTTTATTTTGTTAAAACCTTTTGACCTGTGTTTAGCCCTTGAGAAAACCTGTTGTTATACAGCAATGTTAAAATTGCAGTTTTACCTCTTGTTTCTCGCTTTTCTCTCAAAAAGGTTATT
Source organism: Thalassia testudinum (assembly GCA_037157565.1). Taxonomy (NCBI): domain Eukaryota; kingdom Viridiplantae; phylum Streptophyta; class Magnoliopsida; order Alismatales; family Hydrocharitaceae; genus Thalassia; species Thalassia testudinum. Next base: position 178,627,145 of record JAZHRO010000024.1, on the reverse strand, counting down.
CAGTGACTTAGAATCTTCAGTTGGTTATGTAAGAGCTTTTATTCTCTTCATTAGGTCAAAATGAGCTAGTTAGGGCTCATGATGGTGTTCCCATCAAGTAAGAATCGGCCTTTAGAATTGAGTTCAGGAGCTCTGAGCTCCATGAACTACCTTAGGTTGACCTATTAAGCTTAATAGTTGACTTTCAACTCAAGAGAGTTTCAACATGAATTAACTATCCAAATTAACTTAAAACTACATCAGGAACTCTATAGACTCTCAAAGATTGTGATTTGACCTCTAGAACACAAGGTTCCAGGTATTTCGCCTAAGATCCTCAAGAGCTTTATTCGATAAAACACTACGGAGCTCTAACAACCTAGTGAATGGGTGTTTTAGAATCAGGATGACCTACCGATGCTTCCTAATCTATTTAATAACTCAGATAATCAAAAAATAGTTGTATGCAGCTCGACCGAAGATGGGGAAGATGAGTGCATTCAGAGAGCTAGAATCAATGTAACATATATTAAAATAGTGGATAATGATCAGAAGACACAAATTATGTGACCTGGGGTCTTTCAAAGTAATTCAAATAATGTTCATCATGTTTTGGTTCGTCGAAGCTCACTGGAGCTCCGGTTATTCATAGTTAAAGTCGTCGGAGCTGAAATCTCCATGAAACAACTTGATAAATTGTGAAAAAGCTTCCTAAGACCATTAGTAGTCTCATGAACACTTCAATTTTGTCCACAAAGGATTAAAACATGTGTGTAAACTCAAAATACTTAGAAATGAATTTTGAGTTCGTTAAAACAGTGGAGAAGTCAAATCACTTAGTTGAGTGAGGCGAATCACTCATTGAGTGATTGCGAAGGTGAAGATGTAGTTGAATTAGATGAAAAGACTCTCCTGACGTGTGCTATAGACAACAGAGCTTACGAGTTGAGGTGACTTGGGAGTAATTGGATTATGGACTAATTAAGGTAGAAAGATAGGTAGGAATGCTTATAGTGAAGAGAAGGTGATGAAGGGCCAATTAGAGAGTGAAATAAGCTCCGAACCTCCGCCATAGACAGCGAAGCTTTAGGTGGAGGTGCTTGGTGAATTAGGTGATAGGATGATTAATTAAGGCAATTAAGAAGTGGAAAATAGTTGTAGAGTGGCAAGGAAGATGATCAAAAGGTGTATGTGATGAATTGAAGTTCGACGAGCCGAAATTGGCTCACCGGAGTTGAGGAAGGAGGTCTGAAATTACACTAGCTACGCTTACTTAATCGCCTAAATCTAAACTAAAATCTATGCCTAAGCTACTCTACAGGTTACCTGGAGGAAAGGATGAGGGATGCTGCCGTTGGCAAGGCAACATCGAGAAGAAATTAGGAGAGTAACAAAATTCATCCACCAAGAATGGAAACGGAGAGGAAGAAGAATGGGGTGCTCCTCAGCCTTATCACGACACCGGAGAGGAAGAGGAGATGAGGGAGGCGAGCATCACCGTCGGAGCTGCTTCAAAAGGGGGATGAGACGTCGTTGGAGTCAGAGACGAATAGGCTATTGTCGATCTCAGTTAGGAAAGAAGGTAGGGGACTGACCCTTGACATTGGAGGGTAGAGGGGCTAGTTATAAGGTTCAACGGAGCTCCTAGAGCTTGAACCTAGACAAAAAAGTGTCTAGATACAACCTACTCACTGTCGTCGTCTCCAAGGATGATGAGCTTATTCACCTATGAAAAATACGATTTAGGACTCATTCGAATCATTAGATGAAGTGGAGGTGGTGAGAGGATGTTTAACGACCATGGTTGTGGTGTTTTATTGTCAGATAAGCGGTCATCGAAGGTTCTAGTGACCGACGTTCGTCGGATGTTAAGACCCGTTCTGCCCCGAGCCTTTTAAGACGTTTGGACTGTCGATCAGACGTCTGGACTGTCGGTCAGACGTCTGGACACCTTCCCATACATCTGGAAATCAAAATTTTTGCGTACGAGCTTCGCGTCTGCACACGGGCTGTGCACAGACAGTACTCTCGTTTTCTCCCCTTCTTCTCTCTCCCCTCCTCCAGCAAACCCTAACACCCCGTCCATGTAAAACCCCCCTTCCTCCTCTCTCATTCTCCCTACTCTAGACACATCTTTCCTTCCTCTTCACCCCAGCGCGAGAGCCAGCGCGAGCGAGAGAGCGCAAGAGCGGCGACGAGGAGGAGCGACGTAAGGAGAGGAGGAGCTGTTGAGCTCGCGAGCTCGTGTAGGAGCTCACCAGAGGGTGCACGGCCGGAGCGGCACGTGCGGGAGGAGTGTGTCGGGGACGTCATCCCCGACACTGCTACAGCCGGAGCTGCATGTGGGGAGGCAAGTCGCGACCTCACGCGGCGGGAGCGAGAGGGAGCAGGTTCTGGTTTTGGGTTTTTCCCATAATCAGACATCTGGAGTGACGATCAAATGACGGTGCGGACATCTGGAGGCGGTTCCAGACATTTGAAGAGAGATCTCAGCGAAAGTACGTTCCCTTTACGGATACAGCCATGCAAGCTGCTCTGCTGCTACCCTTCGCATGGTATTTTTTTAGAAGATTTGGTTGTCGCGTGCAGGATTTACTTTAGGAAGGCACGGGACACGCCCTCCCATGCATTTCAGACGTCTGGGTGGCGTACCAGACGACTGGAAGCACTTCCAGACGTCTAGAGAGGAGGTCGGACATCTGGAGCTGGGTCCAGACGGTCTAGAAGAGTCCCTGGACGTCTGAGGTCGACACAGAGTTTGAGGTGCATTTCTGAACACTTTTAAGACGTCTGGAAGTTGTTCCAGATGTCTGATTTGAGTCAGCAGCCCTATTTTTGACCCGTTTAGGGTTCGTTTAAGGTCAGTTTTACGTAAATAAGATACCGACGTTTTCCTTGTGAGTTCTTCTACTTGTTAGAAGGCTTTATATAATGTTCTGAATGTTCCATTGTGATTGTTCCTTGTTATAAGACTTCATTCCGTTGCGAGTTCAGGGCTTGCTGAGGCACGTGAGCCTGCCGTTCGAGCCCCCAATACTCCTGGGTTGACTGGTAGAGTGGCTTCCCCTAATTTAAATACAAACATGAATGTATGTGTGGAATGAATGATTAGAAACTAGGATATGGCATGAATCCTAGGATGAGAAACACTTGAAATGTATGTATGTTTGAGTTGCAGTCTTGAATGAGTAGATAGAAATAACTGTCTGTTAATGAATAAGAGCTGCCTGTGAAATATGAATTAACTGTGTTAGTGAAATAGTTGCATGTAACCTTACCTGTTATATATGTTAAAAGATATATCACGAGCTACATGTGTATAATCTGAGAATGGAAATGTGAATGACAGAAATACGAGCTGCATGTGTATAATCTGAGAATGGAAATGTGAATGGTAGAAATACAAGCTGCATGTGTAGAACCTGACAATGAGAATAGAAATGATGAAACTTGGTATGGAATGGCATGAGGAACATGAGCATGAACCCTACGGGGAATTTGGAGTAGAGCTCCTGGAAATGAATAGAATGGATTTGGAAATGTGAGTGGGGAAGTGTGCTGGCCCTTGAGTACGTAGTACCAAGGAGAGTGACTGTCTCCTGTTTAGTATAGAGCGGAGCTAGCCATCCTTGGGTCGGGACCAGGGGTTAGGATTAGCTACTCTGTACCAACTTCTTGGCCCTCGTGTACACCGTACCGGGGAGAGCTACTAGTGTAGGGAGAGAGCTAGCCACCCCACGGGTCCCGGGGTTCAGCTAGCCACCCTATACAGACTTGTTAAGCCCACTAGGCAAACCAGGGTAGTCAAGCGAGAGTGCGCGGACTGTGGAGGGGCGAGACCCCTATTTGGTTCTTAAGGGCTAGACCCCTGTTACTGAGAAGGCTAGGCCCTATACTATTCCGTGCTGTACTTGGGCACACCCGTTAACGGAAACGACTGACCATGTGCCAGTGTGGGGTAGCTACCCGTGAGCTCATCACGCGTGTCGTAGTCACCGTTACGTCTGTCCATGACCTTGGGGTGGTTGACTGGGTGTAGGACCACCACGAGGGACTCTCCCGGCCAGGAGAGCACCACGTGCGACTTGTACTCTTCGGAAAAGACTGCAATCAAGATTGTTCCCACGAGGAACATTCGAGATCAAGAAAGAAATCTGATAAATAAACCAATGGGTGAAAAGGAATAAATTGTGAAATAAAGTAAATGAAATAAACAACTACCTATCTATTTTTACTGCTTTAGTTAGTTGGTTGCCACTCTACTCAGCGTTCACTGACTTTGTGTACTCATAACCTCTTTTCAGGTTCAGGTGTTGAGTAGCTCGAGTCTACGGCTGCAGAGGGTGCTGGGCCTAGTAGAGCCCAGTAGCAGTAGTTTCTTTTGCTGTACCTTTTTGTAGTAGTGAGTTCAGACTCCTATACTTTACATTCTGTACCTTTACTTTTCTGCACCTTTATGTTCATGTACCTTGTTACTGTTCTATTATCATGGTGGTGATATGTACTGTAGCAGTTTTTACTTTCTTTACTGCTGTACTCTTTTATTATTAGTTGCATAGCATAGTGAATGTGGTTTATTTTCCTGTTTTTTGGTTATTTCTAGTTGAACGACTGGGTCTTGGGATCAGTCGAGTCGGTCCGATCTCATTTCCTGTAGGAATTCAGGAACCGGGTCGTAACATCGGCTATTCATAAAGAAGAAGGGAAGTAGGAAAGGCGATGCTCTCAGGGACTTGTGCTCAATATTACAAGGACTTATGAGTAATAAAACGACTCAATTAAATTGGAAATTAAGGATTAAAATGTAAGCTGTTGATTTTAATGCTTAAATTAAATTCAATCTTTTTCAACTTATTATATATTACTATAAATATGATAAATAATATATTTATGTCATGAGATTACATTTTTATCCTTTTTAGCATTATTTATTTAAGTGATTAACAATATTAACTTAATTAATCAATTAAGTACCATAAATACTATAAACTTATATATAATATTTATAGGTAGCCAAATGATTATAAATAAATCCTAATTGTTAATTAATTACAAAGTAATGCTTATTAACCCTTAATTTAGATATTTTAACAAATAATTAAGGTCCTTGAAATTGTTAACTTAATATATAATTAACCCTACTATAATGTTATCCACTAGTCATTTAACTAGGAAAACTAGCTAATTCTGATGATTTAGGAGCTATGATGAGTCCCTCATCAATGGCCTTAAGATCTAAGGTCCTACATATTATTTACAAACACTTAATAAGCCTAAATTATATACAAAATGGATGCATGCTCCTAATATGCCTAGATGCTTCTCATGTAATATTTATAACCTAAGCATGTGGTGTTTACTTAGCTACTAACTCAATTTAGGTTTATTAAGTGTAAGTGTATTAGATGTGCATCTATCATGAATGACCATATGTCAATGTGGAGTAGCATCCCACATGTGTGTTACATGAGCTCATAGTCACCAATTCACCTAGGTTGGACCCCAGAGCAATTAACTAAGTAGTGAGTAGATGAGGGCTATTCTCCTAGTCAAGAGAGTGTCTCATATGAACCTTGATGTTTGGGATATTGCAAAAAGATCTCCTCAAGCCTTCCAAGGAAGTTGATTATGGGTTGGTAACAATTGAAATAGAGAGAAGGCAAAGAGAATTTTGAAATTAAGTAATAAGGGAATAATTAAAGAGTTAACATGGATAACTACTTATCTAAACATAAGTATAATTACGCAAAAACACGTTTGTCGTAGTAAACTTGTGTAGATACTCTTATAATTTCTTCGTATCAAACTCAAAGACATAGAAATTGTAGTTTTTGAAATCGGAGTTAGACTCATTCTTAGGGAGGCAACTGGATAAAAATGCTTTCCTAGGTCCTGGAGCAAAATTCTTATCCATTTATTTACAAATGCACCTAATTTACCTTTAAACTAGCATTAGTTAAGCATAAATTATGTCAATAAAATTTGAATTATCACACTCCCATACCTATCTTTTACTAGTCTTTGAGCAAAACACTAAGTGAAAACTATGCGGGAAAATAATATTTACACAGGAAATAGAAGTGAGAATTTGAGCTAAGTCAAATTAAAAACATCAATCTCGAATTTTCACCAAAATAAAGGAACTGCACACAAAACCTTAACATCGAAGACATAACAATTCTTGAGTACTGACTCAAATATGGATCACCTAAGTCAAATTAAAGACTATTAGCCTATGACTTGGATCTCAAGAGCAACATTTTATATCTTTGTCAACCCACCCAAGGTTTGAATTGAACTTGAATTTTAAGCCTCTTTGTGTGCAAAAAGATAATTGACTCATCAAATGGGCAACTTATTTAATTTCAAGTTTTCAACAGTACTATGACCATCTCTTCGCCTTATTAGCCTAAGTCTTCCGATTTGCCTTACCAAGGACTAATAGCTCTCTCCCTATATATCCTTTTCTATCCCAAGGTCAACCTCGAAGGTATATCTCCTCGGCTGAACCTAAAAAGGTTTTTTATTTGACACCTTACTATTTCTGGGTTTTTTCTGAGATTTTTTAATGCACATTATTTTTGGGATTTTTTTATTTTGATTTTTTTTCTCGAAAGGCTACTTCTTCCTATTACTTTATTTTCTTGGGATTTTCTTTTCTTTTTGTACTTATTTTCTACATAGGTGGCTTCCCTAGTCCCGTTCAAGAGCATCTCCTAAATAAAGGCACGAAAAGATAAAGACATAAAGCTAGGATCTAGATACCCTACATCTGGAGAGCATACCTAGTGCAACGTGCTAGCGATACCTCAATTTAGGCCCTATTAACTACTTGGATTTCAATGGTAGGTCACACAAAAGATAAGTCAATGCGTATGTATAATTGCAGATAGCTTAATTTTATTAAACTTTTCAAACTAGAGGGTGGGAGGATAAATCACATACTTATCACCCCTTTGACTTAATTTTTCGACTTTCTTAAATTTTGTCAAAGACTCGGGAGACAAATTCATATTTTAGTAAATACTTGAGAAAATTAAGTCAGAAAATGACTTAAAGAGTCTAAGTGAAAGACTTTGTTTATACATTTCCAAAGATTGATGAGTCCTCAAAATCAAAATTTTTCAATTTTTCGCAACTCAATCTCTAAAAACACCAATTTTTTCTTTCTTTTTTTTCTTGTTCTCTTTTTCTTTCAAAAAAGAAATCGACAAAGCATACTATATACAAAAAACTAGAGACAAATAGTGACTCTATAAACATTATCTACCCCCTTCCCCCATGCCTATTTCATGATATGTCCTCAATGCATGTAATAAACACAAGCGAAAAATAGATATCACCTGAAAACTCAAGAGTTTTAAGAAATATGGCTCGAACATCTTTAGACTTCAATCAAAATTTCAAGGCAAAAACAAGTTAACCTAATTCATTGGGTTGCCTCCCAACAAGCATTGAATTTATGTCTACAGCTAGACATAGATCCAACATTTACGGGGACCAGTATTTCAGTAAAGGAATATTAATCATCTGGCCCCCACAAATATAAGGTTTGAAATGGTATAACCTTGTAGCTCAAGTACAAGTGCTAATAACATTGTTTTGATGTAACAAAATTATGTTTTATTGTGAATTAATTATGTTAGGTTACTTAAAGTCAAATTATCGAGAAATGATTATGATCCAAGGATGTTCAACCTCAGGAGAAGTTTTCTATAGTCTATAGTTGTCTCTTTTTACTTTTATTTAATTTAGAACTTTGTAAGGAACCTCAATAATTTCAACCAACTCGTTTTGAACCACGATAGATTATAAACTTAGGTTAAACGTGAAGTTTTCAATACTATTGATCAACTAATTTTCCTACATTGATCGACCAAACCTAATTGCTTAATCGATCAAATCTCTTTAAAGATCAAATCCTAAAATTATACTCCAAATCAATCAATTTTCTAATTTAATCGATCAACATGGAATCGATCAAAACTTTATCTAAATCGACCAAAGTTCATTTTGATAAACCAATGCCTAATTTTGATCGACCAACGCCATAATTATAGACTTTCTAATTCAAGCCTAAAAACACCTATAAATAGGACCCCTCAACTCCCATCTCAAAACTCACCTCAAAGAGCTTCAAAAAAGAAAAACGCTCTCTTTAATGCTTTCTCGCTTTTGCGCCTGCAACGATCACTTTCTAAAGCACATTTGATGAGTCCACTTTAGTGGGTTATATTTAAGCCTAAGTTTGTTAGTTTCCATATTTTAGATTGTATAAGTCCTTGAAATTAATTAGAGCATAGAGCATAATTAGGATTTAGGAGTGCATGCATTTCTTTACATTATGCATCTTTTCTTGTTATATAACTAATTATGTGCTCTTACTTGATTTGCATGAACTTACATGTGGCAAATCAATTATTCCACATCTAAAATAAATTCCCCGCTTAATCTCCCATACATTCTAATTTTAGTAACCTTGGGTTTATTTGTAAATCATTAAGGGGACCATCACTCGCATTCTCTCTCTCACTAATTTCCATCAATTCCCCAGCATCACTCCTTTTAATTCAATAATCCACACACAAACCAATCCTTCCCACCCGATTACCCTTTTCAGCATGTGACCCTCACCTCACATATTCTCAACACCACAAACCAACAACAGCTACACTGCCATGCACAACTAATGCCTCTCTTTCTCGTTGCAACACTCACCTACCCGACCCCCTTCCATGCAACCACGAACACCCAACGAACCCGATAACCTTCCCACACCCGACTTACCATACCTCATCACACAACTCAACACCCGATGCCCGAAGTGTTGCCTCCTCACTTGATCTCACTCTCACGACCCATCGCACAAACACATTGCACCTGACACCTCATCCACATAAACACATGCCTGACCTTACCTACAGGACCATGTACCCAAGGCCTGACTCTCCTCCATGCGACCGCGCGTAGGCCCTAAGGGGCGCTTACACTAACGACTGAGAGAGCATTCCCCAATGTGCCAGGGAGAGACGACCTTCCCGACACCTTCGGTCAACCATCACGAGAGGGAGGAGAGACTGTTAGAATCATAATGCGAACCAACATATATTAGTATTATGGAATTATACGTTAATATATATACATACATTTAAACATCACATTTACGGTCATTAAAGTGGTCTAATTATATAAATTGACCATTCAAATCTCATTAAGATATGAGATTTAATGCATAAAAATATTAAGGGAAATACTATTCTGTGATGGGTAGAATTGTCATTTCATATTAAGCGGTTATGATCCCTGGAGGAGTGAGGGCGATGTGGGCATTCGATTTTCTACATCCCATCGCAAAAAAAGTTATAAATAGAGCCCATGACAAAACCCAAAAGGTTATGCCCCCATTCAGTTCTCTTCCTCTCTTGCTCTCTAAATCCTTTGGAAGTACCATTGCCACCACCTCTTGTTGGAGAAGCAAGCCCACGGCTTCAAAGGATCTCTGTGATCTCCTCAACGTTTCAGCTACGATGGATTAAAGTATCCCTCCATCATTTCTCTTTTCAATCGATATGAGTTGATGTTTTGATGATTAGGATTGGTCATGGGATTTGGTAGAAAATCATTCAATTTTGATTTTATACGTTTTAAAATCCATTAAGTGGTTTCAGAGCCCTTCCTATTCATTGAACATCACTATTCGATTATTTTAAAGAACAATTCATTGGGTTTTTGTGATTGTTCTTGAGTTTGGTGTTTGATTTATTTTAATCCCATCTTAATGAATCAATGCCAACTAATGTTTGTTTTTTGGCTTTCATGTTCATTTGTATCCCATATATGATCATCAAATCAAGTTTTCTTGATCGAAATCATGATTTGGGGTGTTTTCCCCAAATCTCGATTTCAAATCGTCTCCTTGGAATCAGGTCGTAATCGGTCCAATACCGGTACTCATGATGAATACCGATATTGGGTACTCATCATGAGTACTGGTATATATGGGATACTAGTCAGGCTCCAAGGGGTGCCACCAGTATCGATAGAGTACCAGTACTCATCACGAGTACCGGTACATGTGGGATACCGGTCATGCCCCAGAAGCGTTGCTAGTATCGAAGGAGTACCAGTACTCATCATGAGTACCGGTACATGAGGGATACTGGTCGGACCCAGGATTAGACTAGTATCGATGGTGTACGGGTACTCATCATGAGTACTGGTACATGTGAGATATTGATCACGTCCTAGGATCGATCCAATATCGATGGAGTACCGGTACTCATCATGAGTACCGGTACAAGTGGGATACTGGTAATGATTCCAAAATCGATCCAGTATTGATGTAGTACCGGTACACATTACTACGGTATCGATACAGAAGGACAAGTACTGGTACTTGGTCACTGCTGTTGGTATCAATACTCATCATGAGTATCAGTATTGGTGCATTAATTGGGATACAAGTTAGTGATCATGATTATTTTGGTGCAAATATTAGTGATTGGTTTTAATGTACTAAGTACTCTGTCACATTTAGTAATTCTAGCCAAAGCGGGTTGCATCTTGAGCCAGTTTATTTAAAGCACTAAAGCGACTGTGTACATAGTATTCTTGTATGAGACACTTAACCCAAAGATGAACTACCTCATGATCGAATGCAAATGTACACGTTTAATGATAAATTTTCTATCGAATCATTAGGTTTCATGTGGGTAGTTAAGTTAATTCAAAGATGACTTGATTACTTATATGGGTGTTTTCAATAGTTATTTATCATTCTTAAGACTGCATTTTACAATATTAATGTTTATTGTCCAAAGACTAAATATTAATGATTGTATTGTTTAGTTTACTTAATTCTGAGCAAGTATTTGGTTTATTTCCTTTATTTTTCCAGTTAACTCCTCTACATCTGCCATAACTGCCAACCTAAACTCTATTCCAGAACTAAATGGGTCAAATTTTAAGTTCTGGAAAGAAAGTGTCCTTATTGTTCTGGGATGCATGGATCTAGACCATGCATTTAGGTTGATCCTCCCTCCCCTCTTGCGGAGAAGAGTTCTTCTGATGAAATAAAGAACTCCAAGAAGTGGAAGCGATCATATCGCTTGTGTCTGATGATCATGAAACATGCTATCCCAGAAAACTTTAGAGGTGCTATCTCAGAGGAATGGAATGCTAAGAAATTCCTTGATGAGATTGAGAAAAGATTTGCTAAAAATGAGAAAGCTGAGACAAGAAGTCTCCTTAGCAAACTTGTCTCACTTAAGTACAAGGGCACTAGAAACATTAGGGAGCACATTATGGAAATGTCCCATTTAGCCTCGAAACTAAAAGCACTTAAGTTGGAGTTGTCAGATGACCTTCTCGTACATTTAGTTTTGATCTCCCTCCCTGTGTAATATGGGCAGCTTAAGGTCAGCTATAACTACCAAAGGGAGAAGTGGACTCTTAACGAGCTTATTTCTCATTGTGTGCAAAAGGAAGAGAGGCTGAAACAGGACAAACCAGAGAGCGCTCATCCGATTTCTAGGCCCAAAAGGAAGAGGGCTAAAGATACAGATGCTGCCAATTCATCCTCCTCCAAAGGGAGTCAGAAGAAGCCTGAGGCATCCTACTTCTTTTGCAAGGGAGAAGGACACATGAAGAAGGATTATACCAAATATCACGCTTATCATGAAAAGACAGGTATTTGGTTTATTCAGAAGTCAATTATGCTTCTGTACCCTCAAACATTTGGTGGATAGATTCGGGAAGTACCATTCACATTAACGTGTCTGTGCAGGTTGCCTAAGCTGTTGAATGCCAAGTGATGGTAAAAGATACATCTATGTGGGTGACGGCAAGAAGGTGGAGGTAGAAGTCATTGTGGATTTTAGGCTATCACTGACTACCGATCACCAATTAGATTCGAAAGAAACATTTATTGTACTGTCGTTTAAACGGAATTTAGTTTTTGTTTATCTATGGAACAAATTTGGTTATTCTTGTTCATTTGGAGATAAACAATTTCAGTTGTTTCTTAATTCAAATTTAGTTAGTTTTGGTTCTTTGTATGTTAGTGACAAATTATATATGCTGCATACGTTTTCCTTCAATTTAGAAACCTTTAATGTAACTTTGAGTGGTACAAAGCGTAAAATAACTCAGGAGAATTCTGCTTTACTATGGCATAAGCAATTAAGCTATATCTCTAAATAGATAATGGAAAGGCTTATTTCAAATGGAATTCTGGATTCCCTTGATTACACGGATTTGTATGTTTGTGCAAACTGTTTAAAAAGGAAAAGAACAAACAAAAGAGGTATAGGTGCCACTAGAGCTATAGATGTCTTAAAACTAATACATATGGATATCTGTGGTCCATTCCCTACGGCTTCTTGGAATGGGCAACAATACTTTAGTACATTCATAGATGATTACTCTAGATATGGATATCTCTTCCTCCTTCACCAAAATTCACAGTCTTTGGATGCATTCAAGTCCTACAAGGCCGAGGTGGAAAACCAACTCGGGAAAAGGATTAAGGCTGTTAGATTTGACCATGGTGGTAACTACTACGACAGATATGATGGATCAGGAGAACAACGTCCATGACCTTTTGCTTCTTTTCTAGATGAGTGCAGCATAATGCTTCAGCACATCATGCCTAGGACACCAAGAATAAATGTGTTGCTGAACGCCGCAACAAGACTCTTAAGGACATGGTACGAAGCATGATTAGTCATACTTTTTTATCTAAGTCTCTATAGGAAGATGAACTCAAGATAGCTGTGTATGTTCTCAATCGAGTACCGACTAAAGCAGTGCCTAAAACCCCATATGAAATGTGGACTAATAAGGTACTTAGTCTGAAACATTGTCATATTTGGGGGTGTTTAGCTAAGGCTAGGCCATATATGCCTACTAAGAGGAAACTGAACTCTAAGATGGTCACCTGCTATTTTGTAAGATACTCTGAGAGGTCGAAGGGTTATAAGTTTTATGATCCAACAACTCTCTTATTCTTTGAGACTAGGAATGCCCATTTCTTTGAGTATGTTGGTTTGGGGGATGATAGCTGCCACATTACATTTGAAGAACCAGATCATGTTCATAGGGAAATCATTGAACAGGGTCAAGTTGTTAGTCTAAATGTTGTTCCAACAACATCAGGGGAAGAAAGTAATGTGGATAATCTTCCCATCAATCAAACCAAACAACCTCAAGACATTCAAGATCCTATACCCATTAGGAGATCCAATAGAGAAAGGAGAAGTGCAATATCTAGTGATTATGTTGTCTTTCTCTAGGAACTAGAGGCAAACCAAATGGATACGGATCCCATTTTGGTCACTCATGACATGAGGAGTTCTCATTCTCAGGACTGAATTAATGTCATGAATGAAGAGATGAAATCCATGAGTGACAATGAGGTTTGGGATGTTGTCCCATTGCCTGAAGGTGTGAAACTCATTGGTTGTAAATAGATATTTAAAACCAAACAGGATTCAAAAGGTAATGTAGACAAATATAAGGCTCGTCTTGTTGCTAAGGGATTTACTCAAAAGGAACGCATAAACTATAAAGAGACATTTTTGCTAGTTTCATCTAAGGATTCATTTAGAACCATAATGACTTTAGTAGCTCATTTTGATTTGGAGCTACATTGGATGGATGTAAAGATAGTGTTTCTCAAGGGAAACATTAATAAAACAATTTACATGGTGCAACCGGAAAACTTTGCATTAGGACACACAAAGAAAATGGTTTGAAAATTAAAGCTATTTATGGACTAAAGCAAGATTCAAGACAATGGTATTACAAATTTCATCAAGTAATTGTCTCATTTGGTTTTGAGACAAATCCTATTGATGATTGTGTATACTACAAATTATGTAAGAGAAAATATTTTTTTCCTGGTTTTGCATGTGGATGACATCCTCCTTGCCTGTAATGATAATGGTTTGCTTCAGGAAACCAAGACATTTCTCTCTGGTAATTTTGAAATGAAGGATCTTGGTGAAACCTCTTTTGTATTGGGAATCCAAATACAACAAGATCATTCTTGGAGTATCCTTGAATTATCATAAAGGAGATACATTGATACCATTCTAAGGCAATTTGGCATGGAGAATTGCAAACCAGGAGATACTCCAGTGGCTAAGGGAGATAAATTCTCTCTTAACCAATGCCCCAAGAATGAATTTGAAGTTAGAAAAATAGAAAATATTCCCTATTCATCGGCAGTGGAAAGCTTGATGTACGCCCAAGTCTGCACACGGCCAGACCTAGCATACATTGTTGGCAGGCAAATATTTAAGCAAGCCTGGACCCGACCACTGGAAGGCAGCCAAACGGGTTATGCGCTACCTACAGAGAACAAAGGATTTCATGTTCACATACAGGAGATCAGATCATTTGGAGGTCCTCGGATATTCTGACTCCAACTTTGCAGGATATCAGGATACCCGAAGATCTACTTTGGGATACATTTTTCTGCTGGTTCGAGGAGCTATCTCATAGAGGAGTGCAAAGTAAACCTTGATAGCTACCTCCACTATGGAAGTAGAATTTATAGCATGCTTCGAGGCCTCAAATCATGGAGCATAGCTTAGGAATTTCGTTACAGCACTACGAATCATTAATGGTGTCGAAAGACCACTTCAGCTTTACTGTGACAATAATTCAGCGATGATGTACTCCAATGGCAACAAAAGTTCTTCGAGGTCGAAGCACACTGATATCAAGTTTTTAGCAATCAAGGAAAGAGTTCAAAGTGGACAGGTGTTCATTGAACACATTTAGACCAACTTCATGGTAGCAGATCCGCTCACTAAAGGGCTAATGCCAAAGGTTTTTCATGAGCATATTATCTATATGGGTGTTGTATCTATTCTGTAATACAATAATTCAGTGGGAGTTTTTTCTATTTTGGTGTTTCATGTATGTACATGTTTTGGATTATACATATAATAATAAGGTGTTTCATTCTTTGAACCCATTAGTGCTTGCCATGTGATCTCTTGTATGACAAAGTTTTGGACCAGTCGAAGATAGGTATGTGTAGATCACATTAACATGCAATTTTCATGCTATGTCCCTAAATCAGACCTATGTCATTACTTGTGTTAATGTATGTGATTATTGTTTGGTCTAGTAGATTTCATAATGGCGAAACCAACTTTACTCGTATGTTAACTGAGTATGGACGAGATTGGTGGAGATATGGTTTGTTGTGATGTAGTATTAATGAGCTCATATATGTATATATGAACGTATAATTATAGGGATGATATATGTGGTTCGAATGGGAGATTGTTAGAATCATAATGTGAACCTACATATGTTATTATTACGGAATTATACGTTAAATATATATACATGCATTTAGACATCACATGTACGGTCATTAAAGTGGTCTAATTATGTAATTGACCATTCACATCTCATTAAGATATGAGATTTAATACATAGAAACATTAAGGGAAATACAATTCTGTAATGGGTAGAATTGTCATTTCATGTTAAGCGGTTATGATCCCTGGAGGGGTGAGGGCGAAGTGGGCATTTGATTTTCTACATCCCATCGCAGAAAAACTATAAATAGAGTCCATGACAGAACTCAAAAGGGTATGCCCTCATTCAGCCTCTTCCGCTCTCACACTCTAAACCCTTCGGAAGTACCATTGCCACCACCTCTCGTTGGAGAAGCAAGCTCAAGGCTCCAGAGATCTCCGTGATTTCCTCAACGCTTCCGGTACGACGGATTCAAGTATCCCTTCATCATTTCTCTTTTCAATCAATATGGGTTAATGTTTTGATGATTAGGATTGGTCTTGGGATTTGGTAGAAAATCATTCGATTTTGATTTTATACATTTTAAAATCCATCAGCGACCTCACGCACACTAGGGTGTAGGCTCTCCTCCCCTCTCCATCATCCTCGCGCCACCCTCTCTACTGCTTCCTCCCCTCACCTCTCCTCGATCTCAAACCCCCTTGCATAGCCACCTTGCCATGACCTTCTCACACCCACGTCGTCCTTACTTGTTACGACCCGATTCTCGAATCCCTACAAGATCTGAGACCGGCTCGCCTTGACTAATCTCAAAACCTAGTCGTCCAACAAGAAATAACCAAAAGAAGGAAAGTAAACCACATTCACAAATGTAATATAACTAAGTATAATAAACGTACAAAGTAGTAAAGGAAAATAAATGAGTTGTTTCAGTACATACCACCACAACAACAATAACAACGAAAAGCAGAAAGTAAACAGTAGTAGCAAAACAGTAACTAAAAGTCCATTACTTACTACAACAGTAGAGAACAAGAAAAGGAAGTGCTGAAGAAAACTACGGCTAGGCTCGACTGGGCCCAGCACCCTCCGCAGCCAAAAGCTCAGGCTGCTCAACTCCTGATCCTGAACAGTGTTATGAAAAGACAGAGTCAGCGAACGCTGAGTAGATTAGTATCTATATTATCTAAGTAAAAAATAGTAAGAACAGTAGGTTTAATTCTGATTTCTATTTATCTGTTTCATATATATATTTCCGTTTCACCCATTTCTCAAAGTATCCAGATATTTCTCGATCTTGTATGTTCCTCGTGGGAACGATCTTGATTACAGTCTTTTCCGTAGAGTAGAAGGTGCACGTGGTGCTCTCCTAGCCGGGAGAGTCTCCCGTGATAGTCCTACACCCAGTCAACCACCCCGAGGTCAATGTCAAGACGTAGCGGTGACTATGGCATGTGTGATAAGCGCATGAGTAACTACCCCGCACTGACATGCGGTCAATCATTTCCACTAACGAGTACGCCCAAAGTACAGCACGGAATAGTATAGGGCCTTGCCCTCTCAGAACAGGGGTCTCACCCCTCAAAACCAAACAGGGGTCTCGCCCCTCCACAGTCCGCGCACTCTCATCTGACTACCCCGGTTTGCCCAGAGGGCCTAACAAATCGGTGTAGGGTGGCTAGCTGAACCCTGGGCCCCATGGGGTGGCTAGCCCCTTCCCTACACTAGTAGCTCGCCTTGGTACCACATACACGAAGGCCAACAGGAGTCGGTGTAGAGTGGCCAATCCAAACCCCAGGTCTCAACCAAAGGGAGGCTAGCTCCGCTCTACACAAAAGGGGACAGTTGCTCTCCTTGGTACCACGTACTCAAGGGCCAACACACTTCCCGTCCACATTTCAGATTTTCGTCTATCCACAGGAGTTCTACTCCTAATTCCTCGTAGGGTTCATACTCATGTTCACCCATTTATTCCGATCCAGATTTCACCTTTCATAATTCATTTCTCATCCATATACAGGCAGTTCGTGCTTCCATAATTCAATTCTCAATACATGCAACTGGTGATTTCACAGGTAATTGTTAATTAGATACAGGCAGCTCATATTCTAACAGGAAACTCACAATTATATTACAAGTAATTGCTAACAGTTTATCTCAATTACGCATGCAAGTACACCATACAGTACAAACGGTTCATTCATTTCTCTACCCTGAGGTTCATGCCACATCCTAGGGTTCCATTCGACTATTTCCACAGGCACATTCTTATTTAAATATTATTAATGGAATTAAACCACTCTATCAGGAAACACAGGAGTAATTAGGGCTCGAACTGCAAACCCAGGCATCTCTGCAAGCTCCAAACGCGCAGCAGGCTGAAACCTACACCAAGGAATACATCAAAAAAGAAGAGTTCAGAACAAAGAAAAACAGACTCCAGTACGTAGAGGAACTCGCGAGGAAAGTACAGGTATTTCGTTTGCGTAAAACAGACCTCGATCGGACCCAAAACAAGTCAAAAGCATGCCTACTATTCAAAATCAAACGTCTGGGAATAATCCCAGACATCTTAAAAGGCGTCAAATCTTACCTTATGTTCCTGCGGTATCTTTAAATATCTAAACCTTCACTGTGATCGTCTAAAGGCAGTTCCAAATGTCGGAAAATGCCTCCAGTTGTCTGGACGCACCTTCGAACGTCTGGAGATGTACTTAGACGTCCAAAAATGTGTGGAAAAGAGTTCCACGTGCCTTCCCAAGGGCCTTTACCTGCGTATGAATCCGTAGGTCCAAAATCAGTCCCGACTAGCTTCTATGGTGAGGCCTACATGGCCGTAACCGTGGAAAAGAATGTACCTTGCGATGTAAGCACTTTCAGGCATCTGGTCTCAGACCCGGACATCCAGCTGCCGTCACGGTCGTCCGGTCGATTCTCCATATGTCTGATAATGGAAAAATCCCAGTATCAGCAACTCCCCGTAGCTCTCTCCACTCGCTCGCCTCGCACCGCAGCAGCTCCAGCCGCTGCAGAGGGCCGGGAGGCCGCCTCCCCGAGCCCTCTCCTCTCCCGCACACACCTGCCGGTGGTCGTGCGAGCTCCGCTGAGCTTCCATCAAAGCTCCTCCGACCTTAGGCCTCCTCCTCCCGCGCTCTCCTCCTTCCTCCCTCTCACTCGCCCTCGCTTGCCCCCTCTCGCCGCTCCTGCACAATCACTGAAGGTGGTGGTGGCTGGTGTGTGGAGTGGAGAAGAGATAGGAGGGGGGGTTTATATAAGAGGGTGAGGGATTTAGGGTTCGGAGGAGGTGAGGAGGAGAGAGAGAGAAAAGAGCGGTTCTGTGTGCCACCCGCGCGCAAAGCGCAGTGTGCAGTACAAAAATTTCACTTTCAAACATTCAGGAATGTGTCCAGACGTCTGGACAGACGTCTCACTGAGACACCAGATGGCTTAAAAGGCTAAAAAGTGACGGGTCCATACATTACCTCATCACTGGGGAGCTCCTCACCACTGCTCCACCTCGCCTTCCTCTCCTCTCGTCGTTCTCCATCACTAAAAACCACCCTCACCACCACCACTCGCCAGTCACCATCAACCACCGACGACCACTACCTTTGTCACTGACTACTACCACCAACAACCACCAAACACAATCATCTCCCATCCATCCTCACCGCCAGCCAGCACCACCTCAAACTGAGTCCGCCGTGCACACCAAGGCTGCCATCTCTAGTTGATCACCACCATAGCCCACCAACCTCACCTCCACAGTATGAAGAGAATGCGGATACCAGGCCACTCCCCCATTTGACTTTCACGCACTTCGACAGCCCCCTTATGGTGACAGCACGAGGGGCATGTGGGTGCGTGACCTTCGATCTTCGATGCTACCTCCATCATGACCACCAGCTGCAACCATGCATTTCCCCGCATATGAGGGGAGTGCTTCTCATCATCCTCTATCTCCATTTGCATTTTTATTTTGTTCTATTCTAGTTTAGTTTGAATGTGTTGTCATTTCCCTTGAGTTTGAACAATTTGTTTGGTGAATGGTGTAAAGAAATAAGTGTTGAGATTATGATGTGCATTTTAAGCCTCCTTGTGGTTCAACCTGGCCACTATAAGTGGTCTGATTTAATTGATTTCTAATATTCAATCAGTTTGCTGCCATGCAATGACTTATTTTCGTTATTTTTCGATTGGCGAACGATACGATCAACATTCTTCTGTGACCTCAAAACTCGATTTGCATATTTTCTTGAGGTTCCATAGGAATTATTGTTATATTTTATATTCCTGTTACTTTTGCTTTGGGTCCCAAGTTGTTTGGGAGTCTTGTTATTCTTCTCTTGGTCAGGTGTAAAAGAGAAGAGGTTTTTATAAAGAGGTTGTGTCACCCTCATTGAAGTGGTGTTAGTGGATTTGACCAATGTCGACTAGTCATAAAATTCTAAGCTGGGAGGCTTATGTAGTGGTTTTTACCTGAAATGGTTTTGCTTTAAAATCTAGGTGTGATCTTTCTAGTTTGCTGTGATTAACTCATTTTTACATTGATCAGTGGTGAATGTTATTTAAATTTTGCATTTTTATATAAGTACACTATTCACCCTCCCTCTAGTGTAAACTTTAGTTCCTATAGGTTTCGCGTGCAGTCACATCTAGTATCAAAGCCTAGATATTTTCAGTAGAGACGTTGAAATCGGCTCAAGCTTATGCTGAGGGGCAGTCAGCTGTCAGACTAGCACTTTTCGATGGCACAAATTAGTCCGTCAAATGCATTAATTATTAGCATGTCAAATGCAAGTATTTGTGAATAGAGACATATATTTGTTTCAAGTCTAAGGATACACCTTTTCCCTGGTAGCATCAAAGAAGGGCTTCCGCTATCTCATATTTTATTAAGTTAACTTCTTAACCCAACCCATGTGATAGTTCTTGAATCTCTATTTGAGAACATCAATTAGGTGATGACCTCTAAAGAACGTTGGCATCCCAACTCATATTGTAAACATATGATCGGATCATATGATTTCTTAATGCGCTATTGGATCCTCTAAAATGTTTAGATCTCTAAATCAACACACATCGGGTTTATCCAATCTAGCTAAATATGCAACCCTAATCGTACTAAGAGACCCAATTAGTTACTAGCAAATAATCAAAATCTCTATTCAGTTGAATATGTGATCTAATTACATAACTTGAACGGCTTTCTTCGGGCATACAAAATCCAACACATACATGTCAGAGTATTTGAACATGGTGGTGATATCGGTGTAAGTATGACCCTCAATAGAGTAATAGGTAAGGTCAACAATAAGCTTAAGAGCCATGGTAATGTGATGACCAAACACTATAGACGTTAAGACTAGGTAACCTCTACTTTCCCTTTCTTGAAAATTTGCAAAGAAAAGACAATTGATATTAACATAAACTCCAACTACACTTCATAAAAGGCTGGATCTAAGCAGTGCATGAGTTCTTAGTGATGGAAAAGATCAACAAAAGTAGGGAGGTTAATAGCAAAATCATTCCATAGGACTGGACAACAATGATGAGGTTTAAGCCCTTTGTAAAAGATGAACTTGTCTCGTAAGGCTTCATCTTTATGAAAGTTCATCTTTACGAAAGTTAATCACTTCTTCCACAAAAGCAAACTTCAATTTGGGGGCCATAACTACATGATCACAAAAGCAAAATAAAGCAAATCAGGCCCAAGTGTACTGGTCTGAAAAATGCATCGATACACATGTACTGGTTCATAATATTTGCATCAATACATGGTAAATTCTACCGATAGCGGAGAGGGTGTTAGAATTAGGGTTTGGTGAGGTTGAAACCAAAAATAAAGGAAGGAAAATGAAAGAGAGGAGTAGGGTGATCTTGCTATAACTTTAGAACGATGATCCTTGAAGGAGAAAGGAGATGGAGGTGAGATCTTTGAGCACCTTCCTAGGGTTTCCCCTCTTGGAGAACTCTTTGGTGGTGGCTTGTGTGGAGCCCACAAATGTGCCTCACATACACATACAAAGACAATGAGATGGGTGGGTCATGTGACCATTTTAACCAAACAAATCAAGCATGCAAACCAATCAAAAACATTTTTATTTATTCTCTTATTTCCTTTATTAATTAAGCAAAGTCCAAGTTTTCTTTATATGAAACAAAATCTCTTTATTCTAAGAGGTTTTGTAAAAATGACTAGCAGTTGATTTTATTTGTCTATGAACTTTAAGGTAATGGCACCTTTTAAGACATTGTCTCTACGAAAATGGTGTCTCACATCTCTGTACTTGGTGCAACAGTGTTGCACCAAATTTTCGGGGAGATTGATTGCACTCGTGTTGTCACATAGAATCATTGTACAATTAAAACTCAAACCAAAATTGGACAGGGACTGTCTCAGCCGTAATACGTGAGAGCATCCAAGGGCAGTCACAAATATATTTCTCCTCGATAATGGAAAGTCACATACATTTGCTTCTTGGAAAACTAAGTAACCAAGGATTCACTAATAAAATGACATGTGCTACTTGTGCTCTTCCAATCAATCCAACTCCCTGCATAATCTACATTACCATAGGATAGTAAGTCTAAGGTCTCTAAATAGGGATAGAACAACCTTAATTCTCTAGTGCAGTTTAGGTACCTAAATATCCTTTTCACTGTATTAAGGTAATATTCCTTGGGCTTTGATTGAAACCTTGAACATAAACACATTGAGGAAAGAATGTCAGGTCTAGAATTTATAAGGTAAAGAAGTGACCCTATCATACCCCAGTATTTTCTTTTCATCTACCCTCTCACCAGAAGGATGATAATCAAGAGAAGTAGATGGAGTGATTGGAGTCCAATTGATGGATTTGAAGACCAAGGAAGAACTTGAGTTCTCCTATCATACTCATTTTAAACTCAATCTTCATTGACTCACTACAGTACTAACATAGAGACTCCTTGGTTGATCCAAAGATATCATCCACGTAGACTTGCATTACATGAAATACTACTTTTCGCGACAGTTAAAAACCATCTCTAAAACCCATGTCACCTTTGTAATTTGGCGTTGCAAAGTGTGTCGTGATATGTTATAAGTGACGATTCTATTAACCGTCGCTTAAACCCTATATGCGACAGTTATATTTCAAACCATCATGTAAATCGATAAACGTCCGCTAAAAAACCACTGTCTGTGTCATTAATTAGCCAATTAGCGAGATCGGCTTAACGGCTCACGATGGTTGTCAAATCATCTTGTTTTTCACAACAGGATGATTTTAAGGAAAACCTTCGTAAAAAGTGTTGTTAAACTTCTACCATGTTTTAGTATAGTGTCATAGTATAGTCGATAAAAGCAATACAACTCTTAAATTTATAAGTGCTCGAAAAATCCGTGAGCTCCAAGGTCGTTTGTAGGGAGTAAAATAATTGGAATTCAACCACTAATCAAATATATATAAATGAGCACGAATAATCTAATTCAAAATTGAATAAAATATGCAATGTATTTCACTCTCAAAATAGATAGAAAAATTTAGTTTCCAAAGAGCCAAAAAGAAATGAACACAAGGCTAAAAAGTTCTTGCAACTCAAGCACATATAAGCCTTGTATTTCAGCTTGAACTTAGCCCACTAGACGTCCAAAGTAAGCCACAGACGTCTTGAATCTCAAAGTCTTGACCCTAAGTATTTCAGCCAGAACTCCCTTCAAACCTCTAGCATGAATTTTGAGGCAAAACACACCCTACATGCGTGTGTACGTGCATGTGCAAAGGTGGGGACCTGACCCCTTATGTCTAAAGCAATAAGAAGGTGGTGGATGGCAGGTTTGATGGGTTTGTTCGACCATGTGTTCGGGGAGTCAAAAGCCAAAATTTGTTAAGGACTTTTGCTCCCCAAGGTGAGAGGAGTGTTTTGGGAGTTGTGGCGTAGAGTTTTGTGGAGTGGCGTGGCCACACGAGATCGTCGGAGCTTCACAGGAGGTGGGGAAGAAAGAGGGAGAATGGTCAAGGTAGGGTTGAAACTACAAGCTAAATGGATAGAACTACTCTAGGAAGTAAGGGGAAGAAGTTCACCTAGCTAATTGGACGAATGGAGAGAGTTCCACGTTCGGCTTGTCTTGCCGGATGTGGAGAAGATGAACACTCTAGTAGGAGAAACGACGATGAAAAAGGGGTTAGAAGTGACCTAGCTATGGTTGGATAGCATTGGAGGAGCTTGGGGAAGAAGATGAGGCACCCAAATTGTTCATTGAGTGCTCAGAAGAGGGAGATCGAATTGGGTCATCGGAGTTGAGTGGGAGGTTGCCGGTGAGGGAGGGAAGACATCAATTTTGGCATAAACTCAACTAAGAAACACATGGGAAGTTTGAGAAGCTTAAATAGAAGTTTTGGTCCTTAATTGCGAGGAATCATCGTGAATTCCTCGCAATTTTCACAACCCAATCCATGATTTTTGGAAAGCTCGCTGGAGCACTTGGGTTGTTCTTGGCTTGCATGAGATAGTGCATTTGGAAGAGGATCCCTTCAAGATCAATCGCTCCGAATTTGGAGGGATTTGATCTTGAAACGAGTGATTAATCAACGGATACAATTCGTTGATTTGGGTTTTGAGACCGGCTGCTACTGTTGCATTTTGGAGAAGGAGACGGTGGCAATGGGGATTAATTTGATTAAGAAGTTAGAGAAATTATGAAATAATCATGGACAAACGGGCTCAAATGCAAACGAGTCAAAATAGACTCCAATTAGGCTTAAAATTTTCAGTGAACCTAATTCGGACCCAAGGAATCAAGTAGTGAACTTGAATTTGAGTTTTGACTACGTTTGATTGGGTAAATTGCATAAGAGCCCAAATAAGGGCAAATTCTCGTCTGCATCCCTATTCTTGGTCAAAAGGTTTCGGATGGTTAAAGTGAAGGTACCAAATAGCTTAGAATAATTGTCAATGAAGTTTAGGAGATTTAAATTGATTTTATCCTGACCAAAACCTTTAAATTTAAGTGGGGTTGATAATTAGTGTTTCAATACTGTTTTCATCCTCGAAATGCGTAAAACTCTAATTTAGTCAGTGTGAACCCACTTTTAGACTTCTATGCTCAATTGACATTTAATTAACCCTTGGGTGACCCCGTGGTGTTACGACACGACCCTCGACCCCTCTGGGAACTCGGAAATGGTTCACCTCGACTAACCCCAAGATCCAGTCGTCCAACAAGAAACTAACCCATATGCACGAAACCAACACAAACCACGCATGCAAGTAGCTAGAAATAATTAAAGGAAGCAGAGAAAGTAACTGGAGATCAATAAGACATTAAACATAATCCAAAAACTAGCCATCACGACAACAAAAGTGCACACCATCGAGTTCAACATGAAAAAGAAATGCTCACTACAGTAGAAAATGCTAAAAGAGAACTAGTACTAGAATCTAAGGCTGGGCTTGATTGGGCCCAGCACCCTCTGCAGTCGGAGGTGCTAGCTGCTCGACTACCTAACCTATACATGGTTATATATAACAGGGAGTAAGCTTACGCTGAGTAGAGTGGTATATACAACAGTTATGTCATTTAAGCAATAAAGAAAGCCACAGATATATATGTAATTATCTAATTATCTAATCAACAGCTAATTTAACAACTAGTGTTTACGAGTCGATTTTCTAGCTAAAGATCCATAATGTCTCTCAATCTTCTTGTTCCCTAAGGGAACGATCTTGATTGTAGTTTTCCCACAATGTAGGATGTACACTTGGCACTCCCCAGGCTGAGAGAGCACCCCGTGGTAGACCTACGCCAAGTCTACCACCTCGAGGTCAGGGTCGCGACATAGTGGTGACTATAGCACGCGCGATAAGCGCACGAGTAGTTACCCCGCACTGACACATGGTCAGTCGTTTCCATTAGCGGGTATGCCCAAAAGTACAACATGGAACAGCACAGGTCCTTGCCCTCTCAGAATAGGGGTTTCACCCCTCCACAGTCCACATACCCTCATCTGACTATGCCGGTTCGCCCAGTGGGCCTAACAAGAGTCGGTGTAGGGGGGCCAATCCTAACCCCAAGCCCCATGGGGTGGCTAGCTCCCTCCCTACACTAAGTACAGCAGCTCTCCTCGATATCGTGTATGCGAGGACCAGCTACTTTCCACACCAAAGGAACAGTCGCTCTCCTCGGTATCATGTACTCAAGGGCCAGCTCACTTTCCTTCGACATCCAATATTTATTTTGTACACGTGAGTTCCTCTTCTAATTCCCCGTAGGGTTCATGCAAAGGAATTTCTTACTTCCATACAGTACACATGCTTCTATTCATCTCATGATAAATTTAAGGTATAACAGGCAGCTCGTAATTTAGCATATTCAGGAAACTTTACCACAATTAAACATTCACGGCATGTATAATTAATCATTTTTCTATCTCAACCCTAGGGTTAATTGTACATCCTAAGGTTCAACCAATTAGTTCTAAATAAGATGCACTTTCACCATTTAATTCACAAGGGATAGTAAAGACCACTCTACCAGAGTCACTGGGAGGTGTGGGGGCACGAACGGTGGACCGCATATCCTCTGCGGGTTCCGTGCACACCACGGACGGGTGTCCAATTCACACGGACGGTCAGACCAACCATGTCAATATTTCTCGAGATAGGAAAAAGAGCTCAAAATGGCTAGAACAAGGCTCCATCACATGGGAATTTCCTATAGGAAACCAACGATACCTTATTTACGAAAAATTGACTTCGTTTGGGCCCTGAACCGGCCTAAACACCATTCCTGATTCACTTGAACCGGACTAAGCAAGTGGGTCCAGCGGGACTGACTGCAACCAGATCGAAATCAGACGTCTGGAGTAGTGCCCAAACATTTTAAATGACAGCAGGGATCTTACCTTGCATTCTATGTGGAGATCGAACGTCTGGAACTCCTCACGGTCGTCCTGGGGTCCTTCCAGACGTCTGGCAGTTCACTTGGACGTCTGGGACGGGTATCAGTTGTCTGGGGAGACATCCAGACACCCTAAAGTGTCTGGGGTGTGACATCTGTGCACCTTCCCAACAGCTCTACAGACGTACACTATGTCGTACGGTCAGACCGCCTCAGAGCTGTTCGTTTAAAAAACCACGCAAAGATCGTCCAGAGCGCATACCTTTGAAAACTGCATAGTCAGACGTCTGATGCTGCCTCTAGACGTCCTGTAAGACATCTGTCAAGAGGTGCAGACGTCCAGTCTGTGGAAAAAGGTCCTCACACAGGCCTTCGTGAGCCTTCTCCTCCTCGCGGGAGGCTTCTCCTCTTCGCTCTGCGACACACGGCTCAAGGCTCAGGCAACAGTAGGGACAATACTGTTATGATCCAATCTCAGATCCCTACAGAACCCGAGACTAGCCCGCCTCGACTAATCCTAAGACCTAGTCGTCCAACGAGAAAATACCAAAAGCAGAAAATATTCCAACATCATAAGTACAATGTAACTAAGCAGAAAATAATACAGAGACAGTAAAGGAATCAAAATGGAAAGTCTTATAATAATACAGGCCATCACAATTACTACAGCGGAAGGTAAAGCGAAAAATACAACAAAAATAGTATTTCATATAGCAAATACTCACTACCACAAAAGAAGTTAGGAAACGAAAAGGACACACATCTAAGGCTGGGCTCAACTGGGCCCAGCTCCCTCCGCAGCCAGTGGTGCTGGGTGCTCAACTCCCTGACCTGAACAAGGTTATAAAATTCTGTAGTTAGCTAATGTTGAGTAGAGTGGTAAGTAAGCCATCTCACTATTCACCTTACAAGTTTCATTCTTATGACAGGTGGTTGCATGTTTGGTCTTTATTGTTATTTATAGTCGTTGTGGTATATGACAAAACAGTTACCAGTTTAATACAATTTTTTTTTACTTGGAATGACAAGTTTCCCGAGGTCGAACTCAGGGAGCAACTATAATTCTAGAAACATAAATTCACAATACAAGGTTTTACAAAAATTAAGAGACAGAGAGAGAGAGAGCAAAAGTTCTCTTTTTTGTTGGCTTCTTCTTCTCTCTTCCTCTTCTCTTTTCTTCTTCTCTTGCAGCTGATTCTTCTCTTTCTTCAATCTGCCTTCTTCTCTCTTCTTTTTCTACTGCGGCTGTGGTGACCCTTTCTCTTTCTCCTTTCTTCCTTTCTGATTTTCTTCTTTTCTTCTTCTTTCTTTCTTCTTCAGCCTACCTTCTTCTGCTCTGGCTGCTGCCCTTCCGTCGTCTGACTCGGTGCTCAGACGACTTAACTATGCGTTTGCTACAGTGCGGCTCTTCTTTTCTTTAGCTCCTCTCCTTCCTTTCTTCTTCTTCCTTCGCCTGCTTCTTCTTCTTTTTCCTTCTTCCCTGCGCACACACACAATGATCAGTACAAAACCTACCCCTTCCCCGCATCTCTCTCTCTCTCTGAATCTCTCTTTGGGAAAGCTCTCCCAGAGTCGGGTAATCGGGTTCGGGTTGCGCGCCCGGGACCAGGCCCACCGACGTGCGGTGGTGGGCGAGGAGTGCTTAGTCGGGTAGTCGGGTTCGTCCCAGACCTGTGGGGTGTGAGCGCGGGCAAGGGCGGGTGCGAGCGCGCGGCGTGTGGGTGAGGGACCTGACCCCTGTATATCGAAGGCGAACAGCTTAATTCACTTTTTCAATTTAAGTGTGGGTGCGAGGCCACACACTTACGAGGTGGGACTAAAGTCCCACCTCCAGTCTGCGTGCCCGCAGGCAAGAAGGCGCTGCCAATTGGGGTAGCAGTGAAAGCTCGCAACCCCAATCGCAAACCTGGGCTGGGGATAAATAGGTGGTGATTAGGGTTTTGGGTAAGGATGTCAGAGGGGGGGGGGGAACACATGCGTGCGAAAAGCAAAAGAACGTACGGTTTTCCCTACTTTCAGACGTCCTGCCATCTATCCAGACGTCTGATGAACATTCCAGACATCTTATCCAACCCAAGGGTGGCGAGTCATTTTAGGTAAGAACACACAAGCCTCGAACAGGGTGTTACCTCGAGTTTTTGTGCCGTATCAAACGTCTAGATACAACTCCGGACGTCCGACCAGACGTCTGAGGGGCCTCCTAGACGTCTGATTCTGCGGAAATATGATTCCGTAAAACCGTTGCGAGGCCTTCTTCCTCGCAACCAAGTCCTCTCCTTCGCACACAGAGCTGCAATAGCTCCAGTGTTGTCTCAGCCTTGCACGAAACTCTTCCCTCTATCTCCCACAATGGCTCTGCCTCCTCCCCGAGCTCGCACACTCCTCACGTAGCAGCTCCCTTAGCAGTAGCTTGAACGGGGAAGAAATAGATGGAGGAAGGGGACGAGGTGGGTGTGTGCAACTGCAAGGAAGAGGGGTGTGGGAGAGGGAGTAGGGCACGAACTCCAAGGTTGGGGGTTTTTATAGGGTAGCCTAGGGTTAAGGTTTAGGGGAGGGGCGCTATGCATGGGGTATGGTTGTGGGCTCGAGGAAATTGCACAAAGCATCCCCCACAACTCCAAAATTTCCTCACATCCTTCCACTAAAAAGCCAGGGGGTTAAAACTTACAACAAAACCCCCATAGTGTCTGGAAAAAGCCTACCGACCCTTGGGAAGGGTCATTTCACATGGTTATTATGCATTTGTAATGTGTTGTTAAAATGACAGAATTAAACATGCTTTCTTGTCTTCTTCTCAAATCAGATCAGAGTGGAATTATGTTTCTCAGGTTATCATTTAGGGGCATTTTTCTCCAGATTCCGACTAAATTAAGTTGGTTATGATGAATGATGGTGTTACGATCAAAAGTAAATGTCGAAAAAACCCTTCTTACATTTTGCACGGGGGCTCCATAGGTGTATTATGCGATGGTTACAAGGTTTTATGACCGTTTAAAAACTGTCATGAAAGTTAAATATTCGATGATTTTAAATTAAAATTGTCACATGTTATGATATCTATTCTTTTTAAATGATACCTGTATAGGCATTATAGATATGTTTATCTATAATACCTATATATGCCCATCAGAACTATTTGACACCTCGCAATATATAACAACATGAAATAGTGTCACTAACCATAAAAGTTATGTCATAATGTTCAAATATACATGTAACTGATAAAGAAATGTAAAGTTAAAGAAAATTCAAAAATACAAGTAAAGATAAACAAAATAAGAACCTATGCCTCTGCTCCTACCCCATGACCCGCTCCACCACCACCAAAGTCGTCATCATCTCTACGAGGCAAATAGTGATAGGAAGTGTGATCCCGCCAGTTGCCTCACAGAAATGTCATCATCTCCTGCATGTTAGCACTCTGTTGCTCCATCTCCAACCTCTGCTGCTCCATGAATTGTTTCAAATATTACCAGGCTTTAGTTTGTTGTTGCAGCTGTAAGGTGACATTTTAGAGCTACTGCTGCATTTGCATATTTTCCTACTACAGTACCTAAACCTACATTTGCAACTGCTCGATAACGACTGACGATGATGACCGCTTTCGCCCATACCAATTGGAGATTGTCTGACTTCTTTGCCTGCTACGAAAAAAGCCTCTGTGCTCCAAAAGCACGACAGTCCTAAAAGTTTCCTTAAGTGTCATAGGAGGCTGCTACTGAGTCCTGGAGTTCATGTTCCGGGCAGGGGAATTGATCAAGTTCATCATCTCTCCCTACAAATTACAAGTTAAGCTATGATGGATAATATAATATCATATAAAAATAAGTAGAAAAGTTAAAGCAATGATAATTAAATGTAACTTATATGCTTTGCCTAGTATGTCTGTGTATCTATGTTCACCAAATGTCAGTCGTGACCATGCTATGAGTTATCTAATAGACACCAACCCAAACAAGCTGGGCACCGCCATGCGAATGTGCTTATAAATATATTTCCAATTGTAACTAATAATAACTACAACTTAGGTTAACTTTCATTTAAAAGAATAAAATTGAAATAAGATGGATTTCCTTACATATCTTTCTTTCATTGTATCTATACTTGATCGACCCAAACAGTGGGTCTGTGGTGGAGCTTTGGCTCTATTAGCCTTGTTCTTCTTCGCCTAATCCTATACGAATTGGATATTGTAATGAAAAAATAATTAAATCATTATTAGAAAATACAAACACAAGTATTTATATTTACCTCCGTTTCAGGCTTCTTCCAATGGTCACAACATTCTCTCCAAATATATGCTAATATAGTTGGAGGCACGTTCCTCAATGCCTCCTCATGTGATGACATTTTCCTATAAAGATAAATTATGTAAAGAAAATGTCAAAAGAACTTCATTAAGTATACAATGAAATGATTGGTAACATTACATATTTTACCTGAGCCTTCATTGTCGTTCTCTAATCACGATCTTGCCTTGCAGCATGGTGATATACTTAGTGACATTTAGATCATCACCCCAATCAAAAGTAGCTAGAATTAAATAATATTATAAATGGATTATAAATGATTGAACTAACACTCATGGCCACACACACACACACACACACACACACAAAGATTTATTACCTCCGTATTGTGAATAAGCTGCTTCTTCACCTCCTTTGGGACCTTCCTCCAGTCAAAACAAAAAAGTGGAACGAGCTTTTTTACCACCCTGGAATGTCTTCTAGTGAATGGAGGGTAGTGCATAGCTTGTCTAGTTTTATGAATTTACACTTTGATCCTCATCCCCTCTGGAAATGCATATAGATTTGCATTTTTTGTCAGACCCTTCCTTTTTTCTTACATGATAAGAAAAATATAATGAAAAATCAAAACATTACAAAGAAATGTAATAAATTAAATGTTGACAATAAATAAGATATTCCTGTAATTCTTACCAGAACTAGTTCCTGCCTCAGTCTCAGGGTCCTGCTAAGGTGTCTACTGTACCTCAGCATCGTCATCCTTGCCCTTGCCCTCGCCTTCCTCCTTGCCCTCGCCCTCGTCCTTGACCTCGTTGATAAACGCCAGTTTATCATCATTCTTATGCCCCAAAACTAACCTAGCTCTTAGAGTTTTAATTCCGCAAATGGGTTTTTGGGCTACATTTAGGCATTTGCAGAGGATAGGAATGCATTGCATTTTTATGTATTTTGATGCATTTATCTGAGTGTCAGGATTAGACAGAATGTTAGATCCCACACATCTTAGCACTCAGGAAGGCAGAAGATAAAGAAGAAGCTCCTATCAGCTGGATCCTAGCTTGATCCATCTCATTTTAGTCGAATCCCAGCTAAATCCAACTCATCCCAGCTGGATCCCAGCTCCTTCTAGTTGGATCAACTCACCCTTAGCTCCATTCAACTCATCTTAGCTAAATGGTAGCTCTAGCTAGTTCACCTTAGCACCATTCAGCTCACCTCAGCTGGATGGTAGCTCAAAATAGCTAAAGACAATTGATCCTAGCTCCATTTCAGCTCTTCCAGCCCAGAAGAGTTCACTAGAAGTTCAACCTGACTAGGACTAGATATCAACATCAACTAGCTAGACTTGGTCAGCTAAACATGACCTTAACCAGCTCAGGCCAGCTCAAGTCCAGATCTTGGGGACCTATCTCAGCTCAACTTAGTTGAGCTAAGCTACTTGACCTAAGCTAGCTACTCCAGCTAGCTAGGTAATCTCCGGGAAGACCAAACCCAGCTTACCTCAACTCAGATCAGAAGAATCTAGCTCAAATTAGCTTGGCTTAGGTGCTAGCAAAGAACTAGCTAGCTAAGCTAGCTACTGAGCTCTACTTCAACTCCCTTCAGCAGACATCAACTCCAGTGCAACTCCTTTCAGCTACCCCCAGCTCTTCTCCCCTAAAACCCTAGCTCCAAATGCCTCCAACCCTACTCCCTACCAGCTAAGCTAGCTAAGCTAGCTTAGCTTAGCTAGGAACCTCCTTGGCAACCCAACCTAACCCTAAAACCTACAAGCTAACTCCACCAAAAAGAGACCAAACCTAGTCCACCAAGCTCCTACTTCTAAACCCCTTTTTTGGCACCAACCCATTCACCTCCCTTCAACCCACCACCATCACCAAAGGGCACCACAAAAGTGGAGCCACTTTTTCCCTCCAAAACCCTCTTCATCACCACCCTACATCTACCCCTACAACCCATCTCCACCATCCACATACCCACGTTCTAGAAACCCCCTTAGGTGGCGCCAAACCATGGCACCCCTCCATGGTTGGCACCAACTCTAAGTGCCCTTCCATGGCCATAACCACCCACAACCACCACCCATAAAGCCCCTTCACTTAGCGCCATCCATCCTACACCCTAGATCTCCATAACCACCCCTTAGCCACCTACCAAAACCTAATCCTAGCCATCCACATGTCCACACCAGCTAACCCCCTCTCCACCTCTATATAGACCCACCATAATCACCACTAAAAAAACATCTTCTCCATTATTTAGGTTCACCATTCTTCCACCCCATCTCCACGCCAAGGAAGAAGGGAAGAAGATCAAGAGGGCAATCTACCCGCCCCCTTGGTGCCTTCTTCCTCTCTCTTCTTCTCCCTTAGCCACGTCAAGGAGAAGATCATCTTCAACATCAAGGGGACGGCTAGGCAAGAGGAGGAGCAAGGAAGAAGGAAGACCCTTTTCAAGTACAGGGCAACTCCACTTGGAGAAAGGGCCATCCCAACTTCAACTAGAAGATTCCCCTTTCTTCTTCTTTATCTTCCACTCTATTTCTTTGTTAGCTAGTAGTTTAATGTTCTTATAGAAGTATTTCTCTACCTGTATTTGACTCTACTAGTAATACAAAAATTATTTCGCCTTCCAATTTTCATGTTGCAATTAGTGTGTCTTTCCATGTTATTTTTTTAGTTGTATTTCACACACTCTTCTCTTCTAATTACCCTAGGCACACTTGCCTAGGGTGAGCTTAGAAGAGAGGACTTCATTCTTGTCACCTAGGGTTAGTTGTAGTATAATTAAGTCTTCACATTCTGTTGCCTCAACCTCAATTATTTCCGAAAAATATAAAAACAACAAAATCAAAAATCACAAAAACAAAGTGCGCATTTGAGAGGCAAGAGAGAGAACCATTTATGTGATTAACAAAAAGTTGCCTCCTTGGATGACCTTGGATACTCCACTATCTAGATATTACAAATTTAAAAGTGACTTGATTTTTGCACGTTACAACGACTTATAAAAATCACGTTTTACAAATCTTGTAAAAACCCGATCACTTGTCCTGGTCATCCTTAAGGTAGTGGGTAGCAACCTTTGGCTTTGGATCTGACTTTACAGGGGTGACCACCCTCTTGCACTTCACGTGGTACTGTCAGGCAAGATCACTAAGTCGAAGATATCTACAAGAGCTTGTAAATGCGAGGTTAGGAACTTAAACTACAGGATCTGGGTGGGGAGTACTGAGCAAGGGATCTGGGGACATGGTGGTTGGGTGCGAGGAGGTTGTTGGGTCTTGGGAGGCTAGGTGGAAGGTGGCTGGGTCTCATCCCTACTCTCCAAGGTGGCCTAATCATCATTATTCTTTCTAAATGCAAACTACTTAAATTTCATCTATACACGCATTAAAAAAAAAGTACTTGTACAAATATGAGAAAACAAATAAACATAATAAAAAGAGAAAAAAAATTAGCAGAGTTTCTCTTATACTATGGATATTTTTCCAAATCCTGTATACAAAAAATATTAACTTGAAATTAAAAAACAATATTGTTGGCACTCCCCACTTCTTATGCACAAAATTAATCAAAAGTAAATTGTAGGCACACTCCACATCTAATGTAGATAATTAAAAGTGAAAAAATAGAGCACTTGAATCATATAGTCTAAAAACATAACTCTTTTCATAACTTAGGTTTTATTCCGTTCTCATCTTCTATTCATTTAATTTCTTAACTCTCTTTTATCAAGTAGTTGCAATAGTACACTCTTTAATTACCATTCCTAATGTTAAACATTGGGTTTCCCTATTCAATGATTATTTTTCATGTAGTGAAAGATTAGAAAGACATTTTCATCCTTATCCGAGGTTCTTGATATCTAGCCTTGCATGTGGATTCTTACACAAAAAGGAATGACAATCTTTAAATCTTAGTGAATGCCTTTTAGCCTTTTCCTTATAATGGAGTTATAAATAGCATGCCCCTTTGGTACATAATAACAAAAAGAGAATGATATAAAAGATAATTACACCTTATATATCGATATTCATTGCACTTGGACCAACTTCACTTTCTCGTGGATGTTCATGGTAAGGTTTTGTTTCTAATTCAGGTTCAACATATTTTTGTGCATCATAATAACCACGTGAAATTGTCTAAACGGGTATAATCTATCCATTTCTGTTGTTCTTAAGGACGCAAAAGACTTGATATACTTGACATACCAATGTGAATGATTTGGAAGAATAAATAATTCGACGATTCTCATTCAAATTGATAAAATCATGCTTCTTGTCAAGTTTGAAGCCAAAGCCCTGTTTAAACATGTCGAACCACTCACATTTGTAAATGACAACTCTACGATCATATCTAAAGCTCATCTTACCAATTTATTCAATTTGTCCGTAGTAGTCATCACAACTAGTATTCAAATCGCAACTAACAACAACATGCATGTTATGTAGCCTTCTCATCATCTATGGATTTTACTCTAAACCTGAATCTGTTTATAATGTACCCCGAATAGTAATGCCCATAATTCAATGGTTAATCGGCTATTATGTCAAAATCCTCCACCCATCGTGGGTCGTTATCTTCTATCATTTGAATAATGCATTCTGTAAAGACCCGTTCTATCCCAAGCCTTTTAAGACGTCTGGACTATCGGTCAAACGTCTGGTTAGACTCTGGACCCCTTCCCAAACGTTTGGAAATCAAAATTTTTGGTACGAGCTATGCGTCTGCGCGCGGGCTGCGTGCAGACAGTACCCTCTCTCTCTCTCTTTCCCACTTCCCTCCTCCATCGAACCCTAATGCGCCTCTATAAAACCCCTCTCCCCCTCCCTCTCTTCCCCACTACACCACTACCAGCCACCTTCTCCCCTTCCTCTCAACCCCAGCGATAGGAGCTGGAGTGAGAGAGAGAGCACGAGAGCGGCGACGAGGAGGAGAGGCGGCGTGGGGAGAGGAGGAAGAGCATGATCTTGAGAGCTCATGGGATGCCCCCGGAGGGCGCACGGCCGAACTGGCACGTGCGGGAGGAGGAGAGTGTCGAGGGAGTCATCCCCGACACTGCTGCAGCCGGAGTTGCAAGCGAGGAGGCGTGGCCATGGCTGCGCACGACGAGGGAGAGCAGGAAGAGGTTCTAGTTCTGGGATTTTCCCAGAATCAGACGTCTGGCGTGACATCCAGACATCGGGGCGGACGTCTGGTGACTACACTGGACATCTGAAAGCAAATCTTCATGAAGGTACGTTTCCTTTTGTGAATACGGCCATACAGGCTGCTCCGTAGCTATGTTTTACGTGGCTAATTATGGGAGATTTGCTGCCGCGTGTAGGGATTGCTTTGGGAAGGTGCGGGACACGCCCTCTGATAACACCACGCAAGGGGGTAGTAATTAGGTTGAATATGGCCCATATTTAGAATAAAAGGCACAACATAAAGTAGAATAGGAGCATTGCATGCATCAAGCACCAAGATTGCTTATAAACTGCATTAATGGCCATTTGTGTAAAGCATGTGTCAAAGCAGGCCCCAGATGAGCAATCGGACCGCACAGATGGATTCAGAACGACGAACGGAGTCCAACGGACTCAAGATCGGCCAAATCCGACATCCGGAGCTCCCACAATGGGCCCAAGAAATTCTGACTGCTGATCTGGAGATCAACGGCCCAGAAAGCGCCACGTCGCCCTGCCCCCACCACTCGCACGCCCTCAAGCCAGCCAAGAACGAATCTCGGCCACTCGCCCGCAGTCACCGCGACAAAGTGCGGGCGTGGCGCAACAGCTAGCGCGCACGCCCGCATCGCAGCAACGCGCGTTCGAATCGCGCGGAGCAGAAATCAAGCGCGAGCGAAGGGTGCGGCAAAATTGGGCCGCCCGATCAGCAGCGGGCGACCAGGATCGCGCTACGCCGCGCGATGACAGCTCCCGAGCGCCCACGCGCACGCGCACGCCGGGCGGAAACGCGCGCGCGCACGCGTGCCCGAGGAGCGATCTCAGCGCGGACGCAGGAGGATCTCAGTCGTCCGATCTTCGATCGGACGGCTCTCGTTTAACGTCCACGGATCGCGCATGGAGAGAGAGCGGGGCGGGCAGCTGACCGGCGGCAGGAGGGCTTCACCGACGTATCTGGAAGCGATTTTAGCGACGTTCTAGATGTCGCTAAAGCACATTCTTCTTTTAGGAAGCCCTTAACTTTATTTAAACCCCCTTCTACCACCATTCAAGGCATACTCTCCCACTTGCAACTACTCCACTCCTCTCCTAGCTAGCTTTAGGCACTCTTGTAATCGCCGGAGACGACGAGCTGCCAACGAAGCCTCCTCCACCGCCGTGGCTACCTCGTCGCTCTCCACTCTCTCTCTACCTCTCTCTCTCTTTTAAGCTTTCATTTACTTTTCTTGAAGCATGTATTTAATGTTGTAAACCATGAATTATGAATGCATGTTTAAAGAAATTATTTTCCGTTTAGTCGCCATTTTAATTTCTGTTTAAAGTGCATGATCAAAACCAAGAGCTTTCTAACCCTAAACTCTCTCTCTATCTCTCGCTTTTCAAAACCGTCTCTTTCGCAAGCAAAACTCCGCCTTTTTCGTGACAAGTGGTAAACAAAATCTGATTTCCACGCCTCCCTGAGACCGACACTCGGACTCACCTCCGTTTACTTCTTTCAAAACCGACGTACCAAGTGCAACTATAACGACACCTCTTAACACACACGCACTACGGCACGTCAGTTTTTGGCGCCGTTGCCGGGGAGGCAACGGATTTGTTTTATCACCTCCATTCCACATTTATTCTCACATCGTCTAATGCCCTATTTTCCTTTTTACTTGACGGTTGTAGGAATTCGGCGCATGGACGGCGAAGTGACGCATTCCACGACGGTAGCAAGGGAGTAGGCACCTCGAGGACCGATAGTGAGTACCCTCTCTCTCATTATTTGCTTGCGTGAAAAAGCTAAAAAAAAATCATAAAAACTGAAAAAAATTGGCGTGGTGAATGATTGCTTGACCCACATTCTTAACACATCACCCTACAAAAAAATGTACACTCTAATATGCTGAATAAATTCTTGGAGTGTTCTTTTCTTTTTCTCTTGAGTGGTGTTTGCGAAGCCACCATGAGTTGACCTGGGCCACACCACTCAACCCTAAAACTGACTCATCTAATAGAAGCTGCACGATTATCAGGATGAGTACACTAAGGTTTTAGAGCCTCTACAAAAGAAAAGGAAATCTACTTTCACCAAGTTATGTGCAGAACTTGACGTGCCCACTGAAACTTGTTTGAAAATATTAAAACACGTCAACCCTAAAAATGTACTGATGTAAGGATGAAACACTAAAAGACACCACATCTTAGCAAATCCTTGCTTGAAAACCATGTTTTGCTAGAAGCACACACTTTGAAAGTGGAAAATTAAGAGGCACCACCCTAATCAACGCCTCATCACATCACCCTAAGCACAAGCACTATCCTAACCCTCTAAAACTGAGTAGACGTGCCCTAGGCAGGACTGAGTTAAGTCTCAAAAGGCGAGGTTTTGTTTGCTAGGCACTTGGCTTTCATTCCCTTGGTAGAATCTGGTGACTAGGCTGCGGGGCAGTGTCAAACGACTGCGGTTGTGGGGTTTATGGAACCAGAGGCGCAAGCCAAAGGAAGAACCTTCCCTGCAATCCCCTCGTAATCAACCTGGCCAGATTAACCTTGGGAAGGGGAGTCCAGTGCTTACGGACTTAATCACCCTTTGTGAGATTTCTAGGTCTCCTAAGGAATACACCATAAGGATTAGGCTTGCGTACTTGATTGAAACACATTTCTCGCATCTGTCGCCCTCCGCATCCCCTGTTCTTCTCTAGTGTATGCACGGGAGGCACTCACTGCATCCCGAATTGTGTGTTTTAGGGCAGGAATCTAGGCAACGTAATTCTGTTGAAAGCATGGCAGAACCTAGGGTAGATGAGGCTGAAGATCAACCCCCACCAAATGCTATGGCCATCATCCAAGCTCAAATCAATGCTAACCATTGGCTTCAGCAACAACAAATCCACACCATCATGCAAGCCATACAACGGTTACAGAACCCGCAAGAACAACCACCACCTTTCCACGACATACCAGGACAAGCACCACTTGATTTACCGCCATTTCAGGACCAGCCAAGACCCCTCCGTGATTTCTATAACCCTTCTGCCATTAGAGTCGAGCCACACCTTAGGATCCCAGAAGGGGGAGACGATTTTGAGCTAAAACCTAATGTATTAAGTCTAATCCAGAGCCACTTTCATGGAAGCTCAAATGAAGACCCCTTTCAGCACCTAGAAGATCTCGACCGCATAGCAAGAACAGTAAAACCTAGGAACATTAGCCTTGACATTGTTCTAATCAAGATGTTCCCTTTCTCATTAAGAGACAAGGCTTCTCATTGGCTTAGAACCCTAGGTAGACCCATCACCACCTAGGAAGAACTGAGGCATGCATTTTTAAAGAAATTCTTCCCCATAGGAAAGACCAATGCCCTCAGAAGAGCTATCACTACCTTCACACTCCAGGGTGGGGAACAATTTCATGAGGCGTGGGAAAGATTCAATGAACTTTTGAGGAAATGCCCACACCACGAAGTTCCAAGGTGGCAATTGGCCCAGATCTTCTACCACGGTCTGGACAGCAACCTACGGAACTTCGTCGATGCCTCATGCGGGGGAAACTTCCTAAACAAAGACGAGGAGAGCGCGTTTGAGCTCTTTGAGTCTATGAGCGAGAATTTGCTCAACAATGCCTCCATGAACCAGTTTAACAGGTCCAGTCAACCCCGTGGCGGGATTTATGAGGTGCAAGCAAATTCTGGAAAGGTTGACATGGACATCATTGCCAAAAAGTTGGATCGAGTGGAATTGGTGGACAAGAAGATTGATGAGCTTCTAAACCAGACCAGGAACCCTTTGCAGACTTTCTCCCTAGCAAAGGGAGCACATAATGTCGACCTGGTCCAACCCTTCACCCAATTAAACCTGGAACAACCCTTGACCACGTTCCAGGGAGGGACCTTTGCTCCCTCGACCCTTGATTACTCCCTTCCTTCTTCATTAACATCGGCTATTCTAGAAGATGTGCAAGCCGTCCAAGGATATGCAAAACCTGACCCTTTCTCCAACACTTACAACACCGGCTGGCGTAATCACCCCAACTTTGGTTGGACAAACCAGAAACTACCGCAATTCCAAAACCAGCCCAGGCCAAACCAACAGCCACACTTGCCCCCTATCAGCAAGGACCACCAGTTAGACCCCAATATAACCAGAATAGGGCGGCCCCTCCCCCACAAAACCAAATGGACACCCTAATAAAGATGATGGCTGACATGAACCAAAAACATCAGGAAGAAATGGCCTTGGTTAAGGGACAGTTAAGCCAACTCTTGGACTGTAAACAACAAGGATCTCTACCTTCCCAACCGCAACCGAACCCGCGAAACATAATTAACAGAGGCCCCAATTCGCAAGGGTTCCAAGGCAACCCCGGGCAGGCTCATATGGTCCAGCCGGCCCCACAAACACCTCCTGGGTTTGGCGCTTCTTCATCCTCGTCTTCTCAAGGATCACCCCATGGCCCCAATGCCTCTGCAAATGCGGTGACCTTGAGAAGAGGCACCAAAACCCAGGATCCCAAATGGCCGACTCTCCTCGAGACTTTACCTGCTGAGATACCCGACTTAGAAGAAGCACCAACCAAGGACCCAGACATGGAACCAATTCAGACACCCTATCCTGAGGCCTTGGAAACAATCAAGAGAAAGAAGAATACTGTGGAAACTGAGGAGCTGTTGGAAATTTTTAAACAAGTACAGATTAATATTCCGCTCCTAGAAGCTGTCAAACACATCCCCGCTTACGCCAAGTTCTTAAAGGATGCCTGTACACCCAAGCGTAAGCCGAGACCTCAAGCACCTAGGAAGGTTGTACTCTCTGAGCAAGCCAGTTCCGTGATATCAAGCAACCTTCCACTCAAACGAACTGACCCAGGAGCACCCCTGATTTCCTGCAACATCGGGGACATGACATTTGATAGAGTGCTCCTAGACCTAGGTGCTTCTATCAACCTAATTCCCACAACCTTGTACCACCAATTTGGTTTTGGGGAGCTGGCACCAACCCCTGTCACCATCCAGCAGGCGAATAGATCAATGAAAACCCCGAAGGGGGTTGTCGAGGACGTGATTGTACGGGTCAAGGACTTCTATTTCCCAGTCGACTTTTTGGTGCTCGACATGGAAGTCCCTGAAAAATTACAGAACTCACCCATAATCTTAGGCAGACCTTTCTTAGCTACGGCTAAAGCAAACATCGATTGCGACACGGGATGTATGGAAATCGCCTTCGGAGACAGGAAAATGCAATTGGATATCTTCCGGGCAACAAAGTCTTTTGATTGTGATTACATTGAGGAACATGATCCCGTGGAAACTTTAATCGAGGAATGCCTTACCCTCAGTTCTATCTCAGACCACCAAACCCGTAGTTCTGACCCGTCACTATCATTACCTGTGGACCTCTGTAAGGCTGAGTATCATCACATGACACCATTTGAAGAAATCGATGTTGATCAACTACCGCCCTTTCCATTCCCATCGACTGTGGTCCCACCCGCACCTGAACTTAAACCATTGCCCGAGAATCTCAAGTACGTCTTCTTGGGACCTGACCTGACCTTCCCAGTGATTATTAATTCCCATCTAACCAAGGATCAGGAACTAAGGTTGACTGCAACTCTTTCAGAACATCGGGCCGCCATTGGTTGGACCATCTCGGATCTAAGAGGAATTAGCCCCACCTATTGCACCCACAAGATTTACCTGGAAGACAGGGCCCGACCTTCCCGCCAGATGCAGAGACGGTTAAACCCTAACATGCGGGAGGTCGTTAAAAAAGAAATTATCAAGTGGCTCGATGCCGACATCATCTACCCTATCTCTGATAGCCCCTGGGTGAGCCCCACTCAAGTGGTTCCAAAGAAGGCTGAGCTTACCGTTGTCACTAATGATCATGGCGAATCCATCCCCACCCGCACCACCACCGCATGGCGGGTGTGTATTGATTATAGGAAGCTTAATGAAGCCACTAAGAAGGACCACTTCCCCTTGCCATTCATTGACCAAATCCTTGAAAGATTAGCAGGGCAGAAGTATTTTTGCTTCCTGGATGGATATTCAGGATATAACCAAGTCGCAATTGCTCCGGAAGATCAGGAAAAGACCACATTCACTTGCCCGTATGGCACGTTTGCATTCCATCGAATGCCGTTCAGGTTATGCAATGCACCCGCGACCTTCCAGCGTTGCATGCTAGCCATTTTTTCAGAAATGGTGGGTGAATGCTTGGAGGTCTTTATGGATGATTTCTCTGTATTCGGGAATTCATTCGACCATTGTTTGAGCAACTTGGAGAAAATCCTGAAACGATGTATCGAGGTTAACTTGGTGTTAAGTTGGGAAAAGAGCCATTTTATGGTTCAAGAAGGAATTGTCCTCGGACACATCGTTTCGCATAGGGACATCGAGGTAGATCGAGCTAAGGTTGATTTAATTTCCAAACTTCCTCCACCTAGTTCGGCCCGACAGATTCGCTCTTTCCTAGGACATGTTGGCTTCTACCGAAGGTTCGTCAAAGACTTTTCCAAACTTTCCAAACCCTTGACCGACCTTCTAGCCAACGACGCCACTTTCCACATGTCTCCTGATTGCATCCAGGCTTATCATACCCTCCGGGACTTAGTCTCCACCGCACCTGTACTTCAACCCCCAGACTGGTCCCAGGATTTTGAGATTATGTGTGACACATCAGATTTTGCCATAGGCGCTGTCCTGGGACAAAGGCAAGACAAGAAGCCCGTGGTGATCTACTACGCGAGCAAAACGTTGGACGAGGCCCAACGTAATTATACGGTCACAGAAAAAGAGTTGCTCGCTGTAGTCTTTGGACTGGAAAAATTCCGATCATACTTGATGGGATCCCACGTGACTATCTACACCGACCATTCAGCCATCCGGCACCTGTTGGCCAAAAAGGACGCAAAACCCAGGCTCATCAGATGGATCCTGCTTTTGCAGGAATTTGACCTGGAAATCCGAGACAAGACCAGATCGAAAAATGTGGTGGCTGACCACCTGTCAAGACTTCATCCAGACCACATTGGACCCTCCCTACCTCTATCTGATACCTTCCCCGATGAACACATCTAGCCATGCAAGACAAGAAAATGCCAAGGTATGCTGACTATGTCAACTACCTGGTTAGAGGACAAACCCCGCACAGCTGGTCCAGACAGCAACGGGCCAGGTTCTTGGCTGAGGCCAAGCACTATTTCTGGGATGATCCCATGCTGTTTCGCCTCTGTGCTGATCAGATCATCAGGAGGTGCCTCCCCGAAGACGAAGTTCAGAGTGTGCTTTCCTTTTGTCATGACCAAGCGTGTGGCGGCAATTTCTCTGGCAAAAAAACAGCTGCAAAAGTTTTGCAGTCTGGATTTTATTGGCCGTCCCTATTCAAGGATGCACACATCTTCGCCAAGACTTGCTCACGATGCCAAACACTAGGGACCATGACCAAAAAGATATGATGCCCCTTCAGCCCATTTTGATTGTCAAAATTTTCGACGTTTGGGGTATCGATTTTATGGGCCCCTTTCCACCATCCAACGGCTTTGAGTACATCCTGGTCTCGGTAGACTATGTTTCCAAATGGATTGAAGCCGTCGGCACCTGACGATGCGATCACAAGACGGTCATGGACTTTGTAAAGAAGAACATCTTTTCCCGGTTTGGAATACCCAAGGCCATGATCAATGATGGTGGAAGCCATTTTCTCCATTCCCAGTTCCTTGCCCTACTTAGAAAATATGGGGTAAACCACCGCATTGCCACCCCGTATCATCCACAAACAAACGGGCAGACTGAGGTCTCAAACAGACAAATCAAGAACATTTTACAGAAGACTGTGAGACCTGACAGGAAAGACTGGTCCACACGACTTGATGATGCCCTGTGGGCATACAGGACCGCTTTTAAGACCCCGATAGGCATGTCACCTTACCACTTGGTCTTTGGCAAAGCTTGCCATCTCCCTGTCGAATTGGAACACCGGGCTTATTGGGTTGTTAAGCAATGTAACATGGATCCCCAGTTAGCTGGTGCACAAAGGACTCTTCAATTATCTGAGCTTGAAGAAATTCGTCGGGACGCCTTTGACAATAGTCGGCTATATAAGGAGAAAATGAAAGCCGTCCACGACCAACTCATTCATAGGAAAACCTTTGAGCCAAACCAACAAGTCTGGCTATTTGATGCATGCCTGAAACTCTTCCCAGGGAAACTTAGGTCCAAATGGACAGGACCATTTCGGGTGGTCAAACCCTATTCCAATGGGGCAATCGAAATCGCCGATCCTAATACCGGGCACACCTTTACAGTCAATGGTCAAAGATTAAAGCATTTCCTGGCCCAGGTACCCCCCAAGGAAAGTGTC
Organism: Thalassia testudinum; assembly: GCA_037157565.1. Lineage (NCBI taxonomy): Eukaryota > Viridiplantae > Streptophyta > Magnoliopsida > Alismatales > Hydrocharitaceae > Thalassia > Thalassia testudinum. The sequence continues at coordinate 178,583,234 of JAZHRO010000024.1, read as the reverse complement.
ACCCTTGTTAAGGGCTGACACCAAGCACCGCCCAGCTGGAGGCGTTAAACTCAGCGCTTCCTAGGAGGAAACCCAGCGGATTCAGACTGATCTAGTAGTTTACGTCACTCAGGTACTATCTTTTTGAACCCTTCTGCATCCATGAATCTGCCAATGAGGACATTGTCCAACTTAAGCATGGGGGGATGGTAAATTGCATAATCCTGAGCTTAATTAATCAGTCTGAATGAATAAATTAATTGATTAAAAAAAAATTGAATTTAGGAAGAAAAACTTAGGCATTAGAAACTTGTCAATAGTGGGAAATAATACAAAAAGAACTTAAACACTTAGACTTTTTAGGCCTTCAGGCTTAATTAGCCCTGGTGTCCATTAAAATATGGATTTAGCGACGAATCCTTGCAACTTTAAGCTATTCTAATCCACCTAATAAATAAGGTAATAAGTATACGACTTATCAACTCACCCTCTAACTCAGGAAAACTTTGAGTCTAAGCATCTCCACACATTTTTGCACAGACTCACTTCTCGGAGATTTTGACAGAAATTGGGTAGCTAATGAACTCTCTAGGGAGGTATGGCTGGCAAGTTGTCGTGGGTAACAGCCCATTGGCAGGTTGTCCAGAACCCAGCACAGGCCATTTCTTTTTCGCTGCCTCTAGGTACATTTGAGATTAGGGAAGCCACCTACGAAAAAAAAAAGAGAAGAAAAGAAAATAAACCACACTTCACCGCACAAGTATGGCTGATAAGTGATCGTGGGTAACAGTCCATTGGTCGGTTGTCCAGAGCCCAGCTCAATAATTGCACAAAAAAGACCAAAACACCTAAGGACGAAGCGGGGAAGTAGTACAAGCCGGGGAGATATACACTGGAAAATCCTTGAGTTGACCCCAAGTAAAATGAACGTAGGGAGAAAGCTACCAATCGAACAAATACACCTTCAGGAAAAAATTTATTTTCTTTTCCGGTCACCTAGAGGCATAGAAACTTGAAGTCTGTCTCAATTACCGTTAAGTGAGTTTATCACAACATTCACACCAAGATGCTTAGCACTTAGGGTTTTGACTGAGTTTTGGGTGGGTTGGGTAGCCGTAAAAAGTTACCAACCCACACTGAATTCCGAAAATTCTAAAAAGACATATATAGATATATACGCATACATATGTATAGTTATATATACAAAGCAAGGATTCGGGCGATTCGTATTTTAGCAGACACCCGGGCACTGCTTAGTCTTTGTAGATTAAGATCTTCGTATATTTCCTCTTATTGACAAGTAATGAAGTGCCTAAGCAATTACTTCTTGAATTCTCCAAAGAAATAAAGGCTAGAATAAACCTTGCTAGGGACTATCAAGGAGTAAGCATGGGGGTATGATAACACCACGCAAGGGGGTAGTAATTACGTTGAATATTGCCCATATTTAGAATAAAAGGCACAACATAAAGTAGAATAAGAGCATTGCATGCATCAAGTACCAAGATTGCTTATAAACTGCATTAATGGCCATTTGTGTAAAGCATGTGTCAAAGCAGGCCCCAGATGAGCAATCAGACTGCACGGATGGATTCAGAACGACGAACGGAGTCCAACGGACTCAAGATCGGCCAAATCCGACATCCAGAGCTCCCACAATGGGCCCAAGAAATTATGACTGTTGATCTGGAGATCAACGGCCCAAAAAGCGCCACGTCGCCCCGCCCCCACCACTCGCACGCCCTCAAGCCAGCCAAGGACGAATCTCGGTCGTTGATCTTCGATCGAACGGCCGAGATCCGCGCGCTCGCCCGCGGTCGCCGCGACAAAGCGCGGGCGTGGCACAACGGCTAGCGCGCACGCCCGCATCGCAGCGACGCGCGTTCGAATCGCGCGGAGCAGAAATCAAGCGCGAGCGAAGGGCGCGGGAAAATTGGGCCGCCCGATCAGCAGCGGGCGGCCAGGATCGTGCCACGCGGCGCGATGACAGCTCCCGAGCGCCCACGCGCACGCGCACGCCGGGCGGAAACGCCCGCGCGCACGTGCACCCGAGGCACGATCTCAGCGCGGGCGCAGGAGGATCTCAACCGTCCGATCTTCGATCGAACGGCTCTCGTTCAACGTCCACGGATCGCGCATGGAGAGAGAGCGAGGCGGGCAGCTGACCGGCGGCAGGAGGGCTTCACCGACGTATCTGGAAGCGGTTTTAGCGATGTTTTGGATGTCGCTAAAGCACATTCTTCTTTTAGGAAGCCCTTAACTCTATTTAAACCCCCTTCTACCACCATTCAAGGCATACTCTCCCACTTGCAACTACTCCACTCCTCTCCTAGCTAGCTTTAGGCACTCTTGTAATCGCCGGAGACGACGAGCCGCCGACAGAGCCTCCTCCACCGCCGTGGCTACCTCGTCGCTCTCCACTCTCTCTCTACCTCTCTCTCTCTCTCTCTTTTAAGCTTTCATTTACTTTTCTTGAAGCATGTATTTAATGTTATGAACCATGAATTATGAATGCATGTTTAATGAAATTATTTTCCGTTTAGTCGCCATTTTAATTTCTGTTTAAAGTGCATGATCAAAACCAAGAGCTTTCTAACCCTAAACTCTCTCTCTATCTCTCGCTTTTCAAAATCGTCTCTTTCGCAAGTAAAACTCCGCCTTTTTCGTGACAACAAGTGGTAAACAAAATCCCATTTCCACGCCTCCCTGAGACCGACACTCGGACTCACCTCCGTTTACTTCTTTCAAAACTGACGTACTAAGTGCAACTATAATGACACCTCTTAACACACAAGCACTATGGCACGTCACCCTCCCACGCGTTTCGGACGTCTGGACAACTTACCAGACGACCGGAAGCACTCCCAGACGTCTGAGAGAGAGGTCGCACGTCTGGAGCTGGGTTCAGACGGTCGGGAGGAGGTTTTATACGTCTGAGGTTGACGTAGAACTTGAGGTGAGTTCCTGTTTACCTTTAAGATGTCTGGACCTTGTGCCAGACGTCTGATTTGATCTTGTAGATCTGTTTTTACCCGTTTAGGGTACGTTTGAGGTCCGTTTTACGCAAACAAGTTATCGATGTTTTCCTCGAGAGTTCCTCTACTTGTTAGAAGGCCTTTTATACTATTCTGAATGTTCCATTGTGATTGTTCCTTGTTATAGGACTTCGTTCCGTTGCGGGTTCAAGGCTTGCTGAGGCACATGAGCCTGCCGTTCGAGCCCCCTATACTCCTAGGTTGTCTGGTAGAGTGGCTTTCCCTATTTTAATTATAAACCTGAATGCATATGCAGATTGAATAACTAGAACCTAGGATATGGCATGAATCCTAGGAAGAGAAGTTACTTGAAATATCTGTATGCGTGTTTGATTTGCAGTCTTGGATGAATAAATAGAAATGATAACAACTACCTGTTAATGAACAAGAGCTGCCTGTGAAATATGAATTACTTGTGCTAGTTAAACAGTTGCATGGGATATTACCTGTTGCATACATTAAAGATAGAAATACGAGCTGCATGTGTAACCCGAGAATGGAAAAGAGAATGATAGAAATACGAGCCACATGTGTATAACCTGAGAATGGAAATGTGAATGATGAAACCTGGTATGGAATGGCATGAGAAATATGAGCATGAACCCTACGGGGAAATAGGAGTGAGCTCCTGGAAATAAATGGAATGGATCTGGAAATGTGAGCGGGAAGTGTGCTGGCCCTTGAGTATGTGGTACCAAGGGGGAGCGACTGTCCCCTTTGTAGTGTAGAGTGGAGCTAGCCGCCCTTGGGTTGGGATCTGGGGTTAGGAATGGCCACTCTACACCGACTCCTGTTGGCCCTCGCGTATACAGTACCAGGGAGAGCTATTAGTGTAGGGAGGGAGCTAGCTACCCTATGGGGCCCGGGGTTAAGCTAGCCAACTTACACTGACTTTTCTCGGCCCTCTGGGCAAATCGGAGCAGTAAGACGAGGGTGCGTGGACTGTGGTGGGGCGAGACCCTTGTTACTGAGAGGGCTAGGCCCTATACTCTTCCGTGCTGTACTTTAGGCATACCCGCTTGCAGAAATGACTGACCACGTGCTAATGCGGGGTAGCTACCCGTGCGCTTATCGCGCGTGCCGTAGTCACCGCTACATCTAGACAGTGACCTTGGGGTGATTGACTGGGTGTAGGATCATCGCGGGGGACTCTCCCAGCCAGGAGAGCACCACATGTGCCTTCTACTCTTCGGAAAAGACTGCAATCAAGATCATTCCCACGAGGAACATTCGAGATCAAGAAAGAGATTTGAAAATATAAATCAATTGGTGAAAAGGAATAACTTGTAAATTAAAGAATTGGAAAAGCTAGTTTACCTGTTAGCTTTTACTACTTCAGTTAGTTGGTTGCCACTCTACTCAACGTTCGCTGACTTTATTACTCATAACCCTTTTCAGGTTCAGGTGTTGAGCAGCCCGAGTCTCCGGTTGCAGAGGGTGCTGGGCCCAGTAGAGCCCAGTAGCAGCAGCCTTCTTGTTGTAGTACTTTCTGTTGTAGTGAGTTTCAGACTCTTGTTACCTTTACGTTTCTGTACCTTATTCCTGTTTTTACTGTTGTGATGGTGATATGTACTATTAGCAGCTTTTCTTTCCTTACTACTTGTACTCTCTTTACTGGTAGTTACATAGCATAGTGGATGTGGTTTACTTTCTTGCTTTGTGGTTATTTCTTGTTGGATGACTGGGTCTTGGGATCAGTCAAGTTCGGCCAATCTCGTGTCCTGTAGGGATTCGAGAACCAGGTCGTAACAAGATGGTATCAGAGTAAGGTCATCCCGAGAAATGAACCAACTAACTTGAGAATAACCAATTCACGTGCATATAACTAGAGTAACTACCACAACATACCGCTTGACATCTGTTCTGAGTTTCTTTCGCTGAAGTCTGTTAGAGTTGACTTCTTTTGTTTTGTCTTCCGCGTCTCCTTGCAGGAGATGCCTCTTCGGAGAGTTCCTGAGATAGGCCATGGACGTGGCCGTGGACGAGGCCGGAGGGGCAGACGTGTTGAGCTTTGATTTCATGCTACCCCTTCTCTCCTCCTGAGCAAACAGTCCCAGGACCTCGTTCTGTTGATCCGAGAGGTTGTTCGAGAAGAATTTCAACTTCTGCCTACTCCCTCGCCCCCTCATCTCCCTTCCGAGGGTACGGAGGGGGAGTCTTTCGTGGGATGGCAGTGTCACCGTAGCACCAGGAGAGTCAGAAGAGCTCAAAGGAGGCATGCGACGCCTGTAGGAGAGCCGTCTCATTTTGCAGGGCCATTAGTGGCCTTTGGGTGCCCCCGACAAGGGCCAAATGTCAATACTAGAACCCCACCCAGCCGCCAACAGCGACCTACAGAGGGAGGGAGTCGAGTCCCCCTCTGCTACCAGTGTGGCCAGCCCGGCCACTTCAGGAGGGACTACCCGTCTAGGGCTAGAGTGCAGCAGATGCTCACCGCACCCAACGCTGGAGGTCGAGCGGGTGGTCGTGGATTCCAGGTGCATGGGGGAGGACAGCAGTCACGGGGAGGATACCGGGCAGCTGTCACTAGCTCAGCCCTGGGCTTGGTTGTTTTGTCTGCCCCCAGGACTGAGGGGCGTCGCGACGTCTCGACTCACGGAGACGTCATAGCTTCAGTTTCTGCAGTGACAGGTATGGTTACAATTCTTGGTCTTTTTAGAGTACGTATTTCTTGCTTCTAGTACGACGTACTTTCTTGCTCCACAAGTTTATCGCTACTTTGGGGTCCGATAGCACTCTATTAGGGGATCTGTCTGTGATCAGAGACTCAGGTGGCCAACTATTTGTAGCTGGGGAGGTCTACATAGACTGTAAGGTCAGTATTGGGGGACACAGCCTCCCCGCTGACCTGATTGTGATACCTATGGAGGACTTTGGCGTGATTCTGGGGATGGATTGGTTGTCCGCTTGCCACGCGTTGGTGGACAATTTTGTGAGGAAGATCGTCTTCTCCATACCGAAGATGTCTTCCTTTGAGTTTCATGGACAGCCAGTGGACGGAGGTTTCAGGTGCATTTCTGTACTTCGAGCGGCGTGACTTTTGGGCCAGGGGGATGAGGGTTTTCTGGTTTGTGTAGTGGCAGAGCCCAGCCCCATGGCAGACTTTCAAAGCATCCCGGTGGTCAGAGAGTACCCTCGACGTGTTTCCCAAGGAGCTGCCAGGACTACCGCCTGAGCGTGAGATCGAGTTTGAGATCCCACTGGTACCAGGGGCCAATCCCATTTCTACAACACCGTACAGGATGGCACCACTTGAGCTACGAGAGCATAAGTCACAGCTACATGACCTATTGGAGAAGGGCTTTGTGAGGCCCAGTGCATCCCCGTGGGGAGCCCCGGTGTTATTTGTGAAGAAGAAGGATGGTACCCTACGCCTTTGTGTTGACTACAGATAGCTGAATAGGGTCACCATCAAGAACAAGTATCCGCTGCTGAGGATTGATGATCTGTTTGACCAGTTGCGAGGTGCCACGATATTCTCCAAGATAGATCTGAGGTCAGGCTACCACCAGTTGAGGATCAGGGAGACCGACGTCTCCAAGATAGCTTTCCACACCTGGTACGGACACTACGAGTTTTTGGTCATGCCATTTGGGCTAACCAACGCCCCCGCTGCCTTCATGGATTTGATGAACCGGGTGTTCAAACCGTATCGGGATCAGTTTATGGCGGTATTTATTGATGATTTGCTCATTTACTCGCGGGATCAGGCACAGCACGGACAACACTTGCAGATGGTTCTAAACACATTGAGACGACGCAGGCTGTATGCCAAATACAGCAAGTTCGAGTTTTGGTTGAGGCAGGTGACCTTCTTGGGTCATGTGATTCCAGGGGATGGCTTGACTGTGGATCCAGCCAAGGTTGAGGCAATACTCAGGTGGGAGAGGCCACGTACAGTGACAGAGATCCGCAGTTTCTTGGGACTGGCAGGTTACTACTAGCAAATTATCAGGGGTTTCTCGCAGATTGCACGTCCTATGACTCAGTTGACCTGGAAGGACGTGCCCCTTTGCTTGGACAGACGCTTGTGTGGTGTGTTTTCAGGAGTTGAAGGAGAGGCTGACTTCGACTCCTGTGCTTACCATCCCAGATAGCAGCGACAGTTTCGTTGTCTACACGAAGGCTTCATTATAGGGGTTAGGGGGCATGTTCATGCAGCGGGGTCACGTTGTCGCTTACGCTTCGCAGCAACTGAAGCCCCATGAGCATAGCTACCCTACCAACGACTTAGAGCTGGCAGCTGTTGTCTTCTCGCTGAAGACATGGAGGCACTACCTTTACGATGAGACTTTTGAGATATTCACAGATCATAAGAGCCTCAGGTATTTGTTTGATCAGAAGGAGCTTAACATGAGACAGAGGCGTTGGTTAGAGCTCCTAAAGGACTATGACTGTAGCATCTCCTACCATCCGGGGAAGGCCAACGTGGTGGCTGACGCCTTGAGCGGGAAGGCACCCGCCCACTTGGCCAGCTTACGGCCACAGAGTTGGAGACTTATGGAGGAGTTGGCAGTTGGCGACCCCTAGAGTTACAGGGCCATTGTGGGGCAGTGACAGTGACACGACAGACGAGACCGGAACTAATAAACCGCATCATCACAGAACAGATGACAGATCCATATATGTAGTCGTTGAGAGAAAGAGTACTACCAGGGGACCCAAGAGACTTCTCTTTTTCAGACGAGGTACTGTGCATGAGGGGACATTTGTGCATTCCCAGGGACGAGGAGTTGTTGAGAGAGCTCCTGATTGAGGCACACGGGTCCAGGTTCACCATACATCCCAGGAACACGAAGATGTACCATGATCTGAGATGCGACTTTTGGTGGAGAGGGATGAAGCGGGATGTAGGTGAGTTCGTGCAGGAGTGTCTGGTGTGCCAGCAGGTGAAGGCCGAGCATCAGAGGCCTGCAGGACCGTTGCAGCCACTTTCTGTGCTAGAGTGGAAGTGGGAGAGCATCACCAAGGACTTGGTGGTAGGCTTGCCCGTTACCCAGCGAGGACACGACATAGTCTGGGTGATGGTAGACAGATTGACGAAGATGACACGTTTCTTGCCGATCCGAGTCACCTTGGAACTAGTGCAGTTGGCAGAGAGGTATATTCGTGACATGGTACGACTGCACGGAGTTCCGCGAGAGATTGTATCCTACCGGGATACCCATTTTACTTCCCAGCTTTGGGCTGAGTTTCAGCAGGCCTTGGGGACATGGTTGAGGTTCAATACGGCGTACCACCCCCAGACGGACGAACAGTTAGAGCGCATGATATAGACTGGAGGGGTTCTTGGGAGGACACTTACCCCTGAAAGAGTTTGTATATAATAACAGTTATCACTCAAGTATCGGCATGGCACCCTATGAGGCTTTGTATGGACGGAGGCGTACTACGCCCTTGAGTTGGGTTGAGGTGGGGCCAAGTGGGAGGTTGGCCCCAGGTTGATCCGGCAGAGTCAGAAGGTGATAGAGCATATTCACAGACGACTTCGCACTGTCAGGAGTAGACAGAAGAGTTATGCTAATCGAAAGCGTAGAGAGGTGTAGTTAGAGGTTGGGGATCACGTCTTTCTTCGCGTTTCGCCCATGAAGGGCCTGCAGCGGTTTGGGGTGAAAGGGAAGCTTGCGTCGAGGTTTGTGGGGCCCTTTGAGGTCTTGGAGCAGGTAGAACCCGTTGTTTACAGGCTTGCCCTTCTTCCCCAGCTTTCCGGTGTGCACGATGTGTTCCACATGTCCAACCTCAGGAAGTACATCGCTGATCCCAATCACGTTCTGAACCATGAGAGTGTCAAGGTGGGTGACGACCTGACCTACCCCGAGTGACCAATACAAATACTAGATAGAGCCGTCCGGAGTTTGAGATGGAAGCAGGTACCCCAGGTGAACGTCTTATGGAGGAGCCAGAGGTACGAGGAGGCTACCTGGGAGCCTGAGGCGGTGATGCGAGAGCGATACCCGGAGCTTTTTGAGGGTATGTCTTTTCGGACCGGCTTCGACCCTCTTTAAGTTTGTTATGCATATATAGTTCTTTTTCCGCACACTAGCTAGCTCAAGTTTCGGGGATGAAACTTCCTTTAAGTTTGTTATGATGTAATGACCCATTCTGTCCTAAGCCTTTTAAGACATCTGGACTGTCGGTCAGACGTCTGGTTGGACGTCTGGACCCCTTCCTAAATGTCTGAAATCGAAATTTTTGGTACCGGCTTCGTGGATGCACGCTGGCTGTGCGTAGACAATACCCTCTCTCTCTCCCTCTTTCCTCCACTAAACCCAAATTTGTCTCCATAAAACCCCTCTCCCCCTCCCTCTCTTCCCCACTACATCACTATCAGCCACCTTCTTCCCTTCCTCTCCACCCCAGCGAGAGGAGCTAGAGTGAGAGAGAGAGCGCGAGAGTGGCGACAAGGAGGAGAGGCGGCGTGCGGAGAGGAGGAAGAGCTTGAGCTCGTGAGCTTGTGGGAGCTCGCCGGAGGGCGCACGGACGGAGCGGCACATGCGAGAGGAGGAGAGCATTGGGGGAGTCATCCCCGACACTACTGCAGTCGAAGCTGCAGGCGAGGAGGCATGGCTGCGGCTGCACACGGCGAGGGTGAAAAAGAAGAGGTTCTGATTTTGGGATTTTCCTAGAATCAGACGTCTGGCGTGACGTCCAGACGTCGGGGCGGACGTCTAGTGACTACACCGAATGTCTGAAAGCAAATCCTTGCGACGGTACGTTTCCTTTTGCGAATACGGCCATGCAGGCCACTCCATAGCTACGTTTTGCGTGGATAATTGCGGGAGATTTGCTGTCGTGTGCAGGGATTGCTTCGGGAAGGCACGAGACACGCCCTCCCACACGTTTCGGACGTCTGGACAGCTTACCAAATGACTAGAAGCACTCCCAGACATCTGAGAGAGAGGTCTCACGTCTGGAGCTGGGTCCAAATGGTCGGGAGGAAGTTTTAGACGTCTGAGGTTGATGCAAAACTTGAGGTGAGTTCCTATTTACTTTTAAGACGTCTGGACCTTGTGCCAAACATCTGATTTGAGCCTGTAGCTCTGTTCTTGACCCGTTTAGGATCCGTTTGAGGTCTGTTTTACGCAAACAAGTTATCAGTGTTTTCCTTGAGAGTTCCTCTACTTGTTAGAAGGACTTTTATACTGTTTTGAATGTTCCATTGTGATTGTTCCTTATTATAGGACTTCGTTTCGTTGCAGGTTCGGGGCTTGCTGAGGCACGTGAGCCTACCGTTCGAGCCCCCAATACTCCTAGGTTGTCTGGTAGAGTGGCTTTCCCTAATTTAATTATAAACCTAAATGCATATGCGGATTAAATAACTTGAACCTAGGATATGGCATGAATCCTAGGATGAGAAGTTACTTGAAATATTTGTATGCGTGTTTGATTTGCAGTCTTGAATGAATAAACAGAAATGATAACAACTTCCTATTAATGAACAAGAGCTACCTATGAAATATGAATTACTTATGCTAGTTAAACAGTTACATGTGATATTACCTGTTGTATACGTTAATGATAGAAATACGAGCTGCATGTGTATAACCTGTGAATGGAAAAGTGAATGATAGAAATACGAGCCACATGTGTATAACCTGAGAATGGAAATGTGAATGATGAAACCTGGTATGGAATGGCATGAGAAATATGAGCATGAACCCTACGGGGAATTAGGAGTAGAGCTCCTGGAAATAAATGGAATGGCATGAGAAATATGAGCATAAATCCTACGAGAAGTGTGCTGGCCCTTGAGCACGTGGTACCAAGGGGGAGCGACTGTCCCCTTTATAGTGTAGAGCGGAGCCAGTCGCCCTTGGGTTGGGACATGGGGTTAGGAATGGCCACTCTACACCAACTCCTGTTGGCCCTCACGTACACAGTACCTGGGAGAGCTATTAGTGTAGGGAGGGAGCTAGCTACCCTACGGGGCCCAGGGTTAAGCTAGCCAACCTACACCGACTTTTCTCGGCCCTCTGGGCAAACCGGGGTAGTAAGACGAGGGTGCGCAGACTAAGGAGGGGTGAGACCCTTGTTTGGTTCTGAGGGGCTAGACCCCTGTTACTGAGAGGGCTAGGCCCTATACTATTCTGTGCTGTACTTTGGGCGTACCTGCTAGCGGAAACGATTGACCGCGTGCCAGTGCGGGGTAGCTGCCCATGCACTTATCATGCATGCCGTAGTCACCGCTACGTCTAGACAGTGACCTCGGGGTGGTTGACTGGGTGTAGGATCATCACCGGGGACTCTCCGGGCCAGAAGAGCACCACGTGTGCTTTCTACTCTTCGGGAAAGACTGCAATCAAGATCGTTCGCGCGAGGAACATTCGAGATCAAGAAAGAGATTTGAAAATATAAACCAATTGGTGAAAAAGAATAACTTGTAAATTAAAGAATTGGAATAGCTAATTTACCTATTAGCTTTTACTGCTTTAGTTTGTTGGTTGCCAGTCTACTCAGCGTTCGCTAACTTTGTTACTTATAACCCTTTTCAGGTCCAGGTGTTGAGCAACCCGAGTCTCCGGCTGCAAAGGGTGTTGGGCCCAGTAGAGCCCAGTAGCAGTAGCATTCTTGTTGTAGTACTTTCTGTTGTAGTGAGTTTCAGACTCTTGTTACCTTTATGTTTCTGTACCTTGTTCCTGTTTTTACTGTTGTGGTGGTGATATGTATTGTTAGCAGCTTTTCTTTCCTTACTGCTTGTACTCTTTTTACTTTGAGTTACATAGCATAGTGAATGTGGTTTACTTTCCTGCTTTTTGGTTATTTCTTATTGGACGACTAGGTCTTGGGATCAATCGAGTCCGGCCGGTCTCGTGTCCTGTAGGGATTCGGGAACTGGGTCATAACACATTCTTTAAACCACTAGAGAAAGTCAAGGTCGCATGTGGTTGAATGAGAACACTTCTTAAATTCATTATAGAAATGATTAAATTCTAGAATCTGTTTAAGAATGTACAAGTGAGCTAGAAGCCTATCGGTTTCAGAGATTCAATTGTATTCTGTATGGAGGAAGTACCTTCCTAGAATTTCTAATATTGAAAGATAATATTCATCATTCTAATTATATCCTCCATAATTTATCTGTAATTGATTAAATCAATTGTTTGTCTCATCCATATACATAATGCAAAAGTTAATGAACTCCTTTACAAGATTTCCTTTAATAATAAATCCTTCTAGCTTATCCTTGTTCAGTACAGTCTTTTAGTTTTTTTAAAAAATGCTTAACTAAATACATCCATTTGTATTGCACAGGCCTAGCAATTTTTGCTTCATTTGCAAGGTACAGTGTTAAATGAACCATAATGTCAAACAAGGTTGGAGGAAAAATCTATTCCATTTTATACAATGTGATAACTATTTTTTTATCCCAGTACTCTAATAGATTGAAATCTAAAGTTTTCGAACAAATAGTTTTGAAATATTAACTCATCTCTGTAAATAAATCTACTATTATATTAGGTAACACTCCATGAATAGCTAGTGGGAGCAGGACTTGCATGTTGATTGTTAACCCACTATTATGAGAGTCATGACTCTTTAACCCACAAATTTTCTTTTGAGTCTCATATACACACTGAGAAAGTTATAAGGAATACCTATGCAGCACTCATACTTCTTTTAAGAAGGTGAAAATTTTTTGCTGTTGATCGTTACTTAGGTTACAAATGTCATCTGAAAAGTCACAACTATCGTCTTCCTTTTCCATAATAAGTAACTCCAAACGAATGCGTAACATTACATGTTCTTACTCATCGTCACTGTATCCTTTAGATTATCCATTAAGTTTAACAAATCTAAGATGTTGTCCATAACATTTTTTTCAATGTGCATCACATTAAGATTATGACGAATTGTCAGCTCCCTTCAATACGAGAGTTCCATGAAGAAAATGCTCTTCCTTTTAAATTTCTAATGTTTCAAAGTGTTTGATCTTTCTTGAACAGACAACCAAATCATATGTTGCCAAACTGTTGTAATTTCTCCATTACTTGAAATCTTGACAATCTTAGTGAATTTGTGCTAAGCTTATTCATCGAATTTATGAAAGAATACTGACATATTTTATCGTCAAACTTGTCCTTATGCACTGCAGTTTGCCATCTATACTCAACAGATGGGAATCTACGGCGTCCCAATTAAATAGCAGAACTTATTGCTTCCAAGTAGTCAAAGACGATGAGTGTCAACCATACATACTAGAGATGCAAGCTTTCCTTTTGTACTCCATTTGGACAAATTTGTATATGTGGGGATGTCATTAATGCTCCACAATAAGACAACATGCATATGAAAAAATTCTTTCCTATGTGCATCATATGTTTGAATGCCATTATATTACAGTAGTTTCAATTCATCTATAAATGGTTGAAAATAAGCATCTATTACATTTTCCGGTTGCTTTAAACCTTGGGATAAGGAGAATCAACTTCAAAAATGACAATTACATAAAAAGCCAAGGAGTTAAGTTGTAACGTACCATTACGACTAGCCAAACTGAATACAACGGGTACATGTTCTTCAAGGGGTTAAACTCATCACTTGCAAGATCCAATTTGACATTTTGTGCATCCTCTGCAACTGCTAAATGGGTGCTGTCAAAATTTTTTCACTCTTCTAAATTAACTGAATGATGAATACAGCTATCTTGTGACTTGTTATCCTAATATCATGTCATCGAATTTTCAATTTTACTTGAAATAAAAAGGTGTTGAAGCTTAAGAATCAATGGACAGTAACTTAGAACCTTCTCAGGCTATTTTTTGTCCTTATATTTAATGATTTTTACATTTGATATCTTTCCATACCACACTATGGACAACTCTCAACTCTGCATATTTATTTCTATATAACACACAATCATTTGGACACACGTTGATTTTCTCACAATATAACCCAAGGGCACGAATCTATTCTTTGCATCATACTATGTCTCCGGATAATCTTTCGGATTATTTAAAAGCTCCCTAATGAGTTGAAGCACCTCATATATCAATTTAAATGTCAGTATAGTTATATCCTTCATCCAAAATATTTTAAGAAGAAATAACAATCTCGACGTGGACGTGATACCGGGAGCAATAGGTTTAGTCGTCGCCTTAATAGTATCATAAAACTTATTACAAGTTTCTTCACTATCCGGATTTTCATCTATTGCTCTCATTTCATCAAGCATTTTCTCGATGTCATCGGCTTCGATATCCATAGCAGACACATCAAATTTCTCTCCATGAGCAGTCTGCTTAATATAATGTTGCCAGCAACTGTTGCAAAATACATGCTCAGATATAGTGTTGCAATTATGAAAGTATCCATTCAAACACTTTCAACATGGGAAAAAGATTCTACCAAACAATTCTCCCCATCTGAATGACTTCCTCTCATCATGAAAGGCCCAATTAAGTAACTCTCACTCCATTTTTGTATCAAGAGTAATCCAAGTTTCTCAAACTAATCAAAGACTTATCTATGTTAATCTATAAAATAAAGGGAAATCACCCAATAATTACAATCAGATATTACCAGTGTTTTGTGTTTTGATGAAGGTTTTCACTTCTCATGATAGAGCTTAAATAGAGTTTTCTTAAGAATAGGCCTAATAAGGGCGCAGTTCAAAACATAATAAGTCATATTCACCACTTCAGCTCAAAAATACTTCTGAAGCCTAAACTTCGAGAGTAGTGTGTAGGCACATTATTGTATAGTGCGATGCTTGCTCTCTACAACCTCGTTTTGTGATGGAGCTCGTGGAAAGGAGAAATATTCACGGGCTAAGTTGAATTTGGTACAAAAGTTGGAGAATCTCCTGTTCTTGAAATCTTCCCCACAATCAGTTCTAACTCCAAGAATTCATGCATATTTCTCCTTTTGAAGTCTCTGTGCGAGACTAAGGAATGCATCAAATGAGTTGTCTTTATATTTCAAGAAGGTAGCCCATGTGAACCTTGAGAAGTCATCCACATCACTAAGCAAAATCTTGATCCATTGAAACTCTCATATCAGGTATGTTCGAATAGACCAATGTGTAGGGGCTCTATTGATCTAGAAGTAGAGATATTTTTGGATTTGAATGATGTTTTGTGTAATTTTTCAAGTTCACAAGATTTATACAATCCATCTCTTTTGAATGCTAGTTTGGGTAGGCCCCGAACTAACTATTTGTTGGCTAGCTTGTTAATTGTCTAAAATTAAGGTGACGTAGTCTACGATGCCAAAGGTAACTATGGGTGGGAAGAAAACATTCAAGAAACTGTTGTTTTGAGAAGTGAAGGTCATAGTTGTCTTTGAATCTAAAGCCTTAAGTACCACAATATCAGTTCTTTCTTCTATACTTTAAAACCATCTTTATTAAAAATAATGTCATGTCCATTATCGCAAATTTGAGAAACACTAAGCAAATTATGTCTAAGATTTTCTATTAAAACAACATTGCATACCTATTTAGTGTTATTTCCAATGATATCTCTACTGATGATTTGACAATGCTTGTTATCGCCCAACGTGACGTACCCTTCATTCTTAATCAGTGTCCATTCTATGAAGAGGTTGGAGTGTCCCATTATGTGATACAAACACCCACTACCTATAATCCAAAGGTCCTTCTTGTCCTACAAAACAAGCCAATATATCCTTTTTAGGTATCCATTTTTGTGTGGGGCGTTGTGTGTTAGCACCCTTCGGATTCTTAAGTTTATAGATCACCTGAGATGTGCTTGGTCTATTCTTATCATCATTGACCTTTTGGTAAAACGATGCAAGTCTAGGTGCTTGTGTTCTTTTTCTTCTTATCCTCAAATTTCTTTCTAAGCTCTTAACAAAACTCAATGTTCCATCTAGTAGTTTATTTTAATCCATTAAGAGTTTCCTTGAAATAGATTTAGATTTCTTTCAGATCTACTTTCTCATGATATTTGCTATTTATTCCTTTAATGACCTCTAGCTTATTTTTAATATTATCTAATTCATTTTCCAAACATGCTTATTCAACTTCTAAAGTAGAACATGCAATTTTCAATTCCCTTGTTTGCTTTCTTAAATTTTTTAGTCAACCTATTTAATTCTTTAGATGCATATGAGAGATGATCTAAAGAATAATTGGGAGCTACCTCATCACTTCTTGAATCCATTGATGCCATAAGGCACAAGTGTGCCTCTTCCCTGTGCAACTTTTCTTTACTCTTAATTTCGGTGTCACTATCATCCCACGTTGCCTTGAATGCCCGTTTTGTATATTTCCTCTTCTTTCTCTCACTTTCCTTTAACTTTTCTCTGCACTCCCTTGTTTCCTACTTCTTTTCTTAAGAGCTAGAAAGTCTTTGCAGATATGTCCCTTGTTCTTGCATTCAAAACAAATCACATTAATGGAAAACATCCATTGATTTTTCTTAACTTTGTTCTTCATGGACCTCCTGAAGTGTTGAGTTAGGAGTGCCATCTCCTTGTCGTCCTTGGATTCATCCTTCCTTGATCTTGAAGTCATCGACACTTGCCTTGAAGGCAAGGCTCTTCTTCTTTAGTTCCGCTTTTGTCTCTACTTAATGGTCTCACATAACTAATTGCACCTCATAGGCCATCAGGCTACCTACAAGCTCGTCAAGTGTCAGTTGGAAGAGATCCTTTACTTCTTGGATCGTTGTTGTCTTTAACTCCCAATAGAACATTAATGATATTAGTAACTTTCAAACAAGCTGCTCTTAGGCATACTTGATCCCAAACAACTTGAGTGGGTTTACAATGTTTGTAACCCGTGTACATTTCCTTGACTGTCTCTTTGTTCTTCATCCTGAAACATTCATGCCCTTGAGTTAGTAAGCTAATGCGTATTTCTTTTATCTTGGTGGTCCCCTTGTTAGTCACTTCGAGGGTGTTCCAAATCTTGAAGGCCATCTTGCACGTTGAGACATGGTTGAATTCCTCCTTCATTAGAATGCAATACAAGGCATTCATTGCCTTGGCATTGTTTGCCAATTTTTTCTTTTCATCAACTGAGAATTGTTGTCCTTCCAGCTTGATTGGTTGCTGGTACTTTGTCTCGATCTCTTCCTAGACTTCCAAGTCCATTGCCTTGGTGAAGATTTGCAACCTTCTCTTCTAGTAGCCATAGTCTATCATGTCGAAGAGCGGAGAGAAGATGGAGGACTACCCCTCAACATGCTTTGCAAGTATTGCCATGTGAATTGATGTGTTACGCCTCCTCACGAACTCGCTTAAATATTGCTTATAGAACTTGTAGGATTTAAAGCATACACTAGAATAGGGGTTGAATAGTGTCATATAAAAATAAAAAATCACAAATTGAGATAAAATTTATAAAAGGAAATCCTACTAGATAAAAACCTTCACCCAAGTCTCCCAACTTGGGATTTTGAACTTGATTCTCTCCACTTGAGAGAATCAATATCCACTAATCAAAGCACAAAGTAATTAATAAGTTACCTTAACCCGAGGTACAATAGTTTGAAAGAAAATGAAGAATATGGTGTTAGTTAACTTTGTAACACAACAAAAAAATGAATACAAGCTACAAACTTAAGTATAATAATTTTTTGGAGCCTTCTGCAATATCAAATTGAGACGAAAGTTATCAAGAGAAGAAATTTTGATCACAAAGCAAAAAGAGCGAGCACTTCGAGAGAATTGAGAGCTTGAAAGTGTTAAAAAGCATAAATGAGATCATGTAAACCATATGATTTTTATCTTGTAAGTTGTATGTCAAAACAAGAGTAAAAGACTCCTATTAATAGATTTAAAAAGTACTAATTTCGAGAAAGAACCGTTAGAAGCAATTGGGAGTAAATCTAATTCAAGTCACGTCAAAAATAGAAATTGGATTTCTTGTAACGATTGTATGTATCAGTGTAAAATAAGATATAACGATACATCTTGCTCATAGCTTTTGGTTTTATTCAAACTTAGTTGAAAGTTGTAACCAACATGTATTGATATAAATTCATACGCACTAGTATAAGCTGGTTGCAGTTTACAAATTATGGCTAATTTATGTTGATACAAAAAATCTATATTGGTATAGTCGTGCTACAATCTGTGCTTGTGTTTAGAAGTTAATTGTGGACTACGACCTACTTGTACAAGTATATAAAATTTTATACCAATGTAAAAATTGAGTTTTCCTATTTTAATGGATTTTTCAAGTTCAATATTAAGTTTTTCAATCCTAATTTTATTTTACTAATGTAGACGTAATCTAGGCCCTTTTTGAAAGAAATTTTCAACTTGAGAATTTGAAGGATGTGATTTTCAGAGTAGGATTTTGTGAGCAATGAATATTAAAGCAAATACAAAGTCTTAAAATCTATTTATTTTTAAGTTGATTTTACGATTTAGTTTTATAAAGAGAGGACCTAAACATTTTGATTAAAACCTATTTATTTCCAAGTTGATTTTATGATTTAGTTTTACGGATATGTGGAACATTGTTCAAACATGGAGGATCCTACATCTTTCCTAGGATGTAGCTCATGGTTTATAAGTGAACCAAGCTAAAATCCTTGTGCCTTAATTTTCCGTACTTGTTGGAGTTTTGCCTTGGTTGAACACCGTTTAGTGAAGGATTGGGCTACTCTTTTTACAAACTTAGCTAGGTCAATATGAAAGCCAAATTGGACGTTAAATCCATAGCCCTTAAGCCTTATTTAAAGGATGAACCAGGTGAAAACCCTTGTGTGCCTTGTGTAATTTAACTATGATAGTTTGAGCATGTTGGTGGGGAATTAAAGGATTCAAATAATAATCTAAGAACTTAATAACATATTTTAGGAGGTACTCGGATGTTCTCTTTGTCTTTTCTCTCCATTACAAAGGTACTAAGAAATATTCATACGGTGAGTTAAAAGCTTTTTTAGGATACTTACTAATAAGGGGTAAAAAATATCTTCAAACTCGAAATCCTGCGATAGGCCCTAATGGAAGGATCCAACCCAGGAAGACCTGGATATAGGTAGGTTCAGGGATCCAACCTGCTTACATCAAGGGGAAATCTTCTGTGCAGACGGATCCAAGAGCCCAACCTGCCTGCACCTAGACAACGCCATGTACAGTTGGACTCGAAGGATCCTATCCATCAGAGGGGATGGCGGAAGTACAACAAGGTCACGCCCTCAATAAATGCTGATAATGGTTGCTACAATAAATAACCTGATCAAGTGCACACCTTGTCAGGCGGTGTATTCGCTCTGAAGATCTTATTGAGAGGCTCAATCCCAGCACTATAAATAGCGGAGGAAGGCCCTGGAGGTCACCCCCCCGAGCTACTCGAGGGAAAACTAAGAGCTTGTAAATCTCGCAATCCCACAAATTATAGTGCATAGTTAGGAGCTCCATACTTCCCCTAGATGTACATCCCCTGCGGTGGAATCGGGTAACCAAATCCCTGTTCCCATTGTGTGGATGCTTGAATTCACAAATCAAACCCTCCACCCACGTAGGAGGTCCGATCGTTCCTGTTCTTAAGTCGAACACTCCGAATCTTGGGGTTCCAATCAATTAGCGCAGTCTATGGGAAGCGATTGCCAGTCGATAACATTTTCTAGCTCTTGAGGTCCCCCTAATGGTTCCTATGACTTGCAACTCTTCCCACGTTGACCTTGAGAAGGCGTCAGATCGGGTTGAATCGAGTGCGTCAGTGTCTAAGAGACGCCCCTCGCCGACTGAGCCGAACAAGGAGAAGTAGGGTGTCCCCAACTAGCCGTCGGAGGACCAGGAGCGTGATCCCCTCCTGGAGCTACAGGCAAGGGAGTAGTTTTGAGCAATACCGGTGGCTTTGAGGGCTGAGGAAAGCTCGGTCATAGAGAAGCTCCTGTAGATTAGGCAGATCTGAGAGTTTGGCCAACCCCCACAGGAGGAGTCCCTCCAACCAAGCCTCTATGACGAGCAGCTGAAGTGGCATCGCATGGTGGAGGACAAGAATGCCCGTCTGCGCAAACAGCTCGAGAAGCTAAAGCACGAGCTTAGTAGACAGAAGGGGAAAGCCCCTTTTGACCCATTGAAGGCTTCTCTCCCACCTTCCTCTGAGGAGACCTCGAGAGCTCAACCCCTCACGACCGACGGCGGGGGATTGTTCCCTGGATTGTTCGCCAGGTCACTAAGGTCATGTGAGGCATACACCCCTGGGCCTACGTCACCACCTACTCCTTTACGGAGGAGGTGTGATAGTTCCCCTACTCGAAAGGTTCAAGCAACCCATCATGGCCCCCTACGATGGGACGACGGATCCCAACAGCTTCATTGGGAGTTACTACCAGATGATGTTGGTACATGGCTGCCCCGACGGAATACTCTATAGAGTATTCTCGTCCTAGCTATCCAGCATGACCCATGAATAGTTCAACGAACTGTTGGCCGGACAGATCACCTGCTTCTAGGAACTGGCAAACAAGTTCTGCCAATACTTTATCGGGCAACAGAGGGTTAGAGACAACCCCGAAAGGCTGTCAGAAATCCGACAATGAAAAAGTGAGCCTTTCCGGTCATACTTAGACCAATTTAAGGCCCAATACTTCAAGTGCAAATGGCCCCATGATGCTATCGCCATCCAATACTTCAAGTCAGGACTCCTGACTCAGAGGTTTTACTATGACATCGACGACTTCCCTCCTAGGATATGGTAGAGCTATGGGATCGAGCCAAGAGGTTCGCGGAGCAGGATGACTCCTTCCGCTCCTCCAACTAGCTAGCGGAGGGATCCGAGAATGATGCTAGTCCAGTCCAGGAGAAGCAGGTCCTGGGCAAATCCTCCCCCATCTCCATCCACAGAAGCAGCCGCTTCAACAAGCGAAAGGCTAGCTTCTCAGAGTGGAGGAACGATCGGCTGAGCAAGGGTCTAAATAATGGACCCCACCAACCTAAGCGGGATTATTTCGAAGAGTACACTCCCCTGGTCGTGAACCAGGCAAACATGTTGGCAGAGGTATGGTTCACGGATAAGAACCTGCTACCCCCGCCTAAGCCAATGAAGAAGAAGGCTGACACCGGGCCTTACTGCAAATATCACAAGGCCCAAGGACACAACATCGAAGACTAGCACGATTTGCGCGACCAAATTGAGTCCCAGATCTGGCACAGGAACCTGGCCCACTTCGTTAGACGATACGAAGGCTAGGTTAAGGTCAAGGGGCCTATGGAGGGCTCGAAAGATTACCACAAGGAGAGGCTCCAGCACCTCTGTGGGATCAATGTGGCACTCGTCGAGGCCCCAGAGCCCAATGATACCGTGGCTCGCCGTCTCGAGTAGGCGGTATCCCCCCTGCTCCCGCCAACTGAGTACCACCGCTGGATCATAGCGGCCATGCCCAGGGTGCCCCAACATGTTCACCGACCACCCCTTGTCGGTACGGAGGTCGAGGTCATTTTTGGCGGTAACGCCGCTCCAAGTCGGCAATCTAGCCCCCTCAGGTGGTTGATTCTTAGCACTTTCCCGACTTTCCAGTGGGGTGAAAGAGGCCCTGTCAGGCCGATACCCTCTTGTCCATTCGCCTCTCTCTCTGGCGAACCATATAGACCCACTGCTCATAACACTCTTACTAGCGGGGAACAATAGCCCTAGCTCCTTGTTGACAAAGGAAGCGCTGTGGACATCCTCTTCCTCAAAACCCTACGTTAGTTGGCTTTTGCGGAAGAACACCTCTCCCCTTCCGTTCACCCTATGGTTGGGTTCAGCAATCATAAAGTGATACCAAAAGGAGAGATTAGCCTTCCCTTGTCCATCTGCGATGGGGACATGCATTTCAATCGACTGGCCACGTTCATGGTGGCTGGGTTGACGGCAACATTTGATGACATCCTTAGCCACCCCACCACCCATGCTTCCTGACTGATCCCCTCCTTATATTTTCAGTTTATGGTTTTCCAGTCCCCACACGGGTCAGAATAGTGCATGGGGATCAGTCGACCGGGCGCAAGCTACTTATAATTGAGCTGGAGCAGTCCTTAGAGCCAAAGCCCCCTAAGTCACGAAAATGGGGGAAGAAAAGAAACCAAGTCCAAGTGATCCAGTAGGAAACCATCCTTGCTGATCTGTCGACGACTTTGGGATTACAACCAGGCTCTTCAACCATGGCAATACAAATTTATCCCAACGATGCTGCCAATCTCGTCCAAGTCGGAGCGGACCTTGCACCCTCCAAGGTGCAAGAGTTACTACTACTGCTTCAGCATCACTGAACATTCAGGCAGACACCCGTGAAGCCAAGCAGACACGCAAGCATAAGTCTGCTGAACAATGGTAGGCAGCCGAAGTTGAAGTTCAAAAACTCCTGGAAGCATGATTCATCAAAGAATCCCTATACCCAGCATGGCTCTCGAATGTTGTAATGGTGAAGAAGGCGAACGAGCAGTGGCGCATGTGCGTTGACTTCACCAACCTAAATGAAGCTTGCCCAAAAGACGAGTGCCCCCTACCTAGGGTCGACTCTCTGGTGGACTCATGTAGCGGGCAATCCCACATGTCCTTCCTAGATGCTTATAGCGGATACCACCAGATCAACCTTGCCTCAGCAGACAGGCCTCACACCTCCATCACCAATAGGACCCTGCTCCAATATAGAGTCATGCCTTTCGGCATAAAAAATGCTGGGGTCTTATACTAGCACCTTGTAAACATGGTTTTCGCAAAAATAATAGGAAAATCATTCGAGGTGTATATTGATGATATGCTTGTGAATGGATCAAACCTCCTGCAACACCTATAACACTTGGTAGAGTTGTTCATAATCGTAATCATTTAGGGTCTCTGCGGGCAAGTTCCTAGAGTTTCTGGTATCCAACCAGGGCATTGAAGCCAACCTGGACAAGATCTAGGTAATTGAAGACATGCAACCGCCAGACACGCTAAAGGGGCTGCAGTCATTGGTCGGCAAGATCACCTCATTTGGCCGATTCTTGTCTCAATCCTCTGACAAATGTCTCCCCTTCTTCGAGTGCATAAAAAAAGGCAAGAGCTATAACGTCGTCCACTAGACTCCCCACTACCAGAAGGCCTTAGAGGAAGTCAAGAATGTACTCTGAAGTCCCCCCATTCTGACGGCCCCCTAGCTAGGGGAAGTTCTCTTGGTATATTTAGTCGCCTCAGTATCCGCCATCAGTGCAATCTTAGTCGGTGACAGGGGAGGAATTCAGTGACCCATGTACTTCGTTAGCAAGACCAATCAAGGTGCGAAAGCCAAGTACATGGTCATTGAAAAGCTGGGGCCAGTGCTCGTCACTGCAGCCCGAAAGCTATGCCCATACTTCCAAGCCCACACAAAAATAGTCTTGTCAGACTACCCCCTCCGGTGAATGCTACATAAGCCCACAAGTTCAGCACGACAGATCAAATGGGCTATGGAGTTGGCCGAATTTGATGTCAAATATCAGTCAAGAAAAGCAATCAAGGTGCAAGTCCTGGTGGATTTCGTAGCCGAATTCACAGATCTCGATGCCTCCCTCACACTCCCTTGGCGATTATACGTTAACAGCTCATCTATGACAGTCGGATCTGGGGTCGGATAGCCCTAACTGCCCTAGATGGCGCTACCATTAAGTATGTCATAAAATTGGACTTCCCTGTGCACATCAACCAGGCGGAGTACAAGGCCATGATGGCAGGAATTCGTGCAGCAAAATCCATGGGGATCACCTCGGTCGAGGTCCACACGGACTCCCAGCTGGTCACCAACCAAATAAACAACTAGTACCAAGCTCATCATCCAAACATGATGTTGTATGTTGATAAAGTTAAGGAAGAGCTGGTAGATTTCAAGATCATCTCCAAAAGGTGAGTGCCCCAAGCGGACAACCCCTTGGCAAATGTATTGGCCAAACTCACCGCTGCCATCCCTCAGGGACAGGATGAGGACATTTGCCTCCAAACCCTAAGAGAGACAACCATCCTTGTTCCCAGAACGTTCACGATAGAGTAGTCTCCTTCCTGGATGACACCTATCGTTACTAATCTGAACTTTGGTGAGCTACCCCCGAGGGAACCTTGGCCCAGGGCCATTCGCCTAAAAGCCTTGAGATACACTCTAATAGAAGGGCAGCTGTACAAGCAGGGGTATTCCACCCCCTACTATGCTGCCTAACTCAAGAAGAGGCAGCCCAAGCCCTCCAAGAAGCCCATGGAGGCGTTTGCAGGAACCACGAAGGATACACGACACTCCTGGCCCGACTGTTCTAGGCGGGCTACTTCTAGCCCCAAATGAAGTAACATTGCAAAGACTTTGTGTGCAAGTGCGACGGATGCCAGCGGTTCGCCACCTTGCACCACTTGCCGCTTGGAAAGCTGGTACCTATCATGTCACCCATCCCCTTTGCAAAATGAGGCATGGACTTTGTCAGCCCCTTCCCGCCAGCCCCAGTTCAGAAGCGATTCATTCTGGTGGTCGTCGACTACTTTTCTAAATGGATCGAGGCCGAAGCCATGGCCAGCCCCACAACCGACAGAGTAATATCCTTCGTCCACAAGAGCATCATAGCTCGATACAGGATACCCTACTACATAGTCTTGGACAACGGAACCCAGTTTGCTTGCAAAAAATTCAAAGAATTTTGGCCAATTGGGACATCTATCTATGCTTTATGTCAATGGGGCATCCCCAAGCGAACGAACAAGCCAACATAACTAACTGCACCATCATCTTAGCGCTCAAATGTCACTTGGATTCAGTCAAAGGGAGATGGGCAGATGAACTTCCATATGTTCTTTGAGGATACAGGACTTGCCAGAAGACTTCCATAGGCCATACACCGTTCAACTTCGTATACGGCATGGAAGCTTGGCTCTCCATCGAAATAGTCCTCCCCACATACAGAATGAAGCTCTATGACCTAGCCACTGATGATGACCAGGTCCGCCTATGCTTAGACCTCCTAGACGAGCTAAGGGACAAGGCATCCTAGATGGAACTCGAACATAAGGAGGCTGCAACTACCTCCTACAATAAGTGCATCAAGAAGCAGACATTCTCTCGAGGAGACTTGCTCCTACATAAGTGCGAAGTCTCTATGTCGAGCCAGTCAAGCAGAAAGCTAGACCCGTCATGGGAAGGGCCTTACAAAATTCGTAAAGACAGTCCAGGCCACTTCTACAAATTACAAGCCCTAGACGGTAAAGACATCCCCAACACTTGGCATGCAAGCAATTTACTAATGTACCATGTATGAATACCCATGAGCAATGATAAGAGATTTTTTCATTCAAAAGAAGGCAGTTCAACTATTACATCTCTTTTCAAAAAAATAAAAAGAAGAGAGCAAATACACAATAGAGAGGAAAGGGCAACACACCCGAGATGCTCAGGGGTCCTACTCCCACACCTTGAACATATCTCCACCGCTCATAGGGGAAAGGAGAAGTGGATTGACTGCAGCCGGATCGGCGACCACCAGGTGACTGGCCTCTCTCGCAATCGGCTCAGCCACCTCCTCGGTAGTTGAGTGAGCCACCTCCTTCTCAGGCGACTAAGTCGTAGGCAATTCCATGGGCTTGTCATTGGCAATAAGACCCGCCGCTTTGGGGTGATCGTATTTTGACACAAGCTGGTTGATGGACCACCCATACGACTCCTCGATGGAAACATGCTTCCCTTTAATAAGGCCCTGGACGATACTTAGCACCTGCTTCCCAATATCCCACAAGAGCTTCTCTCGGATCGGTCCCATCGATGGGTGTGTGGTATAGAAGTCCATCACCACCTCAGCGTTCAGCTCAGGCCCCTCCTGCTCCAATTTTTCCACTCGTCGACCCAGCTATGATGCGAGCTCCTGAGCCTCCCCAAGGTCAACACTCAGCTCTTTCGCGTTTGCCTCTGCCTTCTCCAAACTTGCTCGCATGGAAGCAAGTTTGTCGATCGAAGCGCTAAGACACGCTCATCTTTAAGAGCCCTCTCATACCCCTCCGCCAAAGAGGAGTGCTTAGCCAAAAGCACCTGCACCTCCTCCTTCAAGGAGAGGATGCTAGTGCAGGCAATTGAGAGGCACCCCAAAAGGTCCCACAGAGCCTCTAGTCGGGCACTATGCACCCTCATGAGCTGCTCCTGCAACTCCTCGCCGGCTGCAGAGGTCCTTCGTAGAATGGAGCGAGCTTTCTTCAGGTCCCCCTCCAGTCGAGCCATATTTTTGGTTGCCACTTGCTGAGAGAGAAGCCTCCTCTCGGCCTCCCCAGCCGCCTTCTCTGCCCTCCCCCATGCATCAGTGACCTCCGTCAACTGCCAAAGCAATTGCCGATGCTCCGCTTTGGCCGTCACGGCCAACTACATGGATTGGTCCATTGCGTTGCTTCGACCAGCTAGGACAAAGAGGCCTAGAGGAGCGTCGCTGCGCAGAATATAACAAGAGCCAAGCATATCTGCCTGTATACCACAAGTGTGTCAAAATACAGGTAGCTTTGGCCAAGAAAAATTAATGAATAGAAGATGGGCCTACCGAGCTTACCACGTGCATGCAATAAAAGAACATGTGGTTGAAGTTCATGCCCTGAGACCCAGAAGTGGCCCAGGACATGGTCTCATTCAGGTGCCTTAGCACTTACCTTTCGAGGTTAGGGGCACTGCTTGACGCCCCCAATGGAACAGGCACCACAGGCCTGACCTCAGACTTTCTTGGAGCGCCTTTCAGTACCGATCTAGCAACGAACCCGACGGTGTAGCCGATCATACTCGAGCCCCCCCGGCCATTGGGATCCACCAGAAGCTGGATGCTTGTAGAGCTCCGTTGATAGTACGACTGACCAAAAATGTTGCATGTGCCAGCCACCTCTTGTGGCAGCAAGGCAAAGGCTCCCGATGAAGCCGACGAAACTGGGAAGACAGAAGTACCCTCCGAATGGGCCACTTCCATAAGCACCTCCGAAGGAGAGTCGCTGAGGGTGATCACCTCAGGTAGCCCGGCCCGTGCTAGGGGAGCGGCAGGCGCACCTTCTCCCTCGACCTCGCCAGGGCCTCGTGAAGAGGACGTTGCTGAATCCTCCCATGGTAACTCCACGCGAGGACCCATCTTCACCTGCCTCAGAGGGACCTCTGGCTTTTACGCAACATCTTATTTGGCCTCTACCTCCTTTCTCTGTAGCCTGATCCAATAAGCGGGTCGACTCCAGTTGCAACGCTTTGTTGGGCTTTTTAAATGAGTATAAGTTAGTCGCGTTGTAGTATAGGTGACCTAGCATTGATAACAAATAAGAATTTATTATTCAAAAACCTAAGTATCCGAGGTCGAACACAGGGAACAAATAGAATTTATTCACTAATCTCAATAATGTAATTGAACACTTAGAGTTACTCAAAACCTAATACATAATATAAATGCAAGAATTTAAGAGTCAAAATTGTAGCAAATATAGAGAAATTGGATATCTGATTCCATGAATAGACATCTTAAAAAGATATTTTCTCTTTAAGCTCTTATTTCCTTCTACTTTCTCATCTTTCTTTTCATCTTCTTCTTATTTTCCTCTGTCTTCTACCTTTGACTTTCTTCCTTCTCTTTCTGTCTCTGCTTGTCTTCTTCTTCAGTTGCTCCTCTTCTTCCTTCTTTTCCATCCTTGGCTTCTTCCTTAGCTCTCCTCTTCTTCCTTCTCTTCTTCTCTTTGGCCTTCCTTCCTTCTTCCTTTCTGCAGCTAAGTGTCCTTCCTTCCCTTCTTAGCTTTCACCTTGCCTTAGCTACGCCTTCCCTCTTCCTTCTTCTCTTATTTTTCTTCCCTACGTATGCACACAGAAGCACAACCTATCCCCTACTGTTACGACCCGGTTCCCAAATCCCTACAGGACACGAGAATCAGACCGACTCGACTGATCCCAAGACCCCGTCATCCAACGAGAAAGTAACCAAAAAGCAGAGAAATAAACCACATTCACCATGCAAGTAACTAACAGTAACAAAAGTACAGCAGTAAAGAAAAGAACTACTACAATACATACCACCACAACAGTAGAGAATTAAAAACAGGTACAGAAATATGAAGTTTCCAATAAAAGAGTACAAGGTGAAACAGAAATACTCACTACTATAGAAAAACGGTATAACAAAGTACAACTACTGGGCTCTACTAGGCCCAGCACCCTCCGCAGCTGCAAGCTCTGGCTGCTCAACACCTAGTCTTGAAAAAGGTGGCAAATGTGACACGTCAGCGAAACGCTGAGTAGAGTGGCAACCAGCTAGCTAAGAAAACAGTAAAGGTGGACAAGTAGCTATAATTTTTAATTTCTTTCTTTATTTCTCTATTTACTCTTTCTTGAATTATTTCTCAGATCTTTCTCTTGATCTCGAATGTTCCTCGTGGGAACAATCTTGATTTCAGTCTTTTCGAAAAGTAGAAGTAGCACGTGGTGCTCTCCTAGCCGGGAGAGTCCTCCGTGGGGGTCCTACCCTCAGTCAACCACTGCAAGGTCACTGACAGATGTAACGGTGACTACGGCACGCGCGATAAACGCACGGGTAGCTACCCCGCACTGGCACTCGGTCAGTCGTTTCTGTTAACGGGTGCGCCCAAAGCACAGCACGGAACCAGTATAGGGCAGAGCCCTTTCAGTAACATGGGTCCAGCCCCTCCTCAGTAGCAGGGGTCTTGCCCCTCCACAGTCCGCGCACCCTTGCCTGACTACCCTAGTTTGCCCAGTGGGCCTAACAAGTCGGTGCAGGACGGCTAGCTGAAACCCCAGGGCCCGTGGGGTGGCTAGCTCTCTCCCTACAATAGTAGCTCTCCTTGGTACTGTGTATGCAAGGGCCAAAAGTAGATATAAAGTGGCCAAACCTAACCCCGGGTCCCTGGGGCGGCTAGCTCCGCTCTGCAGTAAACAGGGGGACAGTTGCTCTCCTTGGTACTCCGTACTCAAGGGTCAGCTCACTTCCCCATCCACTTTCCCAGTTCCATTCTATTTATTTTCCAGGAGTTCTACTCCTAATTCCCCGTAGGGTTCATGCTCATATTTCTCAGGCCATGCCATACTAGGTTTCATCATTTCAGTTTCATTCACATTTAGCCCGTGTTTCTAACATTTAATATCAATTTATATACAAGCAGCTCAAATTTAATTTCCAAGCAACAGAAAATACATATAGCAGTTACTAGCAGAAGTACTCTACAGTTGGCAGGCAGCTGTTATCCAATTACAGGCAATTATCATTATTCTATCTACATATCTAAGACTGCAATTCAGGTATTCAAGACATTCGTTTCAGTGTTTCTGTTCCTAGGATTCATGCCACACCCTAGGATCTATCATTCAATCTAGTTTTCAGGTCCTAGGATTCATGCCATACCCTAGGATCTATCATTCATTTCAGAGATGCATTAATGTTTGAAAATAACTTAGGGGAGTCACTCTACCCGCAAAATCGGGAGTGATGGGGGCGTGATCGGCAGGTCCACGTGCCTTCGCAACCCCTAGAGCCACAACAGAATGAGGTCCTAACACAAGGATCAATCACAAGGAACCACCCAGACTAGGACAAAAGTATTTCAAACAAGTAGAGGAACTAATTCTAAGAAGAACGAAATCTTAAACGTGAAAATCTGACTCAAATCAGACGTCTGGAACACCTTCCAGACGTCTTAAAAAGTGGACCAGGTCATACCTTACTTCACGCTGCTCCTCAGACGTCCAGGGATCCAGCTGAATCATCTGGACCCAGTTCTAGACGTCCGACCACCTCTCCGGACGTCTGGAGACGCTCTCCGTCGTCTGGTGCTGTGCCCAGACATCTGATCTGTGTGGGAGGGCGTGTTCTCGCGCCTTCCAGAAATGAAACCTGCACATGCAACGAAAGCCTCCTTATCAAGACACTTCTCATCCTTCCACAGATCGGCCTGCATGGCCGTATCCGCAAAAAGGAGAAAGAGGAGAAATTTCGTACCTTTCAAACGTCTGGTGCTCCCTCTAGACGTCTCCCACGTCGTCTGGATGTAGGTCCAGACGTCTGATTCTTGGAAAAATTCCCAGAATCAGAGCCTCCTCGCCTTCTTCCCGCTACGCGCGAGCACGCCACGCAGCCGCTCACCAGGGGTGATCTCCCCCGCACGATGCCCCTACGCGCACATGCCGGCTGGCCTCGAGCTGCTCCAGCGGGCTCTCTCTCTTCCTCGCGCACTCTCCCTCTTCTTCCCTCTCGCAGCACCTCTTCCTCTCCGCACCGCAGCCGGCAGCAGCTGCTGCCCTCTCCCTTTCTCTCTCGTGCTCACGTTGGAAGAAGGAGGAGACGGTGGGGTGGTGAACGAGGGAGAGGGGAGGGGTATTTGAAGGCGTGGGGGAGGCGTCTGCAGGTCGGCGAGGGAAGAGAGAGAGAAGAGGGTGGCGGGTTGTAGTCTGCGCGCAGCACGCGCGTAGACTCGCGATTGTACGCAAGCCAAAATTTATTTCCAGACGTCTGGGAAGGCGTTTAGACGTTTAGACCAACTCCCAGAAGTCTTAAAAGTGTTTGATGGCTGAAGCTCCCCGCGTCTCTCTCTCTATTTCTCTCTTCGATACTCTCTCCCAAAGCCAGGCAATCAAGTCGGGTGCGCGCTCGGGTCCGGGTGCACCGACGTGAGTGTAATGCGTGAGGAGTGCTAGGTAAAGTAATTGGGTTGGGTGCCAGGTCCGCGGGGGAGGGTCGTGGATGAGGCGTAAGAGAGAGAGAGACCTCACCCCTGTGTTAGTTGAGGCAACTAACCCAAAGCATAAAATCAATTTATCCTTCGCTCTGCGCTCGTACGTTCACGAGGTGGGACATTAAGGTGGGACTAATGTCCCACCCGCTTCTGCGCTCACGTCCGCAGGGGTGTCGCGTTCAATTGCTGATGCTGCAGAGTGCTGGGATTTCAATTGCTAGGCATGAGGGGTGCGCGATGGGAGCCCACACACCTGGGAATCTGACGCCAGGAGCGCGCGACCTGGAGCGAAGCCTTGCGACCTTCGTGCTGTGTGCTTTAATGGCGGCAGGTGCTCAGGTCTGGCACACACAAACACGGCCTTCCGGCCCCATTAAAATACATGGGAAGCTTCGCCCTGTCAAGGCGAAGGTGGGATGGTAGGTGGCAAGCTGCGGGGCGGCCTAGGCGTGCGTGCCTAGGTCACCCTGTGGTTGTGCTTATGGGTTAGGTCGGGTGTTATGAACGCGGCTTCAAGACGTTTTTCTAAGACTTCTGGGAGGTGGCCCAGACGTCTGGAACCCCTTCCTGACGTCTGGGATTTAATTTCTGCGGCGTACGGGGTTACATCTACGCGCAGGCGCGCGCAGACCTGCAACCGCCGCTCCTTTCCCTATTTTTCCCTCTCTCCTCCTGCAGGGCGCAGTGCTGCTGCTCTCTCTCTCCCCGCGCGGCCTTATAAGGCCCTCTCCCTCACTCTCATCTCCTCCGCTTCCTTCTTCTTCTTCCAGCCGGTGCGAGAGCAAGCGAGCGGCGGCAGCAGCGGCCGCGGCAAGGGTGTGGGAGGAGGTGTTGCGCGAGGGAGGAGACTCTCGACCGAGAGGGCTCGAGCTTGCCGGGGCAGCTAGAGCCGGCCGGCGGGGGAGCAGCGGGCGTTGAGTGTCGCGGGAGGGCTGCTGTAGCTCGAGCAGCAGGCGGACGGGGCGTGGCACGGCCGTGCATCGCGGGCGGAGAGCGAGTCGAGCTTTGATTCTGGAAGTTTTTCCAGATTCAGACGTCTGGGCTTCTAACCAGACGACGGTGAAGACATCTGGAGGACTGTCCAGACGTCTGGCCAGTAAGTTATTTCGTCCTTCTTCCTTTTTCGCGCGTACGGCCATGCAGCTGTTCGCCGCGCCTTCGTCTGCAACCCGTCGTACTGAGAGCGAGGAGTGGATACGAGCAGGTTCTGCTCGGGAGGGTGCGAGACACGCCATCCAACGCAAATCGAACGTCTGGCCGCAGTGCCAGACGACGGAGAGGACTTCCAAACGTCCGGGTTGACCATCGGACGTCTGGAAACTAGGCCAGACGCCCCCGCAGGCTTCTCGACGTCTGAGGGACTACACAGAATGAAGGTACCATCTGACCCACATTTTAAGACGTCTAGAAGAGGTTCCAGACATCTGATTTTGGACTGTTTCGTCGTTTTCGACTCGTTTAGGGCCTGTTCGGAGTCCGTTTTCCGCATTTTGAGTTGCGTTCTTTTCGGAATAAAATCCTCTACCTGTTTACAGTAATTATATACTGTTCTGAGAAACTCCTTGTGTTTGATCCTTGTGTTAGGACCCCGTTCCAATACAGTCCCGGGGGTTGCGGAGGCGCGCGGGATTTCCGACCACGGCCCCAGTACTCCCGTTGTAGCTGGTAGAGTGGTTTGTAAATTTATTAGTATAATTTGTTACAATTATGGAACAATTAATAGAACCTAAGGTATTGCATGAATCCTAGGGCTGGAAAACTAGATTGTATGATAGATCTTAGGGTACGGCATGAATCCTAGGACTGGAAAACTAGTGGAATATATAAATATTGTAGTCTTGGAAAAGTGGAAAGGAAATAATAGCTGCCTGTAAATTGATTAACAGCTGCCTGTTATGAGTAAATAAACATGATTGAGAACATGGGTTGTATGAACGTGAAACTGGAACGGTGAAACCTAAATGTGCTGAGTTAAAAGAGCTGGAACCCTACGGGAAATTAGGAGTAGAACTCCTAGAAAGAGAATGAATGGAACTGAGGAAATGAAACGTGGAAGTGTGTTGTCTCTTGGGTATGTGGTACCAAAGAGAGCACTCATTACCTCTTAGTGTAGAGGGGAGCTTGCCGCCCTCAGGTTGAGACCGGGGTGGGTTTGGCCACTGTACACCGACTTGCTGGCCCTCGCGTACGCAGTACCGAGGAGAGCTACTAGTGTAGGGAGAGCACTAGCTACCCCACGGGCCCCAAGGTTCTGCTAGCCTCCTACACCAACTTGTCAGGCCCACTGGGCAAACCAGGGTAGTCAGGCGAGGGTGCGCGGACTGTGGAGGGGTTGGACCCCTATTACTGAGAGGGCTCTGCCCTATACTGGTTCCGTGCTGTGCTTTGGGGTGCACCCGTTAACGGAAATGACTGACCGCGTGCCAGTGCGGGGTAGCTACCTATGCATTTATCGCGTGTGCCGTAGTCACCGTTACGTCTGTCAGCGACCTTGGGGTGGTTGACTGAGGGTAGGACCACCACGGGGGACTCTCCCGGCTAGGAGAGCACCACGTGTTACTTCTACTTTTCGGAAAAGACTGCAATCAAGATCGTTCCCACGAGGAACATTCGAGATCAAGTGAAGGATCTGAGAAATAAATAAATCGTGAAATAATAGAAAGATGTAAATAAAGAAAGTAACAAAATATAACAGCTACTGTACACTCTACTGCTTCTTCAGTTTTAGTTGCCACTCTACTCAGCGTTTCACTGACGTGTTACACTCATTACTTTTCAGGACCAGGTGTTGAGCAGCCAGGGTCAGCGGCTGCAGAGGACGCTGGGCCGAGTAGGGTCCAGTAGAGTTACCGCAGTTCTTTTGTACCCCTTTTTGTTCCACTGTAGTGAGTAGTTCTTGTTACTCTCTGTACTTTTCTTTACTTGTAGTTCATGTTATGTTATAAATACTATTCTACTGTTGTGGTGGTACATGCTGTAGTAGTTCCTTTTCTTACGGCTGTATTTTTGTTACTGCTAGTTATATTCATGCTGAATGTGGTTTATTTTACTGCTCTTTTGGTTACTTCCTCGTTGGACGACTAGGTCTTGGGATTAGTCGAGTTGGTCCAGTTCTCATGTCTCGTAGGGACTCAGGAATCGGGTCGTTACATCGGGAGACGTTTAGGGAGGTGATGGTGGTTGATGGATGGGCAAAAGCTGATCAGTGGACTGTGGCGGAGGTAGCGAGGTATTTGGCGAGGCGTGTGGAGGTGTGGAGCAGTGGAGGCACCTCGCCGGTGGGCGGCTGGAGATGGAGAAGATGGTGGTGGACAGTAGCTGCGAGGGGTCGAAAGGGAAAATAGAGAGAGGGAAATTTAAAAGGGGATAGAGAGGAGTAATTCTAACCTAACTAAGTGGACGAAGGGGGAGATGTGGCTACTGGCTGTACCTGTTGTCGTTGGAGAAGACGGTGTCCAGGGGAGAGGTAACGGCGACGACGACGGGGCTAAAGGTGCACGCGCGGGTGTTGCGTGATGCGGAGGAAGGTGATGAAGGCGGCTCTGCCACTAGTATGGTGGCAGAGCGATGAGAAAGAGAAGGGAGCCTTGCCGGAGCTCGCTGGACTCCTGACCAGAGGAGAAGAAGACGAAATTGGGGTGATTCTCCGACCAAGTCGAGCTGAAGAGATGCGATCGGGGTTGAGGGTCCTTTTATAGATGCTGGTAGGGGCTCTTGTGCTTGGAAGACAAGCTTCCAAGCGCGCGAGACCTCACCGAAGAAGGAATCAGTTGGAGACCCAAATCTCTCGTGCGTTCGCACGAGAGATTGGGTGCAAATCAGAGATTGCAATCGAGCTCAGATGGAAGGAAATTCCTGAGAGAATCTCCCTTCCAAATCTGGGAGGAGATCTCTGAGGGAATGGGGAGTACTCCCCCTCCATTCCTCGCCAGAGTAGGATTTCTCCCCACTAATGGCAGAGGGACCTTTTTGTAAGAGTGGCGAGGAAGTTAGGGGGGTCTGTGCAATGATTTTCAAAAGATAGGGGCCAAAATGTACTTGGGTGTACTATTTTGCAAAATTGGTCAAGATGACCTTTCCTTAGGTCCAAATTTTTGTACAAACCTAATTTAGACCTAAGGAATCCAATGGTAAAGTTGGATTTTAGGTTTGACCACGTTTGACTAGATATTTTGTACAAAGATCCAAATTAGGTCAATTAATGAGCTAGGACCCCAATATAGGTTAAAACAGGTTCCAAACGCCAAATTGAAGGTTCTAAACCCTAAGGGATATTTTTCCATGAATTTTAGAGGATTTAGTTGATTTTTATCCTAACCAGAACCTTATTGAATTAAGCGGGTCTATTTTAGAGTTACAGAATGTCATTTAATTCTCGGATTGCATAATAACCCATTCCTAACTGACCCAACCTACTCTTTATCTTATTCAGACCATTTTGTAGATTCCCTACTAGGAGGGGGTGACGTAATAAATTATGGAAATATAATATAAACAATCTCACAAAAATTCAATCACACAAGGTACACAATTATTTTTAGGTGCAAACACAAACCGGGTGAAAACCACCACCTAACCCTCTCGAGTTAGGATTTTCCGTTCAACCAAGTTGATCAAATCCACTAAACGAATCACTTAAACGAGGGTGATTTAACCTCAATTACAACCACGCTACAAGTGCGAGGGTAGCGTTCCTCAACCCCTTTTCTTTACAAGAAGGATTTTGTCCCACGAAGGAGATGGGAATTCACAAAGCGAATACCCAACCAAATAACAAAGTAAAATAACAAATATAGTCCGATAGAGCCAACAAAAATTTAAACCTAGCTTCTATAGGAATTAGGAAACTCCCCTTTGCAAGGAGTGCGTCGAATCGATGACGCGGGTGCATGAGCCACGCAACGACGCAACGCCGCTCTCGTGAACTATGGCGGGAGAGTGGGTGCGTAAAGGCTTGATGCTCTCAAGATGTAGAACTTGAGCTTGGAGAGCAAGAGCTTTTCTTGGACACAAAAGAGTGTGAAAGTGTATTACTAGGCGTGTCTTATGTATCTAGGTGTGTGTTTGTGTGCAAGAGGTTCCGTTCTATTTATAGAGGCCTTAGGAAAGCTTTGGAAGGCTTTGGAAAGCTTCCATAGCCGTTGGGTGCAAAGCCCAAGAGAATCAGGCCAAAATCAGGAACAATGATTGCACTGACAGGGTTATCAGACGTCTGATCCTGGAATCAGACGTCTGGGAAACCAATTTAAGACGTCTGAAAATAAGGTCAGACATCTGATTTTATGCGGGTTTCTTCCTGACTTGAATCAAATCTAAACAGGGTTCTAGTGTAAGTCGATCAGACGACATACAGGACATCTGGAACTATGTATGGACGTCTGGAAACCTACTTTTTCTGCCGGAATGGATTTCCAAGAGATTGTAACGGCTATAAGATCTCTGAAAAGAGATTTTGGGTCAGCCGAGGCAAAACGGTCATTTATCAGACGTCTGGAAAGGCTTAAGGACGTCTAATAAGGCTCTAACGGTCATAACCTTTAGCGTTTGTTAAGCCAGCCAACGGTCCACAAATTGGACGTCTGGCAAACACTTCAAACGTCTTCTAAGATGTCTGGACTAAGGTCTGGACGTCTGATTTCATCAGACAGAATTAAGTCAAGCTTAAATGTTATCAGACGTCTGAATCAACAATCAGACATCTTAAAACCCATTTTCTGACGTCTGTTCTTGGAATTAGACGTCTGAAAAGGTTGTTTGAACCCTATATTGGTTTTCTAAGTTTTCTACAGAAAACCTAAGTATTATAGGGTTGTGCAGGTGTTCCTTGGACTGCTGTTAGGGTACTTTGAGGCTCTTTAACATGATTTTCTAAGGAACAAAAAGAGTAAGGAAATAAAGACAAAAGTACATGAAAGAAATAAACAAAATTCCATCATATTCTTCTTGTCCTTCCATCTTCAATCTATCGCTCCTCGCGAATCTCCTCTGTTTTCAATCAAGCTCCTCCAATCCATCCTGGATGCGAGCTCGAACTTCGTCTAATCACGTCTCCATTTGCAATTGACTTGAAATCTAAGACTCCAAGTGCAAATGTTAAATGACACGTGTTTTGTTATCATCAAAACAAATGATCGTGGTGCTCTAGCACCAACACATTTGACGTATGTTTTGCCTCTGAGAAATCCCGTTTATGTACTACAATGGTAAAATTGCAGTTTAACCTTCGTTTCATGTTTCTTCTCAGAACATTAATTCCTTGAATTAGGTCCTTTTCCAGGTTATGTAGGAGCTCTTATTCTCTTTCTTAGGTCAAACTGAGCTAGTTAGGGCTCATGATGAGGCTCTCATCAACTCCCCTCCCCCCACTCCACGGGCCTCTCCTCGCCTTGTCGTGACCCACAACGAGCTGAGCCACTGCATTGATGCTTGGGCGCACCCATTCGAGCGAACCGCTCAAAAGTTGCAACCAAAAACACTGGGTTAATAGCAAACTTGGCGGGCACAATCTATAACGTGAAAGTCATTTTTACCTCCTCCCACTTACATGGAGTAGGCAACGAATTCGCCACTCATGACAACACCTCCTGGACATCCTTCTGCCTGAGCTCCGACTGAGAAATTGGACTAAACTTAATTAATCGATCCATGTCCGCCCACATAGACAGGTCAAGCTCCTCGGATTGGAGCGGTTGGTCCCTCTCAGGATGACCTTTCCAAGTGGAGGGGACTCCGAGGTCTTCAAGAATGGAAAGAAAAAAGAAATTATGGTCTTGCCCCTTCAAACTATTGGGGAGATCCACTACTTGACATCCGGTCTGCTGGCTGTAAAGTGTGTAAGTGCCTGACGAAGGCTTACCCTTCTTCACCTTCTGGGGCATTAACATGAAAAGCAGGCGAAACAAAGCAAGACAGGGAGTAACCCCAAATGAAGGAAGAAGGCGGTAAAGCCATTTAGCACTAGCCAATAATTGTGATTGAGCTACGAAGGGGCAAGGTGATAAAAAAAAAGGAAGGAGGACACAAAAGGGTTTAGAGGTACCCATAGACCAAGCTCTATGGCGTATTTACATATTATAAACATGTCATTCATCCTGTCTGAACACAGACTGGTTTCAGACCCATAAGCCTCAAATGGTACTCCACCGAGTCCGTAGTACCTCAAACGACAAAATCGTGGACTGACTACGGAAGTCCGACATGGTGACGCTAGACCTGGTCTCGGCATAGTCTTGGCAGAGATCCCCGAGGAATAAGAAGCAACAGACTTACCCTTGCTTGCAAAGTCCGACATGACGACTCTTCCTCTAAAAAACCCTCGACATGGAGACGCTCCGACGAAGGACGTCTCCTTGTAGTGCTCTGCAAAGAATAAAGGCTCCTAGCGCAAATGCTCTCCGAGGTAGGTGGGTCGTTAACCATGACCCACCACTTCTATATATATAACCCCCACGGAGGGCGGTTCCCCCTTGCGGGGGCACAAGTTTTGAAAAAATCAAATCCCGTCGTATCCGACGCGGATTCTAAAAACACCACTGAAATGACCCTTCCCAAGGGTCGTGGGGCAATTTTCTGGAATTTAGGGGGGGTTGCTGCAATTTGTAACCTTTTGGATTTCTTGTTTTGAGGTCTGTAGATAAATGAGACCCTTGCGCAGCATTTCTTGCAAAATGCCCCAGCCCCACCCACACTCATGCACACCCACACCCCTAAACCCTAACCTCCTACTCTATTTAAAGTCCTTACCTCGATCTTTGAGCCACCCTTCCTTTCCCAGTTCTCCCTGCAACACACCACCACCCTCCCTTCCCCCTTCCTCTCCGTGTCCTCCCTATCGCACAAGGAGCTTTAGCTGCGGGAGATCGAGTGCGTGAGGAGCTCGGGCGAGTTGGTGACGGAGCTTGGAGGGAGGATGTGCGTGCGAAGCTAAGGAGCGCCATTGCTGCTGCAGCTGCTGGTGTGGGGTGCAGTGTTTTCACGAGGAGAAAAGGCTCGCGAACGGTTCTGCGAAGTCATTTTTCCGCAGAACCAAACGTTTGGGGAGTCCAATGATGAGAACCTCATTATGAACCCTAACTAGCACAATCTAACCTAGGTATGCAAGAAAAAGCTCCTACATAACTCAAAGAAAGGCTTAACTCAGAGAATTCTGAGTTTAAAAAGAAAATAAGTCATAAGGGGTAAAAATGTAATTTCACCAACACAATCTGCAAACAGGGTAACTCAGGGTCCAAACACAGGTCAAACTAATCTAATAAGAAGGAAAGTGGGATGATCTGATCCAACAAGGGCTACAGCAACTCCGGGGAATTAAATGACATTCTGTAACCCTAAAACAAACCCACTTCAATTTACGAGGTTCGAGGCAAGGTAAAAATTGAATAAACCCTCTAAAATTCATAGAAAAATAATCTCTAGGGTTCACAACCTTCAATTTGGCCTCTGAAACCCATTTTGACCTACATTGAGAACCATGCCCAATTAATGATTTAATTTGGGTTTTTACGTAAATTGACCGGTCAAACATGGTCTGACCTAGAAAAAAAATTCACCATTAAAATACTTAGGTCAAACTTAGTCATGTATAAAAACTT
Organism: Thalassia testudinum; assembly: GCA_037157565.1. Lineage (NCBI taxonomy): Eukaryota > Viridiplantae > Streptophyta > Magnoliopsida > Alismatales > Hydrocharitaceae > Thalassia > Thalassia testudinum. The sequence continues at coordinate 178,544,055 of JAZHRO010000024.1, read as the reverse complement.
GAGCCTAAGAAGAGACCTCCTTGACCGACTTTGCAATTTAGTCCACGTCATTTACTTTTTGACCCTCAACTTTCGAAACCCTTGCATTTTGGCCCCTAATTTCCTCTTCATTCTTTGCATTTTGGTCCCTCCTGCAAGTCTCTGCACAGCACCATGCACCGGCGACTTTGCGCGGAGCATGGCACTGCGCAGGGTGAGGGAGGCGTCCTGCAAAGAGAACGCGGAGTTCCCTGCGATGTCTATTATCGCAGGGACTGGGCCACGCCACCTGACGACGCCCACACCTTCCGTGCGAACATGCGGAAGGTATGGGTCTCGTCTCCGACCATACTCCGGCGACGGACGCACGTCGCCAGCGTGCGTCCGCCCCTCCGCCATTGCCTTCATAAAGACCAGCGTCGCCAGCCGTTCTCCCAGCTCGGTCTTGACGGAGAATCCCTCAACCCTTCCCCTCTCTACACTCCGACAGGAACCCACCAGCTCTGGCAGCTCCCCCTCCTTCTCGTCGCTCTACTGCAATACCAGCAGCAGAGCCACCTTCGCCTGATCTCCCCGCGTCGCACCGCACCAAGCGCACGCCTCCCTGCCCACTTCCTCGTCGTTGCTCTCTCCCTCCGGGTATTTCTTCTCCGACGACAGTCGATATGGCTGTCTGCCTCTCCAGCCCCCTTCGTCCCTGCAAGTAGGTTACAATTACTCCCAATCTTCCCCTCTTTCTTTTCCCCAAATTATTTCATTCAAATCGACCCTCGACTGTCCCTGACCACCATCACCTTCCCCGTCTCCGGCCACTCTCCAGCGAGTTGCCCCCGTCAATCCGCAGCTCCACACAACTCGCCGACTGTCCCACAAGCTCCGCCTCATCACACCGAACACCCTCTGCCCCTCCACAGTTGTTGAAACGGCTTACGAATCGCTACGCTTATGTGTTTTATTTTGGAAGACCTGTCGTTGTAGTTTGAAAGTGAAGAATTCGTGTTGAACAAATAAAATTTATACCGAAAAAAATTCCAGGTCGAACACAGGGAGGCTACGTTGATCTATATTCGCAATTATATTTTTTTAAGATTTTTTATAAGCAAGGAGATATAATTACAATGGAGCTATTGATGAGAGCCTCATCATGAGCCATAACTAGCTCATTTTGACCCAATAAAGAAGATAAAAGCTCCTACATAACCTAGAAGAAGGCCTAACTGAAGGAACAAGTGCCTTGAGAAGAAAACATGAAATAAAGGTTAAAACTGCAATTTTACCATTGCAGTACGTAAATAGGATTTCTCAGAGGCAAAACATAGGTCAAATGGTATAAATGAGATAAAAAGAGGGTTGAGTCAATAAGAAATGGGTTCATGTGCAATCTAAGAACTAAATGACACTTGGTAACCCTAAAACAGACCCGCTTAAATTAACAAGCTTCCGGTCAGAACAAAAAGCAAGTAAACCCTCTACAAATCATGGAAAAACATCCTCTAGGATTTAGTACACTTAATTTGGCCTTTGGAACCTAGTTTGACCTAGATTAGGGTCGTAGCTCTTCAATTAACCTAATTTGGGTTTTTACGCAAAATATCCAGTCAAACGAGGTCAAACATAAAATATAACTTCACCATTGGATTCCTTAGGTCCAAATTAGGTTTGTACCAAAATTTGGACCTAAGGAGAGGTCATCTTAACCAACTTTGCAATTTAGTATACCCAAATCACAAATTGGTCCCTATCTTTTGAATACCTTTACGGAGAGCCCCCTAGGTTCTTTGCCTCCTTTGCAAACCGGTCCTGCCACCATTGCTAGGGTAGAACCGAGCTCCGGCGAGGTTCGGAGAGGGATTGCTCTCTAATCCCTCAGAGATTCCCTCCCAGAAATGAAAGGAGGATTCTCTGAGGAATTCCCTTCCTTATAAAGTCAATTACAATCGCTGGTGTGAACCCAATCTCTCGTGCGAACGCACGAGAGATTTGGGTATCCACCTTCCTTCCAACTCCAGCAAGTCGGCAGACCTAATGGCGCGTTCTCCACGTGCTGGCAGGAGCGGCCAGCACCTATAAAACACCCCCCAGACCCTGCCGCAGGACCCGAGCTTGATTTGGCCGAGTGTCCACCCCCAATTCGTCTCCTCCTGCCCGGCCAAAAGTCCCAGCAAGTTCCGGCGAGCCCCCCTCCCCTCCCTCTTCGCTCTGCCACAAAACCAGTGGCAGAGTCAGCTTCCTGACTTACCTCCGCGTCGCGTAGTACCCGCGCACGCCTCCTTAGCCCCGTCGTCGCCGCCGTTCTCCCCCACTGGGCGTCATCTTCTCCGGCGACAACAGGTACTGCTATCCGCCTTCCGTCCCCTTTCGTCCTTACAATTAGGTTAGAACTCCTCTCCATCCTCTCCTCTCTCTTTTCCCCCTATTATCTCATCTGATTACCCCTCGACCGACGCTGACCACCCTCATCTTCCACATCACCGACCGATCTCCGGCGAGCCGCTTCCACCATTCCAGCCCCCCCACCCAGCTCGCCAACCACCTCGAGAGCTCCGCCTCACCACCAGGAACTCGCTCCACCCCACAACTGCCACTCCAGACCTCCATAATCACCCCCCGAACAACCCACCATCTCCGGCCACAGGTTGACCTAGGCACGCACGCCTAGGCCGACCTGCGGCCTGCAGCATCATCCACCGCCTTCGCCGTGCCACGGCGAAGGTCTCTAGCTGATCTGATTGGGCCAAGAGGCTTGTTCTGTGCATGACAGTGTTTGAGCCGCTGCCGCCATGGACGACCTCTGATGAAGCTCCAACGAAGCTCCAGGCATCAGGCTTCCCAGGCTGCAGATGCAGGAGACTCACGCGAGTGTCGCGAGGTGAGTGAGCCCTGCACGGAGCGCCAGCAGAGCCATTCGCTTGGGCAATTGCATACGAGAGTCTGTGGGCGCGCGGGAAATCAGGGCGGACCCTTTAGTCCCACATCGTGGGTTTGCAACACTCAGGTACGCTATAAATTGTATTTGTGCTTTAAGCTGGTTGCCTTCGTAAGCACAGGGGTGAGGTCCCTCACTGACCCCACACCCGCCTCGTCCGCGGCTTGACCACGCGGACCTGGTGGATCCGACCTGACCTAAGCCCACGCACTCCTTGCGCATCACACCACCTGCAGGTGCGCCTGGTCCCGAGTACGATCCGACCCGATTATGGCTGTGGCTCTGGGAGAGCGTCCATGAGCGAACTGCTTAAGAGAGAGACGCGCGGGTAGAGGGAGAAGGGTTAGGTTTTGCTCCTGTGCAGGCAGGCTGAACGCAGGAGAAGAAGGACTTGGCCGCTACAGAAGAAGAAGGAAAGGCAAGCCAAAGAAGAAAAGAAAGAAGGAGCAAGACAGAGAAGAAGAAGAAAGAAAGAAGCTTTCGCAGGAGAAGGAAAGCAGAAGAAGAAGGCTTCGCAAGACAAGAAAGAAAGCAGAGAAAGAAGCAAACGAAGAAGAAAATGAGAGACTGCAGAAGAAGAAGAAAAGGAGAAATACTTTTAAGACGTCTGATCTTGTGATCAGACGTCCAATTTCATATTTTTGTCCTAATTATTTTTAATTGCATACATTCACATTTGAATTGATATTTTGAGTAAATTAGAGTGTTCAATTATATTTTGACTAGTAGTAAATTCCATTTGCTCCCTGTGATCGACCTCGGATACTCCGATCTTCGAGTAATAAAATTCCTTATATTTGTTTAGACGTTTTGTCGGTTATACTACAACGTGACATCCTTTAAACCCGCACAAAAACGTCGACAACAGCTATCGGGCTAAAAGAGAGAGAGAGAGAGAGAGAGAAAGAGAACATGCATTCAATATTTCAATTGTTTATATAATCAAACTAAATAAAAGTTACACTAGAAAGCGGAAAATCAATTGCACTATAAAATAGGAAAATTCTACACTAGAAAAACTGTAAATAAGAATGGGAGAGAGAAGTTATCCTCCTCGACGATTGCTTAGAGGACGAGCCGTACGGGACGACGCCTGGACAAAGGAGAACGAAGCAGGACGAAGCAGAAGAACGGGAACGAAGCAGCACGCTGCCGTCGTCGTAAGATCCACTTCCGAAGGGGAACGAAAATTGGACTTTATCTCGCGAGAAGCATCCCGGGTGTGGGACAAGCTTCTTTTGAGCTTTGGAGGGGTAGAGAGGAGAAAGAAGGGATGAAAATTTCGTATGGAGGGGGTCTCCTTTTATAGTTGCAAGGAGTGGGGCCAAAATGGACATTACAAGTTCAAAATAATAAATGAGGGGTCTTTAGTGACGGATAAATCCGTCACTAAAGCCTCCTTCGTGGGTGTCGTGGGTGGCTCGCGCGCACCTCCTCGCCTACTCGCGCGCTCAACGGCTTGCGCACGTTCGTTGATTCTCAGCCGTCCGATAGTGAGATCGGATGGCTTAGGATGCGTCTCTGCCCGCTCGTTGTGTGCCCGCCTAGCGCGTGCGATCGCGCGTCCATGCCACGCGTTCAATCGCATGTGAACGCAATCGGGCGCTCGCGGCTGTCCGATCTCCATCTGACGCTCCACGCGCCTCAATTGCTCGCGCCTTCCAGCCCCTCGCCGCAACTCGAACCCGCGCCCGGCGCTCGCGAAAGCGCGCTCGACCACTGCGCTATGGGGCGCGGATGGTCGAGCGAACGCTTTTAAGTGCGAGCGACCACAGCCGTTGGATTAAGATCCAACGGCGGAGAGCGATTAGGCGTGGGGCCTTCACAAAATGCAGCGGCCGCTTGGGCAGCTGAGATGGCGCCATCTTGGCCGTCCATCATCTGGAAGTTGTAGATGGTGCCACAGATGTCGGATTGACTCGATTTTTGTGTTGTTGGGCTGCGATCATCGATCCGAATTCATCCGTGTGGTCGAATTTATCATCTGAAGTGCAGATTTACACCATCCTGGCCCTTGATCTTCTAGGATTCTCGGGTCAGTATCTGATGCTACATATGCCTGATTAGGGCGATCTTGGAGTCGTTGAACTCCAATCGTCGCCCTGATCACATCCATACGGTTGGATCTTTGATCCGAGTCCCTGATAAAATGTTTGCCCTGTCCAAGCACATAAAAGGCGACAATTAACCTCCATTTTATTCAAACTACTCTAAATGCAAGATGATGCATGTTATGCAATATTTATACCATGAAATGTAATCCTATGCGTAAGAACATGCAAAAATAGACATTTTAAGTAGTGTAAATATGTTTACATCATACCCCCATGCCTATCTTTTGCTAGTCCCTAGCAAAAACTATATGCTATTTATAAAAGAATTAGGTTGGATTATTTGGACCTGAGTTATTTTCAATCATTAAGAAATTGTCTACTTAGGAACTGAACTTTCAAAGACACAACAATGCCTGGGTATCAGCCAAAATGCAGACTGCCTCAAGCCCTCGCCTTATTAAAAGAAAAATTTCTTTTTCTCTTTTTCTCTTTTCTAATTTTTTTGGATTTTCAAATTTTCGGGTTTAAGAGTGGCTTTCTACGGCCATTCAATTCACCCAAAATTTGATGAGAAACCTAAGCTTTAAGCACCTTATTGTGATTGTGATAGACTTGTTGACCGACAGTTAGAACGAACTTCGGATTTCTACGCCTCTAGGTGACCTAACAAGAATTCTGCCTAAAGGTGTATCTTTACAACCGGTAGCTTTCTCCCTACTTTTATTTTTTTACGGGGTCAACACAAGGGTGAGTACAGTGTATATCTCCCCGGTTTATTCTACTTCTCCGCTCCTTCCTAAGTGTTTTTGGGAATTTTTAGTGCATTTTTTGAGCTGGGTTCTGGACAACCGGTCGATGAGCTGTTACCACCGACAACTTGCCAGCCATACTCGTGTGGCGAAGTGTGGCTTATTTCTTTTTATTCTTTTCTCCTTTTTTTTTTTTTTTTTTTAAGTAGGTGGCTTCCCTAGTCTAAGATTTACCTAAAGGCAGCAAACTAAGAAAGGTCCAATGACTGGGCTCTGGACAACCTACCTATGGGCTGTTACCCACGATAACTTGCCAGCCATATCACCCTAGAAGGTTCATTAGCTACCCAATTTCTGTTAGAATCACCGAACAACGAGTCAGTGCAAAGAAAGTGTGTAGATACTTAAAACTCAAAATTCCCTCAAACCAGAGGGCGGGTTGATAAGTCGTGTACTTATCACCCAAACTTATTTATTCCAATTATAATAGAATTAAGATGGCGAGGACTCAAAAACAAATCCACATTTTAGTGGATACACAGGCTAATTAAGTCCAAAGACCTGAGGGGTCTTTGTGTTCAGATCCTAATGTAAAATTTCTTAGGATTGAAAAGTCCTAATGTCCATCCTAATCCTTCCTAATTTTTTCTTTTTTAATAAGAAGAGAGACAATTTATATGGATTTCACAAAGCTAACCAAATAATTCAAGAATGAATCCAGCCCCCCATGCCTAGCTGATGCAATGTCCTCATTGAAAAAGAGACATGAAAGAAAAGGTAGAATATGAAAGATGTCACCTGGATATGAAGCTCGTATCAGCCTTGTGTCATATGTACAACTGCTGAGTTTAATGCCGTCAGCTAGGCGAAGTCCAGCCAAAGAAGTCACAGAATGGCTAGAGCAACAGAGTCTGAGACGAGTTCTGGAAGATTACGGTCAACAACAGGCTTCAAACGTTGATCGTTGACTTTAAAGGTGTTACCTGTCTTTGGGTCAGAAATCTGAACGGCACCATTAGGAAAAATCTGATTAATTATGAATGGGCCATTCCATTTAGATCTAAGTTTACCAGGAAAGAGCTTAAGTTTAGAATCAAATAACCAGACCTTCTGGTCTGGCTCAAAGCTCTTGCGGGAAATCAATTGATCATGTAGAGCTTTGGTCCGAGCCTTGTAGATCTTGGCATTCTCATAAGCATCATTTCTAAGCTCCTCCAACTCAGATAGTTGGAGTTTCCTGGTCTTTCCAGCTAGATTCAGATCTAAATTGCATTGTTTGATTGCCCAGAATGCCTTGTGTTCAATCTCTACGGGTAGATGGAACGCCTTTCCATACACCAAATGGAATGGAGACATGTCGATAGGCATTTTATACACCATACGGTAGGCCCAAAGGGCGTCCCCAAGCTTTTGAGTCCAATCCTTGTGATCAGGCTTAACCGTTTTTTGCAGAATGTTCTTGATCTCTCGATTGGAGATCTCGGCTTGTCCATTCGTTTGGGGATGGTAAGGTGTGGAAATTCGATGGTTAACCCTGTATTTGGCCAATAAGTTCTGAAATTGGGCATTAGTAAAATGAGTGCCACCATCACTGATGATAGCCCTCGGAATCCCGAACCTACTGAAGATATTTTTTTTGACAAAATTGATGACCACCTTGTGGTCATTAGTTCGGGTGGGAATTTCCTCAATCCATTTGGACACATAATTAACAGCAACAAGAATGTACTGATGTCCAAATGAAGGGATAAAGGGTCCCATGAAATCGATGCCCCAAACATCGAAAATTTCTACAGGAAGAATAGGGTTTAGGGGCATCATGTCTCTTTTAGTTATGTTCCCGAGTGACTGACATTGAGAACATGACCTTGAGAAGTCCTGGGCATCCTTGAATAAAGACGGCCAATAGAAGCCAGATTGCAAGAATTTTGCAGCTGTCTTTCTCCCGAAGAAATGTCCACCACACCCAGATGCATGGCAAAACTCGAGTATACTATTGAATTCATTCTCCAGTATGCATCGGCGAATAATCTGATCAGAGCCAATGCGATATAGTTCAGGGTCCTCCCAAAAGTAGTATTTGGCCTCAGATTTGAGTCTATCCCGTTATTGCTTGGTCCAATCCTGGGGGATTTGACCAACGGCCAAATAGTTAACAATGTCAGCAAACCATGGGGTGTGGACACCTAAAACTGTAAGAATGGTTTCGTCCGGAAAAGTGTCAGCAATCGGAATTCCAGACAAGAAGAATCACCTAGGAGTCTCAACAAATGATCCGCTACCACATTTTGCACCCCGGCATTATCCTTGATTTCAAGATCAAATTCTTGAAGAAGAAGAATCTAACGAATAAGTCAGGGTTTAGCATCCTTTTTAGCCAAGAGATGTCTCAAGGCCGAGTGGTCGGTATAAACAATAACATGAGACCCCAAGAGATAAGCCCTGAATTTTTCCAATGCCAATATTACAGCTAGTAATTCCTTTTCAGTAACAGTGTAATTCCTCTGGGCTTCATCCAGAGTTTTACTAGCGTAGTAAATGAAAGAGGGCTTTCGGTCAATTTTCTGACCCAGGATAGCCCCGACCGCGTAATCAGAAGCGTCGGTCATGATCTCAAATGGGGCTGTCCAAATTGGTGGTTGCAAAATTGGAGCACAGGTAACTGCCGTTTTCAGAAAATCAAATGCCTTTCAACATGATTCGTCAAAAACAAACGGCGTTTCTTTGGTAAGAAGATTGCTCAAAGGACGAGAAACCTTTGAGAAATCCTTGATGAATCTTCGATAAAATCCCACATGGCTAAGAAATGATCTGATTTGTTTAACAGATGTGGGAGGAGGAAGTTTAGCAATAGCATCAACCTTAGCTTTGTCCACTTCAATTCCCCGTTCAGAGATTACATGACCCAAAACGATGCCCTCTTGGGTCATGAAATGACTCTTTTCCCAGCTAAGGACCAGTCGTATCTTGATACATCGCTTAAGAATCATTTCTAAATTAGCCAAACAAGAGTCAAATGATTCTTCGAAAATAGAGAAATCATCCATGAAGACTTTCATAAACTCTCCCACCATGTCGGAAAATATGGCTAGCATACACCTTTGAAAAGTCGCAGGTGCATTGCATAACCCAAAAGGCATCCTACGAAAAGCAAAGGTTCCGTAGGGACAAGTGAAAGTAGTTTTTTCCTGATCCTCGGGATGGATAGGAACTTGGTTGTATCCCGAGTAGCCATCAAGAAAACAGAAGTACTTCTGCCCAGCTAATTTTTCCAAGATTTGATCAATGAAGGGCAGGGGAAAATGATCCATTTTAGTGGCTGTGTTCAACTTCCTGTAATCAATACAAACTCTCCAAGAGGAAGCTGAACGAGTTGTGATAGATTCTCCTCTCTCATTAGTCACAACAGTAATCCCGGCTTTCTTTGGAACAATCTGAACGGGACTTACCCAAGGACTGTCAGAGATTGGATAAATAATTCCTGCAGCAAGCCACTTGATGATTTCCTTTTTGACCACTTCTCGCATATTTGGATTCAATCTCCTCTGCATCTGGCGAGAAGGGCGGGATCCATCTTCCAAAAATATTCTATGATTACAGTAAGAAGGCTCGATCCCCCTGAGGTCATGAATGGTCCAACCAATTGCCTCATTACGTTCCTTTAGGACCTTAATCAATTTAATCTCTTGCACCTTTGTCAATTTAGCACTAATAATCACAGGGAGTGTATTCTGCGGTCCTAAAAATTGATATTTTAAATTCTCGGGCAATGGTTTCAATTCAAGCTGGGGTGGGGAAGTGATTGATGGTAGGATAGATGCTGAAGATTCAACAAGAGGAAGAGGTTTTGAGTGAACAAAATCAGTAACCTCTTCCGAAGATGTCAGGTCAGAGGGTTGCGGGTCAAATTCATCAACCAAAGAGGAACTTTCAATTGAAGAAACTGTCAAACAAGTTTCAATATTAACATTATCCTCATCAAGTTCCTCAATAAATCCACAATCCTCAAATTTGTTGATCGCCTTAAAAATATCCAATTTCATTCGTTGGTCCCCAAAGGCGATTTCCATGCTATCGCTTTCACAATTAATGTTGGCCTTTGCGGTAGCCAGGAACGGACGCCCCAGAATGATGGGCGTGTTCCTCAGATTATCTGGTACATCCATGTCAAGGACAAGGAAATCTACAGGAAAATAGAAATCCTTGACCTTAACTATAACATCTTCAATAACGCCTCGCGGGTTTGTGACCGAATGGTCTGCTAACTGTAGCGTTACTGAAGTTGGTCGAAGTTCACCTAACCCAAACTTCTCATAAAGAGAAGTCGAAATTAGGTTTATGGATGCACCGAGATCCAAAAGTGCTCTATCAAATGTGTAATCTCTGATAACGCAAGAAATCAAAGGAGCACCAGGATCTCTCTTTTTATGAGGGAGGTAGTGCAGGATAACAGAGCTAGCCTGCTCGGAGAGTACCACCTTCCTCGGAACAGATTCTCTCGACTTACGCTTTTGTGTACATAATTCCTTTAAAAAATTTGCATAAGCCGGTATGTGCTTGATAGCATCAAGGAGCGGAATATTGATCTCAACATTCTTAAATAAATTCAGAAGCTCCTCATTACTATCAACAGACATCTTCTTTGCTTTGGTTAAGGCTTCAGGAAAAGAAACATGAGTCAGATATTTGGAATCAGGTTCTTGAGCCTTGATTTCTCCTCTAGAATTCTCATCTCTCTCCTCAGATTCGTCAGGACTCAAAAGATCAGAATAGTGTGGTTGTGTATCCTGAGTCTTCTTACCACTCCTTAAAGTTACAGAATTTGCAGAAGTGTAAGAATTTGGGTCTTGGGGAGGGTTAGGAAAGATTGGAGGGGCTTGATTGACCATGAATTGTTGATTAGCAGAAGAAGAAGACGAGGAACCCTGCTCAACCACCTGAGCATGTGTTTGCGGGTCCCTCTGATTTCCGTACCCTTAAGCTTGATTGCCCGAATTTATAATGTTTCGCGGGTTGGGTATGGGTTGGGATGGTAGAGATCCGGATTGACGAGAGTTAGCAATGAGCCCGGATTGCAAGTTGTCCAGCGAGTTTTTCATTTACTGCATGAGCTGGAGCATAGATCCTTGCATCTCTACCATTTGACGGTTCAAATCAGCCTGCCCTGCGGGTTGACGGGCATTCCAAGCTGGCTAATTGACCTGATTCGGAGGCAACTGAGTATATACTTGACCCTGACCCATTGGTCGTTGCAGAGCATAGTTGCCGGGTCGGAATTGGGCCTATTGCCCTGGATTTTTCCAAGAGAAGTTAGGGTGGTTCCTCCAACCTGGATTATAGGCATTCGAGTAGGGGTTGGATATAACATTCTCTTGTATAGCACAAACATCCTCATAGGGTGAGGATGGAGAGAAAGAAAGGGAAGGATCAGAAAAACTGGGATCAAAGGCCCCAGTTGGGAACCCATGGGGTTCCGAAAAATGCTGACTCGTAGGTTGAGTCGCATCGAGTTGATTCACGAACTCCCGTCTAGAAGGAGCTCGTAAGGAATGGAATCCCAAATTTTGGGATTGAGTGGATTGAGAGTTGTTCATAGAATTGCCAGCCATCCACTCTTCCATTCTTTTAGCAACCAAGTCCACCTTATCAAGTTTATTACAAATCAATTCCATATCAAATGAATGAGAGTCATGGACTTCATTGACATTTGATCTGGGTTGCTGGGACTGATTAAAAGTATCCATGGAGGCATGATTAATTGAATTCTCACTCATTTCCTCAAATAAATCATGTGCACTATCTACATCTTTATTGAGGAAATTGCCTCCGCAAGAAGCATCCACAAGGTTTCTGAGTTGCTCATTCAACCCATGATAGAAGATTTGCACGAGTTGCCATTTCGGCACCTCGTGGTGTGGACACCTCCACAATAAGTCCTGGAATCGCTCCCAGGCCACATGAAACTGCTCTCCCGGCCACTGGGTAAAGGTAGTGATTGCCCGTCTTAAAGCATTGGTACGACCGACTGGGAAGAATTTCTTCAGAAAGGCCGATTTCAAGTCATTCCAAGTTGTAATTGGTCTTCCTATTGTCTTATACCAATGCGCGGCTTTATCCCTAAGAGAGTGGGGGAAGAGCCTCATGATCATTTGCTCCTCGTTAACGTTTCGAGCCTTGGTGGTCTGGACCAAAGTGGTCAAATCTTCCAAGTGCTGAAACGGATCTTCGGAGCCAAGCCCATGATAATGTTTAATCAGGCTTAACACCTGGGTCTTGATTTCTACGTCACCGGCTGGAATCTGGACGCCGGGACATTCCCCGTAATTTGAAGGATCATAAAAATCCTTCAAGGGCTGAGCGCCCTGCATTCTCTGGAACCATTCCTGCATTTTCTGCATTTGTTCCAGCTGCCTTTGAAATTCTTCCTGTGGATTTTCAAGTAGAGGAGGCTGTTGTTCGGCCATGGGATCAAATTGACCCAAAATCTAACTTGCGCCTCCTAGAATGTTCTAACGGTCCTTCCAATCGGGGATTCAATGACCGTCTTCCCAGCATAAACTAGGAGAAGGTCGGAAGGACTAGGGATAGGGACCCTGCAGCACAACAAAACAAGGCTGTCCTTAAGTGGGGTAGCCTAAGGATCTACTAACTCCCAAAACCAGCCTTAAGACTGTAAGTGATTTACTCTACTTACGTCTGTTTAATCCAACCAGTTAGAAGGAGGGACTGGGGAGAAGGTTCTTCCTTTGGCTTTCGCCTCTGGTTCCTAGTGTACCCCCTAGCCGCGGTCATTTGACGCCACTCCCCTAGCTAGACATCAGATTAATCGGTACAAGTAGGTTAATCAAAAACAATCTCAGACTAGGCCCTGAAGAGTGAATCAAACCATAAGGCCAACGTCTACTCAATTTTATTAAGGCCTGGGATTGTGGTGCTTATGGAATGTGATGGGCCTTTACAATGGGTTGTGCTCTTAATGATTGATTGAGATTTGTGTAAGTGCATGCACAACCAGGGTTTTCAAGCAAGATTATTGATAATGTGTGAATTTTAGTGTTCAAATCTTGCTTAAGTAGCTTTTAGGGTTTCAAATTAGGCGAATTGCAATCAAGTTTCTAGGCAAACCAAGTTGTAAAACACGGGTGAAGATTGTTTTCCTTTAAAATCAGAAAGAAAGTGGAGTGCTTGGAATATACCTAGATTGAAAACCCTAAGGAGGAGCTACTTGATGAGTTCGTTTTAAATTAAGTGGTGCGACCCAAATAACTCAAACAATTGGCCACAAATGCACCACTAAGTTAAGCACTCAAAAATGGTTAACCTAGAATAATTTTGACTCTATTATATGTTGCTTTGTATGTATCGGTTCCACAGATCAGAACCCGGTTGAGTAGAAAACAAATCAAGTTGATCAAGTGCCTTGAATGTGGGTGTGTGTTGTGTGTTTGATGAAAATTACCCCACAAGATTATCTTTTTGTTATTTTTTTATGAATGAGGGTGGAATGAATGTGAGTGAAAATCCAAACAACCAAACTATTCCTAGGATTTATGCAAATACCTAGGTTAATTAGGATTTGGATTTAATGTGGCGAATGGAATCTATAGAAGGGGAAAGAATGGGGGAGCACTTACAGTTGTTTTCAACTGCACTTTACTCCAATTTACCGCTTGTTGATTCCTTGATGGAGGTCTCTGCAAAACAATAGACACAAGAGAAAGCTAGTTAGAAAACAAATAAAGTGCAAGAAATGTGAAGGAAAGATCGGAAATCGTTGCCTCCCCTGCAACGGCGCCAAAATGTTGAAACGGTTTATGAATCGCTACGCTTACATGTTTGGTTTTGGAAAAACTGTCGTTGTAGTTTGAAAGCGAAGAATTCGTGTTCAACAAAAAAAATTTATACCGAAAAGAATTCCGGGTCGAACACAGGGAGGCTACGTTGATTTATATTCGCAATTATATTTTTTTATGATTTTTGATAAGCAAGGTGATATAATTACAATGGAGCTATTAGGCTGAGAGAGAGAGAGAGAGAGAGAGAGAGAGAGAAAGAACATGCATTCAATATTTCAATTATTTATATAATCAAACTAAATAAAAGTTACACTAGAAAGCAGAAAATCAATTACACTATAAAGCAGGAAAATTCTACACGAGAAAAGCTGTAAATAAGAATGGGAGAGAGAAGTTATCCTCCTCGACGATTGCTTGGAGGACGAGCCGAACGGGACGACGCCTGGACGAAGGAGAACGAAGCAGGATGAAGCAGAAGAACGGGAACGAAGCAGCACGCCATCGTCGTCGCAGGATCCACTTCCGAAGGGGAACGAAAATTGGACTTTATCTCGCGAGAAGCATCTCGGGTGTGGGACAAGCTTCTTTTGAGCTTTGGAGGGGTAGAGAGGAGAAAGAAGGGATGAAAATTTCGTATGGAGGGGGTCTCCTTTTATAGTTGCAAGGAGTGGGGGCAAAATGGACATTACAAGTTCAAAATAATGAATGAGGGGTCTTTAGTGACGGATAAATCCGTCACTAAAGCCTCCTTCGTGGGCGTCGTGGGTGGCTCGCGCGCGCCTCCTCGCTTGCTCGCGCACTCAACGGCTTGCGCACGTTCGTCGATTCTCAGTCGTCCGATCGTGAGATCTGATGGCTTAGGATGCGTTTCTGCCCGCTTGTTGTGTGCCCGCCTGGTGCGTGTGATCGCGCATCCACGCCGCGCGTTCAATCGCGCGTGAACGCAATCGGGTGCGCGCGACCGTCCGATCTCCATCTGATGCTCCACGCACCTCAATTGCTCGCGCCTTCCAGCCCCTCGCCGCGGCTCGAACCTGCGCCCGGCACTCGCGAAAGCGTGCTCGACCACTGCGCTATGGGGCGCGGATGGTCGAGCGGATGCTTTTAAGTGCGAGCGACCACAGCCGTTGGATTAAGATCCAATGGCGGAGAGCGATTGGGCGCGGGGCCTTCACAAAATGCAAGCGGCTGCTTGGGCGGCTGAGATGGCGCCACATGGCACCATCTTGGCCGTCCATCTTCTGGAAGTTGTAGATGGTGCCACGGATGTCGGATTGACTCGATTTTTGTGTCGTTGGGCTGCGATCGTCGATCCGAATTCATCCGTGCAGTCGGATTTATCATCTAAAGTGTGGATTTACACCATCCTGGCCCTTGATCTTCTAGGGTTCCCGGGTCACTATATGATGCTACGGATGCCTGATTAGGGCGATCTTGGAGTTGTTGAACTCCAATCGTCGCCCTGATCACATCGATACGATTGGATCTTTAATCCGAGGCCCTGATAAACTGTTTGCCCTGTCCAAGCACATAAAAGGCGATAATTAACCTCCATTTTTTTCGAACTACTCTCAATGCAAGATGATGCATGTTATGCAATATTTATATCTTGAAATGTAATCCTATGCTTAAGAACATGCAAAAATAGACATTTTAAGTAGTATAAATATGTTTACATCAACAGTCCCTCCACACTCACTCAACACGCCACCAAACACACCCACTTTTCCGGCCACAGGATGACCTAGGCACGCACGCCTAGGCCAGCCCGCGGCCTGCCGCACAGCTCAACACCTTCGCCGTGCTACGGCGAAGGTTCCAAAGTAGTTTGATTAGGCCGAGAGGCCGTATTCGTGTCTGATAGGTTCTGAGGCTCGACCGCCATTGACGCCACATTGAAGCAGCTTCTTCAGAGCTCCAGGCTCCGGCGCTTCAGGATTTCAGTTGTTGCGAAGGCGGGCGAGTTGTGTGAAGGCAGTCAGCTAGCAAGCGAAGGGAATCGAGGCTGCAGCTGCGGAAGCAAGGCCGAGGTCTTCCTGCGGGCGCGCGTGAGGAGAAGCAACCAATTAGTCCCACATCGTAAGTTCACGAAGCACCGCACTGGTTTAAATTGATTTTGTGAATAAGCCTTATCACCTCCGAATCCACTGGGGTGAGGTCCCTCGCCCATCACACCCGCCTCATCCGCGGATTCATCTCGCGGACCTGGTGAATCCGACCCGACACTACCCTGCACTCCTCGCACACCACCCACGCTGGTGTGCCTGGTCCCGGTTACGCAACCCGACCCGTTAACCCGGCTTTGGGAGAGCTTCCTGTGAGCGGTTTACAGAGAGAGAGAGACGTGCGGGTAGAGGGAAGGGCTAGGTTTTGCTGTGCCTTGTGCAGGAACAGGGCGCGAAGGAGGCAGACTCAACACTTAGCAGCAGGAAGGAGAAGAAGAGGAGCAGAAGAAGAAGAAACCCTGAAGAAGCCTTGCAGCTGAACAAGGCAGGAGACCAAAGAAGAAAAGAAGCAGAGGAAGAAGAAGGCTCGCCAAAGAAAGAAAAGAAGAAGAAGAAGCAGTGAAGGAAGAAAAGGAAGCACTGTAGCAGACTGCCGTTTAAGTCGTCTGACTGTGGTATTAGACGACGGATGAAGCTTCAGAGGAGATAAAGCAGAGAGGAAGAAGAAGAAAAGAGAAGGCTCCGCAACTGAAGAGAAAGAAAAGAGAAGAAGGAAGAAAGAAGCAGAAGAAGACTTCGCGCAGGAAAAGAGAAAGAAGAAGAACTGAAGAAGAAAAGAAATAGAAGACAAGCAGAAGAAGAGTTGAAGGAAACAGGAAGAAGAAGACCCGTAGAGACATTGCAGCTGAAGAAAAGCCAAAGAAGAGAAGAAGAAGACAAGCAAAGAGAGAAAGAAGAGAAGAAGACGAAGAAGCCAAAAATCAAAATCTGTCTCTCCCTCTCTCTCTCTTATTTTTTGTAATAAAGAAAACTCTGTACTTCTAGAATTCTAGTAGCTCCCTGAGTTTGACCTCGGGAAACCAAATTATTTCCGAGTAAATTTTGATAGTAACGACAACCGTAGCTGTCTTATTTTACACTAACGACATTACTGTAATAAGCATTAAAACAAACAAAGACTAGCCGCGGTTGGGAGAAAAAAACCCGTTACCATCCAACAAACGTCCAGAGCTGTCACCGGACGTCTATACCACTCAGAATCTGAGGTAACGCAACGCTCGAGACTTGTGCACGTTTTTCAGTACACTCTCCTTTACCCATTAGGCGTAAGGTTGAGCGCCTTGGTGTGTGTGCTACGCTGGGCGAGGGGGTTGCTTTTCGCAAGGAGAGGAGGGCTCGCGAAGGACTCTGGGGAGATTTTTCTCTGCCGATCAGACGTTTGCATCTCTCAACAGATGTTTGAACGGACGTCCGGAGGTAGCACCAGACATCCGATAAAGCATATTCAAATGGTAAGGTCCTGTTTGCCTGTATTTTTCGTACGCGTAGTTTGCGAGTGACTGCATGTCACTGTGCGTGTGCAGGGTCATTGGGAAGAGGCGTAGGCGTAGCTCCCCAGACACTTTAGGATGTTTGGACGTCTCTTCAGACAACTGATAGCTGTTCCAGACGTCCGAGTGCACTACTAGACGTCTAAAAGGACCCCTCGATGACTGTAAGGTGTTCCAGACATTCGTTTTCAGCACATAATGCAAGGTGAGCATTTTGGTGTTGTTTAAAACATTTGGAAGTTGTTCTAGACATCTGATATCAGCTTGTTTGGAATATTCCAGGTATCAGGCGGTTGGTCCAGCTGGACCAGCCTGCCTAGACCAGTTCAGGTGAACCAGGAAGTGTGTTTGGACCAGTTCAGGGCCAAAACAAGGTCTGTTTTTCGCAAACGAAGTACTGTTGGCTTCCTATCGGATTTTCCAATGTGATGAAGTTTGGTTCTAATTGTTTTGAGTGCATTCCTGTCATGTGAGTTGTTAGTAATGTGTGTGTTGACCATCGTATGTCATCCATTCGTGGTGTGCACGGAACCAGCGGAGGTTGTGAGGTCCGCCGTTTATGCCCCCACATCTTTCGGTTACCCTGGTAGAGTGGTTTTTTCTATGCCTTGTGAATTACATAATTGAAGCAAATGCTACATTAAAACTATTGATTGAACCCTTAGGATGTGAAATGAACCCTAAGGCCGAGATAGAGAAATATGCATGCTTAATCTGTTGTGATGTTTCCTGAATATGGTAAATCATGAGCTACCTTTTATGATTATTGAACCTTGACTTGAACTAGAATACATGTTAAATCTTGTATAACTGATTGCTGAGACAATTGCCAAATTGTGAAACCACGAGCTACCTGCTATGTATTTAATTAAGCATGACATGAATGGAGATATTTGGATGCTACGGAAATAAAGAAAGCTATGCATGAACCCTACGGGGAATTTAAAAGAAAACTGAAACCGTGATGTGGAAAATTTGTGGAATGATGGAACATGTTGCCTACGGGCAGTTGTTCGGACTTAGTAAGGAAGTGACCTGGCCCTCGTGTACATGGTATCGAGGAGAGCAACTGTCCCTTGGTATGGAAGTGAGTTGGCTCTCGAGTACATGGTACCGAGGAGAGCTACTGTTTCTTTTGTGTAGGGAGAGCTAGCCACCCCATGGGGCCCGAGGTTAGGATTGGCCCCCCCTACATTGACTCCTATTGAGGCCCAGTCAGCAAACCGGGATAATCGGGTGAGGGTACGTATACTGTTGAGGGGTGAGACCCCTGTTCTGTTCTGTGCTGTACGTTTGGGCGTACCAGCTAGTGGAAACAACTGGCTGCGTGCTAGTGCGGGGTAGCTACTCGTTCACTTATTGCGCGTGCCGTAGTCACCGCTACGTCGCGATCATGACCTCGGTGTGGTAGATCGGGTGTAGGACTACCACGGGGTGCTCTTCCGACCAGGAGAGTGCCATGTGTACATCCGACATCACGGGAAAAACTACAATCAAGATCGTTCCCCTAGGGAGCAAGAAGATTAAGAGATACTGTGGACCTTTGTTAGATAAATGGCTCATGAACACTTTGTAGTAAATTAATTGTATGATTGGATTATTGGATAAATGCATGCACAAAACTACTTTCTTTTCTTTTTTTAAATGCTATAACTGCTTTAAATATACCACTCTACTCAGCGTTAGCTGATCACCGTCATATATAACCATGTACAGGTCAGGGAGTTGAGCAGCTAGCACCTCCAGCTGCAGAGAGTGCTGAGCCCAGTCAAGCCTAACCATAGTTCTACTTGTTTTCTTTTTTTTTCCGCTATTTTCGTTATTAGTTAGTACTTTTGCTTTATGTTGAGAACTATTATAGTTACGTCTTTTTGTCGTAGTTGTGATGGCTAGTGATTATATTTTCTGCCTATGGCATGTTATCCTTCTGGAATCTAAATTAAATTTCCGCTGTTGGCTTTATTTAAATTGCTTAGCTATTTGCATGCGTGGTTTGTGGCTTGTTTCATACGTTTGGGATAGTCTCTCGTTGGACGACTGGATCTTAGGGTTAGTTGAGGCGAGCCGTACGTGGGTTCCCAGAGGGGTCGAATTTGGGTCGTAACAACCGCCAAGCGTGAAGAAAACCTTGGCCATTATTACGAAAATTTAATACCTTTGCGCGCATATGCATTGCTGTAGAAAGGGTGGTCCCATCAATGACAGGCACGACACTTGAGGCCTTCGTCTCATCATAATGACAATTAATACCAATCTCCCCAAATACCACCACGCGGTATATATCCCGTTGTAACTGGCCATTACTCACGAGAAAAAGTAGGTGGATGTGCCTCAAAACCACCTCTTATGGTCGATGACATAGCGGACCCTTGTGCCCTGTGCCACATTTTGAGGTCGATACAACTACGGGCCTTCGTCCTTAAAAATCCCGCTATATAACAAATGCTCTTCTACTTAAGTGTACAATTGGGGCATCATTTGGGGGCATTACCTATCGCGAAATCCTACTTTAAACGTTACTCTCTCAGCAAGCATCTGCCAGCTCGAGAGTAAGGGGCATATGATGAGGGGCAAAAAATGCTCTTGAACTTGAAATCTCGCGATAGGCCTTAATGGAAGGATCTGACCCAAGAAGGCCTGGATACAGGCAGGTTCGGGGATCCAACTTGCTTACATCCAAGGAAAATCTTCTGTGCAAACGGATCTAGGAGCCTAATTCGCTTGCACGTAGACAAGGCCATGTACAGTCGAACCCGAGGGATCCTATCTGTTAGAGCAGATGGCGGAAGTATAGTAAGGTTGCGCCCTTAATAAATGCTAACAATGACTACTGCAATAAATAACCCCACCAAGCGCACACCTTGTTAGGTGGTGTATCTGCTTAGAAGATCTTATCGAGAGACCTAATCTCAGCAGTATAAATAGCGGATGAAGGCCCTTGAGGTCGCCCCCCTAAGGTATTCAAGAGAAAATCGAGAGCTTGTAAATCTTGCAATCCCACAAATTATAGTACATAGTTGGGAGGTCCATACTCCCCCAAATGTATACACCCTGCGGTGGAACTACGTAACCAAATCCCTGTGCTTTTTGTGTGGTTGCTTAAATTCCACGAATCGGATCCTCCACCCACGTAGGAGGTCCGACCGTCTTTGTTTTTGAGTCAAACATTCCAAATCTCGAGGTATCGATCACTTATCATTCTTGATGATCGATAATCTTAGATTATGAAGTTGGATGCTTTAACCGTAAGAAGTATATTTTATCCTTTGATATTCTTAAAATGGTATAAAAGCTTTTAGAATATATATATATATATATATATATATATATATATATATATATATATATATGTATGTTTATTCTCAAAATAGAAAAATAACTTCTAGGAATATAAAATACATCCTTCAAAATTTATATCATGGAAAATATAAATTTTTATTTGATACGTGTGATTTTTATCACATAAATATCATATGTTATTCTATCCATCGCCACTTTAATATATATAATGAAAGAGTGTGTTAGTTACAGTCATGACGTTATTGGAACTTTAACTATGTATTTATTTTTTAAAATAATTAATTATTAATAAAATATTAAGTGAACCAAAGTGACTGATCGACTTTCAGCACAATTCAACATTTTAACTTTTTTCCCTGGTGCCTCCTCTCTCTCTCTCTCAAAATGGCGTGAACATGTAATTTTCTTCTTTAATTTATAGATAAAGTATTATATATATAATTTTGTCAAGTGATTAACAAAGGTTTATGGTGGTGTAATTTGTAAAAATTTGCTTAAACTTTGTTATGTGATTATTTATAAATTAAATAAAATAATTATTATTTTTATCTTATTTTGATATTTATACATTCGACGCTTAATCTTGGAGAATGTCTAAATTTTTGTATAAGATGCCTTATTTTGATTTTTACATGTTGATCTCTCAGGTTTAATGAACGTTTAAATATTTCTAATTGGGATATTTTGTAAAATTTTTCTTAAATTATTATTTTTAATTATTTTTTTCTCATTATCATAATAATTTTATTATTATTCTTAAGATTAAGATTTGTACATTACAGAGCTCTTCTTTCAAGATTTACAAGTTATTTTCACTTCCGTATTCTACGAAATATGCCCCGAAGGCTGGGCCTATACTGAAACAAAGTTTAATAACGGCTTCGGTCTTCACTGAAATTGACATGGAAAATCCGTGAATGGAATCCATCCATGAACTCATCCAAAATATATTAAAGAAAGATGCCAAACATCAACCGTCTGCCGACCCACCATCAAGCAAATGCCGAGAAGCGTCAACTACACGGTCCAGACGGCTATATCTATATAGATAACCTCGTGACGCGCTCTCCAATCCATGCTGTCTTCTTCTTCCAACCCGTAATAATGCTAGAACCCCCTATACCGACAGGCATTATTACTCCGGGAACGCCCCGACGACGCCCATCCCTCTCTCTCTCTCTCTCTACACGTTCCCCCTCACCCGCATCTCTTTCCGTCCCTCAACCGATTTGTTGTTCCTTCAATTAGACCTCAATCAATTGCCCCTTAGGAGGAGGAGGAGTTCATCAGAGATCTAGGAGCGACGATGTTCCGGATACAAAGGCACAAATCAGATCGATATGGGGAGAAGTTTGACTTCAGATTCTCCAATCTCAACTCCTCGCAGGTCTCGTTCCTTCTTCCATTCATTTAGGTCTTTCTCGATGCTCACTGGTGCTTTCAATCGGGTCGACTTGTTTCTGTTATTCTGGGATTATGGGAGTTTAGGCTGTTGAGGGAGGACGACTGGAGTTCATTTTATTGTTTACTCTCTGTCTGATGCTTTGATCTGTTCGCAGCGGATAGTGTGCATCTGCAAATATAGTACGTGCATTGTAGAAACGGCTTGAGCCGCATGCGTGATCTTGTTGCGTGGGATTGTTACAATTTGAGGAGAATTGTGAGTTCGAAATATCGCATTTCGGGTGCAAAATGGTGTTCTAAGTAGATTCGTCTTGAATGAGATTGATTCCTAAGGCATTGGTTCTGAAGTTTCTTTATGGGATGTACGCGCATGTTGACATGTCATGTGTAACAGTGTGAGAGTTTGCTGTACGATGTTCACTTAAACGTTGGCTTTTTCTCGATTACAGGCTTTGAATGATACATTTAGATTTTTAGTTTAAAAGTTTTAAGGTTTGTGTTGGATGTTGTTCAACTAGCTATGGCTGCTTACTTTTGGAAGTAGTTGGCTAACTAGGTTGAGATAGGCTTTTCCTGTCGGAGAAAATTTTTGTTTGCAACTTTGCATGATCTTCTCTCTCTCTCTCTCTCTCTCTCTGGGGCATCGAGTACGGGGTTTTACTTTCATGCATTTGGTGTTGTGATTGAAGTAGGTTATGTCCAATGTGCTTCTTCTTGAGGGCAAATTGCTTGATGCAGATTCCTAAAGGGTGGGATAGGCTCGTGGTTTCCCTTATTTTGATAGAAACAGGAAAGATGATTGCGAAGAGCAATAAAGCAGCAGTGCACAAAGGAAGCTGCCAGTGGGCTGAGTCATTTAAAGAAACAATTTGGGTTGCTCAAGAGGATGCATCAAAGGAGGCTGATGATGGACACGTGAAGCTTGTTATCTCCATGGTCCTTGCCCACTTTCACTATTTTAAAAGATTTGGTTCTATGTGTTTTTCCTTTTCAACTTTAACCACTTTCTTTTCTCTTTTGTATGATTGTTATATTTTTCATTGGATAAGAGATCTTATAGCGTCATTGCTGCAAGCAGGGATCACCTAGATCAAATGTCCTTGGGGAAGCTATCCTGAATTTAACTGGCTATGTGAAAACAAATGAAGTTGCTACTGTTTTGTTACCCTTGAAGAGATGTACTTATGGAACAATGTTACAAGTGAGCTTCCATATTAGCTTTCCTTTAATTAGAAAAAAGGAAACTTGTCTATTGTAGTCAATTCGTGTTTTCTGCCAAGTAGACATTTGAATGGTTTCTCTACCCATTACTTCTTGACTGCAGCTTCAAGTTCAGGGTACCATTGCGAAGACAGGTTTCAGGTTCGTGAGATTCTGTTGATGTACTTAAAGTTATTGATTTTTTTATTACTTTCTTTTCCCTATTAGAGACTGAATATTTGTAAATTTGTTGTGGGTATTCTAGCAGGGATGGATTAAGAAAGCATTTGAGAGAACTTAGATCTCACAATGAAAATCAAATTGGTGACACTGATGATCTAGACAGCAGGTCTGATGAATCTGATAACAGGAACAATAGAAGTGTGGGCTCTTCATCTAGTAATTACTTGGGCGGTAGTCCTCATCATGAAGAACCTGGAAATAGGGTATGATTTATTTCTCATGATAACTTTTTGATTTTTAAATGAAAATAATTTCTTGTTGTAGTTTCAATTTGAGAAACTTGCCATGTGTAATCCATCTATTGGTTATATTGAACTAGAAGGTAATGACTACTTTGTCTTACATGGTTCTTAGTCCTCATACAAAGAGTAGCAGTGGAGAAATTGCAGAGTACTTAAATCCAATAGGGAAATTGCTAAAGAGACAAATGTACAATAATCCATGACTTTCACTCCCCTCTCAAGTTGGAATTAGAATCTATCATGTTCAATTTGGAACAATAGTGATTAAAGGAGGCATATGGAAGTGGTCTACAACTTATTCTTTGGAAGATACATCATATAGTGTCGCGTTACATTATATTTTGAGTAGCTTTATGTCTTTTTATTGTTTTGCTAGACTTATGTCATAATTTTTTCCTCACATTTCTTTATATAAAGAGGTGTAGGAACTATTTAGTTATTTATGGAGTTTCATTTTCTTCAACTTGGTATTAGAGTCAAGTTGAGGATTGCACCAAGAAAACCCTAATCCTACAGCATAGCCCTGCCACCACCGTCATCGTCGGCAGCAGCGCCGCCGCTAGTCGACAATGGCAGTAGGAGGGTTGATCTGATCCCCTCGTCGTCTCCAGCACCTTCTCCTTACTACTGAGTCTCCTTTGGCGATAGGAAGAGGGCAGTAGGCTCGATTTTTCCCTTGCAACAGGGTCTAGGAAGGTTCTTGGCATGTTGGTGATGGAGTTCTAAGGCAAGAACTTTCCACAAGGTGTTTGGAGATTCATCTTTGATGGTATGATTAAATTAGCATTTTGATTACTTTTTTGTGGTGTGTTCTCTTGTTGATGTATGTTTTGGGGTATGTATTCCCCTTGGATTGCTGACAAATGTTGGAACTGTGTGTGAGCGAAGATTTTGGGGTATGTATTCCCCTTTCGTGTCAGATTTCAGATGTGTTTGATGGTATTTATGGTGTAATTTCACTATGGCTTCATCGTCGTTAGAGACCGGAGTGACATTAGAACAAATTAGAGAAAGTGTGGTTTATAAGAATCCATTTTTTGTACATATTATGAAGCTTGATGAGACCAATTACCCCTGTTAGTCTCATACATTTTTTGTCACTGTGGAAGGATATGAGAAGCAACATGTCCTCACCGAAGTACTACTAGAGCAGAAGACAAGGAAGTATGCAACCTGAAATAGAGATGATGTCATGGTAAGGGCCTGGATATGAAACAGTGTGATACCTTGCATTGGAGATGAAGTCATGTACTACAAAACTGCTAAATAGATGTGGGATGATTTCATATTCTCATGAACGTAACTCCACTTAGGTCTTTTAGATTCACTATGATTTGTGTCACTTGAAGCAAGAGTCCATGAGTCTTCCGCAGTATTACTCCACCGTGAAGGGACTCTTAGAAAAGTACAATGCGTGCAGACCCATGTGCACATCACTCACGTGCAGGAATCAGAAGGAGTTTTTATGTTCTTGGCAGGGCTTAATGATGATTATTTTGTTGCACATTCACTGATATTGACATTCCTGAGTTTCCTCCCATTGAGGAGATCTATAGGAGACTAAGTAGATTGCATGTCCAACGCACTCCAGAGGCTATTACCAGTAATACTGTTTCTGCTCATGTAGCTGAGTACACGAAGACGGACTGGAGCCTTTGAGGCAAAGGTAGGGGGCGTGCTGATGGTGGTCGTGGCAAGCCTACCTGTTCATATTGTGGGAGAATTGGGCACACTGAGGTCAAGTGTTGGAACAAACTTGGACAGCCTACTTTTACCAATCAGGTGTCTGTGACTACTCCACCAGCCGTGTTTACTGATATAGTAACTTTTGTAGAGGCAAATTATGATGCAGTAGTATAATGCTTAGTTCAGTTGACCCATGATTAGCCTTAGTCTTCAGGCACTGCAGTTTTTACCTCTACATTAGGTATGAATAGTTCATGGTTGATTGATTCTGGTGCATTAGATCATTTGGCAGGAAATCCTCAGTGTTTTGAGAATATGCAGGAGATGGCACAGGCAAGGTTCGAAGTGCTAATATCGATGCTGTGCCGATAAATTTTCAAGTGTGTATCGTTGGCATGTCAAGGGCATGCCACGAAAACGCCTATGTATCGATGTTAGGTTATTGATGTTATAGATGATCCTAAATTATTCGTATCAATATTTTTCATGTTAGAAATTTAATCCACTAGGCTGGTTGGTATCAGCATTAGCAATAGTAGCAAAGTGCGCTAGCAGCAACAACAGTAGGAGTATGCGTGAGCAACAACAACAGAACAACAGGTCTTACCGGTGGTGTGTCGATGATTTCGTCGGCATACCGGCGATACGCGTACATATTGAAATTGTTTTCATGTCGATATGTCTTCTTCCAAAAAAGTGTCGTATTGGCGGCGCATAAATCACTGATCACAGGATCGCTTAGTACGACTAGCAAATGGTATGCATGTCCCCATCCATGGTAAGGCGGGTGTCAGTCACTCCTACTATGCACCTCTATGATTTTTATTATGTGCTTGACATGGTAATGCAGTTGTTATTTGTTAGTACTATCACTAAGCAACTGAATTGCCGTGTCATTTTTGATGTGGTTGGGTGTACGTTTTAAGACCGCATGACGGGAAGGATGAGTGGTGGACATGAGAGGTGTTTACCAGTTAGTTTGGAGTCCACTTGCTGCAGCTTTTCAAATGAGTATTACTGCGGGGAGTGCTTTGCAGTGGCACACACGACTAGGCCATCTTTCACTGGATAAACTACAACGGATCATCTCTCATCTTTCGCCTGCCATGAAGATTCAATGTGATGCCTGTTAGCTGGGGAAGTATTACCGAGCTAGGTTTCCAGCTTCTATCCAGTCTAGTGTTAGGCTTGTTTTGATTTGGTGTATTGTGATGCTTGGGGTCTTAGCTATGTGGTAGATCGACAGAACTATCGTTATTATTTATTATTTGTTGATGATTTCTCCTGTTTATCATGGATCTTTTTGATGAGCAATTAATCAGAGGTTAGATCTATTATTCGACAGTTTGTAGCTTTTGTGAAAACTTAGTTTGGTGTTTGCATTAGGAAGATCGGAACTGATAATGCTTTAGAATTTTGTACTAAGCACTTGGCATCCTTCTATGGATCACTTGGCATTGTACATCGGACGTCCTGTCACCACACATCATAGCAAAATGGGGTTGCAGAACGGAAACACTGTCATATTCTTGGTACAGCTAGAGCCTTGCTTATGCATAATAGTGTCTCACGTAGCTACTGGGGAGATGTTGTACTCACTACCTGTTATCTTATCATCAAGCTTCCTTCTTTTGTGCTTCATGAGCAGATTTCATGGAATATTTTATATTCGGACTCTGACCTGTTTGCAGTGTCGTGAAAGACATTTGGCTGTGTGGCATTTGTATACCTCCTTAGGTCTGGTCGTGATAAATTGGCTGCTAAGGCTGTTAAGTGCGTGTTTCTTGATTATTCATGCACTTAGAAAGGTTATAGGTGTTTTGACCTTGTACACTAGAGGCACTATGTGAGTGCAGATGTGACTTTTCATGGATCTATCACGTAATTTTCTACTTTAGGCTATTAGTTGAAGGAGGTTGAGATGGCTGCACCAATGCCTATGTTCCTTGTAGTCATAAAGGATTTCTCTTATAGTAGTAGTGTCTCTACTGTAGAGCAGCCATTGAGCACATCAAGAGTTGTGCCACTAGATGATAAGACCTTTAAGGGTGCTACATATCAGCTTTCTGTCAGTTATAAAGAGAAGACACACCCTTCTCCTCCTTAGTTCCTATTGAGATACCACAATCCTCCCTCACTCTAATATGTGTTGAGGATACTGACAGTACTTCTCTTGATGATGTGTCTCCAGGTTCTACCTCCATGACCACGGATGAGGATATTCTTATTGCTATCTGGAAGTCTCATTGATCTTGTGCTCAGTATCGTGTTGTTGGGAGTGGTGTTTTTGCTGATTCTCTAGGTTTGGATTTTCATGTGTTCACTGTTGCAGTTTCCAGTGCCGAGATTCCTACCTCTTACTAGCAGATTTTACTATGTCCACACTGGAAGGTAGCTATGGAGGAGATGTCTGCTCTTACTGATAGGGGCACCTGGGAGCTTGCCACTGTACCTTTTGGTGTGCACCTGGTTGGAGCTTGGTGGGTATTTGCCTTTAAATACAACTCAGATGGGTCTATTTCTCGATATATGGCTTGCTTTGTGGCCAAAGGATTCACTCAGACCTATGGGTGGATATTTTTGTCACTCTCTGGTTGCTCGACTCTCCACAGTCCGTATTCTTATATTTATTGCTGCTCATCATGGGTGACATCTACACCAGCTGGATGTAAAAAATGTTATCATTTATGGAGATTTACATGAGATATATATGCACTAGCCTCCTAGATTTGTCTGGATTTGAGTTTTAAGGGGAGTGTGTTTGTGGGCTTCGCAAGGTCATTTATGGTCTTAAACAGAGTCCTTGATCCTAGTTTTAACGCCTGTCTGAGGTATTGTTTGTTATTGGGATGCAGAGGCCCTCGTTTGATCATTCACTATTTGTAAGGAAGACTAGTGGTGGTACTATGGCTCTTCTTGTACATGAGGATGACTTTATCATCACAGGTGATGATGTAGCTGGTATTTCTCAGGTGAAGTTTTTGGCACACAATTGTCATGAAAAATCTTGGGAAGTTAAGATAGTTTTTGGGCATTAAGATTGCCACAAGTAAGGGATAGTTATGTCGCAAAGAAAATATGCCATCGGCTTTTCTACTTTTGTAGCCGAAAATTTGGTAACCTGAAGGATCAAAAAACAAAGTGTAGTTTCACGCTCTATTGCTGCATCTGAGTACCATGCCATGACACATACTGCAGCTGAGATAATATTGATAAGATCTTTGTTACAAGATCTTTATGTTACTATTTAGGAGTCAATGGAAATGTATTGTGACAATTGACCTGCAACATACATCGTCAACAATCCAATGTTTCATGAGAGAACTAAACATGCTGAAGTGGATTGTCATTACATCAAGAGTTTGATTTAGTAAGGTCTGCTTCATACTACTTGTCTTGCCTCTTCAGACAAGACTTTCGACATATTTACTAAGTCATTATCTTGCCCTTTGTTTGAGAAGCGTAGGAGCAAGCTGAGTATGGTAATATATATACTTTAATTTGAGGGGGAGTGTTGCGTTACATTATACTTTGAGGGATTTTATATCTTTTTATTGTTTTGTTGAATTTATATCATAATTTTTTCCTCATCTCTCTGTATAAAGAGGTACAAGGATGACTTTATAATTTATGAAGTTTTATTTTTAACTTATGGAAATGTGACCTTTTTCTGGACGGTATCTAGAACATAGAAAAAAAAAAAACTTCAATATACTTGATTTTACAAGGTTATGTAATATTGACTTCACACAAATCAACCAGTAGCTTTCGAGTCAGACTTATCACTGATATGAGGTACCACAGTATGCTTCTTATTTCTCCGTGAAATAAAATCACCACCAACAAAAGTATAGACTCCAATAATAGCCTTCTATTAGAGTTAAACTGCATATCAACTTAAGAATAAGCAATGACATTAAGTGGCTTGTATGTTGTAAATAATCCTTTTTCAGGTGAAGATTTTAGATGCTTGAGTATCATTATAGCACAAAAGGTAGAAAAACAACCAATCTACTCTATTATTGAAATCTTAATCCTCATTATACAAAGGATTCGAGAAAAGTACAAAAGGACCCTTCTACAACTTGTAAATAACAGTGTGAAAAGGGAAAAAAAGAGTCTAATCTCACACTCTCCCTTGAACTAGAACATAGATGCTTATCTTACTTGGCTTGGAACATCGGTTAAATGAAGGTTTGAAAAGTACTTTAGCGAAAACATTTGCTATTTAATCTTGAGAGGACATGAATGGTCCAAATGAGACCCTTTTGAATCAAACCTCCACTGCGTAGTTCACATATGCATGTTTCTTCCACTCATGAAACACATGACTATTTACAATATAATAAGCATCCTTGTCATGTCAGAACTCCACAGAGGAATCAATAGAAGTATACTGGCACAAATTGTCTACATCAACTTTGTTGCTATCTGGGCCATAGTGTAATACTCAGAATCAACACTTGATTTGGAGATGACCCTTTACTTCTTGCTCCTTTAAGTCATAAGGTTCACACCAGATATGAGAAACTTGTAGTAGGTTTTCTATCCTTAAGGTCACCACCTAATTTGAATTTGTATAGGCAACAATATCAAAGAAGGTGCCTTTTTTTGAATAAAAGTCCCTTCCTTAACTAGGACTTCAGGCCCTGTTTGGCGTGGTTTTAAAAGAGGGTTTTATCCTACGTGCTAGTAGTTACTGCTACAGTGCATGAATAGTACACAAGTTTATTCTCCACCCATCACATCCACCACCATCCATCACATCTACCCCTCACTAATCGTATATGCCCCCATTTGCTCGTTCACATCTATCACATCTATCTCCTACTAACCTACTCTTAATACAAATAAAAACAAAAATCAATAGTGATATATCAAATCAACTATCACATCCACACCTATTAACCCTCCTCTTACCCATCCACTTATCCCTCCTTAAGACTTCCCAAACTTTACCTAGTCTTAAACTTTAAACCTGTACTAAATGGGGCGTCAAGTATTTGAGAACCATTATGAGAACCTTGGTAGGTTCATGCATAAATTGATTGAGCTTCATGACTGTCAAAGTCAGGTCATGTAATGGTCAAATATAGAAGCTTTGCTACGTTAGCCCTGAATTAGTGAGCATCCACTAGTGTTGCATTCTCATCATAAAGATTAACCTCTACATCCATTGGAATTTGTGTTGGTTTAGCCCCTGAAATGCAATTCTCTAATAAAAGATCTCTCAATACTTTCTCTAGGATGACACAATTCCCTATCTTTCATGGGAAACCATAATCCTAAGGAAGTACCTAAGTAGGCCTAAATCCTTGATATCAAAATTTTTGGTTAGACATGTCTTCAACTCATGGATCTCTTGATTGTCATCAACATAGACAAGCATCACTACTATCCAAGGCTACAATTGTGCACTAATGGCAAAGCAACATGAAAAAATATAGGAAATAGGGACTATGGATAAGGTTAGGAAGAGGCGATTGATGCATGCTTGCAAGCACAACAATACCACATATCCCGCCCATGTACAGAAATTGGAGGATAAGGTAGGCAACAATAGAAAAGCTAGGAGGAAGGTAGGTGTATGGATCACGCCAAGGATGCAGAGCCTTTGAAAAGGTTGTGGAAGAAGATTCTTCTTCCCCTTTTATTAAAGCCCATCATTTGCTTGCTTGACCAACATCAATGCACATGATAGGTCATAACATGGTTAGGGCAAGAAGTGAAAAAAGTGATTATGGCAAACGATGTGTTGGAGCTCCTTTGGTCTTTTATTACTTATTGAAGTTGGTTGCATTTCTTTATTTCTTTGAGGAGTACTCTTATAATTTTTCCATCTTTATATATTGAGATGTAGGGGTATGAAATGATATTTTTAGATTTATTTGTTCTAACTTGGTATCTGAATAGCAGTTCTAGAGTGGTGCCTTTATCTTCCTTGATTCCCATGCCTTGTTCTTCTCCATTGAAAAAAAAAGAAACCCTAATCCTGAGGAACGCGAGCGGGCACCACCACTGCTGTCACTGGCCATTCGGTCGGTAGGTGGGCTTCTTCCTGTCGTGTAGCAGCTCCTGCTGCATTGTGCTATGCCTATCCTCCCATTGGTGCAGTCTCTAGTGCTATTCGAGCTTTTCGTGCTGCCTGGTGCCTACCTTGCACAGTGCTTTGCACTCAATCGCAACTACGTGGTGGCGTGCCTGCGTGGTGCAACATCGCCTCAATGCCTTACTTCGGTTGCTGAACCCCTTGCAGCATTGTGGCGTCGTCACAACTCCACCAGTGAGTCTATAACGTGTGCATTCATCTTCACAGCTCACAGTGCACCACAATTATTTTGTAGCAGTTCGTGATTTTGCCGTTGCTTAAGGATAAGGGTTGATTGTCCTGATGACTTTTCGTCTATTCATTGGTCGTGATCTGGTTGAAGAAGACATGGCTTCAGAAAGTTTTTCGGAAGTGACATCGGAGCAAGTAGTGGATTCTGGGGTTTAGAAAAACCCCTTCTTTGGTTCGATAGTGAAGTTAGATGAAATCAATTATGTTCGGTGATCACAGACCTTCTTGATGACGGTGGAAAGCCATAACAAGGAGTATGTTTTGCTCTAACTAGAGCCCGTAGAGAAGAGTAGGAAGAATGTCTACTGGAAGAAAGATAATGCCATCGTTCATGCTTGGATCAAGAATTCAGTCATCCTTAGGATTGGGGATGAAATTATGTATTACCGTATTGTCAAGGAGATGTGGGATAATATGAGGGATACCTACTTCCATGAGGAGAATTTTAGCATGGTCTTTTAGATGTACAACGAACTCTCTTTTCTTTGATATGAGGGCCGCATGTTATCCTAGTACTACATAACCCTGAAGCGTCTCCTGGAGAAGTATAATATGTGTTGACCTGTGTGCTCATGTGTTATTCAACGAGCTTATCACAAGGAGGCAGTAGTCTTCCAGTTTCTGGTCTTGGTTCAGACTACATAGTAACCAGTCACAGCTTCTCACTCTCTCTAAGTTTCCTACCCTAGAGGAAGCATACGACAGGATAAGCAAGATCTCTGTTACCCTTAATGTTACTGTGGACATTGGGCAGACTTCAGCCTTTGTTGCTACTTAGGGTCATGGTTGGGGCACTTGAGCTACATGTGGCAGAGGTTGAGGTTGTCGGCCCATTTAGAGAGGATGTTTGACGTGCACGTATTGTGGGAAGCTAGGGTATATGGAGAGTAATTGTTGGACCAAGCATGGTCATCTCCCCATGGCTAATCAGGCTGTTGCTAGTACAGAGTAGCCAACTGTTACTGTTTTTGTGTCAAAGGTTGACTATGATGAACTGCTTTTGTGCCTTACCCAGTTGTCATAGGAGGCCTCGTCTACTTCAAAGACTGCTGCTTTCACCTCTCTGTCAGGTATAGAATTTGCCTCTTCACTTTGGCTGATGATCAGTGTGATACATGCTGGCTGGTTCATTTTGGAGCCCCAAGACATCTTAATGGTGGAAAGAGTTGTTTTCATTATCTTAGACTTGTTGCACTAGGAAGATTGTGCAGGTGGCAAATGGGTGACACTTCTTGATTGCTGGATAGGTGGCGCCCCAGTTTGCAAGGCGCCACAAAGTTGTTTTAGATATCCTATTTCTCATGCTGTGACGATAGATTCTTTAGGAGGGGCATACAACAAGTTTGTTACGCTTTTTCCACCATGTAGATTCTTAGGTCACATCAGTAAGCTTTTCTTGATCTGAATTGGCACTAGGCCATGGAGGATGAAATGGCTGCACTACGCTCTCGTGGCATGTGGCAACTTGCTTACCTCCGGGAGCGTTAGTTGTGGGGTGTCGATGGGCCTTTACCATCAAGTATCACCCTAACGGGATGGTAGCTAGATACAAAGCCAATCTTGTGGCCTAGGAATTTACATAAAGCTATGGCATGGATTTCTTTGACATGTTCTTTCTAGTGGCGTGGCTTCCTACCGTGTGCATTTTGATCTCTGTAGCTGTGCAGCGAGATTGGCCCCTCCATTAGCTTGATGTGAAAAATATCTTCTTATATGGTGACTTGCAGGAAGAAGTATAGATGCAGCAACCCCCTGGCTAGGAGGTTCAAGGGGAGTGCTTCAGGGTGTATCGCCTGCGCAAGGTGATCTATAGTCTGAAGCAGAGCTTGGTTTCAGAAGTTGTCTGAGGTCGAGACATTGGGGTTCCGCAGGTCATCGTTAGATTATTCCCTGTTTGTCAGGAGGACTGTAGAGAGTGTAGTGGCATTACTTGTTTATGTTGATGATATTATTCTTACATGAGATGATGGACTTGGTATTGTTGAGGTTAAGAAGTGTCTTGCGAGCAACTTTGTCATAAAAGATCTTTGACCTCTCAAAGACTTCCTTAGGATAGAAGTGGTATGGAGCAGGAAGGGCATTGCCCTTTCTTAGAGGAAATATGCACTTGACCTATTACAAGAGACTGGCATATGCTGGAGGCAAAGTCAACTAATATTCTTATGGATCTCAAGGCACGCTTATATGATGAGGCAGAGGTAGTGGATCATCCTAAGTATAGAGGATTGGTGGGTAAACTCCTATATTTGACTATTACGAGCCTAGACATTTCCCTTTCTATTGGGAAATTGAGTCAGTTCGTGGATAGGTCTATTAGACAGCATTGGGATGCTGCAATGATGTGTTGAGATACCTGAAGAGAGCATTAGGAAAAGGGGTTCTGTTCATCAAGGGAACATGAGTGTTGTGGCCTACACAAATGCAGATTATGCAAGACGTCTCACTGATAGGGAAATTTACCACTGGGTTCCACCACTTCGTCATCGAAGTGTGTCACAAAGAATGCTGAGATTCGGTAGTTGGAATATTGGTACCTTGACCAGCAAGCTCATGGAGATTGTGGATACAATGGTAAGGAGAAGGATTCAAATTCTTTACCTTCAAGAGACTAAGTGGGTTGGTGAAAAAGCAAAGGAAATCGAGAGAACATATTTCAAACTTTGGTATTCAGGAAGGGACAAAGGTAGAAACGGCGTGGGTATTATAATTCATAAGGATTTGAAGGAGAGCGTGGTTGAGGTTAAGAGATTGAGTGATCGAATTATTTTGATAAAATTAATCTTAGAAGAAGAGATCTTGAATGTCATTTCAGTTTATGCATCTCAAGTTGGTCTAGAGGAAAGAATAAAGAACAAATTTTGGGGAGAGCTTGATATGATAATTCAAGGAATCCCACAGACAGAAATGATTTGCTTGGGTGGAGATTTAAATGGGCATGTGGGAAAAGATGCTTTAGAGTATGCAGGAGTGCATGGAAATCATGGTTTTGGTGTTAGGAATGAAGAAGGGAAGACGTTCCTTGATTTTGCTATGGCTTATGATCTTTTCATAGCAAATATTTTCTTCAAAAAACGGGAAGAGTATTTGATTACTTATAAAAGTGGCTTAACAAGAACGCAGATCGATTACTTTGCTTTGAGAAGAATGGACCGTTTATCTTGTAAGGATTACAAGATTATTCCAAGTGAGAGTTTAACTGCTCAACATCGTCTTTTGGTGTTGGATGTTCATTTGAAGAAGGCAAAGAAGAGAAAATTAGTGTCTAAGAATTTGAGAATTAAATGGTGGAATCTTAAGAAAGAGCAAGTGAGATTTAAAGAGAAGATGATGCAACAAAAGGCTTGGGATCTTGATGGTAGTGCTGATGAAATGTGGTTAAATATGGCAAACTATATTAGGAAGGTGGCAAAGGAGGTGTTAGGCGTGTCTAAAGGAGGTGTTCCAGGACAAAATGAGGCTTGGTGGTGGAGTAAGGAAATGCAGGAGAAGCTTAAAATTAAAAGAGCTTGTTTTAAAGCCTTATATCGAGATAAGACCGATGAAAATATGGAAAACTACAAAAGGGCAAAGAAAGAAGCAAAGAAAATTGTTAGTGAAGCAAAAGCAAAAGCTTGGGAGCATTTTTATAAGAAACTTGATTCTAAAGAAGGTGAAAAAGATATTTTCAAGTTAGCTAAAGCAATAGAGCAGAAAGCAAAGGACCTTACGCATGTAAGATGCATTAAGGATGAAGAAGGAAGTGTGCTTATAGCTAGTGAGGATATAAAGACAAGATGGAAAAGATATTTTCATAAGCTATTTAATGAAAACAAAAGAATGATATCATCTTAGGGGAGTTAGTTAACTCAGAAGAGTATGTGAATCGATCATGTTATCGAAGGATTCAAAAGAAAGAAGTAGAGGAGGCTCGGAAGATGATAAAAAGTGGGAGGGTTGTTGGACCTGATGATATTCCTATAGATGTCTGGAGAATGACGGGAGAATGGGGTATAACTTGGCTCACAAATTTATTTAATACTGTGTGGAGAGGCAAGAAGATGCTGAGGAATGGAGGAAAAGTTTTGTGGTACCTTTATACAAGAACAAGGGTGATATACAAGATTGTTCCAACTATAGAGGTATTAAGTTGATGAGTCATACGATGAAACTTTGGGAAAGAATAATTGAAAGAAGGGTGAGGCAAGTCTCTATGGTAACTGAAAATCAATTTGGCTTTATGCCAGGCAGGTCTACTATTGAGGCAATACACCTCTTGAGACGTATGATGGAAACATACAAAGTGAAGAAAAAGGATTTACATATGGTTTTTATTGATTTGGAGAAGGCCTATGATTCTGTCCCAAGAGATATCTTGTGGAGAATTTTGGAGAAGAGACAAGTGCCAATTATATATATCAACCTCATAAAGGATATGTACTATGGAGCTGCAGCTTGTGTAAAGATTAAGGATGATTTGACAGACTACTTTGATATCACTATTGGTCTGCATCAAGGTTCGATTTTAAGCCCTTATCTTTTTGCCTTGGTTATGGATGAGTTGACGAAGCATATCCAAGTTGAGGTGCCTTGGTATATGCTTTTTGCTGATGACATTGTGTTGGTTGATGAGACAAGAGATGGAGTGAACAGAAAACTTGAGCTTTGGAGAGAAGCCCTGGAAGATAAAGGATTACGCATAAGTAGGACGAAGACTTAGTATATGGAATGTAAGTTTAGTAGTAGAGGGAACAACGAAGGGATTGATGTAAAAATTGGAGAAGAGTGCATTCCAATGAAAGATATTTTTAAGTACTTGGGATCCATTTTCCAACATGATGATGGAATTGATGGAGATGTTACACATAGAATTAATGTAGGGTGGTTGAAATGGAGGGGTGCTTCTGGTGTTCTCTGTGATAAGAGGGTTCCTTTAAAAGTTAAAGGAAAATACTATCGAGCTGTGGTAAGACCAGCCATGTTGTATGGTTCTGAATGCTGGGCTATAAACTATAGGCATGTACAGAAGATGTCTGTGGCAGAAATGAAGATGTTAAGATGGATGTGTGGTCATTCAAGAAATGACCGTATTTCAAATGAATTTATTAGAAACAGGGTTAGGGTGGCACCGATAAAGGATAAAATGAGAGAGGCTCATCTAAGATGGTTTGGACATTTACAAAGAAGGTCATTAGATGCTCCAGTTAGGAGATGTGAGAAGTTGGAGGCTGAACCCGCTAAGACGGGGCAAGGAAGACCAAAAAAGTGTTGGAAGGAAACTATTAAGTACGACCTCAATTACTTTAATTTAAGTCCTAAAATGGCTGAAAATCGATCTGTGTGGAGGCAAAGAATCCATATAGCTGACCCCACTTAATGTGGGAAAAGGCTTGGTTGTTGTTGTTGTTGTTTTGCACCTATGTGGCATGAAACTTGGTGACATGAAAGAGTAAGAAAGATATTGTTGAATGTAGGTCCAGTGCAGAGTTCGAGTATAGAACTATGGCACATACAACTGCTGAGATGATGTGGATGAATTCCCTTCTAGTGGATTTGCATGTATCTGTTGTCACCTTTATGGAGATGAGATGTGATAATAAGGCCTACACTTATATTGCTAACAATCGTATGTTTCATGAAGGAACCAAGCATGTGGAGGTAGATTGCCACTACACGCGTGACTTGATTTAGAGAGGTCTCATCCACACCATGCATGTTTCCTTTGATGACTAGACAATAGATATTTTTACCAAGGCATTGTTGCGATCTTGCCTTGATGTTTGTTGTTTCAAGTTGAACATGATCGGCATCTATGTCTAGCTTGAGGGAGTGTGTTAGAGCCCCTTTGGCCTTTTATTACTTATTGTACTTGGTTGCATTTCTTTATTTCTTTGAGGAGTACTCTTGTAATTTGTGAAGATTGGCGCACGTGGAGGTTCTTGGCGTTGAAGAATAGTCTTTGCAGGAACTGTTTGGTGAGAAAAAAGTGAGAGATAGAGAGTTGGCGGTAGAGAGGAGAGGAGTTGGAGAGAGATTGGGAAAAATTAATGCATTCAACTTAAGTGAAATCAATTACAAAAGGTTTTTTTTTATGGAGAGAACATATCATCTAAAAGAAGAAACAAACCAAATCAAATCACATTTCCTAACAATAGAAAGAGATCAAATCTTCTAAACTACTATCTAAAAACCAAACATACCATACTAAAAGACACCAAACTTGGACCTAAAGTAAGACCAAAATTCCTCTTAGGGTCGGCACCTCTTGGGTGCATCCCAAGAGTGCCACGTGGCACTACCACGTGGCCTGACAGACCTGCCACTTGGTACTTTATTCATTACACTTCTCTTCAAGTCGAGGCTAGGGGGACAATGACTTGCTGAACTTTGTGATGATGCTAGATGCCCTACCATTCTTCTTTTTTGAGCTTGATGTTCTTATTGGGCAGAGCCACGGTGTAACCTCTTGTGACCTCCGAAGTCATTGCTTCTTTAGTGACCTCAATAGTCATTGCGACAACTACCATAGTCTTCTTCTCCTTGTCTTCTTGGAACATAGCCCAGATTTTCTTAAGATTGGCAGGCATAAGAGAATCCACGCATGAGGTGCTAGTAGCCCCACGTGGAAACCTTTGCACCTTGCTTGGATCTTTAGGAAAGGAACTTCTTTGATCAATCGCTAGTCTTTTCGCAACTTGGAAAGTCGTTGCTTTTTTTGGTAACCTCAAAAGTCATTGCGTGGACTACGATATTCCCTTCTTGGAGCGATAAATCGATGTGCAACCCCATACATAATATTTGACACATTTTCTCTCGAGAAATCTTTTCTTTTGAAAGAGAGTAAAAAATCGGATATAAAGTGTCAATTGGAAAGGCATGAGGATCGCAAACCATATCATAACTTGATAGATCTCCTTTTCACCTTCTTGTGGCCTCCAAACGTTGGTATCAAACTTGGTATCTGTAATCTCCTCCAGTTCACGATCCTCCTCCTACTCCATGTAAGGTGCTGGATGTCATGAGGAAGAGGATTTGTCGAGAATCCTCACATGAATGGTTGGGCCTTGTGTAAGGTGTCAAGATCTTCCAAGGAATTCTTAGCACGAATTCCCATGTTGGAGGAAAAACCACGTGTGGTGTGATTGTCGATGCAACAACCCACACACAAGTACTCTTGTGCGTGAATCCTTCCGGTCTTCTCTCCAAAAAGTGGACGCCGGGAGCTTAGATTGTTGGCTTTAATACCATGTGAAGATTGGTGCACATGGAGGCTCTTGGCATTGAAGAACAGTTCACGTAGGGATTGTTTGGTGTGAAAATAGTGAGAAAGACAGAGAGAACTGGTGGTAGAGAGGAGTCGGAGAGATATGGGGAAAAATTAATGCATTGAACTTAAGTGAAATCAATTACAAAGGGTTCTCTATTATAGAGAGAATATATCCTTTAAAACAAGAAGCAAATCAAATTAAATCACATCTCCTAAAAATAGAAAGAGATTAAATCCTCTAAACTACCTTCTAAAAATCAAACATACCATACTAAAAGACACCAAACTTTGATCCAAAGTAAGATCAAAATTCCCCTTAGGGTCGATGCCCCTTGGGTGCATCGTAGGACTGCTATGTGGCTTGACAGACCTGCCACGTGATACTTTATTCCTTACATAATTTTCCACTTCTATATATTGGGAGATAGGGGTGTGGAATAATATTTTTAGATTCATTTGTTCAAGCTTGATCAGGGTGAAAATTGATTAGGCAAAGATTGACCAGGATAAAATACGATTATGCCAAAGATTGATTAGGGTAAAAATGAATAAAACGATCAGGGGAAGTTGCGAGAGGGAAGAGTTGTCTTTATTTAAAATAAGAAACCCTAGTCTCTTTTATATGAGAGAGACTTGGGTAAATTATAACTATACCTATCAAGAAAATAAAATCGCATGATAACTCTCTACAAAAATAAATTTGTGCTCACACTCCTTCCCAAGTTGGGATATAGATATCTTCTAACCTCAACTTGTTACATAGAAACACGTTTCTTTTTTTTTTTTTGAAAGGAGAAACATGTCTCTTCTTTAAGGCCTTGGTAAGGATGTTTGCAAGTTGCATTTGTGAAGTGATGTGAGGAGTACTAATCCTCCCTTCCATGACTGCATTATGCACAAAGTGATAGTTTGACTTCAATATATTTAGTTTTCTCATGGAAGACATGATTATAAGCCATACAAGTGACAAACTTGTTATCGCAGTACAATGGAGTAGGTACTTGTACGGATATCCCAATGTCACTCAGGAAGCCCACTACCCACATAATCTGGC
The DNA here is from genome assembly GCA_037157565.1 of Thalassia testudinum. Classification (NCBI taxonomy): domain Eukaryota; kingdom Viridiplantae; phylum Streptophyta; class Magnoliopsida; order Alismatales; family Hydrocharitaceae; genus Thalassia; species Thalassia testudinum. The sequence continues at coordinate 178,504,343 of JAZHRO010000024.1, read as the reverse complement.
ATACTGCATGAGTTATTGCATGATATACTCTGGCTTCGACTAAAGCTAGCAACTACGACTTGCTTCTTGCTTCGTTAGGACACTAGGTTCCCATCAAGGAAGATTGCATACTTTCATGTAGATCTATCATCAATGGCTTCAGCATAGCCTGCATGTGAGTAGTCAACCACATCAAGAGACCCATAATCTCTATAATGAAGTCCTTTTCCTGGACTCCCTTTTAGGTATCTCAATATGCGACACATCATGCCAGTGGCTATACTTCGGCTTTTACATATGCTGATTGACTTGACTGATTGTAAAATTGATATTTGGGTAAGTTACTGTCAAATAAAGAAGCTTCCCAACTATACTTCTGTAGCGTGTAACATCCTCAAATAATGGGTCATCCTCCAGTAATGCAGCCTTCTACATTTTCATAGGTAGTCGAGATGGCTTGGCTCCTAAGAGCCTTGCCTTCTCTAGAATTGGTAAGGTGTGTTCTTTGGACAATGACAAACTAGATATGTGTCTTACTGTCTCAATCGCAATAAAGTATCTCAGGCCTTCAAGGTCCTTTGTTACAAACATGGTATGCAGGAACTCCTTTGTTGGTCGTATGGTGTTCTCATCATTACTAGTCAATACCATATAATCTACATAGACTGCCATAACGATCACCTTTTGTGCCTTTGCACCTTTGTTCTTGATAAAAAATGAACTCATTAGAGGAAGATTGACTAAACTTGATCTTTTGTACCTTTGTGTTTAGCCTTTCAAACCATGCTCGGGGCCCTACTGTAGGCCATATAGATAGCCTTCTTCCACTTGCATACACATTCTCCTTGAATCACATAACCTGGTGATTGACACATGTATACCCCCTTTGTAAGATCTCCATGTAAGAAGGCATTCTTGATCCCCATATAGGCCATCTATTGTTTATTGCCACAGACAAGAGAATGTGAATAGAAGAGACCTGCACCACAGGAGAAAAGGTCTTAAGATAATCAACATCATAAGTTTGCATAAATCCCCTAGCTACCAATCTCACCTTGAAGCGATCCATTGACTCATCTGGTAAGTATTTGACAGTGTAAATTGATTTGCAATCAACAAGGGTAACACCTACTAAATATGACACTAACTCCAATGTGCTACCTGAAGTTAGGGCAGTCGGCTCTTCATCCATGGCAACTTTCTAGTGAGGATCTTGAGAGGCCTTAACATAATCTTTGAGTAGTATGGTACTAGTAAGTATTGAGGCAAGCATCTTGCTGCAAGTGATACGTAAGCATGTAATTGGACATGGAATGCAGTGCACACAACCTATTGGACTTTGGAAGTGCAATCGGTCTATCATCCACGTTATCTTGGGGAACTGGAGGTAATCCTTGTGCTGGACAACCCTTTGTAGGCATTGGCGTAGTGGGTAGTGGGGTATGCCTCCTGCATGTCTCGAGGAACAAGATCAATGTTGGCACCTTCTCCGGAGAAATATGGGACTTTCTCAAATTAGGTTGCATTTGTAGTCATGATATTATTCTTGTGCACTGGATCATAACATTCGTATTCTTTTTGAGTACGTGAGTATCCTAGAAAGGCATACTTCACAGCCCGGAGAGAGAACTTGTTCTATGCCCCGAAGGCTAAACAAAACACGTGTAGCCAAATATACGAAGTTGTAAAGCAAATGGTCTATCTGACTCAGGGTATAGCAATTGGTACGGTATCCCTCCATGAAGTATTGAGGATAGCACCTGGTTGATAAGATATGTAGTTGTCGGGACGACATTTGATCAAAACTGCTTTAGAACCTTTATGTATACCATGAGCATCCTCTCAATATCTAATAAGTGATAGAGCTTGCGCTTTGCAACCCCATAGGTGCACATGATGCTTGATGTGAAGTTCCTATATTAGGGAAGAAGGCTTGAATAAACTCCAGTGCATTCACTTATAAACATCTGTATAGATGTATCTTTGCAAAATATCTCTACACGATTTGGAGTATCTTTAAGTGGCTCTTCATTAAGAAATCTAGGTAGATTTGTAATCAACAAATACTACAAAATATTGGTGGCCCCTAACATTAGTGACACGAGTAGGCCCCCAAATGTCACAATGTACAAGACTAAAGGGAGAGGTACTAATCCCTTCTGTACGTTGAGGGGATGTGCTCTAATGATGCTTCTCGAATTGGTAAGCCTCGTAGTCAAAGGTAGTGCTGAATGGCAGTTCTGGGAACATTTGGCGTATCTTCCCTATAGATGGGTGAATGAGTTGTTGGTGCCATAACAGAGGATTTGCTGAGGTAGAAATTGCACTTGTAAATTGTGATGGGATATCAAGAGAGCATAGACCATCCTTCTCGATTCTACCATCAATGATCTCATTTGTTTGCTTATCTTGGAAGTACCAATGCTTATCATCGAATATAACACGACATCTAAGATCTTTGCAAATGCTACATATAGACAAGAGGTTCGTACGGAAATCTGGGGCACAGTATACATCTGGGAACTGCAATTTGGAGGATATCTGGACATTACCTACTGCAGTGATGGAAGAAAGAGCGTTGCGTGCCACCTTCACTGACTTCACACGTCTAAATTTTGTAGGATTCTTCAAGAGGGTAGTATCTCCCATGAGATGTATAGAAGTTCCTGAGTCTATAAGCCACTACCCAGATGCAACATTTAGCACAGTCTTCTGTATCTTCTTCTTGGCAACTACCATGGCTACAATGCAACGCAAAAACTTCTTGTGCGGCCATACATATGCAACCTAACTTCCAACTGATGATTTAGTAGTCAGGAGGAAGATCCGTAGGTTGTGGGAGACGATCCCAAGCATAATATGGGAGACGATCTCAAGCATAAAGGAAGGGGCACTACTCACTTTCATCATTGTTTCCCCGACGGGATCAACACCAATATTAGTGCACTGGATAATCAGACAACGAGATCGCCACATCGATTTGAAGCAACAACCAACAAGCCACCAACACACATTGGATAATCAGCAACATCAAGCCATACTGCAGATCTGAACCAAGTTGACCGCAACCACTAGATCTGATCACCATGTCACACCAACTCTATACCTATGCTATAACAATTCTGCATCATGCAGTAGCAGCCCAACAGACGTGATGGATCATGCTCTAGTAGATATGATTATGTAGCAGTAGCCAACAAACACGGGCGATGGGGCATCCCAATGGCAAAATTAGATTCACATTGGCCATAAAACAACTAAATACACACGATACATGGATGATGATCCTTCAAGCCATGATTGTGCACAAGAGAAACAATGGATATTGGGTGGAATATCAGCTCGTCGATTTAGGATTGCTGCTCTGATATCATATGAAAGTTACGAGTTGTCTTTATTTAGAATAAGAAGCCTTAGTCTATTTTATATGAGTGAGACTTAGTACATTACAACTACATTATTTGAGAAAATTAAAATAGCATGAAGACTCTTTACAAAAATAAATATGCACTTACAGAAGTAATGATTACGGTGAAATTTAATTGTGGCAAAGCACTACTAGGGCAAAAGTCTATTTAGGCATAAATCCTTTTGGGTAAAAAAAAGACGAGGGTGGGCAAGACATGTACCCGACTTTCTGATTCATCCATATTGAAGTTGGCATTGACTATTATAAATATCGGCTGACTAGGCCCACTACTCGGTCCCTACATTGACTTAAGTACCCATATGTGGATCGATAGTTGGTCCCCCCACCTCCTCCAACACACATCGACCTTGTTGAGCCCCTTAGGTTTCTTGTTTTTATTCTTTCCATTGTGTTGTATTTCTTATTTTCTTCTGTGGTCCTATAGTTTTTCCACCTCTTTATGTATTGAGGTAGGGCTGTGGAATAAACTAATTCGAGCCATTTCTTTCTACTTGGTATTAGAGTATTGGTATCCTATGTATTGTTCTTTGATCTCGAATCCATATACACTTAGGTTCGAAAGATGTTTTTACAGGGTACCTATCAACCACATTGATATCCCCTAATATTTAGGGATATCGATTAAGACCCATTGATATGGGTGATATATCATCGATATACTAGCAAAAAAATATTCCCGTGATATCCCTGTGAGTCATGTTGGGGATATGGATATATCGTTGATATATCAAGATATTTGTTTTCATGGCCCATGTTGAGTAAGTCATCGGTCTGTTTATTGGTATTTTTGTTGTTTTCATTAATGATTATAGTCGATTGTCGTGAACTTTTTTTGTTGAGGGATCATTCTGAGATTGTGTCTCTTATTCCTAAGTTTTTCAATGAAGTGTAGATATTTAATTCCACGTGCATTAAAGTTTTTTTGTAGTAATAATGCTCTTGAATTTATGCAAAAAGATGTTGCTGATTTCCAGTCTGCGAATGATTCTTCACTAGACTTCATGTGCTCATACTTCCCAACAGAATGTGGTGGTAGAGTACAAACTACACCATCTCCTTGATGTGGCCTAAATTTTAATGCTTGCTATGTGCCTAAATATTTTTGGAGAGATGTCATACTTATTGCTACTTACCTGATTGATTGGGTCTCCTTACCCATGCTTGATGGTGATACACCCATTCTTTTGTTACAACTTGATGCTTCTCTTTTTGCATTGCCACTATGGATTTTTGGGTGCACGTGCTTTGTCCATCTTTTTTGAGTTGCTGATAAGTTGACCATGAGGTTTGTCAAGTTTGTTTTTCTAGGCTATTCTAGATCTTAAAAGGTGTACGAATGTTTTGATCCAATGGATAAATGCTACTGTGTTAGCTAATGCCTCTTTCTCTGACAATATCCCTTGTTTCTTTAATGAGGGTTCCTCTCTTGGTTGGTTTACCTATACTTACGAGGGTTGTCAGAAGGATCTCATGTCTGTCCCTTCGCCTTCTATGCAAGTTTAGTTTATTGAGGAGAGTCAGCATCTGATCTGGATGTTTCACTGCAGCAGTCTAATGAGTTGCCTATTGCTTTTAGGAAAGCTATAAGTACTTGTACTTTGCATCCAATGTCTCATTATACTGCTATTGATCATCTTAGTCCAGCATTATAATAGTTCTCTCCAGCTCTCTGCTATGGTTGTTCCTAGACATCACCATGAGACACTACAGGATCTTGGTTGGCGACAAGTTATGGTGGCACTTATCTCACATGGTACTTGGGAGCTGACAGACCTCTTGAAGGATGCCAAGGTGGTTGCCTGCAGATGGGTGTACATTGTGAAGTACAACCTTGATGGGATTTTTGAATGTCTCAAAGCTTGACTTGTGATGAAGGGCTACACTCAGACTTATGGTGTAGATTGCTTCAACACCTCTCTTGTGGCGCATCTTAACTTTGTTAGAGTTATTCTTTCACTTGCAGTCAATAAAACTTGGTTGCTACATCAGCTTGATGTCAAGAACGTCTTCTTGTATGGAGATCTATAGGAGGAGGTCTACATGACCCAATCACCTGGCTTTGTGATTGAGGGGGAGAAAGTATATAGATTCTGGAAGGCTATTTATGGATTGAAATAGAGTCCACGGGCTTAGTTTGAGAAACTTAGTTTAGAGATTTAGAAGATAAGTTTTCACAAGTCTACTTTTGATCATTTTATTTTTGTGAGGTGTAGGGAATCTGTTGTTGTGATCCTTGAAGTATATGTAGATGATATAGTCTTTACTAGTGATGATGCCTTGGGGAAGCAGGAGACGAAGAATTTTTTGTAGACAACATTTGTTGCTAAGGACCCAGGCACATTGAGGTACTTCCTTGGCATTGAGGTGGCCAAAGACTTATGTGGGATGGTTCTATTATAAAGGAAGTATGTGCTAGAACTTCTGGCAGAGACAGGACTACTAGGCACGAAGCCTTCATTCTTGTTCAGCCACAACGGAGACTCGATGGGGAAGATGATTCATTGTTTGAAGACAAGGGGAGGTACAGGAGCATTGTTGGAAATTGTTGTATGTGACTGACACTAGTTCAGATATCAATTTTGCTGTAAACAGAGCGAGCTAGCTTTATGGAGAACCCATACTATAGCCATTGGTAGGTAGTGTCTCATACTTAGATATCTCAAGGGCAGTTTAGGAAAGGGGCTCTACATAAAGAATAATGGGCACGTTGACTTGCAGGCCTATTCTAATGTTGATTATGCAGGCTCTATGGAGGACAGGAGATCTACAACTAGGTACTCCACCTTTCTTGGAGGAAATTTGGTTACTTAGAGTAAAAGGTAGTGTGGTCTTTAGGTCTAGTGCAGAGGTTGAGTACAGAGCCATGACCTATGCTATTTGTGAGATTATGTGGCTAGTTCACTTTTTTGAGGATGTCAACCTTCCGGTGCCTATGTTCTTTGCTAACTGCTAAGGCACTTTTATTGCATTCAATCCTGTCTTTCATGGGTACACTAAACACATTGAGGTGGACAGTAAGTTTGTACGGGACATGATCTCTACAGGAAAAAGATGCACTCCTACTACTTCATTGGAACAACAAATTGTGGATATCTTCATCAAGGCTCCCTTTAAGAAGCACTAAGTTGGGCATATTAGACATATATGCTCCGGCTTGAGGGGGAGTGTTGGAATTACTTATGTGAGGGGGTGTTTTTGTCATATTATTCTTTATTGAAGGTCTCTTATATAATCTTCACAAAGCCTTTCTTTATATAAAGAGGCCTAGGATCTTTTCTTAATAAGACGCTTCATTCTTTTCTTCCCTCAACAACCAACATACTAGAAACTTTCCCAAAAATATGAACTAAGGAGCTTAAATGTTTGGCTTTTGTGCCTCCCCATTTAATGAAAAAGATTGTGTCATTTGCATATTGTAGGACATAGGTCACCAAAAATCCATCATCTGCCAATGTGAAGCCTTTTAATGGTCCGACTCTACAAGCCTTAAATGCCATCAAGGCAAGAGTGTTTGCTGTAGTAATGTATAGGAGCAGTGCTAGTGGGTAGCTTTGTCTTACCCTTCTTTAGTATTGGATCTACATCTTAATAGGTCATCCGTTCATTAGAGTAGAGAGAGAGGTAGTGGTGATGCATCTCTTCATTCACATAATCCATTGAAGAGGGAAAAGTTTGCACTTTAGAATTTGCAACAAATACGTCCATGCCACTGCATCGTATGCCTTGGAATCCACTTTCCATATAAAATTCTTCACCCTCCTATGTCTCCATGAGGCGATCATCTCTTTTGTCACCCTAAGCAAAAATCGACCCGACTATATGGGGCTTATGAGCAAAGGATGACCTTTCTCAATCTATTTACCATGACCTTTGGCACTATAAGATAGACGGAATTCAAAAGGGCAATAGACCTAAAATGCTTAATTGCAACGACAATGGGCTTCTTTGGAAAGAGGAAACCAAAGAATCTGTTTAGTTTTTTTGAAACCAAAGTTGCCCTGGAAACACTCCTTGCACATGGCCATAAAATCGCCCTTTACCACCTCCTAAAACTCCTTGAAGAAAAAAATAGGGAAACCATCAGGTCCTAGTGAACCCGTTGCCTTCAATTGTCAGATAGCAGTGAGAACTTCAACCTTAGTAAGCTCTCTCAAAAAGGCCTGGGAGGAGCCTTCTTCCAGCACCAGTATGTCCACATCAAGCCACTGCTAGCTGCCAAGATTACACCTTCTAGTGAAGTCGTGATAGTGGGAGTCAAGAAGCTATGCAATTTGCTCGCTGCCCATAACTAAATCATTTCCAACCTTCCTCGAGCTAATTAGATTTGATCTTCTTCTTGAGCTAGCTGTCATATGAAAGAAATGCATGTTGGAGAACCCTTCTTTCAGTTAGAGCTTCCTAGATATCTAGCGTTAGTCCATCTCTCTTTTGAAATCCTCTCTGAAGATTGTCCCCTGCAGCCTCTTCTTCGCTTCTTTTTCTCTGTTGGTTAGCTCCCTTTCATCCTTTGCTCTATCAAGTGTAGAAATCCCTAGAATGGTTTCAACCCCCATTTTCTCCCTCCTCTCCCATGGTTCCTTCTTGTAGGTGATTAACTTTGTTCTCAAATTCAGCAACTTCTCGGCTAGTGTTCTCTTAGTAGAAGTGGATGACTACACCTCCGACATCTTCTCCCACACCAAGTCTCGGAATTCTTGTTCAAGTAGCCATCACTTATCAAATTTGAAATAGGTGGTGAACTCGACACCTTCATTTGACGACCAAACTAATGGCATGTGCTCTGAAAATGATCAGGGCTTAGAACTAACATCTGCCAATTGAAAATTTTCCACAAGGTCATTTGAGCAAAGGAACCTATTGGCCCTAGCTGAATCTTGCCATATGAATCTAGTACCTAACAACGGTATGCCATGCAACTCTAGCTTAACCATTAAGTCTACAAAGGCCTCTATGGAGTTGTCCCTCTGATCATCCAATTGATCATTCGCAGACAATGTCGTGTTGAATTCTCCATTAGCAGCCATGGTTTGCCATTGGTAAATGAAGTTGCTTGACTGAGTTTGTTTGACAGCTCTTCCGCATAGCCTTATCACATGGTCCATAAATGTTGGAAAAAACAAATGATGCCCCATCTGAATATGCATTGAAAGCTGCCGTTAAGGATTACCTCCTCAAGTGCTGATCCACCAGCTTAAAAGCTGAGCTTTTCCAGGCGATTAATAGCCGCTCGGACTTGCCTTTTGAGTCGATGGTGAGAAAAAAATCGAAAATGCATCAACCTATTTACCTTTTTATCGTGGGGTCTAGCGCTTTAAATTTGGTTTCCTGAATCAACATGAAATCCACTCTCCACTCCGTTGTGTATCTAAGTAGGGCTCTTCTTTGATCTACACTCTAGAGGCCCTTAACATTCCATGTAAGCGCCTTAACCATTGATAGTAGTGGCAAACCCCTCCTTTGTTCTTACGAATATCCTAGCTCTAATTGTAGGCCTGATCATAAGGTCCGTTGATGTAGGTTCTCGGCCAGACATTTGAAACTCATCCTTCCGCAGGTGTGTTGGTTGCTGTCCAAATTTATGTTTGGTGTACCTGGGAAACCCCCTTAGTGTGCAATGATTCGAATGAGGTCTGGATTCCCCTATCCTTGCAAGCCCTATCTCGAGGTTTAATTACCAAACTTCCTTTATTAGCCTTCTTGCCAGGTTGACACAATCCCTTGGACTTGATCGGATGTCCTGTGGGTTGCTCCATCGAACTTTTAATGGGCAGGACATCAAGTTATCAACATAATCTTCATCTCACGAGGTCAGAGCTACTCCTATCTCCTTCGACCACGACCCATCCGGAAGACCACCCCCACTCGCTTGAGCTTGAGGCTTAACATTGGAGAGGGTGGCATCGGCCATCTCCTTGACTCCATATGTCGTAAGAGGTGTCACGCCACCTTTATTCTTACCTCAATCAATTTTGCATCCTTCCTACAAGGGAGGACTCGAGTCATCTGTTAGGGAGTAAGAAAGTAAAGGGGGCTGGGCCTAGACCTAAACCCTTTGGGCCAAAAAACAAAAGAACTAGACTCATTGGCTCCATATTCGAACTTAGATTCGGACACCCCCCTACGGAGTGTGAGAATCGGGCCCATTTCTTCAATGTTGGCCCATGTTAACATGTATGTTTTGTAATGGGCCCCCCTAAATCTTCCATATGCGGCACCCCCACATCTAATGTGGAAATTGGAGTCTTTATTCCCGAAGCAGCAATCGGGATCCTGCATTCCTTTCTTTAAGCCTTAGGTTTCCAAATCTATTGAGTGATCACTTGACTCTTAGTGTCAACCTTCCTTATCTAGCACTAGCCATCGGATCGGGCCTTATGAAGGATCTTGTTGTTAGGGCCTAAGCATTATAGTATTCGATTTTGATGATAACAAACCATGTTCTTATTATATTGTTCTTTGGAGACTAACATTTCAGGAACAAAGAACCAAGTAAGGAAGAAGGAGCTTTGTTTATGATCAAGAAGGAGGAAGCTAGAAGAAGGAGCTTGAAGTTTGTATATTAGTTGTTTAGTTTTTGTTATTCATTTATTGTATTTTATATTATTTTATTTAGATGTGATGTAAAGGGCCAAATATTATAACATAAGTCCCAAACATCCTTACATAACTCTAGGACATTTAGGCAAAATTTAGAATCTAATTAGAAATCTAAAATTGCAAGTAGATTGCCTAATTGGACATTTGATAATATTGTTAGACGTTTGATAGAGCCTCTCTCCAAAGTGCCAGACTTTAAAATCCCTTGAGTTGCTTATTTCACCAAATTAGACATCGGACATTTGGAATTTGACTTGACTGTTTTGGATTTCAAAATCCAAATCTTTTTCTGTTAGACATAAGCCTTAAGCCTTGCTTTCTGCTAATTAAAATATTTGTTTTTGAACCTATTTTCAAATATAAGATGTCTGACGTTTGATGCTCTTGGTCCAGACTTCTAATTTTGTTCTATTAGTACTTGCTTATTCTATACTCATTGGATTTCGATCAAATCTCCTTGGATTTATTCCCAATGGCTAGAATACCTTTCTCAACCCTGCTAGAGCATTCTTAACACCTCTATAAATATCCTAAAGACTTATCATTGTTGGATACACTATAGAAACAAAATTTTCCACCTTATACTTATTGAGAGAAGATCAAAGAGATAATTTACCTAGTTGCTTTCCACGCTCATCAACATTTCATTCGGGAGCACTGAATCTCTGTGTCTACACTCCCATCCACTTCCATCATTGGGAAGCTTTCTAAACTTATAGGAGCTAGTATTTACATTCATAGCGTGACTCCATAGGGTTTTTGTGTTTTATTATATTTTATTATAAGGGAGTCTGGGTTGTGGATTCCTGTCTCTCGGAGGCAAAATTGTATCGGTTCGATCCGATACGTTGTTGTTTGAGGTTACACTACTTATTTAAAGTAGTGTGGTTAATGGATTTGATTGATTTGGTCGATCGGGAAAATTCTAATTCAGGGTGACTTAGGTGGTGATTTTAACCCAATTTGGGATTCCACCAAAAAATAGCTTGTGCCATTTGTGGTGAATGTTTATTTGTGTAATTGAAATTTTATTTTATTATCATATTTTTATGACGTATTATTCACCCCCTTCTAGTGTACCTACACCCACGACCACCTTGACAAAAGATCTCGGTTCCCTCTCCTTGCAACTTATCATTAGTAGCCATGAGGATCCCCCAGAGTGAAGAATGACCCTACTACTGGGGATCTCTTCCCTACAGTGACCTCAACCAGGGCCTCGACCTTCCTTAGATCAATAGCATCAAGGCCCAAGTTATTGCAACTGAGTAGCCTTCCAAATGACTCTAGTACAAAGCTCATTGTCTCAATCAAACGTAGATGCAATGGAATCTCGACTATGGAGATTGGAATGATGGCCTTGACTAGAGGGTGCTCATCTAAGGCCTCGTGATTAAAGGCCTACGCTAATGCCCTTTACACCCACTAGCCATAATAGTTGTGGAGAAGCAAAGGGCCTCCAACAGCAAAGGGTCCAGGGCCACCAGCAACACCTTTCAATCATCAATGGGAGCAAGCTTGAAGGCCATTCTTAGACCCAAAGCAAGACGCACTACTGTTTGCATGGAGGCAATCCTCGGCCTTTCTTTTATGACATTGCCAACCAATGAAGCCCGCAAGAAAATGCCATTGGGGGTGGTTGCAATTAATTGGTCGGGGTGGTTGCAATTAAACGGTGGCCTGCCTCTTCCTCATGAACAGGTCTGCTCTATGATGGTCAACCCTTCTACAAAGCAGGCACACCACAGGGTCTCTACACACCCTCATGAAGTGTCGGTGCTCTCGACAACGGTAGTAGACCACCTCTGCCCCTCTCTTCGAAGCGCCATTCCCATCCTCACCCTTCTTCCGCTCCACCACAAGCCTCCACTTACAGCCTCCCACACGACCTCCCTCCTGCTTCCTCTCCCTTTACCTCATTGCCCCTTGTGTCCTTGAGTCAAATCCATAGGATTTCAAATATGAGAAGTTATTGCATTTATCTACTTGAGCAATTTGATTTACATTGTAGTTGCAGATACTTAGAGATGCATTTGTAGATATACAAAGTAGAGTGGCTGAGAAGCCTACCTTCATTTTTGCAGGAATTGAGCATTTCAGCAGCAGGATCACTCCTTAGTTCAGATTCTTTGGAAAATTTTGCAGTTAGAGCAAATGTAGGCTGCTCCAGTGGGGGAGTATCAAATGTCATTGGCAGAGAGGATTCTATTAGCCCCCAAAGTAGCGCAAGCAATGGTGTTGGTTATGGTGATGAAATAAGTAGATCAAATAATTCATCTTTTAATTCCAAGGCATCTGGATTCCAGTGGCAGGAGGGTCAAAACTCTTCAAATAGTCTTGGAGTTTGGCATATGGATTCATCCAAAGAACTTCTTGAAGCTGCTCAAGAAACGATTGAGGAGCTTCGTGGAGAGGCAAGAATGTGGGAGAAGACAGCTCGGAAGCTCAAGAATGACCTTGAGGCATTGAGGAAGGAGTTATTTGATCAGACAAATCATTTGGGAGAGTTAGACAAGGAGCTTTTGGTGGCATGCTCAGAGCGTGATAAGTTGAAGGCTGAACTTGAACAGCTAAAAATATCTTCAGATGAATTGGCAGTAAAACAAGTGACATTTGATTCATCTAGTCCTCAAAAAGAGGATATGCTTCATAAACTGATGGAACTGGAAGAAGAAGTGAAGTTTCAAAAGGAATCCAATGCCACACTTACTTGTCAGTTGGAGAAGACCCAAGAATCAAACTATGAACTTCTTTCCATCCTTCAGGAATTGGAGGAGACAATAGAGAAACAAAAAGTAGAGCTAGCCAATTCTTCTGTGCAAACACCGGGATCTGATGATCAAGGGATTCATTGTGAAAACCCAATGGTTCTTGAGTCAGAAGGGCCATCTAAACAAATTGCAAAAGAAGAAAAACCAGCAACTTTACCAACAAAGTGCTCTGAATTACAGTCCTTGGAGGCTGTTGATGTTGATCTGTTCAAAGAAGTGGAGGCCTTAAGAGCCAAGGTCGGAGAATTAGAAAGAGACTGTGCTGAGCTTACTGAAGAAAATATTGAACTATTATACAAATTAAAAGCATTCAAAAAGGATGCAATAAAAAATGAAAGCATTGGATCTCATTCCAATTTGTTTCACTATGGTATTTCTCAGGGGCATGATAAGACATATCAGAGTGAGGAAATTACAGATAATCTTCTTGTCATCCAATTTCAAGAGCTTGAGAAAAAGTGTGCCAGTCTAGAAACTGATTTGCAGTTTTTCAAGGATGAAGCACGTGAACAGAGTGTCAACCTCCAAATGACTCAATTGCAAGTCGAAGAGAAAGATATTGAAATAGATGAATTACGGCAAAAGCTGGAGAAGCATCAGCAATTTGAGCAAGTTAGCTCAGATGATACTCCTAGAAAGACAGAACCAGTTGATACTTTGAACCTCACAGAAATGTCAGTGCTGCTTAGTGAGATGTATAAAGAACTTCAGAAGCCTATTTCACGTGTGAAAAATCCATGGTTTGAAAATGATGCATATGTAGTCACAGAAAGTGGAACTTCCATCAATATCAGTTGTGCCGCTGTAGAGGAAAAGGCAGAGGCTATCTTGTGTGATATCATCAAGCTAGATAAATTATTGGGTGAAAAAATTTCTGACTGCACTAGTCTGTTCCAAAGTGAATGCATGGATGCCTGTGACAGAAATTACATTATCCAGGGACAGCTTGAAGATCCAATTGCCATCGGTAATATGAAGATGAACAGTCATTCCAATTGTCGGAATATCGCTCCAGACACTGTAGATGACAATTCATTGTATGGAGATTCTGTTTCCAGCTCTGTGCTCAAAGAAGAGATCGCCGCATTAAAGAAAGACAATAGGAAGCTGGAAGATTTGATTTGCCAGCTTAACAGTGAAAAGACCAAGTTAGTGGAAGATACAGAAATTGCACTTAGAGAGCATAGCATTGCGTCTAAATCTTTGGATGGTGTGAAACAGGAACTGGTTCAGCTTACCAGCAGAATGGAAACCCAAGTTTCAGCTAATAAGATACTTGAAAGGAAGTTTTTAGAAAGTGCAAGTGGAAAACATGAGTTGGAGATTAATCTTTCTGAGCTTGAGCCAGAAAATATCCATTTATCTGAGCGCATATCTGGCTTGGAAGCCCAACTAAGGTATATGACAGATGAGAAAGAGCCGAATAGATTGGAGCTTGAGAATTTAAAATCCCTGAGCATAAATCTTAAGAATGAAATTAGTAACTTCAAATCTGAGCTAGAAACACAGAAATCGGAAGTAAAGCAAAAGTTGCAAGAAACACATAAGAGGTTCTTGGAAGCCCAAGATGAGTCTGAATTTCTTAAGAGATCCCATTCAAAGTTGGAGGCCACTATTGAACACCTGATTGATGAAACTAGCTTGCTCCAGAAGTTAAATGGAGATTTAAGAAACCAGAAACTGAATTTGCATGACAAATGTACACTACTAGAAATTGAATTAAGTAAATCACATGAAAGGAATTCTGAATTTGTGGAGAAAGTAAATAGCTTAGAGTCCAAATTTGTATATCTTCAGAAAGATATAGCTTTGAAGGAGAAATCCCTGATTTCACAGTTGGAAATTCTTTGTCAGGAAAGCAAGGACCAGGAAGAGAAACTGCTTAAGGAACATATCATGATAAAAAAGATGGACTCTGAGAAGATGGATGAAGTTGAAAACCTTCAAAGAGAGATTGCATTTCTTACTGCACAAATTTCTGCAAATGGTGAAGAAAAGGACAGAATAGGCTCAGATACCGTTCGTGAATTATCTACTCTGCGTGCTGGAAAAAGTAAGCTTGAAAATAGTATTCAAGAATTACTTTCTAAGGCCCAATCCTATCAGACTGACATTGACAATATCAGAAATGAATCTGAAAACAAACTTCAGGGTATGATTGGTTTGCTTAATGCTTCCAAGCAGAGTGAGGAAATGCTCATGGCTGACATGGAACACATGCGGAAGCTATTGGAGGAGAACAAATGTAAAGAAGAAAAACTGAAACGAACAGCAAATGAACTAGAATTAAAGTTGAAGACCTTAGAATATGAAAAAGAACTGCTTAAAGGTGACATTTCTAGCATGAAACTGCAGCTTCAGAAGATCCCACAATTACAAGAGGAAATAATCTCTCTTAAGAACTCCATTGACACTGCAAAGTTTGAGAAAGCTAAGGTAGAAGAAACATTGCAGCTACTATCAGGTGAATGTGATGACCTGAAGGCAGAGAAAAAGTTATATATGGAGAAGATAACTACTATGCAGAAAGCTCTATCCAATGGCGAAGATGCCAGAGTAAACAAACTTGCTTTGGAGGAAAAGCTTCTGCGCTTGGAATGTGATCTAAATGCAAGAGAAGCATTGTCTGTCCATGATGCAGAGTTGAAAAATGAAGTAAACCGCATGAAAAGAACTAAAAGCCAGTACCAAAGGAAAATACAAACCCTTGAGGAGGAGAAAGACGAGCTTGCACGAAAGGTGCAAGATCTCATTGAAATGACCAAATCAAAAGAGGATGACAAGCAACCTATATGGCAGGTATCTTGTGAAAGAATGATGGAAAATCAAGTTTGCTTTTCATGCATATATGCTTAGGTTAATGCTTTCACTGCTTCAAGTTCCCATTTGTTAATCATATTAAGTATTGGGTAGTAAGGAAAGAGAACAATTGAAAACAGAGGTCAACATTATTGAAGATGTTTTACTCAATTTAGTTTACATTTTCTTATCTTGAAATTCACATCAACAAAAGGGTAATTGGGGAAAAATAATAAACTATAGGAGCATTCTCTTATGGATTGTTTGACAAAAAGAGAAGCTTGTCTTATTAGGGAACTTAATTCCTCATTATAGAGGATTAGTCCCTCTAGAAGTTATTGAAGAAAGAATGAAGGAAAATGACTATTTTCAAGGAGCACCTCTTAAGTTGGAGCATGGATGTCTGAAATGCTCAACTTGAAATAACAATCAAATATAAGGTACTTAAGAGGCTTATAAATATAATTACCACCTGATCCTTGGAATACATTAATGATGTGAAGATGCACTTCTAGAAATATGCCATTGACATGAGTGAAGCTAAAGCAACTGTGGGATCTATAGCATTTGTTGGCGTAGCTAACTTCCCATGGGGTAACTCTATGAGTTTCCAAGGTAAATGAGTGCCTAACCAATTCGAGACAAAAAGGATATGATTGTTGGCTATGGAAGAACCGAAGAAGCAATCTGAATATCACATTTCATCTACATAAAGGCTCTAACAAACAGAAGATCATTTGGAATTGGTCAGCCCACAACAACCTAGCATTTGTTTAGGCCATAACATGATATTCTGATTCAACACTAGGCTTTGGAGGCAATAGTTTCTTGCTTGTTTATGTCACTAGATTTCTTCCTGTATGACTTCTAAAGCCTCCTGTCTAGTCTGCATACTGTACATGAGACTTGCTTTTGTGAAGAAACAACCCTTTGAATAGAATTTTAGATACTTGAGTACCATTCTTGCAGCATCCTCAATGCATATGGTTGGTTTCTCCATGAACTAGCTAACTTTGCGCCTAGGGCAATGATGCAGCTAATGAGGCTAATCTTGCTGTTGATAAGAAAAATGTTGGGTTGTGTGGTAATGACATATAATGGTTTCCCAACAAGGCACAAAAATTGTTGTGCATCAAAAAAACTCATGACTGTTATACAGTGCATTGTGGTATTATTTGGAATATAGGTAGGTTTAGCACCCTATCTGCATTGTGACATACTTTCTTTGGCTTAGGGCCTTACCCTTCATGGTACTTACAGTTTCAATCCCAGTAAAGAACTCAATCAGTCCGAACTGTTATACTCTCCAACCTCTCGTTACATGAGTTTGCTTCATGGGTGGGAATGGAATCTTTCACTAACAAATGGTAGTTTAAGGTTGCTTACATATTTTGATTGAACATGTGCAATCTTATATATTAATGGCACAATAATAATAAAAGAAGAACCACATAAACACAACATATTCAAGGAAGGTGTTTTGTTGGTGAACGAATGAATTTGGGTGGTTATCAAGTGGATAACCACCCTTCCTTTCAAAAAAACAGATTCAGGGAAGGGAGTAGAGAATAAACAGAGGTATAACATGTCCATAATATTTACATCATTGCCGTATAAGGCTTACATATATCTTGTTTACATTTTGGAAAAATGCCTTATCTGCTCTATTTACTTGTAGGAATAAAAAGTGCAAACTAAGGCAGTTACATATTTACAAACGCTAAAACAAAACATTACTCTACACTAACCTACTCGAAGAACCAAAGATCCACGACAACCTTGTGATAGGTTGATGCAATACAACACAATTTATGGAGGATTTAAGGGCTTCATTGCAAAATTTTGACAATATTATATATCAAAGAGGGTATCGGCAAAATTTTTCCTTTCCTTTAGCGAGTCCGGTGTCAAGTTCTCCTTTTAATTGCTTTCCAATTTACCTTAGGATTTTACGTTTTTCAATTTGTTAGAATAGGAGTCTCCTTTTCATGTACAATTACCTTTTCTATAAAAGAGGGCTACTTAATGCAAAAGAGGTAGGGCGGTTGGTTTGATTGATAAAAATTACTCTCCCTCTTCCTTTCTTTCACGTGGTCTTCTCCAATCTTGACAACTTCCTAGCATTTTCCTTCCTCTCTCTTTTCCTTCCTCTTCTTTCTTTCCTTCCCCTTTGAACTTCCCTTCCTCCCTCCTCCCACCCCCCATGAGAATCCAACAATCCACTCCACTGCTACTATCACACCGTTGTCTCCAACTCTGATGATGCCACCACCTTTGCTCCCTTCTCTGCTTCAACACCAACCATCGCTTGCAACCTACGAGCATCGATCGTGCCACTTTGCTACGCTTCGTGTGTGCAAACCACCTAGCCTACTTTCTTACGGATGCAACACCTATGAAACTTCTCTTTGGCTCCTTATGCATGACCTAGTGCAGCCATCACTTGCTTTCACTAGCATTGATCACCATACCAATGCCCCCTTGATCCCGTTTCTCTCACACAGAACCTTACGCCTGCTACACTTCGTTACAGGTGCTTCATTTCTCGACCTTTCGTTCTATTTCTCCTACGCATGTTGTGAGAAACTATTTTATTCTAAATATTGTTGTAGTCTTGGATATCAAGTTAGTTATTTTCTTCATCCATATATATTATACATATAGTATTTGGAGCATAAAAGATTTTCAAGCCGATCCATTTGCATCATAGTCTTCCATCGTATTAAGTAGCTTGACCTCATATATTGTCAATAGGTCTTCCCGTACTAGTCTCAACCTATCTAGATGGATAGGTTTTCTAGTGACTTAGTCCTTGACCTTGGTGAGCAAGCTTTGCTTGATGCGGAGGACATGAAACTGTCAGTGGGTCATTTTGAATATTGGATAAGATGGCATCTTTTTTTGAAATTAAGTCACAAAATAAGGATAAGTTAAGTGGCTTGGTACTTAGGGACACAAGTGTAAAGTAAGAAATGGGAAGCCAGGTTTTAATTTGGCTCTTAGTTTCATTTATTCTTTTCTAAGTTACATTTTCCAACCCTATCTTATTATTAATTTCCCTTGCTGAAATCTTCCTTCATGAGTTGGGGTGATTATACTATATGCTCTTTGCTTGATCGTACTGCACTTAAAGATTCGATTTAATCAGGGTAGAATCCAAGTGTATGTGTAGCATGTGGGGGTTGCCCGTTGTCCTTTAGGATATGTTGTTGACGTTCCTCGAAAGATTCAGGCTTTGAGGAAAATATCCTTGGTTACTTACTCTAGATACCTAGAAAATTCTACTTAGGCTCGACCAAGTATGAGTTTGTATCATTCAAGATCTTTGTTGATAGGAAGATGGGAAATTTGGCTACCTATTCTCCTTTATGAGGAGCAAGCCAATGTTTAAAATGCCCATGGCATGTTGTTGGCATGTTGTTGATATGGCCAATTTTGGGCAAAGGGAATCTTGATATGGAAAAGTTATCAATATGTAGGTGTATCGTTAGCATATTGTCGGTATATTGCCTGAGTCGATGCTTATGCCGACATGCTATGCTGATGCCTTTGTCGACGCCTGCTGGAAGCTGCTGCTGCTATTCTTAAGGAATTAAATATCCTTTAAAATTAGATTTTTTTTTACACTTAGCGCAAATAAGATTCAGTTAAAGCTTCAACCCATGTTTAATTGATTTTGGCAACTCTAATGACTATTGAAAAAATTAAGCATCATTCTCTCTCCTCTCTACTTAAATACCTCATCCCAAATTTATTCTCTTCAAGAGAAGGATTTTTCACTAACATGAGCCACTTACAACTACTTAGGATTGTTTCTTGTAGCCAAGTAAAAATCACGAGCAATGCGTTTATCTTATGTTTTCATTTGAATTTATGATTTTGGTCTTTTAGGCATTTCTTTATGTATGTATTGGTTATTAAAATGTTAATTTCATCAAATTCATGACATTTTAAGCCATTTTAGGTCATTTTAAGCAATTTCCCTAAAATTTTTTGATATCAGCGATATATTGGTGATATATCCCCTTTTTGACTTATTGATATGATCTTGATATTTAAAATAATTAAGAAATAAAATTAGAGAGATATTGATTGATTTGGTTTCTATTTAGGTCATTGTTATTTTTAGTAGGTGTTAGTTGTGTTTCCATATATGCCAATGTCCATTCTCTATATAAAGAGGGTTAAGGTCTCTATTTTCAAATCAATAAAATTTATGTTCTCTCGAAAATTCCAACATGGTATCAGAGCCACTAATTTGTCGAGACTAGTTAGCAGAAGAAACCCTAGAGGGAGAGGCCCTTCGGCGGTGCCGTCGGCCTCCAGCGAGCTACCAAAGAGGCTCTCTCTCCTCCCAAACCTCTCCTCTCTTCCTCTTCTATTTCTCTTATTTCGTTTTTCATTTGCTACTGCTGTCTTTCTTGTCGTTGGTGAAGAAGAGCGACGTCGGTGTCGCCATCGGCCCGACACCAGCAAGTGACCACTGATTTAAATGCCGACGGCATGCCGTCGGCAAGGCCTGTTTTGAAAGGTGACCATGCGATATGATTGTAATGTCGAAAGTTAGGAGTTTCGCCAGCATGCCGACCATACCGGCGGCATGTTGACGTGTCGATGCCGATGATGTGTGCTTACTGCAGACTGCCATTGCCATCTCTTCCGCTCCGCTAATGCCACTGCCACTGCCATCTCTGCTGCTGCTTCAGGCTGTAGCATGCATTGTTATTTATGGAACTTCTCGCCTTCTTGGTGGTGGACTTGTTGCCTGCTGGGAAGGTGGGGGAGCGTCTCCTTGTAGAGGGTGGTTGCCACACGCTTAGGATTTCCTCCAATGATGACTCTTTTGGAGGGAAAGGGAAAGGGGACAAAAGTAATGGGAAGTCGTGCGGTGCCAGTGCCCGCACTGGCTGGTGGCACGATGGCCTATTCCTTTCCAAAAAAGAATCCTACTCACTATTTAACCTACAAATAACCTCCAGAGATTCATTGTTCACCTAACAGTGTTCCCTCTTTAATCTATTTCTCATACCTTCTTAGAAACTCTCTTGATGCAAATAACCTTGCTGCCAGAGTACAAGTCATTATATCCACTTCCAGTACTTTACACTGGTGCTCCTGTATAAGGTCTCTAAAGCCAAGTTCACAGAACAAAAATTTCTTGAATTTGAAGTACACTGCACGCCTGAGATCATCATTTGATCTCCAACATTGTGGAATGTGATCAAAGAAAGGTCTATCCAAGGCAGTTCACCTCAAATAAAGGAAAAAGCTCCACAAAATTAATGGAGTAGTAAACCTGTAATTGCATGGGCACTGCTTCTATGTGTGATGCTTCACTAAGTAAAACAACAGTTGCAGATTATACAATCAGATAATGCAAGCTTAGCCAGAACGTCACTGAACTCCATCTCGTCCCTATCCCTTGATACTTTATCCCCTAGTCGGTCATGTATTCCAACTTAATATTAGAATCTCAACCTACACTCTGGTAAATTGGAAAAAGGCCCTATGTATGTGTCTCAAATCTTCTTGCAATACCCTTCTCTCTATCTCTGCATGTGGCCCATACAGAGAACTAAAGAGGAATCCGTTCTTATCTAATATCTTGCAACATCACTAAAAATAAAATGTTTCCAACCACCGAATCCTCTTGCAAAGTTTCCCACATCCTAGGCAATCAGACGCCTGCCTAACAAGCCATTTGGATTCTGAGTCACAAAATCATTCCATTATGTTCCCCCAGCTGGCCCCAACAGTTAAAAACAACAGACCTCCAACGTTGCCCCTTGTAAAAATACAAGCACTGGACTTTAATATGACAAGCACCTCCCAAAAGTCCTATGATAGGCAGTGTCCCACAAACCCTTGTGTTCCAACTATCTTCACCAGAATATAAGACAAAGCCCCTGCTTCTAGAGTTCCAACTGTCTACCACAAGCCTGCCCCCTTGCCCCCATCACAACTCTAGCCACTGCATCCGTAGTCTATTTGAAGTCTAATATAATTCAATTGTTGCAACCCCATTGTTAGCCTCCTTTTATGAAGTATAAACATGGTGGTTTTGAGTATGGGAGACTTCTTCAGATCTAGACATCACATCTGGAAATCAAATCCGAGAGCATGCTGTCTAATTTTTTTTTTTTTAAAGGAAAAGGAAAGCTATCGAATCGCCAATAGCAGTCCATCATGCTGTCTAATTTTAAATATAGTTGAGCATAATAGGTCATTGACTTTGCTGGAAGCTTATGGTAGTCTCAATTTTTCTATTCAACAAGATTTTCTAGCCAACTACGATTCTTTCTTAGCAACATGATCTTCTAATGGAAGTAAACAACCAAGCGAACTTAAGACATAGCATGAAATCAAGATAAATCACCACAATGAACACTGAGAAGGAAACCTCGAAAGGTCACTCTTATACAATGTTGCATAATACAAGATGAAGAAAGAATAAGAGATAATCAAGAAATAATGTGCTTCATCACAATAAACTCCCCTACAAGAGAAGTGGACTAAAGCTAGTTCATTCTTCTCAGAGAAGAAGACAAAGGGCAAAAAAGGGCCCACCTCAACTTGAGTAGTATGCCCTATTCACACCCCCCAAAAAAAAAGGAAAAGAAAAAAAGAATGGTATGCAACTAACACTCTGAGTACTAACTGGATATAGAGGTAGATCCAGCAGGCCATCTAATCAGTTACCTTACTCAACATAGAGTCTTCATTATCCAACTTGGATGACAATCTTCACTTTTAGTTTATATTCTACGCCTCTTCATGATTAACAGCAATTTCGGTAGTGTTTCTACCCAAATCCATAAACCATGATTTATGCATGTTGCTTTGGGGTTGATTCTGAAATCCTACTATACATGTTCATATATTATTATTCCATTAAGCATGACTTATGCATCTCATTTAGGGTTTTATTTCGTTAAATAGTGTATTAATGGGTTGTAGCTAAGATTTCTAGTAAAGGCATCTTATTACTTTTCCCTACTTTGCTGTTCCTCTATGATTTTGTGACTACATTTAGATGGAAGGATTAATTTAGATGCATATACACCTATATATTAAGATTAACATTGCACTGACTAAATATTGTTCATGATGTTTCATGTACAGATACAAGAGGAGCCAGTTACATACAAACCCTCTTAACCTGACCTTAGGCACTCTAGGATCCCGGTCCATCTGAAATATGCCCCCAGTTCACGTCAAGATATAGATGAGCACAGTGATTTAAATGCCAATGGCATGCCGTCGGTAAGGGGATTTTTAGAGAAAGGCCATGCCGACACAAAGATAGTGTCGGTTTGCAGAGAAACCGTCGGCATGCCGAGGGTTTCGCCGGCATGCCGACAGTTGCCGATGAAACGGCGGCATGCCGACCGTTTGCTGAGTGGCGCTGGGAATTTGAGCGGCGGGAATTTGAAAAGGAATTGGAGGTTTAAATCTGAGGAAGAGGGACAGGTTATACTTTTCAAAATTCGGGAAGAGTCCACACACACGTTGATTTTTTGTCATATAGGCTTAAATAACCTGTAAATACGTTTCCAACATCTTGATTTAGTTGTCTTTCGAATTTTAATCATTCCTACACACACGTTGATTTTTTGTCATATAGGCTTAAATAACAATTTTTTTGTTCATATAGGCTTACATACAACTATAAATATGTTTCTAACATTTTGATTTAGTTGTCTTTCAAATTTTAATCATTTCTATCATTTCTGTCGCCATGCATCGGCATGCCCTCGGCGTGCCTCGAAATGTCATTTTTTCGGGCCTTCGAAATCGTCGAAATCTGCAATCGAAAAACGAGCATTTTCACGGCATGCTTCGGCATGCCCCACGAAATGCATACCTACAATTTCATCGGCACGGCGTCGAAATTGGCATTTCGAACCTTGAAGAGACCACCGTTAGGGTGGTTGTTGGTTGCCTAATCCCCACATCCACTACTCTCGAGGGTCGGATCGGCCACACGTTGTCAACAGCCCATTCTTTGTTCGCCATGGCTCGTGAACGTGGTGGTCTGGATCTTTGTTTTGGGCCCCCAGTCCTCGTTTAATCAAGGATTTAAAGGCACCAATCGACCTCTTGGAGGCTATGTTACCGGACTAGGGCAGTTCAGACTTCCCTCGACCTTGCTGGAGTGTTGTCATGCTCCTCCTTCACTATAGCGTCGCCTGAACAAGAAAAAAAAATTTGGGGGGGGGGGGGGGGAGGAGTGGCGACGATGGCTCCTTTCTCCTCTTTGTTTGCGGTAGCAGCGACAACGACATCAGTGACAACAGTAGCAATACCTTCTCTCTCATGCTACAGGAGCATGCTGCAGTAGGCCTTATTGGTCGTGTAGGTGTACGAGTTCTTTGTCTCCCTTGTGGAGATCCTCATTCCGACGATGAGGCTCGTTCATACCTCCTCTCCCCAGCGACACAATAGGGGCGATGCCTAGTATTACGGGTAGTGCTCTTATGCACCTCAAGAGAAACCAAGTAGGGACTGGCTTTGTCAGGGCGTACAAGTAGAGACACCTGAGTTTGAAGACAACTTGAAAATGAAGAAAGACAAATCAGTGTAGACACCTAGATGTGGTGCACTCTCACGCACCTAGAGTGTTTCGACTGGCTTTTGAGGTGTAGGAGTAATGACAGTGAAGGTGACCTTATGCATGCCAGGAGAAACCAAGCACAGTACACTGGCTTGTAGGGTGTAGGAGCAATAGGAACCTGTGTGACCTTATGTGCACTCAAGAAGATCAAGTCTCGTCATCTTCAGGCTCTTGGACGTTGGAGTAGTGGCAC
Source organism: Thalassia testudinum (assembly GCA_037157565.1). Taxonomy (NCBI): domain Eukaryota; kingdom Viridiplantae; phylum Streptophyta; class Magnoliopsida; order Alismatales; family Hydrocharitaceae; genus Thalassia; species Thalassia testudinum. The sequence continues at coordinate 178,479,960 of JAZHRO010000024.1, read as the reverse complement.
CCAAGTTTTATCATGATTTCTCACGTACTCAGTGCCTTATGCGGGATGTATAAGTAGAAACATAAGTTTGTGGTTCCTGCGGACCTTAATGATATACTAGAGGGGAGGGGTGAATAGTATCACTTTAAAATAATAAATGTAACAATAGTGGAGATAATTCAAATCACATTGAATCAAGTACAGATGACACCTGAATTTATAGTGGAAACCCTTCCCGGGTAAAAACCACTACCTAAGCCTCTTAGCTTAGGATTTTTCTGACTAGGCGAAGCTAGTCGATCCACTATCATACCACTTGAACGAGGGTGACACAATCTCTTACAATAGTCCCTTTCTTTACAACCTGAAGAGAAGTACAACAATGGATCTTCTTAACAACTTGGGATTCGTAATCAAAGCAACAAATATAATAAACATAGTATAATCCTGTGAACCTCAAGGAAAGTCAAATCGGATTTTTGCAAAGGTTCGGATTGATGTGCTTTGAATAACGTAGAAGCAGAAGCGTAGAAGCACTCGAGAGAAAGCATGTGAGCTCTTTTTCTAGATGGATTTCTCTTTGAATGTGTGTTTTAAAAAAGGCTACCTACGACCTCTATTTATATTAGAAAATCGACCACAAAAGGAAGTCAAATTAGTTGATCAATTAAGGTAGTTTGGTCAATCAAAATGATTTTTGGTCGATCAAATTAGTTATTTGATCGGTCAATGTTTGGATGATTAATTAAGCTAAATGGTCGATCAAAAGTACATTTATCAACTTTCTAAATAGGTTGATTTAATCAATTAATTAATTTGGTTGGTCGATTCGATCAATACTTTAATTTGGTCAATTAAATAACCTAATAACTTGATTTTTTACAAAGCACGAAAAATCGTTTGAAACTTATCAGGTTCCTTACAAAATAACTTAGACTCAATAAAATAAAAAGAGACTCAATAAAAAGACCCTGAAAAGAAGTCAGGGATCTTCTTGTTTGATCCAATAATCCATGAGTCCTGAAAGATTAGTTTAGCAGATAGCATAATTTTGGTATATCAAAATAGAGGTACTTACAAAGTTGATACAGATGCTGAAGGTGATTATTTTTCTACCATCGTTGAGTACTGTTGATCTAAGTCTTCATCGTCTCCTGCATTTCGACTTACGGGGGAGTGTTAGGAAATAAAATGAGAGAGATATTAATTGAGTTAGTTTCTATTTAGGTCATTATTTTTAGTTGGTGTTAGTTATGTTTCCATGTATGCCAAGGCTCTCTCTTTATATAAAGAGGGTTAAGGGCTCTATTTTCAAATCAATAAAGTTCATATTTTCCCTAAAATCCCGACAAAAACCTTGGTGTTAAGAACTCCTTTAGGGTCTCTTTGTATTACCTATTTGGTTTAGCCTTTACTGTCTATGCCAATGAAGGTATGTGTTGGACCTTGATGCTTGAAAGGTAGTAGAGGAGGTTGAAATTATAGAGCATTAAGTTATTATTCAATGGTAGCCACATGATTGTATTACTTTAGTTTAGATATATATTGTATACTTTATTTGAGTATGCATTGATTTAAGACTTGTGTTTTCACATGTATACCCTTCTTGCAATTAGTAAATTTTGATTTTCTTACAATTATAATCATTTAAAGTGAATTCAATCGACATTTCTCGGTATGCGTTGGCACTCCGTCAATGTACCTTCGATAATCACACTTGGAAATTTATCAACACGACATTGATAGCAGTACTTAGAACCTTGGAGCTAGGAAAACACCTAGTATACAATGTCTAGCCCTATATCATTAAGTGCTCGTATCGACTCTCCCTGGATACTTGACACCCATGCAATCTATCTTTATTCTATTGTGCAACATTTGCTGTGGTTGCTTCATATGTACTCGGTCATAGTTCTTTTAAGATACTGGCACTTATGCAGATTATCTAGTTATGATTTAAGTTGGGTATTGTGTAACGGTCCAATTTGTAACCAATTTAGTTAGCAATAACACACAATTAGACTAATTAGTTGCCCATTGAGCAAAGCTTTTTTTTTTCTTTTTTCATTGTAGCAAATGGAAATAAATGAATGAAAACAAATGGAACAAATGCTATTCCACTTGCATCTTTTGTGGAGAAGGGGTGGAGGATATGGGACACCTCTTTTTTACTTGCCCCTTTACATAGGTTGTTTATCCAATGCAGCGAACTGGCTACTCTGATATTCTTCTGAGGCTGACTTTTGGTCTAGCATCTATGATACCCTTGTAGATGGCTACACAATAAGGAGAGCCTTCATCTTGATCTGGTGCATATGGCTAGAGAATAATGACATCATCTTTAGAAGGGAACGAACTTTTGGGGATAGGATTTTTTATTTTTTTTATTCACTTTGTGACTCTTGGTCTAGTTTGTTGGTGCAAGTGCACTAAGGTATTTGATTTTGATGATAACAAAATAATTGTCATTTAATAATTGCATTTGAGTTATGAGATTTTAGAATTAATGCAATTAGTTAAAGGGTTTAGAAGAAGCTTAAGCCCAAGATCCATGAAGGATTGAGGAGCTTGATAGGGACAAAAGCATTAAGGAGCCTTGGAGGAAGAAGCATTGAAGGAAGGAGTGTTGGACTCAAAGCTTGAAGTTGAAGAGAGTTGAAGAGTATGATAGTTTCTTTTGATGTAATTCAATGTATTTATTTGTTGCTCTTTTGTTTTCTTAGAATCTTGTAAAGGATCCCTAAAATAAGGTTAAACACCTTAGTTGGTTGTTCGGTCACCTAGAGAATCAAAGCCAAGTCATTAAGGCCTCAAAACAACACAATCCAACTATAGGGCATCAACCAAAATAGAAATGTGCCAATTGGCCAGGTTATAGCTAGTCGATCGACGAGCTAGACCACCGACCAACTCCTTAATAAGTCGTCGAACGACTGTCGACCAGTAGAGTAGATGTTGGCCTTCTAACGTTTGAAAAGCTTGGAACTTGTGCCCATTAATTTTCCTATTCAATTGGCTTGGTTTCCTAATACCCTTTTATTTGAAGTAGACCCTTATTTTACCTGTCACATAATAAGGTGTTGGCTGATACTGTAGCGGGCATTGACTTGTAGCCAAGAAACTCCAAGTCCAGGGAATCAGAACTTATAAACCTTTAGTAGCCAGCTGACTATTGGTCAACCTATTACTAAAGTCCAAACTGACCACAAGTCGGTCGACTAGTATAGTTCACCTATGGCTACTCATTCGTAGTAGGACGTCGACTTATTTTAGCAATTAGTCAAGCAGCCAAGTACTAGTCGGACGATCAGGCATCGACTTACTCCTATTGCTTGACAAGTCTTATTGATTTTCTAGAAATCTGTTGCAACCCTTGTCAACCTTATTGTTTCAATGGGTATATCTTCATCCTAAGCTTATTTAGAGTGTTCCAAACACTTCTATAACTATATAAGGACACACCTAAGCCTAGACACATAATAGAAGAGAGAATTTTGTGTGCAACACGTTTGTGAGCTAATTCTTCCACCTACATACATTGAGTGAGTTAAAATTAAGAAGCCGCTCTTTAAGCAGCATACTTCACATTTGAGAGCACCATAATGCCATGCTTCCAAGCCAATCCATTTCCATCTCAAGGAAGTAATCCTTACTTATAGGAGCTAAGTTTAATCTTTATTTTGAGCTCTAGGTCTTTTGTAGTTGTAGTTTTGTTTGGGTATTTACATTGTGAATTCCTGTTTCCATTGGAGAAAAAAATACTCTTTGTAGAGAAGGGTGGTCTTGAGGTATACTGCCCTCGTTTAGGTAGTGTTCTATTGAGGTTGTATTACCTTCGGTTTAAAGTGATACATTAGTAGATTTGATCGACTCGGTTGATTAGGAAATTCTAAGTTGAGAGACCTAGGTGATGTTTTTTACTCGAGTTGGGTTCCCACCTAAATATTTGTCTCTTGTGGTGAATAATTTTGTGTGATTGAATATTGATTTCGTTTGATCATCATTTTTTATTTTGCACTATTTACCCCCTAGTGTAAACCTACTATTGGTATTAGAGCTTAAACTCGCACATTGGTGTAACAAATTGGTGGGAGCAATGGGGGGAAGATCCTTGCGATGAGACAAAGCAAGGGGCAATCCACCATCTGGCCATCCTACTTTGAATGTAAAAAGTTTTCATATTGGAAATTACGAATGAAGATGTGGCTGTAGGCAAATGACTTTGCCACATGGGAGAAATGTGAGGAGGAATTCATCATAACAGAGAAGCAAGTAGGAGGCTATTCGTAGGATAAAACACGGCTACTTTAGCTAAACACCAAGGCGATGAACACCCTCTACTACATGTTGAGTCCTAACAAGTTTAGTTGAATCTTGCAATGCACTACTGCCTACGAGCTTTGGAACACCCTTGAGACAATGCATGAAAGTACATCCAAGGTAAAGACCTTAAAAATTAATCTCCTTTTATAAGAATTTGAATATTTTTTTGTGAAAGATAATGAAAAATTGAGTGAGATGGATATAAGATTCACACACATTGTGAATAACTTAAAGTCTCTTGGGAAGACCTTCATAAGAGGCGAGCTCCAATTGAAGTTACTTTATTCCCTTGGACCCGAGTGGGAACAAAAAATAATTGCGATCGAGGAAGCTCATCGAGTGGAGTTGAACATGGAAGGCCTTCTAGGCAACCTCATGGCCTATGAAAATAAGATGGAGTAAAAGAAGGAAATGGTGGAGCCAGAGAAGAAGAGCCTTGCATTCAAAGCTGCATGCACCAGTGAGGTGAGTTCTGATGAAGTTTTTAGCTAAGAAATTTTCTAAGTTTTTCAAGGTAAAAGATCTTAAGAAAAAGAAAGAAGAAAGTCCGATCCGTTGTTACCATTATAACAAGAAAGAGCACCTTCAATCGGAATGCCATCTCTTAAAGATAGAGAAAAAAAAAGGATAAGAAGTGCAAAAAAAGGCTTTTCAAGTCACGTGGGATGACACGAGTTCAGAGGAGGAAGAAGAAACGAAAGAATCAAAGAATAAAACGTGTCTCGATTTCGTGGCAATCGCAAATGAAAGCGAGGAGGAAGATGATGACAATGATAGTGAGGTAAATTCCTTTACTTTAAAAGAGCTACAAGATGCCTTTGAAGAGCTTTATGAGTTTAGTAAATTTCAGAAATTCGAAGTCAAATCTGAAAATTGAATGTAGTTCTATTAAGTTTGAAAAAGATGGTCTTGTCTTGGAAAATCGTAGACAAGCTCTAGAAAATAACAAACTGGTTGAAGAAAATGGCTTTAGTATTGAAGAGCAAGATTAGTGTAAAAGGAAATGATCTCTCTTGCCTTGAAGGAAAATTCAGGAAAACTAGGTTGTGAGCTAGCTAAACTCACTAAAGACTAAAATTTCTAAAAATAAATCTAGAAATGGACACACTAAAAAGAAGTTTTATGCACCAAGGCCAAGTGGTTATCAACCTTTGTCGAGAAAGGCTAATCATAGAGGATCCAAGAAAATGTTGGTACCTAGACATTTGGTTCAATCTTGTTTTCAAATGGATTTGAGGAACTATCTTTATGGATTTCATCAAGGGAGAATCAAGGTTCTCGACGAACCAAACAGATATGGTGGTTGGAACCCATATCATTGGAGATAAAATCTCTTGATTTTGATGATTATTTTTTTATAGCATCAAGATTGGGGGGGGGGGGGGGTGGGATTTCTAAAAATTATTGTGTTATATCTCCATTAGAAAGGGGGAGAAAAACCTTAGAGAAATTTTTTTGATATCTTAGATATGCATGTTTTTAGGGGGAACCAATTTCTTTTATTATGTCAAAAAGGGGGAGTTAATTTTTTTTAGAAGATCATGTATTAAGAGGGAGTTTAGGATTAAAATAAATTAAGCTTTTTGATAATGTAAAAAAGGGGGAGAATTTTGAGTTTTATTGATTATGATTTTGTCATCATCAAAAAGGGAGGGATCATTGACCAAGTCGACCACCAGTTGACCAACCAGTATAGTTCACCTATGGCTACTTTCACCCGTAATAGGGCATCGATTTATTTTAGCAATTGGTCAAACAACCAAGTACTAACTGGATGACTAGGCATCAACTTGCTCCTACTGTTTGGCAAGTCTACTTGATTTTCTAGAAATCTGTAGCCCATGTCAGCCATTATTGTTCCAATGAGTATAGCTTCATCCTAGGCCTATCTAGAGTGTTCCAAACACCTCTATAAATATGCAAGTACACACCTAAGCCTAGACACACATAATAGAAGAGAGAATCATGTATGAAATACCTTTGTGAGCTAATTTTTCTGCCCACATACCTTGAGTGAGATCAAATTAAGAAGCCGCTCTCCAAGTAATGTACTTCACATTTGAGAGGACCATTACGCTGGTCTTCCAAGCCAATCCACTTCCATTTTAGGGAAGTAATCTTCACCGGTAGGAGCTAAGCTTAATCTTTATTTTGGGCTCTATACGTCTTTTGTGGTTGTAGTTTTGGCTGGATATTCGTATTGTGAATTCCCGTCTTTGTTGGAGACAAAAATACTCTTTGTGGAGAAGAGTGGTCTTGAGGTACACTACTCGCATTTAAGTAGTGTTGTATTGAGGTTGCATCAGCTTCGGTTTAAAGTGATACATTAGTGAATTTGATTGACTCGATTGATCGGAAAATCCTAAGTCGGGAGACCTAGGTAATGGTTTTTACCTGAGTTGAGTTTCTACCTAAATATCTTTGTTTGGCGAATGATTTTGTGTGATTGATTATTGATTTTATTTGATCATGATTTTTTATATTGCACTATATTAGCTATTAGTGAATTTTCAGGGGTTCATTAACCCTCCTTCCCTCTTCAGGAAAAGAAAACTGGTTGATAGGATGAAAGGTTTAGGAAGATGCTCGTAACTTGAATTTTTATAAGAAAATTCCGCATCTTGAATTGCATTTTCAAGTAAAATTTAGTACTGTCCTTGTGTCTGGGAAACACTATATGTGGATAGCACTTTGTTTTGACAACTGACTGATCTCTGCATGAGATTTAGTAAATCATCTCTTGATGAATAACCTCTGCTGGGTTTAAGCCATCTCTTGATGAATAATCTCTGCCTGGGTTTAGCTTTGCCTGATTTTTTAAGCCTTTATTAGCTCTGAGTGATCTTTTCTGGTTGGAATTTATTTTGAATTTAAAAAATATTGATTGCCAAACAAAGATCACCAGTTCATCATCCTGAATCCACAGATAATTTTTTAGACCAATGTATGAGTTAGTGATACAATAAGCACTCGTTTAATTTACTTTAGGCAAAATTTGTGAGTTATTACACCATTCATTGTTATTTGTATTCATCACAGGAGGATATTTGCATGAATGAGGGCAGTGGAAGCTCAGATCGCACTAAAGGAGCTGATGTAGAGCCAACAATTCAGAAGCTTCAAAAGGAACTTGAAGAGGCACTAAAAACAAATGAAATGTATCAAAAGGAACCTGAGAAGTAGGTTAATGATTTCATCCAATCATACTCTAATACATTTGCATCAACTTTGTAACTCTTATGCATGCTTCTTTTTTGTTCACCATATTTACTTTTGCGGTTGTCATCATTGTGCAAAGTTTTACTTATCCAGACTCGTTTTTATTTGTCTAAAGGACATGGACAATAGATGAGACTTCACATAGCTCAAGTAACACTTTTTCTGACATGCACAGCCATTTCTTGAGGTTCTAGAACAAAAATAGATTTGTTACTAGAGATTCTAGTTGCTTTCATCTTTCACACTTGATCCATCAATTTTTATACATATTCACTTCACAATTGAAACTCGTGTCTAAATATAAATTACCACTAAAGATAGAGTAAAATTTACTATATTCCACATCCCATCTGATATCCTGCCCCTCAAATCCCACCATTAGATGTGTGGAAAAAGCCAAACTAGAAGGAAGTTCCCCACGTGTTGTCTTTGAACTGACCCCTTCCATGTAAGTGGGTTGGGTGGGGTGTATGATTAGCATTCTTCAAGTTATGGCTTGGCTTTAGGGTCTGTATGTTTAGGGGAATAACATGATGTCTTCCGTATTTGGGTTGAGAAAATCTGGAAAAAAGTTATATCGAACTAGACCTACTTATGCTGGCATAAAGTTGTTCCGGAGGGCTCCTGGAATAACTGGATTCTGCTCCCCCTTCCTCCAAACGTGGAACACTAGCCCTTTATTCCTATTCATGGCCCCAAACATCAAAAGGGACTTATTCCTATACTTATTCCACAAAATACTAATTCCATGTGTAATTCCTTAAAATCTCATTCCTCGAACCAAACATGCCCTTAGTGTTTTCTAGCCCTGACCTAAATTTATGACATGGAAAGGCATGTGGATATCAACTGCCAGCAAATTGGAGGCAGCAATGCCTGCAGATCTATTTATATATTCAGTATCTAAAGTGCCAACTTGTGCCTTGCTGCATGAAATTGTAAGCAACTGAACCCTGATTCTCGTTCCTTCCTATGGTAAGGAGTTTTCGTTTTTTAGATCGTCTGTGGGTAGAATCACTGGATCCTACATCCATTTGAAAATTTGCCCAGGTACAGCCCGTGTACTCTGTCCACTTCAAACGGGAATACTATGTCCATATTATGTCAGCACAAAACTTTGCTACAAATATCAACCAATGTGCCTTTTAGAAAAAGAATATTGGCCAATGTGTGATTTATATTTTAAACTCAAACCCAACATGGATTGCATAAAATGTAAGGTCTGATGGAGCAAGTAGGTTCAGCAAACATTTCTCCCATACCAAGCATGAATCATTAAAGTTTTTTTTTTTTCATAAATGCTCCTATAATCGTTTGTAATTACATATATACCCTTGTCTTATTCACTTTTACATTAATATCCATTATTTACATGTATGCTCTTAATCAGGAACATGGACTAACACTTCAAGTCAGAAAAGACTCCCATATATATATTTTCATTTTGTTTTATATCCTCCCCTCTTTTCAAAAATTTTATATCCTCCCCTCTTACCTCCTCCCTCATCTGCCTTTTCCCTTCTTTCGATCCCCTTGCTCCTCTTTCCTTCTCCTCTTAGCCCCTCTCCAATGAGCCCTTCCTCTACCTTATGACTGCTGTAGAGCTCCACCTCTTTGCCAAGAATAGCCTTGAGAACTGCCTCTGCATCGCCAAGGATGATGCTACCCTTTTGCTCCTCCATCTTTGGTTGGAGATCCCTCACCAACCTAGACAGGTTGGCAGAGGATGAACCATTGAGACCGATAGTCTTGCTTGCCTTCTCCTTCCACCATGGTGGGATTCCCTTTACCCTTCTCCATCTCCATGAGTGTAGAAGAAAGATGCGATTCTATTCACCAAGGAAACTTTAGGCCTTTATATATACAAGGAGAGGTTAGGGAACATTTATAGAAAAGTTCTCAAAGGAAATGAAAAATAACAAAATTGAAGGGAAAACAACAAATGACACAAGTTTACAATTGATGGCTTGGAATGAAGTTTGTAGATCCAAGGGAGGGTGGTCTGGTGATATGTCATCTTGGTGCATTTTATAAAACTCTTCTTTTAATGTGGGTGGTTAAAATGCTATATGGTGAGAATTCTTTCACTATGAGGCTGCTGAATGACTCATTTGGGGTAAATATGAATATCTTAGAAAGGGCAATTCAATGGAGAGGTGCCTCATCTTTTTGGTGTGCCATGCAGCCAATTATGCAGGAGTTTGCAAATAATTTCAGTCAAATATTAGGAAATGGTGATAAATTCAGATTCTGGTTGAATGATTGGTGTGGTTTGGGCTGTTTGTCAATCCTTTTCCCACATGTTTTTCATATGGTTAATGATAGAAATGCCACAAGTTCAGATATGTGGGATGACCAGTCAGGTTTATCAGAGCTCACATTTGCAGAATTTTAGCAACTTTTGCAAGTTATATCTGACATTAGTCCAGCTGAAAATGAAGTGGATAAGTTCTTGTGGAAAGACAAGATATTTTCGGTTAGTAAGGCTTATAGTAAAATTAATTCCTCAGGCCTTGACTTGGATGAAATCAGATCTGATTGTGGGGGCTTGATTTGGATGAAATCAGATCTGAATGTGGAAAAATTTGGAAATGCAAATTACCTGTGAAGACTAAAGTTTTCTTGTGGTTCCTTAGAAGGGAAAAGATTGTCATGAAGAGTTTGAGAAGTGGGTTGAAGATGGTGATAGTGCCTGTCTTGTCATGAAGGTGAAGAAGACGTTCCACATCTCTTCCTCTCGTAGATTCGCTAAGGAGGTCTAGCAAAATTTTGATGTTTGAACGATGGATTATTCAGATGTGGATAATTTCTGGGGTTCCTTTAGATGACATGTCGATCTTGATACTGCTGGTTAGATTCGAGCTTTTTCAATTCTCTGGTGCCTTTGGTTGCAATGGAATGGTAAGATCTTCAAGAATGAGAGATGTTGGGTGGAGAATGTTGTGAGTGATATCTCTTTTTTATCTGATTTTTGGTTCATCAATCTGGAAGTCCATTCCATTTACATTAATACAATTACTTGGGGATTACTGACATTGGGTAATCTTCCTTTTTCTACAAAAAAAAAAAGACACAAGACTTATCTTTCTTTACCCTTCTAATAGTGGAGCATATATTTCTATTGTGCTTAGTTTGGAACAACATCGATCAAAAGATGCATGAGGAAGAGCCTTGGTGGATATTTCTGCAGTTTAATCTCCTAAGGCCATATGCGAGGTGTAAGTCCCTTTTGGAACATATCTTGAGTGTAGTGACAACCCATTTCCTCATCCTTTGTTCTCTTGTGGAAGACTGGATTATTGGTAATAAAGAGAGCTTCCCTATTATCATAGCTCCTCTTCGTAGGATTAGGAACATGGATATGCAAATCCTCAAGATTACATTGAATCCACATGAGCTCAGAAGTAGCTTAGGCCATTGCCCTGTACTTAGACAAAACACTTGGTCTAGCCACAATAATCTATTTCTTCATTAGGTGACGAGGTTGCTTCCAACGGGCCTCATTGTTAATAATCCAATCATAATAGTTAGAGGAGACCTTCATACTATTATTACCTTGAATATAAAGTGTGTAGTTGACACTAGTAGACTCATATGATTCGTCCTTGTTGCTAAGTTTCTTTAAGAAAGACCTTGTAACTCTCTAATTTGATCCACTGATAAGTCATGAAAAGTAAGTCGACGCCCCTCAACAGCCTTTTAAGAAGCATTAGATGCCTTAGTTGCCACATACATCTTAATTTGAGATCGATTGGTACTACAACTTGCCTTTTCTCTCTTTTGGCAATTTTCTCATGGTAAAGATCCTGATATGAGTCTATAGTGTGCCTAACTTTCTGATAGTGTCTCTACCATGATTACTTGCAAAGTACTTGGCCTTAAAGTGGTTTCGGCTCACAAATGTTGGGTGCTTTAGATAAGTTTTCCTGGTCTAATTAGTAGCATCTCTAGATCTGGCCCCTATAACATGAGGTCTAGCCTCCTTTACTGCCAGTTAGTAGACTTTTCAAAAACTTTAAGAATCTGGCTCCTGACATTTTCAAACTCTTGGTTTAGACAACCAAGAAACATAAATGTACGAGTCTTCCATTCTGTATTCCAGTGAAGTTTTTGATCTGATTTATCTTTCCAAGTTTCATCTACATAGAAATTAAAAGCCTTCCTATATAGATTTAAGAAGGCCATAGTACTCAGTAATGGACATTGTTCCTTGCTAAAGATTGTAGGTCTCCTTTGTCAATTGGTAAATATCGATGTGCTTCCTCTTCTGACCAAACGTGCTATCAAGAGTAGTCTGTATATCTCGAACATTTTCCTTTCTCAGAATAAGGGGTTGAAGTTCCATTGAGATGGAATTCGTGATCCAAGATTGGACTTGGTTATCTTCAAGATACTAAGTCTCCTAGGTAGGATCATACTTTGCAGGCTCAACCTCGGTGCCCTTTATGTAACCAATGTACCCATGGCTAGCAATAGCCATCCTTGTTGCTGCAGACCACATAAGATATTTCAATTTATTTAGTTATGTAGAAGTTGCACTGAAAGGCCCTCTTGAAGCTTCATGGGTTCCATGTCAACCTTCTTTTCCTGTCAAGCCAAATGCATTCTTACACAAAAACTTCAATCAAACAGAACACCAATCACTAAAAGCACCCGAAATCAAATTCCCACAAGGTAGAAGTAAAAGAAGGGAAAGAGAATGAGCAGTTGGAAACTCAAATTGCACAAAGTCCTCAAAACAACTACAGGAAGGTGTCAGACTCCCTGTCACTACCATCTGAGCATCTTTGGCTTAACAAGTGAGCAACTCTCTTAACAAAATCGAGCTTCCATTAGGGTATAAGTCTACCTATTACTTCACACATTCCACTTCAAATTTTCCTTATTACAAATTGGAGTCATTGTCCCTTTGTATCTCCATGAAAGGCCCTACACTCCCTTGCTTCAAGATGATGTTGTAAAAGGCACCTTCTTGGTTAGGCTCTGCATTCCAATGCCTCGGGAAACACTATAAGAGAGACTCGAGCTTATTTTGATCAAGGCATATTTAAATTTTCACAATTCTTCTCTTCTTTTGTCTTTTTTTTTTCCAAGATAAGGGGCTCCTCCTAAACTTGGTTTAAGAACATATCCTTAGTGGAAATATGTGGAGAACAAAGTGCTAGGTTGGGATTTCGAATACCCGACATCTAAGAAGCATTCATAGTGTAACGTACTAGCCATACCTCAAAAGGTCTTAGAATTGTGCTGAAATTAAGTCCGATTTTAAAGGTTAGACGCTTAAATCTCATGTCTTTTTGAAAGCCTAGCTTTCTATTGGTAATCGCCAACAAGTCAGCTAATGTGTATGTGTAAATGGGAGATGCTTAGGCTTCAAAAACATTCAAACCAAAGGGTGAACAAAAACAAGTCATATATTGCTTACCTTGTCGGCTTAATACCTTAGCTAACTAGACTCTTCAAAAACTTGGAAAATAAATTCACATTTTAGTAAATATTCAAGTTGATTAAGTTGAAAATGGCCTAAAGAATTTAGTTGAAAGGACTTAAACACACTTATGATCAGTGACTTCTGAAAAGTTTCATCATTCTTACGTAACATAAAACTCTTATGAACCTTGGTAAAATTAGTTCAAAACTTTTTTTTTTTGAAAATTCTTTCAAAAAGATTGCAAAACAAGTGAAAGTGTAGAACAAATGCAACAAAATTGCTAGAGACTAGATGAATATTAACTCAGCAAAAGAGAACTCTGCCTTTCACATACAATATCACCATTATATGCTTACAAGTATTCATGAGAAAGGGAAAGATATTACCTATAAACCTTTGAGTTATGGCATTGAATATGACTAGCTTTAAGAATGTGTGAACCTACTATTTGTAAACAAAAATATGTTGAGTTGCTTTTCAATAAGTGCTAAGTTTAATGTCTTCATCTAGATGTAAAGTGCCTTGAAGATTGGGTTTCAAGGATAGGTGTAAGCCAAGATTAAGCTTAACGAAGTAGCCTTACAAAACAGGTAGCTAAGAATATTGGCGAGTTGATGATGAAGTGTTATATCAAATACTCGCTAATAGAGAATAGCATGAGGTACTTTATGGACTTCCTAATAGGTTTAAGACGTTGCAAAGTCAATTTTAAGGATAAAAGGATCCTCAATTATGGTCGGGGTTCTTAAGGGCTTGTGTAATGTAAATTCTAACTCTTGAATGATGAGATTCTATCTATAGGCATCAATTCACACGTGCCATCCAAAACATTCATCACTAATGTCTTTAGGCACCCAATTCAACACCCTACTAAGTGTTATTATTAGTGATATCGAGTCTACCCTAGATATCTTGATGACATTTTTCAAATTTGATCATCCAAAACTTGGTTTTTAAGAATGTGAAGAGGTAGGTCAGATGCGATTTCATTAAGGCATAATTAGATTCCTTACATTCAAACTCAAGTAACTCGAGAAATGACTCAGGTTGGGTTTTGGACTTGGGGGGGGGGGGGGGATTCATATGTTGTTGGGCCTTTATCTCAAGAATATCGGCACCCTACTAAATGTTCTTATTGGTGATATCGATTCTACCCTAGATATCTTGATGATATTTGTACACAAATTTGGATCATCCAAAACTTGGCTTTCAAGAATGTCAAGAGGAAGGTGACGCGCGCGGAACGCGTTGGTTTAATTATGTTATTGTAGCATGTGTTTGCGATGTCGGTTTTAATTTAAGATTTGGATTCGGTGAGTCCAAGTGTCGATCTTAGGGAGGCGTGAAATCAGATTAGTTTAGTTACTTTGGGTGTCACAAAATGGTAGTGTGGTTTGCTTGCGAAAACGAGAGAGAGAGAGAGAGAGAGAGAGAGTAGGGTTAGAGCTTGCGCTTAAAACATGACAATCACTTAAGGAGATGTGAACTATGATATAAGAAGTAATATCAACATATAACATGCAATTAGAGATCGTTTACAACTACAACAATAGATGAAAGCTTAAAATAGTGCAACATAAAACTAGAGTAAAAGAGAGTGCGAGGAGGTGAGGTGGCTACGGCAGTGGAGGGGGGCTCCGTTGGTGGCTCGACAACTCCGAGGGTGGATATGGAGTGTTTGGTGGAGCTAGGAGAGGGCTAGTGTTGCATGGAGAGTGAATGAGAATTGAATGCCTTTGAATGGGGTCGTTAAGGGGGTTTATATAGTAGAAGAGGGCTTCTAAAAGAGGTACGGGTCTTTAGCGACGTCCCGGATGTCGCTAAATCCCTTCCAAAAATGTCGTTGAAGTCCCACGCCCACCGGTCCTTAGGCGCGCCTATTCTTCTTCTTCTCAAGCTGCGCCTACACATCCTCAGCCATTGGATCTGAGGTGCGGATCGCCATCGGACAGCTGAGGACGTGCCACGTCGCCACCTTACTGCACCTGCAGGTGTTGCTTCTCTCGCGATCCGTGTGCTCTCACCCTAAGCCGTCCGATGATGCATTAATGGTTGGGATTGCGCGCGACCGGGTGCACTGGATCGCTCCTCGCGCGCGATGAGTACGTGTTGCAGCGAATTTGGCGGTGCGACGGGATCAAACACGCGTTCGCTGCTTGCGAGTGCGAGGCTTCACCTGCTGTGCTGCCCTCGCGAGTTGCGGAGGTGAGATTTGGTGCGGGCGCAGTTGACCGTTGGATGGAAATCCAATAGTCAGGAGTCCATGTTGAAGGATTCTTTGGGCGTGATGGAGTGCACGCCTTTGTGAATCCTCAGCCGTCCGATCCAAGGATCGGATGGCTTAAAATGCTCCTGATGAAGCGAGGCCGAGTGCAGGCGTGGCGGCTAATGGCGCGGATGCGCAACACGTGGCGGCCTCGTGGTCGATACTCAGATCAACGGTCACAACTTCTTGGGCTTGTTGTGAGAGCTCCGGATGTCGGATTTAGGCGATTTTGAGTTTGTCGAACTCCATTCGTCAAACTGGATCCATCCGTACGGTCTGATTGCTCATCTGAGGTCTGTTTCAACATGAACTTGTATACATGGTCATTAAACATTGATTTACAAGCAATCTTAATTCGCAATGCATGTAGTGCTCCCATCTTATTATGGTATGTCATTAATGTACACATATCTTTAAAACTAACTTTAGTTGATGGAATTATCATCATTGGATGTAGGGTTATCATACCCCCATGCTAATCCCTTGTTAGTCCCTAGCAAGGTTTATCCTAGTCGTTATTTTCAGTCGGAATTAGGAATTGATTACTTAGACATATGTTGCTTGTCAACAGGAGGAAACATATACTAAGAGCCTAATCCACAGAGACTAAACAACGTCCGTGTGTCTGTCAAAATACAAACCGCTCAAGTCCTCGCTTTAAAGCATATATACATATATATATTTTTTCTTTTTCATCTTTTCTATTTTTTTTTGGATTTTTGGAGTCGAGAGTGTGTAGGTAACTTTTTGTGGCTACCTAACCCACCCATAACTCGAAAAAGAGTCTAAGTGCTAAGCATTTTGGTGTGAAGGTTGTGATAGGCTCACTCAACGGTAATTAAAACAGACTTCGGGTTTCTATGCCCCTAGGTGACCGTAAAAGAAAATATTTGCCTAAAGGTATATTTGTCTAATCGGTAGCTTTCTCCCTACTTTTATTTTGTGTGGGGTCAACACAAGGGTGCTTTCAGTGTACATCTTCCCGGATTGCTCTACTTCCCTACTTCTTCCTTAAGTGTTTTGGGCTTTTTCGTGCATTTAATGAGCTGGGTTCTGGACAACTGGCTAATGGACTGTTACCCACCACTTGCCAACCATATTCGTGCGGTGAAGTGTGACTTATTTATCCATTTTTTTTTCTATTTCTCCCTTTTTCTTTTCTTTTTCTTTTGTTGTTTTAGTAGGTAGCTTCCCTGATCTAAGATTTACCTAGAGGTAATAATAAAAGAGAATGGTCCTGTGGCTGGGCTTTGGACAACCAGCCAATGGACTATTACTCACGATAACTTGCTAGTTATACCACTCTAGAAGGTTTATTAGCTACCCAATTTCTGTTAGAATCTCCGAGGAGCGAGTCAGTGCAAAAATGTGTGTAGATGCTTAGATTAAAAGTCCCTCCGAGTTGGAGGGAAGGTTGATAAATCGTATACTTATACCCTACTTTATTGATCAGATTAATGTAAATTAAGGTTGCGAGGATTCGAGGCTAAATCCACATTTTAGTGGACACTTGGGCTGATTAAGCTTGAAGGCCTGAAAAGTCTAAGTGTTCAGGTTCTTCTCGTATTATTTCCTACAGTTGACAAGTTCTTCATGCCTAAGTTCTCATTCCTAATTATTTATTTATTTATATATATATAATTCAGGCTAATAATAAAAATTCAGAGAATGTGAATTACCACTCCCCCATGCTTAAGTTGGACAATGTCCTCATTGGCAAATAAATGTATGTAAGGGGGTACAGAAAGAAATCACCTGAGTGCTGCCGTGTACCTGATCAGTCTGAATCTTCTGGGTTGCTTCCTAGGAAGCGCTGAGTTTATTGCCTCTACCTGGGTGAAGCTCCGTGTCAACCCTCAATAAGGGTGACTACTTCCTTTGGGGGAACCTGGGTAAGAAAATGTTTTAATCTCTGGCCGTTTACTATGAAGGTTTGCCCAGTGTTAGGATCTGCAATTTCAACTGCCCCATTGGGATAAGGTTTGACCACTTGATATGGTCCTGTCCACTTTAAGTCTTGCATGAAAAAGCTAGACTTGCTGATTGGGCTCGAAGGTTTTCCTATGAATGTGTCTGTTGTGGGCGGCTTTCATCTTCTCTTTGTTTCTCATAAGCATCCCGACGGATTTCCTCGAGCTTGGAGAGTTGGAGTGTCCTTTGTGCTCCGACCAATTGGGAATCCATATTACACTCCTTAACAACCTAGTATGCCCGGTGTTCCAACTCGACTGGAAGGTAGCAAGCCTTGCCAAAGACCAATTGATAAGGCGACATGCCTATTGGGGTCTTAAAAGCAGTTCTATATGCCCAAAGGGTATCATCCAATCATGTGGACCAATCCTTCCGGTCAGGTCTCATAGTCTTTTGCAGAATATTCTTGATCTGCCTATTAGAGACCTCAGTTTGTCCATTTGTTTGTGGGTGATATGAGGTGGCAATGCGGTGAGTAACCCTGTATTTTCTAAGTAAGGCATGGAATTGGACATGAATAAAGTGACTCCCACCATCACTGATTATGGCTTTCGGTATCCCAAATCGAGAGAAGATGCTTTGCTTAACAAAGTCCATGACAGCCTTATGGTCACATCTTCGGGTGGCTACGGCTTTGATTCATTTCGAGACATAGTCCACTGAGACTAATATGTACTCGAAGCCGTTGGATGGTGGGAAGGGACCCATAAAATCTATGCCCTAGACATCGAAAATTTCAACGATCAAAATGGGCTGTAGGGGCATCATATCCTTTCTGGCCATAATCTTTAATGTTTGGCACTGAGAGCAAGTCTTCGCAAAGTTGTGTGCGTCCTTGAATAAGGATGGCCAATAGAATTCGGACTGCAAAACTTTTGCAGCCGTCCGCTTCCCAGAGAAGTGGCCACCACAGGCTTGGTTGTGATAGAAGGATAGCACACTTTGGACTTTCTCTTCAGGAATACACCTCCTAATGATCTGGTCAGCACAGAGTTTAAATAGCATAGGATCATCCCAGAAATAGTGCTTGGCTTCAACCAAGAACTTATCCTATTGCTGTCTGGACCAGCCGTGCGAAGTCTCACCTACTACCAGATAGTTGACTAAGTCTACATACTAGGGTAGCCTCCTTCCTTGCACGGCTAGAAGTTGTTCATCAGGGAAGGTGTCGGTTAAGGGTAATGAGGGTCCAATGTGGTCCGGGTGAAGTCTGGATAAGTGGTCGGCTACGACGTTTTTGGACCTAGCTTTGTCGTGTATTTCCAGGTCAAATTCCTGTAAGAGCAGGATCCATCTGATGAGCTTGGGTTTAACATCCTTTTTGGCCAACAAATGCCGAATAGCCGAGTGGTTAGTGTAAACCGTCACGTGGGATCTTAGAAGGTATGATTTAAACTTTTCTAACCCAAAGACTACAGCGAGCAGTTCTTTTTTTGTGATAGCGTAATTCCATTCAGCCTCATCCAATCTTTTGCTCGCGTAGTAGATCACCACAAGTTTCTTCTCTCTTTTCTGTCCTAGGACTGTGCCAACAGCTAAATCTGATGCATCGCACATTATCTCAAAGTCTTGGGACCAGTCTGGGGGTTGTAAAACAGGTGCAGTGGAGGCTGTTTCCGTAAGGGTGTTGTAGGTCTTGATGCAATCAGGTGTCATGTGAAAAAGGGTGTCATTGGCTAGAAGGTCAGTCAAGGGCTTAGAAAGTTTGGAAAAATTTTTAATGAACCTTCTATAGAAGCCAACATATCCTAGGAAATATCGGATTTGCTTGACTGAGTTAGGGGGTGGAAGTTTGGAAATTAAATCAACCTTAGCTCGATCAACTTCGATTCCCCTATGCGAGACGATGTGACCGAGGACAATCCCTTCCTGAACCATGAAATGGTTCTTTTCCCAGTTTAAAACCAGGTTTACCTCGATACATCGCTTTAGGATCTTTTCCAAGTTACTAAGACAATGGTCGAATGAGTTCCCGAACATGAAGAAATCATCCATAAAGACCTCCAGGTATTTACCCACCATCTCTGAAAAGATGGCTAGCATGCAACGCTGAAAGGTAGCGGGTGCATTGCATAACCCGAATGGCATATGATGGAATGCGAACGTGCCATACAGGAAAGTGAATGTGGTCTTCTCTTGATCCTCTGGTGTAATAGAACTTAGTTGTATCTTGAATATCCATCTAGGAAGCAAAAATATTTCTGCCCTGCCAATCGCTTGAGAATCTAGTCAATGAATGGCAGCGGGAAATGATCTTTCTTGGTGGCCTCATTAAGCTTCCTATAGTTGATGCACACCCACGATGCGGTAGCGGTGCGGGTGGGGATGGATTCGCCATGGTCATTGGTGACCACGGTGAGCCCGACTTTCTTGGGTACCATTTGAGTGGGGCTCACCCAGGGGCTATCGGAAATTTGGGTAAATGATGTTTGCGTCAAGCCACTTGATTATTTCTTTTTTAACAACCTCTCGCATATTCGGGTTTAATCGCCTCTGCATCTGGCGAGAAGGTCGAGCCCCATCTTCCAAATAGGTTTTGTGAGTGCAATAAGTAGGGTTAATTCCTCTTAAGTCAGAAATTGTCCACCCAATGGCTGGCCGATATTTAGAGAGGGTTGCAGTCAACCTAAGTTCTTGATCCTTAGTTAAATGTGCATTGATAATCACAGGAAAGGTTTGGTTAGGTCATAGGAAGACATACTTGAGATTATCGGGCAAAGGCTTTAGTTCGGGTGTAGGCGGGACAACATTTGACGGGTAAGGAAAAGGCGGGAGTTGATCAACATCAATCTCCTCAAATGGAGGTTGCTGAAGGTAATCAGCTCTACAAAGGTCAACCTCTACATGCTGGGGTGGGTCAGGGTAGTCATCAACTGGTTGAGTCAGATGGTCTGCTAAAGAGCTAAGAGTGAGGCATTCTTCCACCAAAGGTTCCATAGGATCGTGCTCCTCAACCCAGCCACAATCAAAAGATTTATCCGTCCTGAAGATATCCAATTGCATCTTCTTGTCTCTAAAGGCGATTTCCATGCATCCCGCGTCACAATCAATGTTTGCCTTAGTCGTAGCTAAGAAGGGTCTGCCCAGGATGATGGGTGTGTTTTGTAGCTGTTCGGGGACTTCCATGTTGAGGACCAAAAAGTCAACCGAGAAGTAGAAGTCATTGACCCGAACAATTACATCCCCGACTACCCCCTTCGAGGTTTTTACGGATTTATCAGCCAATTGGATAGTCATAGGTGTGGGTTTCAACTCCCTAAATCCAAATTGGTGATAAAGGGTAGTCGGGATTAGGTTGATTGAAGCACCTAAGTCCAAGAGCACTCTATCAAATGTCATGTCCTCGATATTACAAGATATCAGGGGCACTCTTGGGTTAGTTTGTTTGGGAGGTAGGCTGCTCAATATCATTGAACTAGCTTGTCCTGAGAGCATTACCTTCCTAGGTGCTTGGGTTCTCGACTTACGCTTCGGCATACAGACATCCTTTAAGAACTTAGCGTAAGCCGGGATATGCTTGATTGCTTCGAGGAGAGGAGTATTAATCTGAACTTGTTTGAAAATCTCTAACAACTCATTCTTAACTACATTTTTCTTTTTCTTCATTTTCTCCAAGGTCTAAAGATATGGTGTTTGGGTTTGAATTGGTTCTGTTTCCAGGTCCTTGGGTTGCTCCCGCTCATCCTCAGAATTAGGCATCTCAGGAAGCGAGGTCACAGGAGGGGTCGTCTACTTGGGGTCCTGGGTTTTAGTGTCGCTTCTCAAGGTAACCGCGTTGGCTGAGGTGTTGGGACCATGGGTAGATCCTTGAGAAGAAGAGGAAGCACCAAACCTAGGGGGTGTCTGTGGGGCTTACTGGATCATGTGGGCATGCCCAGGATTGGCCTAGAACCCTTGAGGATTGGGGCCTCTGTTGATCACATTTCTCGGGTTCGGTTGTGGCTAAGAAGGAAGAGACCCCTGTTGTTTACAATCCAACAGCTGGCTCAATTGTCCCTTCACTAATGCAATTTTCTCTTAATGTTTCTGATTCATATCAACCATCATTTTTATCAGTGTGTCCATTTGGTTTTGTGGGGGAGGGGCCACCTTATTCTGATTATAGGGTGGTTTAACCGGTGGACCTTGCTGATAGGAGGGAGGGTTTGGCCTGGGTTGGTTATGGAATTGGTTCGATTTTTGGTTTGTTCAGGAAAAATTTGAGTGATTATGCCATCCAGCGTTGTAGGTGTTGGAGAAGGGGTCAGGTTTGGAGTAACCTTGGATGGCCTGAGCATCTTCAAAGATAGAAGGTGCTGAAGGGGAGGGGGGAGAGTAATCAGGGTTTGAGGGAGTAAAGGTCCCTCCGTGGAACATGGTCAGGGGTTGTTTCAGGTGCATTTGGTTAATTGGTTGCACCAAATCTACATTGTGAGCTCCTTTTGCTAGGGAGAGGGTCTGTAGTGGGTTTCGGGTTTGGTTCAACAGCTCATCAATCTTTTTATCCACCAACTCAACTCGATCTAACTTTTTGGCTATAATATCCATGTCAACCATTCCAGAATTGGCTTGCACCTCATAGATCCCACTCCGGGATTGACTGGATTGATTAAACTAGGTCATAGAGGCATTGTTGAGCAAATTCTCACTCGTGGACTCAGAGTTTCAACGCGCTCTCCTCATCTTTGCTCAAAAAGTTTTGCCTCCACATTAGGCGTCAACAAAGTTCTTAAGGTTACTGTCCAGATCATGGTAGAAGATCTGGGTCAATTGCCACCTTAGAATCTCATGGTGTGGGCATTTCCTCAACAATTCATTAAATCTTTCCTACGCCTCATGGAATTGTTCCCTACCTTGTAGTGTAAATGTTGTAATGGCTCTTCTGAGGGCATTGGTTTTACCTATGGGGAAAAATCTCTTCAAGAATGCATGCCTCAGTTCCTCCCAGGTGGAGAAGGGTCTCCTTAAGGTTCTAAGCCAGTGAGATGCTTTGTCTTTTAGGGAGGAAGGGAACATCTTAATTAAAACAATATCCAAGCTAATGTTCCTTGGTTTCACAGTCCGGGCGATTCGATCTAGGTCCTCTAGGTGTTGAAAGGGGTTCTCATTTGAGCTTCCATGAAAGTGGCTTTGAATTAAGCTCAGGACATTTGGTTTTAGCTCAAAAGTTTCTCCCCGTTTGGGGACCCTAAGATGTGGCTCGATCCAGATAGAAGACGGATCGTAAAAATCACGGAGAGGCCTTGGTTGGCCCTCGGGAGGTTGTGGTGGGTTAGGTAAGGGTTTCCCTTGCGGGTTTTGCAATCGGTATATGACTTGCATGATTGTTTGGATTTGTTGTTGTTGAAGTTGGTGGTTGGTAGAGATTTGGGCTTGAATGATGGCCATAGCATCGGGTTGAGGTTGGTCCTCAATCTCATCAATTCTTCGGTCAACCATTTCCCTTGAAAAATCAAGTCTCCTTCTGATTTCCCTTTTTAAAATAAACAGCTCAGGATGAAGTGATCGTCTCTCGTGCATACACTAGAGAAGAACGGGGAGGGATGCAAAGAGAGACATCTGCGAGAAGTGTGTTCACAAACAAGCAAGCAAGTTTAGTCCTTATAGTGTATACTTTAGGTGACCTAGAAGCCTCAAAGAGAATGATCAAATTTGCAAGCACTTAACCTCCCTTCCCGATGTTAATCTGGCAATCTGGCTAGGTTGATTACGAGGGGATTGAGGGGAAAGTTCTTCCTTTGGCTTGTGCTGCTGGTTTCGTAGACCCCACAACTGTAGTCGTTTGATACTTCCCCGTAGCCTAGACACCAGATTTTACAAAGGGAATGAAGGTCAAGTGCCTAGCAAACCTAATCACATCTCAAAGACTTAGACTAATCCTGCCTAAGGCTCGTCTACTCTATTTTAATGAGGGCTAGGTTAGTGCTTGTGCTCTGGATATGTGATGTGGCGTTGTTTAGGGTTGTCTCTTAGTCCAATTGAGCATATGCGTGCACTCAACAAAATATGATTTTCAAGCAAGGTTTTTATGATGTGAAGCCTTTTAATATTCGTCCTTGCTTTAGTGATTTTTTTTTTTAGGGTTGAAATGCCTTAATGTTTTCAAATAATGTTCAAGTGGGCACACAAAGTTTTGCACACAACGGATGAAAGTCGATTTCCTTTAGAATGATGTGGCCCTAGAGAAACAACCTTAATGTATTCACCCTAGTGTTCATGCGGTTCTACCAGGTGAGTTGATTTTAATTATGGTGAGTGGTGCGGCCCAAGTAAAATCATGGTGACTTCACAAATACCATTCAAAAGAAAGAACACTCCAGAAAGATTATTTCTTTGAGAACTTAGAGTGTAATTTTTTTTTTGGTTGGGTAATGAGTTGGTCAAGTAGCCATTCACCACGTCAATTTTAGATTTATATTTTTTTGTATTTTTAAGCAAGCAAACACTCAATGGGTGGAGTGATACAACAGTCTTTACAGTACTTTACTCCTTGTCTATTGTCTTGGATCATGCTCCTCTGTCGCCAAGGTGTCGAGTTCCGGAAACCAATCAAGTAGAGAGAGAAAAATGAGTCAGAAGATGTTAATACTAATGTGGGATGAAAGTGAAAAAAGAAATCCATTGCCTCCCCAGCAACGGCGTCAAAAACTGACGTGCGCGGAACGCGTTGGTTTAATTATGTTATTCTAGCATGCATTCGCAATGTCGATTTTAATTTAAGATTTGAATTCAGTGAGTCTAAGTGTCAATCTCAGGGAGGCGTGAAATCAGATTAGTTTTAGTCGCTTTGGGTGTCATAAAATGGTAGCGTGGTTTGCTTGTGAAAACGAGAGAGAGAGTAGGGTAAGAGCTTGCGCTTAAGACATGACATTCACTTAAGGAGATGTGAACTATGATATAAGAAGCAACATTAGCATATAACATGCAATTAGAGATCGTTTACAACTACAACAATAGATGAAAGCTTAAAATAATGCAACATAAAACTATAGTAAAAGAGAGTGTGAGGCGGCCACGGCGGTGGAGGGGGGCTCTGTCGGTGGCTCGACAACTTCGAGGGTGGATATGGAGTGTTTGGTGGAGCTAGGAGAGGGCTAGTGTTGCATGGAGAGTGAATGAGAATTGAATGCCCTTGAATGGGGTGGTTGAGGGGGTTTATATAGTAGAAGAGGGCTTCCGAAAGTGGTACGGGTCTTTAGCAACATCCGGGACGTCGCTAAATCCCTTCCAAAAGTGGCACTGAAGTCCCACGCCCACTGGTCCTTAGGCACGACCGTTCTTCTCAAGCCACGTCCACGCATCGGATCCAAGGCACGGATCGCCATTGGACAGCTAAGGATGCACCACGTTGCCCCCCTGCTGCTTTCGCAGGAGCCGCTTCTCCTGCGATCCGCGTGCTCGCACCATAAGCTGTTCGATCACGCATCAACGGCTGGGATTACGTCCGATCGGGTGCGCTGGATTGTGCCTCGCGCGCGATAAGTGCGTGTTGCAGCGAATTTGGTGGTGTGGCGGGATTGAACACGTCTGCTGCTTGCGAGTGGGAGGCTTCACCCGCTGTGCTGCCCTCGCGAGTTATTGCGGAGGTGAGATCTGGTGCGGGTGCGATCAACCGTTGGATTTCAGGATTCCACGTTGAAGGCTTCTTTGGGTGCAATGGAGAGCGCGCCTTTGCGGATCCTCAGCCGTTCGATCCAAGAATGCTCTTGATGAAGTGAGGCTGGGTGTGGGCGTGGCGGCTGATGGCGCGGATGCGTGACACGTGGCGGCCTCGTGGTTGTTGATCCTCAGATCAATGGTCACGACTTCTTTGGCTTGTTGTGAGAGCTTTGGATGTTGGATTTAGGCGATTTTGAGTTCGTTGGACTTCGTTCGTCAAACTGGATCCATCCGTGCGGTCCGATTGCTCATCTGAGGCCTATTTCAACATGAACTTGTACACATGACCATTAAACATTGATTTACAAGCAATCTTAATTCGCAATGCATGTAGTGCTCTCATGCCCATTATGATATGTAATTATCGCACATATATCTTCAAAATTAACTCTAGTTGATGGAATTGTCATCATTGGACATTCGGGGTTACAAAACTCTCTTCTTTGTTCCTATCACTAAGCTGAATGAGACCAACTATGCCAGATAGTCTCAGACATTCCTCATGATTGTAGAGGGACATGATAAGGAACACATCTTGATGGAGTTGGAGCCACAAGATAAGATCGGGAAGAATGCCACTTGGAAGGACAATGCAATGGTCCGTGCTTGGATTATGAATTCTGTGGAGCCTCAGATTGGAGATGGGAACATGTATTACAAGACGGCTAAGGAGATGTTGGATTCTCTGTGTGATGTATTACAAGATTCACCATGCCATTGGTGGATTGAAGCAAGAGGGCCAGCCAATGTCTCAGTATTATGCTACTTTAAAGGAGTTCTTGGAGAAGTATAATGCCTGTTGTCCTGTGTGTACCTGTGTCACTTAGAGGGTGTATAGGAAGGAGTATGCTGTTCTTCAGTTTCTTGATGGACTGGGATCGGAATGAGGCAGCAAGGTCTCAGATCCTGACTCTTGTTGAGCTTCCATACCTTGAGGAAGTATATGTAGAGTGAGCATGGTGGTTGTTAAATGACCCATGTCAGATAGTGGACACTCCTGTTCTTGTTGCTGGTGCTTGCAGTGGACGTAGTGCTCCTACAAGGGGGAGAGGACATGGTGGTTGGGGTGTGATTAGTAGACCCCACACTATATGCTTACACTGTAGCAAGGTTGGTTACACAGAGGCATCTTGTTGGTCGAAGCATGGTCGACCATTTATGGCCAACCAAGCTCTCTTCTGGGGAGGCGAGTGACATGTTATCATGTGCTGACTATGATGCTGTGGTTTAGCGTCTCTCTTAGTTGACCTAAGAGACTGCTACTACTACTGATACTGCTGCTATGGCCTCCTCAGGTATAGTTCCTGCTTATATCTTTGGTAGTGGTATTTCTAACAGTGCATTGTGGTTGTTGACTTAGGAGCCTTTCAATATCTCAGTGGTGATTAGTCAAGCTTTAGGCAGGTTTAGAATGTTCTGTCTAGTAGATTTATTCAAGTGGCAGATGGTAGACAGTGTAGAGTACATGGCAGAGGAGATGTGGCATGACTTCTTCACCGACTTTACCCAATGTTCTTTATATTCCTGATTTTCCGATTAGTCTTTTATTAGTTAACAGAATTACAAAAGACTTGCGTTGTCGCGTCATTTTTGATGGGTTGGGCTGTATTTTTTAGGACAAACTCACGGGAAGGACGATTGATGGTGGACATGAGGGAGGTGTATCAACTAATCCAGGCACCAGTTGCTGCAATGTGTCAGGGCGAAGTTGCTTTTAGTGCTGGTACAACTCTTCAGTGTCACTGTTGTCTTGGGCACCTTTCACTAGACAGGCTACGACATGTCATCTGTCATATTTCATCGAACATCGAGATTTTGTGTGATGCATGTCAGTTGAGAAAGTATCACAGAGCTAGTTTTTCGTTTATGTCATCTTAGGGTTCTACTACAGTATTTGATTTATTGCATATGGATGTATGGGGTCCTAGTAGAGTATTGGATAGACTTGGTCATAGATTTTATTTACTTATTGTGGATGATTTTTTTAGGATATTATTATTTCTATTAATGAATAAATCAGATGTTGGGTCTGTGATCGAAATATTTATTTTACAAATAAAAACTCAGTTTTAAAATTATACGATCTGATAATTCCTTTGAGTTTTGTATAGTAAAGTTAGAATCTTTTTACTGATATCTTGATATTATTTACCAGACATCATGCCCCCATACTTCGTAGCAGAATGACAGCTGAGAGGAAGTGCCATTATGTATTAGATGTGGCTAGAATATTACTTATTTAGCATAATGTGCCATAGGTTTACTGGGGAGATGCAGTGTTGACTACTTGTTATTTGATTAATAGGTTGCCCAACTCAACTATTCAGAAATAGGTTCCTTGGCAGGTTCTTCATCCAGAGAAGGAATTGTTTACTATCCACCTCGTGTTTTTGGCTGTATTGCCTTTGTCCATGTGCTCGGACTTGGCAGAGATAAACTAGCCCCAAGGGCAGTTAAGTGTCTTTTTGGGGTACAATAACACCCAAAAAAGATACAGATATTATGACTGATGAGGCAAGAAGCATTGTGTTATTGCAGATGCCACCTTTTATGAGTCGGTTCTATACTGCTTTATAGATGGCATCAGTTGATGTTTGGGGAAGGCTCAGCTCCCATGCCTGTACCACCTATTCCTTTGGAACAGATACCCATTACTCACAGTGAGGATACTACAGAGGATACTCTTAGGTAGAAGGCAGAGGTTGCTCATGTATACAAGTTACCTGTTACATAGAAACAGTACACATGGCGTCAAAAACACACACCCCCCACCATCTCAGCCACCTGGCTCCTTTCTTGGTCAGATATGTGTTGATACTGATGTGAGTTGTCTTAGTGGTGATTATGCAGGTTCTACTGGGTTTACTTTTATTGAGAAGCAGGCTACGCTTCCTAGTGTTTTTGAGGGGGATTTTGACCTTCCGATTGCTATTCGGAAGGCACCTCGCAGCTGTGCCTACTACCAGACTGTAGGAGCAGTGTCGACTGCCAATCTTGGCAGATCGTTTGCTATGTTCACAGCTGCACTTTCTGCGACATAGCTTCCCATGTCCTATTAGCAAGTCATGCTGGATCCAAAATGCTTTTAGGTCATGGAGGAAGAGATGGCTGCTTTATGCTCCAGAGGAATGTGGGAATTGACTACTCTACCCAGTTAGGCCAAGACAGTGGGGTGTCGTTGGGTCTTTGCTCTCAAGTACAACCTAGATGGCATTATATCTCGCTATAAGGTGAGATTGGTAGCAAAGTGATTTACTCAGACATATGGGGTAGATTTCTTTGATACCTTCTCACCTGTAGCATGGCATCCTACTGTTTGTATTCTGCTATTTGTTGCTACTCATTATGACTAGCCTCTTTATCAACTGGATGTCAAGAATGCATTTCTGTGTAGAGATCTACAGGAGAATGTCTACATGCAACAGTCTCTAGGGTTTGAGATTAAGGGGGAGTGTGCATGTAGACTGAAGAAGGCTGTCTATGACCTGAAGCAGAGCCTGAGGGTTTGGTTCCAGAGATTGTCAGAGGAAGTTCAGACTATTGGACTTGTTAGGTCCTCTGCTGCTCATTCGTTCTTCATCAGGAAGAGCTCTAGGGGAGTTGTTGCAGTCCTAGTCTATGTTGATCTTATCTTTACTGGGGATGACACTGCTGGGATAGTTGAGGTGAAAGAAGTTGGCTGAAGCCTTTGTCATGAAGGATCTTGGTAAACTCAGATATTTCCTTGGTAGTGAGGTGGCATGCGGCAAAGAAGGTATTGTCTTCAATCAGCATAGGTATACTCTTGATGTATTGCAGGAGACAGGGATGTTGGGGTCTAAGCTTGCTAATATGCTTATGGATCCCAAAGAACATCTTTATGACCTTGACGCTCCGCTTGTAGACAGCAGATCCTATAGGCAATTGGTTAGTAAATTTTTATATGTTACTATTACACGTCCTGATCTCTCCCTTGCAGTTGGGAAACTCAGTCAGTTTATGGATAAACCAATCAAGCAACATTGAGATGCTGCTATGTAGTTCTTTGATACGTGAGGAAAGTACCTGGCAGAGGTATCCTGTTTCAGAAGGGTACACTTATGAGTGTTGTTGGTTATTCTGATGCTGACTATGCAGGTTGTATGGTAGACAGAAAGTCGACATCTGGTTTTTGTACTTATGTGGCAGGCAATCTCTTGACTTGGAAGAGCAAGAAGCAGCAGGTAGTTTCTAGGTCAAGTGCAGAATCAAAGGACCGTGCTATGGCACAGACAACCACAGAGATGGTTTGGGTTAGATTAGTGCTGTGAGATCTACATGTCCAGGTGGAGGGACCTATGGAGATGAGGTGTGATAATCGCGTTGTTACTTACATCGCAAAGAACCCAATGTTTCATGAGCGTACGAAGCACGTTGAGGTTCATTACCATTACACCAAAGATCTAATAGAGCATGGGATGATCTACACTACTTCTGTCCCTTTTGAAGATCAGATTATGGATATATTCACGAAGCATCTTCTCAAAGTCGCATTTGACATATGTTGTTCCAAGCTGAACATCATTGATATATATGTTCCAGCTTGAATGGAAGTGTTAATATAGTACTCTTTTTATTCTATTATCCTTGTATAAACTATTTTGTTATTTGTTGTTTCTTGTTGAACTTATGATATAATTTACCTAACATCTCTCTCTATATGAAGAGGCGTAGGATTTTCTTGAAAAATATAAATAATTATTTTTTTCGACTTTATCCTTGCTTTCGTTTAGCAAGTGTAGTATCTAGCTCATTTGCTCTTGAACTTAGTGTTAGGCTTTCATTGTGAGAATGATCTTATCAATCATTTTCGTGATTCCTTAATTTTTTTTTCCATTTTGGCCAGCATTTCCATCATGTCAGAAAGTGTCGTAATCATGCCTACTTGCCGACCACTATCCAAGAAAGTATCGTGGTGGTTGACGAGAGGATTGGGTGGAGATAGGAAATTGGCTTTATTCAAAAGAATTTGGTTGATTCCTCAAACATGGATTATCCAAGTTAGCATCAGGCTCGTATCCATTGTGAGAGAATTGAGGTTCATGCTGATGAATGTTGAATCCTCTTCTAAGGTTATTAGTTCAACCATAATCTGAATCACGTTGATGGGTTAGGTGTATGCAGTATAGATACGAGCCTTGAATCATAACCAAATAGTGGGTTGAGTTTGAATTCGGACTCACGTAAGGATTTAGATAATCATTAGATTGAAATTATTGTCCCAAGAAGTGTGGTTGACTTGCATTTCTACTAGTCATTTTGCTACGCCCTTTCTCACTGATCTACTTAGTGAAGGAAAGGAATAGAATAGGAGAAATAATATCCCAAGCAAGCAAGAAATCATTTTTATTTGAATTTTCCTTTTCCTTTACATGATTGTGATAAAACAATTGAAAAACGGTTACGGAAATCCTAAAAGATCTACGAGATGCCTAGGAAATTCCAATGCAAGGGTTCTAACCTTATGTGCATGCATGTGCAGGAAAAAAAATAAATTATGCAATCACAAAAATAAAATGCACATGCACAATATTAATGGTTGATAAAGTAAATGCTATGCCACAAGTGCCTCTCTTGTGACCAAAATCAAATATGGGCAATTAAAGAGGACTAATGCAAAATAAACATACTTGATCCATTGCAAAAATGCTCTTGTGATTGCTTGCATTAGGCTCCAACCAATAAATACCACAAATAGTGGGTCTAATCAACTTGAAAACTTCGATAGAAACGTCTAGCAAAGTTAATCAAGAAATTATGACAAAATTGCGACAGGCAAAATTGAAAGAAGTTAAAGGAAAGACAAATGGGGATGTAAGAGATGAAAGAAGTGAGGGTGAGAAAACCACGTCAAATAAAAGAACTCAATGATCCTGTAGAGTTATATGTTATGTTTTAGTGGTTTTTTTTATTATTTTAATATTATATGGGTATGTTTGTAATTTATCTTCTGTACCTCTCTATATAAAGGTACCTAGGGTTTTTAATAGAGATTCATTCGCTCTTTCAAACTAACATGATATTAGAGTAGTGGTTCTAGATCGGTGTCCGGGTATCCACCTCGAAACCTAACCTCTGAACCCCTCTGCCAACTCTTTAACCTCGTAGAGGCATCGTCAGCCTCGGATCTCCTCCAGCCACCACTGTTAGCCCTCCCCAGTCAGTAGTAGCATTGTCGTTGTTGGCAGGGAGGCCCAGTGGGGGCTTACCCAGCCTCAGTGTCGTCGGTTAGGTGGTGGAGGTGATCTTAGGGGATTGCGTGGACTGCTGCAATGACCCTCTGTGACCTTTTTAAGGAGCAGTAGTCCATCGCCCCCTGCCTCCCACCCTTCTCTTCTCCTTGTGTGCTGATCTGCGTGCAGTTGGGGTGACTTGAATAGTCTCCCATCTTGCCTCTCTTTTGATCGAGTAGAGGATGAGGAGGAACACCCCCTTTGGGGTGTTATATAGCCCCAAAAGGGTGGTGTTATAATCTGATTTTTGCTGTTCTACTCAGATCTGTGAAGATTTCAAATCTGTATATGGTCTGATTTTCTATTGCAATACCTTATTTTTGTGATTCCCGCATGTTGGGTGATATGGAAGACAAGAAGGATCCTTCGAGCGACTCGGTGGGAAAGATATCTACCTTGAGCGCATCTTCTTTAATGCAAGGAACCTTTATGAAGTTGGATGGCACCAACTTTCTTCTGTGGTCTACTTTTTCTCAATTTGTGGGATCGCATTGGAAGAAATATATCTTGGCATAAAATGAGCTGATTGTGAAATCTATTGACTGGGAGGCAGATTATGATTGAGCGGCCATGTGTATGTTGAATACCATGGAGGCCATAACAAAGCAGGTTATGTCATATGTGTCTGCTAAGAAGATGTGAGAGGTTCTTTATGAGATGCACTCTCATAAGAGCAACATTAGTCGCTTTTACATGGTGATTGAGGAGTTGTATTCTTTTCGGAAGGGGACTATCCCTTGCTGAGTACTATTACTCTAGGAAGAATCTCTGGGATGAGCAAGATACTTATCAACTGATCTCTAAGGATGTCACGGTCATTGCAAAGCAATGTGAAGCCTTTCGTTCTGTTTAATTGCTTGCGGGTCTTGGTCCTAAATATAAGTCTGTTAAGGATTAACTTATGACGCTTGAGGAGATCCCTACATCTGCTCAAATCTATGTTCGCCTATCTAGACTTGGGATATCTGACCCTGTCCCACTTTCTGATTCTTCTGTTATGGTGGTTGTTGGCTGTGGTAAGGGAACCCCAGGAGGCAGGGGGAGAAGGCGTGGGGCGAGAGTAGGAGGTCATGGTTGAGGATGTGGTTTGTTTTGTGACCATTGTCACAAGATGAATCACACAGTTAACATGTGCTAGATAAAGCACGGATTTCCTCAGGGGCATAAGGCCAACTAGGTTACCTATGGTGGAGATGGGAGTCAGCACTATCAGGAGGAAGAGCAAGTCAGTCCTCATCACTATTTCCAAGGATGAATATGATAGACTTGTGTCTTCTCATGCCGCTTTTGCTGGTGCTTCTATGGCTCAAATGACAAGTACTGTTGCTAGTACCAGATGTGTTCGTACACCTTGACTTGCTGACTCAGGTGTATCATCTCACATCACAGGAGATGTTACACTTTTTGTCTCTTAGACCATTGACTACTGTACATGTCAGAGTAGTTGATGGTGCCTTGTCCCGTGACAAGCTTGGGTGACATTTCTCTATCTACTACTTTGCCACTTTTTGATGTTATGCATACATCCAAATTTCCTTTGAATCAGTTAGATTACTAAGGCATTAAATTGCAGAGTAATTTTTCATGATCATTTTTTCTTCTTGCAGGACCTCCTGACGATGAAGCAGATTGGTGGACTTTAGTAGGATGGCCTATACTACCCAGACCTTCCACTAGAGCATCATTCCATGGCTGTTGCTTTTGCCACTTCTGCTTTACAGTGGCATCTTAGACTGGGACATTCTGGTGTTTCTATTTTTCATTGTTAGTTTCCCGATATGTAGTTTCCAGATTCCTTTTCTTGTGATATCTATAAACTTAGCAAGCATCATAGAGTTTCCTTTCTGAGTAGTAATATATAATTGAGTTTGTTTTTTCTCTTGTTCATGTTGATTTATGGGCCTCATGTCAGGTCAAGAGTCTTAAGGGCTTTTGGTATGTTTTGGTTCTTGTGAATGATTATATTGGTGTCTGTTGGGTTTTTATGATGGAGAAATCCGAAACTCTCGTATTGATTAAAAATTTTGTTAATGAAATAAAGACTCAGTTCTCTACTATTATTCGCATGTTTTGGACTGACAATGATCTTGAGTTTGTAGACTCTACCTTATTCAGTTTTTTTTTAATCTCTTGGTATTATACAACAGACCTTGTGTTCATACATCCTAGTAGAATGGAGTGGCCGAATGCAAATTTCGACACTTCCTTGATGTTGCACGCATTGTTATGTTTCAGATGCATGTTCCTGCTACTTTTTGGGCGGATGCTGTTCTTGTAGCTGTTTTTTATTAATCGTGTTTCTTCTGTTCTTGATGGGAAGATCCCTTATTTTGTTTTATTTTCTAAGAGTTTTTGGATGTGTTTGCTTTGTTCATTTATTCAAGGTGGACAATCTGGCTCCCATCAGTTAAATGCATTTTTGTGGGTTATTCTAGAACATATAAAGGGTATAGATGTTTTGTTCCTCTTTCACATCGCTTTTATGTTAGTAAAGACGTGACTTTTTTTTTAGGACATGTCATTATTTTGCTACAGGGAAGTTTTCCAATGTTACACTGGATGTTCCATTGCCTATGTGCATTACTCTACCTCCATGGCCCTCTGAACCTCCTATACCTCAATAAGTTTCTCCCATTACTTGTCCTAGATATCCTGTGGTGATAGATACCTTTCCTAAACACTTTCAGCGGAAACTTCCATCCACCACTATACCTGCAGAGGAACCACTTTCTATTATTTCTGCTCAATTGCCTATGTGCATTACTTTGCCTCCATGGCCCTCTCAACCTCCTATACCTCAATAAGTTTCTCCCATTACTTATCCTAGATATCCTGTGGTGATAGATACCTTTCCTAAACACTTTCAGCGGAAACTTCCATCCACCACTATACCTGCAGAGGAACCACTTTCTATAATTCCTGCTCAATCCTCTACTAATATTGTTGATTCAGATGGAGGTCTAGACATAGCACCACGAGAGGTATCTGATGTGGATCTTTCTATTGCTCAGAGGAAGCCACAGAGATGTGTTAAGTATTCTGTTTCCAATTATATGTCATTTGATTGTTTGCTTGTTGCAGGGAGACTTCTATATCTTGCAATTGATAGCAAGCATATTCCAAGGAGCTATAGTGAGGCTTCTTAGAACCCTTAATGGACGTTAACCATGGAGGAGATGGCAACTCTTTACTCCAGGGTACCTGGGAACTTGTTGACCTACCCCTTGGTGCTACTGTTGTGGGGTGTAGGTGGGTATTCACCCTCAAATGTCGCCCAGATGGTACAACAGAGAGATTCAAAGCACGGTTGGTTGCCAAAGGTTATACACAAATCGTTGGAGTTGATTATTTTGAGACATTCTCAGTAGTGGCCAGACTCAATTCATTGCAGATTCTTCTTTTTGTGGCAATAAATAGTGGTTGGTCAGTTAGACATTAAAAATGCATCTCTATGGTGATTTAGAGAAAGTCTACACGCAGCAACTCCCTGGTTTTGTGGCTGTGGGGGAGTCAGAAGATTTGCAGGTTGAAGGCCATTTATGGTCTCAAGTAAAGTCCTAGGGCCTGGTTTGAGAGATTTAGTAAATTTGTGCAAGAATTTGACTTTACCAGATCTAATGTTGATAATTCTATTTTTACCATGCATAGCACCACTAGGTCTATTATTCTCATTGTGTATGTTGATATACTGCTCACAATGTTTTAAATATCAATATCGATGTCGTATCGACAAGTCGAAAAGGGATATATCGGGGATTTTCAAAAATATATCGCTGCTATCGATGAATTATGGGCAAATCGCTAAAAAAGACCTAAAATATCTTAAAATGTCACAAATTTGATGAGAATTAACATTAATAACTAGTACATCATGAAAAAATGCCTAGAAGACGAAAATCATAAATTTTGAATGAAAACATAATAGAAATGCACTAGTTGCATATTGACAAAGTCATATATTGAAAAGAAAGTTTACATGATAATTGTTGGTAGAGCAGTTATTAATTTTGTTTAGAGTTGTTTGTTATAGTTCGTCTTATTGGACTCATGATGTAATTTTCCCAATATCTCTCTTTATATAAAGAGGTATATTGTTTCATTTGAGAATAAGACAAGTTATTTTCTCCGACTTGGTATCAGAGTGGCGATCCTAGATCGGTGGTCTGGTATCTCACCTCTCACAAACCTCCGTACCCTTCCACAAAAAAAAACCTTAATCTCCTGATACACACCTGTTGGAGCCTCTGCCGACGAGCCACTGGCCCTAAGAGGCCATTGCCGCGGTCACAGCTGCTGCCGGTGCTCGCTAGCTATTGCTGTCCCTAGTGGGCCTCCTCTGAGTGCAACAGGCCGTCGCTGCCCCTCTGTAGGCGGTGGTTCCTGCTCCTCGAGGTTCTGCAACGTCGCCTCTCGCACTTACTCATCGATCGGAGCATCGCCCCCGCGTCGTCCCTGACCTCGGGGCAGCGCTGCCCGGTCTTGGAGCGTCGCCCCTGACCTTGGGACAACGCTACTTGATCTTGGAGTGCCGCCCATGACCGTCGGGTGGAGCCACTGCTGATGCCCATTGCTTGTAGGTCGCGGTGGTGGTTTTCGGAGTCTGGCAGTAGCTAATTCTGTCACTGAATTGTGGGGGGGTGCCTGCCCAGGCATTGTTAGGTCCTTTCTAACATCCTAACATGTGCTAAAGCCTGACCTAGGGTTTTTCGACCTTAGATATCATGTTCAAGAGATCATTTTTTCTCTGATTGTGAAGTTTTTAGATCTGAATATTGATTTTAAATCACATTTGTGGCATCTTGTGGCAGTCGTAAGGCACGATGGCCTCAGAGTCTTTGAAATTGTCGTCCGTTATCGCTATGGACAACAGATGTTATAAATCTCCTTTCTTTATTCTTATTGCCAAGTTGAATAAGGCCAATTATGCCAGATAGTCTCAAACGTTCATCATGAACGTTGAGGAGCATGATAAGGAACACCTACTATTGGAGATGGAGCTACAAGATAAAACAGGGAAGAATGCCATGTGGAAGAAGGATAATTCCATGGTTCGTGCATGGATCATGAATTCTGTTGAGCCTCAAATTGGTGATGGGATCATGTACTACAAGACTGCCAAGGAGATGTAGGATTCTCTATGTGATACATATTCTCATGAAAAAAATTCTAGCAAAGTGTTTGAGATTAATCATGCTCTTGGTAGTCTCAAACAGGAGAGTCAGTCACTGTTGCAGTACTATGTTATTCTAAAGGGGCTCCTTGAGAAATATAATGCCTGTCGACCTGTCTGCACTTGTGCCACTTAGAGGACACATAGGAAGGACTATGCTGTCTTACAGTTTCTTGACAGATTTGGACCAGACTATGAGGTTGCTAGGTTCTAGATCCTTACTTTGGTTGAGCTTCCATCTCTGGAGGAGGCTTATAACCGCATGAGTAGAGTGGTTGTTAGGTCACCCATGTCAGAGAGTGGACAGACCCTTGTGTTTGTTGCTGCCGCACGTGGAGGACGTGGTGCTCCATGCACTAGGGGGAGAGGGCGTGGTGGTTGGGGTACGAGTGGTAGACCTCGCATCATTTGCTCACATTGTGGAAAGATTGGCCATACAACGACCTCTTGTCGGATGAAGCACGGTCGACCTCCCATGGCCAACCAGGCTCTCTTTAGAGGGGAGTGACATGGTGTCTCGTGCAGACTATGATGCTGTGATCTAGCGCCTCTCTCAACTGACCCAGGAGACTACTACTACTGCGGATATTGCTGCCTTGGCTACTTTGGTATGACTTCCGCTTGCAGGTCCGGTAACACTGACAGTACCTTGTGGTTGGTGGATTTTGGTGCATCTCAACATCTCAGTGGGGATGAGACATGTTTGGGACAAGTTCATAAGGTTCCCTCAGGGAGATCTATGTAGGTAGTAGATGGCAGACAATGTAGGATTCATGGCAGAGAAGATGTAGCAGTGACTTCTGCTTTGACGTTGCCTAACGTTCTTTATGTTCCAGAATTTCTTATTAGTCTTTTGTCTGTTAGTAGAATTGCAAAAGATTTGCACTGTTGTGTAATATTTGATGAACTGGGCTGTATTTTTCAGGACAAACTCTCGGGGAGGACGATTGGTGGCGGACATGAGGAAGGAGGTGTGTATCACCTGATCCAGAATCCAGTTGCTGTTATGTAGGCGAGGTTGCATTTAGTGTTGGTACAACTCTTCAGTGGCATCGTCGTCTTGGGCACCCATTACTGGACAGGCTTCGACGTGTCATTCCTCATATTTCACTAGCTACGGAGATTTTGTATGATGCATGTTAGATGGGAAAGCATCACAGGACTAGTTTATCTCCTTGTTCATTTCACAGTTTTACTATTTTCTTTGATTTACTACATATGGATGTATGTGGACCGAGTCGTATCCTGGATAGACTTGGTCATAGATTTTGTCTACTTGTTGTGGATGATTTTTTCAAGATGTCATGGTTATTTCCTTTGAAAAATAAATTTGATGTTGGATCATTGATTAAAGCATTTATCTTACAAATAAAGACTCAGTTTTCTACTATTGTGAAGATTGTGCGGTCTAATAATGCTTTAGAATTCTGTACATCTAAGTTGGTAGCTTTTTACAGATTTCTTGGAATTGTTCACTTGATATCATATCCACATACATCGTAACAGAATGGTGTAGTGGAAAGAAAGCACGGTTACGTGCTTGATGTGGCTATAACATTATTGATACAGCACAATGTGCCACAGGTGTATTGAGGAGAGCAGTGTTAATTGCATATTATTTGATCAATAGATTGCCCAACTCAACCATACAAGAACAAGTTCCTTGGTTCTCTATCCTGAGGAGGAACTATTCATTGTTCCACCTCGAGTGTTTGGCTGTATTGCTTTGTTCATATTCTTGGACCTAACAAAGACAAGTTGGCTCCAAGAGCAGTAAAATATCTTTCTGAGATACAGTTGCACCCAGAAAAGATATAGATGCTATGACCCCCATGGTAAGAAGCATTATGTGACTGCAGATGTCACATTTCATGAGCCAATTCCTTATTTCTCTACAGATGGTCATCAGGTGACATTTGAGAGATTTGGCTCTTATGCTTATTCCACCAGCTCCCTTGGAACAGATCCCCAGTACACATCGTGAGGATATAGCTACCACAGAGACTCCTATGAGGCAGAAAGCTGAGATTACTCAGGTGTATAGGTGATGTGCATACATCTGAATAGCGAAAAATGTCTATTAATGATGTTCTTAGTATCATATTAGCATCATGCATTGTAAATATTACATAACATGCATCATCATGCATTTAGGTCAAGTTGTACAAATTGTATAGTAATTTCTTCGTTTTGGTGGCCAGGGATAGGGTGACTTTCAATTGGGGCCTCAGACTGAAGATCAAACCATATGGATGGATCAGGGCGACGATCGGAGTTCAACGACTCCAAGATCGTCCTGATCGGACTTCCGTAGCATCATATATAACCCGAGGAAAATCAGAGATTAAGGGTCAAGATGGTGTCAATCCGCACTTCCGATGACAAATCTGACCGCACGGATGGGTTCGGATTGATGATTGCAGCCCAACGACGTGAAAATCGGTTCAATTAGACATCCGTGGCACCATCTACAATGCATAGAACATGGACAGCCAAGATGGCGCCACGTGGCGCCATCCCAGTAGCCCAATCGGCCCAAGGACTCGCCGCTGCCCTCTCTCTCAACTATGTGGATGATCTTAGCTGTTGGATCAAGATCCAACGACTGAGAGAGCTCGCACCTAAATTCATGCGCACACCTCAGACACAGACGTAGTGCGTTGGGCGAAGGCGTTATGCAAAGGTGGAGGCGCGCGATCGAGTCGCAGTGGGCAGACTCAATCCGTGAGGAGGCGCGGATGAAATTCAGCCATCAGATGGCGATGGTGTGAGGAGCGGAGATGTGGCGCGCGGAGGTGCTTTGGATCACGTACGCGCGTGATGATGCGCTTCTACATGCGCCATCGCACGCACAGGCGTGCAATGAAGCGCTGGTGCAGTGCATTTAAGCCGTCCGATCTTATGATCGGACGACTAAGTTGAAAAGAACGTGGGCATGCGTTGAAGTGTGAGGAGAAGAGGCGAGCCGTGCGCGCACGCGTCGCCTACGATCTGGTCTTTAGTGACGGTTTTATCCGTCACTAAAGACCTGACATTAATGTTTTGATGTTAAAATGACCCATTTGCCCCGTCAAACCTCATTTATAAAAGGACCTACGCCCTCCACTTCTTCATACCTTCACCTCTCTCCCTCTCCAAAGTTCTAAAGAAGTTTGTCACAAACCTGGGATGCTCCTCTAGAGTCAATCAAAGTTTTCTCTCCCTTATTCCGGAAGTGGATCCTGTGACGACGACGCCGCCCTGCCTCGTCCCCCGTTCTTCCTTCTTCGTTCTTCGTCTTTTGTCTTCATCCTCCGTCTTCTAGACGTCGCCTCGTTCGGCTTGTCCTCCAAGCAGCCGTCGAGGAGGATAATTTCTCTACCTTCTTTTTATCGTTTTCTAGAGTGGATTTTTCCGCTTTGTAGCTGTAGAATTTCCCGCTTTCTAGTTGGAAAGACATTTTCCAAGCTTATTAAAGTGATCTTTCTCTCTCTTAGTGTTTATATCGAGTTCCTTGTAATTATCCCGCTTTTTAAACAAAAATAACAATAAAAATATATAATCGCGGATTTTAAATCGACGTAGCTTCCCTGTGTTCGACTCGAAATTCTTTCGAGTTTTGGTAAATTTATCTGTTGACGAATTTCTTTGCAAATCATACTACATCGACGAGTTTTCAAAACTCAATCTTGTTTTTGTACGTTTTCCGCTTCAACATTTTGGCTCCGTTGCCGGAGAGGCAACGATTCTCGATTTTCTTTATGCATTTCGCGTATTTTATTATTTTTTTAACTTACTTTTATTTCTCTTCTATTGTTTTGCTGGTACCTCAACAGGGAATCTTCAAGCAGTAGAAAGGAGTAAAGTGCAGTTGAAGATAACTGTAAGTGCTTCCCATTCTCCCCCTCCCTAGATTTCATTCCACAACATTAATTCAAAACTCAATTAACTTAGGTGTTCACATAAACCCTAGGATTAGTTTGGATGCTTTGATTTCCATCCCCACTCATCTTACCTTCGTAGACCTTCAGTTTGGAGAACTCTGAAGAAGAAATCAAGGCTCAGGAACCTGATTCCAAAGATTTGACTCATGTTCCTTTTCTTGAGGCCTTGATTAAACCTAGGAAGAAGCCTGTTGATAGTAACGAGGAGCTCTTGAATATATTTAAGAATGTTGAAATCAATATCCCACTCCTCGACGCTATCAAACACATATCGGCTTACGCTAAATTTTTAAAGGATTTATGCACACAGAAGCGTAAGTCAAGGGAATCTGTTCCAAGGAAGGTGATATTCTCTAAACAGGCTAGTTCTGTTATCCTGCATCACCTTCCTCCGAAAAAAAGAGATCCAGGTGCTCCTTTAATTTCTTGTGTCATCGGAGATTACACTTTTAATAGGGCACTTTTGGATCTAGGTGCATCCATGAACTTAATTCCGACTTCTCTTTACGAGAAGTTCGGACTAGGTGAACTTCGGTCGACCTCAGTAACGTTGCAGTTAGCGGACCGTTCAGTCATAAATCCGAGAGGCATTATTGAGGATGTTATTGTCAAGGTTAAGGACTTTTATTTTCCTGTAGATTTCCTTGTCCTTGACATTGATGTATCTGAGAATTTAAGGAACACGCCGCCCATCATTCTGGGGCATCTGTTCCTGGCTATCGCTAAGGCCAATATCAATTGTGAGAGCGGTAGCATTGAAATCGCCTTTGGGGATCAGAAATTGAAATTGGATATTTTTAAGGTGATTAACAAATTTGAGGATTGTGGATTTATAGAAGAACTTGAGGAAGATAACTTGAATATTGAAACATGTATGGTAGTTTCTGCAATTGAAAGTTCCTCTTGTTGTGACGGATCCGACTCGCAACCCTCTGTGGCAAACCTGCCACATTCTGAAGAGGTTATTGATTTTTACTTTCAACCTCTTCATCTTGATGAATCTTCATCAGCTTCATCCTTACCTTCCATCGTAAACCCGCCCCAGTTTGAACTGAAACCATTGCTTGAGAGTTTGAAATATCAGTTTTTGGGACTTCCAAAGACGCTCCCTGTGATTATCAGTGTTAGATTAACTAAGGAGCAGGAGATTAAACTGATCAAGGTCCTAAAGGAACACAAGGAGGCAATTGGTTGGACCATTCACGACCTTAGGGCGATCGAGCCATCTTACTGCAATCACATAATATTCTTGGAAGATGGATTACGCCCTTCTCACCAAATGTAAAGGAGATTAAACTATAATATGCGAGTAGTTAAGAAGGAAATAATTAAGTGGCTCGACGCAGGAATCATTTATCTGATCTCAGATAGTCCTTGGGTATGTCTTGTGCAAATTGCTCCCAAGAAAGTCGGGATTACTGTTGTGACTAATGAGAAAGGAGAATTTGTTACAACTCGTTCAACTTTCTCTTGGAGGGTCTGTATCGATTACAAGAAGCTGAACGTAGCCACGAAAAATGATCATTTCCCTTTGCCCTTCATCGATTAAATCCTTGAAAGACTAGCCAGGCAAAAGTACTTATGTTTCCTAGACGGTTACTCGGGATATAATCAAGTCCCTATCTATATCGAGAATCAGGAAAAAATGACTTTCACATGTCTCTACGGAACCTTTGCTTTCCTTAGAATGTCATTTGGCTTATACAATGCACCTGCGACTTTTCAAAGGTGCATGCTAGCTATATTCTCTGACATGGTGGGAGTGTTTATGGAAGTCTTCATGGATGATTTCTCTATTTTCGGAGAATCCTTTGATTCTTGCCTGGCTAATCTTTAAATGATCCTTAAAAGATGCATCAAAACAAGATTGGTCCTTAGCTGGGAAAAGAGTCATTTCATGACATATGAAGGCATCGTCTTGGGTTATGTAATCTCTGAACGGGGAATTGAAGTTGGTAAAGCTAAGGTTGATGGTATCTCTAAACTTCCTCCCACATTTGTCAAGCAAATTCAATCATTTCTTGGTCATGTGGGATTCTATAGAAGGTTCATCGAGGACTTCTCTAATGTTGCTTGCCCTCTGAGCAACATTCTCGCCAAAGATCACTTATGCCCTTTGATTTCAACGAATCATGCCGTAAGGCATTCGATTTTCTTAAAACGGCAGTCACTTGTGCTATGGTGTTGCAACCATCGGTCTGGATAGCCCTATTTGAGATCATGATCGACACTTTTGATTATGCGGTCGGGGCTGTTTTGGGTTAAAAGATTGACAGGAAGCCCTCAGTCATATACTACGTTAGCAAAACTCTGGACGAGGCCCAGAGGAATTACACTGTTACTGAGAAGGAATTGCTAACTGTAGTATTTGTTTTGGAGAAATTCATGGCTTATCTCTTAGGGTCTCACGTCATAATTTACATTAACCACTCGGCCTTGAGACATCTCTTGGCCAAAAACGATGCCAAACCTCGGCTTATACGATGGATTCTTTGACTTCAAGAATTCGATCTTAAAATTAAAGATAAATCCGGGGCACAGAATGTGGTGGCGGATTATCTTTCGAGACTTCTAAGTGATTCTTCTCGTCCGGATATTCCGATTGCTGATACTTTTCCAGACGAAACTATTCTTACAGTATCAGGTGTCCAAACACTATGGTTTGTAGACATTGTAAATTATTTGGCCGTTGGTTAAATCCCTCAGGATTGGACCATGCAACAACGAGATAGACTCAAATCTGAGGCCAAATATTACTTCTGGGAGGACCCTGAACTGTATCGCATCGACTCTGCTCAGATTATCCGCCGATGTGTTCCGAAGAATGAATTTCAAAGTATACTTGAGTTCTGCCATGCATCTGCGTGTGGTGGACATTGCTCCAGGAAAAAGACGACTGCAAAAATTTTGCAATCTGGATTCTATTGGCCGTCTTTATTCAAGGATGCCAAGGAATTCTTGAGGTCGTATTCTTGATGCCAGGCACTTGGGAGCATAACCAAGAGAGATATGATGCCTCTAAACCAGATTCTTCCCGTCGAAATCTTCGACATTTGGGGCATCGATTTCATGGGACCTTCCTCCGTTTGGACACCAGTACATTCTCATCGCTGTTGATTATGTGTCTAAGTGGATTGAGGCTATTCCCACCCGAACCAATAACCACAAGGTGGTCATCGATTTTTTCAAAAACATCTTCAGTCGGTTTGGGATTCTGAGGGCCATTATCAGCGATGGTGGTACTTATTTCACTAATGCCCAGTTCCGTAGTTTGCTAGCAAAATATGGGGTAAATCACAGAATCTCCACACCTTACCACTCCCAGACGATGGACATGTCGAGATCTCCAATCGGGAGATCAAGAATATTATGTAGAAAACGGTTAGACTTGATCGTAAAGATTGGACTTAAAAGTTTGAGGACTCTCTTTGAGCCTATCATATGGCATACAAAATACCTATCGGCATGCCACCATTTCATTTGGTGTATGGAAAGGCGTGCCATTTACCCGTAGAGATTGAACATCGGGCATTCTGGGCGAACAAGCAGTGTAATTTGGATTTGAGTTTATCTGGAAAGACTAGGAAACTCCAACTATTTGAGTTGGAGAAGCTTAAAA
Organism: Thalassia testudinum; assembly: GCA_037157565.1. NCBI lineage: Eukaryota > Viridiplantae > Streptophyta > Magnoliopsida > Alismatales > Hydrocharitaceae > Thalassia > Thalassia testudinum. Next base: position 178,436,170 of record JAZHRO010000024.1, on the reverse strand, counting down.
ACGACGTGTACAAGAATGCCAAGATCTATAAGGCTCGGACCAAAACTCTTCATGACCAATTGACATCTTGCAAGAGCTTTGAGCTAAACCAGAAGGTTTGGCTCTTTGATTCTCGACTTAAGCTCTTTCCTGGCAAACTTAGGTCAAAATGGAATGGCGCATTCATCGTCGATCAGATATTTCCAAACGAGGCTGTTCAGATTTAACCCAAGGACGGGTAATTCTTTTAAAGTCAACAGTCAACGTCTGAAGCCTTTTGTTGACCGTATTGTTCCAGAACCCGTCTTAGACACAGTTGTTCTAATCATATTGTGATTTCTTTGGCTGGATTTCACCTAGCTGATGGCATTAAACTTAGCATTTGTACACTCTGACTCAGAGCTAAACTGAGTATTATGGAATACAGGTGATATTTTCTTCATTTTACCTTACTTCTCATGCATTTTATTTTCAATGAGGACATTACATCAGCTAGGTATGGGGGGTGGATTCATTTCTGAATCATTTTATCAGTTCTGTGGAATTCTTGTAAATTCTACTTATTTTCTCTTTATTAAAAAAAATTCAATTAGGAAAGAGTAATTGGGCATTAGGAATTTTCAACCTTAGGGAATAATACAGTAGGATCTGAACACTTAGACCCTTCAGGTCTTCGGGCTTAATCAGCCCGGGTGTCCACTAAAATGTGGATTTGTTTATCGAGTCCTCGCCATTCTGAATTTACTTCAATTTGGTTAAATAAGTTGGGGTGATACGTACATGACTTATCAACCTGCCCTCTGATTTGAAGAGATTTTAAGTCTAAGCATCTACACACTATTTGCACTGACTCGCTTTTCAGCAGTTTTTATGAAAATTGGGTAGCTAATGAATCTTCTATGGTGGTATGGCTGGCAAGTTATCATGGGTAACGGCCAATTGGTAGGTTGTCTAGAGTCCAGTCACACAACCATTCTTTTCCTGTTGCCTTTAGGTAAATCTTAGATCAGGGAAGCCACCTACTTAAAGAAAGAAAAAAAAATAAAAAAAAGGAGAAAAGAGAAGAAAAAAAAGAAATAAGCACACTCCACCGCACGGGTATGGCTGACAAGTTATAGTGGGTAACATCCCATTGGTAGGTTGTTTAGAATCCAGCTCAAGAAATGCACGTATAATTCCAAAACATTTAAGAAGAAGCAGAGAAGTAGAATAAGTCGGGGAGATATACACTGGGTTCGCCCTTGTGTTGATCCCATAAAAATAAAAGTAGGACAAAAGCTACCGGTGGAATAGATACACATTGAGGTATAATTTCCTTTCAAGGTCACCTAATGGCGTAGAAACCTGAAGTCCGTTCTAATCGCCGATCAATGAGTCTATCACATTTCACATAAAGATGCTTAGAACTTAGGGTTTTCTTCGAGTCTTGGGTGGGTTGTGTAGCCGTAGAAATTTGCTCCAAAACCTTAAACTCAAAAATTCAAAAAAATTAGAAAAGAAGAAAAGAAAAAGATCCTTCTTTGAATAAGGCGAGGGCTTGAGGCGGTTTGCACTTTGGCAAACACCTGGGTGCTGTTGTGTCTTTGTAGTTCAGGTTCTTAGTAAAAATCTCTTAGTGTTGAACTTTTGCTCAAGAAATCCGACCTAATTTTTTTATAAATAGTATATAGTCTTTGCTAGGGATTAGCAAAAGATAGGTATTGGAGTGTGATGTGCATACATCTAAATAGCCAAAAATTTCTATTAATGCATGTTCTTAGTATCGTATTAGTATCATGCATTATAAATATTACATAACATACATAATCATACATTTAGGTCAAGTTGTACAAATTGTATATTAATTTTTTCTTTTTGGTGGCCAGGGACAAGGCAACTTTTAATCGGGGCCTCGGACTAAAGATCCGACCGTACGGATCGGATCAGGGCGACTCCAAGATCACCTTGATCGGACTTCCATAGCATCCAATATAACTGAGGAAAATCAGTTATCAAGGGCCAAGATGGTGTCAATCCGCAGATGACAAATCCGACCACACGGATGGGTTCGGATCGATGATCACAGTCCAATGGCGTGAAAATCGATTCAATCCGACATCCGTGGCACCATTTGCACTACATAGAAGATGGACGGCCAAGATGATGTCACGTGGTGCCATCCTAGTTGCCCAACCGGCCCAAGGACCCGCCGCTGCCCTCTCCTCCACTGTGCGGACGATCTCAGCCGTTGGATCAAGATGCAATGGCTGAGAGAGCTTGCAGCTAAATTCATGCGCGTGCCTCAAACGTAGACGTAGCGCATTGGGCGAAGGCGCTATGCAAAGGCGGAGGCGCGCGATTGAGCCGAAGCAGTTTCATGAGGCACGGATGAAATTCAGTCGTTAGATGGCGATCGTGCGGGCGAGGAGCGGAGACGTGACACGCGGAGGTGCTTTGGATCACGTACGCGTGTGATGACGCGCTTCTGCATGTGCCATTGCATGCATAGGCGCGCGATGAAGCGCGGGCGCGGTGTGTTTAAGCTGTCCGATCGTAATGAAAAGAACGTGGGCATGCTTGAAGCGCGAGAAGAGGCGCGCGGCGCCCGTGTGCGCACGTCGCCCACGATCTGGTCTTTAGTGATGATTTTATCCATCACTAAAGACCTGACATTAATGTTTTGATGTTAAAATGACCCATTTGCCCTCTCAAACCTCATCTATAAAAGGACCTATGCCCTCCACCTCATCCCTTCCTTCACCTCTTTCCTTCTCCAAAGTTCTAAAGAAGCTTGTCCTAAGCCCGAGATGCTCTTCTAGAGTCAAAATCAAAGTTCTCCCTCGTTCCGGAAGTGGATCCCGTGATGACGACGACACCCTGCCTTGCCCCCGGTTCTTCTTGCTCCATTCTTCGTCTTCCGTCTTCCAGGCGTCGCCCCGTCCGGCTCATCCTCAAGCAGCCGTTGAGGAAGATAACTTCTCTCTACCTTCTTTTTATCGCTTTTTAGAGTAGGTTTTCCTGCTTTCTAGCTGTAATATTTTCCCCCCTTTCTAACTGTAGAATTTCCAGCTTTCTAGTTGTAAAGACATTTTTCAAGCTTATTAAAGTGATTGTTTTCTCTCACTCTCTTAGTGTTTATATCGAGTTCATTGTAATTATCCCGCTTTCTAAACAAAAACAACAAAAAATATATATATAACCACAGATTTCAAATCGACGTAGCCTCTCTGTGTTCGACTCGGAATTCTTTCGAGTTTCGATAAATTTATCTGTTGACGGATTTCTTTGCAAATCATACTACATCGACGAGTTTTTAAAACTCAATCCCGTTTGCGTACGTTTTCCGCTTCAACAATAGGCTACCCGTGACAAACAACATGCATGGCGAGAAGAACACATCCTCACTACACCTCAGCCACCTATCTCCTCCCTTAGGTATGCGTTGATACTGACGTGAGTTGTCCTAGTGGTGCTTGTATAGGTTCCTCTAATGAGTCTCATACACTGGTTGCTACTGAGCATAGTGAGGAGGAACTTGATCCTCCAATTGCTATTTGAAAGGCTCCACGTAGTTGTGCCATGTATCACATTGTATAGACAATCTTCACTGCCAATCTTGGTAGTTCCTTTGCCACTACACTAGATACTTGATACAACGTGGTATTATTTACATTTCTTTTGTACCGTCTGAAGATCAGATTGCAGACATATTCACAAAGCCTCTTGCCAGATCTGCTTTTGGTAAGTGTTGTTCCAAGTTGAGCATCATTGATATATATGCTCCAACTTGAAGGTAAGTGTTGGTAGAGCACTTATTAGTTTTGTTTGGAGTTGTTTGTTATGGTTCTTGTTCTATTGGACTCATGAGGTAATTTTCCCAATACCCCTCTCTATATAAAGATGTATAGGGTTTCATTTGAGAATAAGACAAGTTATTTTCTCCGATTATAATAATTGAAAAATGTTCATAGTAATACTACTCACCTGAAGAAATGAAATATTTATAGCATCAAATTATCAGTAGACCACATCAAGTACAGTAGCACCAGCCAAAGCCACCAACCAAATCAATACCAGGTTGAGCTTTGACCTGGCTCGATACGTCTCCGATTATCTTTCTCTATTCATAGCACTCTAACATATTCATAGTATGACTCACGTCATGTAGCTGTATCGAGTATTGTATTCATTGATGTATCGTTGATAGTCTTTATTATTGCAATAGATAAGTATTCCAAGAAAGTGAATATCAATTGTGACTGTCAAATGAGTTTCTCCTGCTACTAGTTCTAGATCTATCCCGAGTAGATTCATCTCGTTCTCTTGAATCTGTGGACCATAAAATCACTTCGTTTCAATGTAGAACCTGATGATTCATAATGTTCATGTTGTCTCATCGATGATCTTCGTGGTGGTCGAGGAGGAAGTAGTGCAGCAAGGTGTGAAGGTTGATAAAAAAATGGTTGATGACCTTGAGATGTAAAATACTTAGGGAATATCTTATAACCATAACTTACTTCGGTGATGACCATCATACCCATAGGAGGAACCATAATAAGATGGATGATTAGTGTAGCTGGGGAAGTAATAAATGAAGTTTGCACCTCATCGTGCAATTGGTACTGAGGGTTGGTGTAATGAGATCCGTAGCCATTGTAGCAACTTAATGATCCTGGGTCACCTCTAAAGATTAATTTCGCCGCTAGATTAAGGGATCTCACCGATGAACTTAAATAATTGATGGACATCATAGATTGGCCTGAGGCATACCCATACCTTGTCCCTACGTCAGTCGCAAGGTGGACTTGGCACGTGGTTTCCATGTATATTTGTATATTTTTGCAGGTATTTATGTTAGGCATCCTCTCTACCAGGACCTTTATGATATCTCTCATCTCCACCACTACTTTTTGCCTGTGGCTTGTCAACCATCACTGCATTATTATCATTATCATCATTTTGTGTTCCTTTTGAAGGTGATGAATTATGTGTCCATATAAGTTGCATAGGGCAAGGGAGAAGAAAAGAAATGAAAAAAATGCGTGTCCATGTGAGTTACACAGGTAGACAAAGATATGTGACCGACATATCCTGCATATCGGTCACATATCACCACTTTAAGGGAAAATTGAATTGTAGTTCTTCATTTTTGGAGTTATATCATTGATATCCATTGAAATCGGCAATATATCGACGATATCATGCAAAAATATATGGTACATGATATCAGTATGCCTCAACTTGATTGCTCATTGGAAGTGATAAAGCAGGGATAAAAGCTACTAAGAAGTTCTTACATTCTTAGTTTTCCACTAAAGATCTGGGAATGATAAATTATTTTTTAGGCAATGAGGTACAACATGTTGATGGTGAACTTGTTCTGTCCCAGAGGAAATATGTACTTGACATGCTGAGAGGCATGGATGTTGGGTTGCAAATCTGCCTGTGTTCCAATGGACCTATCTATGCCACTTGCAGATTCTGAGAGTCTACTGCTTGAAGATGTAACTAGATACCGTACTATGGTAGGTAAACTATTGCATTTGACTGTTACTAGACTTGACATTTATTTTGCAGTTGGGAGACTGAGTCAGTTTATGCAATCTCTTAGATAAGTGCATTGGGAAGGTATGTGTTAGGTGCTGAGATATCTCAAGCAAGTTCTTGGTAAAGGGTTGCCATTTATGAAGTATGGCCACTTGGATGTCTAGGGATATTCTAATGCATATTATACAGGAGCACATGAGGACAGAAGATCCACTATAGGATACTGTACCTATGTTGGTGGCAACCTAGTCACATGGAGAAGCAAGAAGCAAAATGTTATCTTTAGGTCTAGTGCAGAATCGGAGTATAGGGCTATGACCCATATCACTTGTGAGCTCCTGTGGGTGAGATCCATTGTATATGATTTGGGCATGTCTGTTCCTGGCCCTACTCCCTTGAATTGTGATAGCAATGTAGCTGTATTTATTGCTAATAATCCTACCTTCCATGAGTGAACCAAGTACATAGAAGTGGATTACTATTTTATTAGAGATGCCATTACTACTAGCAAGATTATTACACCCTATATAGCCACTAAAGATCAGATTGCAGACGTCTTAACTAAAGCATTCTCCAAGAAGCATCTTGAGTTATGTTCCAAACTGAACATGCTTGATGTATATGCTTTAACTTGAGGGGAAGTGTTGGGTTATATGTTATGTTTTAGGGGTTTTTTAATATTTTTATATTGTCCAGATATGTGCTTGTAATTTATCTTTTGTGCTTCTCTATATAAAGCACCTAGGGTTTCTAATAGAGATTCATTCGCTCTTTCAACGTAATAGATCCAAAAGCCACAAAAGAGGAGAAAAAGGGATAGAGTACAGTTCAGTCCAGATAAAAGCGAAACAGGAATAGAAATTCTCTCACCAAAAGCAAAACTAAATCTAAAAACTAATGATAAATTACTCTAATCTAAATACCGATGTGAATGCACAGATGCAACGCCTTCTTGATCCTCCAAGAGCACTCTCCGTAGTTCACTAGTGTTGGCCGCCCATCCATATCTTATCGATATCTTTTGTGAAGATATAGCTTGCAATCACAAGAAAATGATACGAGACATCATACAAACAAATATGAAAGTATGCAATCAAATCGATAAAAATCAATTCTTAAAATAAATTTGACTAAGATTAGGCAAAATCGAAAAAATTCTTAGATGAACGAGATAGAGAGAGAATGGAAGGAGGGGCATGGTCGGGTGTTTTTCGCTTGGCAGAAATAATGTATCAAAAAGATATGTCGTCGCAGTGAATCACGTGGTGGAAAATCTCGATCGAAAATATTTTAATAAAACTAACCACGAAAAGTTAGGATGTTGTATCCACAGGGAGGAATATATCAATAAATTCACAAATATTTTTCCCTTGTATTTGTTCAATCGAGCTCGAAATCCGTAGTCAAATCCGATGTGAAATGCAATAACAAGAAACACAATAATTTGAGAATGTAAGGTTATATGTGTAATTTTTCCTTAATAAAATATTTAATAAATATGTGGTTAAATATGCAATTTCCAATTGCGCATGTATTAGAGAGGATTGTGTAATTCTTAATCAAAATTCAATGTGAAATGATACACGTAAGTTAAGTCAATTCAAGAAAATGTATGTGCATCGTTACAATTTTACCTTAATTTAATAACCAAATAAAATAAAAAATGAGTCTTGACAATGGTACGAGATGTAATTATTAATTGGTCTCTTCCTATAGCAAAACTGGGGAGTCTCCCCTTGCTCGGTGGCATGCTCGTGGAGCAACGGCTGGAGGCGAGAAGCTCGAGGAAGGTTGGCTACGACGAGGGCGTTCCGTTGGTGGTCGTGTCACAGCGAACGATGGTCGGAGTTGGCACCGGCAATGGGGAAGACTGGCGGTGGTGGTTTGCCGGTGTGCGCGGGCGGCTGTCGTCCTTCGGAGTGTGGTTGCCCTCGTGGGGTCGAGGCGAGTCTGATGGAATTCTTAACGTGAAGCTTCGTGGCTGGAGTTGATGGCTGTGTTTTGGTGGCTTTGGGTTCCTTCGGTTGGCAGAGAGGAAGGAGAAGGCCCGTGTGCGTGCGAGGGCTGGAGCATGGGCGCCTGTGTGCGCGCGCAGGCTAGAGTGCGGGCGCAAGGTTGTTGCTGGTGCACCCACACGCGTGGGCGAGGACGTGTCGGTTGCACGCAGGTAGCGCTTGGAAGATGTTGTGAACGCGCGCGGGCTGCAGGCGAGGTCGGGCATGGCTTTGTTGGGTGGAGGAGATGCTACGCACATGCACGTTGGTGCTGCGCACGCATGAAGACTGGGGTGAGCGTGGACGCGCGAGGAAGTTGACGATGGCAATTGCGTACGGGCATGCGCAAGGATGTGTTGGCACTGTGCGAGGAGAGGGTACGCTGGAGAGGATGAAGCATGGTGATCGGTTGTGGGAACGGCTGATGGTGCGCCTGAACGTTGGGGATGTATTGGAGAAGGCGATGGCATGCATGCACTGGCACTGCGTGCATGAACGAGGATGGAAGCGAGGTCAGAGCACGCTGTGGTTCATGGTGTTCGCCATATCCACAGTGTAAGCCTTCACCATAGTGGTGGTGAAGATGATGGATAAAGATGTCCCCCCCTCCGGCCATCCTCTTTTTAAACGTCGAGAACGTCTTTTTGTTTCCTCCCCGAGATCGTCTCCAGCAATATTTACGATGAGGCAGTGTCACAAGTCGTTGCGTGAGATCTGCTGATGTTGGTGACCGTTGAGGTCGGAGAGAAGGAAGCCAGCAAGAGCCAGCGCACTGTTGGCGATGGAGATGATGGTTGAATTTTGGATATTTGCATATATGAGCCTGCAAAAACATATAAACTATTACTTGATTCTTTTTGTAATCTATTGATGCATGATTTAAATGTACTTAAGCCAATTAAGTGTCCAATAAATTGGACTCATCAAATACCCCCATGTCTAAGTTTTGCTAGTCCTAGCAAAAGTGAAAAATAATGGAAGTGACCAAAAGATTTCTTCTTTCCTAATTCCAAAAACTTAGAAATCTAGACAAATGTGAAGTGGTAGTAGTTAGGTAAATGGATCCAAGTGAAAAATCAACTTACATCTAAAGCTCGTGTTTTATATGTAATTTGACCCTGACTTTTTAGCTTGGGCAGGAGATACTGAGTTGAATGGATTAATATTTGGTGGCTCATACTCATTTGGTGCTACATGTAGTCTAGTACTGTAGACTCTAGATTTCTAGATTATTAAATAAGTCAACCGAGAGATAACTAAACACCGTGCTCTCTTTGCATTCCCTTGTGTTCACTCTCTTTTCTTTTTCTTTCTTTCGTCTTTCTTTTCTGAGTTCACTTATCTTACCAGATTTTTGTAAATATACTTAATATTTGGTGGCCTCACATGGCATTCACACGTCAATAAAAGTCCTAATAACCTTACAACTAAGTTAGAAGACCTCAGCCAGTATTCGGGCAATCAGAAATACTGAGAAGTAGGTATGGGTCATATTTGGTGGATCGCAATGGGTGTTTTTGTTGTTGCCTCAAAAACATTGACACAAAGAATGACATGAATGTAAAACTCCAAACTTGGACTATAAAACTCCAAACTTGGACACTTTTTCTTTTTCTTCTTCTCTCTTTTTTTAACACAAAACGATGCATACTTTTATTTATGAGGCATTATTAGGAATAATGATAGTCAAGAGGATATTGTGTGGCTTATTTGGTGGAAGTGCATACTCTCGGCACCGGTAAGGAATGAATAGGACAATTGTATTTCTAACCTTTGACATTACTACCCTCCTTCAACCGAGGACTCTGTGAAGAATGATTGTAACCATCCACCATACTTATAGTTTTATTAAGGCTCAATCTCTGTGTATCTGCCTTATTCGGTGACTCTCAGGAATTCACACAGTGTTTGCACACAGGAATAGAGAGTGAAAATTATGGCTAACTCTGAGGTATCCTTATCTAATTGTCTAGAACTTAAGAGTTTTTACACTAGACTTAACGCACTAGTAATCTCTCTACTTCTCACAAATATGAGGTGGATCTAATAGAAAATAGTATGCCTGACTCCTTTTTAATTGTCCAAGGGTTCAGTAGACAAAATGCTTATTGATTTTCTACAAAGATCCATTACCCAGTTTACGTGCAAGTGAAGTAACTGTACTAGATTCTAAATTTAAGAAACAATTTAAGAAGAAAATCTTTAATGAAACTTCCTTGATAAAATTTTATGCTAGAGACTAACCAATTTAACTCAAGAGATTTATTTTTTTTTGCTAATGCACAATCCTAAATGGATGCAAATATTTATAAATGTTATAAACATCCTCAAGTTATACCCCCCATGCCTAAGACTGACAATGTCCTCATTGGAAAAATAAAGATAGAAGAATATCACTTGAAGAGAGTGGGAGGAGCTAAGGCTCCTCAAGTCGAAGTGCATCCAAAACTTGGCCACATGAAAGACTAACATAAGGTTTAAGTCGTTGGCCGTTTACCTTAAAGCTCACGCCAGAAGTAGGGTTTCGAATCTGAATAGCTCCATGAGGGAAGGCATTGATAACAACATATGGTCCATCCCAACAGGACTTGAGCTTTCCTGGAAATAATTTAAGTCTGGAATTGAAAAGCTAGAGCCACTGGTTGGGCTTAAAGGTATTTCTAATGATGTGCTTATCATGGAGGACCTTTGTACGTTGCTTGTAAGCTTGAGAAGTTTCATAGGCTTCATTACGAAGTTCCTCAAACTCACTTAACTCTAGCATACGTGCCTTTCCCGCTTTCTCCAGATTCAAGTTAACGTTTTTAATAGCCCAATAGGCTTTGTGTTAGATTTCAGCGGGAAGATGGCACGCCTTTCCGTAGACAAGACAGAAAGGAGACATGCCCAAGGGAGTCTTATACATGGTTCTGTAGGCCCAAAGAGCATCATTTAGTGTTTTAGACCAATCTTTACGGTCGGGCCTGACAGTTTTTTCTAAAATTCGTTTAATTTTCCTATTAGACACTTCAACTTGTCCACGCGTTTGGGAATGGTAAGGTGCGATTATCATGTGGTTGACTCCCAAATTTTGGAATAGTCTTGTGAAGTGTACGTTCTTGAAGTGAGGTCCTCCATCACTTATGATCGTCCTTGGGCACTCGTACTGAGAAATAATATTAACCCTAACAAAATCCAAGACCACAGAATGGTCATTGGTCTGCGTGGGTATGGCTTTTATCCATTTCGACACATAGTCCACAGCCACAAGGATGTATTCATATCCGAAGGACACAGGAAAGGACCCATGAAGTCAATGCCCCAAATGTCAAAGATCTCAATGGGGAGAATAGGTTGCTGGGGCATATCATCCTTTCTTCCGATGGTTCGCGTTTGCTGGCAATGTAGACATGCGCCCACATATGTATGTGCATCTCAGAATAATGTGGGTCACCAAAAGCCAGACTGAAGAACCTTCTGGGTAGCTTTTTTTCCACTAAAATGTCCTCTACAGTGGAGGTCATGGCAGAAACTCAGAACACTCCTTTGTTATTCGTCAAGGATGCAACGGTGGAAAAGCTGGTCAGGGCCTATTCTAGAAAGCTCGGGTTCCTCCCAGTGATAAAATTTAACATCACCAAGAAACTTGTCTCGCTTCTGCTTGTCCCAAGTACTGAGGGTAATGCCTGTGACCAGATAGTTCACTATGTTAGTGAACCAAGGAGTTTTAGCCTCCACGGCCATTAGAGACTCATTAGGAAAAGTCTCTTTGATATCGCCAGCAGCGGTTGATGCCTCAATAGGGATCCTAGACAGATGATTTGCTACCACATTCTCAACTCCTTTCTTATCTTTAATTTCCAGGTCAAACTCCTGGAGTAGCAGAATCCAATGAATTAAGTGAAGTTTGGTATCCTTCTTAGCAAGAAGATGCTTTAACGCAGAATGATCAGTGAACGTCACAACCTTGAATCCCAAAAGATAAGACTGAAACTTTTCTAAAGCAAACACTACACCAAGAAGCTCCTTTTCAGTGATCGTGTAGTTTTGCTGAGGATCCGTAAGGGTCTTGCTGGCATAATGCAGCACATGAGGTTTGCCATCAACCCTTTGACCTAAGACCGCTCCCACTGCAAAATCAGAAGCATCGCACATTAGCTCGAACGAGAGGGTCCAATCTGGTGCTTGGAGAATCGACGTGGTAATAAGGGCTTTCTTTAAGACTTAGAAAGCCTCAGCACATCTATCATCAAAATCGAAGGAGACATCCTTCGCTAACAAGTAGCAGAGTGGTTTAGAGATTTTATTGAAATCTCTAATGAAGCGCCTATAAAATCCAAAATGGCCAAGAAAAGATCTAACTTGACAAATATTGGTGGGCGGTGGAAGCTTAGAGATGGAATCAATTTTTGCAGTATCCATCTTTAATCCTCTATCGGAAACTATATGCTCTAACACAATGCCTTGCTGGACCATAAAGTGGCTTTTCTCCTAGCAAGCACCAGCTTTGCTTCTTTGCAACGGGTTAAGACTTTATCAAGGTGCGAAAGGCATGGGTCAAACGACGAGCTATAAATGGAGAAGTCATCCATGAAAATCTCAACAAACTCGTCGATCATATCAGAAAAGATAGCCATCATACATCGTTGGAAAGTAGCAGGAGCATTACATAACCCGAATGGCATTTTGCGGAACGCAAATGTGCCATGCGGACTCGTGAAGGTGGTACGCTCCTGATCATCAAGAAAGATGGCTATCTGATTATACCCAGAGTACCCGTCAAGGAAACAAAATTACTTATTCCCTGCCAGTTATTCCAAAATCTGATCGATAAACGGTAGGGGAAAATGGTCTTTCTGGGCAGCTGTGTTTAAATGGCAATAATCAATGCAGACCCTCCAACCAGTTGAGGGTCTAGTGGTTACCAACTCTCCTTGTTCGTTCTCTTCCATGTGATTTTTGCCTTTTTGGGCACCACATGAATACGACTGACCCATTTACTATCTGAAATTGGATAGATAATTCCTGCATCCAGCCATTTCAGAATCTCCTTTTTAACAACCTCCCGCATATCGGGGTTGAGCCTTCTCTGCATGTCTCGGAAGGGTTTCACGGACTCGTCCGTATATATATGATGCATGCAAAGGGAGGGATCAACACCTTTAATATCAACAATTGACCAAGCAATTGCTTCCTTATGCCTTTGTAAACACTCAAGCAAATCTCCCTCCTGTGATTTAGATAATGTAGATAGGATAATAACGGGGAGCGTGTCATTAGGGCTACGGAAAGCATACTTCAATGTGCTCGGGAGGGGTTTCAGCTCCAACTCAGGAGCCTTTTGGATTGAGGGTTTAAGTTGAGATGTCCCTGCCTCATGTAGCGGATCTACCTTTACGGTCCAGAGTGGGGGCAGAGACTCTGTGTGTATTCCCAGCAACTCTTCTAATTGGGGCATTTCCCCTTTAGTTTCTTTAATAATCGAAGGGTGGTCCTTAGATGTGACCTTTTGAAGGGGGTCTTTACATAGGAGTGCTGGAGTAGTCTCCTCAATTATTTCATCAACCTCAATCTGAGAACAATCTTCAAATTTGGATTGCTTGCAAGTATAAAAAACATTCAACTGGATCTTGTTCCCAAAGCCTATTTTAAGTTCCCCTGATCTACAATTGAGAGAGGCGTTGGCTATAGCCAAGAAGGGGTGTCCCAGAATAATGGACGGCTTGGTGGGCTTATTAGATGGGTTAGTGTCTAGCATAAGAAAGTCAACAGGGAAGAAGTCCTCCACTCTCACCAGGACATCTTCCAGTAATCCCCGTGGTATCTTAAGCGATCTGTCTGCGACCTGGAGGATGACTAGACTAGTCTTTAACTTACCTCCTCCCAAAAGGTCGTAGTCAGAGCTTGGTAAAATGTTCACCCACGCACCCAGATTGAGCAGAGCCTCGTTAATGTGTTGGTTACCTATAACCACTAAAATATACAGGGCCCCTAGGTCTTTCATTTTGGGGGGTGTTTCATGTTGGAGAACCGAGCTAACATGGTCAGGCAGGATGACCTTAGCTTGGACTTGTCTCCTAGATCGGTGCTTCTAGGTGCACAGGTCCTTTAGAAGCTTGGCATAGGACATGATTTGTTTGATAGCTTCCAACAGAGGAAAGTTGATCTGGACTTGCCTAAAAGTGTCCATAATCTCCTCCGTCCTATCCTTGGCTTTAGGCGAGCCAACAGAAGATTCCCCAAGAGCAGATAGGCGCTCTGAATAGGGCACCCTCAGCTTCTGGGTAGAGGGGTCGTCACGGCGGGAAAGGGGTGGCAGACTGACGACATCCTCAGGGTGGGTGATTTCAAGCGAGGGAGAGCAGTGTGGCTCTTCCTCGGTGGAGATGGAAGTCGGGTTTGGTGTAGGAGGGGAATCTTGAGAGGTGACTGTAGGAGTGCTATCAGGCTTGTCGATTTTCTTTCCACTTAGCACGGTCACAACTTAGGCATGCTCCCTGAATATATGACCCCCTCGCCCTTTGAGTTCTCAGAAGAGCTAGGCAACTTCCCCGGATCAGGTTGCCTAACTGCCTTAGTAAGATGACCAATTTAGGATTGCATATCAGTAATCATCTTTTTCTGAGATTGGATGACCATATTCTGATGCTCTTGCATCGCTTTAATCATGGCTTTAAGTTCATCCATCTCAGTGGGCTTATTCTGAGGAGGGTTTTCATAGAATGGCTGGTATATAGGTTGGGGGGGTAGGGGTTTTGTATTCCCTGAGTTAGAACCATCACTTTGCTTCCATGAGAAGTTTGAATGGTTCCGCTAGCCCGGATTATAGGTATTAGAATACGGGTTATTACGAGGTGGGCGGAAACCTTGGGCCGCATTTAGGTCGGCTTGAATCAACTCAGGGAATTGATTTGCCTGGTAGCACTCCGCAGTGGTGTGCATTGTACTTTGGCAAACAGAGCATTCACTTGAAGCCTGAAAGATAGAGGCTGCTTGCGGGTTAATGTCGGGGTTTGCTAAAAGCCTATCAAAGTTTTTGTTCAACAATTGAATCTGATAAGTCAAATCCTGAGTAGCGTCGGTTTCATGAGCCTCTATCTTCCTTTGCAAGATTGATGATTTTCTTTCTTGATAGGCAGAGGACATATGTATGGAGTTGTCATTTAATGTTTCAAATAATGCCCAGGCCTCATCCTCAGTTTTGGTCATGAAGGTTTCTGCACAGGCTACATCGATGGTTTGCCTATGCCTTTCAGATAATTCGTTATAGAACCTTTCAACCAACTGCCATCTTGGCACCTGATGGTGGGGGCATAACCTAAGAAGGTCATTAAACTCTCCCAAGTCTTGTGAAATTGTTCCTCTTCTTGTTGAGTAAAACCTATAATCTCTCTTCAATAATGGTTGGTCTTACTTATAGGAAAATACTTTTTCAAGAATTCTCCCTTAAGGGTGTCTCAATCATTTACCCTTGCATCGAGGGTATGATGCCAGTGCTTAGCCTTATCCTTAAGGGAGAATGGAAATAGAGTCTTCATTAGGGCTTCATCAGTAAAGCCCTAGAGCTTCACCGTGGAACAGACCTCGGTGAATTCCTCAAGATGCCTGTAGGGATCGTCCTTAGCAGTACCATAAAAAGATGGGAACAAAGATATGGTGTTGCTCTTGATTTCATATGAATTATCCACTCTAGGTTTTCGGATAGGTAGGGCTTGGTGGGTTGTAAGGAGGAAATACTCTCAAGGTTCTCCGATTTTCACCAACCCTAATCTCTTCTTCAGGTCTTTATTCAATCATTTTTCTTTTTTCTAAGTTAGCTTTCCTTATGATTCTCTCAGGCTTAGGGTTGAGGAGAAGACTATTTCTAAGAGAGCGCCTACCAAGCATACACCAAGCAAACATAAGGCAAGAGGTCTTTTGTTGATTTAAAGTTCTTTAAGTCCTCTTCCAACTCTTCAGCTTGGCCAAATATAGTCAAGGCAGTTTTTCTCCGTTCCCACGTAAGTGATATAAGAGAAATGAGACACTTGAAATTTATGGTCAATGACTATTAAGAAGGTTGAGGTTACTTTTAATCCTTTTTGGGTGATCAATCAAGTTGTCAAGCAATTATGCATCCTAAATTGACCTTCGAGTGCCTTAAAGATGTACACTTTGCTATAATGATATTCTCAGATGCTCAAGTAAAAAGGTACTCCAAGGATGGAACCAAGGGATGTAAGTAGGGCGAACCCTTCCTTTGAGGCGATACGTTAGCGGTGCCTCTTAATTACCTTTGAATTCCTTTAAGGGGTGTCCCCCTCCTTAGAGTATCAAATCACTTGGGCAAACGTTAATACCAGTGTTTCAAAACGAGATAGAAGGGTTTGTATTGATAAAGAGATCGATGCCTATAGCCTTAAGGGTCTAAGCTTTAGTGCAGTGCCTCTAGTGCGTGCCCAGTGTAGGAAGTGTGCATTCACTGCAAAAATCTTTTTCTTTTGAAAAAAGCAATCACGTTATTCAAACACTTCCTGTATATTTTTCTTTCTTTTCAAGAAGTAATGTGACCACTTGATTAATCTTTTCAAATCAGTTTAAGTGGTCTTCTTTAATTATGTTAAGATGCAATGCGTGTGCAGATAACTGATGCAGTAAGATAAGAAATGCGTATCTTGCTCCAGCACTCTTCTATGCAAAAATACACGTAATGCAATAAGAAAATCTAGATGTTGCTCAAGCAATCCTAGATGGTCATCCTATGGATATGCAGCTTCTAGTAGGCAGTTCAGATTTATTTTCGTTCTTTTTTTTTGTAAAAATAAATGCGCAATTAAACGATCTAACTACCATCGAATGATCCTAGAATCTAAAGAATCGGGGACACTCCCCCAAAATTTGTCCCCAGAGTACAAGGGCGAGAAAATAAATAACTAGGCTAATCCTAAAGAGTTCTAAAATTCTAAATCAGAAGTCTAAGACGAAGAATCCTCTTAGATGGTCCTTCGTACGTCTCCATGCATGTGGGATCAAGGCCCATAGGCTCCTGCGATTATCTCCGCGTGTAGACGTTGCTCAAGGTAAACGTCGTCTCTCAGCTACGCTTGTCGTCTCGTCAGATTCCTTGCACAGAAAAGATAAAGAATGATCAGATAAATACGCAACTCAGAATAATTAAAAATAAAGTCTGGTGAATTTATTGCGTTTGTTGCCCTCCTCGGCAATGGTGTCATTTGGTCGGGTGTTTTTTGCTTGGCAGAAATAATGTATTAGAAAGATATGTCGTTGCAGTGAATCACGTGGTGGAAAATCCCGATCGAAAATATTTTAATAAAACTAACTACGAAAAGTTAGGATATCGTATCTACAGGGAAGAACAGTTCAATAAATTCACGAATATTTTTCCTTTGTATTCATCCAATCGAGTGCGAAATCCGTGGTCAAATCCGACGTGAACCGCGATAATAAGAAGACACAATAACTGGAGAATGTAAGGTTATATGTGCAATTTTTCCTCAATAAAATATTTAATAAATATGTGATTAATCTATGTAATTTCCAATTGCACATGTACTAGAGAGATTGCGTAAATCTTAATCCAAATTCAATGTGAAATGATGCACATAACATAAGTTAAGTCAATTCAAGAAAATATAAGTGTATTGTTGCAATTTTACCATAATTTAATAACCAAATAAAATCAAAAAATTAGTCTTGACAATGGCAGGAGATGTAATTATTAATTGGTCTCTTCCAGGGAGTCTCCCCTTGCTCGGTGGCGCACTCGTGGAGCAATGGCTAGAGGCGAGAAGCTCGAGGGTCGGCTACAACGAGGGCATTCTGTTGGCGGTCATGTCGCGGCAAACGGTGGTCGGAGTTGGTGCCGGCGATGAGGAAGACCGGCGGCGGCGGCGGCGGTTTGTCGGCGTGTGCGGGCGGCTGTCGTCCTTCAGAGGGTGTGGCTGCCCTCGTGAGGTCGAGGTGTGTCTGATGGAGTTCTTGACGCGAAGCTTCGTGGCCGGAGTTGATGGCTGCGTTTTGGTGGCTTTGGGTTCCTTTGGTTGGCAGAGAGGAAGGAGAAGGCCTGTGTGCAAGCGCAAGCTGGAGCGCGGGCATGCGGTTGCTGTTGGTGCGCCCACACGCGCGGGCGAGGACGCGCTGCTTGCACGCAGGCAGCACTTGGAAGATGCTGTGAACGCACATGGGCTGCAGGTGAGGTCAGGCATGGCTCTGTTGGATGGAGGAGATGCTTCGCACGTGCACGGTGGTGCTGCGCGCGCATGAAGACTGGCGTGAGTGTGGACGCGCGAGGAAGTCGACAATGGCATTTGCGCACGGGCATGCGCAAGGATGTGTTGGCACTGCGCGAGGAGAGGGTGCGCTGGAGAGGATGAAGCACGGTGGTCGATTGTGGGAACGGTTGTTGGTGCGCCTGAACGTTGGGGTTGTATTGGAGAAGGCGATGGCATGCACGCATTGGCACTGCGCGCATGAACGAGGATGGAAGCGAGGTCAGAGCACACTGTGGTTCATGGTGTTCGCCATATCCACAGTGTAAGCCTTCACCGTAGTGGTGGTGGGGAAGATGATGGATAAGGATGCCCCCCCCTTTGGCCATCCTCTTTTTAAACGTCGAGAACGTCTTTTTGTTTCCTCCCCGAGATTGTCTCCAACAATATTGGCGATGAGGCAGTGCCACAAGTCGTTGCGTGAGATTCTGTTGGTTTGGGTGACCGAGCCATTGAGGCCGGCGAGAAGGAAGCCAGCGAGAGCTAGCGCACTGCTGGCGATGGTGATGATGGTTGAATTTTGAATATTTGCATACATGACCCTGGAAAAACATATAAACTGTTGATTCTTTTTGCAATCTAATGATGCATGATTTAAATGTACTTAAGCCAATTAGGTGTCCAATAAATTGGACTCATCAGGGCGGCAAGGAGAGAGACCGTGGGGAGGGAGAGGTAGGGGAGGAGGGGTACCCGCCTGAGAGGGAGGGCGAGGTTGTGAGGCCTGGGGATGGTGCAGGCTGGTCGGTGGTGGCAAGGTGAAGGAAGGAGAGTCGGACCTTGGCTGGTCTCCGGAGGGTTTCTTGCAGTAGAGAGGGGAAGATGTTTCAGGTGTCTGGGGGTTGACCACTAGGCGCGTGAATGCCGCGAGTTGTGGTGCTGTCGGAAGTGCGGTGGCATAGGGCACAGGAGCTTCAACTACCATGGTGGTCGCACTCGGGACGTGGGGACCTTGTCGCCGTCGCCAGTTGGGGGATTGCCGCAGGCGGAGATCGAGCTGCCATGGTCGGAGGGGGTTAAGTGCCTAAAGGAGGTGGAGGGTGGGTTGGTGGGTGAGGTTCTCGGTGGTTGGGTGACTAAGACAATGGTGGAGGAAGCTTTGGGTCGGGATATGGAGTGGGAGGGGGCTAAGGTTTTGATGTTGGAAGGCAGAAGGTTCTTGATCCTCGGCCTCCCTGTCAAGAGGGAAGAGCTTTGCTTCTTGGAGGTTGACGCCAAGATGGGGAGGTGGAGATGGCGACACCTGTCCCCGCACGATGGAGCATCTGTGGAGAGACTGATGTTCGAGGTGTCCATCGAGGGGATCCCTTGGTGGTTGAGATCAGTGGAGGTGGTGGAAGCGATCGTCTCGCCTTTCGCTCGTCTCAAGAGATGCATGGCAATTGGCTTCTCCAGGGGTCCGATGGTGGCGGAGGTCGAGATGAAGATCGGAGCGAGGTTGATGGAGGTCGTGTTACGACTGGGGAGCTCCTTTTGGGTCATTTCTTGCACGAATCGAGGTTCTCGTCGGGGATCCATGGCAGTGGTCGGAATGGCGGTGCCGGTGCGGAGGAACGTGAAGCGCCGTCCGGTGAGGGCGAGGACGACTCGATTGGTCGCTGACGTGGATCCGAGGCTCGAGAAATCCGTGCAGATCTCGTCTGCATCACTGGTGTTGCCCGAGATTGGCACTGCTCGAAAAGCTTCGGGAGCGGAAGAGGCAGGGAAGGGCATTGATGAGAGGTGACTCCATGTTGTGCAACTGGCGAGGGCTCTTAAAGGGGTCATGACCACGGCACGTGTGGACGAATGCTCACGTGGTTGGAGCGTGGATCTAGATCTGCGTGCGGGATCTGCGGAAAACCTTGCGTCGGATTCGAGAGGTGCGAATAACCGAACTCGGCCCCCGTTTAGCGCTTGCTCGGAGAAGAGGAGCTCTCCTGATCCCTTGACCTCGAAGGGGGTAGATGATCGGCGAGAGGCCAGTGGAGCTGGGGAAGAGCACGCCTGAGCTTTGGTTGGGGTGGAAGACGCGGTCTCCCCTGCTGCGACTCCGTTGCAAGGGGCAGGAGAGATGGCGGAGGCACCGACAGCATCGAGAGAGGCGTCTGGTGGTCTAAGGGCCGACGAGGCTGTGGTCAGGGGCTAGCGCGAGGTGGAGGTGAAAACTGAGCTTCATGTTTGTGGTCCTAGGGATACTCTATTGCAGCAGCAGTTGGAGTGCACTCCGATGTCATCCAAGTGCAGGGAGGAGATTACCTTAACGGGGTGGAGACCACAGATGGTGCAGGGTGGCAGAGGCGGGGCTCTCCATTATAAGGGGAGATGGAGGTTTCGTGGAGGTCAAGGACCGATTGTGGTAGGACGATAGAGGCGTGTCGCTTCCGACAGTCTATGGAGGCTCACATTCGTTGTTAATTGGAGTGATGTCGTCGAATGTGCGGGGTCTCAATGACCTTGCTAGACGAGCGTCACTGGGGCGCTATATTTGTACGTGGAAAGTTGATGTCGTGCTGCTTCAAGAAACGAAGTTGGCCAATTGCGATGCTCGAACTTGGAAGGAGGTTGGGGGTTCCTGGATGGAGGGGTTCCGGTCCCTTGGGGTAGATGGCTGCTCAAGAGGGCAGATTTTGGGATGGCGGGAATATGTCTTCTCCTTAGATGAGTTCTACTACAGGGAACATGTCATCTCTGCGAGGTTGATCTGGAGGGTGGGAGGTGCCAAGATGTATGTTACAGGGGTGTATGGTCTGTTGGATGGCCAGGCCAGAGGAATCATGTGGGAGGAGCTTGCGACCGTTGTAGCAGAGTGTCATGGATTTCCTTGGTTGCTTGGAGGGGATTTCAACATCACCTTATAGATGGAGGATAGGCCTGGAGGGTGGGGCAGGTAAGATCCTAGGTCGGATTTTTTTGTGGATTTTGTGGCTATGCATGGTCTCGTGGATCTGGTACCAGCATCCTGTGCTTACACGTGGAGGAACAATAGTGGCTAGATGTCCAGGATCGATAGATTCCTTTGCAACGTGGAGCTAGCAGAATCTTTTCCGGTTGCGGATGTGTCCACCTTGGAGAGGCCTTTCTCTGATCACACGCCCCTCATGTAGAGGTCTAATGAAGGGACGCTTTTTGGCACTTTAAATTTGACATATCCTGGTTGTTGGAAGAAAGGTTTCGGCATATGGTGGAGAAATGGAACTCCATAATGGTGGAGGGATCTGCTACATGTTGTCTGGCAAAAAAGTTGGGTATGCTGCGTGATCACCTGAGGGCGTACAGGAGGGAGATCAGAGCGTCCAAGAGGAGCAGGAAGGAGGAGGTACTGGCGGAGATTACTAGGATCAATAGGCAGGAAGACCAAGCCCCCTATGCTTCAGAGGATAGGGAGGCTAGAGCGAGAATGATGCATGTGGTACAAGAGGAGGATAGGAAGAGGTGGAGTGGAAGACGAGATCGAGGCAGAGATGGTTAAAGGAGGGTGATTCTAATATCAGATTTTTTCTCCAAATGGCTTCTGCCAGGAGGAGGAGAAACTGGATAGATAGGATGTTGATTCATGGGGTCAGCTTCTCTGGTAGGGAGGAGGTGGGTCGGGCTGCTGCGGATTACTTCAGGGAGTTTACTGGGAGGCACGTCGGGGGGGTTGGAGGTGGAGAGGGGAGAATGTACAGCATGTCATAGAGGCCTAGGCAGCGAGTCTCACAGCTAGTTTCTCAGAGGATGAGGTGAGGTAGGCGGTGTGGAGTCTGAACACGGAAGGGTGTCCTGGCCCAGATGGCTTCCCTATCTTCTTCAGGGAATTTTGGCACTTGGTGGGGGTAGAGGTGATGCCAATGATGGAGGAGTTTGCGGCCAGGAACAGAGGTTTTGATAAGCTAAATAGATACTATCTATTTCTGCTTCCTAAGAAGGGAGGGGCAGAGGTGATTCAGGACTTCAGACCGATTGCGCTCTCAAATGCGGTGTACCTTATTGTCGCTAATAGGCTTAGGGACATTCTTGGAGACCTGATCTCATCTGTTTAGATGGCTTTCATCTCGGGGAGAGGAATCCTTGACGGTTTTGTGGTTGCCATGGAGGCTTTAGCCCTCTGGAGGAGGGAGAAGAGAAGGGCCTTCCTGTGGAAAGTTGTCTTTAACAAGGCTTACGACTCGGTGCAGTGGGATTTTGTGTGGGTTTCCCTGAGGAGGGGGTTCCCTGCAGTGTGGATTGATTGGATGAAGAGGTGTATGACAACATCATCTTTCTTAGTCCTGGTCAATGAGAACCCGGCGGGAGGATGGGTGCAACCTAGGAGGGGGTCAGACAGGGTTGCCCCCTTGCACCTATGTTGTTTGTGTTGGCGGCGAATGCACTGGCGCGGGCTACATAGAGGGCCTGCGATAGGGGTCTGGTTAGAGGATTCATGGTTGGTGAGGATAAGGAAATGACGATTCTGCAATATGTTGATGATCCCTTATTCCTGGTCGAAGGAACGGAGTTGGAGGCCAAGAGGATGAGAATACTTTTGGAACTTTTTGGTGAAGCATCTGGGTTGCAGATCAACTACCAAAAGTCAACTTTTGTCCCACTCAACTTGTCAGCTGAAGAGGTGGAGAGGGTGAGGGGACTTTGGAGACGGAGGTGGGTTCTTTGCCATTGGTGTATCTGGGCCATCTGCTATCAGATCGACGCCTCAGGGTATAGGATTGGATTCCTCTACTGGAGAGGATGGAAGGAAGATTGGCAGGATGGTCCTCTAGACTTCTTTCTAGAGGTGGAAGGTTGATCCTAGTCAAAGCAGTGCTGGTCTCTATACCGTCACATTTTCTCTTAGTTTTTAGACTGCTGCGCCAGATTGAGAAGAATATATCGGGGTTGATGAGGGATTTCTTCTGGGCCAATGCTGGGTTGACAGGAAGGGGGGCGAGGTTGGTAGCTTTGGAGGAGGTATGCAGGCCGTTTCAGAAGGGGGTCTGGGGGTTAGAGATGTAGATAAGTTGAATATCAGCCTCCTGACCAAGTAGATAGCGAGATTGGTGGGACAGGAGCGGGGCTCTTCGGTGATGTTATGCGGCGGTGCTACGGCCCTTTCCTCTCATGGGAGCCTCTGGAGTCCCCCCCTCCAGGTGCCTCCCAGTTTCTTAGGGGCTTGGCGTCGGTGACAGCGAAGGTGCGCTATCTCTTTTCTCCCACTCTAGGGAAGGGCGATGCATTCCGTTTTTGGCAGGACAACTGGAAGGGGGTGTCTCAACCCTTGCAGAGAGGTTCCCTCGCCTTGTTGGGAGTGTTGTGGACCCGTCAGCTACGGTGGGAAGTTTTTGGGATGGGACGTGATGTCCAACTTTTTGGGGAGGGCTTTCTAAGTAGAGGTGTGAGGAGTTCCAATGTCTGTTGCAGGAGCTGGAGGGCTGGGCACCAGAGGAGGGCTATGATGGTTTTCATTGGGAAGGGAGATTTCTCTGTGGCAAAGGTCTTTCGTAGGTTGGGGAGTGGCGCGATCAACCCTGACACCGATTTTTTGAGAGACTGCAGTCTGATGTGGAAAGCGGAATGTCCTTCGAAGGTGAAGATCTTCGCTTGGCTGGTGAAGAGAGGAAGAATTATGACGAAGCAGTGGAGAGCTAGATAGGTCCAATTGGATGATCTTGCATGTTCCCTCTGTGATGGAGCAAAGGAAGATAGTCAGTACCTTTTCTTTCAGTACCATTTTGTGATGCAGGTTTAGCAGCGGATGGGAATCGACTGGATTGCCTATTAGGATACGGGTAGCTTTTAGGAATCTTTCTGCAGGGGTAACGCCTACGATGGAGAGTTTGCCTTTAGATACAAAAAGGATAGGGCAAAGGTCTTGGTGGTCTTGTGGGGTGTGAGGCTGGAGAGAAATGGGGTGATTTTTAGAGGGAGAGGCCTTATGTTGAGAATTTTGTTTCGATTATTTCTTCCCATGTGGTGTTTTGGGGATCTATCCTGTAATTTTGATGTAACACGTTTTATTGGAATGGAATGATTTTGGATGGTTATTACTCGGATAACCATCCTTTCGCTTTTCAAAAAAGAAGTCTTAAGTAAATGTGCTGCCTCCCCAGTAATGGTGTTAAAAATTAATGTGTGTGTCTTTGCTATGCTCAATTTAAAATAAATCTAACTTAACCTATAGATAGGGCAAGCCAAGGTTGATTCACAAGGTGGATTATTTTAAAATTTTCCTTTTATGATTTAATATACTAATTAGAAATGACGTTGATTGATCTTGTCATGCATGCAACTACTTTACCAAAATTGTTCCAAAATTGATGACATATTCAGACAAACAAAAATTGGACAATTCTCTGGAGAAACTTGGATAAACAAGGAATAAAAAAAAAAAGGTTTCATGTGTGAAAGTCAACATATCAAATCTGTGTGCCAATGTAGATATAGGTTACTTGTGCAATTTTTTTTTTGTAAAATATTTTTGTGGGAAATTAGGGCATCAAAAAGCTCATTTGGCTTAGTTTTACTAGAAAATTATCAAAATTTTATGCAAAGATTTTATGCATAAAATAATGTACACAAATTTGATAAAGTTTCCTTTTTTGTAAGTGAGATTTAAAATTTCCAAACATGAATTATTGACTTTAAACTGATCTAATAAATAAATATAATAAATAAGTATAGAATTTCTTTCAAATCTGTAGTTTAATGAATGATTTTACGAATTCGAGTTTGAACTCTTGTACTGAATTTTAGGCTTTGTTTGGTCACAAGTGAGTGCAAATTTTAGTCAACCCAACCCAAACTCAACTTGACTTGATTCGGAAAAATTGCTATTAAAATAACTTGGTTGGGTTTGGGTAAGGGTACAAATTTGGATCCATATTGTTAACTCGACTTGATGACTTGACCCATGTACTTGATTTATATTATGTATATATTCACCACTTTTTATGTTATGCATTACTTTTTTATTGTTGAAATACCTTATATGTTCTATGTATGCTATGAATGGTATTTTCATTATATCATTTGAATCTCGTTGCAAACTAGCAATGAATTATGTTATCGAGTTTTTCTCTTGTTTGACTTTATTGTGGGCATGGTTTGATTGGAAGGTCCATTTATAAATAAGTACTTGTTGGGTAATCGGTACTAGATGGATAAATGGGCATGAGTTTTCTTCCTTGATAGGTAAATAGGTGGGGTGTGTATGAATTTTGTAAATGGGTGTGAGTTTGGTTCAGCCCAACGAAACTTGACCTGTTTTCATCCCTACTAGTGCATAGACACTATGACAACGTGCAACTCAAGATCCAACTAGTTAGTAGTAAACTCGAATTCAACCAACAAGGTTGAACTTATGAAAATGACAAGAAGCTATGCCTTACTCAAAGATCAACTTTGACAATGAAGTACAACAAGTAATTCAACCATGGGTACAGAATTGATGCCACTATTTACTAGGCGAGGTCACTATGAAGGAGTATGCCATATGCGGGGGATTAATCGATTAATTATTTTTTAATATTTAAAAAATTTAAAATAATTATATATGCTCTACAATGCATATATTTATTTATTCATTGAAATTATCCACATATACATTAATTTTATAATTGACATATACATTTTGTCACCGAGCAATAAGGATTTAGGTTCAAAGAAATCCTCTTGTGAAATAAATGAACATTCAACATATTATAATTCATATAATGAAAGTTGAAATCCTCTTGTATAGTATATTCGAGGCGATGGATTGATCGACTGAGTTCATTAGCTAATTCATCACTATGTAGTTCTCTTTCTCCCACTTCTTTGTCATGTCCTTGGATTCGAGTTCCTCAAATAAGACATCAATTTTTCTTAGCCGCCTATGAAGATCTTAAATGCCCACACCAAGAGGATATAGTTTGAGGCACCCTAAAGCTTGATCGTGGTGCCTTGAACTATAACGTTTCCTTCATCGGTATTAATCTGATTCTTGTTTTCAGCCACCCTCGTCCTCGAAGAACAAGCCTTCTTCTACTTGTACGCTCGCGTAAGGTGCTAGATGCATGAGGGAAGCAACTCGTTGGAGTGCTCTTCTCGTCTCCTTGGGTCTTGTGTAAGGTGCCAAGGTCCTTCAAGGAGTTCTTTGAGAGAACTCTCACGTTGATGAAGATGTCTCGAAAATTGAGGCTTGAATACACGTGGAGACACACAAGACAAGTCCTTCTTGTGCATGATCTCCTCTCTTCGCAACTCCTTGTTCTATGTGTGGATGAATAGAGAGGCCTAGGTCGGTGACTTTGATACCTTATGAGGATTTGTAGAAGTGGAGTGGGCCTTCGCATGTGGAAGATCCCACGCATGGAGCGTGGAGGGCGATGAAGAGAGAGAGTGAGAGAGAGGGCTGACGGTGATAAGAAAGAGAGAGATTGTGATAGAAATTGATTTATTACAACTCAACTCAAAATAACAATGTTGATGTCTTTTGTAAAGTGATTTATTCCTATTTTCTAAAACAACTCAAATCAATCCTAACAACTCAATCAATCACCACTCCTAAAATATCTCTTCCTAAATTTGGACTCCTATTACTTAAACAAAATTGCCATATGCGGTGTAACTTAGCTTGCAAGCCACCCAACTAAACCCTAAAGGCCACATGGCCATCGGTGGACAGACTGGTTGCCACGTGGCAGTCCATGTGGCCACTCTTATTCTCCACAATTACGTTAGTTTCACACATTAAGCTATGAAACTACATTAAAAATAAATAATTATAACGAATGTAGTTTCATTTAGTCACCTCCCCTAAGGGACACTCCCAAGGAGACTTGGGGAATGAAGGCCTAGAGGTTGGTGTTAGCGAAGGACAGTTAAGAGTCAGAGCAAATAAGATGAGTCAGCATGCTAAAGTGGGAGACATACCCAACCTCTTCCATTAGGCGCTCCAAGGCCCTGAAGTTTGTAATGCCCAAGCTAGGGGGAATTTCCTAACCCTATGGTCTTGGAAATACCAGTACTAGTCCAGTGCTTAGGCCTAGATGAGTTTGATAAAGAGATCATGATCCCTTTCAAATAAGGGCTTGTGATGATAGGCATTGCAGATCCTTTTATGGTCATGAAACACCTCCAATTTTCATTGAATTGTAAGTAGGTTTCATTTGGTTTACTTGAGGGTGCCCCTCCGCCACTTCCGCTCAATCTGAAGGGCTTCCACTTCCCTTTGACATTTGGAGCTGCTCGTCACAATAGGCGAGGATGACCTTCCTCGTTGCTTGCTTGTCCTTAGCTCTCCTCCTCCCCATGGGTGGCCTGTTGGAGAGGGCAAGGATTTCCTATTCATGCCCTTGGGATTACGTTCCTGAGCTTGTTTGTGTCTATCCACTCCCTTCTTTGCAATTTATAGATTTCTTCAACTCTCTGTGTAGTTGGAAGGAAAGAGCAGAGTCCCAATGTTGTAGGAATTGACAATGACTATGAGAATGTCATCTACCTACTCGACTTGTTTCCTCTTCCTTGCTTCTTCCTCTTTGTTGCTTTACTTGAGCGGACAAAGCTTATTTTGCCTTTCCTCCCTTAAATTACTAGGGAGATCTCTCCCCTTGTTGGGTGTGTCCAAGGGAGGCAACTTGGCCCCAGATAGGGCCTAAGTTAACATAACCAAACCCTTTATAGTCTTGTGGTGCTGCGGAAAGGGAAAGGAAATGATGAACCTAAAAGAAAGGAGAGAGAAGGAAAAACCCTAAAGTGAAAGGAGGCAAGAAGAGAAGGGACTTACAACTTCTCTCACCTGGTTTAGTAGGCGTAAGAGTTTGCATGGAGATATTCCTATGTAGACTCAACATTGACGTAAAGCCTTAAAAGAAATTAGAGAGCCTCCTCTCACTCCTTTTAAGGGTGTGCCTCCTTAGTTCTCTCGCCTATATTTCCCAACCTCCCTGGAGAGGTTGGGATAAGGATCTCCTCGCTCCCACACACCAAGAGGAACCCTGGTGGATGGTGTAGGGGTGTTTGAGGGTGCTCCTGCTCCTAATTTACTTCCCGACCTTTGGCCTTTGCTCCTCCTCCCAGCTCTCCTGATCAATTTCTTTCTGTCTCCCTTTCTTCCTCCCTCTTCTCTAATTCCTTTTCTTCCCACTCTTTTAAATCAGGATAAAGCACCTCCTCCTCTTGTAGGCCATCATCTTGATCTTCGTCTCTCCTTTTCTCTTCCTCCCCTTGGTGTCTGGAGAATAAAAGGGATGTTCTAAGCGAGAGTATGGAGAGGGTTGTTGTTAGGGGCTTTCGATGGCACGCAAGGGTTGTGGCTGAAGTAGAGACTGCTAGGGAGGCTCCACATCCACAGGGAAGTAGTGGAGAGGTAAGGTGGACTCGGATCTTCTATGTTAAGCCCTGGGAAATGCCTGCAGAAGGTTTAGGATTCACCTTTGGGGCCTCGTCCTGACCCATTGCTCATAGTGCTTGGTGATGGCTTAATGGAGCTCACCTTGATGAGGTTCTTTTTGAACTACCAAGTGATTGCAAGGAAGGAAAAAGCATAAGGTCAGACACCAAAATAGCAAGCATTATCAGTGATTAAGGAAGGTCTTCCCTTCACTGTTGAGATAGTTGGGATCTCAGAAAAAATTGCTGTGGAGTGCAGGCTGCATAACAGCAGCACTCGCTTAATTGAGTTAAGATCTCAGTGGCTTCTTCATCTTTCCCCCATCTCCAAGGGGCCCCTCCAGATCAAGTGGATATGCAATCTCTTGAAAGGACGGAGATAGAATCATCGTAAGATGAAGGGGAATCAGGGATAGACAGCCTACCAGGGAACAATAGAAAATATCCCCAAGTTACAAACATTTAATTTGGATAGACAGGAGAAGGCAGACAACAAAGGTGTGTATTTGTCCTTTAAATACTGGTAATGACATGCTGTAAACTGGTGCTAGGAGTTGGGGAGGAACTGCATTGGAGGAATCCCGAGGATGTTTATGAGGACATGGCCAGAGGGGTTTAAAGGGAGGTGGATCCCATACTCCATTGTTGCTAGGGTTCTCGGAACTCTACCTCCCTTAACATGGTGACAGAAATGGTGGTGGAACTTTGCCAGTAGGACCTCGCAACCCTATCGATCCTACCTATCTCATAAGGCCTCCATGGCCCTAAGGATGACGGTGCTAGCTGTGGTCCTCACCCTGGACTTTGTTGGGGGAAAGAACTTCGCCTCCTCTAGTGGACCTGTTATTGTTGCGTGGGTGCGTGAAACTGTCAAAGTCAGACAAGGGGTAGAGAGTGCAAGCTTGGAGTTCATCCTTCTGAGTTATCTTCCTTGGTAGTGTAAAGAGCTTTCAAGCCACCCAGGCCCTTCTATATGCCTGGGTGCTTCGTGAAGGAATGCACCAAAGATAACCTTGGAAAGACAGATGTGACTGAAAAAGTTGTACTCAAACCCACCAACTCATTTGATGAAATATTATGGACCATCAACCTTCATTGTTGGCTGTTCTACTTGTATAAGAAAAACCAACCCACTGCCTGATGGGATGCCGTGATTCGTGCTCCATGTGTACATTGAGTGCACTCTTATCCTTATGCCCCTCTCGTGGAAGGAGTTGTAACAAACACAAGGGGGTGGATAAGCCCAACCTGTAGGTTGCAAAAGGGATCGCAACCTAAGATGGATGCCGATGCTCGACTTGATGCATGAGTTGGAAGAAGTTGAAGAATTACTGACTTACAACTTATCTTGCTAAAGAAGGGAGAAAGTGTGAAGACCTGGGATTTTTAAAGAAAAATTCCAAAAGATAGGAAGAGAGCACCTAAGATATATTCTTGGAAGAGCATGTTCCCCATATGAGTTTGTGTCAAAAGAGTTCAAGTCTTGGGATCAATCTGAAGAGAACTACCCAAGCTTCCGGATGAACCTTGAATGACGGAATGCGAGGACTTGAGAAGGTCAATTCCTAGATGCTTAAATCTGTACATATTCATGGTGAGCAAAAGCAAATCTTGGGATCAATCTCGTGATACCCAGGGAGCTCTAAACTCTGGAGGGGCATAATTGGAAGGAGAGATGTTCAATGACCTCGGAGAATCTCCTGGAAGCTATTGTTCTCTATGGATTTGAGTAGAGACTAAAAGTCCAGCCAACTTTAAGCCCTGGGCAAGGATCTTTGGACTCTTAAAAACTCTAGGAAGGTGGGAAGATGGTTAAGTGGAAACTCAAGTTTGGAAGACTATAATGCCCAAAACGAGCTTGGGAAATCTTGAGCTAAAGTCTTAGGAGAAAAAGCTCAAGAGAATTATTGAGGAACCCTAAAAGAACCTTGAAGATAGAATGAAGATGCCTAGGATCGGCTCTCAATGGAATGCTACCATGTACAAGTTTCATGAAGTCTTGAGCTCAAGTCTTGGGGGACATTGCTTACGCCATTTGAGTTGTACAACTCAAATGGCGTAAGCAATGTCCTCCCTTTTTAAACAAAGACAATTTCAACAGAGATGAGATTAATCTCGAAAGGAGTGGTTCACCTCCAAAAGCTACTCTATTTGCTGACTTGTTAGCAAAGAAAGTGGGGGCAAATGGTGAGGTCAGATTTCCCTGAATCATCCAAAGAATTCTTGAGCTTGGCTCATAAGTCACTTAGGTTGGCAAGTTGAGGTGAAGTTGGCTAATGGACCTGAGTGCTTGTTCTTGGCGTTTTCCTATGCATTCCAACTTGTTTGAAGACTTGAGAGTCAGGTCGGGCAACTTACTACTCAAGTTGGTTTCCTTAAGCACGAACTTTGTTCCCAAGCAAGACCTTTTCCAATAATACTTCATCTCGCTGCTACAAGATCCATGCTATGTACAATAGAATTTGCTTAGCTAGCATGGAAAAGGAATTGACATAGAGAAAGCTTATGAGGAGTTGCCTCAAAGAGGAAGCCGTTGCCATATCCTTGATGAAGTCAAGCTACCTAGCACTAGCATCTTGCCCCTCGTTAGGTTATTGGGAACATCTATTGGCTGGTCACCCATACATCACCACTCAAATGTGGCAAGGCACTTGCTATAGCCACCCATCCCTGATCAAAAGAAGAGAGCATGATCGCTGAGGAGGTAAGCGACAAGGGAGCACTCAGGAAGGCAGACCATCAACCAATCTGAACTTGCCAGTCCATGCTTATCCAAGCCCATCCAATTAGGATCTATCCTTTTTCCCTCTTTCCAATGTAATCCATGGGATCCATATATATGGACCCACGAGTGTATGCTAAAGGGTATGCATGAATGCGTGCATATGTTCGTAGTAATGTCTTTGCATTCCATTCTTTAAGAGTGAGGACAAGGATCTCTACTTGTAAATAGTACACACAGTGAATGAAGGAGACAATCCTCTTTAGGATGTAGCCCATTTACTTTACAGGTGAACCCGGGTAAAGCTCTTTGTTTCTCCCTCTTTGTGCTTGCTCTTATTCTAGTCTCAAATCTATCGGCGAAAGGCCGAGCCCTCCCATGACAACTGGCTAAACCAGGCCAACATGGAGAGCTATACGAACACACATCGACATGGAGGACAACCCTTCAGGGGTATTTATGTGAAAACCCCATTATAAAAATGCCAGCCGCTTCAGAATGTTTGTGTCACCACGAAAACCCAACCTGTTAATTTGTGTTGGTAGCTTGTAAATAGTCTGGGAAGAAATTAGCCCAACCAAAGAAAGAAAGCAATATTAAGACCATTGTGCAGAGAACCTGCTCGTCAATATGAAATAGAGATTGCGAGCAACTGAGGCCAAGTGTGTTTTGGCCTTTGCATATAATAATCTCTACAGAGATTCCTGGGCACTTGGATGCCAGGGGTTAATTGCCTCCGAGCATTTTAAATTCAAATTTGTTTTCAGAAATCAAAATTCTGTGACCTTGTAGGAAGTGCTGCGACTCTCTGTTTGAGGCACATTAGGGTTTATAAGTGAAATGAATTGAATGCTTATACAAGACGACATTTACTGCTTAAGTGTTATTAAAACTATGCCTTTGCTGTATCTGAAATATGCAATTTCTGCTGTTGGTTTGTGTGGCTCTGAATTCCGAAGGTTCTGATATAGTATGATGAACCTTTAGCAGAGTGATTTGTGCATGCCTTGAATCTAATTATATCTCTTTTTCTGTAAAATAATATAGCAGCTCTTGTCCCAATACATCATGCTACCACTCAAATGGAAAGCAAAGCAAGTGTGGTGGAAGTAGGGCAATTAGTAAAAATGAAGTCCTGGCTCACTAAAATGACTGCACGTTTTGAATTATCAAATGGCCTGCAACTTTAAATGCCTTAATAGAGAAAAGCTTCAACCCTGGGCAGAGTGTAGAGACGGGGTAAAGTTTTTCCTTCCTCTAATTCAGTACTTGGTGATCTCTTCTCCCACTTACCGTCTTCAATCTTTTAGACGTTTATTTTCTTGTCTCTAAATAAATACTGGTATTTCCTGTTCTCTTTGCCTACTCAAATGCAATCTCATAGGGCTGTGTTGTGACTCGAGTGGATGCACTCTCTGTACTTTATTGTATTTTCAGATTTTCTTTTAGTTCCTCATAATCTTAATTTACTTATGTAGTCTGAACTTTGTTTTTCAGCATTCAAGCTGCAAGGCAACGTACATGTTCAAATGATGCAGCAAATGCTCCAGTAGAAGATGACAATGGCAGTACATTATCTTCTCTAGTGGCTGAGCTAAAGGAGATTAGAGAACGTTATTCAGAGATGAGCCTCAAATATGCTGAAGTTGAAGCTGAGAGGGAAGAATTGATATTGAAGCTGAAATCATCAAAAAGTCAGAAGAGGTGGTTTTAATAGCGGCAGTTGGTTTTGGCCGTCAATTTCACTTGAACGGAATCGTTCGTTGATTTTTCACCCTCAACAAATTCTGCATCTTTTTGCTCTTCCCCACTCAAGGAAAAAAAAAAAAAAAATCTTGGTAACGATGAAGAGTGGGCACGAGATATAGACGTACTCTATGCTGGGAGGGCTTAAATTGGCATCGGTTGGTTGTCAAGTCGTACGAAAGTAATTAATTTATAACCTAAGTGAGGAAAAAATTTGTACCATTGCATATTTCTTGTCTATGTGGAAGGCCCTGAGATGTTGACTGCACAGCCCTGTCTAAGTCTAGGAAAATCCCAAAGTTAAGGGATAGTTAAAAAATAAATCAGAATACAACTTATCACATTTTATGAAATCAACGTCTATTAAACTATATCACTTTCACATTATTAGGTGTAAATATATATATTAAAATGTATCAATTCTGACATAATATAATATATCTATTGGTATATATTTATTATATCACTTCAATTCATCTAAAATTTTTATCATAATATTAAAATATTACATATTAATATCCCATCAATAGAACGAACATTTTATCTTATTATTTATCATATGCTACCTATCAACACTTTCTTAGTCTATCCCTTTCTTGCTTTATTGCGGGATGTGGTTATACCCATCGAAACGTAATTTAAAATTGCTCATCATTCCTATGTATTTGACATTTTATATATCTAGCTCGGGAAGAAGTATCTTTTTGTCACTGGTTTTCTTAATGTTCTTATGCATTCAAAATCTATATACCCTCCGTCGACTATGGATTTTTCCGATATACTGGGGCATCCTTATTATGGATCATGCACTAAAGATTTAATTTTGATATTAGTATTATGTTGCTTGTTATATACCACCGATATTTTAGGAATATAAGATAAGTATAAGGATTCCTGAACTAAAAGGAAAAGGTAGAATTTTGTTGGTATAAAGCAACATCATATCAAGCTGAAGCCTCGATGAGATTCAAAGAAAAGAGTTAGAGAAGTTATCTTTATTGTTTTTAGTTTGTAGACTTTGTTAAATGGATAAGATAAATATGCTTATACAATAATAGTTTGCATTTACATCGATAGTCAGTAATCGTCGGTATAGGTTGAAATGTCTGTCACTATAGGTATAGAGTTATTTTGAGAGTTAAAGGTGGTATTGTTTTAAGAGATGTCGCTGTAGCCTATAATGATGGTAAAAATTGTCGGTGTTGCATGTACAGTTATTGCAATGGTCGCATTTTTAAAACTATTTAATTTTGGTGATAGAAGTAACAACAATTTTATCCGTCGTTGTAGGTTAAAAAATGTTAATAAAATTATTATTGTAGGTAATAATTCTAATTTTATTTAGAGCATGATACTAGCAAGATTATTTGTCACTAAATTCATAAGTATAGATATGAAGATCTTGATTATCATATCTTATTTAATTTTACGAACGTACAATATCTTACATTATCATCAATTTTGAAATAACAAATTAAATTATTTATAAATTATAGATTCGTATCAAATAGAATAATTTTTTCATATAATTTTAAAAGGAAATCTATCTTTACATATAACATTTTATATAGTTAGATAAATATTTTTTCATATTATCCAATAGAATAGTTTTTTCATCCATTTTTATACAGGTATATGAAAAATGAGAATAAAGTTTTTTTTTTTAAAAGAAAAAAATGAGAATAAAGTTTTGATGAACACATGTATCATTTTTTCCCATTAGAGTGATCATTGCTATAGTTTCTTAATGTGTTAATATACAAATAAATTTATTTTATTAAATCAGAAGTATATAATCTCCTGAGAAGGAAATAGAAAAAAGGGAATAAATATTAAAATAAAATTTTAAGTATCTATCTTTACAAAATAGTAAAAATAAGAAATAATCGTATATCATAAGATGAATATAATATTTTTTCAAAATTCAAACTACAACTGCCAAGAAACAAGTAACAAATTTATGTCATGTAATTATTTATAATTCTATTGTACTTAAACAACCTCTCATTTCTATGTTTAAAGTAAAGAAATGCAAAAAGTATAAAGATTAAAAAATAAATGTTCCAACTTGAAACAAAAAAAGGATACACCAATTGGAAATCGAACCTAGGTCTATACTGTGGAAGGATACTATTCTACCATTAGATCACTGGCGTTATTTATATTTTATGAACCTAAAATAATGCAAAGTAAAAGTTATCAAAAGATGAATAATTCGATAGTCATTCATAGTAATTTTG
This sequence comes from Thalassia testudinum, assembly GCA_037157565.1. Classification (NCBI taxonomy): domain Eukaryota; kingdom Viridiplantae; phylum Streptophyta; class Magnoliopsida; order Alismatales; family Hydrocharitaceae; genus Thalassia; species Thalassia testudinum. The sequence continues at coordinate 178,401,408 of JAZHRO010000024.1, read as the reverse complement.
AAATAATAATGATGTAAAAATGGCTAGCAATTTAAACATCGCAGACGACAAGCTTAAATTGCCTAAATCAAAGATCCCTTGAAAAACACTACCATATTACAATATAAATGCCAACCTATACAATATCATAGCATGTAAGTTCTAGACAAACCTGATAGAGAGACTGTAAATGGTACTATTCTTTGGTAGTCACTAGGAATTCAGAGATGCTAGACCACATAGTTCTAATCTTTCACATTGGGATGCACATTCCTACCTTCTTAGAAAATCTCCTCGTATGCACAATAGAATATCTATCACACCGGTAGAAGCTCTAACCTGCAGATAACTAGAAAGTCTAGAAACTGCATTTGCTGCAAACGATCATGTACGATTAACACACCCTGGAAAGATGAAAACGATTCGGAGGAACACTACCTTGCTAAAGATTGCAAGAGACCAACTTCAGAAGACCACAAGCATTTAGAAAATAACCATGATCAATTCAATGAGCATAACATGTAATGTCATATAAAACATGACCCTGATAGAAATTCTGAATTAAATTCGAAAACAAAAAATGTTCATGCAGAGGCATTTGTTCTGCATCTTAATAAAGCATTATCTCTATAGAACCAAAAATAAGAGCACCACTCAGGTTAAAAGCATGACCTCTCGAAACATGTTGCAGAAAGATTTCGAAAACGATACAAAAAAAGGCATAAGTAACAACCAACATAGTAACAATGGGAAGCATTTTAAAAAAATGGAAAGAGATGCCCCGTACTTATAGTAATACCAATGAAGTCCCTTGCCAGTTTTTGAATCCAATTTTTTGCCTTAGAGTTAATGGGGAAAGCCACTGAAATTACCAAGATATGCGCACAGGAGCAGTGCACCAAAGCATGTATGCATATGTATACACAGAGCCACCCACATGAACTTTTTGCTATTGTGCTTGCATGCATGCACTCACACATGGTGCTTTGTGTAATTTCCTACGGGAGGGGGTGAGATATGCGTGACATATAAAATGTGAAATTAAAATAAATAGCAATCTCACAAAAGCAATCACACAATGGCATAAGTGATATTTAGGTGGAAACCCAACCCAGGTAAAAACCACCACTCAACTCTCTCGAGTTAGGATTTTTTGATTGATCAAGTCGATCAAATCCACTAACCCAATCACTTAAACGAGGGCGACTGAACCTCAATACAATGCTACTTTGAACGAGGGTAGTGTGTCTCAAGCCCCTTTTCTTCACGAGAAGGTTTTTGTCTCATAAAGGAGACGGGAATTCGCAAGGCGAATACCCAACCAGATAACAAAGTAAAATTAGAACATAAACCTATAGAGCCACAAAGTAAATGATTGAATCTAGCTACTATAGGTGAAGGAACTTCCCTTTGCTGGGTGTGCGTTGATTTGACGACACGGGTGCGTAAACCACACGTAGGCACTATGTCGCTCTCGTAATTGCGGAGTGAGAGCAGGTGCACAGTTGGATAAAGCTCTCAGATGTGGAACGCATGCTTGGAGAGCTAGAGCTTCTTCTACTTCTCTTGGACACAAAAGATGTGGAAAATGTGTTGCTTGGTGTGTATTCACAAGGCAAGGGTCCTCCTCTATTTATAGAGGGCTTAGGAAGGCTTTGGAAGGCCTTAGAAGGCTTCCATAGTCGCTGGGGTTGAAGCTAAGGTAAAACAGGCCGTAATTAGAATCATTTATGATTCTGATAGAGTCATTAGACGTCTAGTCCAGGTATTAGACGTATGGAAAACTAGTTTAAGACATTTGGGAACTAAGTCAGACGTCTGATTCTAGACGGGTTTCCTTCCTGACTTTCATCAGACCTAAATAAGGTTCTAGTATAAATCAATTAGACGACATATAGGATGTTTGGCACTAGGTCTGGACGTCTAGAAACCTATTGTACTGCAGGAATGAATTTCCTAAGGTCTAAATGGCTATATTAATCTAGGAAAGCGATTTTGGGTCAGCTGAGACTCAACGGTCACATATCAGATGTCTGGGATCCTCTATGGACATCTGATAGAAGCCTAACGGTTATTTTCTTCAACATTTACTTTGTTGGGCAATGTTCCACTAATTGGACGTCTAGCACAACCATTAAACGTCTTCTAAGACGTCTGGACTAAGGTCTGGATGTCTGATTTCAACAGACAGAACCTACTAAGTCCAGCCTAAGTTATTGGACGTCTGAATCAACAGTCAGAGTCTTAAAAGTCAAGATCAGATGTCTGATTTCCAGATTAGATGTCTGATTAGGTTGTTTGATGCCTATTTTGGATTTCTAAGTTCTCTACGGAAAATCTAAGTATCATAAGGTTGTGCAGGTGTTCCTAGGACTACTTTAAGGGTTCTTTGAGGCTCTTTAACAAGTAATCTAAGAAAGAAATAAAGAGCAAAGAAACAACAAAATTAAGAGAGTACAAGATACAAGAATGGAAAAGACTTCTATCCTATTCTTCGTGACTTCATGCTTCAAGCTTCTGCTCCTCATGAAGGCTCCATTCTCCATCATGCTCCTCAAATCCGCCATGGATGCAAGCTCGAACTTCATGTAAACACGTCTCCATTTGTAATTATCCTGAAAACTATGACTCAAAAGAAAATGTTAAATGACACATGTTTTGTTATCATCAAAATAAATGATCGTGGTACTCTAGTACCAACACTTTGGAGTGGAGAGAGAATAGAGTGCATCAGAAAATGTAGGGATGGGCACGATACCTATGATTTTATGCCAATGGCCCATAACATGAAGAAAGGACCTTATCACGAGTAATATGATTAATTTTGATGTCAATGGCAAGAATAGAAAAGAACCATACTACTTTGGGTCTACATTAGGATAATGCCTGAGTGACTATAATTTTATTCTAGCAGCCAATGAGAATAAAAAAGACAAATTGAGCTTGTGCCCCCAAGTAGGTCACCGGTATGATGATTAATTCCGATGTCAACAGTTGAAAAGCTTCTTTGAATGATGGCCATCTAAGGATGCCTATTTCCAATTAATGGTCATTCTCTAGTTTCCAGAAATCACCACCAAGGAAGTTCTTATTGCAACATGGTAAAAGTCTTAACTTGCTAGTAGTAGGATAGCACATGACAACAAAAATAACCACCAAATTTTTTCCAATGTTAAGTGAGCAAATATTAAGTAATATTAAAAAAAAAAAATTTTCTAGTAGTAGGGTAACACTTTCTTTTGGACATTGAGAAAGAATCCTTGCTAAAGGGAAGAGTTACAATGTATAGCATCTTGCACTTGAGATGTGGTTTTTTCATTCAAAAATGTTACCGGCAAGGAACTTTTACAGTTTCTTCATTCAAGTCAATGGTTAGCAGACTATTAATTGAGTCATCTATGTGGAACTTTGGAGCTTAGCAGTTAATTGAAAGCAAAAGGCTATAAGTTACGTGTGTTTTTTCTTAATTGAGTCTTGTAGTTGTAGGTTTCGTAAAGTACCATGGGTTAAGATAAAATGTCTTCACATTTTCTAGTTTTTGCTAAACATTTTCATAATTGTTAAAAAGAAATGTTGAAAGGCTATAAATATTGTATAAGGACTAAACCATTACCACTATAAGGTCTGTATGAATTGAAGATCACCAAAGAGAACTTAGGGTTCACATCTGAAAGTTTCTGTCAATAAAAAGAATCAAGGTTAGCTTCTCAAATCATTGGAAATCAAAACCCAAAGAAAAAAGCGTGTCAAATTGCATGATGTGAAAATATTCTTCAATAGTTACAAAAGAAAATGCTAAACAAGTCACTTTATAGACCATCATAAATGACACAACCACAGCCAAGCCTTTTCGACAACATAGGATAACTAATTACAGATGCATTGCTCCATCAAGGGCTCAAACTATTTCACCTGCTATTATTATCCAAATGCTTTTGAAAAGATCCACTAAAATGTGACCTAGAGACTCTGTATTCCTAAGGTTAAGGAGCATTCTGCCCATTTTCATTCTAGTGATGCCTTTTTTTTACATCTAAACCACCAACAAACAATTCTCACAACTTCTGTTTATATTTTGTCTGGTTGTTGGCTACATTGCCACAAATGCATGCATTACTTACAATTAAATAATTATCATCTTCACTGAGGTAGACATCACAAGTTCCATCTCTTAGTATGCAACAATCACAAAGTTGGCCAATAATTGCCATATGAACATCCTTTTCAAAAAAAAATTGCCACATGAACATATCATTCAATTTCTCCTTTGGAGGGGGAAAAATCAAGGCAGTCCTTATTTAACTTGTCCTAATGGGTTGACTCTCTCCACTCCCATGCCTTTGGTTGAACATTCCCACCAGTGATTTCCAACGAATCTTTCTTCATTTTGAGAACAAAAAGAAGAAAAATCAATGCTTAGCCTTTAATTTATTACAACTTCTTTAGCACATGACACCTACCATTTGCTACTGCTAACCTAGTTTTGATATTTACAAAAAGGATTTTAAAAAGTACGCATATATATTGTCCTATGATACATTTTATGTCAAGCTTAGCGGAGGTCCATTAATTTGATTCTCTAAGCAAAAACAAGAACTCAAAGCAAGGAGTTCAAGATTAAAGAGGCAAAGTCCATGTAAAGCCCTCAACAATGAAGGCAAGTGAAGGTTGAAGTCAAAGAAGATGAGAAGATTATTTAATGTAACTTTTTATCTTTGTTTTACTTAGAAATGTGTTAAAGATCCCTAAGTTGTTGCTTAGGACTTAACATAACCCAATGCAAACATTAGCCATTTGATCCCTTTGATTTTTCTCTCTAAACTGGCACAACTCTCTCATTATCTGACACCCCCATGTTATCAATCATCCAACAGATCCAGTAGTGAGGCTCACTAAAGTCCGTTTACAAGTTAAGGTCATTAAGGCCTTTATGAAATCCTAACAAGGTCATTGCATGCTCAATTATCTCTGAACTTGGCTATATAAGGTTCTTTGAACCATTGTAGTAGCCCACCATATGTATTCCATGCCCCCTTACCTACACCTAGCTATAGACTACAGTACACCGCTTTCTTTGTTTTCAGACTGATGTGCTTACGTTTTATTAACCTAAAATATCTATTAATGCATGTTCTTAGTGTCACATTAGCATCATACATTGTAAATAGTGCATAACATGCATAATCATGCATTTAGATCAAGTTGTATAAATTGTATAGTAATTGTCTCCATTTTATGGTCAGGGACAGGGGGACTTTTTATCGGGGCCTCAGATCGAAGATCCAATCATACGGATCTTATCAGGGCGACAATTGGAGTTCAACAACTCCAAGATCGCCCTAATCAGACATCCGTAGCACCAGATAGAGACTGAGGAATCCTAAAGAGTAAGGGCCAAGATGGTGTTAATCCATACCTCAGATGACAAATCTGACCACACGGATGGGTTCGAATCGACGATCGCAGCCTAACGGCGTAAAAATTGGTCCAATCCGACACCCGTGGCACCATCTACAACACTTAGAAGATGGATGGCCTAGATGGCGCCACGTGGCCCATCATAGCTGCCCAACACCGGCTGTAGCTCTTCTTCTTCACCCGCTCGACAAATCTCAGCCGTTGGATGCCCATCCAATGGCCGAGATCACACCATGCCACCGTTCATCCAACGCTCTTCTCTTTTGAAGGCACATGCAACACTTGATCTCGACCGTGGGATGAAGATCCAGCGACGCACGTTCGAGCCCGCATTCACTGCGAGCGGGCATGCGATTGGAGCCACGCGATGAAGATCCAGCGACGGAGATGGAGTGATAGCCCCCACGGCGATCGGACGCATGGCGCTTACGCGTGATCGCACGCGGGCACGCGGTGCGGGCGTAGGCACTTTAAGCCGTCCGATCTCTTGGTCGGACCGTTGAGAGCCCACGAACGTGCACGAGCATTGAAGGGCACGGAGGCAAGGGGGTGCGCAAGTGGCATGCATGTCGACCACGTTTAGGCCTTTAGTGACGGATAAATCTGTCACTAAAGGTCCTGAATTAATATTTTTCAAGTTGTAATATCCAAAATGTCCCCACTCCTTGAAACTATAGAAGGAAACCCCTTCCATATGGATTTCTCATCTCTTCCTTCTCTTCTTTCCCCCTCCAAAGCTCAAGAGAAGCTTATCCCACACTTGGGATGCTCCTCAAGAGCTAAAATCAAGTTTTCGGCCTCGTTTCGGAAGCGGATCTCGCGAAGACGACGATGTGCCGCCTCGTTCCCGTTCCTCCTGCTTCATCCTCCTTCCCGCTCTGTTCCTCGTCTTCCAGGCATTGCCTCGTCCGGCTCGTCCTCCAAGCGATCATCGAGGAGGATAACTTCTCTCTCCCATTCTTTTTCCTGCTTTCTAGAGTAGAATTTTCCTGCTTTCTAGTTGTAATAATTTCTCGCTTTCTAGTGTAATATTTTCTTGCTTTCTTAGTTGTAAAAATATTTTGTAATATCAAGTGAATGCTTTCTCTCTCTCTTATTGTCTATATTGATTCCATTTCATTATGATTATCCTACCCTTTAAATAAAAACACAAAAAAAATAAAATTACGAATTTTGATCGACGTAGCCTCCTTGAGTTCTACTCGGGATTTCTTTACATATTTTTTGGTATAAATTTTATTTGTTGAATGGATTTCTTCGCTACTCTAACTACAACGATAGGTTTTCAAACCAACTCCAATAGCGTAGTCATCCGACGTTCAACACAGATGAATGTCTACTAGTGTATGTCGAGGACCAACGGATCATTGAATTAATACCATTGGAACTTTAAACTCTATTAAGTAGTCTTTAATTAAAAACTAATCAACCCATTGAACTATTAATTGACACTCCACTTTGGGAGTTGACTCCTACCTTCTTCATTAGTTGTTGCGCCCTCATCCTTCGACCCTACAACACAATTTTGAAGTTCCATTAACTTGATTTTTTACTAGAAATTCGCTTTAGCTATCATCTAATCCTTCATGTGTTGATCAATGCCTCTTCTGAGCGTCATCTATTGCTCGTAATCGTCAAGTCCTATTGCAATGTTCCTCACCTAGATTTAGTGCCTACAATTTACATTTAAGCGACAACCTACCATTCTAATCAAATGACCCATATAGCTACAACATGAAGTAGCAACCCATATTAAGGCCAACTCATATTCCCAACCTAAACCAACACATTTACAAGAATCAAAACTAACCTATTTCCATTAAGTTAAATGAATCAAACCCTTGACCCACATAATCAAACAAGCCAAATTCAGGTAAGGTCCCCAACCCATTGAAACCTACCTAATCCAATTAAAAAACGGAGGTGTACTAGAATCCCGCTCCTCCCCATCACCCCCTACCCCCTCTCATGCATTTCCTACCCATTCGATCTCGTTCCCACAAATTCCAAGTCCTAAATTTGGCTCCCATCTCAAAAAGATTCCTTTCATCCCTAAAGAGTCACCCTAGTCTTGATTACTCTCCTACAAAAACCCCTACACCACTCGTCCCTTTGCCTAACAATATGCATGCCCCTTCGCCTCCTCCTTCAGATGCCTATGACCCCCCTAACTCATGCTTCCTTGCCTCCTTCTCCTTTGCTACTGCCTCTACCTTCGTATCCTCCACCCCTTTACAATCTTCCTCACCCTTTCCTCAGGTCAATCCTGCTCATGCGCTCCTTCTTCAACCAATTCCCTCTATGACCACCCAAGCCTCCTCTTCAACCTATCCTTCCTTTCCCTCGGCTTCTCCCCCTTCTACCCCAACTCACCAAGCCACCACCCCCTTCATGACCTCCCCTACCTCCTCCTTCTTCTACCTATCATTCCTTTCCCTTAGCCTCTTCTCCCACCACCACCCAACCCACTATGCCACCCCCCTCCAACCTCCCCTGCTTCTTCCCTCTCTTCCTACTCTTCTACCTATCATCCCTTAACCCTCTTCACCTACTCCCAACTCACCAAGCCACCACTCCCAATTAATCATGGCTTGCCTTGTTTTTGTGAGATGAGATGGTAAGGGTTAACCTACAAGATAACCGCAACTAAGATGCCAAATAGTCAACTAAGATGCCAAATAGTCAAATAAAGGTATTGAATAAACACAAACTTCCACTAGAACTCAAACTACATGCATCAATAAACTACACAACCGAAGATTTTTTTCATTTCTCTTACCTGCTGGGACAAGCATTTAATATTATAGAAGTGGATGGTACAGTCAAAGATTACAGTACCAACCATCGTTGTGGGGCTCTCCTGGTACAAAACAGAGGTACATGCCATCATTATAAAAGCCACTATATGGTAGAAAAATGTAAGACCATAAAAGATCTATTATCCAATTGTACATTGTAAGATCATAAACATGTATACCAAACAGTGACATACATCAACAAAAACACATGAAGAAAACAAATTGATCAGTGGTAGCTTGTCCCATCTGGACTATTCTTGACTCTCTTTTTTGACAAAAAAAACTAGTTAAGAAGAGTCACAAGAAAATCTAGGTAGCTCACTTTTGCCAACAAGATTCTGGAGAACAATCAGCAAACAAATAAAAATCTAAATCTCATCTTGGAAAACATGTCAGCAAACAAATTTGTAGATTCTGCTTTAATACTAACTAAATAATGTGTGTAGGAAACTGGGTCTACAGGAATAGATTCTGATTGAATTGATTTTGAACTTTCTCTTTTCTTGCTTTATACCGTCCATCAAAATGATATGTGGATAAGGGAGAATTTTCACGTAGATATTCCAAGTACCTCAGTTGCTACATTTGAAAGAGCTTGATATAATCCAATTCCAACAAATATGGTGGCCAAAGGGGGTATACATCCTGCCAAGATACCAGTAAAGAAAGAGATAAAAAAAGAGACTATATTCTGAACATGAGCATAAACAAGATTTTGTCATGTGATTGACATCAATTCAATGGAAGTTGCATAAAATGGCAACACCGACAATGTTTCAGATAACAAACCAACTTGCTAATGGATTAACCCCAGTTTGCCTATAAAACAAGATGTCTCAAGTTGAATCCCTTTCTATGTTGAAAAATAGGAAACATTAGAAAGCAAGAAGTCTTGGTTTTAAGGTTGTCGGCACTAGCTTTAATGAGTAGGAAGAAAAAAGAAAAGACAAGGCTTTCCGTTTCTACCTTTTGCAAAGATGGTTGGCACCTTTCTTTCTTTGATAGAATGATAGCCTTATTGTTGAACAAATTCATGACTTGATAAATACTATCAACCAAAAAAAACATAACTTGGTGAATGATCACAGTTTGACACATCATCCCATCTATAAATCCTCAGCCACCCAAAACGTGGCAAATCCAGGAGGTTCTACATGATTAGTTAAAATATGAACAAGATTTTTTCAAGCAGTGTCCATTCTAAAGGATAGTAACTAATAGCTATCCTTTTTTTTATGATCTTCTCTGCATGGTTACCATTCTAACGAAATTTCAAATCAAGCAACATAATTTCTCCAGCAACTGATAACTCTCTATTTTTTTTTTATTAATACACCACAACAGCCCATTATAACTAAGTATGGATGTGCTTTATTATCTTAATATTGCCATTCATTCTTGTTCTCTCACTAAAGTTAAATTTTATTATGCATGCATTTTATTTATCATTTATCAGCATACAAAGATTTCTCTTCATACTTACTGAATTTTACAAATGCCAATTTTCCCACTGTATATTTTTGTTTATTTATTTATTCTTGAGAGGGTCACTATATATTTGTAGTAAAAAAGGATCCAATGACTGGTTTGAAAATTTTTATTTTTATACAAAAGCCTATTTAGTTTTCATATAAAAAAAAAAGATATATGTGCACTCTAGAAAATTTATCATGAATAGAAAAACAAATCCCTAAAGTTTTTCTTCTTAGATGGCACATGGCGGCCAAGATGGGTAGAGAAAAGAAGATATGGTTGCTTGCTATTTCACAAATCAGAAGCTGACTTGAAATGTTAAACAGTTGTAAGAATTTAGATGGCAAAATTCCAGAGAAGAATCCAACACATATTGTGGACTAAAGATCTCAACTGACATTTAAAAAAAAGCATTTATAAGCCTTTATGGAGATAAATGTCAAAAACAGATGCTATTGGTTATTTTTTATCAAATAATATAGTTGTACTGGTTGCTTTAGTATATGTTTATCATATTTTCATTCAATGATAAATAAACAAGTTAGATACTGCTACAAGAGTACAAGCATAAGGAATAAAAATTTAGAAATATAGGTACCCTATAGGGTTGGCAAACATGCATTACATCAACCAATTAGCCCATTGTGACATTTCATGGAACACTTCCGCCTCCACTACCACGACTTTAACCCTCCCACATAGTCATTTCGTCAAACACCCCCACTGCAACCACGACCTCAACCAAGACAGCACCACCTGATCACAACCACCCTTGCACCACCACCACTACCACCTGGACACCACCACCATCACGAGAACACTGCCATCGCCACCACTACCACCACCACAGGAACACCACTACCACTACGACAACCCTCCCACCTCTATCACAGCCACCACACCAACACAACTAACCAACCACCACAACAGCCACCCCACCACCACAATTGAACCACACATACACACACACAAACCCTAAGAACTGAAGTACCTTAGAGGTGATGATGGGGTCAGAGCAATGGGGAGTGAGAAATCCGTCATTCAAATCCTAGAAAGGGATCAAAAAACACCAAATCAAAAGCATAACAAGTGTAGATCCTTACCTGTTTCCCTGTCCCTTGCAAATCCTACCTCGATCCAAAGCACTGTGATCTCGAGCACCAATACCTCTTGATTCATCTGATTCTTATGCCATGTGATCCCTTCGAAGCCTCCAAGTTGACGAAGGGGAGGGGGCATGCAGGTGGAGAGGAGGGGTAGTGGAGGATGGGGAGGCGATGGCGGTGATGAGGTTAGAGGGGAGGGCGCACAATGGTGGAGGAGATCGCGAGAGAGCCGTTAGGCGGGGGGTTGGTGGGGTTGAGGGTTGCAATGTGTGATGGCGTGGGGTTGGAAGAGGGGTTGTGTGGGTTTAGGTTTAGGAGTGAAAAATGAAGAGAGGGAAGAGGGAGAAAAAAGAAAAAGAAAAAGGGTAAATTAGTGACATTTCAATGTAGATCAATAGTGACGTATTTAAAATATTATTATAGTCCACCCATCACTATACGTCACATTTTTTGCAGTGCTAGAATAATTTTAGGTTCACCTAACACTTACGATTTGTGTAGAAACACCCATTCAATTTGCTTTAGTCCAAAATTTTGAGTAAATGTTTATAAAAAATTTTCAATCATTTAAAAATTCAAATGGTTGGTTATAGGACTTGAAGCGTGCATTTTGTTTAAATTATAACTACAATGTTAAAAGACATTTCATTAAACATTTACTTTAATTGCATAATCAAAGAGTATCCAAGTAATTAACTAACCTCGTAATTGTTGAACACTTCAACCCTAATCATTTAGAAGAATAAACCAAAATGGAAATTAAATGTTTAAGTAAAAGGTTTAAGCCGTATCTAGTAACTTAAAAAAATTGTGATTAAATGTTTAGAAAGAAGCTCTAATTACTTAACAAGTATTTTAATCTAGAAATTAAGTGATTAACTTAAATGCTTAATATCTCTCTGGCAACTTTTAATTTTTGCGATTAAATGTTTAAGAATCAATTATCAACCCTTCCTAATTGGCTAATGTGAAGTCCTAAGCACTTAAAATTTGTTTGAATCTTTTGAGTTTGTATTTTTTCAAATTGAAATCTATTCGTTGTAAAATGTTTCAAAGTTGATTTCTAATGAGGGAACTAACCCTTACAAAATAAGTCTAAAACGTCCAATAAGGGTCCAGAACCAATCCATCTAGAGGAAACAATCCTCCCCATAAGAGAGAGAATAGACGAAAGGTCTAGTGGCCCAAACGAAGAGGCAGTAGGATAGCTGCAAATCACCTTCCCCTCAAGGGAGAAAGAAGGTGAAAGGGAGGCGGTAGGATTGCTTTGAACAATTCTCCTAGGAGAGAGAGAGAGCAAAGGCTTAGCCACCCAAATGAGGAAGCGGTAGGTGATAACTCCACATTCGATAATTCCATCAACTAGGGTGAGTTTTGAGGATATATGCACACTAATAACATGTCATGATAGACATAGGAGCACTGCATGCATTCCAAGTTAAGATTGCTTATGAATCAATGTTTAATGGCCATATGTACAAGTGCGTATTGAAACAGGCCTCAGATGAGCAATCAGACCGCATGGATGGACTCAGATCGAAAAATCGAGTCCAACGGACTCGAAATCACTCAAATCTGACATCCGGAGCTCTCTCGATCGACCCAAGAAGTTCTGGCCGTTGATCAGATCAACGGCTCACAAGCGACCATGTCACCACATCCACCGCACCCCTCACTTGCACAGCCTCACGAAGCAGCGCTTTAATCCGTTCGATCCTTCGATAGGATGCCTGAGAGCTCACGCTCGCCCTCACCGCATCTACCACGCCCAAGCTCCTTCAGCGCAAAGATCTGACTGTTGGATCTCCATCCAATGGTCACTAAGCATCCATGCTTGATGTCATCTCTGCAACCAACCGAGAAAGTAGCATAGCAATAGTGCCTTGCCCTCACGATGAGAGGCGAGCATTCGAATCGCGTCGTGCCTCAAATCGTGGCTCAGCGCGCACCGCAGATAATTCAAGCCGTCCGATCAATGTCTAGTGGTGTGGATGGATGCAATGCGGCACACCCTCAAGCGCTTGATGGGCATGTGCGTGATAACGTGTGAGGCGCGCGCTCCACAAGCGCGATCTGAGCCAACGTCGCGGGCGAAATCTCAACCGTCCGATCTTCGATCGGATGGCTCACAGCGAAGGTACACGGATCGTGGGTGCAGCTGAAGAAGAAGAAGCATGCGTGAGTCAGTCGGTCCGACGGCCAGAAGGCTTCACCGACGTTTCTGGCATGGGTTTAGCGACGTCCCAAACATCGTTAAAACCTTTAGTTTGGAAACCCCTTTTCCCTATATAAACCCCTTCAACTACCCCATTGAGAGGCATTGAATACATACACACCCTCCAAGCTACTCTAGCCTTCTCCTAGCTCCAGTAAATACTCCATACCTGCCCCGGAGTTGTCAAGCCACCGACGGAGCTTCCCTCCACTGCCATGGCCACCTTGACTCTTCCTCGCACCCTCACTCTTTACTTTAGTTTATGTTGCACTTGTTTAAGCTTTCATCTATTGTTGTAGTTGTAAACAAACTTTCACTGCATGTTATATGTTGATGATATTTCATATGTTATAGCTCACATCCTTCTAAATGATTGTCATGCTTTAAACACGATCTCTAACCCTACTCTCTCTCTCTCTCTTGCATTTTCTCGTAAGCAAGCAAATCAACCTACCTGTGACACTTAAAGTGACAAAATAATCCGATTTTATGCCTCCTTGTGTTTGACACTTGGACTCACCAACTCCACATTCTAAATTGAAATCGACGTCGCGAACGCCTACTACAATGGCATAATTAAACAGTTGCGTTCTGCACCTGTCAGTAGGACTTGCTTCAAATAATTCCCCCAGATCGAGTGTTAGCTAACATTTTTTTTTAGCGATGAATTATTTGGACATGTCGCTAGAGGGTATTATTAGCAACATATACTTTATTTGTTGCAAGGTGAAATGTCGCAAAATCTATATTTTATTGTAGTGAATGGTGGTGAGATGGTGGAAAAATATTTTTTTTTCTCTAGTGGAGCACCCTAAGGGCTTGGGACACAAGCTCAAGATGTGTTTTGAGCATTACGCTAGGTGAGGAGAGCATAGGAAGGGATGAAGAAGAATGAGAGGGGTGGTGGTCTTTTTATAGTGGAGATATGAAGGCCAAAAACATGTATGGGTCAACAGTGACATTTAAATTGTCGCTGAAGACCCCCAATAATGTTGCTAAAGGGTGCTTTGCTGGCTATGGCGAGGATGCATCTCCACCGTTAGATCTTCATCGGAGGGCTGCTAATCGCGTGGGCGCCGTGCTTTTGAAATCGCGTCAGATTGCACGTACATCTGCACGTGATCTTACATGTCCACACTGTTGGTCATCTGTGCGGCCACGTGGAACTGCCAGCACCATCCATCGCTGATCGCACGACCCAATTTGGGCACGCCTCGCTGCTGTGATGAATTGGAGGTGCTGGAGGAGTCGAACCCGCGCCTCTTATTTAAGAGGTGCATGGGTGATCGTTGTGCCAAGTGTTTGCTTGTACTTAGATGTGGTTTTGATGGCCACATGTTTGTGGCTATTGGATGAAGATTCAACGGCCTGCAATCCACCAGGAGGCGAGCTTTGGAGGCATGGCCCAATGGAGCAGCCACGTGGCTATGTATCCATCGTTGGATTGAAATCCAACGGTCCAGATTGCACACTCGACATGCTGTTGAAGTTGAGCAGGGGCTCATGGAAACTTGTGGGCGGCTGGGATGGTGACACCTAGCCATCTGTCTTCTTTCTTTTGTTTAGATTACTACAAAGGTCAGATCGAGATGATTTTTGTGTTGTCGGATTGCAATCGTCATTCTAGATCCATCCGTACAGTCAGATTTTTCATCCGAAGCCTGTAAAGATGTCGCATTGTCCCATGGTTACACAAAATGTAAAGATTAATATACAAATTACACAAATCATCCTAAATGTAGTATGAGGAATGTTATGCATTATTTATAATGCTAAATGCAATCTTAAGCTTAGGAACTGACATAAGTAGGCATTTTATCCTGAATCAATGTGTATTTATTAGTTAACTTATTAACTTAATAATTGAATTCCTTTATTATAGGAAGCTAAATTAATATATTTAAAGTAAGTTAAAGATGATTTAAGTAATAATTGGTGAAGTGAATTAATTTATAATAAGCCTCCCAACGAATGACCTAGACTCATCTAGTATAAATTTATAAAATATGTAGGTTATTTTTGCACACTATACTATAATACATTGACACTTATTACAATTGCGAGATAACCTAACATCATTTTTTGGCACTATTGTCAGGGAGACAACTCATTTATTCTTCATTATCATTTTTATATTATTTTGTATTAATTTTATTTCTTGTATACTAATTTTCTATTTTGTTTTGTTCATCCAAGAGAAGGGTTGATTTTCCTCCTGATGAAGCTCCAACTTTTCCTAGTTTTTGCAATTTTCTTTTCTGGAATTTTGTATTAGGTATTTTTTGTGAGAGAGACTTTCTGGTCTGAGCAACTTTTACTTCCTATTTTTTGTTTCTTGCATATAAAAATACAAAAAAATACCCATCTCTACATGTCTAGCAGTAGCATGTATTAGGGCATCCATGTTAGGTTGCATCATTACCTGTTAGATTTCTTTTCCTCTATACTACATATCTTGTAGATTGCTGGAGGTAGGTACGTTTTTACTACTTTATATTCTTGTCATCCTTTGCATTCTCACATAAGCAAAGACCATTAATTATTTTCAAGAGATTAAAAAGTGAAAATAGAAACTTTTGATTGCCATGCACACTGGGGAAGATGCAAGGAAGAGAGAGGCAATGGATGGGCGATAAGAGGAGAGGGTTGGATGGCTGGTCTCACATGTGGTTCAATGGGTAGAGTAAGGGGAGAAGACCTTCGCATGATGATCATGCATAGGGCCATGGTTCTGGATATGGTTAGTAAGAGATTTTATGCTATTGGTGTAGGGAGAGGGGCCACCTTGCAGTTGTATGTAGGAACGGATTGGTTTGTCTCAACTGCGGTGGCCCACATGCAAAGTCTGACGTGAGAAGGAAGCGCCAAACCCTAACGCTAACTTCCGAAACTCAAAGTCGATGAGATGCCTGTGCGATGAGAACCATGATCGACCTAGGGTGTACGAAAACCCTCGTCAACCTCCACCGCCACCTACACCACCCGCCCTCGACATGGAGGAGCCAGTAACTTTGGAGGTTCTAGTGACTGAGGTGATGCTCAGAAACACCCTCATTGGTGAGGTCCTGGTCGAGAATGTGGTGCTCGGCAAGATTTGAGTTTTGGTGAGCACTCTATCTCTCTCTCCTTGCATGTGGAAGGTTTCGTGTTTGAACCCATCAAGGTTCTTGTTGTTTGGGATTAGCGATGTCAATGTTGCATGTCTTAAGTTTTGTACGATGTCTGTTGGTGATCTATCTGCTATTTGGAGATTGGTATGTCCTTTTGACGGCGCCCTCCCTGAGTGTCCTCCATAGTCGGCCTTCACTAAAGAAGGGAATGTTGAGATCATTGGCCTTCCTTTACACTTGCGATCTACTACTATAGTGCAACAAGTCATTGCCAATTTCTCTTCCTTAAAATGAGGTACGATAGTCGACGACAATGAAGGGGATGGCCAAAGGGTTCGTGTCGAGGTGGCTCGACAACATGGGGAATCTTTTCCAGAGGAGGTTGTATTGGGATGTGGAGGGAGTTTGTGGCTACTCCATGTTCGGGTTCATGTCCATCATGAGAATCAGGTTGATGGGGAAGAGCATCTCAATACAAATACTATGCCTGAAGGCAAAGATTGGAGACCCATCTACTTAGAGGCGTGCAGTAAGAAGTGGAAAGACATTGAAGAAACGCATCAGGCTAGTTCGGTGATGGAGGAGGGTGTTAGCTCAGAGGTGATGGAAGATCTACCTGAGAATGGGGCGAGAAATGCTATTGTGGTGAGTCCACCACCAGCCAACTAACAAATGCAAGAGTGCACGAAGGAAAATATTGAACAACAACTTGATAAGTCCAACTCTAAATTCCTCTTCAAAGCACCTATGAATTTAGATATATGAAGCCAATACAACTTGGGATCTACTTCAATGCTTAATGAAGGGGGATGTACAACTTGAGAAGCCATGGGTTGGTGAAGGCTCAAAAGGTTGAGGTTGACCATGTTGCAAAAATTTTGAAAGTGGAACGTACTACTTTGATGAAGGAAGCTTAATGTGTCCTTACGATGAGGGTGCTTAAGTGGAATGTGTGTGGGTTGCACGACAGGGCGAGGTGATCGCAAAAATGCGTGATTTGTAAAAATTGAGAATTAAGTCGTTGCAACATGCAATTTATGTCACTTTTGAATTTATAAAAGACCGAGACTCGATGAGTATTCGGGTCGTCTCAAGGGAGGTAGGAATGCTATTTAAAATCCCTCACTTGAATTTTGGAAATCAATTATTTTTTTGTGTTTTGAAATATATATTTTTTAGGTTTTTTGAATAAAGGAAAAGTGAATGCGGAGAGAATGAGAATTAAAATTATGAGAAATTAAAGCAACAAGTGCCTTGATTCTCCAACTCACTCCAAGTAAGGGAGGCTTGAAATAATGGAGAAACAACTCAAAACAACAATCACAAGCTATCTAAACAAAAGTAGAAGAATGCTTCTTGAAAATGAAAATCATTTTACATAGAGTTTGAGAACTCACAAATAAGAAGAATTCCTACTTGTAATCTCCAACAAGAAACAAAAAATCAAAACACTAAACTACCATGCAACAAAGTACAAAAAAGTGTAGAAGAAAGCTTATGAAGAAGATGATGATGGTGTCATAGAGTTTCTGCTCCAACTTAGGTTGCCCTTGAATTGAGAGAATCTTGCTATTGGTTCCTGGTCTCCTTCCTTTTGGGCAAGCCCTAGGTGGGGCGTGCCTGGGTCCTTCTTGAGTGGAAAAATTCCACTCCAAATCTCCTCTTAGGGTGGACGTGGACCACCCTTGATTGCTCCTCCTCTGGGCATCCTCTTAGGGTCCAGGCTTACCGATGTGCGGTGGTGAGCGAGGAGTGCAGGTCAGGTTATCGGGTCGAACTAGGTCCACAGGTACGTGTCACGGACGAGGCTGGTGAGCAGGTGAGAGGGACCTCACCCCGTGAACTGAGGCGAACAACTTACGCAACTTTTTCAATTTATTCGCCTCAGTACGCTTTGTAGCCAACGATGTGGGACTATCTGCATCCCTCTTCTTCACGCGTCTGCAGCAGGAGTCCTTCTCCTCAATTGCCTTAGCTCGCGAGGCGAAGGTAACCAATTGACTGCCTGGACTTGTTCGCAGGAGGCTTTTGCGTGACCTGGAGCTGAGACCTGGGCATAGCAGGACCTGGAGCGAACTTTAAGCAAGCTCGAAGCTTGCTCGTCAATGGCGGCAAGGTTGAGTACCTAAAAATAGCGAAACAGCCTTTCGGCCACGTTAGAATGCTCAGGGAGGTTTGTCGGGTCACGGCGAGTGCAACGGTGAGGGTTATGTGGTGTGTGGATGTCTATGGGTTCGTGGCGAGGTTGAACTACGTGTGTGTGAGTGGGTGTGTTCGGGGGTGTGTGTGAGTGGAATGGTGAATAAAAAGAGGGGAAATGATCGGAGAGGAGTGGCGATGGTCGTGGGCTTGTTGGCGAGGGATTTGGTGGTCTATGGAGGTGGAATGGTCTCGTCGGAGGGGATGGCCGGAGATGGAGGAGATGACTTCACGGAGGGTCGTCGGAGGTCGATTTGAAGTGGAGTGAGTGTGAAAATAAAGTAAAGAAGGTAAGGGACTTAGCTAGGAGGTAGGTGGACGAAGTGAGGCAGAGATGGTGTCAGATGTGGTGTTGCCGACGTCGAAGATGAAGATAGCTCCAGTGAGGGTGAAGGAGGAAAGGGCATTTGCTAGTACGGTGAGACGCAGATAGAAGCGAGGAAGGGAATCCGCCACTGGTATTGTGGAAGGACAATGAGGAAAGGTAGAGGGGATTGCGGGACGTCGAGGAGCCTTCGGCCATGAAAGAGAGAGAGGAATTGTGGGGACTTACGGCCGATTTTGAGAGTGAAGAATTCAGGAAGATCTGGCGACCCTTATAAGGATCTAGAGGTAAGGAAAGCTTGGGAATCAAGCTTTCCAAGCTCAGAAACCTTCGCTGTATTTGGGTATTTCTTGAGACCCAAATTTCTCATGCATCCACATGAGAGATTGGGAAAGATTTGGTGCACAAGGATGGGTTCAGATTGGAGAGGATTTCTCAAAGAATCTCATTTCCAATTTTGGAAGAGATTGATTGAACAGAAAAGGAGTTATCTTCAATCAAAGGTTGCCGGAGAGGGATTTCTCCGCGATAATGGCAGAGGGACCTGATTGTGAAGATGACGACAAAGTTAGGGGGCTATTTGAAAGGATTTTGAAAGTTAAGTTCATAAATGTAATCAGACAGGACCAATTTGCAAACTAGGTCAAGACAAATTCATCTTGGGTCCAAATTTTGGTGCAAACCTCATTTAGACCTAAGGAATCCAATGGTGAAGTTGGAGTTTGGTTTTGACCACGTTTGATAGAGTAATTTATGCAAAAACCCAAATTAGGGCAAATATCTGTCTGAGACTCTATTTTGGGTCAAGATGGGTTCTGATGGTCAAATTGAAGGTACTAAACACTAGAGAATATTTTTATATGATTTTTGGAGGGTATAAGTGAATTTTATCTTGACCAAAACCTCGATTAATTAAGTGGGTCAGTTTTTAGGGTTTTAAAAGTCATTTAATTCTCAAAACATGTGCAAACCCTTTTCTGACTGATCTAACCCACTTGTTACCCTTTTAGGATCTTTTGACCCTTAATGAACCCTAGGAAAACCTGTGGTTGCACTGCATTCAAGATGAGCTGGTAAAATTACAGTTTTAACTCTAGTTCCTTATTTTTCTTTCATAATGAATATGCAATGACTTGTGACTCTTTGGCGGTTATGTATGAGCATTTATTGACTTAATTGGGTCAAAATGAGCTAGTTATGGCTCATGATGGTGTTCCCATCATACCCCTATGCCTAACTTTTGCTAGTCCCTTAGCAAAATTTCAAGGTATTAACTTTGATTCTAGACCATAAAATCTTTTGATACTTAAAAACTTTGTTGTGTGCTTCCTTTTGTGGATTAGGTTAGAATGCCAATAGTAGGCTTAGAGGTACTCAAGTACCAACCAAGATTCGGACTTCACCAGCTCTAGCCTCAGTCTGCCGCAAAGGTTTCTAAGGCCTACAGGAACTAACCTAAGGTTTGTTGAACTCCGCGGCTAAAGCACCCGTGCTTGTAACATGTTTTATCCTTGGTTCAGTTTGTAGTGTGTTTTTGTCAGAGAGAGACAGAAGAATTTTTCTTTGTTTTTGGAGAGTTTTCTCTCTCTTTTCTTTTTATTTCTAGCTTCAGATTGGCTTTACAACATAGTCTGTATCGGAATCCTAGTCCCCATCATCAATCCTCGTAGGGTCCCTGGTAATAGACACTTCAAGATAGCACTGCCCACGGCAACCCCCAGAACCCTGGCTTTTGAGATTTCGAGATAATCCTGCCTATGGTGTTCTATAGCTAAATCCAGACCCTGGCAATCGACATTTCGGGATAATGCCGCCCATGGCATTTGAACCAGCACAGGGTGCTTACATGCCCCTGGTAGGATATGTAGATATCCTAGGAGACACGCATTGAGGAGATGATATGTTATTGCTCATCTTCGAAGGAAATTTCCCGCCTCTCCACGTTGGGAACTCATCCAAATCAACTTGTGTTGATCAGCTGCTCCTAATCTAGGTGACTTTTTCAGAACAATTTAAATGCATTTGCGTGATTTTGATACTTAGGCGCACTAAACCAAACTGTGTGTGGATTGGGTTACTTAGGTTACCGAGTCCCACAAACCAGAGGTTAGTTAACGAGGCCGAATAATCCCTAAGCCTTAGACCTAATACTTAAGCTTCGCATTTTCCCCAACCTCTTGAGGACTATCCAGATCTTAGCAGGTACTTGAATTTTTAAGCCTAGGATTATAGCCCAAAAAGCCTAAAATTAGTGTTCCTACTAATCTCTTCTCTGTTTTATTAGCACTTTTTGCCTTTCTTTTTCTTTTTTTTTGATATGGTCTAGAACTAAGTTAATTCCGTAATCTTTTACTAATGACTACCTCTTTTTCTTTTCTTCTCAAATTATGCTCCTTTTTGACATTTTTATCTCATCCTCTTTTTCTCCTCAAAATTTGATATGCCATCAAAATTTTCTCTCCTCTCATATTTTTGTTCTTTTTCAAGAATTTTTTATTTTATTGGTATTTTTGGAATATGTGATTTTTTTGATGAAACCCTTTCTTGTGAAATGATTTTCATGGTGTTTTGCACTTTATTACCCCCCCATGCCTACGATTTGCAATGTCCTCATTGTAAATTAGGTGGGCTTGAGTTCAGCTTAGATCATTCATTAGAACAGGTGTTGGGTGGGTGAATAGGTCGGGATGACTGTTACGGACAATTTGAAGCTCAGGTATGGGTACCAGAGGTGGAGTCGGCTGTTCTAATGGATGAACCCTAAAGTGCAATATGAGTTCAGCATTGGATGTGTCAAGGAGGGTGTCGGATTTTTTCAAAAATGGTGGGTTGTCTCCCGTTAAGCGCTGAGTTTTACGCCATCAGCCAGGCGCAATGAGCTTAGGGAAAATGGAGGGTAAAAGATGTCTCAGCCAAATTTGTATTGATAAGTTCAATGAACGGTTTGAGTCTCTGACCATTCACGAAAAAAGGCTCTGAATCGTGGCTGGGTTGACTGATTTCAACAGCTCCATTTCCAAAGATTCGTCGTACAAGGTAAGGTCCAATCCATTTTAATCTGAGTTTTCCTAGGAGCAGTTTGAGTTTGGCATCAAAAAGTAGGACTTTTTGATCAGGGAAAAAGATCTTTCTAGATATGTGCTTGTCGTGAAAGGACTTAACCCACTCTTTGTAAATTTGCGAGTTCTCATACGCGTCGTGGCATAATTTATCGATCTCGCTCATTTGAAGCTTTCTGTGGGTTCTTGCCTTAGAAAGATCAAGATTGCAGTTCCGTAATGCCCAATAGGCTTTGTGCTCCAATTCGATGGGGAGGTGACATGCCTTCCCGTACACTAATCTGAAGGGAGACATTCCTAATTGGGTTTTGTGGGCTGTCCTACAAGCCCATAAAGCTTCCAGAAGTCGGGATGACCAGTCTTTCTTATCAGGTTGAACAGTGACCTGGAGGATTTTCTTGATCTCCCGATTCGAAAACTCAGCTATACCGTTAGTTTGGGGGTGATAAGGAGTAGAGATTCAGTGTGACACCCCGTATTTCATCATCAGTGATCTGAATTGAGCATTCATGAAATGGGTCCCTCCATCAGAGATTATGGCACGTGGAATCCCGAACCGAGAAAAGATGTTCTGATGAATGAATTTGATTACTACATTATGATCATTGGTTTGGGTTGGAATGGCTTCGATCCATTTGGACACGTAGTCAATAGCGAGCAGAATGTACTCGAAGTCGTCCGAAATAGGGAAGGGTCCCATAAAATCAATCCCCCAAACATCGAAGATTTCGCATACGGGAATCAGCTGTAAGGGCATCATATCACGGTGGCTCATGTTGCTTAAGGTCTAGCAACGAGTGCATGCCTTACAGTGATTGTATGCATCTTTGAAACTGTGGGCCAATAGAAGCCGCACTGGAGGACTTTTGCTGCGATTTTTTGACCAAAGAAGTGTCCACCGCATGCCTGGTCATGGCAGGACAAGATGTCCTGAATTTTCGCTTCTGGGACACATTGTTGGATGATTTGATCAGCACTAGTGCGGAAGAGATACGGGTCTTCCCAAAAGTAGTACTTGGCATCAGAAAGTAATTTGTCTTTCTTGGCCTTCGGCCAATTGGACGGGATTTGATGTGATGTCAGGTAGTTTTCTAGATCAACAAACCATGGAAGCCCCATACTGATATTTAGGAGGTGCTCATCAGGAAAATGTTCCATAATGGGTTTGAAAGGATCAATAATGTCAGAAGGAATGCGGGACAAGTGATCAGCTTCCACATTTTGTTTTCTCGCCTTGTCACAAATCTCGAGGTTAAACTCATGCAACAGCAAGATCCAGCAGATCAGTCGAGGTTTCGCATCCTTCTTTGCAAGGAGATGCCTCACAGAAGTGTGATCAGAGTAAATGATAACACGGGAACCCAGACGATATGATCTGAACTTTTCCAGGGCAAATACTATGGCTAGCAGCTCTTTCTCACTAACTGTGTAGTTACGTTGAGCCTCGTCAAGTGTCTTGCTGGCGTAGGAAATGACCACGGGTTTCCCATCAATTTTCTACCCAAGTACCGCACCTACAGTGTAATCAGATGCATTGCACATGATCTCAAAGGGTTGAGACCAGTTAGGGGACTGTAGGATCGGAGCTTGGGTAACTCGATCACGTAAGATCTCAAATGCTTGAGTGCATTCCTTGGAGATTTCAAACGGGACATCCTTAGATAGCAGATTAGTCAGGGGGCGCGCGATCTTCGACAAGTCTGGAATGAATCGCTGGTAAAAATCGATGTGTCCCAGGAAGGATTGGATGTCTTTGATCGAGCTAGGCATAGGGAGTTTGGAAATCAGATTTACCTTGGCTCGATCAACCTCGATGCCTTTTTCGGAGATGAGATGTCCCAGGATAATTCCCTCAGGTACGATGAAGTTCCTCTTTTCCTAGGAAAGAACCAGATTCACATCAATGCACCGCCTGAGGATCTGGACCAAGTGCAGGAGGCAATCGTCAAATGATTTGCCAAAAATTGAGAAGTCATCCATGAAGACTTCCAGATGTTCACCTACCACATCTGAGAATATGGCAAGCATGTGATAGACGACTTTTCGCTTTGCGTTATAGTATTTAAGTGGTGGAAAAATCGACTAATAAAAAATAATGAAAATAACCACTCGCAGAAGAGTGGGTCGTGTCCACAGGGAGGCAATGATGCAATCAATACTTAATTATTTACTGTTATTTCGGATAGTGCGAAATCCCTTTTCAAATCGGACTTAAAATGTGAAGGAAAGTAGATTTGCTATAACCTAAAAAGTTAAGGGTGTAAGTGCAGTTTTCCCTCACAGAAATCCTCAATATATTTAGGGTGAATTCATGCAGTTTTCATGTGATGTGTACTAAAGACAATTAGTACTTAAATTAAGTCGAAAATCAATCCTTAAACTAGCCAATATCAATACCATGCAATTAGAAAGAACTGAGTGTTTGAATGCAATTCTACCACAATATCATAATAATAAAAAAAATCAAATTGGTGGCAATGGCATTGAATGTAAATTTTAATTAAGATGGAAACAGAGCTTTCTTCCTCTCTCCTCCTCGCGAGAGAGAGAGAGAACCGCGGGGGTCGATGCAAGGATCAAGAGGACGGCGAAGTCGAGAGCTTTCCGACGATGGCAGCGGAGGCGACGGAGGTGACCGGAGGCGGCCGATGGCGGTGGCCGGAGCTCTGGCCTGTGGAGCAAGATGGCGTAGCTACTTCTGCGGTTGTGCGATCAGGCGCGCGCGTGCGCTGGTGCGCGGGCATGCGCTTGCTGTCGCGGTTTGCAGGTGGTTGGAGGTGCACTGCAGAGAAGACTTGCGGGCAGAGAGGATGCGGCGTCTGCTGTGCGGTGCTTGAGCGCCTTTTGCAGGGAGGAGTGGCGTGGCGCGGATGCGCGCACGGTGGAGTGCGCCTGCAGCTGGCGGTGGGGCGCGTTGTTGTGCGAGCTGGAAGATGGAGAGCGGGCAGGCGCTTGCGGAGGGAAGCTGCAGGGGCGCGTGTGCGCGCTGGTGCGAAGAACTGCCTGCAGCAGGAGGCGCTGGTGATGGCGTGCGGTTGCCTACAGCGGCTGAGGGAGAGGCACGCTGGCTTGGTGGATGCAGCAAGGAGGCATAGCAAGGGAGAGGCATGCTGGCTTGCAGGCGTGAGCGCCTGCAGTGGCTGGATGAGAGAGAGCGCTGTAGGGAAGGTGCGGTGGAAGCAAGGCCGGCTGAGATGAGGGGCGCGCTGGTGCGTGCAAGCAGTTGGTGAGAGGTGCTTGTGGCAGGAAGAGGCACACGGGTGGAGGCGTGCGCACTGGTGAAGATTTTTCCCCGCAAGGGGGAAGAGGACACAGTGCACGCTGCAATTGTTCCCCGTAAGGGGGAAGATGGATCTCTGTGCACGCCGCCTCTTCTCTTTTTAACTCCTCTCTCTCCTTCTGTGCACCAATCCCGGGATTTGCAAATCCCTTTTCTATTTTTGGTCGGCGAGCGTTGGAGAAGATTACCCCAACGTCCGGCGGGGGAGGGGGGAAAGAATCGCGGCTGATGTGTGTTGGGGAATTTATCCCCCCACCCTTGTTCTTTCTGCGTTTTATTACTTGCACATAAAAATAACAAAATAATTAAGTTATAGAATGTTATAAACTTAAATCATAAGGCGTACAAATATTCTATAACTTAATTGCCATTATTAACACACCTAAACTATAGATTAAATATACTTAGGCTTAATATTAGTCCATTAAATTGGACTCATCAGCATGCATCACTTAAAAGTAGCGGGTGCATTGCAGAACCGAAAGACATCCTTCGGAATGCATATGTCTCGAAGGGGTAGGTGAAAGTGGTCTCTTGGTCCTCAGGATGGATTGCCACCTGGTTGTAACTGGAGTACCCGTCCAAAAAGCAGAAGAATCTATTTCCCGCTAGTTTTTCGAGGATCTGATCAATAAATGGTAGTGGGAAATGATCCTTTTTCATGGAGGTATTGAGTCTTCTGTAATCAATGCAGACTCTCCATGAATTTGCTACACGGGTCGGTATGAGTTCTCCGATCTTAGTCGTGATCACAAGGAGTCATACCTTCTTAGGCATAACCAGGATTGGACTCACCCACCGATTGTCAGAGATCGAGTAGATGATCCCAGCATTAAACCACTTAATGATCTCCTTTTTCATTACCTCCTATAGATTAGGATTCAGACGTCTCTGCATTTCACGGGAAGGTCGTGTGCCCTCTTCAGTATAGATGCGATGTGTGCAGTAAGAGGGGCTAATACCAGTCAAATCATCGAGAGTCCATCCAATGGCTCTTCGATGTTGCTGGAGAATAGAAATCAGATGGGTTTCCTGATCATGTGTGAGTCTGGAGTTGATAATCATAGGAAATGTCTGATTGGAACCTAAAAAGATGTACTTTAGATGATCGGGAAGAGGCTTTCGTTCTAAAATAGGGTTATCAGCAGCAGCAGGTGGTTCAAGGTGGGTGTCAGGAGCAAGTGAAGGAGCTATGGGTGTGTCTAGGTTGAGTTCGAACTCCTCTAATTGCGGGTTTTGATCCTCTTGTGGTTGATCGGAAGTAGTCAGGTTTTCCTCGATATATCGATCGTCAACTACAACCTCGATATCACATATTTGTTCTATAACCCCACAATTAATCCCTTGTTGGGCCTTAAAGATGTTGATTTTTAGTGTCTAGTTCCCAAATTTTAGTTCGATTTGGCCCTCCTTACAATTAATATTGGCCCTAACAGTGGCCAGAAAGGGTCTCCCTAGTATGATTGGTGTGTTTTTCGGATTCTCTGGAGCATCCATATCCAAGACTATGAAATCCACCAGGAAATAGAAATCCCAAACCCTAATAATGACATCCTCAAGAACTCCTTTAGGTGACTTAATAGATTGATCTGCCAATTGTAATGTCACCTTTGTTGGTTTGAGCTCAGATTCCTCAAGATGGTCAAGTTGGGATGTAGGTATTAGGTTTATGGAGGCTCCTAGATCTGATAATGCTCTATCAAATTGGATATCACCAATTGTATAGGAAATCAAGGGAGTACCTAGGTCTTTTACCTTAGGTGGGAGTTTGCTCAAAATGACAGAGCTGGCTTGCTCTGACAATATGATTGGGCTCCTACTTTTGGTTCGCGGCTTACGCTTAGGTATACACATGTCTTTCAGAAATCGTGTGTAGGATGGTACGTGGTGAATTGCATCCATCAAGGGGATGTTTATATGGACCTGTTCAAAGAGCTTGACCAGGCCCTCTTCAAGTGCCACGGGTTTGGTTGTCCTCTTTCCCTTAGTCAAGGCTTTGGGAAATGGAACCTTAGGTGGTTCCTCTAGAATACATCTAGGTTCTTGATTTGGGACAGGGGTATCTTGGATGACTATCCTACGGTTTAAGTTAGCACTACTAGGCTGAAGGTGGCTTGGGTAAGGTGGATCCTATGTTGCTTTGCCACTACGGGTCGTAGCTGAATTCATTCCTGCTTGGTTTTGGTTTGGTGTAGGTAAAATAGGTGGCTACTGCTGAAATCTCGAGTATGATGTCGAAGCTTCCATCCTGTTGGGTGATGGAGCGGAAGGGGCCTGATAAACCATGTGGGCATGGCCTTGATTTGGGTTTATAACATGCCTCTGATTTGGCATGTTATTGGGATTAGGTAGAGGTTGCGAAGGGAGTGTACCGGGTTGGCAGGAATTTGCCGTCTGGGCGAGTTGATTGCAAACCTCTGTGATCTCGTCTCTATGGTGTTTTTGCATAACCGCATTCATATTTTGAATGCTAGCCAGAGTCTGAATGAGAAGAGTCATTTGATCTCCTTGAGTTGGCCTAGATTGATAGGTAGGGTTGGGCCGAGGTTGAAGCGGCTGATATGGACGGGAAGCTTGTGGACGGGGCTGATATAGTGGTCTCTGATTCTGATTGTTTCCCGCCAACATGAAATTAGGATGATTTCGCCATCCAGGGTTATAGGTATTAGAGGATGGGTCATTCTGGATGGCGTTGAGGTCCTCGCAGGTCTGAGGAGCCTTAGAAAAGTCAGAATATGAGGGTTCAGAGTTTCCCCAACTAGAATAGGAGGGTCTGGAGTTTCCTCTGGCCCTAGAGTTAGATGGGGGTGGATACGAATCCAACCCCTGAGAAGATCGGTGGTAGATGTTATGCACAGCTTCCCTCCTAGAGGGCAACTGTGCGAACGGGTTTTGTGCAGAGGTGGCTTGCTGCAGATGTCAAGTTAGCTCATCCACCTTCTTCTCAATAATAGAGACCTTGTCCAAACGACTGGCCATCAGTTCCAAGTCGACAGAAGAGGACAGGCCTTGCATCTCATGTGCTCCCCTTGGATTCGTCAATGCGCGGGCATTCGTCTGGTCGAATATACCCATGGAATCATTATTGATGGAGTTCTCGCACATATTCTCGAGAATCTCCCACACAGTGTCTTCGTGATGGAAGCAAGTTGCATTGACGAATAATCGGATATCTTCATGGAGTCCCTGGTAAAAGACTGGACTTGTTCCCATTTAGGAACTCCGTGATAGGGGCACTTTCGCATGAGATCCAGGAAACGATCCCATGCTTCATGAAGTGGTTCTCCAGGTTGTTGTGTGAAGTGCGTGATCTGGTGTTGTAAAGCATTCGTCTGACCAACTGAGAAGAACTTTTTCAAAAACTCAGATTGTAGTTCAACCCATGTGTTGATTGGATGCGTTTGAGTCTGATACCAGTGAGCTGCTTTGTCCATGAGAGGGAAGGAGAACATTTTCATGAGAAGAATATCCTGATTCTGGACATCTGACCCAAAGCTCTGGGCCAGATGCTTGAGCTGTTTAATGTGCTGGAAAGGATCCTCGGAATTGAGCCCATGAAATTTCGGAATAGCATGAATCATGTTGGGCTCAAGTTCAGTATTAGGACCTCCAGCTGGGATTTGGACTTGAGGTTCGATCGCCACCATGGCGGGATTGTAATGATCTCGCATCATAGGACGCTGCGGTAGATTCACAAAGGCTTGGAATAGATCATTAAGGTGCTGGAGTTGATTCTCAAGGTTATTCTCTTCTTCTGGTTGTTCCATGATGATGGATGAAGGAGAATTAGGTTTAGATGAATCATAAGAGATGTCTATGTGATGGGGTTGCTGCGCAAACATGGAAGTCGAGGCTTGGCCTCGACGAGAGTGAATAACTAATGGAGGCCTCAAGGGTGGTCTTAAGGAGCTCCTACCAAACATGCACTGATGAACTGGATGAGAATAGAATGTGCTAGACCCAATCAAGACACCCAAAAATTTTGGATGACTATAGAAGTTCGGGGAGGATGATACCCCTTAGTCAGAAAGCCGTCCACCTGTGAATTACCTGGGCAGCCAGAGAGGGAGAGTCCCGCGAAGACCCCTACATGATAGAGTGTCCCCACGGGTTATAGGGTTTCCCCCTCTCGACCTCTCTTGTCACTGATGGTCCAGGTAGACTAGAATGGAGACTTGACCTCTTAAGTCTACTAGTTTTAATTAAGTGCAAGGGTGCTTAGGATTTCACTTGAACTTTTAAGATGTATTGAGTGCACGAGTGACCTAATTTAATGATTGGTTAACCCAAAAAGGTGGGTCAACTTCACCTATTGGTCCTTTGAGAAATTTAGATCCCTCTTTTAAGATTCAAGTGAGATTAAGATCCTGATTTTTAGGGTTTGCTTGAATAGATCAATTCAATCAAGGCTTAGGAACACATTGTTTAGAAAGATCAGTTCTTGATTATGTAAGTGTGTCTCTAAAACCCTAACTTGGAATCCTTACTTGGCTCTTGTTTTGATCCAATTTAGTTTATCAAATGTGGTGTCTATGGCTCAAACAAGAATGTGATAGCCCTAGTTACCTTAAGTGGGTGCACAAATCAGGTTTTGTTGTTTAAATCAAATCAGGCAACTTGATGAATTATCTAAGAATGGAAGCAAGTAGCCTTAATTAATTTTTTCTTCCTTTTAACCTTTTCAGAATTAGGGGCTTAAGAGAGAGTAGATAGAGTTTACCTGCCCCTGGCGTGTTTAATGTGCAGTTGAACTTTCTTCAATGAATCTCTTCTCTTCTTCTTCTTCCTGAAACAACCACAGCAAAAGAGATATAGAAAGTTAGAATCTGAATCAGGAATTGCAATCAAGAGTTCGAAATTGCTCGTTGCTTCTCGACAACGGCGCCAAAATGTTATCACGGTGAAATCGAGTTTAAAATGAAGCGTTGTAATATATTCGAAATCGCTTTGAAAACAAATACAATTTTTATTACTCAAAAAAGGTTTCGAGGTCGAACACAGGGAGCAATATGGGATTTAGAAATCAAGATCACAATTTAACTTGTAAAGTATTGCAATAAGAATGCTAAGTATCAATGTGCCAAAAAGATGGGAGTAAAATGGTGGTTTAAATCACCATATCTCATTACAATAATAGCTAAGGAACTCAATATATATGTATGAAATGAAAGCTCAAATCTGTCATTTGATTTGGAAATCAAGTGGCTTAAAGTCTAATGTTCTACTTTGTGTTGCAGCTCTTCTTCTTCTTCTTCTCCTCTTTCTTTCTCTGATTCTTCTCTTTCTTCTGCAACCTATTCCTCTTTAGACCTGCCTCTTCTTTCTCTGCTTTCTCAGCTACGACCTTCTCTTCTTCTCTAAGCCTTCTTCTTCTCTGGCCCTTCACTTCTTTTCTTCTTCCTTCTCTAGCTTTCCTCTTTTGAATCCCACTAAGTGTCAACCGGATTTCCCTGTAGCAAAACCCTCCCCCTACCCACGCAACTCTTCTTCTCTCTTTCTCTCTTAGGATCCACTCTCCCAGAGCCACAGGTAATCGGGTTATCGGATTCAGGCGCATACTCGGGTCCAAGCTCACCGGCGTGCGGTGGTGAGCAAGGAGTGTAGGTCGGGTTATTGGGTCAAACCAGGTCCGCGGGTACGTGTCACGGGCAAGGTTGGGTGAGCAGGTGAGAGGGACCTCACCCTGTGAACTGAGGTAAACAGCTTACGTGACTTTTTCAATTTATTCGCCTCAGCACGCTTTGCAGCCAACGATGTGGGACTATCTACGCCCTTCTTCTTCGCGCGTCTGCAGCAGGGGTTCTTCTCCTCAATTGCCTCAGCTCGCGAGGCAGAGGTGACCAATTGACTTCCTGGACTTGTTCGCAGGAGGCTTCCGCACGACATGGAGTTGAGACCTGGGCGTAGATGGACTTGTAGCGAACTTCAAGCAAGCTCAAAGCTTGCTCATCAATGGCAGCAAGGTCAAGTACCTGAAAATAGTGAAACGACCTTTCAGCCACGTCAAAATGCTCAAGGAGGTTCGCCGGGTCATGGCGAGTGCAACGGTGAGGGTTATGTGGTGTGTGGATGTCTGTGGGTTCATAGCGAGGTCGAATTGTGTGCGTGTGAGTAGGTGTGTTCGGGGATGCGTGTGAGTGGAATGGTGAATAAAGAGAGGGGAAATGATTGGAGAGGTGTGGGGATGGTCGTGGGCTTGTCGGCTAGGGATTTGGTGGTCTGTGGAGGTGGAATGGTCATGCTGGAGGGGATGGTCGGAGATGGAGGAGATGACTTCACAGAGGGTCGTCGGAGGTCGATTTGAAGTGGAGTGTGAAAATAAAGTAAAGAAGGTAAGGGACTTAGCTAGGAGGTAGGTGGACGAAGTGACGTAGAGATGGCGTCGGATGCGATGTTGCTGACGCTGGAGACGAAGACGGCTCCAGTGAGGGAGAAACGACGAGGGTGAAGGAGGAAAGGGCGTATGTTGGTACGGCAAGATGTGGACAGAAGCAAGGAAGAGGAATCCACCACTGGTATTGTGGAAGAACGATGAGGAAAGGTAGAGGGGATCGTCGGACATTGAGAAGCCTTCGATCGTGAAAGAGAGAGAAGAATTGTGGGGACTCATGGTCTATTTCGAGCGTGAAGAATTCAGGAAGATCTGGCGACCCTTTTATAAGGATCTAGAGGCAAGGAAAGGTTGGGAATCAAGCTTTCCAAGCTTGGAAACCTTTGTAAGATTTGGTATTTCTTGAGTCCCAAATGTCTCATGCGTTCGCATGAGGGATTGGGAAAGGTTCGGTGCACAAGGATGGGTTCAGATTGGAGAGGATTTCTCAAAGAATTTCCCTTCTAATTTTGGAAGGAATTGATTAAACAAAGAAGGAGTTCTCTTCAATCAAAGGTCACTGGAGAAGGATTTCTCCGTGGTAACGGCAGAGGGACCTGATTGTGAAGACGATGACAAAGTTAGGGGGCTATTTGAAAGGATTTTGAAAGTTAAGTTCATAAATGTAATCAGACAGGACCAATTTGCAAACTAAGTCAAGAAAAATTCATCTTGGGTCCAAATTTTGGTGCAAACCTCATTTGGACCTAAGGAATCTAATGGTGAAGTTGGGTTTGGTTTTGACCACGTTTGACAGAGTAATTTATGCAAAAACCCAAATTAGGGCAAATATTTGTCTGAGACTCTATTTTGGGTCAAGATGGGTTCTGATGGTCAAATTGAAGATACTAAACGCTAGAGAATATTTTTATATGATTTTTGGAGGGTGTAGGTGAATTTTATCTTGACCAAAACCTCGGTTAATTAAGTGGGTCAGTTTTTAGGGTTTTAAAAGTCATTTAATTCTCAAAACATGTGCAAACCCTTTTCTGACTGATCTAACCCACTTGTTACCCTTTTAGGATCTTTTGACCCTTAATGAACCCTAGGAAAACCTGTGGTTGCACTGCATTCAAGATGAGCTAGTAAAATTACAGTTTTAACCCTAGTTCCTTATTTTTCGTTCATATTGAATATGCAATGACTTGTGACTCTCTGGCGGTTATGTAGGAACATTTATTGACTTAATTGGGTCAAAATGAGCTAGTTATGGCTCATGATGGTGTTCCCATCATTAGGATAGTAATGAGGGAGCTAGGGTTTTGAGAAGAGAGGAATAAAATCAACTATCTGGATCTTCATTGGAGCTGCATTAGAGTTGGTGGCTGCTGCGGAGAATAGCAAGGAGCTACCTTAGCTAGCTTAGCTTGCTAGTTCTTTGCTAACTGCTAAGCCAAGCTAAGGTGAGTTGGGTTCCACTGAATTGTGCTTAGGTGAGGTGGGTCTAGTCTTCCCAGAGGTTACCTAGCTAGCTGGAGTAGCTAGCTTAGGTTAAGTAGCTCAGCTCAGTTAAGTTGAGCTGAGTTGAGTCTCTAGGAGCTGGACTTAAGATGGCTCGAGCTGGTTGAGGTCATCTTCAACTGATTAGAGCTGAGTGGAGCTGGAAAGAGCTGGACCTGAGCTGTGGTTGACTTCTGTCAACTAAGTTGAGCTAGCTAAAGCTCCCAGTGAACTAATTGGAGCTAAGGTGGGCTAGACTCAACTAAGTTGAGCTGGATTTGAGCTGAGTTGAGCTAGGTTGAGCTAAGTTGAGCTACCCTGAGCTACCATCTAGCTAAGATGAGCTGAATGGAGCTTAAGAGTGCGAAACCTAACCAAGGTGAGCTGGTATCCAGCAGAGACGTGCTAGAACCAGCTAGGGTTCAGCTGAAATGATCTGCTTCTTTTCTTTCTGCCTTCTTGAGTGGTAGCATTTTAAAGGTTTGATTATCTGCTTATCCTTAACTCTCAAATAATAATGTTAAAAGTAGAAAAAAGAATGCAATGCATGCCTAACCTTGGTCATGCCTAAATGCAACCCGAAAACCCATTTGCAGAGTTAAAAGCCTAAAAGCTAAATTTATTAAGGCATAAGAATGATGATAAACTGGTGTTTGTCACACCCTCATGCTTATCTTGTGCTAGTCTCTTAGCAAACCTTATTTTCATGAAATAGATTATTGGGAAAGGCTAATTTTTTTGACTTTTGAGAAAAAGAAGATTGTAGGACCTTGGTTGATTAAAACATGAAAGGCACGAGTCTTGTTAAAGATAAACATTGGGATTCCTATTTAGATCTAAAAATTAGATTAATCGAGATCAATGTATCCTTTACAATTCACAAGCTAACTCCTTGACAATTCAAATGGCTTGAAATTGTTTTGCAGTTAGGATTTTTTTGGCTCTTGAATTTGACTCGCAACTTGCATAATCTTTTAAAACCCTGTGTCAGTGCTTGTGAATGCCGACATTTATAAGGTCGTGTTTTTGTTTGGATATGTTTTTTTTTTGTCTCCCCCATGCTTATTCTTAGCTTGATCCTACAACAGATGTGTCAGGATCATCATTCCCGTTACCAATCCTCGAGTGGGCTCTAGCACCAGCACTTTGAGATAGTATTGTCCAAGACACCACCCAGGAGATCACAACCCTAAAACACAATGCGGTGTCAAGGGGAGCTCCAAGCGAACTCAAGCTCTTGCTTTGACACTATAGGTAAAGCACCATCCAAGACACTTGAGCCACAGAATGCGCCTAATGCTTCATCTAGATATGAAATATAGACATAGAGTAGCGTTGAGGTGGTAACGTGTTGACATTGTGTCCTCAAAGGGAGTATCTTTCTCTTTCTCAGCAGTGGGAACTCAAACTAATGATCTGCTTCAGATTTCACTGAGACTAAACAAGGGGCTTTTCTAATTTTTCTAATTTGTTTTTAAGTATTGGCTCTATGTGAATTTTTGACACAAGAATTTTTGCAAGAGATACAAATTTTTGGGTCGGAAACTAAGCCAAGTAATTTCCAGGTCATAAAAAGAGATCAATTCACCTGAATCATCATGAGTTCAGGTGGAATTAAGAGGAGGATACTTGATCTAGTCTAAAAATAGACCCAGAGATTCTAACAATTAGATTCGTATCCTTATCCCTAGTTTGTTAGAAATTAAACCCCATTATGCCTTAAAATGAATATTTCAACCTTAGCCCCGCTTTTCAAAATTTTACTTAAAGAGTTTTATGATTTTCTATAATAAGATGTATGCGAAAGAAAATTGCATGTTTTTTAAATTTTGAAAATCATGAATCGATCCTCAAAATTTTAAAAACACCCCCCATGCTTATGATATGTAATGTCCTCATGGATTAGGAGAGAAAAGTGATCACCTTGGTGAGAGCCGGTCGGTTTCAGGATGGTCAAAACTTGGGAAAAGAAGAGAAAAAAGAAAGTAGGAAAAATGATGGGTTAGCTCCGATCTTGTGCTATCTTTTACTCCTATTCAGCCAGGCATGAAGTGATGTGCGGAAGTCGGACAATCGTGTAAATAATTGGATACTTGAATGTCCTCAAGAAATAGGTCATCCTCAAGATCCCCTGAAAGATGATTGGTAAAAATATAGGGATCAAAGTGAGATGAAAAAATGGATGACTGACTTGAGTCTGGCCATGGTTTGAGTTCATGATAAAATTCAAACTCAGGTGGGTCGGGTGGTTGGTCCAATGGAAATGGAGTGGAGGAGAAGTCAATATGATGAAGGGTGGGTGAAGTTAGTGTGGGTGGGTCGGGTGGAAAATAGGTAAGATTTGAAGAATGAAGGTCAAACCCTAATTGATATGAAATGTCTTTGACCACATAATCATATTCAGAATATGAATCAATAAAATCTTGATCAATGGTGGTGAAAGCAAACTAGGAATTGATCAACATAGATTTCTCAATTACTGCTTCCATTTTATTACCAGCGTCCTCTCTTGAAGCTTGGAAAATATCTAATAAGATAGTTTGGTTACTGCAACTTATATCCATTTTTCTAGAATGATAATTGATATTAGCTTGTGCAATAACCAAAAAAGGTCTTCCAAGGATGACTGGGGCATTTGTGAGAGCCTCAGGTACCTCTGTGTCAAGGACCAGAAAATTAACCGGAAATAGACAATTTCGGTCCTTGACAATAATATCCTCGACAACTCCCCACGATTGAATGGTAGATCGGTCTGTCAATTGAAATTGAACCTTAATAGGTTTTAATTCACTGAATCAAAATTCCTTGAATAAGATCGGGCGGATGAGATTAATAGAGGCACCTAAGTTGAGAGGGGCACGATAAAAGGTGGTGTCATTTATGACAACCGAAATGAGTGGTGGGCCTGGGTCCTTTTTCTTGAGAGGCAGCGTGGTTTGGACAACTGAGCTTACTATCTCAGAAAGAACCACCCGTTCTAGATTCTGAGCCTATCGCTTTGGAGTACACCTTTCTTTCAAAAATTTAGCATTGGCAGGGGTGGCATCTAGGAGAGGGATGTTACTCTCGACATACCCAAATAAGTCCAAAAGATCTTGGTGAAAGGGCTCTGATTTTTTTCATTTAGAAGGATTGTACTACAGTGCTTGAGGGTAAGGAATAGGATTTGAATCTTGTGTTTTTGGTGTTTCTTTTTCTTCTTCTTGATTGGGGTTAGGAAAGTCAATTTGCATAAGTTGAGAGTAGGTTTCATCAGTTTGATGAGAAGGCCCTGAATCAGTGGTGGTTTTCCCACTCCTCAATGTATCTGCTTGTGCAGTTTGATTATGCCTGGGAGGAGGTGGGGGGGCCGGTTCTTGATAGAAACCTGGTTGGTGCTAAGTTATTGGGTTAATGGGAAGCTGATTAGTGTGGTTTTGATTTCGATTTCTACCCGGATATTGGTTCCTTTGATTGACAGGGTTGGGTATGGGATGGGATGGTAAATGTCCTGCAAGTCTCTAGGTCAGAGTAACCACAATTTGATTATGGAGATTGTTAATAACATGGATTCCTCCTGACATCTTGCTTTGCATTCCCTGCAAGGTTCTCATCATCTGGGTATTGGTGTCTTCTTGGGATGGCCCAGGTTGATAGAAAGTTTGATTTGAACCATACCCTCCAAACAGGTTTTGTTGTTGGTGAGGAACCGAATTGGTCCAGGAGTAGCTGAGTAATTCCTCCAATTAGAGGAAGTTTTAAATTTCTCTTGAAGGGTGGAAATATTTTTAGTGGGGCTATGATTTGGATATGTGTAATTTCCTGATGAACCATGAAAGGCCTCAGAATATTGTTTATACTCAGCAGGGGAAGTATGCAAAATTTCTCTCTTTAGGATGTTAGATGGGGTTAGATGTGGAGCCCATGGAGCCTGGGTAAGTGTGGCAAGTCTCCCTTGGTTGGCTAGGTTTGTTATAGTCCTAGTCCACTGTTGTTGATTAGCTTGTAGTTGAGCCATCTGCTCAGCTATCATGGAGTAGAGATGAGGCGAGGGGGCTTGATTAGGTAGCTCTAGGGTGGGTAGATGGAAGGTGGAAAAATCAGCATGCTGGCTAGATTGTGGGTTAGAGGACCTATTTTGCTTTTCCATTTTTTTAAAATGCAAAAAAGAGGAAGAATGCGAAAAAAGGGGCTTTTTTGTGCGGGGGGCAAAACCAAGTGGTCCCTTCAAGTGTGGAGTTTGGGACTACCCCCCGTGCATATAATGGAAGAGACAGGGAGGAGAGGAGGGAGAGATGAGAGAAGTGTGCAATCAAGCAACAAAATTCTAGACCTAACTTAAATGTGACTTCTTAAAAATTAACCTAAGACTTGGTCTATCTTGGAAATAAGAAATCAATAGTGGATATCTTCTCCCTCAACAAATTTGGTTAGGTTGAATAAGGGGAGGGTTGGGCCCAAGCATGTCCCAGGAAAATCACTGGGGGCCTGTATAAACCCACGCCTAGTCGTTTGACATGGCCCCTCAGCTTGGCACCAGATATAGATGAAGGAATTGATACCAACTAAAGAAAACTTAAAACCTAGGTAGCAAGCCTAAGTTTGATGAAACCTTAGGGGTTAAATTGCTACAAAATTTTAATTAGGTCTAGGAGCTTAAAGTACACAAGGAATGTGATGGTTATTGATTAGGGTAATGCCCGATTATTTCTTTGCTTTTTTGTGTGTGCGAATTGGGCAGGAAGTGGTGCCCAAGCCAAATTAAAGGAGGTTTGCAACAAGGATTTTTAGTTGTTGAAGTGTTTTAGTGTTCTGATTAAGATTTAATGTCTTTTAACATTCTCTCTTATTAAATGTTCAAACAAGGTTTTGATGTTCCACAAAATAATGGCAAATAAGTTGTTGTTGGTGGATATCAATTCCTTTGAAATTTGATGTGATTAAGAGAGAAAATTAAAAGCCCTAAAGTTGGAAAATCCTATTCATGTAGCTCCTAAATGAATCTCTTTTTGAAAATTTTTTGAGGTGGTGGTGCAAGCAAGACAAAAAAACACCACCATATGATAGAAAATAAAGCACGGAATCTAAAAATAATTTTTTTGTGATTTTAGAAAATTTTTTGATTTTTTTTTGGAAATTTTCTTCTTACTGGTGTCAAGAGTAAAAAATGATAGATTTAGGGAATTGATTCTGTAGGAACCTCAAATGGCCTAAAATTTTTTTGATAATTTTATATGATGTAGATAATTTCTTAAGGTTTCGAAAAATATGAAGTTTTCCTAAATCTGCTGTGTATAAAAATTACTAAAATTCATGGATGGTAAGAAAATAGTAAGGAAACAAGGTTTGACCCTTGTTCAGTTCGTGAATTTTTTAATTTCTTCTATTTAACCAAATTGCTTGAAAATTATATTCAAGGTTCCTAACTTAAAGGGGCTTTACTAGATGAAATTTGGTGATTTTAGGAAGCTCCTAAGTACTCGAACCTGATTTTTGAAAATCAAGATAGAAGTCTGGATTTTCAAAAATCAAACACCAATAAGGTAAAGGTGGAGGAAAAATGAAGCAAACAAGCAAGAAAATGAATTTTAGGGTTCCACCACCCTTAATTTTTCTTGTTTTTTATTTTTTTGATAATTTAAAGATTTTTTTAAGAGATTTTGTTTTTGTTTTTGATAAGAAAAGGCCAAGGGTACTAACCTGAAGTACATGGGAAGAAAAGAAACTTAAAGCTTCTGCTCTAAGTGCTCCAAATCTCACTTCCGCTCCTGGTTCGCACCTGAAATCAAAACAAACAAAATTTTGTGAAGATCAAGAAAGCAAGAGAGAGTTAAATGATGTGATTTAGCCATGCCTCCCTGGTAATGATGCCAAAAAGTGATAGCGAAAATGCGTGATTTGTAAAAATTCAAAATTAAGTCATTGCAACATGAAATTTAGATCACTTTTGAATTTATAAAAGATCGAGTACTCGATGAGTATTCAGGTCATCCCAAGGGAGGTAGGAATGCTTTTTAAAATCCCTCGCTTAAATTTTGGAAATCAACTTTCTTTTTGTGTTTTGAAATATATATTTTTTAGGTTTTCTGAATAAGGGCAAAGTGAATGCGGAGAGAACGAGAATTAAAATTACCAGAAATCAAAGCAACAAGTGCCTTGTTTCTCCAACTCACTCCAAGCATGGGAGGCTTGGAATAATGGAGAAACAAGCCACAACAACAATCCCAAGCTATTTAAACAAAAGTAGAAGAATGCTTCTTGAAAAAGGAAATCATTTTACACGAAGTTGGAGAACCCACAAATAAGAAGAATTCCTACTTGTAATCTCCAATAAGAAAAAAAAATCAAAACACTAAACTACCATGCAACAAAATGCAAAAAAATCTAGAAGATGGTGGTGGTGTCGCAGAGTTTCTGCTCCAACTCAGGTTGCCCCTGAATTGAAAGAAGCTTGCTCCTCCTGGCTCCTGGTCTCCTTCTTTTTGAGCAAGCCCTAGGTGAGGTGTGCTTGGGTCCTTCTTGAGTGGAAGAATTCCACTCCAAATCTCCTCCTAGGGTGGATGTGGACCACCCTTGATTGCTCCTTCTCTGGTCATCCTCCTTGCCTAGCCTTCCTCCTTGCTTTGATGATGACACAAGGTAGAAGAAGTTGAACCCACCAAGCTGGCAGAGTGTCTCCTTGATCTTCTTCTTCCTCTCCTTCCTTCCTTGGTCATTGGTAATGGTGGATCTAGGTGGAGAATAATATGTAACCAAGGATGACTTTTATGTGGTGGTTATGTGGGCATGTATAAAGTGGTAAGGGGGGTAGGGTAGGTGTGCATGGAAATGGATGGTTAGGATGGGCTTTTGGTGGTGGTTAGATGATCCTAAGGCCTAGGTTAGTTGGCGCCAAACCAAGGGATATGAAGGGGGTTTGGTGGCCTTTGGTTGGATGGCTAGGATGGCATGATGGAGGTGGTTGAGGGATCCTAAGGGGATAGATTGGTGCTAACCCAATCGGTGGAAGGGGGTTGATCATGGGCTAAAAGATGGTCGTCCAAGGTGGTTGGCAACCACCAAGTTGGCACCAATTTGGGAGTACTCTAGAAGGTGGTTAGGTGGAGGGTTAGGATGTGTTGAGAGGGTAGGTGTAAGGTGGTGATGATGGGGTTTTTGGAGGGAAAGAATGGCGCCAAAAGAAGGTGCCTTTTGGTGATGGTTGAGGGGTGAAGAGGCATCATTTTTGGTGCCAATGTGAAGGGGTGCAAGGTAGGTGATGGTGGTGCCAAAAGTAGGAAGGTTTAGGTGGTTAACATAGGTGCTATTTTGGGTTAGGTGGACGGCCATGGGTAGGAAGCTTAGGTGAACCTAAACTAAGCTAGCTTAACTAGCTTAGCTAGTAGGATAGTAGTGTAGGAGCTAGGGTTTTGATCTGCACTGGAGCTGCACTGGAGCTGCACTGGAGCTGGTGGTTGCTGAAGAGAACAACAAGGAGCTACCTTAGCTGGCTTAGCTTGCGAGTTCTTTGCTAGCTGCTAAGCTAAGCTAAAGTGAGCTGGCTTCTGTTGAATTGAGCTAAGGTGAGTTGGGTCTAGTCTTCTCGAAGATTACCTAGCTAGCTGGAGTAGCTAGCTTAGGTTAAGTAGCTCAGCTCAATTAAGTTGAGCTGAGTTGAGTCTTCGAGAACTAGACTTAAGCTGGCCTGAGCTGGTTGAGGTCATCTTTAGCTGATTAGAGTTGAGTGGAGCTGGAAAGAGCTGGAATTGAGCTGAGGGGGACTTCTGTTAGCTAAGTTGATCTAGTTAGAGCTCCGAGTGAATTGATTGGAGCTAAGATGAGCCAGACTCAACTAAGTTGAGTTGGATCTGAGCTGACTTGAGCTAGGTTGAGCTAAGTTGAGCTACCTTAAGCTGTCACCAAGGGATCCCCGGTAACGGCACCAAAAAGTGATGCAGGAAATACATGTTTTGTTAATGATGCAAACTAGTGTCGTTGCAATGCGTAAATTCGCAATCAACTTTTGCAATTTATAAAGCCTAGATAGTGGAGTATTTAGAGTCGTCCAAGGAGGTTAATTTGTTAATCACATGAAATGACTCTCTCTCTCACCTCTCAAATCAACACATGTATTTTTGTGATTTTGTTTTTGTTATTTTTTTAGGTTTTCAAAATAATTGGGCAACAGAATGCGAGTATGATAATTACGCTAAAGACTACGGCTATCACTAACCTAAGTGACAAGAAGAAAACCCTTTTCTTTCTAAGCTCACCCTAGGCAAGTGCACTTAGGGTAATTAGAAGAAGATGTGGTGCACTAAGCTACTAAAAGCATGAAAAACACCTTAACATAAAAATAGAAATTGGAAGGCAAATTGATCTTGTATTGCTAGAATTTGGAGTACATGTAGAGGAATGCTTCTTAAAATAACCATAAATTACTAGCTAATACAAAAGATAAAGTAGAAGATAAAGAAGAGAGGGATCCTCTAGCAGAAGTTGTGGATGGCTCTTGCTCTAAGTGTGGTTTCCCTAAACTTGAAAAGAGTTCCCCTTAGCTTCTTCTTCCTCCTCTAAGCTGTCTCCTCAAGTTGGGCATCAACCACCTTGTTCCTCCTCTTGCCTGGCCGTCCTCTCTAGTAGAAGTTCTCCTCCTTCTTTGGCGTGGCACAAATGATAGGAAGATGGTGAAAGAAGGCACAAAGGGGGTGGGTGGTTACCCCCTTGATCTTCTTCTCCTCTTCTTCTCCTTGGCCGTGGGTTTACGTAGTGTACGGTAGAACTAAACTAAGCTAGCTTAGCTAGTAGGATAGTAATGAGTGAGCTAGGGTTTTGAGAAGAGAGGAGTTGGAACAAACTATCTGGATCTGCATTGGAACTGCACTAGAGCTGGTGACTGCTGAAGAGAACAGCAAGGAGCTACCTTAGTTAGCTTAGCTTGTTAGTTCTTTGCTAGCTACTAAGCCAAGCTAAAGTGAGCTGGCTTTTGTTGAATTGAGCTGAGGTGAGCTAGGTCTAGTCTTCTTGGAGATTACCTAGCTAGTTGGAGTAGTTAGCTTAGGTTAAGTAGCTCAGCTCAATTAAGTTTAGCTAAGTCTCCAATAGCTGGACTTAAGCTGGCTTGAGCTGGTTGAGGTCATCTTCAGCTGACTAGAGTTGAGTGGAGCTAGAAAGAGTTGGACCTGAGCTAAGGTGGACTTTTGTCAACTAAGTTGAGCTAGCTAGAGCTCCTAGTGAACTGATTGAAGTAAGATGAGCTAAACTCAATTAAGTTGAGTTGGATTTGAGTTGACTTAAGCTAGGTTGAGCTAAGTTGAGCTACCCTGAGCTACCATCTAGCTAAGATGATCTGAATGGAGCTTAAAAGAGCTAAACCTAACCTAGGTGAGCTGGTATGCAGCTGAGATGAGCTGGATCCAGCTAGGGTTTAGCTGAAATGATCTTCTTTACTTTCTGCCTTCTTGAGTGCTAGGGTTTTAAAGGTTTGATCATCTTCTTATCCTTAACACTCAAGTAATCATGTTAAAAACACAAAATGAATGCAATGCATGCCTAACCTAGGTCATGCCTAAATGCAACCCGAAAACTCGTTTGCGGAGTTGAAAACCTAAGAGCTAGATTTATTTTAGGGCATAAGAATGATGATAAACTGGTGTTTATCACGAGGGTTGTGTTGCTAAGTCGTTATCTTAAGGAATGGCATGTGGATGTTGCTCTTCTACAGGAGACTCACATCGACCAAG
The DNA here is from genome assembly GCA_037157565.1 of Thalassia testudinum. Lineage (NCBI taxonomy): Eukaryota > Viridiplantae > Streptophyta > Magnoliopsida > Alismatales > Hydrocharitaceae > Thalassia > Thalassia testudinum. The sequence goes on along the minus strand of JAZHRO010000024.1, from coordinate 178,358,935 downwards.
ATGGAGTGAGTCAATGGCAGACTTTCACGTTAGATGGGGAAACTGATGTTAAATATGTCAATGCAAATGGGAGAGTTGAAGGTTTGGGTATTATTTGGAAAGTGGTTGCATTATGTTTAGAAGATGCCCAAGTTGGAAGTCACATAATTACTTGCAAATTTCAAAGGGTGGGTGATGGGAGTGCTATTTTTGTTTCATGTATTTATGGTCCATGCACTCCCTTAAATAGATTGGGTCTATGGAATGAGCTGCGGTTGGCATCCTCCTTTATTCAAGCGGGAGCTTGGTTGCTAAGTGGGGATTTCAATGCTACACTTTCAATGGATGACAGACTAGATGGTACGGTTGATTCTTCAACTCTTGGTTTTCAAACGATGGTGTCAAATTTAGAATTGGTGGATCTACCAACTTTAGGTGCATGCTACTAATTGCACAACAATCAAGCAACCTAAATCACCTGAATTAAGCTAGATTCTAGCATAACTTAGGAATAATGCATTCATAGGCAGCATAATTTGCATAATAGCTAGTTTATTAGTCATATAGATAATATCGTCATTTTATGTACTAATGAGAGATGATTTTAATCACAGATGATTTGAAGCCACGGATATCAGATCAGACCAAGCAAATCTGATCAGAACGACGATGGGAGTCCAATGCTTCTGAAATCATCCTGATCAGACAACCAAAGCATCGTGTGCGGTCCATAAAAGAATGGAGATCATGAAGCCAAAGGACAAAGATTCACGCATCAGATGAAGAATCCAACTGCACGGATGGATACGGATCAACGATGGCAGTCCAACGACGCAAAAATCAACTCAATCGGAGATCCACATCACCTGATACAAGGAAAAGAAGATGGATGAGCATGATAGCACCACGTGGCACCATCATAGCCGCCCCCTCATCGCCACCCCATCTAAGAAGGCCACCCTTGCATGTTGTGTGCTGTTGGGTCTTCATCCAATGGCTACGAGCGCGCCGCGTCGCCCATCCAACCGCACCTCATCAAAGGAAAGAAGATCTCGGTCGTTGGATCTTCATCCCACGATCGAGAATAAGTTGCATTAAAACAAAAATGCAACAAAATGAAGGAGTAGCGCAGCGATTCGCACCTTCGCTTGCAAGCAAGCGACGCATGCTTGATTCGAGCTGCACAAGAAATAAGGAGAAAGTTAGGTGCAGGCGCAATTGGATTGTTGGATGGCAAGCGGAGCGTGTGGATGCGACCTCGTGGCACAATCTAAGCACGCCGCAGTTGGATGTGGGAGCCGACGTGCGATCTCACACGCTTGCTTCAACGCAAAGGCGAGGCACGCACACACGTCACGATCGGACGACAGATGATTAGGCGCCAAAATGAGTTGACCGAGCATGCGAAGAAGAGAAGAGAACGTGTGTGGGAGCAGCTGGAGTGTCTGATCCTGATCCAATGGGCAAGAGCGCACCACGTGTCACCACCAGGTTAAATCCAAGTGTAGAAGGAGATTTTGAAGGAGTTTTAAGGCCTAATCAGGTTCGTTGATCTCCCGATCGATGGATTTGGTTAATCTTAAGGTTGTTGCATGACCATAAAAGCTATAAAAGAAGGCCAAAGGCCCCCTAGTTGAAGGCATCTCTTCCATCAACTCCAGACATCTCTTCCACCTTCTCTGCGACTCTCCGTCCCTCTGCAATTACGCTCCGACCTTCATCTCGGCGCTCCAGATCTGAGGTGCTATCGCATCTCTCACAAGCATCCTACAAGCGGCGTCGTCTCTCTGCCTCTTTCTATCTCTCTCTTTATCTATCTTCTATCTATATATCTGTTTCTATTAGCATTTTCTATTGTGAAAAATTCTATCTAATTGCAATAAAATCCTGATTCTCTTGATATATGCTTTATACATATATACACACACATATACATCTAGTTAGAATTATTTTTATTGAAAAGCTTATGCAAAAATCGAGATTGCCTCCCTGCAAATGACCAGGTACTCACCGATTTTATAAATATTATTTGTCGATGTGTTTTCGCTCTATACTACAACTGAGTAATCTTTTTAAACATGATTTACACGCAGAACAAGTTGGTGCCGTTGCTGGGGAGGCAACGGAAATTTTTGAAGCTTTTTGGTAGGAATTTGAGATTTCTAACTTGCTATTTTCGTTGATTTTGTGTGTGCAAGAAAGCAAGGAAATCAGAATGAAACACGACAATGGAAATTGCAGGTTCGAGGTAAGTACCTATAGTTTAGATTAGTTAGATTTAAGATTTGCTTGAACTTTAGGATTAGTTAGAATTTGTTTGCTTATTAAAAAAAAAATCTCTCTTGATTTTCAGGTTGAAATAAAGTTTTATCTTAAAAATTCAATTTTCAAAGAGTTGTATGTCCAAAAATTCTCAGAGTTTTACTAGACGTGGGTTTCAAAGCAGGAACATCTCCAAATTTTGCGTAAATTGGAGTTATAGAAAAATTTTAAAAATTCACATATCGATATGTTATCAATTCGGTTACTATTCCTGATTTTTTGGAGTTTAAAATATTGTAGGAATTTTAATATAACTCTGTTTGACTTGAAATTTGTGGAACTAAATTTTTGAGATAATCAAGAATTTAGGAAAAATCTGAAAAAAATATTTCTTGCATGTTTGGTTGCATTGATTATCCAATCACGATCTGGGAGTCAAAATAAACTACAAAACCCCTAGTACACTTTAAATTAGAAAAATAGAAAATGTGCATTAAAGATTCTTAAAAAATATTTTATAAATGCCTAGTTAGTGGTGCAATAGGACCAATTTATTGTATTGCTTGGGTTGCACCACTTGAATTTGAATTTAAAAGAATCTTGTAGAAATATCTGTGCGTAGGGTTTTACGTTGAGGGTAGAGCACACTTGCATTTCCATATTTAAAGGAAATTTATCAAACAAATTAGTATTTGCAAAACAGCTATGTGCCTCATCAAAACCTTGATTGAAAATATTAACCCAAGTGAACCCTAAAATGCATTAGCACAAGCAATTGAATCTTAAAATTCACCTCATCAAGAAAAATTGCTTGTAAACCCTTTTTTTACCTACGCACTTAACATCTCTGAAATCAATTTTAAGGGCAAACACCCCCCTAACGTCTATCATATTCCAAAAGTACATCAAACCCAAGCTTAAAACTGAGTAGACGTGCCCTAGGCTGGACTAATAGACTTGGGGACGTGAAACTAGATTGAGCTAAGGTCAAGGCCTTATCTACTTGGACCCACTGGTGACAAGAAAGGTCGGTGCGGTAACCACGTTAACCCTTAGTGGTGTCTGATACAAAAAATTACATGATTTTTAAGATTAGGGTTTTAAATTGCTACAATGCGTAAATCCGTTTGCTTTTAAAATTTGTAACCTAGATAGGGGAGTATCTAGGGTCATCTTAGGAGGTAATATTTTGCAAAATACAAGTCTCTTGCTCTGAAATGAAACTCAACTTTCTTTTTGTTCTTGTTTAAAGATATAATTTTTATGGATTTTTTTTTGAAATAACTGCAGTATGAATTTTGGAGAGATTTGGAAACAACTAACACTTAATCCACTATACTACTACTAAGGGGACAAGTAGAGCCTCTCCCTAAGCTCACTCTAGGCATGTGGAGGCCTAGAGTAATTAGGGAGAGGGAGTGAAAAGTGCTAGAACAAAAGCAATCAAATGCAACAAAATTGCAAAGAAGGCAACTTTAATAAAAATGAGGAATTGTTTTACACAAAAACCTAGTAGAGAAATACTTCAACTACTAGAATTAAAAGTGAAAAAATAAAATAAAATTAGTTATCTTCTAAAATGATTGTAAAGATGGCAAGGCTCTTGCTCCAATTGCGGCTGTAATAAAAAAGAGCTCCTTCTTGCAAAGCTTCTCCAAGTTGATGAACTCCTCCTAGCAAGCCCAAGAGGGGCGTGCTTGAATCCTCCAAGGTGGATGGAATTCCACCTTCAAAGGCTTCTCTTAAGGTGGCGTGGACCACCTTTGATTCCTCCTCCAAGGGTGGTAGTGTACCACCCTCAAATCCTCCACTTCCTATGGTAGGCGTGTACCCTAGGTTGTCCTCCAATGCCTAGCTTCCTTCCTTGGCTAGCGTGGGCACAAGAGAGAAGAGAAGAGGGGAAGGCACCAAGGGGACATAGTATCCCCTTAATCTTCTTCTTCTTCTGACCTTCTATGTAGGTGGAAATATGGGTAGAAAAATTGTAGCCAAGGGTGAATTTTTTTGGTGGAATATGATGGGTATTTATAGAGGTGGAGACAGGGGTAGTAGGCATGGGTTAGTTGGATGGCTAGGATGTGTTTAGGTGGTGGTTATGGGTAGTTAGGTTTATCCTAGGGCTAAGGTTAGTTGGCGCCAACCAAGGGGGTGCCATGGGGTGGTTATGGCCATGAAGAGGCACCTATGGTTGGCGCCAATTATGGGGCTTCCAGAAGGTAGGTGAGGTGGATGGTGGAGATGATTTTAAGGAGAGGTGTATGGTGGAGATGAAAGGGATTTTGGAGGGAAAAGGTGGCGCCAACATGGAGGTGGTTATGGTGGTTTTGGCGCCACCTTGTTGGTGCCCTTTGGTGGTTGTTGAGGGGTGAAAGGTGGTGAAGGAGGTGGCACCAACTTGGAGTAGGGTGGAGCTAGCTTAGGTAGGGTTTAGTTGGTGGAGCTAGCTAGGGTTAAGTTGTAGGTGGTGAATGGCTGAGGGAGCTGGAGTCTAGCTAAGATAAGCTAGCTTAGCTAGTAATGGAGTAGAGGAGGAGGCAATGGAAGCTAGGGTTTGAAGAGAGGAGCTGGACAGAAGAAGTCTAGAGCTGAAATGGAGCTGGCAACTGCTGAAGAGGGTGGCATGGAGCTACTTTAGCTGGCTTAGCTTGCTAGTTCTTTGCTAGCTACTATGCCAATCTAAAGTAAGCTGGCTTCTACCATAATGAGCTGAGGTGAGCTGGGTCTGGTGCTCCCGAGGTGGATCAAGCTGGTTGAGGCAGCTAAGGTAGCTTAGCTCAACTAAGTTGAGCTAAACTGAGTCCCCGGGAGTTGGACTTGAGCTTCTTGAGCTGAAATGAAGTCATCTTCAGCTGGCTGGAGTTGAGTGGAGCTGGATGTAGCTGGTCCCGAGCTGAGGTGAACTCTAGTCAACTCAGCTGAGCTAGCTAGAGCTCTCTGTGAACTAATGGAAGCTGAGATGAGCTAGGCTCAGCTAAGTTGAGCTGGAACTAAGCTGACCTGAGCTAGGGTGAGCTAAGATGAGCTCTCTTGAGCTGCCATTCAGCTGAGATGAGCTAAATGGAGCTAGGATGAGCTAACCCTAGTTCAGGTGAGCTGAATTCCTACTATGGTGAGCTGGATCTAGCTGAGTTCCAACTGGTGAGAGCTTCTCCTTCACCAGTTACCTTATTGAGTGCTAGGGTTTTAGGGATCTGGCAATCTGTATATCCCTAACACTCACAAAAACACATTAAAATGACAACAAAAAGTGCAATGCATGCCTAACCTAATTAATGCCTAAATGTAGTCCAAAAACCCATTTGCAGAGCAAAATCCTAAGAACTAGGTTTATTTAATGCATAAGAATGATGATAAACTGGTGTTTATCAGTGTCCTGTAGTGTGGGGTGTCCTAAGGGATCCCACCCTTATGGCCAGCCAAGTAATTTAAGGGTTGATCTAACCTAGTCGTGTTTTGGGGAGCTAGGATCAAGTCTAATTAGTGTTGACACTCAAAGGACTAGTTTGATTGCTTGCATTGAGTGGGCGGGGCTTCTCTCATCTATCTTCTCTCTCGTCTATAGACATTCTTCTGGTGCATGCAAGGTAGAAGATCTCAAAATCCTGATTTACTACCACTATTAGAAAGAAATCCTAGGAGAAGACCTATTTATCTAGGATCTAAATCTAAACCCTCTGCAATGGCTAGTCACCACGAGGAAGAAGAGATTGAAGAGGAAAATTTGGATCCTATGACTCTCTTACAAAGGCAGATCACTAAGTAGGGCTAGCATCATGACTAACAGATGGAAGTCATAGTGCAGGCCATTACTCGACTCCAGAACAGAAGGGCAGACTAGCCCCTCCATGACTTTTACAACCCTCTTAATGCCTAGCTTGAACCCTTTGTTAAGGTATCTCAGGATGGGGATGATTTTGAACATAAACCTTAGATCATTAACTTGATTCCCCACTTCCATGGTCGTGAGTTAGATGACCCCTTCCACCACCTTGAAGAGCTCCTACATATAGGAAGGACCTTTGGCCCTAGGAACATGAATGAAGGTACCCTGATGATGAAGATGTTCCCATTCTCCTTGAAAGATAGAGCTGCACATTGGTTGAGAACAATTAGTAAACCAATCCTAACTTAGGAAGACCTGAGAAGCACATTCCTAAAGAAATTCTTCCCCGTAGGAAAAACTAATGCCCTTAG